>JAGTXX020000011.1:0-1266167 GCA_019044685.2 Nannochloris sp. 'desiccata'
CCCTAAAAAAAACCCTAAAAAACCCTAAAAAACCCTAAAAAAAACCCTAAATAAAAAACCCTAAAAAAACCCTAAATAAGATCTCATTAGGGAGTGTAAGTTATACGTAACGGGAGACAGCACTTTAGATATCGTGAAGGGACCAATACGTCTTTCTTGCAGCTTGCGAGAAGGACCGGGCAGCTTCAAATTTTCTGTAGACAGGTAAACACGATCTCCAACTTTAAACTCAACATGCCTTCTAGATTTATTTGCATATTCACGCTGACGTTCACGAGCACGCTCCAAATGTTGTTTAGCTTCAGTTAAAGCAGTAGCGACAGTGTGAGCCAAGGTATCAGGATTGACAGCAGCAGCAGAAGTAGGATTGAGAGCAGCACCAGGGACAAAAGGATGAGTACCATGATTCAAGAAGTACGGAGTAAACTTATGCGAAGCTTGACGAGAATTATTATAAGCCAATTCCAGATAAGGTAACAATTCATCCCAGTTATCATGCTTATCGTTGACGTAAGAGCGGAGCATCTCTTCAATGGTTCTATTCATTCGCTCAGTCTGGCCATCAGTTTCGGGGTGGAAAGCAGTAGACATGTGAGAAGCAATACCTAAAGCATCAATAAATTGTTTCCAATACTCACTGGTGAAGCGAGCATCGCGATCACTTATCAAGGCTTTTGGGAAACCATGGAGCCTAAAGATATTACTCATCATGAGCTTAGCAAGACTAGGAGCATCAACAGTGGTAGTGGTAGCAATGAAATGACCCATTTTAGAAAGCTTATCAACTACAGTAACAATGCAGTCAAAACCATTGAGAGTGGTAGGCAAAGGACCAATCAAATCCAATGAGACATGTTCCCAATTATGATCAGGAACCGGCAGCGGTTGCAACAAGCCAGCAGGCTTTTGGTTGTTCGATTTCATTCGCTGACAAAGAAGGCAAGATTTCACATAACGTTGTACAGTTTGTGCAATTCCACGCCAGTAGTAATGTCGAGACCCTAAACCCTAAACCCTAAACCCTAAACCCTAAACCCTAAACCCTAAACCCTAAACCCTAAACCCTAAACCCTAAACCCTAAACCCTAAACCCTAAACCCTAAATAAACCCTAAATAAGACCCTAAACCCTAAAAAACCCTAAAAACCCTAAAAAAACCCTAAAGACAGATGGAGGAGGAGCAAGAGAGCGGCGACGACGACGGTTACTAACGGGAGCGGGAGCGACAACTTTCTTGTACAAAGGATCTTTAACCAAAGCATCCTTCAATTCAGCTAACCAACCTTGGTTTGGTTCAAAATGTACAATAGAATTCACACGAACACTATTAACACGAATACCTTGCACACGAAGCAGCTGTGGCAGCACAGTGTCAGACACAGGGGGCAGTTCAAAATCAGCGCGTCGACTCAAAGCATCAGCTACAACATTAGCTTTACCAGGGAGATACTTGATGAGCAAGTCATTACCGTACTCTAATAGAGTTTCAAGCCATCGTACTTGTCTCTTAGACAGTTCTTTTTGTTCCATGAAGTACTTCAAGGAATTATGATCAGTAAGAACAGTGATCGGCACGCCTTCGACATAGTGTCGCCAGCGTTTGAGAGCACAGACAATAGCATGAAGTTCGCGATCATGAGTAGGCCAACGACGTTCAGTATCACTCAGAGTTTGAGAAATGAAGGCAACAGGACGTTCACCTTCAGGCGTAGATTGACTAAGCACAGCACCAACAGCGAACTCAGAAGCGTCCGTAGTAATCACAAAAGGCTTGCCAAATTCAGGGTTTTTCAACACAGGAGCGGTGGACAAGGCAGTCTTCAAGGCTTCTAACGCTTGAGTTTGCTTGGTAGTCCAGAGAAAAGGGACATTCTTCTTAGTAAGCAAGGTAAGAGGGGCAGCCATGGTGGCGAAACCATGAACATAGCGACGGTAATAATTAGCTAGACCGAGAAAAGAGCGGACTTGCCGGACTGTTTTAGGTTGAGGCCAGTCAGCAACAGCTTGAACTTTACGAGGGTCAGCTTTAACACCATCACCATTAATCACATGCCCAAGGAAGGACACTTCAGTTTGGAAAAATTCACACTTAGAGGCCTTGCAATACAGCTTATTCTGTCGGAGGACGTCAAGCGCGTGGCGAACGTGCTTTTCATGATCCTCAAGAGTATCACTAAAGATAAGGATATCATCTAAGTATACCATAATGAATTTGTCCAAACTAGTGCGGAAGATGTCATTCATCAAGGTCTGGAAGGTGGCGGGAGCGTTCGTCAGACCGAATGGCATCACTAAAAACTCATAGTGACCATATCTGGTACTAAATGCAGTCTTGTAGATATCTTCTTTAGCTACTCGTATTTGATAATAGCCGGATCTCAGATCAAGCTTGGTAAAGTACTTGGCCTTACCAAGGCGATCCAACATTTCTTCAATACGAGGGAGCGGATACCTATTCTTCACAGTCTGTTTGTTCAGGGCTCTGTAGTCAATACACATACGTAAGGAGCCATCTTGCTTCTTGACAAACAGCACAGGAGATCCATAGGGAGACACACTAGGCTGTATCTCACCATTTTCCAACATTTCGTTGATCTGTCGCTGCATTTCATCGTATTCAGGCAGACTCTTTTTATAGTCTGGGCGGGAAGTGGGTTGAGCACCAGGTTCAAGTTCAATACGATGATCTACAGATCGTTCAGGAGGCAGACCAGGAGGCAAGTTATCAGGGAAAACATCTTCATAATCTTTCATAATATCCTTCGCCATCTTTCGAGCGCCCGCGGCGGTGGTTTCTTTAACTTCACTTTCGACACCGTCATCAGTTTGCCGTACATAGCAAGCATATACTTTAGCAGAGGGGCGCTTACGAAGAACTCTATTGAGTTGTACAGCACTCAAGGGCTTCAATGTAGTGGGTCGGTCTGGTCGCGGACATTGCCAAAAGTGGCGACGACGGCGGTGAGTAAAAGTTATTGTTTTCTCGGAGAAATCAATACTAGGATTAATTTTACTCAGCCATGGTTGTCCTAATATCATATGATAAGCCGAATCTAAAGGCACTACATCCAGAGATACCGAATCTCTGTAATTCTGGATTTTAATCGTGGCACGGTGAACAAACTTGTCCAAATCATAAGCGGTACCATCAGCCATCAGGGCTTGAGTCCAGTTCTGAGGATCTTTCTTTTTCGTAGTAATTCCAAATGTTTCAACAAAGTCTTGAGAAATAAAATTACCAGCAGCACCACTATCTATAAGGATAGTGACGACCTGGCCATTGACACTTCCACGGAGGACCTGCAGCTCAGTCTCGGAGCGCACTGCGAGAATATATCGAGGGTCGCAGGCGGGAGCTGGGCCCGAATCAAGGGTGGAGGAGTCATCAACATCATCATCAACAGATTCACCGGCAATAAAGACTCCGCTTACTGTCGGTGTCTCGCGTTTCCCTGCTTCTTAGTAAGCTCGGGACACTGATTTTTACGATGACCACGTTCTTTGCAGTAGAAACAACGACCTTCACGACGCAAGGCGTCACGATCATAAGAACCAGAGGGACGAGAATCAATACTACCTATATCCATAGCCACAGGACGCGGAGCAGGAGCAAGAGAAGCCGGCTGGCGGGACTGCCAGTGTTGGCCAGAGTAATTGCCTCTGCCACGTTGTCCAGCAGGTACCAATTCTAATTCACCAAGAGTAGCCAAAGTAGCAATCTCGTCAAATTGAAGAGTTGTACGAACCCTATTGGCCGTAGCTTGGGTAATATAATCCTTAACCTTGTCCCAGTACAAGGTTTTCCGGAAGCGATGCACAATTTCATCCTGAGTGACTTCAGGCAATTCAAGCATAATAATACGGTACTCTCTAATGTAATCAATCACAGATTGAGTACGCCTCTGACGTAAGTTGTCAAGGCGTTCCCGTGCTTGAAGATGTTCCTCTAAGGGACCAAAAGCACCACGCAAAGCCGTACAAAAATCTTGCCAAGTCCCCCAAGGAGCGTTAGCCCATTCATCAACAGGGTAGACACGACGCAACCAAGTCTTGGCAGCACCTTGAAGGTAGGGCAAGGCAGTTTGCACCTTCAGCATATCATCAGTAATACCAATAGAATGACAGTACAAGGATACAGCGTACAACCAATCTTGCAAAGCTTTACTATCACCGGTAAAGTCATTGGGCTTGCGGGGCTTGATACGCTGTGCAGCAGGTGGTTGTTGCACGTTTGGTGGTTGTTGCTGTAACTCATTGAGTTGAGCAGTCAAGAACTGTACTTGCTGCATCAACTGAGCAGCTTCTTCGGCGTTCATCTTGTCGTACGAGCAATACGAATTTCAATTAAAATATATAACCCTGCCGTCGGGAAGAACCTTTAATTTATTTTCTTCTTCCCAAAGGGACCACCGTGCTTCGTCAACACGTCTAGGATTCCAGTACTTTAAGAAGCTTTGTTCTTCTTCACGTGCTTGAGAACAAGCTGTACTAGTTAGTACCCACTTGTACTTACTAGGGTTCTTGAGATCAGCTGGAATGCCGTCTAGTGGCACTTGTTTCAATCCCCCTATGTAAGTAAACTTCCCGTAAGTACCTTTAACTTTAGCCTCTACGTTAGCTTTCGCGTCAAGGTACTTCTTCAGTTGTGAACTTCTTTTACTCTTGTTGTATTGCCACGTAGTACGCTTACGAGTATCAGCAATGACCTTCTTCTTCTTCTTCTGTTTGAACTTCTCTTTACGCTTCTCTTTCTTTACCTCTTTAACCAAGTCTTGATGTACTAGTGTAGTACTAGATGCCATACACTATAGTACAGTGGAATAGGACTAATACCGGACCACTTGAAGTACTAAATGACTAATACCTAGATCAGCCGTGGACAGTACAGTACTTCTCGCTGATAGCAGCTACCTCGGTAGTCACGGATGAGGATTCAGTACTGTGGTGGTGGATGCTTCACTAGATCTTAATCAGATAATATCTTCAGAGATACCTGGACCAAGATATCAGGAACCGGGGTCAAGAGCCGCCAAAGAAAAATTTCAGAAACGCGTACGCCGGGGGTGTGTCGACTCGCCAAGTCTCAAAAACACACCTGTGAGAAGCCTATGAGCGGACTTTCGCCAAAGTCAAGCTTATATAGGGCTATCAAACAGATCAAAAGGCCACGCAGAGGAGTGGGGCCCAAAATCAAGAGGTCGAAGAACGCGGGATGCGAATCAGATGAGGTGCACGCTCACTTGCCAAGTGAGAATCAGAAGGTGCAACTTACGTATCCCGTTTCAAAAGCTGAAACCAATGTAGAACTATGCCTAACTGGGTGGAAGGCTAAGTTCTTAGGAACAAGATGTTCGATCGAATGCGCACAGTGGAGTCACAACTACACTGTCTTAGAGGTCTATAGGGTATCTAGGAGTATCAGGTGTACCTGGTTACACGAATCAAGAGTTAATCATAATTAAGAATGTGGAAAAGAGCGATGGAGAGCTATTTAGGAATTGAGTATGTAGCTTCTCAAGCTATAACGTTATAGGGCACGCAGCCATAACGAGAGTGACTGTGTCAGACTGAGTCTGGCAGAGAATAGCTGTCCAGAGCGACGGAAGAAAGAAAAGAGACCAAAATAGAAAAAGGCAAAATAAGGCGCAAAGTGCTACACATCCCGCGTTCTTCGACCTCTTGATTTTGGGCCCCACTCCTCTGCGTGGCCTTTTGATCTGTTTGATAGCCCTATATAAGCTTGACTTTGGCGAAAGTCCGCTCATAGGCTTCTCACAGGTGTGTTTTTGAGACTTGGCGAGTCGACACACCCCGGCGTACGCGTTTCTGAAATTTTTCTTTGGCGGCTCTTGACCCCGGTTCCTGATATCTTGGTCCAGGTATCTCTGAAGATATTATCTGATTAAGATCTAGTAAAGCATCCACCACCACAGTACTGAATCCTCATCCGTGACTACCGAGGTAGCTGCTATCAGCGAGAAGTACTGTACTGTCCACGGCTGATCTAGGTATTAGTCATTTAGTACTTCAAGTGGTCCGGTATTAGTCCTACTCCACTGTACTATAGTGTATGGCATTTAGTACTACACTAGTACATCAAGACTTGGTTAAAGAGGTAAAGAAAGAGAAGCGTAAAGAGAAGTTCAAACAGAAGAAGAAGAAGAAGGTCATTGCTGATACTCGTAAGCGTACTACGTGGCAATACAACAAGAGTAAAAGAAGTTCACAACTGAAGAAGTACCTTGACGCGAAAGCTAACGTAGAGGCTAAAGTTAAAGGTACTTACGGGAAGTTTACTTACATAGGGGGATTGAAACAAGTGCCACTAGACGGCATTCCAGCTGATCTCAAGAACCCTAGTAAGTACAAGTGGGTACTAACTAGTACAGCTTGTTCTCAAGCACGTGAAGAAGAACAAAGCTTCTTAAAGTACTGGAATCCTAGACGTGTTGACGAAGCACGGTGGTCCCTTTGGGAAGAAGAAAATAAATTAAAGGTTCTTCCCGACGGCAGGGTCATATATTTTAATTGAAATTCGTATTGCTCGTACGACAAGATGAACGCCGAAGAAGCTGCTCAGTTGATGCAGCAAGTACAGTTCTTGACTGCTCAACTCAATGAGTTACAGCAACAACCACCAAACGTGCAACAACCACCTGCTGCACAGCGTATCAAGCCCCGCAAGCCCAATGACTTTACCGGGGATAGTAAAGCTTTGCAAGATTGGTTGTACGCTGTATCCTTGTACTGTCATTCTATTGGTATTACTGATGATATGCTGAAGGTGCAAACTGCCTTGCCCTACCTTCAAGGTGCTGCCAAGACTTGGTTGCGTCGTGTCTACCCTGTTGATGAATGGGCTAACGCTCCTTGGGGGACTTGGCAAGATTTTTGTACGGCTTTGCGTGGTGCTTTTGGTCCCTTGGAGGAACATCTTCAAGCACGGGAACGCCTTGACAACTTACGTCAGAGGCGTACTCAATCTGTGATTGATTACATTAGAGAGTACCGTATTATTATGCTTGAATTGCCTGAAGTTACTCAGGATGAAATTGTGCATCGCTTCCGGAAAACCTTGTACTGGGACAAGGTTAAGGACTATATTACCCAAGCTACGGCCAATAGGGTTCGTACAACTCTTCAATTTGACGAGATTGCTACTTTGGCTACTCTTGGTGAATTAGAATTGGTACCTGCTGGACAACGTGGCAGAGGCAATTACTCTGGCCAACACTGGTGTGAGCTGAACTTCACCAAGTGCAAGTCAACTTCCAAGTAGGTGTTCTAGTAACTATTTACACGTATTCTAGTAGTAACAAGCGAAAATCAAGCAATCAAGTCCCTGTGCAAGTCACCCATTGGGTGTTCAAGTAGTATTGAAAGCGGTACAAAATGCATGCTGCAAAGGATAGCTTCTTTTTAACTACCCTGGCTGCAGTATCGTCACATTCTTCCCCCCTCTCTCTGTAAGCGTGTCCTCACGCTAGAATTGGGGTAGATAGAATGAGAAAAATAAACAAACAAACAAAGTAACTGGAAAGTAAGATCAAACAACGGGATAATTATTTTTTTTTTTTTTTTTTTTTTTAAGTGTTATGCTGTAGATCTACTTCTTGCATCATTCTCTGCACCTTAGTGCCTGCATCTTGTAAATTAGTTTTTGGTTCCCAAGTGGAATCACACATTGGATATCCTTCCCATTTAATATAATACTCTATTCTCCAACCACGACCTCGACGGGTCGAGCGGCGATTCAAAATCTTCTCAACATTATAGACATCTGAACCTTGCTCCAGATCAGGAGGAGGTCTACGATCAGAACGACTAGGAAATTTAGTACTCACTACAAAAGGTTTTAATTTTTCAATGTGAAAGACAGGGTGTCTGCGCTTCCACATTTCTGGCAACGCTACACGGTAATTTAAATCGCTAAGTTTCTCAATTATTGGAACAGGACCAAACCATTTAGGAGCTAATCTTCGAGGACCTTTCAAAGGTAAATCAGTAGTAGAAATATACACTTGGTCACCTACTTCAAAAGTAAGGTATCTTCTATTTTTATCAGCATAAGTTTTCTGTCGCTGCTGTGCTTTCACCAGCGCTCGCTGCGCCTGCTGAACAGCAACTTGAGTTCGCTCAGCAAAATCCACTGAAGGTTGATTGGGATTATTCCTTGCTAAAAATTGAAGGTTAATACTTGCGGGAGTAGGAACTTCTTCACCATAGCAAAGGAAAAAGGGAGTCTTTCCAGTAGAAGCATTGACGCTGTTATTAATAGCAAATTCGACAGCGGGTAAAATTTTAACCCAGTTCTTGTATTGATAATGCAAGGTACGCAAAAGATCTATAACTATTCTAACCGTAATTTCCGATTGACCATCTGTTTGAGGATGGTATGCAGTACTAAGTTTGTGCTTGATTCCAAGTTGTGCCACCATCGACTTCCAAAAGACGCTCTTAAATTGAGTGCCGCGATCAGAAATAATAATTGAAGGTACTCCTTGGTTTCTAATTACGTGCTCAAAGAACATAGTAGCAGCTTCTTCAGCAGTTACTGCATCAGTTGTGGGAGCTAAAAAGACTCTTTTAGTCAATTTGTCCACCATAATCATAATTGCAGTAAAGCCGTCAGCTTCCGGCAGCTTCGTAACAAAATCCATCGTTATAACTTCAAATCTTCTTTTAGGAATAGGCAAAGATTTTAAGAGACCAGGCTTCTTCTGATTAGAACTCTTAGAATTACCACATTCTTGACAAGCTTGAACAAATTCACGCACATCGCGTAGCTGCTGTGGCCAATAATAATGACGGGACAGCAGAGCGCCAGTTTTTGCTGCGCCAAAATGCCCAGCTAAAAGAGAGTCATGGTGCTCTATCAACAGATCGTGTCGCAGTGTTCCTACATCAGGGATATATAATTGAGTACGTGTAGGAGTTCTACGTACAATATAACCATGGTCAAATGCATAATTTCTACTAGTACCATTTTGAATTAATTTAATAATTTTCTTGGCATCGTCATTTTTCTCGTAAGATTCTTTTAATTCTAACAACCATTCACTATCCTGATGAGCAATAACCACAGTCATAGCAAGATCAGGTCTTCTAGATAAAGCATCTGCTACCACATTTGCTTTACCAGCTATATACTCTACGTAAAGATTATATTCTTGTAGTACCAGCATCCAGCGGGCTTGTCGGGGCGACAGTCGAGGTTGAGTCTGCAGATTTTTTAAGACAGCATTATCGGTATAAGCAGTACTTCTAGGTGCGCCCTGCAAGTAACAACGCCAAAGCTGCAAGTGATGGATCTGGGAAAGTGCTTCTTTCTCGTAAATAGTATATTTTCGCTCAGCTTCACTCAGCTTCTTGGATGAGTAGGCCACCGGTCTCAAACCTTGGCCCTGGTCTTGCATTAATACACCACCAAAAGCAAAGTCAGAAGCATCAGTATACATATGAAAAGGAAAATCAGGGCTAGGTAAAATCAAAACAGGTGCATTAGTCAATTTCTTCTTTAATAATTCAAAAGCTTCTTGCTGTGGGGCACCCCAAATAAAAGGAACTTCTTTCTTTAATAATTCAGTCATGGGTGCTGCCACGTGGGAATATTTTTCAATAAATTTTCGATACCATCCAGTAAAACCTAAAAAAGATAAAATATCTGTAGTATTCTTTGGCTCGGGCCATTCTAGAATTGTTGTAATCTTGCTTTGGTCAACTTCAATACCTTGATCAGAGATAATGTAGCCAAGCCAAGCAATTTTAGTTTTGAAAAATGAACACTTTTCTTTATTAACGTAAAAATGTTGCTTTCTTAATTTTAGAAACACATGGCGTACATGCCTTAGATGGTCTTCAAAAGTCTTGGAGAAAATCATAATATCATCTAAATAAACTAAAACAAAATGATTAATCTCTTCTCTAAAAACAGTATTCATTAAAGTTTGGAAAGTGGCGGGTGCGTTGCACAAGCCAAAAGGCATCACTAAAAATTCAAAATGCCCAAACTGTGTTCTAAATGCAGTCTTCTCTATGTCTTCTTCTTTAATCTTGATTTGATGGTATCCACTGGTAAGATCTAAGCTAGTAAAGAACTTAGCTCCCGCCAGCTGATCTAATAAATCTTCAATTCTCGGGAGCGGGCAGCGATTCTTCTTAGTAATCCTATTTAAGCCTCTATAATCTACACACATACGTAATGCTCCACCTTTCTTGCGTACAAACAATATTGGAGCGCCAAAAGGTGATTTACTAGGTCTAATAAAGCCTTTATTCAAGTAATCTATAATTGTTTTCTTCAATTCAGCTAATTCTTCAAACGTCAGGCGGTACATTTGCTGCGCTACAGCTTTAGCATCAGGCTCAAGCTCAATTTCATGTTCTACTTCTCTGTCAACTGGATATGGGATATCTGGATCTGTAACATCTACAAATTCCCGAAGTATCTCGTCTGCGTATTTTTCATAACCAGTTTTATCAAGTTTATGGCCATTCTCGTCGAACTCGTAATTCTCGTAATCGTCAGGGACAGGTTTCATCATGCAGATGTTTATATAACCTCCTGAGGCAAGTTCAGCATACATTTCCACTGAAGAAATTATGCCAGCATCTCGTAATACTTTTTGTTCATGGTAATCAGCTCTGAACACTATCGTCTCACCGTTGTGCTGCATTTTTATAATGTTGTTGGGAAAGTCAATCTCAGGATTCTTTTCATCAAACCAAGGTTTTCCAAGAATTAGATCAAATGGACAATCTCCAGGGATAACGTAGACATTGGTAAGAGTATCTTTATAGGGACCAGCTGTAAATCGAGCAGTATCCATAATCTTCTCGCAACGATGTTTGCAACCATCGGCAGTGCGAAAAATGGGTCCATGCTCAATCGTTCTCGTTTTAAACTTGTGTTTCTCTACAAATCTACCTGAAGCTATAGTTACTGATGCTCCAGTATCAAACAAGGTATTTGCTACAGCACATCCTACTCTACCTTTAGTAACTAATAAATTTGCTGACTTGGTGTCCTTCCACGTAGCTACCAAAGGACCTAAATCTAAATCTACTGGCTTAAGATCTCTATCTAGTTCTTCTCTTTCTACTGGCAGTGAGGTTTCCTCAATTTCTACTTCATCCTCTTCACTCACTGCCGCTTCTCGTTTGGGTTGTAATTATCTGGTTTTCTAGGGCAGTTCTTTGCAATGTGACCCTCCTTTCTTCGGCAAAAATAACACCGCCCTTCGTCATCACACCATTTCTTTATAGCAGGGGTCATCTTAGGTATATGTTCGTAGGTATCGACCTCCATTGGTGCAGAATCATTAGAATGAGAAGCATGACCATTGCCATTGCCACTGCTACTAGCCTGACCACCATACCACTTGTTTCCATTCTTCCGCTTTCCGTTGCTGCGGCCGGCGAGAAACATAGCATTATCTTCAGCAATAGTATAGCGCACCAAATGCTCGTAATTTTCAAATTCTTTCATGGTGTGCTTAACTTCAACTTTTGTTCTTAAATCCTGCTTCAAACCTTCCATAAACCAATACTGTTTCTCTCCATCTGGTACTTTTGCGCGTAAATTCAATTTAGAAAATTGATCAGCGTAAGTGCTGGCAGCTCCAGTTTGTCTTAATTGTTTCAATTTTCCACGCGCAATACGTGCAGGATCTTGTTGTCTATACTGACTAATTAATTCCTCTTTAAACTCTCTAAAATTAGTCACTGCTTTTGCTCCAGCATCTTCTGCTCTAAAGCGCCACCAAACCAAAGCCGCTTTCTCCAGCACATGAGGAATAACCTTAAGCTTGCTTGCTTCTTCAGTTATTTGAGCAGCTTGAAGGAGAACTTCAATTTGATAAACCCAATCCTCTGGATCTGTCTTATCTTCAGCGCTAAATTTCTTTGGATTTAATTTCAAAAACTGCCTAAGCCTCTTTGCATCGATATCGTCTCCATTCTCCGGTACATTCACAGGTACAGCTACAGGCTCGGCTGCCATTGGCTGCTGTTGTAACAGCTGTATTTGAGCCGCCATCTGAGCTATTTGTTCTTGCTGCTGTTGCAACAGTTGCAACAGTTGAGGTTCCATCGGATCCATTTTCTCGTACTAGTCAACAAAAGTCAAAGTTTAGTGCATGCAAAATAGAAGTCAGAAATTTCGCCTAGGACAGCAAAATAACAGTTCGTTTGCTTGCACAGAACCTGTAGACCTTTTATAGTGTGGAGGTTAATGCCCGCGCGTTAGGTGCCAAAATGTAAAGAGCAGCCTTGTGAGCTGAACTTCACCAAGTGCAAGTCAACTTCCAAGTAGGTGTTCTAGTAACTATTTACACGTATTCTAGTAGTAACAAGCGAAAATCAAGCAATCAAGTCCCTGTGCAAGTCACCCATTGGGTGTTCAAGTAGTATTGAAAGCGGTACAAAATGCATGCTGCAAAGGATAGCTTCTTTTTAACTACCCTGGCTGCAGTATCGTCACAACTGGCAGTCCCGCCAGCCGGCTTCTCTTGCTCCTGCTCCGCGTCCTGTGGCTATGGATATAGGTAGTATTGATTCTCGTCCCTCTGGTTCTTATGATCGTGACGCCTTGCGTCGTGAAGGTCGTTGTTTCTACTGCAAAGAACGTGGTCATCGTAAAAATCAGTGTCCCGAGCTTACTAAGAAGCAGGGAAACGCGAGACACCGACAGTAAGCGGAGTCTTTATTGCCGGTGAATCTGTTGATGATGATGTTGATGACTCCTCCACCCTTGATTCGGGCCCAGCTCCCGCCTGCGACCCTCGATATATTCTCGCAGTGCGCTCCGAGACTGAGCTGCAGGTCCTCCGTGGAAGTGTCAATGGCCAGGTCGTCACTATCCTTATAGATAGTGGTGCTGCTGGTAATTTTATTTCTCAAGATTTTGTTGAAACATTTGGAATTACTACAAAAAAGAAAGATCCTCAGAACTGGACTCAAGCCCTGATGGCTGATGGTACCGCTTATGATTTGGACAAGTTTGTTCACCGTGCCACGATTAAAATCCAGAATTACAGAGATTCGGTATCTCTGGATGTAGTGCCTTTAGATTCGGCTTATCATATGATATTAGGACAACCATGGCTGAGTAAAATTAATCCTAGTATTGATTTCTCCGAGAAAACAATAACTTTTACTCACCGCCGTCGTCGCCACTTTTGGCAATGTCCGCGACCAGACCGACCCACTACATTGAAGCCCTTGAGTGCTGTACAACTCAATAGAGTTCTTCGTAAGCGCCCCTCTGCTAAAGTATATGCTTGCTATGTACGGCAAACTGATGACGGTGTCGAAAGTGAAGTTAAAGAAACCACCGCCGCGGGCGCTCGAAAGATGGCGAAGGATATTATGAAAGATTATGAAGATGTTTTCCCTGATAACTTGCCTCCTGGTCTGCCTCCTGAACGATCTGTAGATCATCGTATTGAACTTGAACCTGGTGCTCAACCCACTTCCCGCCCAGACTATAAAAAGAGTCTGCCTGAATACGATGAAATGCAGCGACAGATCAACGAAATGTTGGAAAATGGTGAGATACAGCCTAGTGTGTCTCCCTATGGATCTCCTGTGCTGTTTGTCAAGAAGCAAGATGGCTCCTTACGTATGTGTATTGACTACAGAGCCCTGAACAAACAGACTGTGAAGAATAGGTATCCGCTCCCTCGTATTGAAGAAATGTTGGATCGCCTTGGTAAGGCCAAGTACTTTACCAAGCTTGATCTGAGATCCGGCTACTATCAAATACGAGTAGCTAAAGAAGATATCTACAAGACTGCATTTAGTACCAGATATGGTCACTATGAGTTTTTAGTGATGCCATTCGGTCTGACGAACGCTCCCGCCACCTTCCAGACCTTGATGAATGACATCTTCCGCACTAGTTTGGACAAATTCATTATGGTATACTTAGATGATATCCTTATCTTTAGTGATACTCTTGAGGATCATGAAAAGCACGTTCGCCACGCGCTTGACGTCCTCCGACAGAATAAGCTGTATTGCAAGGCCTCTAAGTGTGAATTTTTCCAAACTGAAGTGTCCTTCCTTGGGCATGTGATTAATGGTGATGGTGTTAAAGCTGACCCTCGTAAAGTTCAAGCTGTTGCTGACTGGCCTCAACCTAAAACAGTCCGGCAAGTCCGCTCTTTTCTCGGTCTAGCTAATTATTACCGTCGCTATGTTCATGGTTTCGCCACCATGGCTGCCCCTCTTACCTTGCTTACTAAGAAGAATGTCCCTTTTCTCTGGACTACCAAGCAAACTCAAGCGTTAGAAGCCTTGAAGACTGCCTTGTCCACCGCTCCTGTGTTGAAAAATCCTGAATTTGGCAAGCCTTTTGTGATTACTACGGACGCTTCTGAGTTCGCTGTTGGTGCTGTGCTTAGTCAATCTACGCCTGAAGGTGAACGTCCTGTTGCCTTCATTTCTCAAACTCTGAGTGATACTGAACGTCGTTGGCCTACTCATGATCGCGAACTTCATGCTATTGTCTGTGCTCTCAAACGCTGGCGACACTATGTCGAAGGCGTGCCGATCACTGTTCTTACTGATCATAATTCCTTGAAGTACTTCATGGAACAAAAAGAACTGTCTAAGAGACAAGTACGATGGCTTGAAACTCTATTAGAGTACGGTAATGACTTGCTCATCAAGTATCTCCCTGGTAAAGCTAATGTTGTAGCTGATGCTTTGAGTCGACGCGCTGATTTTGAACTGCCCCCTGTGTCTGACACTGTGCTGCCACAGCTGCTTCGTGTGCAAGGTATTCGTGTTAATAGTGTTCGTGTGAATTCTATTGTACATTTTGAACCTAACCAAGGTTGGTTAGCTGAATTGAAGGATGCTTTGGTTAAAGATCCTTTGTACAAGAAAGTTGTCGCTCCCGCTCCCGTTAGTAACCGTCGTCGTCGCCGCTCTCTTGCTCCTCCTCCATCTGTCTTGGATTTTGAATACTCAGTTCAAAATGATTTAATTTATGCTCACTCGAAGGGAAGAAAGAAATTGTTCGTTCCATTCAAGAAGTTGCAAGCTAAAGTTTTAGCTGCAAATCACGATCATGTGACTGCTGGTCACGTGGGCATGGATAAAACTACTGAACTGGTTTCTCGACATTACTACTGGCGTGGAATTGCACAAACTGTACAACGTTATGTGAAATCTTGCCTTCTTTGTCAGCGAATGAAATCGAACAACCAAAAGCCTGCTGGCTTGTTGCAACCGCTGCCGGTTCCTGATCATAATTGGGAACATGTCTCATTGGATTTGATTGGTCCTTTGCCTACCACTCTCAATGGTTTTGACTGCATTGTTACTGTAGTTGATAAGCTTTCTAAAATGGGTCATTTCATTGCTACCACTACCACTGTTGATGCTCCTAGTCTTGCTAAGCTCATGATGAGTAATATCTTTAGGCTCCATGGTTTCCCAAAAGCCTTGATAAGTGATCGCGATGCTCGCTTCACCAGTGAGTATTGGAAACAATTTATTGATGCTTTAGGTATTGCTTCTCACATGTCTACTGCTTTCCACCCCGAAACTGATGGCCAGACTGAGCGAATGAATAGAACCATTGAAGAGATGCTCCGCTCTTACGTCAACGATAAGCATGATAACTGGGATGAATTGTTACCTTATCTGGAATTGGCTTATAATAATTCTCGTCAAGCTTCGCATAAGTTTACTCCGTACTTCTTGAATCATGGTACTCATCCTTTTGTCCCTGGTGCTGCTCTCAATCCTACTTCTGCTGCTGCTGTCAATCCTGATACCTTGGCTCACACTGTCGCTACTGCTTTAACTGAAGCTAAACAACATTTGGAGCGTGCTCGTGAACGTCAGCGTGAATATGCAAATAAATCTAGAAGGCATGTTGAGTTTAAAGTTGGAGATCGTGTTTACCTGTCTACAGAAAATTTGAAGCTGCCCGGTCCTTCTCGCAAGCTGCAAGAAAGACGTATTGGTCCCTTCACGATATCTAAAGTGCTGTCTCCCGTTACGTATAAACTTACACTCCCTAATGAGATGCAAATTCATGCTACCTTCCATGTCAAACTCTTACATCCCTTTGTAGAGTCTCCTGAAGAATTTGGTGAACGCGTTACTGTGGAACTGCCACCGATTGGTTATGCACGTGGTGATGGAATCTACCTTGTCGATTATGTATTTGGTCGTAAATGGGATACTATTGTTGGTAAATCTCGCCCTGAATGGTTTTATCATGTAGCTTGGCTTGGTTACTCTCTTGAAGAAGCTACTTGGGAACCCCGCCGCCAACTACTCGGCATTAAAGATTTAATTGATGAATATGATGCTGCACACCCACTCAAACGTGGAGAAGCTACGCTACCACCTTGGCCTACTGTTAATTCTAAAAAGAAGAAGAATATCAAGGAACCTACTAAAAAGAAGTAATTTTATTTTTTCCCCTGGTTAAGAAATTTTCAGATTTGTCTATTTATATTGTCATTTTGCTGATTGTCTTTTGTTTTGCTTTCCCCTTGATTCCTTTGTCTGCTTACATTGTTCTGAGCCAGCGAGGACGTGGCTCTTTTCTTAAGGAGGGGATAATGTAGCACTTTGCGCCTTATTTTGCCTTTTTCTATTTTGGTCTCTTTTCTTTCTTCCGTCGCTCTGGACAGCTATTCTCTGCCAGACTCAGTCTGACACAGTCACTCTCGTTATGGCTGCGTGCCCTATAACGTTATAGCTTGAGAAGCTACATACTCAATTCCTAAATAGCTCTCCATCGCTCTTTTCCACATTCTTAATTATGATTAACTCTTGATTCGTGTAACCAGGTACACCTGATACTCCTAGATACCCTATAGACCTCTAAGACAGTGTAGTTGTGACTCCACTGTGCGCATTCGATCGAACATCTTGTTCCTAAGAACTTAGCCTTCCACCCAGTTAGGCATAGTTCTACATCCGCCCTGCCACCAATATCAACACTCTACTTCTCTCTGAAACAAATTCATCTTTGAAATCTTCTCTACAACACAAAATACTCGCCCCAAAACAACCACCACAAACTGCAGCTGCAAGTCGCCGTCATCACCATACAAGCTCAAGTAACTACCATTCGAGACCTCTCACTACCCTTTTTCCAACGCAGATGTTCTCATCCTAGTCCAAGTCAACCTCTACAAAAGGAAGCAAACAATAATGCAGTCTGAAAGACCATTTCAACTTTCTGCACAGTTTCAGTTTCAGTTTCTCAAGCACCCTCCAAAAATTGTCGGGAAACACTGCAAGTTTTCAACCACAAACAATGCCATCAGTTGCTACCCAGCAAGCATTTGAAGCTCCTTTTTTTGCATACCTTCACTCATTAATTCCTTCTCAATAGTATGTTTACTATCTCAGCAGCCATACAAGTACCTTAATTTGCAAACAGGCACCGAGAAGTTTCAGTTTCAGCAATTGAGCACCACCGCTCTGCAAACTGAGGCTGCTTAGAGGCTGCTTCTCGTACGTATACAACAGCCTCATGAAAATCACTGGCAATAATATCCACATTCATAATCTGATATGCAATACCAGCTCTTCTATTCCTCTAAACCAGCGAGAATAGCCACCAGCGAGAAAATGCTCGGCCAGAGCGACACACAAAGTCAGCTAAAATAGCTTTGCGGAACTTCTTCACCTTCCTTCTCAGCGGCATTGCAACAAATACCTAATTGCCTTGTAATTTTAAATGCAGCTATGTAAAAGCTTCAATCAGGGTCCAATGTTTGTGTGTGCCTGCATTATGGATGAACCTCAATTTATAAAATAAAATAACTCTCTAAATTCTCAGAAAATCACTAGAATGCAATTCACATACCGTGTGCATACTAGAGAACCGTAATTATAGATTTTACACGCAGTGCTGAGGACGTCAGCAGTCCATTTTGGTCACATTATTTAATTAGCAGTCTGCTTTTAAAATGAGTTTTAGCACCTTCGTGCGCTTTGATTATATTCTCAAGACAATAGTAAACGACTAAAATAATGAAAACACCCTCTTAATGCAAAATTACCCTTCAGAAACACAATTCTGCTGCTGTGCTGCAACACAACTTGTTTTGAAAAGTTTGAAACGAAAGGCGTCCCTGATAAAAAGAGCAGTGCCTTTGATACAAATCGAACACTCTGTAAACTTTTCATATATTAGATGGAGCTTTTCAGCATGTCTGACGCGCTGTCTAGCATCAAATTAGCCTGCGCATCAAGAAGCCAACTGAATGGCCAACTCATGGGGGCGCAGCAGTCTTCTAGGCTAGTCACGCGAGGAGCGATATCACAGAATATAGATAAAGCGAAGATTGCTACCCCTGGTCGTCATGCAATCCGTAAATTTGAAAACCGTTTAAAAGATGGCAAGACAGCTTCTGGTCAAAAATTAACTTCCTATTTAAACCAGAAATCAGGCATCAGACCTATTAAAGTCAATACTGGCTCGAACCAGAAACTTAGGGTTGCTGTTGACGTAGATGAAGGTACGCAGCAAAGGATCATTTTAAAAGCATTGTTAAACTGCGAACATTACACCGTCCCTTCTCTATAAAATTTCAAGCAATATCTTAATGTTTGCAGTCTTAGGACGATTTGTACATAGCCTGAACAATTTTTGCCTCGAAGAATATGGGTTGGAGTATACAGTCAGCGATTACCACATCTACGACTTTGCAAAAGTGTGGGGCTGCTCTCAAGACGAGTCGAATCACAAAGTCCACGAATTTTTCAAGAGCACTCACTTTTCATCTGGCATTGAGGTTATTCCTGGAGCCTTTGAAGCCCTGCGCAGGCTACGTGGAGAGTGTGAATTAATGGTTGTCACGTCCCGCCAGCACATTATTCAAGAGCCGACACTTGAGTGGCTAGAAACACATTTCCCTGATGTATTCCAAGCAGTACATTTTGGAAACCACTTTGCTTTAGAGGGTACTAGTAGAAAGAAGAGCGAGATTTGTCATGCTATCGGGGCTCACGTTCTCATTGACGACAATCCCTCGTATGCCATGGAGTGTGCTGCTGCTGGTATTAATGTGCTGCTCTATGACTGGGATTATGAATATCCTTGGTCAAAGACTGACGATGGACCTCGACATGATCTTGTTACTAGGGTTAGAGACTGGACAGAGGTGGAACAGGTCCTTGGCGTCTTGGCTGCTGGCTACTCGTCTTGAAGTGGAAGAATATTTACTAGATAGATAGATAGATTGTTACATCAGCATAGAACAACACATGGGACATACACATCATAAAAATATTTACTGGCCTTACCCTAATAGCATTCCCAAATAAATCAGCAACACTTTCGCTGTCCTTTACTAAAAGTGACTGGAAAACTGAGAGTAAAAAGATCTCGACAATGAAATCTGAAAGCGACTTCTTCCTGACGTTCTTTCCGTGTGTAACAATACTATTGGCTTCTTCGAATCATAAATGATTATATCTGTACTTATCGTAACTATATATGACATATGACAAAATGTTATCAGCAATGACCTGTAATTATCTTTCTAATGATGGACTAGAACTGGACGCTTCGAGTGCTCGAGACAGAAGCTTGAGACGCTGCCTAAAAAGAACTGCTGCAGCTTACTTTTGTCATGCCTAGCAACAACAAGTACCGCAGCATTTAATTCTTCAGCCTTCTTGGAAAGTGCAGTTCCAATAGAGTCGCTATCTGTCTCGAATTTGATTATATGAATAACTGGTGGCGGAGATGATGCCGCTGCTGCCATTTGGTCGACATGAATTAAAAAGCGGCGCGCTATGAACGTCTCCGACTTCTTAATCAGCTCTTCGTACATCTCGTCGTCATGATGAGGCAGGAAATCTGCTGGAGGTACTCCGCCAAGCTGGAGATGAAACCTTGGGATGACGTGGAGAAAATGAAGTTCGTCACCATCTTTACAAATATTACAAAGGGTCCATTTTACAGCGTCTTCGCTTGCGTCACTATCATCTACGCATATTACTAGAACTCTAGATGCCATAACACCTCGAGACTCCCGAGATAAACTTTAGGTTTTTAAGATTCAAGATTCGAGATCAACTCTGCAAGCGAAGGAAATCAATGCTTTCTGTTGGGTTTGAATTTAGAGAGGTGTAAGAACTACTTCTAGTTGTAAGAATTTTAGCTAATGTGATTTTTCACGCTTCCTTCTTTTTCAAGGCCTGTGTTTTTGTGACAGCTGATTTTGTGATGATAAAGCGTCATAGGTTGATTTTTTACTTTGTAGACTTGATAAATAAATTAAAGGCGTTTATTACAGTGATATCTTAGCATTCGATCAAGCGCGGCAATGTCGAGCTCAAAGATAGCTTGTAAATGCAATCAATTTGTTATCTCGACAAGAACAAGCACAGTCGGCGTCAGGCCCAGAGCTTTCAACTCTGCCATCAAGCACACGCCTCGTCAGACTACTAGGAGGGCATCAGTGGTCTGCACTATGGACATCAAGGGTGCCGGTGCCTCTGGATATGCAGTTGACGGTAAGAATTTTGATTATTTCGACATATCTAAATTAACCCTCCTCTGCTGATCCTTGATAGTTTGATCGTTCTGCAGGAAACAGACCTACTTCACCACGCGCGTGGGAAATAATGAGCACGTCGCTTCGAAAATCTGGGCTAAAGATGGTATCGCCTCAAGAGGTCGCCTTTGCTTTAAAACGTGGCGGCAAAGTAATAGATATTCGTCCACAAGTAGAATATAGCGGTGGCAGAATTCCTGGTGCAGTATCTATTAAGTTCTTTCGCCTAATCGAAGGCTGGGGCCTTATGAAGATCGCAAGGCGTGGTGTATACGCCTTTTTTGGTATTCTTAATGGCACTGAATTCAACGACCGGTTCTTTGACGAGTTTGAAACGGAGGTGCCAAGGAAAAACGAGACAGTCATTTTATACTGCAATATTGGCGGCACGTTAGACCCCACAGGCCCATCTGAGTTTGGTCAGCAGTCTAGATCACTTTCTGCTGCGTATGAGTTGCTTCGTGCTGGGTATAAAAACGTGCAAGTGCTCAAGGGCGGCTACAACGAATGGAAAAAGTCTGGGCGGGATATTGAATTTGAAGAGTAACTGTAGCAGCTTAAACTTAAAAATGAATGCTTACTTGTATTAATCCAGTTTGGGTGAAACGAATTTCATGTAAACTATTGATCATCTAATTATCTTTACTTCGAATTTACCAGCGGCGGCAGCATAGCATTGGCATTATTCGAAGCCCCAAACGATGAAGTTCTCGAGGTTGTCGTTATAATATCCTATCCAATTAAAACGTATTTACTTATTTTTATTTTTGTGAGCATAGCCGTGGTTAAGGACGATCCAGCAAGTTTATAAGTTCGAAATACTAGTAAAGATTTCAATGGCTCGGAGAGGAGTGTGGCAGCTGCAAAAACTCATCATCAATTATTGTGACATTTCAGGAAGTAGTAGTGGAACTAGGTAAGTTCTAGCTGCAGTTATTTGCTTGTTTTACTTCTTTCTTGGAGAATGTTTGAATCATTCCACACTCTGCTACAAATTTGCAGAGAGTTTATGAAGAGCTGGCTGCCACGATTTCGGGAAGAGAACCCACAATTAGAGATTGTCGAAGTTCTCAAGCGTGGTGGCCATCCTTTTTTGGATGCATCATTTAGTAAGTTTTGTTTCGTCATTTCAATTTGACGGTGCAGTGCTGCTCGTTGCTCTGCTTGTCTAAACGTTTCAGCACTCTATCCTTAACGATCACATTGTTAATTTTAATTCAGGAAATGGGAATACTCGCATGGTAACGCTAAGAAATCATCTTCCTGAAGAAATATTACGGCAGGCCGCGTACCTTCGGAGTTGCGCCGGCCGAAAGACCTCGTTAAGAGTTAAACAGCGGACACAAACAGCAACTCCCAGTATACAAGGCCAATGGAATGCAAAAGTGCAGGACACCCTTAAAAATTAAAGCCCTCTAGAGACCGTGTGCAGTTGAATATGAAATGTTTATCACCTTGTGTAAGCAAAGCAAAGCCGTTCTTATTTCTGCTGTTGAGTGGACGGATAGGAAGTCAGTTTAGAATCTAGATAGATCACCAGGTAACTGGCAACTTGTGGCAAAGATTGTGTATTTACAAATCTACCAATATAAAATAGGGACTCATCACATTCTTCATGCCAGCAAAAGGACAAAGCAACATTTGATTCATTCAATAATAATTAAAAATTATACGAGAACGGTAGCAATACAAATAATGTTAAATCTAATCTTCAAGTATCCTTCAGCCATCCCTTCCAGCTTGATTAACTGGTCAATAAATTCATTTTTCTTGACTTTTTGTTGCTCCATTACTAATCCTGCCACGCCCACTTGCTAACTTATTGAAAAATCCAGCACCATTAAACGCTTCTTCATCAAGTTTAGCATCATCGAGCATTTGCCTGCTCATTTCAGCTAGTTGCTGCAGCACGTCCCAGGTACCTTCTGCTGCTGCCGCTGCGGATGCAGTCATAGATTCAATAGATGATTCAAAACTACTGCTATTGTTGTTCTCAAGCTCTTCTTCGCTAATTTTCGATGCTGCCGCCATCCCAGCGTTGAGTTCAGCAAGCTCACTGTCATTCAATACAAGCTCTTTCATAGCTAAAATCTCATCTGCGAGATTCTCCAATTCTCCTTGAGTTTCTACAAGCTCCATTTTAGTCTGTGCCAACTCATCACGCAGCCTTGCTCGCTCAGCTCCAGAGTCCGCTAATATTTGATACAGCTCAATTAGTTTAGCTTCTTTTTCAGCTGCTCCAGCGCGAGCTTCCATTATTTCCGACTTTGCTCCACGTAATCTACTTTCTCGTTCTATAGCTTGAGCCCTCAAAGCTGCAACCTCCGCAGTCCGTTCCCTGCAAATAATATACAATACAATAATACGAATGTTTCGAGCACAGTGAAAACGAAAGCATAAACTACTATCAATCCAGATATTTATATATAGGAACTTACGCTAACTCTGCCTTGGCTTCACGAAGTTCTATGGATTGGCGTTTCAATTTAGATTCTACTGCAGCCAGCTCAGTGCTGGAAATGCCGTTGGGAGCTGTGAGAGCACCACCACCGCCTGTCAAGGACACAAACTGATCGATGACCCGCTGCGCCTGAGCAGTAATTTTACGACCCCGGCCATTAATTGTTGATGCTTGCTGGTAAGCCTTTCCTTCATCGGCAGGAACAGGGCGGCGAGGGGGCACAGCGACCTTGCGCAGAGGCTCGGGAGGACACGCACTGTCAATGCTAGAAGAAGAGGACGTGTTTGATAAATTTGGAGATAAATCAGCTACAGTCATTTCTGCTGGAGATGTATGTTTCTCAAACCCATTGACAGTGCCATTTAGTCCGTTGCTAGAACCTGCAGCGAGGGGAGGAAGCACAATTGCTGGCTTCATGCCCCTGACTGTGCGACAATAGCCAACATTGATGCTGGGCCTCTTACCCGGCGCGTATATACCCTGTACAACAATACAATTCACAAACCAAAGATTAGAAAGGGTAAGGCTCAAACAAATATTTGAAAATAATTCCCAAACTTTTGAAACTGTCCTCACCAATTGTTGCTCTGGTATTCTGCAAGGAGCTTGCATCTTTACAGATTTAATGAAGTTATGTATGTATGAAATTGAGATGATTTAAAAGGGGTTTGAAGCTAGCAGACATTTCTACTTGGATCCAGCCTGATGGCTCCGCCTGGTCGGGCAAAGCGGTAAATATTAAAAATAATGACCAAGTGCTCCGACTTGCCTCCCTTGCCTCTGAAAATCAACAGCAAAGAGAAGGCTTGAATAATTGCCAGATCTCAATGAGAAGGGCAGCTAGAGGAATGCATGGCTGTTATGCCACTACTGCCGTTGGAAGCCGACAGGAAGGGGAGAGAAAAGAGTTGCTGTAATTAAATACCGACTTCAGCGTAGATTAGAGACCTCAGAAACATAAACATGTAATCATGGCATCTTCAGCATCCTCCAAACTGAGCAAAACTTGGCTCCAAGGCAAGGAACACAGGGCAGAAGCATGAGCTATTTTTTTCGACACCTGAGCCTCACAAATCTTTATTCATTCTCGGTTTGCAGCATCATGGTGGCCTATAATTCTTGTCACGGGGGGGACAGTCGCTTCATTTGGTGTATATGGCAAGCGCCATGCTGCCAATAATCCTGAATTCAATAGCCCGGACTCCCGCAGCAGGGACGGTCTGCCTAACCCTGAAGGCTCTACTGCTGAGGAAGAGGGATTTGGTCGCAAATCAGCTAGAGTGACAGGAATGATGGAAGGAGATAGACCAATGCAGGTGAGACGATACAATTTGGTTTGAATTACTTGTTTATTTTATTTGCCGCCCCCCCCCCCCCCCCCCCCCCCCCCATTTTATTACTGCAAAATCTTGGCTAATATTGATAACAAAAAAACTAATTTTACAGGGCATCTTCCCAGCAAAGAAGATGACCAAAGTTATGGCTCCAATTTTACCTGAAACCGAGCCCACGCACGAACTGCCTCCTGAGAAAAAGAAATGAACAAGACGGGAAGATTGATGATTTCCTTTTAAACTCCCTCTTTCTCTTGTTCTTGCTGCATTTCAACATGTCTTCACATTAGATAGCGATATAGAGTAATATAGTCATAGCCACAAAATGCAATTAATAATTTTAGTTATCCCTCCAATCGCATTGCTTCTAATGCACTTTCCAATACGAATGCCCAATGGGTCCAATGAGTCCCGCCTTGGCAATACACCACATATGGCTCTCTTAAAGGACCGTCAGCACTCAATTCAGCAGTACTGCCATCAATAAAAGTACCATCAGCAAATATAACTTCATCTCCATACCCAGGAGTAACACCAGGAATAGGACGGACATAACTACCAACAGGGCAGCATGCTTGCACTGCTCTACAAAACGCTTGCATCCTCTTGGGGGAGCCAAGTTCAACTGCAGTGATAAATGACCAAGGCTGGCATGGACCAGGGGCTGGAATAACTCTATAGCCTTCTCTATACAGCACTTCGGCAGCTAATCTGCCGCCTTTTAAAGCTTCTCCCACCATTTGGGGTGCTAAAAATAACCCTTGAAACATTAATCGCAGGGTCTCTCCAGGAACGCACCCAGCATCACTCCCCAAGCCCGGTGCACTTAACCGACCAAGTGCACGCTGTACAAGCTCTGCTTTACCTGCTACATACCCACCACCACTCACAATAGTACCTCCAGGATTTTTAATTAAAGAGCCCATGCATAAATCTGCTCCAACTGCAGGTGGCTCCATTGTATCTGTAAATTCACCGTAGCAGTTATCAACCAGAACTAAAACATCAGGACACTGTTTCTTAATTATTTCTACACACCGCGAAATGTCTTTTATACTCAATGTGGGACGTAAAGCGTACCCACAGGAACGTTGAAGGAGAGCTACTTTAGTTTCTGGTCTGATTGCTGTTGCGAGGGCATCCCAGTCAATGGCGCCACTTGGAGCAAGCTCTACTTTTCTATAAGAAACACCCAATTCCATTAAACTACCAGCACCAGGGGTACCTCGAAGTCCAATGACTTCTTCTAATGTATCGTACGGGCTACCAGCAACAGCCAACAACTCATCTCCAGGGCGGAGACAGCCATATAGAGCAGAGGCAATAGCATGAGTGCCTGACATATATTGAATACGTACAGCAGCAGCTTCAGCACCCATTATACTAGCCATAACTTTATCTAGAGCTTCTCGGCCGAGATCACCATGGCCATACCCAGTAGAACCAGCAAAATGGTGGGGACCAACACGAGCTGCTTGAAACGCTTTTTGTACCCGGGAAATATTATAGTGGACTAGAGCATCAATTGCATTGAATTGAGGACGAGCAGCTTCAGCAGCTTCCCATACAAGTGATGATACAGACTTGGGGGTACCTATTAAATTCCTAGTGGTATCGCTAATTATTGCGCCCGCTGAAGAGGACGCAGCGAGGGCGGGGCCGAGGATTGCTACATCTTCGTTTGAGGTTGCCCATTTGCTGCGATTTGCTGAACGTCCTTCTCCGAATGTAACAACTTTGCGGGTATATGAACCTTTCTCCGTCGCAGTAAAAGGAGAAATGCTTCGCACAAAAGTTGCATGTCGACCGACATGTCCATTTCGCGGCGGCAAACCACAAGGGAGCACAGTTGCGGCCATCATGCTGCTTTGGAATTATTCTAATACTGTGTTTGAGGAACAAATTGTTTAGTGTTGATTTGGTAAGTCGATGAGAGGCTCTATATGATTTAAAAAAAAAAAAAAAAACTTGCAATATTTCAAAAAATTAAAACATAGCTAAGATGAGAATTATGCCACATTAGCTCCCACGCGCAAAGATTGAACCTATCAAAATTGTGCAAAAATTTTTATTTGTCTGCCAAGGGAGATAATGCTCTTGCTGGCGTATTTATACAAGCATGGGCTTCTTGCAGTGCAATTGATCAACCCTAATAGTTTATTTTAATTTCATCAAAACCAGCTTGGCACTCCAAGCTTCGCGCATTCACTGTAAATGACAAAATTCTTGAGACCAGGAGAACGACGCCCCGCTGCTTTCGGGGTCTCGTTTGAGACTGACAGAGATCAGTCAGGTGTCCCGCTTCCCCCGCTGCCTTACAACCGTAATGAACGTTTGGCCATCGCAGACCAACGCCGCGCACTCCCTATCTATGAACATCGCACGCAAATTTTATATTTAGTTGAGCATCAAGCTACGACAATAATTGTCGGAGAGACGGGGAGTGGTAAAACAACGCAAGTCCCTCAGTATTTATATGAAGCAGGATGGACTACAAATGGAAATGGAAGTATAGCATGCACACAGCCACGACGAGTAGCAGCCATGACGGTTGCTGCTCGTGTAGCAGAGGAAATGGGCTGCACTCTAGGTCAAGAAGTTGGATATGCTGTGCGCTTTGAAGACGTGTCTACTCCTGACATCACAAAAATTAAATTTTGCACTGATGGAGTGCTACTACGTGAGATGATGTCAGATCCATTATTGACTAGGTATTCAGTTGTGATGGTAGATGAAGCACATGAACGTTCTTTAACTACAGATGTGCTGCTAGGTCTGTTAAAGAAAGTGCAGAAACGGCGCCCAAATTTGAGAGTTATTGTAGCTTCAGCAACTATTCAAGCAGAAAAAGTTGCGGACTTCTTTGATACAAGTATTAGTACAAGTATAGCATCATCTTCAGAAAAGCAGCAGCAACAATATCAATCACGAACACCTATATCTGTAAAGCCAGCGCTGCTGTCGGTAGAAGGCCGACCTCACTCAGTACAGGTTCATTACTTGGCTGAGCCAACATCAGACTACGTGCGTGCAGCAGTAGAAGCAGTAGTCAAAATACATATAGAAGATTTACCGGGAGATATCTTAATATTCCTGACCGGACAAGAGGAATGTGAGAGAGCAGCATCATGGTTGAGAGAAGAAGAAAGAACGCTAGCTGCAGAATTTAAGCAACGTAGCACAAATAGATATTCTCAGCAGCAAATTTCTAATAGAAAAAGGTTGGTGCCATTTACACTTTATGCTGGATTACCTGCTGCTGCTCAGCTTGCTGCCTTTGAACGGGCACCTCATGGTACTCGTAAAGTTGTTATTGCCACCAATATAGCAGAAACTTCAGTTACTATTGAAGGGATAGTGTACATTATAGATAGCATGTTTAGTAAGCAACGTTGCCATGATCCATTGACAGGATTAGAAAGTCTCCTGGTAGCTCCAATTAGTAAGGCAAGTGCAGCACAGCGGGCAGGTCGTGCTGGTCGTGTTCGCCCTGGCCACGCGTTTAGGTTATGCATTGAAGAAGATTTTAATAATAAACTACAGGATGTAGAAGTACCTGAGATGCAGCGATCTTCTCTCGCTGGTACTGTACTTCAATTAAAAAGTCTAGGCATAGATAATATGATGACGTTTCATTGGTTGGCACCACCGCCAGCAGAAGCAATGGTGCGTGCGTTAGAAACACTGCATGCACTCGGTGCTATTCACGATGATGCAAAATTAACAAATCCATTAGGTGTGCGAATGGCAGAGCTACCATTAGAACCTCCATTAGCGAAAGCTTTACTAGCTGGCGCCGAAGCTGGGTGTGAGGAAGAAGTAGCAACGATTGTAGCAATGTTGAATGTACAGAGTGTATGGGCACCACATGGAGACCGTAAAATAGTTGATGCAGCAAAAGCACGATTTGCTGTTGGTCAAGGTGATTTGCTAACTTACTTAAATGTCTGGCAAGGGTGGGAAGAAAGCGGACGTAATAAAAAATGGTCGTATACTAACTTTGTGAGTCATAGATCAATGCTAAGAGTAGCAGATGTGCGTAAACAGCTCTTATACCATCTGCGTAGAAGTGGATTACCTGTACGTGGCCCTGCTCTTGTTCCAGGAATGGACACAGAAGCAAAATCTCAAGTGATGCAGCAGTTATTGAAATCTCTTACTTCAGGTTTATTCATCAACGCAGCCAGGCTAACAGAGGAAATGTATGTCGATGTAATGAATTCTGAAGATACAGGGGTTGCAGTGTATAGGTTAGTACGTGGTGGAGCAGGCAGCCCTGCTGCAGCAGTCAAGCTACGGATCCACCCATCGTCTATTTTATTTCGATGCAAACCTCGATGGGTGTGCTTTGTTTCTGCGCAGCAGACAGATTCTGGGTGGTATGAAATGCAAGAGCTAGTGTCGATAGAATCAGAGTGGCTGGCAGAAGTAGCTCCCCATTTCTTTGCTACCGTGGCAGTGAATCCTCAAACCCGGCAGTGACGAAATTTTATTTTTTATTGATAGTTGGTACTTTTAACCTAATCATTGCACCTATATTTGATTCCATACCTGCCTTTGTATGAACATTGATCATTATGAATTTACAAAATGAAGTAACATATCTAATCGTACGAAAAAGATGATGCTACAACAGCAACAAGCAAATGAAACGAATCACTGGAGAAGAAGAAAACAAATCAAAAATGAGATATTCAGCCACGAAAAAGATGCGCCTTAAACTTCACACTATACTATTATTATTTTGAGCTCCTATTGTACTACCAATAGTGGACACAATCCCTTCAAAGCTCTGCTTTTCCTGCATCAGCAGCAGCCTTGTACAGCTCATCAACTTTACCGTGAGTTTCACGTCTCAACTCCTCGGCTGTCTTGCCACCAAGATGAAAAGTTTGCTTCAATCCTTCCCAAGCACCAGCACCCTTGCATTTGGTATCATCCCACATGCATGCAACAGAGTCACTTACATTGTGCAACCAGCTAGGACCAGAGGTAGCTTCATCGTAGGTAGCTCTAGTTTGAGCTAAGAAGTCGTTATAAGACATTTCGGTTGATTTTTTGATGTTTTCGTACTGTTTCTTCGCTGCAGTCTCAACATCAGACCAGTCGCCACTACGTCCAGCAGTAGATCTTACCCATTCAGTCCAAGCTCTGTTGACGAGGTCGTTATATACAGCCTTGGTAGAGTGTTTGGTAGCACCATAGTAATCTTTCAAAGCTGACTGCGCATCATCCCAAGTACCACCAGCAGCATTCCGAGCACTGAACCAAGCATCCCATACAGAGTTGACAAAAGTATCGTAGCCCTCTTTGCTCTTACCCTTGGTGCTGCTCCAGTACGAGTCAGCAGCCTTTAAGGCATCTTTTATGTTGCCACCAGCAAAGGCTGAAGCTTCCAACCAGCGTTGCCAAGCACCAGATAATGTGTTGTCAAGAGTTTCAGAGGTCTTATCTTTTGTGGCATCATAAGCAGAACGAGCGGCCTGCTCAGCTTGATCCCAGGTCTGCCGACCAGTAGCAGCGACAGTGTCATAAGACTTCTTTGCAGTCTCCCTCACGGCAGTCCAAGCCTCGGCAGGGGCGTTGGTGGGCTTCGTGCGGTTGAAGCGGTTATAGGCGGAACGAAGCCAGTTCTCCCAGCCAGAAGTAGTAGATTCAGTCCACTGCAAAGATAATACTTATCAAAATAGTTAGTATACAGCCACAATAATTAAAGAAAACCAAATTGTAAATAGAAAATGGTTCCTACCTTTTGAGCTTTATCTCTGGCACCCTCTACAACACCACTGCGCCAACGGCTCTCGTCGTAATCAGACATTGCCTTTCTCTTAAACTCATCCCAAGTAACTCCAGTTTGCTCACGAATAGAGATCCATTCATCAAAAGCATCAGCTAAAGCATCTTCAGGGTTACGAGAAGCAGCTCTCCATTGGTTGCGGAAAGCGCTAGCAACAGATTCCCAAGTTTGTCCAGAAGTATCACCACCAGAGGTAGTCCATGTGTCATGCACAGCTTTCAAAGCACGTTCGTAAGCATCAGATGCGGTGTCAGCCATGCCAGAAGCTGCACCAGAAGCTGCGCCAACAGCTTGACGAGGAAGGTCAGCAGTAGCAGACCAAGTGTTCCAAGCAGCTCTCTTGGCTTGATCCCAAGATTGTCTGGAAGTGGATTTACTAGTGTGCCATTGGTCAAAAGCAGAGTGCATAGCATCATTCCAGGTCTGTCCAGCCTTGTTTTTCACACCAATAGCAGCATCGTAAGCACCCTCGGCACCTTCTTCAGCCTTGCGGCCTGCCCAGCCTAGTGACTTAGAGAGTCCACGCCATGTACGCGTGAAAACGTTACCTGACATAATTTCACCAGTATTTGCACCCTTGATTCTCACGTACTCGATCTCATCGGCCTTGCCAGTTGGGATCTGCGCCTCAGCTTCCGCTACACGGCTTCCTCCCCATTCAGTTCCAATTTTACCCTTGACAGTGCCAACAACATCTTCAACCTTATGTCTCACATAGTCTCCTAAACCTTGAGCACGCTGTTCGGTAGCAACCGTGGCGGCCGAGGCTATTGCTAAGAGCAACGCCACGGAGACGGCCCATACTCCAACTCTCTTCATAGTAAGAATAGAATAGCCTTGTTAGAAATTGAACGTGTATAAGTGTCTTGTATCAAAGCTACTGTATTTATAATGTAGCAATTAGAGTGTTTTCGGGCATCTATATACCTTCTGGAGAGTGTTGCAATGCCCGGCACCTGCCGCGAAGCCAGTCCAACAGACCAAGCTACGATACTGCTGCGGCGATGCATCTCTTTATATGGGACCTGCGCCTCCAACCCATTTAATATTGAAATATAAATTGCTCTTTTAGATAAATTTTGCATCCAAGGCCAAATACGCTCCAAGCCCCCCTTAACTAACCTCCTGCACGAAATAACTATCAAAAAATGATGGCTTTAAGAACCTCAGGTGCTGTGATGGGAGTGCGCTCCCTTCCCTTGTCTCGAGTTGCATCATCCGCCTCTCGTAGAACCATCCATCGCACTATGGCACCCGTGCATGCTAGCGCCAATGTAAGCATGAATCTGGATTTTTTAGTCTCCCCTTGTTTATTGCTGTTTGAGAGTCACAGCGCAACTTGGTGAGTCACCACATTTTTTTTTATCCCTCTGCAGGACGAATCTTTATCTGATAAAGCCAAACACGCGTACGAAAAGGCCGAGGAGAAGGTCGAAGGTGCTGCAAATCGCACCAAGGAAGCAATTTCTGATGCTGCTCAAAACGTAAAATCTACAGCAGAGGACTTGCTTTCAACTGGAAAGGAAGATGCTGCTTACTATCAAGCTAAGGCTGAAGACCGCCTTGATGATGCAGGTAATTCTATCAAACGCGGCGTTGAAGAAACCAAGGAACGTGCTTCTGGCCTCCGTGATGATGCCAAGGACAAGCTTGACCAGGCTGGCGATGCCATAAAGGGCGGAGCCAAGGATGTCAAGCGCACTGCCCAGAACGTTGCTGGGGATGCTCAATCCAAAGGAGAAGAGCTTGGTGACAAAGCTGAAAAGAACTGGAATGAAGTCAAGGGTGATGCTAAAGATGCTCAGCGCAGGGCTGGAGAAGGTCTTCGTGACGCTGGTGATAAGGTGAAGGGACAATAAATAAGATTTATTCTTGCCCTACAGCTTTTGTTGATCTAATGTCATTTCGTATCGATTGATAAAATGTATGATTAATCTTGATTGATTGCATTTCATAGCGATCTTTAATAATTTTGTAAGAAAAACGAATGTCGAAGAATGCCTGCTGTCCAATATTTTACAAGAAGTCAACTTGATAGTTCTGGTTGAAATGTTCCTTCAAGTGCTATTCTATTAAATCTTTGCCTTGTACGCGGTTCTATTACCTAGCAGAAGGGCTACATCTGCTGCAACAAAGCGATACCAGAGCACCGCCAATGGAGCAGTCCCAGCATGCCACAGCGCATGTGCATCGATAATTTTCCACAGAGGTGGAAAATCTAAAATTTCTAAGAGCATAGCTACATTCACTGCTGCCATGAATGCCAGTAAATATGCTCTACCTGGATGAGATCGTCCATATTTTGAGCCAAGAGCCCAAGCCAGCCACACTGCTGTTTGCATTGCACCAGCGGCAACACAGAGACCCACATGCAAACCATAGTCAAACAAAACATTCAACATCCGGTATACATGCATACTATACATTACTAGAATAGAAAGTCCAATACCAGCAAATATTCGTAATTTAACCACTCCAACAACCCTTGTCACGCTTAGAAATAAATTGAAACCGACGAGGGCACCCGCCGAAAAGTAGTCGAGTCGTTCAGTAAGACGAGTATCTCGGCAGTGGAAGATAGAAGACCAGAGCCAGGCATTAGAAGATAAAGCAAAATGAATCAGCCATAAAAAACAATAAATCTTTAAAGTTGAGATGGTACCGCTACTACTACTGGTTGTCGTACTCGTACTATTAGTGGCCAAGCGGGGAGAGTGACGGGTGTTCGCAAAGCTGCTGCTTTTATTATGAGTATTTGTACATTGCAGAATGCCTAGTATCTTGAAGAAGCACACCATATTTGCTACTAAATTCAGAATAGAAAATAGCACCGAGGCAGGCTCCTGAGCACCAAATGCTCTAACAAAGGGCCACTTTCCAAAATACTTTTCCATTGCCACTAGCCCTACTGCTGCTTTTGTCCCTTTCTTCTTATCTTCAATAAGCCACATGCATCGATAGCTGCAATCACTAGAGCAATCCCAGGATGATAATTTAAGCCAGAATGTGTCTGCACGCTGGTAAGCTTCATTCTTATCAGCATCACACAGAGGACTGCAGTAATCGACAGAAGCTAAGTGGGCACCAATTTCTTCAATCCCCTCAGTTAAATATGTGTCATCGGCCTTGTTTCTTTGCAATTCGGCAGCACATCCTGTTTGCCAACATGTAGCTACACACCTACGAAATTCCCAGCTTTCATCTCCAGAACTAGCCAATGCATTGGACGGCAGAAAAATAAAAAAATAAACAAGTGTGACATATGATTTCATTATTGCGCTGCAGAATCTGTCCCTAGAGCTGCTGCCATTTGAGGGTAAACATGACGTGCAAGCTCGTCTACTTCTAGCATCCATTGTTCACTAATATTTGATTCACGACTTAGCTTAATAAGTTTCTTCACTTTGATATACCGCTCTGGTGTAGGAACTGGAGCGCCTTGTTCGAGTGCTGCCGCTTCTTCTTCTGGGGATGGCGCAGTCTCAAGAATTTGACCAATCACTATCACTGGGAATGATTTAGTAGACTGCTGTCTTTTGAATACTTCAACCTCAGTTGCTTGGGGAGGTGGGAGGGCGACAGGAATGAAACCAGTGATGTCGCGGACACAATATCCTTGCTCAGTATTGCCTTCTAAACTGCCCTGCAGAATATTAAAATATATGTTTGTGAGGGGAGATGCATATTTATTGATATCATAGCATAATCAGACCTTGATCACATGATCAAAATTCAAATTCTTTGCAGCTAAAAAACTATCTTTTCCTAAGGTAGCTCTTACCTGGAGTTGCACACGGTTGTAGTAGATACCGTGGCTTGCAAGTTTGGGGCCAGAATCTGTCTCAACGACTGGGGCGTTTAAAATCTCACTTAAAAGAAGTTTTGGTGCCAAGTTATCAAATGCAAACATGCCGTAAGATTATTCAGAACCGATTTTAGAGTAGAAATCGAGAAGTATGTGGAGATTTAGCTGCATAGAAAGCTTTAAATTTGTCTGCGCCGGATAAAGCTGGCCGCGGGGCGGCCAAAGCAAATTTGCTTTTTAAAGTTGGCCGACCGTCGGTCTTAATTCCGTGGATAAACAGAAAATGCTCGTTCCATGCCCAAAGATCGGGATATGAGAATGTCGAACAGCTCATCGGAGACGAAATAGTGCGATAACTAACCAAAAATAATTGGTCTGACCCACTCTTTTAACCGTGTTGAATTTCGGAAGAACAGAGATCTTCAGATATAAAGGGAGAGCCCGCCCCGCATTTTATCACACAGCATAAAGAAAAACGACGATCATGGCGTTACGCTTCATAGTCGTTATAGCAGCATTAGCTGTTTTAACCTCTGCTCAGAATTCCACTGATTTTGCACCAGGGAGATTTAGTTGCAACTGTCCTGGTGAGGAAGGCAAAGACTACGTGTGTGGTGTTGATGGTCAGGTGAGTATACATTGAAATCCCTAGAGCTCGCCCATTGATGTCTAACCTTCACTTGAAGTCTTTTCCCAATGGATTACTGTGAAAATGTCTGACAATATTCCAAAGACTTTAATTCTTAAATGGGCGATTTAAGCAAGTGGGTTATGCTTGAGATGTGTAACGCTAATCTTATTCAAGGTAAACCCACCCAAAACTACTTCTTAACTTCGCAGACTTACGGAAATGAATGTTTGTTGAACTGCAACAACATCAAGCTTTTGAACAAGGGTGTATGTCAGCTTGATGGCTGCTTCCCTTGGGGTGAAGCACGTGAGTACTTCTTGAAAACAATGTAGACTACAAAATGCACATTTTTTTCTTTACATCTTTCTCCAGCACTATTTCCTCGACCGCCTTCTTGCTGCTAAGGTTATCCTCTTTTTCTTCATACAGGATGCACTGGCAACTTTGACGATCATAACCCTGTATGTGCCCTTGGACTAACTTGGGATGGCACCGCAGAAGCCAATTGCGCTGGCACTGGTTTTGGCAAAGCATGCACAACTGCAGGCCCCTGTAATTACCGTAACGATGGCCAACCCTCTGTTCTTGCTACTACTGGAGGTAAAGGCCTGGATTGGAAAGCAGCTGCCAACAACACTAGCCCTCCTGCCCGTGATAATGCTTCATACGACTACTCTGAAGCCTTAGCCAAGCTTTTACTCTACTACGACACCATGATTAGTGGTAATCTTACAAAACCTGGTGTCTGTAGACGTCGTTTAAACTGGCGTTCTGATTCTTGTACTAAATGTATTGGCAAGTATGGAGAAGATCTTAGTGGTGGATTCTATGAAGCTGGCGGGTCTACCCTTAAATATCCCTCTATTATTTCTGGATTCTCCGGTACTATGCTTGCCTGGGCAGGTGTTGAGTATGGAGAAGCTATCCAACGTGCGGGTCTCATGGAGGATCTTAAATGGAAAGTGAAATGGGCTGCTGATCACGTGATTGCTGCACATCCTGAACCGGAAGTCTTTGTTGGATTTTTAGGTAATCAGACTGACGATTTTGATTATTGGGGTCCTGCTGAATACTATGATCAATACAATCCAAAAAGAGTGGTTGGCTACGTCACAAAAGATGACCCCGGTACGGAAGTAGTTGCTGATGCAGCGGCGACATTAGCTTCCGCGGTTGCTTTACTTGGTGATGAAGATATTGCATGGAAGACCAATGCATTGGAACATGCCGTGCAATTGTACGAATTTGGAAAGAAATATCCAAGAAGTTACATGGAATCATCGGACCCCGGTATCAAAATTATGAGACAGATGTATGCATCAAATAATGGATATGATGATGATATGGCATGGGCTGCATTATGGATGTATAAAGCGACAAGTAGGTTTTGTATTCATATTATTTAATGTTTAATTAAATATCTGATTTACCTTGTTTTGATTCCTGCCCACCACCTCGAACCTAGAAAACTAATCTCTTAATATGCATTTCCATGCTTTGTTAGGCGAGGCCAAGTATCTCGAGGATGCTAAAAACTACTTTGGTAAAGCTCCCCCAGTCTCCAATGGAGCCTCTTTTGAGACTGGGTACAAGACCCCTGGCGTTGCCGTTTTATTAGCTGCATTGGACAACGAAGATTCCAAAGCTCAGGAGAGCGCAAAATCTTATTTCGACTCTTATTTGGAGGGCTATGTCGCTCACACTGCCGCTGGTGCAGCATACCCATACCATTGGGGGGCCAATCGTCACGTGGGTAATCTCGGTTTCCTCACTATGGTCCATGCTAAAAATGGAGGAGTCGACCCTGCCTATGGAAATCGTTTACGCAATTATGGAATCCATGAAGCGAATTATTTATTGGGAGATGCTGGTCGTTCTTGGGTGATTGGGTTTGGTAAAGATTACCCTACCATGCACAACCATAAAATGTCTTATTATTCTATCCAAAATTGGCACCCAGATCGAACTCAGGAACCTCTTGGTGAGAAAATTTGGATGACTGACGTCAAAGGACCATTTGCACCTGAAAATCCTACTGGATACGTCCAGAGAGCGAAATTCGATTTTGAAGGAAGCAGAACACCTCAAGCACATATTGCTTGGGGAACAGTGTTTGGATCTCCTTTATTTGACGACAGTTTAATTAATACTCGTCGAGATTACACCTACGCTGAGAGCACTGTCGAGTATAATGCTGGTGCTGTAGGTGCTATTGCAGCAATGGCAGATTGGTATGGAAGTGGAAAATATACTGGAGTTGAATCCTTAGAGGGTGTTATTCCATTTACTTGCGATCAGCCTCAGACTCCTTGGAGCACTCCTCTTGCACCTCCTCCCGCACCTGCATTGGCGCCTGCTCCTGAAGTGTTGCTTGTTGTTCCACCTACGGATAACACTGTTGCTGGCGAAGGTGATGCAACATCGGGGGCTTTGCAAGCTACCGCTTTATTTGCTGCAACTACAATAACAATTCTGTTTGGCTTGTTCTTGGCATAAATAAATCGGTGTTCGAGATTTTCAATAGTTTTTCTTTTCTTGCTTAAACTTTTATTACGATTACCAAGGTCGATTACCAAGGTCCATTCTTTCTACATTTGATGGTTGAGTTCATTTAGTACATTTATTACGTGTGATCGTATACTTGTTATCGGTCTATTCATTCTCCCGTTTTGACCTCTTCACTTCTATATTGCCGCCTGAGAAACTCTCTCTTTGGGTGTCCACCTTATCCTGGCTTCCCTAGATTAAATGGTTTGATTAAACTTGTAAGCACGCGTATACATTCTGCAGATGTATCTTTCAGCGAGTCGATATGCGGCATGTCCTATCTAAATTTAACTAGCTGCTGGCAATCAGGGCACCGTCAAAACAGACACTGTCAAAACAGCATTAAAATACCATCTTGTTCAGCTTAAGCGTATATTCTTAATTTACCGCAATAATATCAGCCATTCTTGTACTGTTTGCAGTGTTAAACACGAACATATCTTGTTTCATTTAGCTAATAGTGGCTTCACTTTAATCATCTTGATTTGAATTAACCTTTCAAGGAAAACTTTCGCCACCTTACTGTGTCAAGACCTAATAAGTATGTCAGGAAGATATGTTCAGCGGTGCAGCAGCCAGCAATTCCTTTCGCTCCTCGACTGGGCGAGAGCCCAATTGACATCAAACAGCTTGAGTGCAGGCCAGCAGCTTCGCTGGGCTGGAACATCAGCGACAGAGAAGTCCATTAAATATTCCAAGGAACGAAAAGGCTACGAAGCCAACCTGGCTGAGCTTCGCAAAGCGTGGGCAAAGGAACAAGAGGACATGGAGGTGCGTCGGGCAGCACAAGCTGAAGCCAAAGAAGCACAGCGCCGTGCTGCAAAATCCAAGCGGGCACAGGATGATGCAGCGGATAAAATTACTCGCAAACAGGAACTTTTAGCAAGACAAGAAGCTGCCAGGGAACTCAGAGTAAGTATTATGAAATAAAATCGTCTCCGCCCTTCATTTTGGTAGCTAATCTAGCTTCATCTACCGTAGATGATTTAAATCCTAAGAGTCGTCTATTCATCTAATGTATCTTAATACAGGTACACCAAAAACAGCAACGTTTACAGCGTCAAGAACTCAGAATGGACATTTTAGATGCCGCTCGTGCAGCCCGTCAGCAAACTCTGCTTAGAGAATCAAGGCAGTGGATCGATGCAGAATCATTAGATGCACGGGTACAAGAAGCACTGGATAATGTAGTGCCATTATGGACTGAAAATGCTAAAGGAAAACAGAGTTAAATGTCTTTCAAACAGTGTAACAAAAAAGATAAACAATAATAATATGAACTTCTACAGTGTTCTGATGTTCCATTGTTCGGTGATTGTTGTGTCTGTCCAAGAAAAAGAACACGTTGCTGACCTTTCACTCGCTCTTAAGAATGCTGCGGTGGCAAATGCATCATACACAGGGAAGATATTTCCCCTTTTACTATTAATCGATTGCAATGCCCAGAGATTTGCAGGCCCTGTTAAGCTAACTCTAAAACTAATACTATAAGGCCCAACACCGGGCTTGACATCTAAAACATCTGCATTAATGCAAAAACCTTGATCTTTAAACACTTTTAACAGAGCACGTACACCGCTAATAAGCTCTTCAGTGCTGCACCGAGGGTCTAACGGTGCCGGTGGATTAAATACAACTCCTTGGAAACCTTCCCTTAAGCCATTATATATCATATTTCCTAGCTCCGTTTCAAATTTAACCGGAAGAAGCATATTATCTTGCAGTTCTGGGTCTCTAGTTACTAATTTATACTCTCCTTCTAACCCTTCAGGGCATTCTTCGCCACAGTACTCTCTAAACGTTTGAATGCCATTTTTCATCGATGTCGTAATTGTCGTAAACTGCATAGCGGCGATAAAGTCAAAGTAGTTTGGATCTGAGAGCTCACCTTGCTTGATAGTTATAGGAGAATATTGTATTGTGAGAGGTTCCCATTCAGACTGCCTCAACAACCAGAACGACCGCTGAAATTCTTGCATCGCGATAAAATCTAAAGAATCAGCCACTTCATAGCCACTGCGCAATAATAACACCGCAAACGCAGGGCCAAGATTGCGCCTTGGAAGGCTAACAGGTTGCGGCGGAAGAGGTGGGAGAAAGTTCGCCAAGCCACCGCTAGCAGTGCCTGCGGTAAATGCAGTTGCTGGCACGGCAGAAGCTGGAAGAGGGAATCCACCGAAAGTAGCAGGAATGAGTGTTAGTAACGCCGCATTATTTAGTATTCTTCTGGAAAGATGGGCTCCATCAAAGGCAGGTTCCTGCTCGGAAGAAGGACTATTCAAAGCTTTGATCACTTGAAAATTTCTTTTTCTAAGGACCGCACTGCCCCAGACGGCAGCCTTTAGGGGGCACGCATACAATGTCAACACCATTTTGGTGCGATCTAAATGCAGAAAGAAGTACTTTTTTATTCAATTTATGATTGTGAGGCGGGTTTTTGTTGAACAAACCAAAGCAGGCAAAACACTACCAATAGGAGCGTGCTCAGATTGTCTGCAGTTTTTCAATTGCATCTTCGTGAATTGAGAGTTCAATTAATACCCGATAAGCTCGTATCTGCTCTTACGCCCCTGGAAGCAATATTATATATTATTACATCAAATTTCCAACTGCACAAATATGTCAAACTGTTAGGAGCCAATTCAAAAAACCATGGATGCCTCTGAACCTATTGAATTAGAGCATGTTGGAGGCGCTCGTAGTCTCCTAGCTGAATTAGAATCAGCTTTAGCTGGAGAAATGGACGCTGCTCAATTATACCGATCACTCGTTCCTAGCAGAGACGTCTTTCTGAATATACTGAGCTTCAAGGTATGTGTATTATGGGACGCTGAAAATTTATCAGTGCATTAGCACAAGAAATTAAGACGTATACTAAGCAATGTTTAATTGATCATAATTTTACAACTTGCAGAGCAACAACGCTGCTTCTCGCGCTATCGTGGAGTCTGGCACCGTGCACACGACTCAAGGATTAGTCACCCTTGACAAGGTGCCTGATGTTCAGGAAATAATCCTCCTTGCTGACGAAATGAAACTTGATGAGTTGGTTGCGTTGTCCTTAGTCTTGGTCGCCCAGCAACAAAGTGGCGCTGTGTCTGCTGCCGCTGCAGCAGGTATGCTGTATGAAGAACGTATGTGTGCTGTGCAAGCTCTTCTGGCCTTACTTCACGCTCAAGTAGCTTGTGGCGGTGGTGATATCCCTGTAGACATCTACGCCACTGTCGCTAGTTTCAATGCCTCGTTATTACAACGTGAAGAGAGTGGATCTACGGTGTTAATACGTCGTCTTGCAGATCTTATCCAACAGCAGTCTGTCGTACCTCCTGCTGACTCTCCATTGCCAGCAGTGACAGATGTGTATGGCAGAGCACTGGACAGAGTTGATATCGTTCAGAGGGAATGCACTGCCCTGTGCCAGTGTTTATTCTACGCATGCTGCATCAAACAACGCATCTCTGGTACAGACATCGAACGTTTATTGGATTTATTGCACCATTTGGCGTTGCATGTCCGCACTCCAGGCCCTTATCAACTAGCTGCCCAGCACCAAGCCAATTTAGTCTTGTTATCGGTATTGCTTACTCTACTTCCTTTGGAGGATGCTCAGGGCGAAGCTTTAGCTGAAGACGATGAAGCATTGAGTTTATTAGCTCAACACGCCGGTTTGGATGCTAAAATCCGCTCCCGTGGTGCAACTACTAATCATCAAGAAGATTATTACTCAGCAGTGGTGCGGTTGGCATGGGGTATGTTGCCTCTATGCTGTGAGGGAAATACCTTGACCGAAAAACGTGGTCTGGAAGATGTCAAATCTGCCTTACAAGGTGGTGCATTAGGTTTCCTTGGTGCTGGTGTAATGGGCAGTGTCCCTATGGCAGATGAAGATGAGGATATTAGATTAACTGCCGCGTCTGTAGTACATCAATTATTAGTACTATTTATTGAAGTAGCTCCAGAAGGCATGGAGCAATTGAAAAAATTGTCTATTGATGGAGCAGACGCTGAAATGGAAGCTGACACTATTGTTCAGCATAGTGTTAACGGAAACGGTGCTGCAGGGGGAGGAGAAATATCAATGATGGTTGTGGATGCTCGTGGTGGTACTGGCATGCCCCATAGCATTTTTATTGGTCCAGATACGTTGGGTATATTATTACAAAGTCTCGCTGCTGTGATCAATGCTCGCCCTGCTTTATATTTAGACGAAGAGAGACGGTCTCCTCAAATCAGTCACATCATGAGTGAAATTGGATTCGATAATGCATTACGATGCGTTCCTTCTATCTTCCTGGGTTATTTGGATGTTTTAACAGCATTGGCGCGTAGTGAAGTAGGTGCACGGATGATTTTCAATCAAATAAAGGGTGAAAATGCACCAACGCTGGTCAGTTGGAGACGTATGTTTACTACTTTGCATGCTGTGATCCACCAATACAATCGCCAGGGTCAAATGGACAGTGACGGTGTTAGTACTACAGGAGGAACAGGACAGGGGCAATCTCGCGGTGGTATTTCTGATATTGTTTTACCAGCAACAGACACAAAAGCACTTTGCGCCTTTGCCCGTCTGTATGAGCGTGTGATGCTTGAAGGCAGCCCAGATGAGGTAGCTTCATGGACCCGTCAGTTAGATGAGGAAGCTGGAGTAGCGCCTTCATGGGAAGTGTTATTTCAAGCTATGTGCTGCCCTGTTCCACAATCATTAAAGGCAGCGTTGAATTTAGCAATTGCTGCAATGGCACGGAGACCTGATTTGGCAGCTGCGCTGTGGGACCGCTTACTTGCTTCAGTGGTGGTGCAGCCCTATGGCAGCACTGCGAATAACAATATGGATAGTAGCGGCGCTATTGTTCCTCGGTATGATTTGACGTACCAGTTGAATGAAATTGAAAGTAGAGCTGAAGATTATCAAGAAGCTCTGTCTTTTATTCAATTGTTGAATTCGTTATGGAGGGTTGGAGGTGCAGCGCTGGCAGATGAAGGGCGGTCTGTTGCACACTTGACTCGTTTTGTTCGTGATGAGTTGTTAGCAAATGTGTTCCAGCGTTCTTTTAAAGATGAATCTCAGCGCTGGGCTTTGGTAGCAGCAGGTCTCGAGCACTGCAGATTGTGTTTGGAGGCCATGGGGACGGTGCCTCCTGCCGCTTTAGCAGCGGAGCTTGCATCCGGCAGTTTAAACCGTGTTCCTGGCTTAGAAGTGTTACTTGACCTTTTGGAGGAGAAAAATGCTGCTCGAACTGCCTTGGCTACTCTCTCTTTGGGGGTAGATCGCTTGGCAGGTGATCGTCACACCACTGCTGCTGGAGCAGCTAAAGAAGCTGCGGCTCTTGAAGCTCTCCGTTTATTCCATGCTACCTTCCAACATGATGCGGACTTTGTAGCAGCAGCGCGTAGATCGATGCAGCGTGGTGGCTACGAAACTTTTGAAGCTGTATTACGTCATGACCGTTCAAGGATTCCCGCCTTGATGGAATATGTTCGCTACCCTTTCAACTCTAAAATACAAGAAGAAGCTTTGAGATTAACATCAGTCGTTGCAGAACGAACTCCCCATTTAATGCAACTTTTGTTGACCGCTTCTACAAACAGTGCCCCTGGCCAAGCACCAACAGCTCAACGTCTTCAAGATAGTTTTGCTGCGTGTATGCACGATGCTGTAGCCATGCCACCTTCTCTTCGCAAAGATACTGCCAATATCACTACGGAACCAGAGCTTGGACAACAACCTGGAGAGGAAGATCAACGTGCTGCACTTATTCTTGATCTATTATTGTCGTCTCTTGAAGCTCCCACACCCAATCTTAGCCAATTGCTCTGTGGATTTTGGGTGGACGGCGGTGCGTCTCCTTTAATATTCCAGGATCCTGGTGCAATGCATACTCCATTACGTGTTATTTTAGATGTATTAGCTCAGCCACGTAATTCTTTGCTGCGCCCACGTGTGTTTGAACAGTGCCTTGAATTAATTTATGAGCTGTCAGATGGATTTGAAACTGGACCTGCTATGCTGGACCTGCTGCGCTCATATCATGGTGTCTTGGCACCCTTGCTAGATTCTGTAGCCTGTTCTCAATTGCCTGCAGCTGCATCTGTCCGCGCTGCATCTCTCCATCAACGCGCCTGGTTGCTTCAGCTCTTTGCTTTAGAATTGCGTCGAGCAGATCCTGTGCTCGGAGCTCAAAAACAAAGTTTGAAAACTATTCTTTCTTCCTTATTTTTTTGCCATTCTGAAGATACTGCTGCTAATTTACCTAGTACACGTGGTAAATTTATTGATGTACTGGCTATTGCCGTGAGTACGATCCCTGCAGAGCCTCAACTTGGTGCTGGTGTTTCTAATGAAGTCCGCAGAATGATTCAGGCACTTGATATAGAAATGCTTTTGGGTGGTACGAATGAAGTTAATAATGGTGGTAATTCTTCTATTCCGATAAGTGTTCATGGTATAGGTCCACGTGGAGATCCTTTATTAGATGTCACTGCTCTTAAAGATGAGCTGTTGAGTCGATTCAATGAATGGGTTGCCAGACACGGAGCCCCCGGTGAAGCATTGAAAGAGGCAGGGAGAGCTGCATTGACCTATGCTTCTGAGTTTAATGCCTACGCAGAAGAGATGGGTGGACGTATGGCGTTATTAGAAGCGTGGCAAGCTGTTGTTTCTGTTGCCTTTACCGATAGATTCGATATTTTAATGGATTTAATTGGAAGTGGTGGTGGTGGGAATAACAATACAAGTATGGCGACAGATATAGTGCTGGCAGCAGCTGAACATTCTTTACAAGCTGTATCTCTTGTTCTTGAAGGACCTGCTGCAGGTCTTGCTCCTCCATTGTGTGCTGCTACTGAAGCGTTATTTGCTCGCTTACAAAATCAAGTTTTGACAGCTGCGATGTTGGACCCCTTGGCTGGTCTGCCGCTGCCATCCCGCTTGCACAACCTTTTTGCTGCGCTTCTTGCAGTTATTTGGGAAGGTCGTGGTCAAGAAAGTGTACGAATGGTTCTTTATGATGCATCAATGAGTTATGTAGCTATGTGCAGAGGTCCTGCATGGCTTCAAGCTCCTCCTGCTGTAGTGAATGCTTTACTTGAAGGTGTCCGTGGCAGTCACGGTGGTACTTCTAATGGCAGACGTGCTGGTGGTATAGCTGAGCACTTGGATTCAACTCATTTACAATTAGAAGAAGGCAGTGTTGCTGTTCTTCATTCAAACATCCGATTACTTCAAGTCTTAGCACAAGATGCAGTGTCTCCCAATCCCGCAATGGCCACTTCGGCATTGACAACTTTGGCTGCCTTGGTCGCTTCCGATCCTACTACAGCTCTGTCAGATGAGCTTCACCGCATTACATTACCTGCACGGTTACTCCAAGACCTGCAAGATCAGCCACCGGAGGTTTTAGTACAACCACCACCTGCTGGGCAAGCTGCTACTCTCGTAATGGAAGCGAAATTTGCATTGTTATTAAGATTGTCTCTCTCTGGTCCACCAACACACCGTGCTGCGTCTGCGCAGAAGATATTTTCATTGCAAGCATTGACTCGTTTAGCTGCATGCAGATCATTAGATCTTCAGCCTGAAGAACCAGGATTTGGGGCCACTGCTACAACGAACTCTCGTGGTGGCAATTCATTACGACAGCTGTTGCATCAATTAGTCACTCCTGCTCTTCGATTAGTGCTTGCTCTTGCCACAGCGTTACCTCACAGTATTGCTGTCCGCGAACAAACTGCAGAGTTTGTAGAATCACATGCACGTGCTATAGCTCGTATATTACGTGATGCAGCCAGTTCTGGTGTTCGAGGATGGGAGCCTAGCGACTCTGAATTAGAAGAAGCTACCTTGGCAATGCAATTGCTGAGTGAATTGGCACCTTATAAGGGGCTTATTTCGCCACAAGTAGGCCCTGCGTTACAGGAAGCTGCATACCGTGCTGCATCCCGGTTTTTGACGTCTAATGGGAAATCACAAAGCCCTCCAGTTGTAAGAATTGCTGCTGCAAGGGATGCAGGCGCTGTCAGTGTTGTCGACCAACGAACGTATGCAAAGTAAGTGTGACTAAAATGTAGAGTATGTTAATTCATTTTGCCAGTCAATAGTATCTCTTATTTACTAACCAAATCTGACAATTTGTATCTGTCGTAAAATCTACAGGATCTTAGCTTTACGTTGTGCCCTAGCTTCGTATCTTCGAATTTTATCTGCCGATGCCGAGTCACCAACGTTGTTCCCTTGTGTCCCTGCTGCTACATCAGGTGATTTGTCAGCTGTATCGCCTACACTATTTTTAATCAAAGATGCACTGTTACAAGCTGCAGTTCATGATTTGCCTGACGCGTTAAATGAGCAAGCTGCATTGGTAGCTGCTTTGAAAGATGGTGGTGGTGGGTCTGGCCTCGGTGATGATGGCAGTGGTGAAGCTGCAGTGGTCAGAGTTGGTGTAGTGCGTGCTGCTTCTCAACGTCAATATGAAATTTCGAGGCTGGGATACCTAGTAGAGCATCTATTGGCTATATTATTCCAGCATTTAAGGTATGGGGGTGGAGTTCGGCAAGGTAGAGGTGGTGCAGGAGCGGCGTTGGCAGCATTGCGTCCTAGTAATATGCAAACCCCTCCAAAGTCTCCAATGGAGCTGTTGGGATCCGTCAAAGATTTAGATCAGCTACGTAGGTTGACTGAACCTGTTATTGCTGCTTTGGAAAGGATGTTGGGTGAACGTGCTTTGCCTGGAGACATAGCGAGTTTTGAATTATTGGTGCGTCGCACTAAAGAATGTTTAGCTTCTCTTTAAATGAAGGGGTTAAATTTGATCATGATTGAAAATAAATTTTGTAAAATATGTTAGTATCTCGATGTAGAAATACCTGCAGGATAACGTTGAGCAGAGTCTAAAAGTATAGATTGTTCATTTGAAATTCAGAGATAAAATGGCCGCAAATAGTAGAGACCCAACTGATTCTCATACTCTTCCAGCATACCCATTTGTCATGAAATATAGATGGAGCTTGTGCAACAATCTTCTTTCTGGTATTACCACCCCTCAATTTCTAAAAGTGTTGTATCGACACCGCTCCGCCATTGCTTGGACACTCTACTGGCACAGGATTTTATTCCTATTTATAATATCGATACCAAATACTATCCTTGGCAGTATAGAGAATTGGCTATTTCATGATAAAATTGAAGCTCAAGTACTACACGAAGAACCAATCTTCGTTCTCGGCCATCCAAGAACTGGGACAACACTTATGCAAAACCTTCTATGCCAAGATCCCAATTATATTTATGTAGACACCTACCAAGCTGGTTTCCCATCTGCATTTTTGCTGACACAAAAGTTCAATTGGGCTTTAAGCTGGTTAATTGACGATACGAGACCAATGGATTCAATGGCGCTTAGTTTTGAGACCCCGGCAGAAGATGAAATAGCAATTAATATGCTCACAAGTGGCATTTCGCCCTACATGTGTTTGACATTCATGAGTAAATACAAAGACTCGTTGAAATATGCCACATTTGAAGAAGGCTGTGCAGATGAAGAACGTGAAGCCTGGCAAGAAGCTTTTCTATACTTTTTAAAGAAAGTTACCCTGTCAGCATCAGGAAGAAAGTATGGGAGGGGTGTCTCGCCTAAACCATTAATTATCAAATCCCCTGTCCACATAGGCAGACTACCAATTATTTATAAATTATTCCCACGTGCTAAATTTGTCTTTGTTCATCGAGACCCTGTAGACGTGTTTCTATCTTCTACAATATTAGCTCAAGAGTATTTTTATTATTGTTTTTTGGATAAGCCAACTGCGGAAGATATTACAAATTATACACTGGAACAGCATGCCAAATTATATGATGTCTACTTGAAAGAACGACCTAAATTGTTGGCGTCGAAGTCGCAGGTGGTGGCTGAAGTAGCCTTTTATGAGTTGGAAACTGATGCAGTTGGGACACTTCGTGAAGTGTATACTAAATTAAATATTGCAGGTTTTGATGAGCGTGTTGCTCCTATCCTCCAAGGCTATGTTGAACAATTGAAGGGATTTAAAAAGAATAAACTACCCAACAGGTCTATTTCTGCTGGGCTGAGGGAGCGGTTGAAAATGGAACTCGCACCTGTGATGAAAGCATTTAATTATACTGACACTCTGTAACGCCAAGTAACTTTTACACATTTAATGCATCTTACATTGGCAGAATTTATCTCATCTCTACCAAGGACTCTGGCAATGTGGACAATTTGATTTTCCACTGGAGTGAAACCACTTATATAAACACGTGCCATGATATTTCTTTCTACAACACCGACATGCCAGTCTCGGCAATTGCCCTGTTGATGGTTGGATAATCGAATAACAAATTAAGCAATCATCATGCCCTTCAAACTCAGTATCTACATTACGTTTCCATAATCGCAATGCATCAGCTATAGCACCGTTTCTATTACGTAAGAAGGCTGTGATGGATAACAACCACTTGCGCAGACGGGCTTCACTGACGCCAACTGACCTTTTGCATTCTGCTTCAGGTGCTTTCAACGGCATTGAGACAGGTAATCTTATTACTAATTCAATCATATGGCCATCTTCTACTTCCATAGATGCGACAACTTCACGAGATGCGCTGTTAGCACGAACAGAAAATTTTTCAAATCTGTCGAGCCCCTTGACCATCTCGTCAACTGCAGTGTACTCTGCTGAGAGGAGACCAGCACTGACAGCAGCACTCGTATACTTTTCTAACGCGGTTACAGTAGACCTATCACGTAAATCTCCATACCAAAGACGGCAGAGGGCGGGCAAAGCACGCAGCATGCCTGCATAGAGTAGAGCAGCATGGGCAGATAGGGTATTGGAAGTAGTAATATTTACGGCAGTAGTAGGCACACCAAGAGCGCAAAGACGGTGAGCAAATCCATGGCCAGATGTATCTTCCGGTCCAAATATAGCTACGGTTGGGCTGTTGCTGGTATTGTTTCCCAAACTGCATCGGGAACCTCTATCACCACCACCTCCACCAGGTGTACCTCCAATACTATTACTAGCAGCAAGGGGTAATAAAGACAGCACATCATCCAGAACTGCATGCACTAATCCATGTGCTTCTTTAATTCTTTCTACTAGCTTTGTCCTTGCTATAGTACTATCATGGCTGCATAATAAAAAGGCGACAATATAACCCCATGCAGTTGTAAAACAAGGGTGTTGTAAATTAGAAGCGGCAGCGGCTATTTCAGGTAATAATCCACCACACTCCAGCTCTTCAAACCAATCTCTACGAACAGCAGCAGCAGCAGCAGCAGTGCAAGTTTCCAATAGGGCATCGTCGTCGTCTCCTGCAGGGCTGCGAACCAAATCAAGAACCAGCTCTGAATGCAATAAAATAGACCTATATGCTGCATTTCGAGCAGAATCAGGCGTATTTAAATCTAAAGAAAGAGCAACTAAAGCTTCTGTGCATCCTACACCATCCTCTGAACGACAAGCACCTGCTCTTTCCACAACAACAGATAAAAATGCTCTATCTGCAGCAGCGACTGTGGCGTCAACCACTTGAGATAACTGATCCCAACATTCCTTCATACCAAAACTAGGAATTCTACGAGTAATGTTACTGCTAGCACTTTGGCCACAGCCACCAGCGAGAGCAATAATTTTGCCGAGAGAAATAAAAATATCCAAAATTGCAGCACAGACCGCAGCTTGAGATGATTCCCAGGTCGTAAAGGGACAGGTTCTTGCAGTAGTAGCAATTAATTTACTTGCAGTGCAGTAGGCCTGTAATAAAGAAAGTAATCTACTACCATTCTCTCTATAAAAAATGTCCAAACTTGAATCTACGCTCGTAGCAATGGCTTGCGCAGCTGCTGCTCCTTTTACCGACGTTTCTAAAATCTTCTTATGCTGTAACTGTCTAAAGAATGCCAATGAAGGTTCAGCGCCACCAAGGGAAGCACCAGCTACTTTCTCAGCTTCCTCAGTAACAACAGTGGCCACGGATATCGCAGCGCCGGCTGCGCCCCAGGCTGCTGCATCCATACCAGTATGCAATGCAGCGAGAGCTACCTCCCAATCTGCTTGAGAAAATTCTGAAGAACACCATGCTAATGCACTATTTAAAATAGCAGCTGAAGAGTCAGAAAGTGGCGTTGATGCTTCTTCTTGCTCAGTTTCAATATTTTCCGTTGTTGCAAAACAAGATCTAAAAAGCTCCAATAAAGCTTGTTTTTCTTCGTTTAAACAGCATACTGGAACAATTCCAGTAGTATGAAGTGATACACCGTCGAATGTGTGCCCATAGCCTTCACCAGCACCACCACTGCTACTAAATGGCGGTGGGTCATTGCTGTTTCTAGCGACCAAGCGACCACTTTCAGTTTCTCTCACGCCTGCAGCCAATTTCACAGCAAAGGAAGGCGGCTCTACTGATATATCAATTGATACAATCTCAGATGCTTCCCAATTACCATCTCTGTGCCGATACCAGACTAAATTGCCAATTACAAAAGAAGTGGCGCTCTCTGTGGGCGGAGCCCAGCGAGGGACTGGAGGTGCTACACTAGGAGCAGGGAAACATGCAGCAGCTGCTGCTTTGAATTCTTCATCTTCTTTGACATCTTCAGGGGAAGTAATAGCTTGCCTGCATAATGACTGAGCCAGTTCAGGCAAAGCAGAAGCAGCGAGCAGCTTCTCTGAGCTTCTCAAAACAGGAGCAAGGGTGGTGAGCACTGGCACCGAAGTGTGTCTCGTATTTCCTTCTTGTTGTTCACTGCTAAGATAAAGTAAGATTTTCGCCACTCCATACTCACGGAATATAGACGTAGCGACGGTAATAGCTTCATCATTTGATGAAGAAAGTGCAGCACACAGGAGCTGGCTAAATGCATTGGTGTCCTTTACGAATAACTTTTTCAAAACGTGTTCCAGCAATTTTGGCTTTTCAAGCAGAGCTGTAAGGAGCATAGCTGGTGGCTCTAGGCCATTTAAAATTAAAATTTTTGCAATGAGTTCACTATTTTCCCTGTCTTCAAATTCTACACTACCATCACCCAACACTATCAATAACCTTTGCCAGCCAATGACTTCTCCGAGAGACGAAAAGAAAACTGGAAAGTGCGCATACGGTGCCAATGCTTTAGCTATTAAATGTAGAAAGATCTTGGAAAAAAGTTCCACGTTATGAGACATAGCATCAAGAGCCATTTTCGTACAGGTTGCTGCTGCAAAGCATGCCCTAGTGGTCATAGAGCCGGAAACTCCAACCTCGTGGTCTGCAGCATAGGTAGCCAGGCTGCTAGAAATGGAGTGAGCCATAGTCTGCACAAAAGGGATCCCATCAAATGCAGCTAGGCTTTGTTGTAATAACGAGCCAATTTTATCAGGCATGCTCCATAAGCCAAAGGCTAAACTGTATAAATGCGAATGCAGTACTTCCTCCTCTTCATCTGATGTTTCAGAGCCTTGGTAGTCTTCTTCTAAAGTCGCTGCTGCTTCCTCGCATGCTTCGTCCACAAGCACAGCATACGCAGCAGCCACAGCGCGCAATCGTGCAGCAACAGCAGGAGTACCAGCGCTAGTGCCACTATTTATTACAGGAGAGAACACCGTGCTCGTCATAATACGCAATGCACATTCTATTTGACAACCTTCAACAGAACCCTCAAAGTCAAGACCGGTCTCAATCGCCTCAGACATAGACACAAATGCCTCTCCTTGAGTTTTTTCATCCAGTAGTGAGGTTGTAGTGCCGTTTCCTAGCAGCAACATGATACATAAATGAGCATCTCTGGGGTGTAAACTTTCGATAAGGTCCGAAAACATAGACATTAGCTCTGGTGACCTTGTAGCCGCTAATTTCTCTTCAGGTGCACTGCCAATAAAACGAGATAGCAGCGTGGTAGCAGCTTCAACCGAGTGATTATATTGCAATCCCATCAAAGAATTAGATAATTGTGTTGCTGCAACAGATCCTTCTTGCTGTAGCAAACAGGAAGTAAGTAAATCACACGATGCCTGCAACGCTGCACCAGTTTGTTTTTCTTCAATAATTCGTTTCAAGATACTTTCTGTAGGGATATGATGTATTTGCATAGCTGAAAATTCTTCGTTTAGCTGTGGTGCTGGAACTGCATTCAAATTAGGCATCCTCTTTACCAAGGAAGCTAATAACGCAGATGCAGCAGTACTGGCAGCAGTACTGACATGTTCACTGTCACCACCACTGTGGACATAAGGCAATAGAGCCGCGACAACAGGACTTGCTGCAGACAATGCAATCGCATCTGCTTCTTCATTACTACTAACAGCAGTTTCAACTCCTAGTAGTAACTTTTGTATCGCAGTTAAAGAAGGGGCGCCAGGCGCGTTTATATTTTCTAAAGCCAACCGAGTTGCCTCTGCAGTGGCAATACCAATACAACCAATGAAAAGCTCCAATTTCCATGTGCTATTCAAACTATCAGTATTATTTCGAGCATGCTCAGCTAATTTAGCAGTAATTTTAACTACTATATTGCAAGAAATACTGCTATGAGGGCCACCGATTGCATCCACAAGGCATTTCTTTTCAATAACTGCAGCAGTCAAATCCTTGCAAAATACTTTCGCACCAGCCTCTTCTCCTTTTCCATCAGTAAGCTGCTCTGCCTTTACAATTCCGTAGAGATAACATTCACTGAAACACGTTGCTGCTGCTTCTTGTGCTGCACTGCCTTCAGGTAATTGAATAACTCCATCCCAAACAGCCGACAGCAAGGATTCAAATCCATCATATCCAAAACTAGAAAATGAAGCGCTGCCGTTCTGAACTAGTAAATTGATAAAAGGCAACACAGCAGGATATGAACCTTCAGCTGAACCATAGCACCCATGACGTAATAAAGACCATAATTTAGGTAGTACAGCCTTATTTAAATTCACATGATCAGACCAAGAAGAAGACGAAGACGAAGAGGAAGATTTTTTATTGCTACCATCATTACCACACCTAGACGCAAATGATAAAACCATGTCCCACATAGAAGAGTGATTGCCACTTTCTTTTTCACCAAGGCATCCAAACACCAGCGGAGTAAACGACGCCAACGTCTCTTCATCACTGGATACCATCTCGGGTGCAGTATGGCAGATGGAAGCAATCAAATTGTAGGCACTTCTTCTTACGAGTAGTGATTTTGATTGGAGCATCGATTTTAAAAAAGAAGCATTTTTGAGGAGTACTTTTGCACCTTCAAGGATCTCTGTGTGCGCTTCTATCTGTTTAAAACTTGAAAAAGAGCCTGTGGTAGCATCATTACTGCTGTTCAACTGTGGAGAATTAATCTCTTCTATTGCTCTCTTTGAGTTCTTAACTACATTACCTAGGACTGCACACGTGGCTGCCAATACACACTCATGTCTACTTTGTAGTTCTTCAAAACTTTCTTTCCGGGCATCACCTAGTGATTGAGGTGTACTGGGAGCAATATCAGATAAGAGCTTGAGTACCTGAATTATAAATAATAATTAGTATTAGATGGAATGAAATATTGGAAAATTTGTAGGAAGGAACAGCCTGCTATCAGAGGAGTATAAATTAGGGGAAAAAAGCAGAGCAAGGCTCAGGAACACGCTTATGTTATACAAGGGTATCATCAATTAATAGAAAAGAAAGAGCTGGTTTCACTCTTTATTTCTCAGAGCCCTTGCGCAAGATGTATTTATTCTTCACTGCCAGCTCCGTTGACTTTAAATTTATAAAATATTAAACAACATACCTCGTTTCTACAGAATATCAAGACATCCGCTGCCTTTTTCCCCGGAAAAGTCGCTTGCATGGAACTTGTAGCGGCAGAAACGACTTCATTGGAAACATCATGCTGTGCTAATAGCCAATAAGGGTATAAAAATTTAATAAATGGTGCCATATTGCGTCCTGCTGCTGTTGCCATAGCTCCCATTGCGAGGCAGGCTTCTGCTCGGACAGCCCGGTTGGTATCCATAACTAAGCGACCAAAAGAGTAGGCCCAAGGGCTCAGCATGTATTTCACATCGTCTTCTGATTTTTCAGATACTAGAGACCGTAAGGTTTGCAATGCTTTGAGCCTGGTGGTGGCATCGCGCTTTGTAAGGCGCTGCAGTTGTTGTGAGAGTTCACCGTCAAGTTCGGAAGGAATGACTGCAGAAGGGCCAGCAGAAGGCTGAGGGATAACCTCTGTGGAAGATGATGCCACTTTGGAGATGTACTTGGCACCGAATGCAAAGCCACCAGTAGTGACTGGGGCGTTTCCAGAAAAACTGCAATCACATCAATTAAGATTTGAATTGTGATCATATTTGATGAAAGTTTGGTTTCAAAATTATTGGTCTAGCACATTATGTTCTAGCAACTGTCTGCTTACCCTCCAAAGCCAGAAGCGGTCGCTCCAGTGCCTGATTTAGCTAAAAGCTCTGCCGCTCGGGAGCTGGTGGCTGCTGCCTTTTTGTCAACTTTTCCCATTAAAGCAACGTTTAATGGCGAAGCATAGTATTGAATAATTGGATACGTATATTTATTTATTTGGACTTGCATGTAGAGGTTTGTAAAGCCAAATTTATTGAAAACTTTGGGCTCCATCAATGAGCGCAAGCGCCGCATTTTTCAGGGTTTTTGGAGGGTCTCCTACTCTTGTTCTTGATGAGCGCAGCCTACTGAGGCTAATGATGCAAACCAGAATCAGAACGCAAATCCAAGAGGGTGGGCGCCATACGTAGCACCTATCATCTTACGTCTTGTTCAAAGTTTCACAGTTAAATTCTTTGCCCTCTGTAATGAGTGACGAAACCACCAACGCAGTGCTAGGGTTGACCCTCACGGATGCACAACAAAACTCAACGATCTATATACCTGTTAGGGAGGGAATGCCTGTTGGGGGAAGCGTTTCAGGTCCGTTTTTTCTCCATGTTTTTTTGAAACTGTGACCCTAGATTTTTTCTACCATCTATCCGAACCTATGCACATTGGGTCTTGTTACTATCTAATGACATAGGTAATTCACATTGTTGTATTTAATTCGTTGCAGCTATGCGTAAATCAATGGACGGAGAGGTTCTCTTGTGCCCGACCCTGCGAGACGTCCTCGAAGCTCGCCCTTCCCCCTTTATGTTGAATAATTATCACGGAGGTGGCTTTGTTTCTGACGAAGACCGTGTTGATTTACAAGCTGTCCATTTCGCCAGCCGTCGATCTGCAGGTGTTGGCAGCCAAAATCGTCTTGATGCCTTAGCAAGCGATAAAATTTCGGGCGGCTATCTCCACTTACCGCCATGCGCCTTGCGTGCGGGCCCTCGCTCTACCATCTACGTCAACCCTGGATCCGCTCAAGTAGCTATTGTCACATGCGGTGGTTTGTGCCCTGGTCTGAACGACGTTATACGTGGTATTGTATTGAAATGTATCGACTATGGCGTCCCAGAAAAAAATATAATTGGCATTCGTAATGGTTTCCACGGGTTCTACTCAAAGAAGTACAAACCCGTTCAATTGACACGTAAAATGGTTGATGAAATTCAGCTTGAAGGAGGTACTGTCCTGGGTACTTCTCGTGAAAGAGCTGATATAAGAGAAGTCGTGAAGCGCCTCGACCTTTGGAAAATTGATATGTTGTTTGTTATTGGAGGTCCTGGTAGCCATGCTGGTGCAGTTGCTATTCAAAGACAATGCGAGGATTGTCGAGTACCATGTTTAGTAGTCGCTATTCCTAAAAGTATCGATAATGATATTCTATTGATTGATAAAACATTTGGGTTTGAAGTAAGTTTTATATTTTATTTTATTTTCCTTTACAAATCAGTTGGCTTGGTTTACTAATACGAGTTAACTGTATGGTTGTTTTCCTACAGACGGCTGTTGAAGAAGCTCAGAATGCTTTAATGGCTGCCAAAGTAGAGGCGAACAGTGGGTATAGGGGAGTTGGTCTTGTGAAATTGATGGGACGTCGGTCTGGTTTTATTGCAGTGCAAGCTTCTCTTGCATCAGGGCTGGTTGATATTTGTTTAATCCCGGAAGTGCCGTTTAGAATTGATGCCGTGGTGGCGTATTTGGAGACCATTTTAGAAAGAAAGGGGCATGCTGTTATCTGTATAGCTGAGGGGGCAGCACAAGATCTGATGGCAGCGGAAGGGTTGATGCCAGAAGCGAGTGGTACAGCTGCAACAACAAATGCAGCTGCGTCTGGGTTTAGTAGTGGTGGCGATGGTGATCAGCATCCTTATGAACTTCACGATGTGGGTGCATGGCTTAAATCTGCAATTAAACGTAATTGTGCAGATGTTGATGTGAAGTACATTGACCCTTCGTATATAATCCGATCTGTGCCGACAAGAAGTTCCGATCGGATTTTGTGCCGCATGCTTGCAAACGGTGCGGTTCACGCTGCGATGGCTGGATACACTGGTGTTACTGTAGGTTTAGTTAATACCCATTTTGTATATTTACCTATTCCATTGGTCATTCAAGCGCCGAGGAAAGTTGATCCTACTGGAGAATTGTGGAATAGATTGCGTTCCAGTATATCACAGCCGTGTTTTGATCAACCGCCGCCCTTGCGAGCAAACTCATTATCACCTGTCAGCACCCCTGGCAGGGATTGGTAGTTCACAATATGTTAGAGTTTTTTGCGCATGCGTTTCTGTTTCCGATGTCTTTCTTCTTTTGTTCAATTCTATGCTATGAATCGTTGTAATGAATCGTTGTAAATAATTAAAAGTAAGTCAAAGGGGAGAAAGAGAGAGAGAGAGTGGAGAGTAAGCAAAAGAGGTAGATCACATGTTGGTACTTTACTAATTAAGTGAAGGACGGTGGGAAGGGGGAACAGCGAGGAAAAATTGAAACGAAAAAGCAAGCGGTGAGGTATATAAGTTACCCATTCTCTAGGTGTCATTTCTTTTAATCTACATGAGGATCTTGTGGTGGCAATGTAGGTTCCATTCCGGGGATTCTACGCAACATACCCAGTAAACCACTCCAAAAAGGCTCTAATTCAGTTAAAGGCTTTCTACAATCCCGTAAAAAAGATTCTCTCTGATAGGCCTCAACCACTGCTGCCAAAACAAGCGGGAGAGCTGTACCAAATACCAGTGCGTATAAAATATCTTGTCCTAAGCGAGCTGCATTCATGCCTGGAGCTCTCACGAAATGGTCAGCTTCTAAAAATGCAAAGCAAAGCCACTTAACAATGTGAAGCTCAATCAGCATGCCTAACCGCAGCATGTCCAAAACAGCTAGAAAGGATGTAGCAATCATAGTAGAGACGGACACGGGAGAATGTGGCAATGAAGGGTCACTGAGAATGACACATACCATGACAGCAACATCAAGTAAAGTGAGCAACCAAGCTTTTGTCTTTTCTTGTTGAACTTGGTCTCGGCGGGAAACTGATTTTAATATTCTCATAGATTTAGCTTGAAAGAATAAATTGAGGAGCTGAACAACTAATAGAAATGCATACTGAGGCAGCACCATGAAGCCAGTTTGTCGGTATGCGTAGAGAGCTTGAGAGACAGTTTTCATTGCACCCACAGCCCATGCTGCTATGAGCATGAGGTGAAGGCGTAGTGTGAGGCCTCTATTTTTTTCCGCAGTATACACTAGATAAACGGGTTCCAGACTGCATTGAATATGATTCGATTGTATTTTTAGAATGCAGAATTTTGTAAATACTTGAGATCATTGCATAAAAAGATTCAAATATAGGCAATATAAATCATTACTCAGCTGTTACTCACTTTGACTGTTCCGAAAAATACAACTGTTTTCTACGCACACTAGCGGTGGACGCCGCGGGTTGTGCTTGGTCTTGCTGCATAGCTAAATATTTAATAACTGTCTCGTAGCCTAAATAACCTTTTTTTGCCAGCTGAATGACGTATACGCGCAGTTCTTTCCTGTTGAACTAATTTATTGTATTGTACCTGCGTGGCAAATGACGGAAATTCAAGAGACCTGCTTTTTTAAAGCTTCCTAAAGGCTGGGAAGTCCACTGGCAGTCCCTGGTCCCTGGTCAGACTGGCTCAACAATTTCAATAACCGAAGACTTTTCCTCGCATCGGACGCATTATTATCATCTTTGCATACATACAAAGCAACCCACAATCGCTATGTCCAACCCTGGTGAGTCCTACTATCCCATCATAAAAGTTTTTCGTTGAAGCTTCGATGACATCATCTGACCTTTTTCTCCCTCTTGCAGTTGTTTTCTTTGATGTTGCTGCTGGAAGCACCCCTCTTGGTCGCATTGAGATGACTGTAAGTCTGAACATTCATTTGTTGCTCGCATTAGATCTTGCTGATGTGCAAGCTCACAACTAAATTCCGATCACCTGTCTAATAGCTCATAAGAACCCCATCGAACCGCACAATCATCATTTCCCTCTTGCAGCTCCGTGCTGACGTTACCCCCAAGACTGCTGAGAACTTCCGTTGCCTTTGCACTGGTGAGAAGGGCACCGGCAAGTCTGGCAAGCCTTTACACTTCAAGGGCTCTACCTTCCACAGAGTCATCCCCAACTTCATGTGCCAGGGTGGTGATTTCACCAACCACAACGGTACCGGTGGTGAGAGCATTTACGGCGAGAAGTTCGCTGATGAGAACTTTACTTTGAAGCATACTGGACCTGGCATTCTTTCTATGGCAAACGCTGGCCCAGGTACCAATGGATCTCAGTTCTTCCTTTGCACCGCCGAGACCGGGTGGCTCGACGGAAAGCACGTTGTCTTCGGCAGCGTCACGAAGGGCATGGACGTAAGTTTTAGAACTATTTGAAGTTCGAATGTAGGAAACGACTTAAAATTTCTTTGCCATCAGTTCTCACCTAAATATCCTATCTATATCTATGCAGGTTGTCAAGACCGTCGAGAGCTACGGAAGCCAGAGTGGTGCCACCAAGCAGAAGATCACTATTACTGACTGTGGTCAGCTCTCTTAAATAGCTTTAACTGCAAGCGGTGGGTTGTTCCACCGCGAAGCTTCATTCATTCTTCAAGGGTCAAGCGTCCGCTCGATGCTTTCTTCTTCTTTTGATTCCTCTCTGTGAAACTGATTAAATGTCTGTTCACTTGATTTAAAAATGCTAAAAGTAAATTCAGACATACCAGAATAAAGTCAAGGGTTTGGTGTCCTTCGTAGATAAATTAATTATGCTCCTCCATCGAGCTTTGAAATCACGATTGCATGTGGCTCCGTTGGCTGCAGCGTGCGATCTTCTTTTGCCTCGTCTGACTCCCTCACGGGAGAAGCATTCCGATATTACTAAAGTTTCATCCGACCAGGCAGTAACGTCACGCACAAGTAAGTTCCGCCACGAGATCCTTGCTTCTGCTTAAATTATGAAAAAAAAAACCCTTTTGATTTTATCCTAAACACCTCTTCTCACCCAATTCATGGCTTCTTCCTTGCAGAGCGCGACAACAAAATTCGCTTTTTCGTAATAAACAATCGCCCCAATGAGGCTTTAGACCTTCTTGAAAGAACATTACTCAAAACGCCAATTGTCGATCCTCAAACCAACAAGGTCAGATACCTAAAATTACCCCCTGCCTCTGTCTGCAACAAGGTTCTTGACTCGGTATCAAACGTAGAGGACCCAGATCTCGTCGTAAGAGCTGCCGATCTCGCTGGTGCGTTACAATTAGAAGGTGTTGGTATCGAACCCCGAACCGCTCAATCCTTAATTAATGGCTTGGCCCACGCCGGGATGGTTGATAAAGGCATTGAGCTCCTCGACAGATGGATGAATGCAAATATAGATATACTAGAAGACGATGAATCTGCTCAAGATGGTCCTGCCCACGTGCTGGCTACTTTACTAGAAGCAGCAGCAAGAGCTGACGACACTGACACCATCACTCAAGTACTACTAAGAATGGCTAGGGTAGGGCTTAGCCCTGCCCCGCATTCAATGACCACGTTACTACAATGCTTTACAAGATTAGGAAATATCACCACGGCTCACAGTATGCTCCAATGGATGCGTCGAAGTGGAATTGAACCACAAGCAGCGCATTATGCTGCATTGATGACCGTGCCTGCTGTGGTTTTTACTCCCACAAAGGCTCTGCAAAATTTTCTTATAAAAGCGAAAGAAGCCTATCAAGATATGAAATCACATGATGTACAACCCTCTCCTCACTTTTATGCTGCGTATATTAACGCGTGTAGCCGTCTTAGAGATTTAGATGCTGCTAGGGACGCTTGGCTGGATATGGAGCGTTGTGAAAATGTAGACCCAGATTTAGTTTGTTATACTACAATGATTGATGCCTGTGCAAAGGGTGGTGATGTTGACGGCGCTTTGCATTTATATGAAGAAATGCAAAAGAATGGAATTAAACCTGATGCTGTAGTGTTTGCAACTTTGATTTCTGCCGTCTCTTTGGCAGTGGATCAAGCAAAGGAAATTTGGAAAGATATGGAAAAACAAGGGATAAAACCTGACACAAGGACTATTTCTGTGTATTTAGATGTTCTATTAAATGCCGGAGAGAATACTGATGCCTTGGAATTATTAAAAGAGAGCTGTGTTAGAAATGTTGGTTCTGAAAAGAAGAACATGGGATTGGCGGTGGCAGGGTTATATGAGCAGGCCATCTCCTTTGCAGCAGAGGACGAGGATATTGGGTTGCTGAGATCGCTAGTAAAGCAAATGAAGGGGCTCAATGTGCAGTTTACGACGTACGGTGTCACATCTTTACTCACAGCACGTGCTCGGAAAATCCAAGAAGAAGAAAAAGAAATCAAGAATACAACGTCATGGCACATTGAGGTTAATGTTGATAGTACTGCTGGAGGAGGAAAGTACAAGGCACTACAAATTTCTAATACAGAAATCTTAGACAGTTTAGTTGACGCATTCGAGGGGAAACAGGCGAAAGAACTGTATATGGTGGCTACAAGCAAACTGAGCAATAGATTGAGCGGCCCTGATGACGCTGCCGTTATAATTGGATGGCAGTCAGTTGAAGGAAGAGGCTCACTTGAACAGGCTCTAGATCTCTATTATAAATATTCTGAAAATATGGATCGTAGTGTACGTATCTGGGCACTAAAAATGCTTTTAGCAGGAGGCTTGGCAACTGAAAACCAACACCAACAAGTAGCATTCATATTGAAAGTTATTGAAGCGGCCAGAAAATTTTCAAAATCACCTAGCAGTGGGGGTTGGTGGTGGGATCAGAGGACGCAGAAAGTGATTGTACAGCAATTAAATAAAGCACCTGAAGCTAGAGGACTGGTTGGTGATGGGGAAGAAGCACTTGTTGGGGATGTTAGGTCTTATCGTCAAAAACTATTGAAACGTCCGTCGTGATTATTTGTACCTTTAAAAGTTTTTTTTCTGAGCATTTCAAAGTTAAAAATCGGAGTTAAAATTGTAATAGTTGGTGTGTTGGTACTAGTTCTAAGAATAAGAGCAGGGCCTGAGCAAGCAGACAACTTGATCAAGAAGAAGTATCAAACCAAGCAAAAAAATTATGTTATTCCTTCCTTCTTCATCAAACTTGAAAACTCCTTATCCCTCATTTACGCACATTGCACAAAATATTTACTTTGTCTTCATTTCTTCCTCAGTCAACCCAAAATCTCTAAGGTTACGCGCTCTTCTACTATCAGCCGCTTTCTTTGACACAGCAGTGTACATACCAAACAACACATAAAGGACACCAGCACCACCAAGAACAGCGACAGCTCTGATCCAATCACCTTCAGTATTAAGCATACCCATAGTAGCGGTAGATCCATATCCAAGAAGCTTGTATTTGACGATATCAGCAGAGGAAAAGACGTACATTTCCTTAGTAACAGACCTGGTTGTGATGGGTTTACCGCCCTCAGTGGCCACGTAGGTAACGACAGTGTCGGGAATTTTGACACCCTCGGCGGTCATCTTCGGGGTGACGGTGAAAGTGAAGGACTGGGAAGTTCCAGCAGGGATAGTGTCGTATTCAGCTTCAAGTTGGCCTTCAGTCAAGAAGCGGATGGGGCTCCATTCAGATTCCTTGACAGACACACTCTTGGCATCACTGTAATCACAAAAAGGACATGCAAAGTTAGAGACGCCGTATTTTCATTTCAAAATTGTGAATTGATTGGATAATAGCAGTTTCTTGAAGGCGATCAAGGGAGCTTCAAAATTCAGTCAATTTCAGTTGCCAAAAAATTATGGTTTAAACTTACCCCTTGCCAGCATTATAGATCTCAACAGTGACCGCATTGGGTTTCCCAACTTCGGGCTTGTCGTTAGCAAGCTTTCTCCTGACTAGAAGGAATGCAGACGCATCAACCTCGGCGTCATCATCTTCAACAGTCTCAGCCCTGCAGGAGATAAATAGATGATTTACATTCCGTGATCACTTGATTGTACCCCAAAGTATTGCCCATCAAGGCTTTTGCAGGTGTCTCACTGCACCGATCTTCCTTTTCTCACCTTGCAATTGGTGCTAGAGCGGCAACTCCCAAAAGGAAGAGAAGGATGAAAGCCTTACCCTTCATGATGAACTAATTATATATCGTTAATGATTTCAAGAAGTCTAAAGCTTCGAAAAATAGAGTTGGTTGACCGCGCCAGAGCTGGCTTGGCTGCTGCCTTGGCTCCCCACAGCAGCAAGGGTAGGGAAAACACTCTATTTCCTTCAATGTCTAGCTACGATATGTACCCTTCGACAGCAGTATATGTTTCAGCATACGAGTTACATAGCGGGAGAAGCAAAATACAGAAGCCAGCACATGCGATAAGGGGCAGATTCAAATATAGTACCCCCGCTCAGCTGTCACCGAGGTTATACTTTTCCACTTCCTTGTTCTTATTATTCTAATTAATTGGATAGCCACACTGCATTTTCAACGAAAAGACTCAAATACCGAAACAAAACCAATTAAATCTACGCGCTTGTGACTTCCTCCATACTTTCCTGACTCTTAAGCTGTGCAGACACATCGTCAATCGCAGAATTAAGTTGGGCAATTTTATCAGCCAAATTTTGTTTCGTGATCTCAGGGTCCTCATCTTCATCATCCATGAACCGAGGCAAGCGGATACGTTGTTCTTCTCCCAATAAAGCCCGTGAAATTTGAGGCGCAAAGACATATCCAAGGACTCCAGCAACAACGCCACCGACAACGAAACCAGACCAGAAGCCAGGTCCACGTTCAGCCCTGTAAAAGAGAGAGAAAGTTATGAGTTAGCTAGTGACCAAGTTTGCCATAGATTCGATATTATGCTGCAGAAACACGATGCCAATTCATTTAACTTACTTGACTACCAAAGGTTGCCCTCTGGCGGGCCTCGCCATGGTCATGCTCTGAATTTGCAATGGTCTAAGGCCTCCCATGAATCCAGCTTTGCTAGCAGAGATCCGGGTACATGCTGCACGGACAATTTAAATGCGTAGATATAAGAATGAGGAGTAGTTGCAACAAGCCAAAGACAGGGTTTCTGTCCCTTTTCTGGAATCAAAGAGTTAGATCACAGCTAGCTGAAATTCAAAGCCCAAGCTTACCTTTGCTAGTCATAGTTGAAGTCATCATTGTAGCCATTTTAGATGGTTGATTGATACTGCTGTTGCGTGAAAATAACAACGAGCGAGAGGGAACAGAAATTGCGAAACAGGTTAAAGACCACACGTGTCGCTAAAAGAGATGCAGCCGTGCTTGCGCGTTTACTGAGTTGTAAAAATAATGATCAATGGTATTGGATCTTCGTTTTAATGTGCGAAACGCATATAAGCACTCATCAAAGGGTGAACGTGCGTCGCCTTCAAAACGCAGCACACAAAGGAGAGCGTTGAAGCTTCGCCTTTGGCCATCCTTTGCCTCATTTCTCAATGCTGTTAAAATCCCCTAGGTGCATTAATTTTTGGGTAGGAGGCAACGTTTCCATCTCAGCTCAACACTTGCTCAGGCCAAGCATTTGGAATTCGTTTTGGAACACCCTCCACCTCGCCAATTACAAGCCTGCTCCCGCTAGATACTGCGATAACAGTAGATCACATATCACAATGGGTGCATCAGTAGCAATGCCTTCCAGGGAAGACCTAGATGGGTATTTGATTGTTGCACAATCGGTTGCCAAAGTGGCGGGGAAAATTATTATTGCCGCTTGGGACCAACCCAGAAAAATTGAGCACAAGGGTAAGAATTAGTAGCTTAAAGTTGGGATCCTTGAGATGAATTTAGATAGTTTTGGTTGTTCATCAAGCTAGGAACAGATATCTATTTTTTCAAGTTGCCGTTCCCACCTTCAGAGGCTACATCTCAAGTCAATCTTATTTAACAGCTTACTCATTCAATTATTCTTTTCTTCGTGATGTAATTTTCAGGTGCTGTTGATCTCGTTACTGAGACTGATAAACAATGCGAAAATTTAATTTTTGGTGCCATTCGCACTGCCTTCCCAACTCACAAATTTATTGGCGAAGAAGAATCTGCTGCACAAGGCTTCACTGCAGAATTAACAGATGCACCTACCTGGATGGTCGATCCAGTTGATGGAACAACTAATTTTGTGCACAGATTCCCCTTTTCTTGTGTATCTATTGGACTAGCAATCAACCGACAAGTCGTCGTTGGAATTGTGTTCAATCCTATTTTAAATGAAATGTTTCACGCAGTACGTGGTGGTGGAGCTTTCCGAAACGATGTGCCTATTTCAGTTTCTGATACAACAGAGCTACAGAATGCGTTATTCGCTACAGAGCTTGGTACACGAAGAGACGATGCCTTTATGGATGCAGTTTTTGAAAGAATAAAACTAGTTTCGAAACAGTCACGTGCCATGCGAGCATGCGGATCATGTGCTTTAAATATGTGTAGTGTAGCTATGGGAAGATTTGATTTTTATTATGAAGTAGGACTCGGTGGGCCGTGGGACATGGCGGCGGCGGCCTTGATTCTTGAGGAAGCTGGAGGGAAGGTACTAGATCCGTGTGGGGGTCCTTTTAACTTAATGAGTAGAAGAATATTAGCTACAAACGCACATTTGGCTGAAAAGGCAAGTGAAATTTTGGCAGCAGCGCCTTGGGCTCCTGACGAACCTCAACCGTTGCCGCTTTAAAAAATATCGATATGTGTTTTGTGAATTTTATCTTGAAGACCTGCTGTTTGAATTGAGTTAATCCTTATTTTTAAGAGTACATTAGTGTCTAAAAGGTTTACAGTGTTCAAATGGGGTATGTTCAAAGTAGAGTAAAAGTAAGGAGTAGCTTTGCCACAAAGCAGAGACCAAAAATACATCTTATTTCGAAATCTGCCGCAAAGTGTTCCTCCTCTTCCAAATAAGTATTCTATCAGAAATATAAATCAAAGCGTGCAGTCACTCTTGAATCAAATGTATACAAAGTGAGCGACAATAATGCAAAAAGAAGTGCCTTGGTAATTCAAAAGATAGATTCCATTCTTTGTCGGTTTTGACAATAATGAAATAATAAAAAGAAATCTACCTGGATGATCTGTACGATATATGGTGTAATTGTATATTTCTCATTATTCCATGGGTAAAGTGTATACAAAATGGGTGTGGGTGTTAGGTAGAATGGAAGGCTATACTAGTGCTTCTTTTTCCTCTTCTTCTTCTTCCCTATATACATCACCCAATCAATTTTAATTCGAGTAATCGTTATTGTTAGCATCGTCATGATCATAACGATCAAGTTATCCAAAATTTTCCTCGTCCTAGTCCAAAAAGTCACAGAAACACAAAATTTACTACAAATCCATTTCGTTGGCCATTGACGTAGCAACACCGTCTTCCTCCCCATCACCACCTTCATCATCAGTATTATATTTGTAATCGGTAGTCACTGACAACTCGACAGCACTTTTCGACATACCTCGACAAGAAAAGTACAAAATTCGTTTTTGTTTCCTATTATAAAAAAAGTAGTTAAAAGACCAGACTGACCCTTTCTCACCAAACGGATCCGTCTCTAAATCACTTTGGTAACTGTACACGTCACATTCCTTCATATCTATCACTTCGTCAATAGCAGCCCAAAGACAATCTAGGAATGGCTCCTCTCCAAACCCCGGAGTTGTCTCCCATACTTTCCCTACTTCTACTAAATGAGCATCTACAGTCTCTTCAATTGAAGGAACGCCTTCTTCTTTGCGGAAATGCTGGGAACGGAGTAGTGTGAAGTCGTAATCAGGATATATTTGATTTAATGTGAGGATTAGGTAGACAAGAGTGCGTCGAGAGCCGGAATCAGAGAGAGGGCCGACGGGAGATTTGCCGAGTTCTGCTGGAGAGCTGCTTTCCATGACTTCTTCCTCTAAACTGCGACTAAGCTTCTTATCTAAGCCAGCAAGCTTGCCTATTCAATGTGAGGAAAGGGGTTGATAAATTAGTGAAGGGTATAAAGGGCAAATACGAGGACGGAAAAATAATGTTGACTTACATGAAAATGCTTCTAAATCGCCTTGAACTATCAAATCTCCCACATCTACATTATCTAAGAAACTATTCAACCTGCAGAATAAGCGAGAAAACGGGCGAGATTTTCAGTTGTGAGAAGACCACTAGGAAAACACCAACAATCCAACGAGCGCCAAGGTGGATCACATTCTGTGCCTTAGAACACGGTCTAAAACTCTGTAAATATTTTCTATAGATGTTGATAAGCGCGTCATCGCACCTTGCTAAGGTTGGGATATCTAGAAACTTCATAGTTTATTATTAACTTTTTCAAGGTTTCGATTTAAATTCTAACGTGTTCTCTGCACGTCGCGCTTAGAAAACATGACCACTTCTGGGAAACTTGTTGGAATTAATATGTTCAAATATGTAACGGAGCAACGAGCCCCGGTTAAGCAACTATAAGTAGCTTGGAAGAGGGTAGGGCAAGGCAAATCGTAGTTGAATTCGTCAAAACACCTGTTCCGCGAGGACAATGCTTCTAGTATTAGGATAATTGTTTATTTCTAACTTAATACAAGCCGTTGTTAGTGGTCTAAAGTCGCTTATTTAGAAACCGAATCTAGCGAAAGCAGTTGAGAAAGAGTGCCACTCACTTGGAAGAAGGTTGCACATTGGACACAATTTCGGTGTTTTGAGAACATTCCGATACAATCAAATAATTCTAAATGAAATGATGGCAGTGCTGAAGGAGCCAGGAGGGGCTGCAACCGAAGCTGATCACTTCTTTTGGCAAAGTGGTGATCTAGCTCGAGCCTTGCAGCAAATCAACCAATCAAACGTAAGTATTCTAGCTATTTTGTTACTGATTGATATGTGTTTGAGCTGGATAAAATTGTAGTTGGTGCCTGAATGTACTAGTTCTCACATCATTCTATAAATGTCAATTTCAGCCGGCCACACTCGCCACCAACTTTGAGCACTTGACTGCTCCTGCTACATCCTCTGATGCCAATGGCAAGCCTATGGCACTATTCAGAACTCTATCAGTATCTGAGCAGTTGTGTGTGATTCTTTCTGTGCGTGCACGTCCGTCTAAATTTCCTAAAGATGCTGCCAGTACCTTGCAACAACTTGTGGCGGACGAGAAAGACGAGACTGAAGAAGGAGAAGAAGCTCCCTATTTGTCGATCGTCAGAACGCTTGTAGGGAGTGAAAGACCGCCATCATGTCCAGAGTTTCTCTACACAAAGAGCCCTGCATTCCCTTGGGCGCCTGAACTGTGCACTTTAGAGGAAGCTAATGCGAGAAAGAAAAATGCAGCCTCACAGCACGCCGCCACTCTACAAAAAGCTGCTGTTATTAAAACCCAGGCAATGAAAAAGGACGGTAGTAATTATAATGGCTCAGAGGATACTGAAGATGGCGCCCGTTTAATAGAAGCCCAGGCACGCATCCGTGCTGAACTTTTGAACCCTACAACCATCACCTCCACAGCAACGTCACTCTCTCCCTCGTGCATTGCTGCCCTAGATAATGTCCTAAATGCTGCAGCTGCAATAAGAGATAACCAACAACAACAACAACGAGACTCTAATAATAATACCCGCAATAATACAGATCCATTAGAGGGTGCAGGGTTACGTAATATTCTACCCGATGATATTATATTGCACATAGTAGCAGCCACCATTTCTTTCTCTTCTAGTTTTTTGAGATGTACCACAGTCGCTGGTAGTATCTTGTTACCTGCTGTGGCAGCACTGGATGCTCCTCCTACGCAAAGTTTAACTGCTGCTGCACGACATTTAGGGAGAAGCAATCCCAAAGCCTTGATTGAGCACTGCTGGATTCCATTAATAATGATGACGCCGGCAGGAGGAAGAGGAGAAGAAGAAGAACTGAATGAGGATCTTTCGCTTTCTTTCAACAAATACCATGCTGAGTTTATACTAAGATCAATAAAACAGGATGCTGTACCGAGTGAATTATTGTATCTGCTAGTAGATGTAGCAGTACAAATAGAAGTACAGTTTTGGAATGACCACGTAATAGCAATACTACAAACTGTATTGGACACACGACCAGCAGTTGTACTTCCAACAACACCAACCGTCACTTCTCTACTTGCAGCACTGCTTCATGCAGGGCAAAATTCCAATTTCAAGGGGTCAATTAAACTGGCTAAAGTGTTGTTCACGTTTGTCAAGGGCCATGGCAAGCAATTGATTCGCACTGAAGAATCTGTCGAGCAATGCCGACGTGCTGTGCAGTTGATAGGCACCTTCATGATGAAATCAACCCTTAGTGCTTTAGATAATGCTGAAAAAGCTTCTCGTATCCATCCTTAAGTAGATTAGGAATTTACTGATTTTAAACTTGTTCGGTAATACACGTTTTTAACTTTATTTTATTCTACTTTTATCTATCAATAGCATCAATTTCAGAAACTACTCTATTCACCGTCAAAACGTGCTTTTCTCACTTCTTCATATTGCTTCTGAGCAAATTTTACCAGCATATGTTCATCCCCAAATTGTTGCAGAGTCTTCAATGACTCTTCCATCTTCCTCAAAAGCTCCTCTTTCTCCATTTTTGTCTTTTTCTTCTCTTCCTTGAGCTCCATCAAGCTCATCATGAACTCCAGTTCCTTTGAAATAGGATTGCCCTCGCCTAATTTCTCAACTAAATCCCCGGATATTTTATTAAAAACGTCACGTGCGTGTGCATACTTTCCACTCGCACCAAGCGCCATCCCTAACCGATGTCTCACTGTTATCAAGTGATCAGCGGCACCTTCAAATTCGTTCTCCAACAATTTCAACGCTCTTTCTAAACTAGCAATTGCAGCATCGTGCCTAGCGTTGCAGTACTGTAACGTACCTAGCTGGTAATACAATGCAGCAATTTGCTCGCTTTCAGGATCACATGAATGATGCAATCTAATCTCCTGGCCATATAAAGTCTCTGCTAGAGGGCCTTGTTCAGAATCTACCGCTCCTTCAGTTAAGCGATTATGCTCACGTAAGGCGCATGCTGTTAATGGATGGCGTGGTCCCAAATAATTTGTCATCGTTTGTAAACCCTGTTCCATGCCGTCAGTGTGCTTTTCTACGTCTTCTGGTGTCGGGTTAGGGATTGCAGAGAGGGAACATAAAGTAGAATAAAATTGAGCTTCTCCTTTTGCAGTATTGAATTTCTCAAGGTATTGTTTGATTTCGTCAGTAGAAGAGTCATCTGAATCAGCGCCATTGGGTTCGAGCTGGGATTCGAGTTCGGCTACAGCATTGTCGAGATCATCAAGTGCTGTCCCCAGTTGCTTCGCAGCTGAAGTAGGGTTCCCAGAGCAAATTACAGTCGTTGCATGACGTACTGCAGCAGTAGCAGCTGCACCACGTGCTTGTGGAGACCCCTCCTGCGCTGCGAAATTAGCTACAGCGTCCCATGCAAGTTTTGATGCTTCTTGAGCTACGTCACAACGATCATGCATAAATTGAAACAAAGCTAATTGATCCCATAATGGAGCTACTTGGACGGATCCTGCACCAAGAGCTTCTTCCGCTTGTTCAGCACCTTTTTTTAATAAGATTTCAGCATCTATAGGTCTGCCCTGTGCCATTAATTCATACGCAGTAGTGATTAACCCGCTAAACGCTTCAGCCAGTTCTTGGAAAGCTACTTCATCATCAACGTCTGAAGCGTTGCCATCTTTGATATCATCAGTACCCGCTGCTGGAAAGCATGTGGCTGAGATTGGGCGACAAAATTGGAGCCTGCTGCTTCGCAGAGCACCTCTATCATGGACCGGTGTTGAGGTCGACAACTGAGGCGGCAGCTGGATGGAATTGTGACACGTGGTATGGAAAAGAGCAGCAGAAGGTTGATTGAACTGCAAATCCGTTAAATGCGTAGCGATATAATTTTGAAATGCTGATGGAGCCCGCTGAAGCGTCCTGGCAAGACCGCCAAGTGATCTTATGCGTCCCATGGTGATGCTAATATTTTATTTATATTCAATTAAACCTAAGTGTGAATTGATGTGACGTGTGATGAACTTACTCTATGCACTTTGAATCTATGCGTAGATTAAAGATTCATATGATGAGCAACTCAGCTTGGACCCTGCCTTCAGCTCAAAATTTTGAGAAAGTTTCTCTGGCGCTAGCGCTAGGCCTGCCTAAATAGCTTATTTTGCAGATTCGACAGTATTTCTAGTATCTCTTAGAATATATAAAAACATGTGTGCAACCTTGGGGAATTTTTATCACCAAGGGATCGACCTCCTACTAAATCTTATTTTTTGGGGGGAGCCAAAACGTTCTGCTCTGTTACTGTGGCGCAAAAGTAGGTGTAATATTATATTATCCGAGTTTTTGTAACCCCCGAGACGAATATGGGAACGCTCCGCGTTATTATTCTCTTTCATGGGCAGCAGCGAGGCTCCTGTCTAGCTAAATTTTTTTTCTTTTTTTTCTTTCCATTAAGCAGGGTTGTAATATGTTCAGACGTTCGTATAGTCTTGGACAAACAATACTGAAGCGCGCTAATGCTACTGCTGCTAACACGGCGCACATGGATCCTACGACAATGGCAAGGGCGGTGAATGATATTGCTCGACTAGACAGACGTGTGGATGAGAATCAGAGGCACGTGGATGGTAGGCTTGATGCTAACATCAAGCATGTCGATGATAAGCTTGGTGCTAACGTCAAGCTTGTCGATGATAAGCTTGACTCTGCGTTCGAAAGATTCCTGAAGTCAATTGAAAGCTTGAAAACTGAAATGAAGAACGTAACCAAGGAAATCCACAAATTAGACAAGAGCGTCACTACCGTGAAACAATTTGCTGTTCTTTTCGGCTCTTCAGGTTCCCTGTTGATTCTTTATAAGTCGGGGGCCTTTAGTTATCTATATGAGCTCCTCTAGTGGCTGTTTAGAATCTACCTGTCTGATTTGTTTTCTTTTCTGGGTTTCCAAAATGCCTTGTGCCCGTTCGTTGCAACAGGGTGAACCCTAACCCGGGTCCCAGGAAGCTGAGATGTTCTCTCTCTCTCTCTCTTTAAATTCTCAATTTTACGTCGTACCATTTTGTTTTAAATCAAAGTAAATAAATTAAACTTTCTTTCGATAAGATATATACTGTTTCTCACTACTTTTTAATTCAATTTTTTTAAAGTATCTTCCTGTCTGTTATGTAAACGTAAAAATTCCCTGTGCAGCTATCTTTATCATGAAATAAACGATTTTCCATTTGAATTTTCAACAGAGGACGACGAGGGTGGCGGAGCTCGGGCAAACTTTGAGGCTCAAAATGAATGGGAGTCGCACTACCAGTTGCTTCATAATTCCGCCACAATACGAAGATGGCGTTTGCATTCATGTATATTCAGCTACAGGCACTGATCCTGACAGAATCGTCTCTATCTGCCCGCAAGCATAAGTAAGTCAAGTCGGGGCAGGCCGCCAGGGGTTCTGAGGCGCCGCGGACGGCTGATAAGACGGCCAGCAGTCTGCAGCAGGGCTCGACGTCACGTTCCTCCTCCCCCTCCTCCTGCTGCTGCTGCGTAGGCTGGACCTCTGCAACACGCTTTTTTGCAGGGCGTCCTCTCGTAGGCTTGATACCGGTGAATTCATCGAAAGTTGATTTGATTAAGCTGTGAAATGAAACCTAGACCGCACAATACACTCCATGCATGGGGCGTGTGGCAGCTCGCTCAAGGTTGGAAGCTGGTGGAGTACCGGCCAAGAAAGCTTTAAAGGTGCAAAGGATACTTGCCTTGCAGAAACTAGCATATAAAGGCAGTGCAGCTATCTATTCAAGTGATTGTGTTACATACAGACGATATCATATGAAGATATAGGGGCGATAGATATGGTGTATCTGTCCTGAATGCGCAATTAAAGAGTTTGGCGGTGGCTGGCGGTGAAGGCGGTGGAAATTCGTTCCTCACAAAACTGAGATAGAAAGGCAGTATAGCTGCGTCTCAGCAAGGCAACTCTCTGCATACGGGCGGTGCAGCGATAAATGAAGGCCTTGGTGCTGATTACCAGAGGTTTCTCCGCCAACTCGAGGTAGTAGACAGCTTGGCAGCCACCGGGGGGCTGGAGGGCGGCGGGAACGGTGGTGGGAACCAGTGGGATTTGCCCAAGGCAGCAGCGACTCGGCCAAGAGGAGAACGAGCGCAGCTGGATATTCAACGAGCTGATGTCGATGATTTGATATCATGGGTGCTGCCACTCAGGGGTGCAGACGCAGTGATCAGGACTCGCCTGAGCGATCATCAACTTTATGATCCACGCAGCATTGGTGGCGAGCAGGCAAGCTGGGCCACTCGGAGACATTTAATATGCATCTATATTTTACAAGAAATGCTCAAAACTGCGTTTAAATGCCAGTTCCCAGCCATCTCCCAGCTCTTCTCCCGCCCCTTACTGTTTTATCTCCCACACAAAATAATGATTTGAGCGATCGCTGCACTGCCTGCGGACTTAACTTTTAAGCCACCCGATTAATCAACTTGAAGATTAGCTGATCGCGAAAAAAATGATGCCACTGGCAGCATAATAATGGATCTCCGCGCCAGGGGTGCTATTTCATACAGAACTTGTTCGTTGTGCTCTTAAAAATTAAACTACCGCCATGAAACTAGGGTTGCAGCTGTCCCATGACCGGCCTCGAAGCCACGTTAGCAATTGCAATGTTTTCCCAGGCAACTCGAAATTCTCATGCTGTCGCTTTCCATTGCTTCCGAGCCCTACAAACAGCGTTTTCAGGACATTTTTATTAACGTCAGCTAATTTCGCACGCTTAGGGCGCAAGACAGCACTTGTGGCATCTTCATCTCCATCTGCCAGTGTCGACGGGGCCGCTTCGGGCCAACAGCAGCAAACACTTGGATCTATTTCTGAAGATCAATCGTACCCAGGACCCTTGGAAGTACCTCGGCCACCAACTATCCCATGGGAAGATGTTATTCTCATGCAAGCGTTTGGCTGGGAGAGTAGCAAACAAGGCGGCAATTTCCACGAAAGCGTTCAAGCAACCATCCCGGACCTTGTCAAAGCTGGAATTACACATTGCTGGTTACCCCCTCCATCGCACTCTGTTTCCAAGGAGGGATACTTACCTACTCAATTGTACGATCTACGCAGTAATTACGGAGACTACTCATCTTTAGTTGCCTTGAACACGGCTCTGTTGAAAGCAAATCTCCGCCCAGTAGCTGACATCGTCATCAACCACCGTTGTGCTGATGAACAAAACGAAGCAGGCATATGGAATAAATTCCACGATGATATTCCGCACCCTGGTCGCCGTATAGATTGGGATGCTACTGCTATTGCTAGTACAGATCCAGATTTTCAGGGTCGTGGTCATACAGATTCCGGTGCTGATTACGGACCTTCACCAGATTTAGACCACGAAAATGAAGAAGTGCGTCTCGGATTACGTGATTGGTTGATATGGCTGCGTGATTATATTGGTTTTGAAGGGTGGAGATTGGATTTTGTGAAAGGATATAGTCCTGAAGCTGCTTCGTGGTACATAAAAAATAGTCTGAGATCCCCGGGAAAGGATTTTTGTGTTGGTGAGTACTGGGTTGATGCTGCGTGGAGTGGGAGTTATTTACAATATACTCAAGATGCTATGCGACAAGGGCTCTGTGATTGGATGGATGAGGTTGGCGATGGTTTAAGTGCTACATTTGATTTTACGACAAAGGCGATCTTACAAGAAGCGATTAGAAACGTAGAGTATGACAGACTACGTGATAAAGATAACAAGCCTGCGGGATTGATTGGGTGGTGGCCACATCGTGCTGTCACTTTTATCGACAATCATGATACGGGATCGAGTCAAAGACATTGGCCCTTTCCTAGTGGAGCCGAGAAAATTCTACAGGGTTATTCTTACATCTTAACTCATCCTGGTATTCCATGCATATTCTGGGAGCATTTCGCAGGCGATGATGATAATACTAATAATTTTAAGAAGCAGATTATTGAGCTTGTGGCTTTAAGAAAGCGTGCTGGTATTAAAGCGGACTCTAAAATTGATATTCTTGCTGCCGAGAAAGATTTGTACATTGCTGAAATCAATAGCTCACTCGTATTGAAATTGGGTCCTAGGTATGATGGTGGAGATGCTATGCCGAAGGCGAGTGATGGTTGGGTGCTGGCTGCGTCTGGCAAAGATTGGGCAGCATGGGAAAAGAAGCAGCAGGAGAAGTGAAGTGACATGGCAAGGCCTTGCGTGTGAATTGGATATTAATAAAATAAACTTGTATTGATCGATATATTACTTTTGCAAATTTTTCTTCCTCTATTTTGTACGATTACAATAGTATCTATTAGTGTTTGTAGTGAAATAATAAAAGAACAATACTATTAGAGTAATAGATAAATTTACTCCCCGACAAAACCACCACCACTATTACTGGGACTACCGCTCGTCAATTTATCCTTCCCTTCAATCAATCTTGCACTGACTAACCTATCCCCATTCTCAATTCTATACAACTGATCTGATCCACTGGTAATATATCCAAACACACCAAACGCACCTTCGTCAAACGACAACCCAGCAAGCCCACTACTCTGTCTTTCGTACTTGTAAATAAAAAACTGTCGGGAAGAGACAAAGCCAACTGAAGCATCTGCACCTGGCAAATGCGTCATAGCTGCAGCTCCATAGATACTCAGGGGCAATACGGGTATTTCCCCACTACGAACATCTAAAGGTAACCTATATACAGGCTCTAAATCTCCATTAGGCATGATTTCTAAAGGCAAGGCGCCGATATCCTTTCCTTGATCTCCTGCCTGGATCGAATCTCTGGTCACAATCAATCGTTGACCGTCATATTCACCATCAAGTACATTTTGTACAAACTTACCAGCAGTCAAGGGGGCTGTATACCCATCCACAGTCAAACGCAGCACAGCACGAGATTGTGGACCCTTGTCAGATGTTTCAGAAAAAAAAAAAATCTTCACCGTTGGCTTTTTCAAAAGTCAGTTCAACAACTGCACGGCCAGTGAGACGCGGTAAAGACGCGTATTGAGCAGGTATTGGGTATGGCAATCCTGGCGCTTGAAGCAATTCCAAGGCAGAAAGATGTTCTAATGCATTATAAACACGGATACTAGTGCGATCTGAATCTTTGAGTGCTAATGCTGCAGCTACTTTACCCAAATCTGATCGTACATCAGCCACAATAGCAACTGCAGTCTCACGATCTGGCGGCAATACACCACGAAGCATGCGTTGATCACTCGAGGCAATGTCCACTGCACCGGCAAGGTCTTGGCCCATCATCCCCCATGGCTTCCTTTGTGGAATTCTCAATTTATATTGAATAGATTCGAGCTCTTTTTGGATGGCTTTGACGTCCTGATTGAATGCAGGGATGGATCTTCTTAACGCAGCCTCAGGAGTGCGAGGTATCCTGGCAGCAGGACTGTTTAATAGGGCCTCTGCTGGTAGGACTGGGGCTGTCAAGGCAAAGGTGAAGGCAGCAAGGAGAGCTGCAAAGCTACAACCTGCATCTTGAGCAAGTGAAACAGCTGCCGTCTCTTCTTTTGACATGATACTGGTAATACAACGTTGATGATTTGATGAGTAAACACAGTCGGGGTTCTTGCGTGCTGGCATCACACCTGTGTGCTTGCTGCCAGCGGAGGAAGCAAGGACGGTAAATGGTCTCATTTTTATTATTAGTATTATTGACTATTGGATTTATACCTTCCAGCTTGAGGATCGAGACCAATATCGTTAGACCCAGAGTTTACGTATGCACCGCGAATAGCCGCGTCAGGATTAATGGCAGACTCCGAAGTGCTGATCTGCAGAGGTGATCACAAATTAGTGTATTTTAGACATAAATCGATTACGTATCCAAAGGACTGCACTTTAATTATTGTTTGAAATGATATTCATAGTTACCACATGCCATAAAACTCGCCTTTGTTCCTCTAGAGGCGTACCAAACGGGGTATGAAGCAACAGCGCCGATGAACAAAATTAAGCCTCCTACAGTTGCAAAATTGCCTCCCTTCCTAGGCCGCATAGTCGTAAAGCTTCAACATAGTTTTATGCAACTGCGACTGGCTTTTTTAATGGCTACAATTGCTTCAGGACCAATGGAAGAAGATCCTCATTTCGCCTCGGCCATTTTTAGCATTTCACGCAGCATGAACAAGTTTTATTTTGGCAGAGGGATTGAATGGCCGAATTACCAACATGAGTACATAGTATGATATACAATTTTCATAAACAAAGCCCCAGAATAACCACTTTTCGGCAGATCCTTGTTTATCGAATGCAACTCAGAATTTGGAAGAACCCACAAGTTGACCTCGCCATGATTCCTTGAAATTTAATTTTAATTTTCTAGAATAAGCATTTATAATGTCGGTAAGGAGTTCTCATCTCATTGGTTTTAGTGTCGAGACTATGTGTGATTTGAAATCCTAAATCCTTTTCTTTTCAATCTATCTATGCAGACTCAGCCCCCTCAATATCTGAAATGTCATTAGAAACAACTGAAGATCTAAACATAGACGACGAGGAGTTTCACGATGCCCAATCCGATCCTGTGCCGTCCCACAGCAACTGGGGCGGCGTTGAGGAAGAAGAAATTGAAGAGGTAGAAGACGAGCTTTCGGAAGAGCAAGAAGACCCTGGAAGTGCCCGACCAGGGCCACCGCACCATGGAAGATCAAACTTACTCAAAGAAATCTCTCAGCCGCCTGTGGAAAATGGGGGCGTTATTGATTTGGTTTCTTCTAGTGACAAAGAAGCACAAGATGACGACGACAACACTGTTGCTGCTGGTGATATACCCGCAACACAAGTTCTCCTTCCAGCACTCCCCTTTCGCCCTGCATCTGGCTACCTCACTAATAAAATATTAAAGCAACAGACGAAATGGGACGTAAAACCTGTTGGGTTGGCAATTCCTGCCTCGGCCACTCCATTTGGTGAATGTCCAGGAGCTTCTCAATTTACTTTTTATCGTTCATTTAGTATGCTACGCGATACAATTGGCGATTCTACAATTACCCGCAGCGTAGGGGATACGGTGTTAATTGGGTGGGAGAGACAGGATCCTAAAGAGGAACAAAGTGGTAAAGATCAAGCCGTATGTCGCATAATGTGTATTTTTATAGACCCTAGAGATAGAGTAATGAAATTTATTCCTCAGTGGGGCCGTTCATGGTCGGATGTGCTCAATCCTTACAGTAATGAAAACACTGTAGAGCCAGATGATGCTTTAAGAGGAAGTAAAGAAATATTTTGGGAGGCTGAAGTCGGTACTTGGCCAAATGTAGGTTCCAAGCCATTAATAGAACGTGGACTTGAACCTCTTGAATTTAATGACGTTCATAACATCACTCGATCGTGTATTGTGCGCCACATAGACGAGTTTGAGAAAGACGAAGAGCTTAACGAGTTTTTGTCGCAGCCTGATACGTACTTTTATAGATACTCCCTGCCACATGCCGGTCCCTTGCGCTTTGAAGAGCTGGCCTGCCCTACTGCTTTGCCAGAAATGAAAGAAAAGAAGCGGTTATCTGGACCCTTGAGGATGGTCGATGTCTTTTGTGGTAGTGGCGCTGTTTCCTGTGCTGCAATCGAAATTGGGTGGAACGTCATCACTGGTGTCGAATCAAACTTCAAAGCGTTTCAAACCTACATTAAAAATGCAACCCTTGCTGCAAAGAAGTCGTACAAAGTCCAAGAATTCTTAAAGTTAGTTAAAGAGGGAGCTGACCCGGATATACCCCGGAAAGGCGAAATTGATTGGCTCCATTTAAGCCCACCGTGCCAAAGTCTATGTAGCCAGAATGCTCATAAAGGCGTAGACAGGTACACTGAAGAGCTTATTCCCTTGTTAAATTGCATTCGGGAGCTCATCCTGGAACTGGAATGTCCTTTCATCAGTATAGAAGAAGTTCCACGCTTTGTGTACGCTGAAATGCCGAAAGTGCAATTCACAAAAAGGAAGAAAGCAGCAGAGATGAAGGCAGCAGGTAATAATAATGCTGCAACAAATGCAGACGACGAACTTGAAGTAGACGACGCAGTAGAGGCAGAAGCTGAGATCACTGACGGTAAAGAACGCTTGCCTGTTCGAGCGTGGCTACACCTTGTTCCTGCTTTATTAACCTCCAATTGGCAAGTAGATATGCGGCTTCTTAATTCTGCTCACTATGGATGTCCCCAAGAACGGCCTCGCCTATTTCTATTTGCCGCCCGTCGTGGCTATGAACTACCTTCTCCCCCGCCTCCCATGTACCACTCTAATTTAAAGCTAGGCGGCTTTTTTAAAAGAGACCCCAATTTAGCTACAATCAAAGATTGGGGTTCTATGGCCGTACACGCTGATCCTTCTTTACCTCCTGCAGTTACTGCTCTAGAAGCAATTGATGATTTACCACTCCTCCTCAAAGATAAAGGAGATTTATCCCAAGACGGGCATCCATGCTATGCAGGCGCCTACTTCGCTCGTAACCCTAATTGTATCTCTCGTTATGTGAAGTACATACGCCAAGGTGCCCCTGGCTATTTTGTTGATCACGTGAGTCCTCGCGGATACCCCCGCGGTCAGTTTGTGGATCCCACCAGCCCATTTGGCACCATCATCGGACAAGACGATAACTGGTCAAAATCAAGACACTATTCTGAACCTCGTGCTTTGAGTGTATTAGAACGGCGCCGTGGTCAATCATTCCCGGATAAAATGGAAATAGAAGGCGGCCCATCCGATAAAATGAAGATTGTTGGCAACGCCGTTCCTTATTTACTCGCTCGGGCGATTGCATCTACTATCATGGTGGCTGCTACCGGGAACCCTTCTTCTGCCCCACCCTTGCCAAATTTGAAAGGATGGGTCGATGCACAGGGCAATGAAGTAGCGCCACCACCAGCAAGTGAATATGATAATCGACAGGCAATGGGGCTTTTGAAATCAAAAAAGAAACGGAGAATACATCCCATCACTGCAAACGTCAATGGCACTGCCGAACAAGAAGAGAATGAGGAGGAGGAGGAGGAGGTTGAGTTAGAAGCTGCTGCATATGAAGACGAAAGTATGGATGCTGAGAAAGATGAAGATGGGTACGAAGAACCAGATAACGACGAGGTGGAAGGGAGGGGGTTCGAAGGTAGAATAAAAATAAAAAAGAAAGCTCCTCCTCGGCATATTGGTCCAATTAGTCCAGAGGATAAGATAGAAGTGAGATCTTTTGCTGGAAAGAAATTTTCAACTCCAATGAAAATGCAGAAGATAAATACCTTCTTCATCCCTAGTCGTGAACTAACTGCTGAACCTGAGCAGCGATTACCACACCAGGAGCACCTGGAGTCGGAGCGAGAGCAAAGACAGCGACTTCGAGAACAGCTGCGGCAGCAGAAAGAAGAAGAAGAAGAAGAAAAGCATTTGAAGCTTGTTGCTGCAGAAGGAAGGGAATGCAACGAGCAAGAGGATGTCGTAGAACAACAAGAAGAAGAAGAAGAAGAAGAAGATGGTGTTCCTGAACAGACCACAAATTCTGATGATTTGGTATCTATTAAAGATGAGCCTGCTGAAGCCTTTGGTGTATATAATTATAATAATATTAACGAGTTTAATTCTTTTGATCAAAGTAATGGTGAAGGCAGTTCTGGTAAGAGTAGTGGGAGTAAGGCAGTGGTAGAAAGTAACGAGAATGAAGCTGGTCGTCTTAATCAACTTGTCCAAGACGATGATGACGTGATCGACTTGACCATGGATACTGATGACGAGGTGATTGAATAATACCACCCATAAAACAGAGTGTTTCACTGACTTTCTTGCTTGCTTTTACACTATTTCCTTCCATTGACGTGCATGAAAAATAGAATCACAGAATTTTTAAAAAAAAGTGCAATGACGAGATCTTTATTTCATAGAAATTTATTATAGTTTGTTTTGAGTTCGTTGTGAGACCTCAAGCTGCAAACTTTCTACTTTTTCATTTAGTTTCTCTAAAGCTAACTGCTGTTGTAGTACTATTTTTGTCAGTGCAGCTACTTCTTTGTCTAATTCAACAGAGGTGATCGTGGCGGAATTGGGAACAACAACTGGCGGCGTTTTTGGCGCCGCCGCCTCTGTAACTAGTTTACTAGATATTGCTCCGTTATCTACTGGTGCACTATTCAGGGTGGCACTAGTACTTAAATTTGCTGACTCTTTAGCTCGTGCAAGCTTTCCTGCAAGGCTGGGCGGTATTTTGCTTTTTAGTACTTCAGATAAAGAAGCCAAGGCGGTCGGTTTCAAATAAAAGCCAGCACCCCAACCATATCCTAGTGCTACTCCACACCCTGTACCTGCTCTCAAGCCCAGAGGTTTTGCTTTAGAATTCACTGCGCTGGTGATGCGCCACCCTATGCCGCCAAATGTAGAATCTAGTTGTCTTAAGCTGGTGGCAACGCTGCCAGCAATCTGACCAATCACAGGGATTGAATGAAGGCTCACTGGTGTCAGAATGCCAACACCAGCACCACATCCTGCAAACAATCCGATGCCTGCACTACCAGCCCGAAACTCAAATGGGAGATTATTCATCTTCAGATTTTCGCGGTGAATTCTTATACTTGACAATTTGATCGAATTCCTGGAGTAGTAAAATCACTGGGATAGTCAACAATATAATTAAATTCCACAATGTCACGAACGAACTTAAACATTTACAACAAATTAGAAAAGACCGCCTGCAGCACTGCTTGGCAATAGACCCTAAACAAGATGTCCTATTCCTCAACTATCCTCACCAGTCTGGAAGACACTGAATATTGACCACTAGATAATAAACATTAAATGGTTAATGCATAAACATATGAATAAGAGTAATCAAAAACCCAAATCAATTCTATTAACAAATATTTCTACCCATAATTCCTCGCTCCAAAAATAGTACTCCCTACTCTCACGTTGGTACTACCCATCTCAATCGCAGCTTCAAAATCGCCAGACATCCCCATACTCAGTTCAAGGTCATTTTCAGAGACCCCCACCGCCTCTGCTACATCTTTTCTGCACCGACCTAGACATCTAAAATTTTCAGGTCGGGAGGTGTAATCAGGCATGCCTATCGTCATGAGCCCTGCCAGTTGCAAATTCGGACAATTTGTAGCTATATACCGTGCTAAGGCAACGCATGAGGCACCAGGTTCTACACCATATTTACTTTCTTCCCCGCTAGTATTCACTTGGACAAATACTGGTAGGCGAGAACGCCCAGCTCCCTCCACCGCTGCATTAAGCTTGCTGGCCAATTTTTCAGAATCTACTGTCTCCACCATAGCTAAGGAAGGCACTCCTTCAATTAATGCCTTTGCCTTGTTAGACTGCAAGTGTCCAATGAAGTGCCATCGTATATCTGAGGGAAGTATTGGCGCTTTTTCAAGAAGTTCTTGAACGTAATTTTCACCAAAATCTCGTTGACCGGCATCGTAGGCCTCTTGAAGAGCAGACGCTGGTTTGGTTTTGGAGACGGCGACAAGACGTGTAGGACGAGCCCCTGCGCGTGATGAAGCTGCCTGTACCCTGGCGAGAACCTGGAGGAAGGGTGAAAATAATAAAGGTTAGAGAGAAGGGAGCGGTTGCGTCGGTGAAACTAAAGATTAGATAGAGGTAGTTTAACAACGGGTACTAAATGCGTACATCTTTGAGCGAGTTCGTAATACTAGATTCCATCTTGGTAGAATACGCAGCAGATGCCCGAAACAGGTTACAAACAAATCTTTGCATATGCTTTGTGATCACAAATTTGTTGGTGGGTTGATATGAGCGAAATCTGCTGATGCCAAAGCTTCACAAGCTAGGCAAGCTTTTGAACATTCCCGATTTCATGCTCTCATACATTTGTATGAGAGCATCCAGAGGAAAATGCTTGGTTTACAAAGCTTGTTCAGTTGCTTTTCAGATCAGACCAGCAATAATTTAGAGCCAGCCTCAAATTCTCTTCATCGTCCTATTAATTTTACAGTATTTCATTAGTCGACACTTTTGAACATCACTGACTATAGATTTGTAGCATGCAGGCTGCAATTTCAAGCCGGCAGAGTGCACATAAGCACACATTTACATGCAAGGCTCAATTAAATACCCACTTAAAACAGGCTATTCAGCCTTCTAGAACAGCGGCAATTACTACAAATAGATATAAGACAGCATCTTTATGGGAGCGATGGGCTGTCGGTGTCGCATTAGTTGCCACCCAAGTCCTTGCCGTCACGACAATCACTGCCACTGCCCCACTGCCTGTTCTTGCCAACACTGAGAACTATACAATAGACGTCCGGCCCGGCACTGATGAAGAGGGATACTTCCAAACAGTACCTCAAGGACTAGATATTAGCGCAGATGATAAAGCTCCGCGGGTAGCGTTGGGCAAAATGCTTGAAGGTAAAAAAGGTAAAGAAGTGCAACAATGTGTTCGAAAGTGCATACCGACATGTACGCGTACTGGGCAAGGTGCTCCTGGGTTGGGACCTATGACAGCTAGAAAAGAGATGATGGTGTTTAAGGAAGGATATCATAGTAGGCAATATTGTTTGAGCGAGGTAGGTTTATTATTTAAAATGGCCAGCGTTTTGCTAGCTGTCATAGTACTTTGTTTAAAACTCCTTTTCCTCTTTGCTCTTTAATTTTATGCAGTGCGTTCAAGTGTGCAATATAACAATCAATAAACCTGCTGCTAAACCTACGCCCTAGTCTACCTTAGTCTTACCATCAATTGACTCTTCTTACTTGTTAAAAAACTGCTTCTCTGTACAAAATATATAAAATTGAAAAACAAACTTGTAAAATTTTACTTCATTAGCTAAGTGGTAGCTGCTGAGGTAGGCAAAGCTTCCCCAGCTTGCAAGAACACCACATACTGCGCTATTTTTTGTAAATCAGTTTCACTAGGCTCAAATGCAGATCCTGTAGCAGGGGAAGCTGGCAGCAAAAGGCCATTTTCTTGCACCTCCCATCCCCGCTGGGCGACTACTGAGGCAGTTTCTTGCTCCGAAATACCCAACAAACGAGATAAATTGCTAATTGAGACATTTGAATACGCTCTTTGCACGAGGAGCAGAGTTCTTTCTTGCAATTGCGTCCGTAAGGCAGCTACTAGGCTCTGTAAAGGTGCTGGCCAGGAGTATGCTAACGCCCCCCAAATACCTTCATAATCCTTAACCCAGAGGCGCTGCAATAGACTAAATGCGGCCTGGATATCGCTATTTGATGTGATAATGGTTTCTGGTGTGCGTTTATAGACGAAACGGGCATCTTCTCTGCAGATTAGATAAAAGGGACGACAGGGTGGGTTTGAGTGATCAAACAATACGATTGAAAAACTAAAACTATGCAGGCAATTCCATGAGGAATGCAAGATCCATATAATCAATGAACGTACATGTTATTGCTATAAATGTGTGCTATGATGTGAGCTGCGTGAGGCCATTCTGGAGTCTCAAAGAGATCAGGATTCTGCATTAAATCAAGTGATCAGGAAGATTTGAAGAGGGTCTTAACATCCGAATCCTAATCCAAAACTGATTACATGTATTTATATTGCACACGTTCGTAAAGCATACCTCGAGTTCTGCCTGATCAAGAGCTTTGCCGATGGATTGAAACTGCTCTTTAGCACCCAAAGCAGAGGAGAGTTTGATGAGCAGAACGTCCATATTTTCATTAGATTTCTCTGCAGAGCGTAGCACTTATATCAATAGAGGGAAATTAACCAGAGCTGCCTTCAGGTTGAGCAAGCCATAACCAAACCTTGGCGCCACTGGCAGCCCTCTGACCACAAATTGTTCGAGTTTATGTTACAATGCGCTATTGCAAATCGTTTGATTGTTATATTCAAAATAATTGGCATCTATAGCCACGAGATCAAACCAAGAGTAGCTCATCTAATTCAAAATTTAAGCGAACACATCTTGCTTTTCAAATCTCCCAAAACATATACTTTGGCCATCGAGAGCATTATGCAGATGATTACGTTTCATACATCATATATGCAAATTACAAAAACCCAAGTGGGTGGCTTTACCGCTTCTCTTACCACCAGGAGGCCTCGCATTAGCAGCCAGGTAGTTGCCGCTCCTGCCGCACCCTCTTCCTCTTCTGCCACCACACCAGCCCGAACCGCTACCGAGGCAGCAATAGCATATTACACCAACTACAACAACAAAAATATACCTGCAGTACTTGATCTTATTGCAGAGGATTGCGTCTACGAAGATTTAATTTACCAAGACCCTTTTCGAGGCCGCAGAGAAATAGCAAAATATTTCGAAAAAATTGAGCAGTTGGTCCCAAAAGACATCAAATTTGTAGTGGAAGACATCACAGAAGGTGACCCTAAGAAAGTAGGTGTGCGATGGCATGTAGAATTGGAGGGAGTAGCTCAATTTCCATTTAGCAGAGGCGTTTCTTTTTACGAAGTTAATGACAACGGGCAAATTATTTTCGCTCGAGATATAGTCGAACCGACATTCAAGCCCGGAGCTGCAGCTTTACAAGGCATTTCAGTCGTTGCGCCGTTAGTTCGCAAGCTAGGTCCTGCAGCAGACCCTTCAAATTTATCTAACCTACCTATTGCAGCTGCTACTATGGGTGTTTTTTGGTTGGCTTATATTTCCTACGTGATGCTCTCTACTGCTGCACCGGGTTTACCAGTTTGGCAAACTACTCCTGATACTTTAATGTCGGTTATCAATGAATCGTACAACTTCTTTTATGTTAATATTTTATTAGAAAAATTCAACTTGAATCCAGTACCATGCATTGCCGAACACCCAGTAGGAGAAGCTTTATTCAATTTTGTGAATGCCTGGAGTATGATGATGTTGCCTGTATGGGCTAACGATAAGCCACAGGGCAAGAAACCAGTGAATTCTACGATGAAAATAGGTCTTTTTGTTGGTACTATGTTTTTAACAAATGTGTTTCTACCAGTCTATTTGGCGCTCAGGTTGATTCCTGCCCCCAAGGAAGAAGGCGCAAAATTGGAAGAAAAGGTAACTAGTGGCACATTGACTCTTCCAAGCTACATTTCTCCTCTATTTGGTGGCGTTGCCGGTGTTGTTGGTGTTGTTTCAGTCATCTGGGCGGCTGCCGCGCGACCAGAGCTCGCAGGGGATCTCTCTTCTCGGTATCAATATTTTACCGATATGGCAAGTACAGATAGAGTATTTTGGGCATTCTGTGTAGACAGTATTTTATATTCAGTGTGGCAAGCGTGGTTGTTGGGTGATGCAGGTAATGCAAAGACCTGGCAACGATACATTCCATTCTTTGGAATGGCTGGATATTTAGTGGAGAAAAGGGAGGGAAGGGAATAAAGCAGTGTAATTATGGTAGAGAACGTATTGGATGTTTGAAAAGAACGAATTAATTGAATACGTTATCTTAAAATTTCAGCATAAGAAAAATTCAAAAAACTCAAACTACACGCTGCTCTTTTGAGAAGATTGTAAACGCTCCCTCAGTTCCCTTAATTTCACCATTTTCTCCTCATCTTCATTTCCTACATTCTTAACGTCATTTTCTAGACTTTTCTCACCTAAGGCTGCTGCCATGGCTTCTTTAGCATGTCGTCTTCTTTCAACTTTCATTGCTCTTTTAGCTAATTCCTTATCCTTCAATGCTGCTTGTCTTTTTCTTCTTCTCGAAATACGGCCTTCTCCTCTACCTGTAGCCATTTTCTCTACTGGAGACTCATCAGAGTCACTTCCATCTCTCCCGTATTGAGTCCAATTTCCATATTGTCCTATAATTTTCACAGGGCGCAATAATCTCGGCGCAGTTATACAAGCATCACAACAACACCCTTTGAGTTGTGTTTTACACCCAGAACACGCCATAAACAGCTTATTACAATCTATATTCGCACAATTTGTGTGCGGTAATTCTGCTGTCCCTCCACATAATGCACACGGAGCAGCAGCTTCCAATGGGGCTTCTTCCTCTTTATTGGGCCGTATTGCCATTCGACCATCAAAAACAAAAAGGGACCCATTCCACTTGTCGAGGCCTTCTTCCTTCATGTAGGTTTGTACACCACCTTCTAATGTATATAAATTACGATATCCTTTCTTTTTCAGATATGCCGAGTAGACGTCACATCGAATACCACCGGTACAGTACATCATAACCGGCGTGTCTGGGTCAGCTTCTTGTAAATACCTAGGCACATCCACGGGAGTCGATTCGGTTGGTGTTTCATTAAATTCTTCTTCTAATGGACGTTCTGCACCTACAAAATGACCAGCATCCCATTCATAACTGTTCCTCACATCAAGCACCACCGGTTTTTGGCCTTTGATGCCATTACTTAAAAAATCTCGCCATTGTGAAGGCTTTAAAGGCGTAGCACGCGCAGCAGGGTCAGTTACTGGCAACCCAGACATACCTCCAGCAAGGGAAATTAAATTAGGTTTGTATTGAACACGCATTTTAGGGTATTGGTGGCCATCTGTACGATCCATCTTTACTTGATATCTAACCCCAAGAAATAAAGGCTGTGTTTTTGTAACCCATTCTGCATATTCCACGGCGTCTTTACGAGGTCCACCAAATTGGGCATTAACACCCTGTTCGGAAAAGTAAATGCGGCCACGAACATCTTTATCCCTGAGATAATCTTTGTGCGCTTTGATAACTGCGTGTGGGCGGTCGATGTCGACGAGGTGGTAGAAATTAATTACAACATACTCCTCCTGGTTTTGTTCAAGAGATGCTTCGGCTTCTTGGTCGGTAGGAGACGTCGATGCAGCTGCCAAATTAGACCAGCGTCTCAAAGCAAAGGCTGCAGGCGAAATTCTGAGGGCATCCGACTGCAGGTGGCGAAGAACCAGATTGGCACTGCTCAGAGAGGAGAGACGGCAAGCGAGGGGCATTGCCGTTCTAGACTTAGCCAACAGAACCCTAGGAGCACTTAAGAAAGGAGACATGGACGATGATGCCAAGGCTCCAAGCTTAGCCTGCGACAAGTTTTAGAATTGAAGTGATGTCGGTCAGGAATTCTTTTCTAGATTAATAGGGCATTTCAAAAATTTCGATATATATATGAAATGGACTCACCATTTTAAATCGTCGAAAATACACTGCAATCCTCGTGGTGTCCAACTTGCTTTAAAAACTGAATTGATTTCAAATAGCAATGCTGCACTTTGACAGGAGGCAACGTGCCTTCCAGTTGCTTGGACAATTGACAATAACTAATGCAATGTCTCGATTCTTTGCAACTCATTAAAGAAAATGCGGCAGAAGCGAATGAGGCTCATCATGAGAGACGTAGCCTCAGACAGGGAAAAATCGCGGGGTCGATCGACAACTTGATTCTGATTTCACCGCACAACGTCCGGTATCTGGAATGACTTTGCTGTACTTCACAGCAAAGGCAGGTTGCTTGGAGTATATAGAAAAGTTTCTTTCAATAAAATCTATAGATTTGTCGATTGAAGAAAACAATGGTAAGACCCCCTCACTTAGCTAGAGATAATGGACATACCGAGGTTGCAGAGTTGCTGAGAGACTGCATATAGCGAATTTCCAAGGGCCAAATGCCAAGTTCAGCATCGAGAGATACTATACTAGTGTCATGTACTTGGAGGTGGAGGAGAGTACGGAGGAGGCGGGCTTGGAGCTGCCGGCCTGGCCGGAGGCCGTCGTTGCTGGAGAGCGGAGAGCGGTACCGCGATGCTATGTATTGTGGTCCCCATACTTCACATCCGTACTCCAAACTTGGTCGTACCAATGAATTAAAGAGCCAGCAGAGGTCTGTAGCTCTGCTGACCTCCATTTCAGCAGCTCTGCGGCGCATAGCATGGAAGCGGTGGCTCTGGTAGCTCTGACGTCGCCAGCTGTCAATAATAGGGAACCAGTACCTTGGAAGTGGTGGCCTAAGTATATAAAAGAAGTTTGTGGATGATACTGAGCGCAGACAGCAGACACCTGTACAGTAATGAAGACAATGCACAATATAAATAAATAACAAGAGGAAAGTTTGATTATGATGACGAAGAAGGAAGGCAGCAAATAAAGAAAGCAAGAAAGACAATTGCCCTTTCCCAACGATTCCTACATTTTCATTGCCCAGCGCTGTGACTGAAAACTAGTAAAGCTGCTATTTGATTTTACGATCATAGACTCAACTTAATATACAAAAAATACATAAAACAGCTGATTTATGCAAGAGAAAAGGCAGCCATCATGCTGAATAATATTACATCAAGAGAACCGCATGGCCAAGAGCAGGAGGGAAAAACAACCACTGGAGCAACTCTTTCCCCTTCTTTTAAGTTTCTCTTCACCCAGGAATCCAAACATCCATCTGATCGACTGTTAAATTCAACACATGTGTTTGAACAGCATCAAATGGTATAAACACATACGGTGCCAGCCCCCTTGAATACCGTCTTTGCTCAACTCCATCACCCAGTTCCTCTTCTTCTTCAGGGTTGCCCATCATCATAGGCACAATACTGCCATCTTCGCGATCATAACTCACTATTGAATTAATATCTAGTCTATTATGTGCTCCACGTACAGTAGATCTAATTCTCATCCGGGACCGAACTTCCGTAGAAGTACTATTATGGTAACGCACTGCTGTGTATAGCTTATCATTATCTATTTTATACCGGCCATAATGTAGCCCTGTATCGCCTGAGAGCTGCTGTGATTTTCTAGATGAACAAGAAGAAGCTCCAGCAGTGGGCTTTTGCATCGTTTTTGCAACTTTCCCAACAACCTCAGGTGTTGTCCTATACAAAAATGTACCGTCCGGGAAAAATCTACAATATCTATAGTACGCAACTAAATGTACGGGATTTCTTACTTTCCATTCTGTAGCCCCTGTGCGTATATATGTGTTTCTAGCTACGTAAATGCCTTCAAACCGCAAGTGAGGTCGGTCTAAAAACATTACTTTCCAATTACTATTGTAAACTTTGAAGAGGAGACGTTCATTGGTTTCTTGTGGTGTAAGACGAAATGCATCCTTGCATGCTGCCTGCCAAAGCGAAGAGGTCTCGCCTACTGTGCGCCATTGTTTGCAGACTACTTGGCAAGCACCGACCGAGGCAATTGGAAGCCGGGAAAAAATGAGAAGAAGCATTTCGTTGTTTAGCAATGTTTCTATAAGAGAAAGTTCCCTCTGATGGTCCTAAAATATAGTTTCAACAAATAGGGAGTTAATACCTAGAGACTGCCAATTAATAAAGTTAATGAAGCTTGCTGACGGTGAACGGAGTCCAGGCCAGGATTTTTAAAAAGGCTTGGATCGAATGAACAGGAACTCACATCGCCCCCAGTGTTGGTTTCTAAGCGTAGTCTCACATTATACAAACTATGCCACGGCCTATATGCTCGAATATATGCCGCTGCTGACATTTTATTTTCATTCTGCATTTCTCTAATTTTATGAAATTTGATGCGTAACGGTGGCAAGGGCCACAGGCGGCCTTTGACACGTATGCAAAAATTTTAAATTTTAGCTATATTAGGTGGGTGAGGCGTTGTTTAAAAACTGTAAGCGTTGGTGTGTTCAAAAAGAGCCCGCATATGTCGCAACTTCAAACTGATCAAAACTTGCGCTTACCGACCTGGAACTGGCCATCACCTCCTCCCATACTACTTTGTAGGTAAGTTCCCACTCCCACTGCTATTGCATTGCCATTTTCTTCTGTGCCCACTATCTCCCCTATACTAGCGCGAGTTTTGGATTAGAGAATCCAGTAGAGTAGAAAATATATTACACAGCCTACGTAGCTTGCTTCCTCATTCTACAGTAAGGAGCTTCTTATAAGCTCACTCTTTATGATAAATTAACTTTAAAAAATAACTTTTTTAAAAGCGTTTGAAAATTCTGCGACTGATCAATCGTCCCTCATGAGCTGGTCACTGCCAGTACAAAATGTCCACCACGGTGTCAGATCTGATCATAAAGCAGATTTTGGCTTTTTTGATTTGAATTGGATCATAAATATGAGAAGCGAGCGAAATCTGTGGCCAGCCAAAATTTGGCGAGAGTCTTCAAGTTTATATAGGTCATACAATGGCGCATTGCCAGCATTTTCAATTCATTCCAATAAACAAGTGGTTAATCAACATATCACTATGCAGGCCAATGCCTCCTCACTGCGATCTCTTGTTACTTTTGGTCGGAGGGCCATGTCCTCTGTTGCATCTCACCATACTGGTTTTCTGGAGTTGAGGGAGTATACACTCAATCCCAGTGGTATCTCAGACTTTATTAAACTTGCGTCCGAAACTTCAAGCTTGCGAAACTCATTACTACCATTCCTTGGGTAAGAACATTTATTGCCTTTTCGTTGTTGGTGGTTCACAAAACAACTGACTCTTCCTTTTCACTATTGATTCTGTCTTTCAATTCCAACGAACTTTCTTTATACAGAATGTTCACATGTGATACCGGAGGTGCATTGAACCGCGTCATCCACCTCTACCACTACAATGATTTTGATCAAAGGGATCTTGCCCGCCGAGCCGCAGCAAGCACCCCTGCGTGGAGCTCAGAATTCATTCCTAATAGCCGAGAATACGTAACACATCAAGAATCTACTATATATTTACCAGCTGTACCGGTACTTGAAGCGGCACAATCGATCCCAGTGCAAAATACAGCAAATAAATGGCCAGCACCACAACTGGGCACACCGCCAGCAATGTATGAGTTAAGGCAATACCAGTTGCATCCTGGATACGGGAGCGTTCCCAAGCTTATAGAGGCATTCAAGAAAGGGTAAGGAGAAGATCGATGTTTTATTCTGCCAAGTGAAACTAGAAAATTTCAAGGCTCTAACCTCTTTTCTTATTTTCCCCAACAGCGTGCCAGAGAAGATTGCTGCTGATCCTGAAAAAGGCAGTCTTGTCTATTTTGGATACACTGACGTAGGTGTGTTGAACACAGTAATAGAGCTTTGGAGATATCCTACTGCAGGGGCATGTATGAAGGCCAGGCAGGCGGCGCGGCTAGTACCTGAGTGGAGAGAGACCATAGGTTCAATAACTCCTGGAGTGCAAATATTCCGCAGTACATTCATGAATCCGGTTTCCTTTTCGCCTATGCAGTGAATTTAAGTGTATTTTGGGTGCTAGAAAAATCGGTTTGCGAGAGAAAATACGAGTCCATTATTGCCACAAGGAATGCATTTAACTAAATTTTTTGTCACATTGACCGGGCGGCCAGGACGATGCAAATTTTTGTTTTCAACAGCTAGCACCTGTGCTGCTCATTTCTTCCAAGTATTGTTAGTATCTCCCAGGAACTTTATGCTGGCCAAGACCATTCTGACAATAATTTATGTAACTAGCCAGTTTCGGGGCAACTGCTTTTGAAGATACCCGAATCCCTCGAGAGTGCAGCTCTTGCGCTTCAGCTTCAAGATTTTTTGTTCGCTTTTTGAAAGGTTTAGCTGTGGATCAAAGCCATGCACTAATTTTAACTTCTAATTTCTCGGCTAAAGATATATTCTTTCTGTCATATCGCGAAACCAAGAATAATGTACTTAACTTGGTAGAGCAAAAGCGGAAATTCAATTCAATTTTCAAGTCGGGGTTGTTCCGCTGGCGCATTGTCCAAATCGCTCCTTTATTATAACAACATGTTGAGCACATCACCTTCATGGGGCAAGACATCCTTCGGAAGCTCAGTCAAGGCAAGTTTTTTCGGGTGAAGGCAAATTGTTACCCTAAAGAGAGTAACAACGCCAGGCGGCCAGCGATAGAGCCAGAGGAGACGGCCATGCGTCGCTTGTCTTGATGCGTATTGCTGCTGAAGCATATGCATATGCAGTGCCGGTCCAACGAAGCTGCCGCCAGTATAGTAGGGCATTGTGCTGGTCAAATATCTTCATTGTTGCAAAATGAGCTTTACTCTTCTAGTCATAGGCGCTGCTTGCAGTGCTCTACAAATCTCTTGTTACTCTTGAATCTAACCATGATCTCTTCTCCAATGCAGGATCTTGCCCGCGCTGGGCAGTCTCCCCATGTCTTGCTCGACAGTCTCCGCTGTTTAGCAGCTCGTGGCCTTACTACCCCTGATCTCTTCTCTTCCCCAATAAATAAACGCCAGCTTTTGGCACTCAAAGAAGCATACGATGCAGGCCGCAGAGCTCTTCGCTCTGCCAGAGTAGCTACTAACATTGAGCCCGCTGCCGCAGCCAACTTATTGCTACTCTGGCTTGGCGCTCTTCCCGAGCCTCTCTTTCCTGCAGAGCACGTCCCCGAGCTTCTTCAGTCTCACGCAAATCCCAATGCAACTCGTGCCGACCGCGTGGCCTCCATGCGCTGCTTATTAAAACGCACAGAGCCTTTTATTGTTGAGGCATTGTTCCCACTTTTTGAGCTCTTACACCACTACTGGATCAATCAACCACAAAGAGAATCCACATTAGCAACCCTAGCATCTACTTTCACAATCCCTGTCTTTGGAACACCTGCAGAACACGGTGCACATAGCCCTGAAGCTGCTATACTTTTACAAGAAGCAGCTGCTCTACTCATTACAGAGTACCGCCCTCTGTTCACTCAGCCTTACAATTTACAAAGGTACGAAGCAGATTTAGCTCGACAAGCTACTGCTGCTGAAGCGAAAGCTACTGCTGCTGAAACACGGGCTGTTCAAGAAGGAGTTCATGATACAGTCATCAATGGCTGCACCATTGCTACCACCACTGCCAGTCGGTTATCACCTCTCCGTGTCTGCTCTTCTTCGTCGTCAGCAATAAACGGTGGTGCTACTAACAGTACACCAGACTGGGCGGAATTAGGTTCTCCATTACTCACCCCCCGTCGTATGGGTGCTCTATCGGTAATGGAACCAGCTGAGCCTCTCCTTGGATGCAGTCCCGATGAAAATAGTCCTTTATGGAGTTTATTTTTATCTTCTTCATTGGCACCAATCAACTGCAACACCAATGGTAACGGTTCTGTTTCCATTACTCCTCCAAATGCTTCCACGGCTACTACTATCAGTGAAGATATGGAGATGTTGTTGGACAGGATGCTTGAATCAACGGTCTCTGCTGCATTTGGAGCGACACCGGCGAGTATTGCTCCGATTGCTATGCCACAATACTTGAATTCTACATCCCACGTGACTGTTTCAGAGAAAGAGCATAAGAATTCTCCCATGTCAATTTTCTTAGGTGGCGGTTGTGGTGATGGTTGCGATGGTGCTAGTAGAGAAACAAGCACTGAAGCAAGTATCTCACCTTGTGATATGTTGAGTGACTCGTCCGATTGTGATACAGATTTGCCAGAAGCACACGCACTGGTGGCTGCTGCTGCAATGGCATGTGCACAATTACCAGGTGCTGCATGCTGAAGAGCAAGCTTGAGGAGTCGTGTTCTTTCCCTCCACCAAGACGGACTCCTTCTTAATTTGATGTTTCCCTTTTCTTGGCCTACTTTTTGATGTGTTTTTTCTATTCTTACTATACACACGAGGCACGAAAGACCTGTTTTTTCTTGCGATACATTCTTCGCACCTTTATCTTTACATTTTTCCCTCGATCTTATCCTGACGCATGCGGCACACCCGCCCCACTACGTCAATATAAGACGTACCCATCTACTAGTACTTAGTTTCATTTATTTGACCGATAGACCGACGCATGCGCAGACCATCCATGCAGATTCTGAAAAGAAAAAGAAAAAAAAGATTTTCCACCTTTTTCCCTGCCAAGGTACCTTATTTCATTTGTTGCTCTAAGACTCTACCCTGCCTCCCCTGCCTGTTGCATGTACGCACAGATAGGTATGTACACATTTCTATAAAAAATTTAATCTTCATTTGGAATATACCCTTGTTTTGTTTTGTTTTCACTTCGCCCCGAGGGAGAAAAAAGTCAAAAGTTAAAAATGAATGTGATATTGCAATACGCGTCACCTGTTCATTTTTCTAATTTTTGTATTTCGATGGCTGTTTTTTCTTTCTGCTGATCCTTTTTTGCAGCGAACCTCATCAACGTGACGAATTTTTTCCTTTTGTGAGGTTAAGCTCAGTTAGTTACACTGAAAAGTACGCATTTCACATCCGATAAATGAACAGCAAAATACACTACTGAATGTAAATAAATAAAACAAGTCAAATATTCTAATTTAATGAAGAAGGGACAAGCCTTGCACAGCACTGCCGAGTGCAATGTCAAGTATCTTTCCATTCGAATTAATCTGCAGCAATCGCAGCGGAAGAGGCACCCCACCACTGCCGCCAAGCCCCTGACTACCATGGCGTGCAGTAATAGACGTCAACGCAGCATGCAAAATACGCTGGCCTTCTTCATGTCTCTTACACGCCTTGGTTTCTAAGAATCCAGCTGCATCTGCCCTAGAGCAAACAGCTCGACAGAGCTCTAATGGCTGCAGGGGTACCCCCAACACTACTGACAACGGCACCCACATCACATCAGAACCATCGCCCTCTTCTTTATTATTAAAACCACGCAGCAGACGTAATGACCCTACAGCGCCGCCTAATCCAAGCTGTTCGAACGCTTCTTTACACCTAGTAGGTAACACCACCTCTTCTGTACTGCCATCCTTGTAATACCCAGTAGTAGTGGTAGTAAACGAAGAAGCCGGCGAGAGGGGAAGAGGAACGCTGACCACTGCCTGTGCAGCTTCTGTGGAAGTCTCAATCGGCTGCACAAGTAGCGCTGTTTTAGCCAATAGATGATTTAAAGCATGTAACAGAGCATTTGATCCAATTTCCAATGGCTCAGCAGGCGAGGCACGTACAGCAGCAGCATCCCATGGCCACACCAAGGCTGCTGCACTGCCATGCAACACCGCCGGCAATCGAGACAACCTGTTGCCTGCTGGGATTATTAGAGACGGAGGACCTTGATTAGCAGCTTCATATAAGGCAATATGCATCCATGGAGTCGTTGATGCAGGTAAAGGGCCGTAATTAATAGGCCCTCCTTGTTTCGAGACAGGGAGCGGCAGCGGAGGGTTTGGAAGACCAGCTACAGGCAAGACCACTGAATACGAATGAGATAAAATCCTATAGGCTGCTGCGGGAGCCAAGGTTCCTACTGATTCTTTACGTAATAATTCAATAGGACGCCCACCAGATCCTGTACGGACACAGTCCAGTACCACAGCAAGCGCAGCAGCTGTACCGGCAAGCATTGCCATTTCTCCTTCGAAACCTGCTGCCAAGTCAACACTGGCTTTTAGTTCTTCCACTAATTCATTCATCACTTGAGTTCCGTACACACGACCACCTTCGAACAATGTAACAGAGTGTTTTTTCACTGCAGGAGTCAACGCACCCATCATTAGAAAGCCTGTGACCTCGGCATCCACTACCAGAGCCACACCACCACCTTCAGCTCCAGCTCCATCACCTGCGTCAGGTAAGCTTCCATCAGCGGGATCAGAAGTAGACATAAATGCAGACCCTGTTCTACTTGATGTTTCTACCTTTGCTCGTCCAGGGGTCGCTAACGTGCTATCTAGATCTAACGCAGCTAAAGTATTTGTTGTACTTGATGCAGTGTCAATAGAGGTGCGGCGGTGTTGTTGCTGCTGGAAAGCAGCCGTCATTGACGTTGAAGGAGGCATGGCTGTTTGGATCCCTTTGTTATTAACATCACCGCTATTGAAATCACGAGCACTATTACCGGTATCATTGAAACCAGTAGCACTACCGCCGCCACCACCACCACCCAGTGTAGTACTATTGTCCGGTGAAAATCCACCACGGGGCCCTCCATTCAATAATTTTCTACAAAATTTCAATCTACACGCAACTGAAATGCCAACTCGTAGCATTTCTATGTCTACATTGAGAATCGAAGCTAACTTGCCTACTGTAACTCTATCAGACGCAGCGACAAAGACCTGATACATTAAAGTTTCGATCGGATCTACCTCTTCTCTGCCACCGGGGGCGGTGCTTTTATTTGAGACAAAGCCCTCGAGTGGAGGGATCGATAAATGATCTTCAGAGCTCACTGGGACATCATACCACACTAACCCTCGGCGGTAGAGGTAGTTGACAAGGTCGGAATTGAGGGTGTCGTAACGGGCACCGTTGTGGCGTGCAGCTGCTTGGCAAACTTCAAGTTCAGCTCGAGTCAACGAACGATGTTCCATTTCACCTGTAATTATAAAAAGGAGAAGAAAAAGGGGGCATGGGTAGTTTATTATTAGCTCATACACCAGAGTCCAATTCATGGAAATGATCCTAGTATTGCCATCTATTTTTAACAAAGAACCTTGAATGAGCCAATAGTAATGAACCAATAGTAATACATTGCCTGAGGGTAATGAATCCCGAATTGAGGAACAAAATTAGGGTAAAAAACTCACTGAGATTTACCAAATTGATAGTCCACCACGGCTCTGGCTCCATCACTTTCGGTTCAGACGGCAATAAATCTTTGACTATCCCTTTATTCATCCTCCATAATAATTTCTTTGACTTTGCCTGTACCATTATCGCTATATACTCATTCCTACCAACTCCTACGACACGCACAGCATCAGCTGCGGTGAAATTCGGTACTGCGTCATACGGGAGATCTTCTCTCATGGCGTCTGCTAAAATATCACTATAATATCTAAATGGAGTGATGCGAAGTACTCTACAGATGTACCCTGCTACGTGGTAGGGAAAAATGCGTTTCCTTGAGTGGTAAAAGGTGAGTAAGGCTTCGTAGTATTCGTGTTCTGTGCAGATGGTGGAGGCAGGAGAGGTAGACCAAGGCATGCCTCGATGGATACAATATGAACGGACTCTGTAGATTGGTCGATAGAGAAGATTAAAAGATTTAAAGACGACGGGGATTAATTAATTATCTTTGTTCAATCTAGAGGGTGCAAATGGTTGCATTTGGCTATGTAGAACAGCAAAAATGTAGCTGCTTCCCACATGGCCACGACGGGGATTAATTAATTATCTTTAAAAAATAAACTCACTTTTTACCCCATTCATCTTCATTGATCGCAAGCTTGAGACGTGCTGGTAGTTCATCATATGTTTTATTGGCCTCGATGTAACGAAGCAAGTATTCTTGCGTAGCCATGAACAAACTCAATCAATTTGAAGCGATCTATGTTCAATTAATGCGAGCTAGCTAGTTCATAGTGCTCTTCAATTCATATACAAACAGTATAAATCATCGGAATTTCAGTTTATTTTTGATCTTTATAGCGCCCGGTGTGTCTTAAAATCTCATTTTGCAATCAGATCTTCGTTGTCCTTGAGGACGGCTTCCTGCTGCCCCAACACCGCCAAGTAAACGTTGGGAAGTCGTAGGCAACAAAAATGCCATCAGCACTAGATACAATCATACAATAGGAGCGCTGGTAGCTTTAATTTTCTTAATCCTTGGCCTCTGCACCCCTCGCTAATAAATTGGATAGGACATTACAATTCAACAAAAAACAAACGAACGAAAGGGAAAGGGGTTGAAACATAATTGACTATAGAATTCAAGTTCTCAGCAGCGCTACTGCCTGCGTCTCATCCGTTTTTATTTTATAAGTAATAATCAATGAAAGAGAGAAAGAGAGAGAGGGAGAGAAAAGGGATTAAGATGAAAGTGAAAGATAGAGAGTTTTCCAAAAGTGAATCAAATTCCAAAAACCCTCGAGGGTGTGATACCAAATACTACCTAGAACTACTTTTTTAAAAGAAACAAACACAAAAAAATAATTGTTGTCGATTGTTGATATCTCAGACTCTCTGTTAAACTATTAATTTAATTTTTAACTTCAGTTGAACTTCAGCTAAACAGAGAAATAAGGCCCACGCCCTTTGACAGCAAGACCAGGGATTCCAGTCACCGTCTTATCAGCATCAGAGTCGACCCACTCTGAAGGTGCATAAACAACTACCGTCCTGCAAGGAGCATACACATTGAAAGATTGAGGTCTGCCATCATAATCACCTTCGATGGTATGGAACTCGACGTTAGAGTTCTTGGTGACATTAGACCATCCACCAAAGACATGCTCATCAGAAGAAAGAGCGACCTTGTAAGTACCAGCCTTGTAAGCACCGACACGGTAGTCAGTATATGAATTGGTAGGATGGAAATTGAATACAAACACAAGATCACCACGTTCAACGACGATGACCTTGTCACCTTCATCTTTGCGAGATACCCAGGTATGAGGGGCACCTACAAATCCGAAGGCTTTATCCAAATGCTGCATTGCGCGGTCAAATGCATTCATTTCCTTGTAACGAAGATTTTGAGAGTCGGCGAGATCCCATCTACGACGGCACTTTTCAAGAGAGCCTCCATTACCGGGGACAAACGCCCCAGTAGATGGATCATATGTATCATCACGAGGGAAATCAATCCATTCAGGGTGTCCAAATTCGTTACCCATGAAGTTCAGATACGAATCGCCTCCAAGGGTCATGGTGATTAGGCGGATCATTTTATGAAGAGCAATACCACGGTCAACGACAGGGCTTTGAGGACCATGTTCAGGAGTAGCCATGAAATCATACATATCTTTATCCATCAACCAAAAGGCAATGGTTTTATCACCTACAAGTGCTTGATCATGAGATTCTGCATAACCGACGCAGGCCTCTGCATATCTTCTGTTGGTCATGGTGTGACACAGGTTACCCATATTCCATGAGTAGTCATCCACTTCTCTGAGAGTATCGATCCATTTGTCGGCAATAGCCATATTTAAACGGTAATCAAATCCAACACCACCTTCCTGCCAAGGCCTACAAAAGGATGGCATACCAGACACATCCTCACCAACAGTGACTGCAGTGGGGAACAGATCGTGAAGGACATTGTTGACCAACATCAAGTACACGACAGCTTCCACATCGGTAGACATACCAAAGTACTCATCGTAGTTCCCGGTGAAAGTAGTTTGCAAACCGTGATGATGGTACATCATGGATGTGACCCCGTCAAATCGGTAGCCATCAAATTTGTATTCATCCATCCACCAACGAGCATTGGAAAGTAAGAAACGAAGAGTCTCCCAGTTACCATAGTTGAAGCAACGGGAATCCCACATCCAGTGATAGCCACGACCGCCTCCGTGGAAGTACATTCCGTCAGTACCATCAAACATGTTAATACCATCTTGAGTGTTCTTAGACGCGTGGGAATGGACAATATCCATGAGCACAACCATACCAAGACGATGGCATTCATCAATCATGGCTTTAAGTTCATCAGGGGTACCGCAACGGGAAGAAACTCCGAAAAAGTTGGTGACGTGATACCCAAAAGATCCATAGTAGGCATGTTCTTGGATAGCCATAATTTGAATAGCGTTATATCCTAATTTACGGATACGTGGTAACATTTCTTTTGAAAACTCTAAATAAGAGTTCACCTTGGGCTCTTGAGAAGACATACCAACGTGGCATTCATAAATGCGAAGGTTGGCAGGACGAGGTGGCCGGGGGTATTTGAACGTGTATGCCTTATCGGGATGGATTTCACCAGGAGCACCAACTTCAGTAGGTTCATAATGAACTCCATTATACTGAATTTCATTCCATTCTTGAGTAGCCCATTTGATCCAGGCAGGGATTCTTTCTACCCACTCACCATATGCAGTCTCGACACGAGCTTTTACTTTCGTGCGATGAGTGATAGCAGGAGTACCATCAGCAGCATCAGGTAAGAAGAGTTCCCAGGTACCGAACGAGTTTTTAATAGCCCAATGTTCAGGTTTAGGTTCCCAGTTGTTGAATTCTCCAATAAGAGCCATTGCTTTGGCGCCAGGTGCCCATTCACGATACCATAAACCGGTTTTACCTTCATGTTCACCTCTGTTAATACCATAGTACTTGTATCCTTGCGTGAAGTTTTCGATACCACCTTCATTATCGTCAATAGCCTGACGGATAGATTTGAAGATGTTCCAGCGGTAGCGGAAATGATCAGCGTGAGACCAGAGAGAGGGATCCCACTGAAGGCATTCAGTTCCATCGTGGTCAGGAACGGGAGAGATGAGACCGTACTGTTCAACAAAGGCCTGGCCATCAGGGACGACCTGGGCAGGGGTCCAGAGGTCCTCAGGGGTGGTGGGGGCAGGAGGAGCGGCAGCGGATTTAGCACGGGCAGTCACAGGGACGACCGGGAGAGCAGCTTTGGTGTCCACACCAGCCTTTTTGAGATCGGCCTCCTTAGCAGCAACTATAAGTTAGGGAAATAGGGGTGTCAAAGTTGGAATATATGTCTTAACTTCATAAAAGAAAAAGGAATACTGGATCAGCATAAAGATCAATAGGGGCAGAGACCTACCTGTAGCATCAGTAGCGGCAATAGTTTTCTTCAGCAATTCATTCTCCTGCTTGAGAATCTCAACGGGGGTAGAGGGTTTCTTGCCTTTGGCAGCAGAGGCCTTCAAACCTGCGGATAATTGAGGGCAGACATGGGATGGGTCAGCGCCAGTTTTGTTACTGCATGGAGCCCGATCGGGGCCAATCTGAACTAAAATATATGGAACTGATGAGGTTCTTACCACTGAAAGCCCTGCGGCCTCCCGCAGAGCGGCCAGTCGCAAGGCGGGAATTTTGCAGCAAACTTTGTTGTTGCATGTTGAGATACCCGGTCTCCGGGGGCTATTATATGCGAGTAAACTTCAATCAACGACTTCCCACAAGTATATGTGAGAGATTACGCCAAAATATCACTGTTGAAAGTGCTCGATAGATTTCTGGCAACTGCACTTTGATCGTATACTTGTAGAAGCAAACTTTGGTGCCTTTGGTCTTCTATGCGAGCAGTGATACTTATACTCTGTCAGCAGAAAGCGATTGATGGGCCACTTTATTGAAAATTGAAAAGTGCCTTTGGGCGCAACTTGTCTTGCAAGAGAATTTGCTTCGACCACGACGAGGAGAGAAATTTCATTATGAACTTCTCTAGAGCTGTGGCGAAGCGGCTAAAGTACGAAGTGCTTTACGGCTTTACAGTCCATACTTACACGAATAATGAGTTCATTCAACCTAATTTCCAGCACCTTATTCCCTTTCCTCCTCCCCTTCTTCTTTGGAGCCATCAAACACCACATCTCCCCGTCCAGCCACCGTCAGCGCCGCATCCACTCTCAACCTTGCTAAATCCTCCGCTTTCCTCTTCGCTTCTAAAGCTTCCATCTGTTCCTTTCTTCTCTTTAATTCAGGTAAATATTCATCATCATATTCCTTTCTACAATATTCAACAGCTTTGAAAAAGTCTTCAATTCCCTCCCCCGTCACAGCAGAAACGCCCACTGCCTGTAAATTTTCATAGAATTCTTCTAAAACTAACGATAAAGACCGACTTAATGATGCCGAGTATGACCCATCAGCGTCTAATGCAGCTGAAAATGCGTCAAAATCTGTCATCCATTCTAATGCGAATTCATGCCTGGCGACATCAACTTTATTGAAAACTAATAACAACGGTAGCTTTGTTTTATACAAAATACTACACGCTTGGAGCATATTCGTCATGAATGACTGCGGAGATGCACATCGCGGGGTATCAATGACGTATGCTATCATCGTAGGAAAAGCTGAAGCGAATGCTTCGGTGATGATGGCGCCAGATGCTGACCAGGTGAAAATTTCTATTTGACCCGGGGTATCAGCTACGATATACTGCAATGGAGGGTCTCTAGAACGTTCGCATAATGAGACTACTTGGTCAAAACGAGTGGCAAAGAGGTTTAGGGAGGTTAAAATGCCGCCATTTGGTCCAAGACTGTATTGTTTCATGACGTTTTTGTAATTAACAGTGTCTCGAATATCGACGTTGGGGCTGTATGGGAGCTCTAATACTGCTGGATCTAGGTTGATGATGTATGCCGGGGTTGAGGTTTGGTGCATGTGGGAGTTGAGGCGTTGGAGAAAGGTGGTTTTGCCTGAACCGGCCATACCTGTGGGGAAAAAAAAAAGCGGAGCGGAGCGGAAAAAAAAGATTACTTAATTTGATTTGAGAATAAGATGCAAGGTAATCAGAGATCTAATTGAAGACTAAATGTAGTTATATATGCAAGTTGTTTCTCCCTTACCGATAACGATGATGGCTACGGGCTTCTTATCAGACGACGAGGGAACATCTTCTCCCAAACTCATCTTTTTAACAGATTCTGCTGCAGAGTCAACCATCGCGCCTGCTTAGCTTTTAGATTTACGCGAAAATTGTATAATTAAATTCAAATTTGCATGCATGGGCGAAAACTCAGCGAATTTAAGCAGGTTCTCAAATCGCACAAAAAACCATGGACGAGAAACAAGGGTTTTCTAGCCAAATTCAGGCCTTGCTGGCAAAATCAAGCTCAGTATTTCAATTGTGAAATAAATACCCAATATAGATCCGCCCTTAAAAGCCGCGATGGGTGATGACCAACTTCAAATAACTTTTGATCAAGTTGGACAACATAATCTTATTCAACTGAAAACACTAAATTGCGCAATCTTCCCTATCAAATACCAAGAGAAAGTCTACCAAGACATCCTAGCATGCGGAGAAGTGACCCAGCTCGCGTATTACAACGGGAATTTAGTAGGAGCCATTGCCTGTCGCCTTGAAAATTCATCGCAGGTACGCAGCGGTGAAAAAGTATAAATTTAAGTTAGCTTAAATACGATTTATATCACTAATTTATCTTTCATATTGTTTCCTTACAGGGTCCCAAGCTGTATATTATTACTTTAGGGGTGCTTGCTCCTTACCGTGGCGTGGGTATTGGCACCCGCCTCGTCCAGCGCTGTTTATCTATTTTAGAGTCCTCCCTACCAGAGGTGAAAGAAGCGTACTTACATGTACAAACGAGTAATGACGAAGCAATAGAGTTTTATAAAAGGTTCGGATTTGAAGTTGGAGACGTAATTGAAAATTATTATACAAGAATAGACCCACCACATGCCGTCATATTAAAAAAGAGCCTCTAGTTATCCTATATTTAGTGCTAAACAGGCTTAGGGAGTAATCCAGTTTAATACTCCGCCCTAGACGTATTACTTTTATATCTTCTAGTACTAAAAATATAAAGCGTAATTCATGTGTTAATCAAATCGTCATATAGTACATCAAAAGGCAAGGCACCGACAATCAAAATTTAATTAAACTCAAATCTTTTCGTTCTAAAATTGTTTGTTAATGCCAAGATCTGTCTCATAGACTTCAATCGATTTAAACAAAGCTCCAAAATTACCTTTGCCAAATCCACCACACCCACCAATCTCCTCAACAACACCCTCACCAACCCTATTTCTATCATGTTGTTCTTCTGCTGTGCACAACCGTTCAATTATCTCAATGAAAACAGTCGGCCTATCCCCCAAAGGCTTTGTAAATATCTGTAATAACACCCCTTGGTCATCAATATCTACTAAGATACCCAACTCCTCGCATTCTTTGTACTTTTCAGCAGGCAACGCATCGCCAATTCTTTCAGGAAGCTCTTTGTAATAGGACGGTCCAAGATTTGGCATAAAGTCAAATCCACCGTAATCCGATCTCGCTCTCATTTCTCTAAGAGTTTTTACTATATCATCCGTTTTAAGGGCTAAATGCTGTAATCCAGCACCTTCATTCTGCTCTAAATACGTCTCTATCTGACTTTTTCTTTTGGTTCCAAAGGTAGGTTCATTGATTGGTAATAAAATCATTTCTGTATTGTTGGCCAAAACCATAGAATTAAGGCCAGAGTCGACGGTACCTACATCTTCCGAGACAAATTCAGCAAATTCATGGAATCCAGTGAAGTTACAGATATATTCCACTGCAGGAATAAGTTGGGGGACATTTCCAACTGCATGGTCAAGGCGCCGAAGACCATAGTCTACTACAGGAGCATCATTAACAGGCACATAGCCAGGTAAATAAGGGCCTGTATAATCACCACTAACATACCGAAGAACGACATCGCCGTATAAGACCACTTCAGAGACTGTTGACGACGTTCCAGTTATTTCATCTTTTAAAACAGTTGGTTGTTGGACTGCAATAGCGCCATTCTCTACGCTGGTCTGGAATGCTTCCTCAGCGTCAGAGACGCGAATAGCCATAGACCGTACAGCAAGACCATGCCTCTTGAGAAAATCGTAGGCGTGTTCTTGATCAAACCATGGAATTGGAGGCGGGGTTGAAGAGGAGTCGTTTGCGGTGGCAGCGGTATGAGTGGCAGCGGCGGTGATGCTATAAGGGGCAGTGAAAGTAAACGTTATATCTCCAGAACGCATGACGTAGGAACAGAATCTGTGGTTGCCAGTGCCTTGATCGGATTTAGCTATGAGTGTCATGCCAAGGCCGTAACCAAACCTTCGCGAAGTGGTGGTTGCATCTCCACAGTAGAATTCAACATGTTCAAATTTGTGGGAAGCAAATTTGTCAGAAAGAGGGTTGTGGCGCTTGAATGCAGCGTGGCCGACAAGTTTACGGGTGTGGGCTGTGCCGTTTTCCCCCTCGGATACCATAGTTGGTTTTATTTCAAAGAGTTTTTGGAAGCTTAGATCACTTTAATGCGCGACTCAAGACGTCTCGGTAGCGACGCTCGCCTTTATAGGTCTGTGGACACGCTATACGAGAATACAATAAACGTAAATTTGTTGCGCTTCGGCCTTAGAATGGGCTGCGTGGCTAGTTGACGTGGCCTCGGGGCCTGGTAGCACGCAACGCATGCAATTTAGCTCCCATTTACCCGTTAATTTCTGTCTTTTAACTTCACATAATTATTTTTCATACTTTCAAAAGGTGGCTAAAAATACTGAATAGATGTTGGGATGCTGCGCCGTGAAAACGGCGGCTCTAAGGCCAACTTGTGCTTGTTGCAGCCTTCACCTTCCGGCCAGGGGCGCTCGTGTCGGTGTAGCTCACCACCCACAATATGCATATAGAACGAATCGCCCAACTAAATGGTCTATTCTGCCACGTGCTTTGCTACCCCAAAGATCAGAGGAGCAGTCTGAACAGGCATTTGATGACCAAGCAGCAGCAACATTTGCTTCTCTCCTTCAAGAGTGCTATCAAACCACCGCTGCCTCTCCCACTCCTGCGGCTGCAATTGCTCTGAGACCAGGCATTAATGGCAGAGGCATTTTCTCCACTGGTGACATCCCTTCGACCGGTAAAATACTCATGAATGTCCCATTAAAAACCTGTTTAGTGGTCGATTATTCCCAGCGGCTCCAATTACCGCCTGGAGGCTGGCCTCGTGTTCAACGAGGACTCGCCAAAGACGACGCCCTGCCATGGGATATAATACACGCATTAGCGTTATTAGACGGACTTGCTGGTGATGGCAATGACTTCTGGAGTCGATATACTAATGAGTTACTGCCATCACCAGAGTCCCTCACGTTGCCCGTCTGCCTCCCTGAAGAATTATTAGTTCAGCTAGAGCACCCACCTATAATAGAGGCAGCACGGCAACAAAAGCAGCGTTTAAGAGACTTATTTCCTGGTTTATCTGCGCCTCTCTGTGAAAATGGACCTACCTATTTAGAATGGGCCTTTGCATGTGTACGTAGTCGAGCGTTTTGTCTCGGACAAGATATCTTTGCCTTTATTCCATTTCTGGACGCTGCGAATCACAACATTGACCCAAACACGAACTTCGAAATGAGCGCGGATGGTAGCACAGTGAATTTAGTTTCTTTAAAAGAAATTAAAGAAAATGAAGAACTGACTATTAGTTACACTGGTAGTATTGGCTATACAAATCAGCGATACATGGCACAGTACGGATTCGTTCCTTTAGGGGGTAACCCATTTGATAGAATAGTATTCCAGTGTATTGACGGTGATGGTAGCATGAATAGTAGTGTGATGCAGAGTCCTGTGCTTCTTTCCTTGGATTCATTCATGAATTTGTTTGGCGATGGTGAGGCCATGGTGGATGCATTTAGTGGCCGGGATGCATATATGTATGCTGCATTGAAAAGTTTACCGTTTGCAGCAATGGAAAGTGATGCTGCCCCGATGGCGGAGCAGTTACAGCTTTGTAGAAACTTGTTGGACGAGGTATTAAATGAACAGAAAGAGTGGAAGACCAGCATTGAAGAAGATGCTGCCCTGTTGATAAACTTAAGTGAGAAATCTAGTGAGATGAGCTGCAGCGTGGATTCTAGACTGGAGGCTGTTGTGAGATATAGGCTGTATAGAAAGAAGATGGTTGATTCAACTATTAAAGTACTTCGAGCGTTTATTCGAGGAAGTCATTAATAGTTACAACTTCCCCGAATAGTTATATAATAGGTAGAAAGAAAGAAAAATGTGTACCCATCCATCGTACGTAAACTAAGAGAGACAGTTCAAAAATATGTAAAATGTATAGGAGCAAAGAAGAGAAAGAGTAAGAATAATAGAGTAAAGGGTATGTATACGGTATGCTCCTTAAAGGCGTGGTATAGTCGTTACTCGTCGTCACTGTCATCGCTAAATGGAAATAACATAAAAATAAAATAAACTCTTTCTTTTGTCTAAAATTTTTTCTTGGTGCCGCGTTTTTGGTCGAAAGCCACCAACTGTGCAGCCGCAGTACGCAGCTGCACCACATTAATCGCTTGTTTTATAATAAACCCAGGAATCACAAGGGAGCATAATATATACAGCAATGGAACTTTCCCACCAGGCAGGAGTTTCAATCCGGCAGCAGAGAAAATTGGCAGCACCGCCTTGGGCATTCCAACCGGTGCCCATTTTTGATACTCCTCATGGCCTAATAAATACGCAAACAGATACAGCGCTTCCACACAAACACAACAGAATCCCATAAATATCCTGTGTTTATAATAAAATCTCACAATAAATGAACGAGAATGAACATCTTTGTGTGTTGCCGAGCCCATGGCAAGGGTGGCATACATTTGGAACCAATGACTAAAAATATCGAGCATTAATAAAGACAGAAAGATAGGCTGTACAGAAGGGTATATTGTGCACAATACAGCGAGTAGACACGACGTAGCTACGCGGTCAGTGACCATGTCAAGTACTGCACCTAGTGTTGAAGTTTGATTAAACATTCTGGCAAAGCGACCGTCGAGCTCATCGCACACAAAACTGGCGAGGTAGAAGATGAAACAGCGGGTGGGGTTGGTGCGTGCGACGGAAAATGCGTACAGAGCAAATGCAACACGGGCGTAGCCTGTTTAAAGAATTTAAAGAATAGGGGAAGAAAGGAAAGAGTCAGAACAGAACTCCCAAGGCCAAGCGGCGAGCAGGAAAACAGAGAGTTTATTTTATTTATTTTATTCTTGGTTTTTTACAAACTTGTTGGCAGTAGATCCGTTGTTGAACGCAATCTTGGCACCATAGATCCAGATAATCAGAACACGCTATCCTTTCCTCGCTTCTTCTCCGTCTTATCTTACCTATCAGATTGGGGACGTAGGTGTACACGTTGCCATGCCTACCCAAAAAGCCAGGCTTAGGAGCCTTGGCTCGAGATCGTGAGACTGAACGTGCCATGTATAGCTTTTACGACACTTGTGTTCCAATATCAATCTACCAAAAAGGCTGGACGATAAAAGAAGATGAAGTGTTTGCTTGTGTGTTGATGATGAAGCAAATTCAAAACAATAAAGTGATGTTGATAGACAGGGGCAGTGGGTAGTCCCTGATGTTTTGAATGTTAGATTTTAATGGGTCGGTATTAAACGATCTAATGCCTTGAATGTCTAGAATTTAGAGTTGCCATTGCAAGCAAGAAAATTAAATTTGAATCAAGTTTAAAACCGTTTTGACCGAGGATTTTCAAAAAGTAAAATGAATCAAAATAACATTAAAACTGCGTATTAGACATCTGCAGGATATCATTCTGCAGCGCGACAGACAGTATGCCTAATCTCTGGGACCTCATCTTGTTACATTAGTTGAGACGATCATGAAGAGAAGAGAAGAAGAGAAGAAACTGAAAAGCTCTAGCAAGCTGATAGATTTGGAACAGCAGGTACGTAGTTAGCGCAGCTTTCGGGTCTCATCCTGTCAACAGAGAGCCTTTCAAGTATAGTTTGTGCAATTCATTCGAAAAATAACCAACCTGCAACTTTCACTTCATCTATATTTTACAGTGGCAGCAATATGAAGCCAAAGTAGCACAGAGAAGCAGCACAAAGAAGAGTATCCAGAGCAACATAACCCCTATGACTACCCCGCAAGGCTATGAAATGGAAACACCTCTCTTCACTGCTGCTGCCACGCTCAACCCAGCCAGCAACAACAATAAAACAGCCTACTCCGGAGCGGTCCCTCGATCCCCATTAACCGCTGCATTTTCGATGGCGGCAGTATCCTCAACTACTCCACTGAATGGACTTGCACGCACCAGTCAGAAGACCCCTGTAGGAGGTAGAAACAGTCCTGATGGAGGCGAGCGTATACCAGCAATAAAAGCAAATGCACCCTCAACAGATATCCGTACTGCCGGCAACCCTTTTTTCACCCCCATGACACAGCTACCAAGCCCCTTGAGAACTCGTGCCACTGCAAATGAAGACGATCCAGCCTTACAGCAAGCTTCAAATGCGTTTTTACAACAAGTCGAACAGCTTCATCGAAAATACGCAGCTCAGGTGGAACAGCTTAAAGACGAGGTTCAAAATTTAAGTGAACAGCGTGATGCGTTGGTGGCAGACGTGGAGAATGCATCGAGCTCTGCAGAAGAGTTGCTGGCGCGGCGTGTATCCGTTCAAAGAGATCTGGCACAGGCAACAGCAGACTTGGAACGAGCACGAGAGCGATTAACCGCGCTTGAAGGTGCTATTTCAAAAGAAGAGGATCGTATTGAAGCTCAGCGCGCTCAAATGATGGATGCAGTTGAAGCTGAAGCTGCCCTTATGCGTGAAATGCTTGAATCTGAAAGAAGAGCGCTGCATGCTGCAACGGAGGAAGGCAATGCATCTCTTGAGCGCCAAGCAAATGCTCTAGCTGATCGCGCTCAGCGTATTGATGAGGGCGCAAAAGCCCTTGCTGACCGTGATGCAGAATTGCAAGAACGGGAGCTTGAGTTTGAAATGCAAATGCGGGAGATTACACGCTCTCTTAAAGAGAGGGAGGTGAAACTGCGAGAAGCTGAAGACGTTGCTGCACAACATTTAGCTCGAGAAAAAGAATTAATTGCAAAAGACGAAGATTTAGCTGCTAAAGAAACGAAACTAAACGATGCATATAGTATGCTTGAGAAAGAAAAGGATGAAATTGAAGCTGCAGCAGCGGCAGTTGCTGAAGAACAGAAAAATCTCGAGGTTGCAGCTGCCGAGCAGGCAGCAAGAGAAGAAAAACTGGCCCTTCGTGAGACGCATTTGGACGATGCAGTAGCACAATTTGAAGAATTGAGCGCTGAACAAGCTGTAGCAGATGAAGAAACACATGCACAGCTGGTAGAAGAAGCGAGACAAGTTCAACAAGCAGCAAGCGAAGCTGCGGCACTGACTGAGGCAGCTGTCGCTGAAGAAAGCGCAGCTCGCCAACGTCTTGAAGACTTGCGTGTATCAATCAGTGAAGCTGAATCTGCTCGTCAAAATGCTCTTGCTGCGAAAGATGCTGCAGAAAAGGAGGTTGCTGCTGCTCAAAGCGCCCACGAGTCTGTGCTGCGGAGCACAGCTGCTAAGGAAGAAGCTCTAATTGCTCGTGAAAAGAGCCTTGCTGAGTTGGAATCACGCTTGGATGCCCGCCAAATGGAGCTTGATAGTCAGGAAAATGTACTCTCTCAACGTTCAAAGGAACTGGATACTAAAGAGAACGCTTGCCAAGCGGAAGAACGTAGAATCCGAGAGGCTGCTGACGCGCTTGCATCTGGTAAAGACCACCTTAAGGCAGCACAAGCTCAAGCTACTGCTGATGCCCAACGTTTAGATGCCGCTCTTACAAAAGTTGAAGAAGATGCAGCACACGTTGATGCTCGTGCTGCTGAACTGTCCGCGAAAGAGAATGCGTTGGAAGCGAAAGCATCGGAATGGCGGTCTGAGGTTGACAACCACTTGGCTGATCGTGAGCAATTATTAAATGAGTACCAAGCTAAGTTAGAGCGTAGGTCAGTGGAGCTTGAAGAGGGTCAAAAGATGTTTAACGCTCGTGAAGAAGTTGTTATCAATCGCGAGCGTGCTTCTCTACAGAATGTCCAAGAGCTTGAAGCCAAGACAAGAGCGGTAGATGAAAAGGAGAGAAGAATCCTGAGAGAATTGGCTGAACGGGAAGCTGCACTGACAAACGCTGAAGCAAAGGTTGCCGCATTGAATTGTGAACTAGCGCAACGTCAATCTGTATTGGATGCCTTGTCTGAAAAATTGACAAAAGAGCAAAGCGCTGCCGAAAAGGAGCGTGAAGAGGCTGCTAAAGTACAGTCTGATGCTCGCTGGGCAAGAACTGACGCTGAAATGGCATTGGCAGAGGTCGAAGATGAGCGCCGTAGGCTACAACATCGTGAGAAACGTATTTCTGACTTGGAAATTGAGGCGCAAACTGTGCATGAACGTATTCAACAGCAAAGTGCAGAGTTAGCAGCAGCAGTGAATGCTGCCTGCCAGAGAGAAGCTCATGCTGCAGCGCAGCTTAAAGAAGCAGAATACAAACTTCGTGAAGCTATTGACCGTGATTCCCAGCATGCTTACGAATTAGAGAAGCTTGAAGTTGCCACTGCAGAGGCAGCACAGCGTGCTGCTGCAGCTGACGCTGCTGCTCAGCGGGCAAAGCGGGAGCACATGTTGGCTCAAGCGAGTCGTGCTGCGTTGGCTGATGTTGAACGCTCGTTAGATTCTAGGGAAGCCAAATTACAAGATAGCTGGAGAGCTCTTAAATCTCGCCTTTCTTCTCTCAGCAGTTGTACTAGTATTTCAAATGCTGGTAATACGAGTGATGGTCCTGCTGATGAGTCATCAGCTTGCTTACTCCACAGCAACGACTCTCTTTTGGATGACGCTCGTGTCGCTTCTGGAATCGACCCTTCTCGCTCAATATTAGCTGCTTTACCCGAGGTTCACACCGACAATGCCACGTGTACTGCTTCTGCCAATACAGTACAGAATGAAGAAAGTGTGAATGCAGTGGTAGCGGCATTGCACCGACGTAGAGCCGAGTTATTAGAAAAAGAAACGTCAATGCAACGCTGGGCTGTCGCACTTCATTTAGAAGCTTCTCGTCAAGTTGAAGCTGCCCAACGTATCCGTGCACGTGAACAGAATCTTGGCAATAGAGAACAAGGATCTAAAAATGATCGTAGTACTGCTGAGAAGTTGCTGAGTGAAGTTGCCAAGAAAGAAGCAGAGTTGCACAACATGGCCGTGGAGCTTGAATCCGGCGAACTTCGTCTCAAGCGTGACCGTGCTACTCTTAATGAAGACCGTGCTAAATTGGATAATCAAATTGCTGATGTGTCCAAACGAGTGAGCGAGCTTGACACTCGAGAACAGCGAGTCAAGGAAGCTGAAGTAGTCTGGGGAGATCGATTAGCTGAAGTTTGTGAAAAAGAAAAAGCAGCTGAAGAGCTTCAACGCCGTGTGTCTCGTCAGCAACACGCGTGTGAAGTGAAAGAAGCCCAGCTTGTAGAAAGAGAAGCAACAATCAACGAGGCAAAGTCAAACGCGGCGTCCCGTTTGGCCAGATTGGAAGCTACCGAGAAGGAGCTGACGCAGCGTGCAAAGCACGTCGCTACTGCTGAACTTGAAGTTGAAGGGTTGCGAGCTGATGCACATAAAGAGCGTGAAGAGGCAGCTTCTGCGGCAGCTGAGGCCAGAGTCAAATTATTAGCTGCAGAAGAAAGAACAGCACAGTTGACTCAATTATCAGATGAGCTGGAAAGTCGATTAGCTGAAGCTGCTCATGTAGAAGATCGGGCTGCCGCTTTGATGGACTTTGAAAAGGATCTTCAAGGTCGTGAAAATGCTTTGCAACTGCATGAAGAAGCGACTGAGCGTGCTGCCACTGATGCTGCAGCGGCTGCACAACGTCTTGCTGTAGATGAAGAACGTTTGCATTTAGCTGCTGCAGCTTTAGAAGAACGCGAATCTGCTGTACGTGAGGTAGATAATGATCTTCGTAGGAGACTAAATGAAGCAGAAGCTGCTGAAGAGAGAGCAGAAGGTCGTTCTGCTGAACTGGCGCATCTTGCCGAAGAGTTGGCTGTTCAGAGGGAACAGCTCCATGCTGAGCAAATTGCCATTTCAACGCTGAAATCTGAGTTAATGGATTCACAAAAGCGTGCCGATGCTGCTCTTGCACGTGCTTCTGATGTATGTGACCGTGAAGCTGACGTGGCAACACGTGAGCAGCTTCTTGCCAAACGGGAAGCTTCTGCTGCTGCAGCGGAAGTTGAGGTAAATAAACTTTTGCGCGAGGCTGAAGGTTTGGCACGTCGTGAATCTGCTATTATTGAGCAGGAAGAAAGTTTGAAGCTTGCTAAAGAAGAGATTTACGCTGCTCGCAGAGAATTAGAGGTCGTTGAAGCTCGTGCTGCGGTCCTAGATGAGAGGGAAAGAAGGGTTTCGAAGGAGGAAAGCTTCATTAGTGCTGCCCGTGCTGAGAATGAGAATACAACAAAAGAATTACAACGGGCATCTATTGAAGCTGAATCTTTAAAAAATGAAGCCCGAGCTGAAAAGGAGCGTGCTGAGGCTGCCCTCAATGAAGCGGAACAACGAACAGCCGCTGCAGAAGAGCAAGCCCGCAAAGCCACTGAAGAACTCGCCACCGCTGAAAAGAAACGCGCTGAATTACAACGTGATGAAGATGCGTTGGCGGAAGAAGTACACACTCTAGAACTATTACAGCAGCGCTTGCAGACAAAAGAGGCAGAAGTAAATAAGTCTGCTGCTGTTGTTGCTGAGGAAGCAGCGAGGTTACATGCTGAGCAAGCTCGCTGGGAAGAAGGTGCTTCTTCCCGTAAAGAAGCTATCACTCGCCATGCTGAATTAATTGCTGAAGCTGAGAGGGCCAAGGCAAAAGCTTCTGCTGCGGCTGAAGAGTTGAAGGACGCAGCTACAATGCAAAAACAGTTGCAGCAAAAGGAAAGAGAGCTCGCTTCAAGAGAAGTTCAGCTTGCTCGTGATGCAACTGAAGCTGAATCTCGTGCTCGCGAAGGTTCTAGAGCTTTAGCTCAAGCAAAGGCTTTGGAAGAGGCAGTTGAGCGCAGGAGAGAAGAGGCCGTGGCTATCGAAGCCAGAGCAAGAGATACTCAGTCCCGTGCAGAACAGCAGCTTCGCTCTCTTGAATCACGTGAAAACGATCTTCGAGGTGTAGAAGTTGAATTAAAGCAAATTCGCCAGCGTGAAGAAGCAGTATTAGAAGCGGAAGCCAGGATTAGACAGAGCGAACGACGGGTTGCTAATAAAGAAAATGAGCTTGAGGAAAAGAAAGAAGCTGCTTCGCTTGCCTTGTCTGAAGCAGAACGTAAACGAGAAACGTTAAAAGAACGTATTAAAGCTGCAGATTCACGTGAAAATGAGCTCGAAACCCAGCAGGAAGAACTTTTAAAGCGAGTTGACGCGGCCACCTCAGAAATCGATCGCCGAAGAAAAGAAGCAACGGCCGCAGAAGCAGCTGCTACAGCCGCTTGGGAGAAGCTAAATGCTCGTGAAAAGGATATATCACGTAGAGAAGCTGGTCTTGACGGTCAATTTAGCGTTGCTGTGTCTCAGAAAGAAGCAGAGCTGTCGGAAATCAAAGAGCGGTTGGTTGCTGCTCGCAAGGAGTTGGAGCACGTACAGATGTCAGCCCGCCAAGGAGCGAGTAAAGAGGTGGCTGCTTTGATTGAGGAGGCACACGCTGAGGCTGAAGCGGTCGTACAACGTGCTCATGATGAATCTCGCGCAGTGCGTGCTGAGCTCGCAGCACAGCGGGCAGCTCACCATGATGCCGAAGTCGTTTTAAAAAGAAAAGAATTGAGTTTAGAGACTGCTGTAGCTGAAGCAAATGCTGCTGCCGATGCAGCACACGCTGAATCACGTCGTGTACAGGAATCTCGAGATATTTTGGCTGATAGAACTCGTTTAGCTGCTACTAGAGAGGAAGTTATTTCTTCAAAGGAAAGTGAGTTGCAAAAAAGACGGGACGAATTGGAGGCAGCTGAGCAACGGGCAGCGAGATTAACACACCGCTTAGAGAATGGTCTTACCACTTTAACCTTAAGTGAGCATAAAGATGATGTTGAACAGGATGAAGAAGAAGAGGACGTGGGGGAAGCACACGAACCTCCTCGTGGCTTTAAGGAAGCCGTGATAGTTACAGTTGAACCAGCTGCCTCTTCAACCCCTACTACTACCACTACCCAGCCCGCTCGTTTGGTGGCGCTGTACGAGACATTAGCTAAAGGTTCCAAGAGATTAACTCGTCTCGAAGGTATTGTTGCAGCTATCGCACGTGGTGGATCTGCTGAGAATGCTGCTATGACCTCAGCACAGCACAGCGTGAAGAATTTGAGACGGGAATTGACTTCAATTGAATCTGCCATAGAACAGTGTGCTAGTAGGCAAAATTCTAATGGCATAGAATCAGAGACACACTGTAGGGAGTTAAGTGCTTGGGAGGGGCGTTTAGGTCAGGTGTTGGAGACTGTTGTGGCGATGCAAAGGCTAGCGTTGGGATGCAAAAGCGGGCCTCCGTCAAACACCCTTGGAAAATGATTAGAACACGAGATAAGAAGTACTATAGTATATAATACATGTTTTTGGTTATATTGATTGACGAATTAAATTATGAGACCAAGTGAAGGACCAAATAATAATAATAATAATAAGTTTGTAAAGTAAAAGTACGCTGGAAATTTCGTTGAAAGGAACTTCCTTTCCTAACTAAGGAAGCTCATGTTCAAGATCACGAAACCACCGCAGCCATTAAAAGCTCCAAACATTCTGATATAGCAAGTATGAATGGAGATTTTCATCTATAATACTACATCCTTTAATTTTAAGATATCGTAGAAGAATTTAATAAACATGCCATCTCTGCGTTTAGGTGTCACGTCGCCATAAATCAATAAATCTGATCTCGACGGCATCAAAAGGGACTTTTGCGGCACTCAAGCATCTTTAAGTCTCTTATGCTATGATAATCCAGTCAGCAAAATTTAAATAGTATATATCAAATGCCAAACGGCATCTTCTCCCTACAAACCTTTGAGTTTTAAGTCTAATCTCTATTCTTTTGATCAGTCAAGATGTCTGAGAACCTCACTCCCCGCCTTTACCAATTAGAAATAGTAGAGCTTGCCAAGAAGAGCAACGTCGTAGCTTACCTAGATACCGGATCAGGTAAAACTTTTATTGCCGTTCTCCTGCTCCGCCATCGACAAGAAGCGGCTGCTGCTGCTCACGCTGCCGCCCTTGCCGCCGCCACCCCTCCCCCACCACCATGGAAGGCTATTTTCCTTGCCCCGCAAGTGGCACTCGTAGAACAACAAGCTGCAGTACTTTCACGTCATCTCCCTGCTAGGGTCCGTAAACTTGTTGGGGCAGATATTGAATCTTGGACTGGACATTCTTACATTTTAAATTGGCGCCAAAGTTTAGCAGAACTGGACGTGTTGGTAGCAACTCCACAACTTGTGGTAGATATGCTGCGCCATGCTGTAGTTCCCGGTTTATGGATGTTTGATACTATTGTATTCGATGAAGCACATCACTGTAAAGGTGGCCATCCATATAATAGAATCATGGAATGCTACAAACAACCCTTACCTCGTCGTCTAGCCAATGCGGCTGCCTCGGGTAATGAAGCAAGAAATCCCACCACCGGTATGAATTCCTTTACACCTTCTTCTAGCTCTTCGTATTCTTTATCAAAGCCAAGGATTTTTGGTATGAGTGCCGCTCCAGCTGGCGCTGGTGCTGCAAAATCTCACCTATTACCTAAAAACCTCGCTGTATTAGAATTGAATATGGAGAGCCAAGTTGTCACCGTGGCCGACCGCAGCATGGTCAACGCGGTCGTTCCACAGCCAGAGCTAGAGATAGAGGAATACCAATGTGGCGAAGCAATGATAGAAGCAATACCAAATTTAACTGCCTTACGGCAGGGGATACAAAGGGCATTGGCGAGATTAGATGTCGCAGTCACATTAGAGCAGTAAGTGTATTTTATTTACCATTTGAGAATGCGTTTCCCGCATCTTTTTAAGTCAAAAAGTGTTAAATACTATTTCTCTCCTGATTCCCTTTCTTCTGAATATTCTTAGGCTTCGGTGGACTGCGAGTTTACAAGGTACGGTCGGTCTTTCCGGTGCATCTGATGTTACGTATTGCACATTTGATCCTGGTGCCCCTAAATTTAAAATATCTAGATTGAAGGATATATTCCGTAGTATACTACATGTACTACAACAAGTGGGTGCGTACGGAGCTGTACGATCCACGCTACATGCATTTCAATGGTTGGCTAAGGGAGCACCAGATGCACGACAGTCTACCTACACTTTTCCTTCAACGTCAACCTATAATTCAATCAATAAAGCAGGTAGTGCTGCTGCCAGACCCAGAGCTGCATCAGGGACGGGCGATGAGGCTATCTCATTACAGGACCTTGGCTTCGGTGACGATACCATTGGTCCTTCTTCTTTTATTGCTACTGATATAGAGTACAGACTCGCTGACTTACGGCGCAAAGCCTCGGTAGAAAATGTTACTTGGTCTGAAGCTGAAGATCTCGGCATAGCTGCGGTGTTATCCACAGTGGAAGTGTTGAAAAGTTTCTTAGCTGCGTTTGGCGAAGTGTTAGTGGATCAGAATGTGGCATATGCGTTAAGTATACTTGAAGAGGCATATGGCGATATCAAATCTGGTGGTACTGGTAGAAACTCTGATGGTCCTACCAAGAGTGGCACCCGCATGAACGGTGCTGGTGGGAAGGGACACCCTTTCTCCTTATCGTTAGGTAATGCACCTATTTTTATAATGCAGCGCATTATAGATCTTATTACTCCACAGGATCTAGGACAGAGCTTGGATTTCATTCTTTCTTCTACTGGAAGGAGTTCAATCACTGCATGTAGGGCGCTGGGGGCTGAGGGAGCGTGTTCCCTACTTCGATTTGAATTTCCTTTGATATCGCCTAAAGCAGCAAAGTTAGTCGAAATTCTGCAACGCTACAGCCCCTTGCAACCATCACCAGCACCGGAAAATTCAGTTTCTGAGGCAGCCGAGGCGTCTGTTCCTAGATTTCAAAATATATTTTCTACTTATTGGAGTGGAATAGTCTTTGCACAGCAACGCACCACGGTTCTGGCCCTTTCCGCTTTACTTGCACACCTCCCTACCGCCCATTCGTGGCTGAAAAGCAGCCCCTTCATGGCTCAGGGAGTTGCTTTAGGTGGCTGTGCCTTTATGCCAGATGAACAGAAAGCTATTTTAGATTCATTTCGAGCTGGAAAATTGAATTTATTAGTGTCTACCTCTGTCGCTGAAGAAGGTATCGACGTGAAATCATGCCAATTAGTAATTCGGTTTGATCCTGCACCCACTGCTCAAGCATTTCATCAAAGTCGAGGCAGAGCACGCGCAGCAGGCTCTCAACTTATTGCTCTGGTAGAACATGGAAATGTAGAAGAGCATGCCGCTGTGCATGAAATGGCTGCATACCAACATAAAATGAGGGAAGCTGCACTGCAAAATGTCGCAGACCTAGTTCAAGCTGAAAATATAAATCTCGATGAACTGGACGACCACGACGACGGCAAAATTTTAGAAGATGATCTCTATGGCAATAGTGATATAAATTCTATTACAGAGAGTAATAGAGCGTATATAGTACCATCTACAGGTGCTAAGGTAGATTTATATTCTGCTGGATCTGTGCTACAGCATTATATATGTCAATTACCAGCGGATGAATATATGTTGCTACGACCTGCGTGGAGGGTTGACTATATCGAGGGTGGCAGTACTATTCGTAGTGGTGTTACTAATGGTGTTCATTCTACTTCAAGTGCTGTGTTTGGAGGCCCGCCTTCTGCTGGTTCCTACCAAGTTCGCGCCACTGTGCGTTTGCCAAGCTCCAGCCCTGTACAATTAGCCACGGGGCAGCTGGTGGTATCTAAAAGGATGGCAAAAGCATCAGCTGCATTAGAAGCATGCAGAGAATTACATAGATTAGGTGCATTAAATGATCATTTGTTACCTGCTGGGTTGGTTCCAGATGATAATGAGGAGGAAGACGTCGACCTGCTACCAGGTGGTGAAGAAGGTGATGCTGGAGCCACAGGGATCGGGAAGAGGCGACGTGCAGGTACAACTTTTGCAAGTATTAATATAAAAACTACACCTCCTGCTGGACTTTCTACCCCATTGCCTCGTAGCATTGAACCTCCTGGTGTGACGACAGTTACTGTCTATGGGTACGGGTGGAAGGAACGACGCCGGCGGGGAAGCACCGAGGCGAATGGCACTTGGTTTCCTTTACTGTTATTGCTGCCAAAGTTTATAGATATTAGCTGCTGTAGCAATGGCGATGGTGGCGGTGGAAAGAAGGCTGGTCAGTGGGGTGATGCAGTGCATCTAGGAGAATTTCAGCTTGATGAAGCTCAGCTACGATTAGTTTTGCAGTGCGATGATTACTTAAAGACTGCCTCTGGTCCTTGGCACTCTCTTTCTTTAAGCATTTCTAGCATCAGTGGCGGTGAAAATTCGAATGGAAGTCCATATCCTCCTGCTTCGACGTATGCACTGGCTCCATTACTTGTAGAAAGTGGCACCACCTGCAACACCCCGCAGCAACTTGATTGGGCAAAGCTTCAAAGAATAGTTTGGCTGCAAGACGCCTCTCGGTCTAGACTTTCAGTCCTTGACATCATGCGTACACAAGATGATGGTACGAGTAATAATACTAGTACGAATCAACAGAATATACTTAACGATTCTGTATTGATTACAAAGTACAATTACATGGTGTACGAATTCCTGAATGTGTCTAGTACGATGACACTTTCTTCCAAATTCCCACAAGACCGTCACATTCAAAATAATGGTACTGGCGCAAGGATTGGCAACCATACTAGTACGAAACATTCCAAGGCTGACAAAACTAGAGGAGGGGATATCGACGCTTTGCTTGATGATAATGCTACCTTTTCAGATTTTTATGCTCAGCGGTGGAACGAGAATAATTTACATCAAGAGCAACCTCTCTTACAAGCTGCGCGCGCAGGTTCTAGTTCAATGGCTCGTCGACACACACACCAGCAGCACGTTTCTACTATTTCTACGCTAATTGAAGAAAGGGAAGATGGTGAAATCGAGAAAGAACCGGTGTTCCTAGTGCCTCAACTCTGCACTCTGCACCCTATTCCTTCATCACTCTGGCCAGCATTAACAGCAGTCCCAAGGTTACTTTGGGATATAGAAGGTGGTTTTCACGCATTTGAACTTGTCACTGAGCTACAAAATGCAGGTTTTCCAGCACAGGTATGCCCTCCTTTATATTTAATTAAACAAGCGCTCACGGCGCCGTCAGCCTCCATCGATGCAAAAGATGAAGGCAATTACGAAACTCTGGAAGCTCTCGGTGATGGATTATTGAAATTCGCTGCATCTACCCAGTTATTTTTAAATAATCCTGTGTGGCATGAAGGCCAGCTGACTGGTGCAAAAGATCGAATGGTATCGAATAAAAAATTAATTAAAGTGGCGCTTACTTTGGGATTAGAGAAAAGAGTGAGATTGACCGGGTGGAGGGTTAAAGAAAGGAAGAAAAGAAAAATTAATAGTCCTCGTGGAACGGTATGTGTGGTAGATGATGGCGTCGGGGATATCGAATTGAAAGACGCTAGGGGAGGAGAATTAGAAAACGGGGAACTACACAATGATGATGAGGAAGAAGATGTTGCCCCTGCCGCTGCTGCTGCTGCTGTCCTTGAGAGCGCTGAGAACGACGCTGGGGAAGAAGAAGGAAGATCAACTAGAAGGGTAAGGGTATATTAATAGGTTGATAGTACATTTATTCATCAATTTAGCTATGAATGCATAATGAACTAAAATTTCTTTCTTTCTTTTATTTTTCCCATCCTCGTCCTTTCAACAGAACGGCAAACTATTGGCTGATGCTATGGAAGCCTTGATTGGTGCCTTTTATGTAGGCGGTGGTATAGAAGCTGGACTTGCGTTTTTACGCCATGTGCAACTCGCTGACTGCCCTATAGAGAAACTCATTCAATATTCCAGTAGCATGAGTGCTCCTGGTACCGCTCCAGCTCTCCATGGTGGTGGTAGCAATCTTTTTAATACCTCCAACCAGAAATCAAATGCGTTCTTCCCGATCTATCTCTCGTCTTCTTCTTCTTTGCACTCTCTGGACATATCCCAAGTAGAAGCAGCTCTTGGTGGCTATAACTTTCAAAATCCTGCACTCGCACAAGAAGCGTTGACTCATGGCAGCGTCCTCGGTGAACGATGCTACCAACGATTGGAGTTCTTGGGAGATTGCATTCTCGATTTAATTCTATTAAAAACAGCGTACTGCGCGTATAAACGTGATGTCTCTCCAGCACAGCTGCATGATATTCGTAGTATCACGGTAAATGCAGAGCGACTTGCCCTGGCGGCGGTGAGGGCTAATTTACACACGCATATACTGTATCACTCTGCTGCACTGTTTAATCAAATCGATGAATTTGTAGTAGAAGCAGAAAGTGCTGTGAAGAGAGCAGGTAAAGAAGCTGCTGGTATGGTTTATACTCCTTCACTTTCTACTTCTCAATTTGCCTGGGATGACGTCATGGTACGGTACGGGTTTGGATTAGATCGCATATGTGCTCCTAAAGTCCTTTCTGACATCATAGAAGCTTTAATGGGGGCGGTGTGGCTCGATTCCCAGGGAGACTGGGAAGTGGCAGCAGCGGTGGCGAAGCATTTACTTTCCCCTTTGCCCTGGATTGACGAGGTAGCAGTGGATGGACGACAGCCGCGTATTCCACCGCATCCAGTGCGACGTATTCATGTACGTGTATTCCTATGCTTCATTGATGTATAATTGATCCAATTACTCATTAATAACAATTCATTAATTATAATTTTCAATTCTAAACTTTGTGCAGGAGCTGGCAGCCAAGGTGGGTGTCACAGTTGATTTTCAAGTGGTTCGAGATGTTTCCAACAATTCAATTAGTTCTGTTAATACGATGGCTGTTCGTGTGATGTTCGGGGATCGGTGTTTAGGGCAAGGTCCTCCCAGTGGCGGTAATAAAGCTGCAGCAGCAAGATTGGCGGCACAGGCGGTGTTGATCGCAAAGAGCGAAGAGGACATACTGAGTTTGTTTATGAAACACGGAGATAGAGTACTAGGTAACTTTTTTATGTAGATAGCATGTGTAGAGGTGATGTCAATTAAATTAAATTCCATTTGTAGAGACGTAGAAAGAACCAAGAGCTGCAGAGAGCCTTCAGGCAGGCTCAGAATAGTGCCAAGTCGACCTTTCGACTTCGGAAGGTCACCCTTTCTTCCTTCAATCCAGAGATATAGAGCTCAATAAAAACTTGAGCCAACCTGCCATGATGTCAAAGAAGTATTCTCGCCGATCTATCGAAGAACAGTAGTACTTGATAACGAGGCCAAGCCGAGGCACTGCGATCAGCGATCAGGAAAGCAGGTCAGCGACAAAATCTACTTTTAATTCTGGCAGCTACGACACCAAATAACTGTCATGTCTGGTCGCGATAACAGTGATAACCGACGTGGGGGTCGAGGCAGGGGCCGCGGCAATCGTGGACGTGGCAATCAGCAAGGTGGCCAACAACCTAGAGGCTATTCCGCAGAGCCTCCTCAGGCGCAGGAGTGGCCATCTCTTGGGGGTGGCCAATCTTCACATCAGGGGCCCCCGCGGGGCCAGGCACCTCCTCCTAGGCCTCCTCCTTCCTACCCTGCTCAGGCGCCTCCTCAGATGCAAGAGGAATTCCCTGCTCTTGGTGGAGGCGGCTGGGGCCCTCCACCTGGCCATGCATCCCAACCTTCACCTCAACCCATGCAATATAGCCAACCCTCTTCTGGTCCTGTACCTATGGAAGCATCACCTGCACCTCCTCCTGCATTGCCCATAGCTCAGATACCATCTCAAGAGATCAATCAACAAGTGATCTCAAACCCTCAAGGCAGACGTGCCCTTGCAAACGTTCCGAGTCGCCCTCTTCGCCCTGGATTTGGAAAGCAGGGAAAGCCTCTCAAACTTTTAGCAAACTGGTTCTCGGTAAGAAATTCGTTTGTTGTATCGCCGTTTTTTTTTCTATTTCTAAACCACTCTTCCTTCTGAAACCCCCTTCTCTCTCGTCAATTTCTCTCCAGGTCGATTTAAAAGCGAGTGAACTTTATCATTATGCTGTTCATGTCAAGAAACTCGTCATTGAAGAGGCTGAACCTGCTGCAGAGACCACCGCACGCCGCCGCCCTGCTCGTGCCGCTCCTTCTGGCCCCTTGCCTTCTCTCCTCTGCCGTGCTGCCATGCAGAAACTTGCCACAGAAATGCAATGGCCTGTTGGATGCTGGGCTTTTGATGGCCGTGCCAACATGTACACCAGCAATGTTAAAGTCGTTCCTGGAGATTTGCTTGAAAAAGAAGTCATCACCACACTGCCTGGGGAAGCACGTCCTGTGAAATTCTCTATTAAAGTGGAGCGTGTGGCCATCTTACCTACCTCTGCTTTGAAAGATTTCCTCGCTGGACGCAGCGACTCGGGTCTTGCTCCTCACCATTGTTTGCAAGCTCTTGATGTTATCTTGAAGCATCGTATGGGAGTCAATGCGCTCAATCGACCTGACATTATGGCTCAAGGTCGTTCGTTCTTAATGTACGGCCCTGAAACTCAGCGACAAAGCATCGGTGGAGGTGCCCAAATTTGGATGGGGTACAAGCAAGCTGTGAGACCTTGCCAAACTGGACTTGCGTTGACTGTCGACACGGCGGCAGGCGCCATCGTTGATGTGGGCAACCCCGCCCAGCCTCGTGATTTAACGAAGCTGATGTATGATATTTTGGGGGGACCCGATAAAGTACGTCCTCAGGGATTAGATGGCCGCCAAGTTCGAATGCTGGAAAGCGCTCTTCGTGGTCTTAAAGTTCAAGCTACCCACAATGGTTTCAAGCGGACTATCGTAGGAGTAGCTCGCACTACGCCTTTCACTGAAAAGTTCACTGATGGCGAAGGCAGGGAGACTACTGTAGCTAATTACTTCCAAAGACAGTACAACGTGCGTTTGAATGATCGCAAACTGCCCAATGTGAAAATTGGCAATGGCAAGACGGTGCTCCCTCCTGAGATCTGCACCGTCCTACCAAAACAACGCCTTGGCAAATTAACTGGCGACCAAACCGCTGGTATGATTAAATTCGCTGCTCAAAAACCTCAGGATAAAATCAAGTTTATCCAGAAGAAGGTGCAAGATGTCCAGGGGGAAGCACAGCATGAAATGAAGACTTTTGGAGTCAGTGTTGGCGGTACCATGGCATCAGTATCTGGCCGAATTTTACCCAACCCCAATCTGTCGTACGGAGGAGGTAAAGGTGCATTTAACCCTGGGGCCAATGGAGCTTGGAATTTAAAAGATATCAAGTTCTTAGAAGGGCAGAGAATGGAAAGTTGGGCTGTCGTCAGTTTTGCGAATCGACGCTGGGAGGTTGAAGACGTCCCAAATTTCATCAGAGAATTCACTAAAGTCTGCAAATCCTGTGGAATTAGCGTGGCGGATAACCCACCCTTGATTTCTCCTAACCCGAACAGCCCTGCTGGACCGGTTTTGGAACGTGCCATGCAGCAGGCGGCACAGAAGTTTAGAAAACCTGCTGATCTAATTTTAGTTATTTTACCCGATACCGGTACCGAGTTGTATCGTGAGGTAAAACAAGCTGGCGATAGTTACTTGGGAGTTCCTACCCAGTGTGTGGTCGCTCAAAAGGCCAAGATTGGAGCCAAGCCTGATTTCAAACGAGGTCAATTACAGGTATGTAGAATTACAATTATAAATTATGATGAATAATACTATGTTGCTCCTTCCCAATCAATCGTAACTCGATAATTTCAACTTATTCTTCCTCTTTTTTTTTCCTGGTCTCTCTTTGGCAGTACATTGCCAACGTAGCTTTGAAAGTAAATGCTAAACTTGGTGGCCGTAATGTGGTGGTTTCTCCTAGTACTATCAATGCATCTGCCGACTTTTTGAAACAATTTGGAAAATCTCCCTTCATGGTGATGTCTGCAGACGTGACTCACCCTGGCATTGGCTCATCTATGCCGTCATTAGCTGCAGTAGTAGCGTCAATGGAGGCAACTGCATCGAAGTTTGCGTGCAGATTATCCTGTCAACCTGTTCAATCAGGCCGTCAGGTCGAAGAAATTATTACTGACCTGAAGGACATTGCCAAAGAACTGTTGGTAGAATTCTACCGCACTACGAACGGAAAGAGGCCCGAACGGTTATTCTTTTACAGAGATGGTGAGTGTTCTTTCGCTTATTAGCTTTCCAATTAATTAATCAATTTTCCGAGCACTTACCAAACTATTTTTGACTAAAAAAACCTTATTGTAGGCGTCTCTGAGGGACAGTTTGATCAGGTGGTAGCTTACGAATACGAAGCATTACGCCAAGCATGTGCTGAAATGGGTGACCCGGGCGCGAAGTACGCTCCACCTATCACCTTTATCGTAGTACAAAAGCGTCATCAAACTCGCCTCTTTGCTCGAGATCCCCGTGACGCTGATCGCTCTGGCAATGTGCTTCCCGGCGTCGTTGTCGACAGAGACATCTGCCATCCCTTCGAATTCGACTTTTACTTGAATAGTCACGCTGGCTTACAAGGATGTAACCGGCCTGCCCATTACCACGTCCTAATTGATGAAAATCGATTTGGCGCTGATATGCTGCAGCTGTTTACATATCAGATGTGCTATACCTTTGCTCGCTGCACTCGTTCCATTGCGGTGCCCGCTGCTACAAGGTATGCACATCTCGCGGCCTTTAGAGCCCGTACTTTGATGAGCGGAGGTGGTAGTGAAGGTGGAAGTGTGGCGAGTGGTGAGGGTCCACCTCCAACATTGCTGCCTGTGAACGCTAAACTGCATAATTGCATGTTCTATATCTAAATAGAAGTAGTAGATGGAGGTTAAGTAAGTGAGATAATACTCGGTTTTGAGCGTGGGTTCCATTATGAAGGGATACTAGGAACTCTCCAAGGCTATCTCAATGGTATGTATAGAAGAAAAGTAATTTTGGGGCTTTGTGCGAGTTAGCCCCGCCTGAAAAATATTTTGGAAAATAAAAAGTAAAGCGAATGTTTTAGGGAACCTGTCCTATGTGTGCATGCATCCCATTTAGATGATGTATCTCCCCCTTCTTTAAATCTGTTTTGAATAAAACCATTGTTTTTAATTTAAGAATACGGTAGTAGCTGGCAATTTGAGAAACTTCGGGTGTGTCGGCTCACTTTTTGAACCGCGTCGAAAAGAAGTGTGCTGCAGATCTAAAACCAATAATTCCATCTTCAACGGTTCCGAATTTTATTATTTAAATCTGCTTCTAGTCCGCGCTGCAATTTTCTCGGCCCTGTGGGTCTATGAAATGAAACTGCTGTGTGCTTGAAAGATGCTCATGTAATTTAACTTGAGGTATGTTAAGTGTTCATCTAAAATGAACCTCATCTAAATCCATATAACCTAGCAATAACATATACCAAAATCTAGAAACTGACCTTCCTTAAAATTTAAAAGCAGGAAGATGAATTTTCTCGCATCATTCTTGCTCCTGAATGTAGTGTTTACTGTGATTGGTGCCAACCCAGTGCCTCCCAGTGGACGCTTTGCCTATCCCGGAGGCCCTGATCTGGCAACAGGGGTTTGGATGGCTGTAGCAGAAAACTCAGATTCAGCCGTAGTTATGGCGGTGGCGAATGCAGGTGGCCAGCTCTCGGTCCGCCAACCAAGTACTGGCGAAGTTATCACAACCGTGATCAACTATATTTCCTATGAATGCATCGATGACAACGTCTTTGTAGCCACTATAGAAGGTATTAGCTACCCTACGTTGGCTCAAATTAGTCAATGTAGCATATATTTTATTAATGAAACACATAGAGCGGTAAATAGTTTACCGTTGAGTGGAGGAAAGTGTCCAAATGCTGCCTTTTCTGGATTTAATTTAGGGCCTAATGGCGCATTTGTCAGCTCTAATATCTACAGATACGTAGATGGAGTATTACCCAGGCCAACCTCTTTTGTTTGCCAAAACAGGACGACAGCAACATTCGCTGCCGTACCTCCTACTTCCTCACCTAGTCTCCCAATCATGCGTCTTCCTCAAAACACCACTAACACTTCGAGTACCACTCTTTTCCCATCATCCGGTTCCTTAGCACTTCCACCAGCACCAGCACCCCCTTCACCACCCTCCCCTTTCCCTACTCTATCTAAATCTGGTGGGGCTGCAGTGCCTCTAGGGATCTGGAAAACAGCAGACAATGTAGAAATTATAACCAGAGATGGATTTTATGCTATTATTTATGATCCATTTACTAATAAACTACTAGCGAAACGAGCAAAGTATTTTAATCACCAGTGTCTTGATTACGACGCCTATAAAGCGACTGCTGGACAATTTTGGATTTATTTAAACGGGACCACAACTCCAGTGATCCCCAGCTGCGAAACCGGAAAGAAACGGGACGGTGATGGTGTTGACTTTTTAGATATTGTTGTGGCGTTTGAAGGAAATGAATGCCCTTCGTTGGATGCAGTTGTGGGTACGGATGATGGACAACCATCGGTACCATTCAGATTTACTTTAGCTGAACCGTAAGTTGCTCGTTAAATTATAACAGCATCGACGTGTTTGTATATATTCGGTGTATATATTGATATTCTGAACGTTTCATTTCCATGCAGGTTGAAAGGGAATCCGTCAACGACCTGCGGAGCGGCGCCGTCGTCTGCGCCAAGGGCGGCGGGAGGCAGGAGGTATAGTATTACTGCAATTGCAGCAGGGGTTTCTGCTGGGATTGCAGTTTTACTAACGACCTAGTACAGAAATGTAAATAAATTGATTCAATACTGAATAATAATCATGATACCCAATACACAATTGTATATTTGGAAATTACAAACTTCTCGCCTGGGACGAGTGAACAACGCGTTCGTTGCTGCACACGCTCATGCATTTTCTATATTTAACTTTTGAAGTATTCTCTTTCTCTACCTCTTGTGCATTTGTAAATTTTGCTTGTAAATTACTTTTTTACTACCTATTTACGCAGTGAGCAAAGACCGAAACAATGGGTTTCTTGGGTAAAAAAACAAAAGAGCAAGCCTCGGACTCCAAAGTTACTGAACCTCGCAAGTATAATTATCAGCAATTCCTGGCTGATGGAGGCCAGCAACCTAGTCCAGCAGCAATAAACACTGCGTCTATGTATTCCGAGCGCAGTGCGAGCAGTGCTCTCCGGATATCAGAGCTCGAGAGCAACAAAAATGCTGCTGCAAGAATGAGCTCCCCCAGCAGGAAAAGAAGCAAAATGTGCTCTCCTGGGCGCATTTGGATGTATATATTGACCGCATTGCAAATTGGAGTTGCTGTGGGTGTTATTATAGTTGTCGCTGTGGGTCTGAATAAAACGGAGGACGTTCCAGTTGCTGAAGGGCAACCTCCCGTCTCGACCTCTGTCTGCTTGGCCACAACTCGATCAGCAAACTTGTGCACGTATGCGTACTGGGCTGCTGGAATCTCTATTTTCGTGTCTATAGTGATAGCAATCATGAATATGTGCTGCCCAGGACGACGACATGCCTTTTGTCTCAGTATTGAGGCCTTATTAGCCTTATTAGGCTTCTGCTGGTGGGCTGCAGCAGGCATTTCAGAAATTATTTTTGGAAAAGAAGCAGATGATGCAAATCTTGATGGAGGCACCTATAGGACAGTTTTATGGATCTTGTGCTTTGTAAATGCTGGGTTGTTTGCTTTGTCTTTCTTTACCAGTGCAGTTGGATGCTGTGCTGCGTGCTGTGGAATGGTGGATGACGATGACGCACAGCCTTGAAACTAAAAACAGATCGTCAGCTGTACTTTGAGAAAGAAGAGTGGTGTGTTGCTTCTTTGTGCAGTTGTATCACAAGGAAGAGAGGACACTCTTTTACATTATAAATGCATTATTACTACGAGAATGTTGTTGTTCATAGTATACACTCACTACTTGGCAATGTTATTAAATAAACGATAGATTAGAGAAATTAGAATATTTTGCCCTTACCGACACAATTAAGACATTTTTGTTCTAGAGTACACCCACAAGCAGGGCATATTAGATCAATAGGCTGTAAAGCTACTGATGCTCCACCTCCGCGCACTTCCTGCATCATTTGCCTCATTGTTCGTGGTGCTCTAGCTCGGATAATGCCTTTTCCTAAACAAATTTCACAGCTCCGGTGGCCGGTGCCGCTGCATGCTTTGCAAGGAACGGCGTTTTTCATCTGCAGATGGGTAGAGCAAAGGATAGGATGATATTGGTAATAAAGTAGTGCTTATGGTGACCTTTTCCCATTGAACATTCCGACGTTAATGCTATACATCGTTGTAAGTTTTCAAACTAATAAAAACTCACCTTGCGCTGCGTCGAGATTGTTTGGACAACTGCTAGTGAAACTGAAGCTACTGCAATTGTAGAGCCACCCATGATTATTAGAGACCCTAAAGATGCACCAACTGCTGCTAGCAAGGGGTTTGGCATTGTATGGTCCAAAAATTACAACCAAATTGGTTTCCGAGACTGTGATCAATGAGCAAAGGTTACCTAAGCCGTTACTTCCAATTTATGGCCGAATAGAAAATAACGGTTTATAAAACTCATTCATAATAAAAAATGACGAACATATATTAACATTCTAGCGATAAACTTAAGTTATTTTGAAACTCAAGCTCCACCGATGGCAAATTTGTTTAAACCAACAGACTGGGTTCTGAGGAGCAGCTTTCTAATTTTATCCCCTCTGCTTTACCTCCTCATTTCTAATTCATTAACATTACATTATAGTCTAGAAATTTCAAGGGAAAGAACAGAAAATATTCTTCTCAGGAAGAGGAAAAGAAAAACCAAACGCTTTCACACCCTTTTATAAAAAAATGAAAAAACAAAGAAAAACACTTTGCTTCTTTTAGTAAATCAAATCAAAAAGCAGTAAAGGATTTCATGAAGATTGATTAATTGATTGCAAGGCATATCAAAGTGAGCAAGGCTCAGCTTAAACCTTGACATCAGCGAACCGGGCCGAGTGTCCGTGCATGTACTCTTCGAAACGCTTGACCTCACCAACGCTTCCATAGCACACAGTAGTTCTCTGATCATGGATATCAACATTAATATCCAAGGCAGACTTGTTCTCGCCGTTTCCGGAACTGGCACCACCAGCCTTCTCTACAAGGAGAGCAAGAGGGGCAACCTCGAACAACAAACGAAGCTTGGCCTTTGTGGTGGGGGAGATGACGTTGGTGAACACACCCTTCTCCTTGACAATGATCTGGAAGACATCAGGGACCATACCTCCAGTATAACGGAGAGTGTATTTCTCACCAATATAATAAGAGATAAGCTTCTGGTACTCGGGATTGTCGAAAGTGCAACGGAGGTTACCGGGGGAGAACATCTTGCCCTCGCCAATGTGGGTAGTCTCCTTGACGTGGAGCCATTTGCCATCATCCTGGAGCAAGAACTCGTGGCAACCGGGGGCATCAGCGAGAGCGATGCAGAAAACGGTACGGGGTCCGTAGATTCCCATACCAGCAGCAGCTTGCTGGCGACCAGTAACGTTGGTCAAGTGATCACCGGGCCACACTCCGAAGATGGTACCGACAGAAAAGTTGGTATCAACGATGGAAGAACCATCAAGAGGATCGAACGCAACGGAGAAACCACTGCCACCGAGGTCGACAGTCTCAGGGACTTCTTCTGAGCAAGCAAGCTTGCAGCATCCAGAGTAGCGGAGGGCTTCGAAAAGGAGCTTGTCAGCGAGCATATCAACAGCGAGCTGTTCGTCACCGAAAGAGTTAACGCAAGAGGTGGCGCCGCAAGAAGCAGTGCGGACCTTGTAGGCGATGGTCCGGATAGCCTCAGACATGGACATCATGAGCTGACGGAGCTTGGCATCGTTGGTGTTCTCGAGTAAGAATTCCTCGAGGGTGTCACCAAGCTGTAGTTAGTTAAAATAGAGTAAAGAAGGGGAATTTAAATTATCTGACTTATTGATGATTATGTTAGCAATGGGTTGTGTAGAAATCCCAAAATTTGGATCCAGAAAGCGAGTTTTAAGGGACATGTGCTTGAGTTTCATGTGATTAATCTTACCTTGGCCTGGGCAGCGACAGCGGACTTACGGGAGGCAGTGCGCATAGCCTTGGCAGACATCTTGGCACCAGCAAAGGTGCTATTGCGGGAAGCATTGGCAACCTGTCCGACAAAGGGAGTGCGGCATGCGGCAACCTGGAGAATAGATTTTCAACAATGATAAGGATAAGGTAAATTTAGAGGCCATACGTTATCCTGCATTTGTTGGTTCTAGATGTGGATCATCTTGGTGATTACCTTGGAGGTGCGAGAAGCACGAGTGGTCTGAGCCACAGTGACCTGAGCCTTGGCTAAAATCTGAGAAGCCACCATCTTGCTTCGAAACGTTGGGCAAGATAGATGAATGCGGAAGTTTGGATGAATGAAAAGGATGTCGGTAGGCTGGAAATGCGACGTTTGAAGCCAAATGTGCTGCTGCATTGCTCACACAGCAGGCCTCACCATTTCTGAGAAATTTTCAGAAAAAGTGCTTTCTTTATAACCGGGCTTTTTCACTAGTGTAAAGCTCTCGAGCCGTATACCTCAATAAAATACAATTTTCAGAAGATACGGAAGGCACCTGATTTGCGCGCCTGGTGTTTACTTCCAACTTAATTTAATCCGCAGCAAATCAGAAGTGAAATGGGACAAACAGGTGGACACGGACGGTATGTTTGAATTTTGTAAATTGCGCTGGAATGCTATGATAACTCTTAAACTGCTTTTGTCATAAGTCAAGTATTTTCTTGCTCACCCATTTTTGATCGTTTTTTTATCTTGTAAATGCAGAAATAAACGTCGTCGCACTGGCGATGATGGCGGTAAAGGAGACTGTAAACGGTATGTTGCTTTAGCTTTGCTACTTAAGCGGCAAGCAGCTTGTTTGCTTTTCAGTTGGTTGTGCGCTCATCTTTGTTCATTCAATTATTTTTCTCCCCCGCTCCAACTTGTGTATACTTCCTTTCTTACCCTTTCTCTTGCTTTCGAAACCTACTGCAGTGATGGATTGTATCATTGTGATTACTGTTCTAAAGATCTGAGTACTTCACTCCGCATCAAATGCGCGGTATGCCCTGATTTTGACCTTTGTCTCGAGTGTTTTTCTGTTGGCGCTGAGATAAGACCTCACTCCTCTGATCACGCCTACCGGGTAGTAGACAACCTCTCGTTCCCAGTATACACCCTAGATTGGGGTGCAGATGAAGAAATGCTGCTTTTAGAAGGTGTAGAATCATTTGGTCTAGGCAATTGGGTAAAAGTCGCCGAGCATGTTGGCAAGCATGCAGATGACTGTCGAGCCCATTATTTTTCTGTCTATGTAGAAACAGACACCTTTCCCGTGCCTCGACCTAGCCCAGAAATGGAAGGTGTCGATATTAGAAAGCTAATTGAGGATCGTAGAAGGGCAGGTGCTGAAAGGATCGCTCTGGCTCGGCAGCAATCTGCCGTTGCAAAGAGAGGTCGCCCGGTGGCTTCAACTGACAAGCCCAAGCCTTCTGGGGACGCGGCAGGAGCACACGATTCTGATGCCCAAAATAAAACTGAAGATACTGCTGGAAAGGTGAAGCAAGAAACCAAACAAAAGAATAAAAAGCAGCAACAACAACAACTGAACGTTGGCAACAAACTCGTTACTCCGCTTCCTGGAACCATCAGTGGCAATGCCACCCCTGCTACCTCTGCATTGTTACCTTCAGCAGCAACTACAGCTGGCGGTCCTACAGTACCGCCTGGCACTACCACAACTGCTGGTGCTGTGGACGGTGTTCAATTAATCGCACCGCCAAGCGCCGAGCCTGGTGCCCCTCTTATGCTTTCTGAGGCCCAACAAACTGGCTATCACATTAAAAGAAATGAATTTGACCCTGAATATGACCATGAAGCTGAATCCATCATCTCTGAACTAGACTTTCCAGAAGAAGAACCTGAGGAAGAAAGAGAGGCTAAATTACGACTCATTCAAATTTATAATAGAAGGCTCGATGAGCGAGCACAGAGATATAATTTTGCACTATCCCGAGGATTAGTCAATGTGAAACGACAATCTGCGATAGATAGGCGACGTGCCCCCGCCGAGAGGGAGCTTCTAGGTCGATTGCGGGTACTTGCCAGGTACTTACCTCAATACCAGTGGGAAGCCCTGTCAGAAAATGTCGCTGCTGAGGGACGCTTACGTGCTCGAATCGGTCAACTACAGCAATACCGGGCCATGGGAATGCGTACCTTCGAAGAGGTCGAGGCTTTTGAAGCGGTAGAAACGAAAAAGAAGAAGGAAGTCCCTCCGGCTGCACAAGCGGGGAAAAGTCGCTTGCAGCGTATTCCCGTGGATGAGACAGCAATGGAGGCTGAATTAGCGACGTTAGGACACGTGCATGCGGCTGCAGTGGTACATTCTCAGCATGCTACTATAGTAGATGGACGTGGGGCTGATGGTCTACAAGCTTGGAGAACACGTAGAGGTGTGCTCCTCGATATTGCTTCTCTGCCAGATATCGAGCCGCTGAATGCTCAAGAAAGGTCGCTGTGTGCGAGTCAAAGGTACCTTCCTGCACAGTATTTGTGTGTCAAAGCTGAAGCCATGCGGCTACAAGCTGAAAAAGGCAGTGTCTCTCTAGATGATATGTTTAAAATGCCGTTTAAGGTGTCTCAGGGAAGAACAGCGGAGTTGCATGAATTTTTTGAAACTAATGGCTGGATTGTTGCACCTAAAAGCACCGGTAAAGGAAACAGAACGTAGTCTCTACAAGACCCTTGTATTCTTTGATATGCTTACATAGCTTTAGTATTTGTAATCATCAATGAAAAGGAAAGAAAAAGAGAAACAGTCAGCACAATGTCAACTACGATGTTCATTTAAAACAGGTTTTTAAGTTTTAGGGCGTTTTAAAAAAGGAAGGGAGACAAAGGAAGAGAGACAGATGATACGCGCAAAGTACAATTAATGCAACACAATTTCACGGTAACGTCGAGTCAAATAGTTTATTGTACTTTCCCCCTTCTTTCTTATCGTCAATCTAGTAGTTTGGCATGGGTGGTGCAGAAGGAGTGATCTCCCTTTCTTCCTCCATTTTTAAATATTTACTGACAGTTCTGAGCAACCAATTAGCCAACACCATACCCACAAAGTGTGCCATGATAGTATTCGCACATGCCTGAACAGAGAACACATCGAATGCAACAGGAGGAGCTTGAGCACGAGGGCCATAGTATCCCCCGGCAGCGGTAGTCAACGTCTTGGCGACGAGCTGACCAACAGTAGCCTGTAAGCCGAGGATGGCTGCACCCATCCCCAGCAAATTGAGATTTGTGCAGGCAAGGACAGTGGCCATGCATTGCTGTAATTTAACCTCTTGCAAAAAGCCAAGACGGCGACCAGCTCTGATCCACGTCCATGACAAACTAGTTGTGACTATACCACACGCGACTCCAATGAAAGTGCAGATATCAATAGGATTGACAGAAAGAGTACCCTGAGAGGTGACACCAGTAGAGAAGAGGAGGATAACAGCAGAGACAGTGGTTAAAATGAGTTGAGCCCAAAAGGAGAGCCAACCAATATTGCGGAGCGCAGTGCCAAGTTGGAGCATCTCTTTTTGCTTGAGAGTCAAGTTACCAGCAGCAGATGGGGCTGCGAAAACGAAGACAGAATTAAATAAATTGGGAAAATATTGAGTTGGGTACAAAATTATAATTAGTAATATAGAAATAAAACAAGAAGAGAGTCTGGAAGTGAGCGGGGCAGAAAGATGCTATTCCAATAAACTTACGCTGCTGGTACACGTCAGGATAGAAGGAGTTTCCCTTTTGCTGGAACTGTTGGTCACCTCCATCATTGCGGCGACCTCCGAAGAGAGCAGAAACAGAGATCTGCGAGAAAGAATGAACAAAATATGAATAATCGACTTCAAAGCTTCGATCAAGATCATTGTAGTGCCACCCACCTGGCAACGCCTTGAAACGGGGAGACGAGGGACAGCGGCTTTTAAAGGTGCACTAGATCCAACTCTGCGGGCAGCACGAGGTCCGTGGATAAAGGTGCGGGTAGCAAAAGTTGTTTGCATTTTGATCTTGTATTTTATTCTATATTATAAAAGAGTTGTAGGCCTTAGTAGAGGTCTAGAATATTACAAAAGATATTCAAAATTATGTTGCTAGGAATATTAGTAAGGGTTAAGATCAAGCGCTAAGAGAAAACAAAAGTGGCGAGAAGGAGCTAAAATCTTTGGCGCTGGCGGTGGCTCTCTCAACTTGAGGTGACATTTAATCACGTTGTTCCTATGCACCTTCATAAAGGCACCCTTCCTGTGGAACATCCAACAGTTTTGCCGTATCAAGACCTAACCCTTCAGCCACCTCCATCATCACTGCAGTTGATTCAGGGTCTACAGGCGTTCTAGAAAAAAACCAAAAACCACCGTCAGAAATACACTTGCCTTCTCCAGATTCTTGAGTAGGTGCCCCACCGGTGATGATAGCCCACTGGTAAGCCTCCTCATCGATAGCTACCACCCAATAAGGGGCACCAACTAGCGGAGTCGTAGCAGTTTCACCCAAAGCAAAGCCTACATTGAGTTTACTGGGGTCTTCAGGGTTGGGGACGTTGGCGATGAAGCGGCCAGGGAAGGCACTAGGGCCGCCGGCACCGGAGGTGCCAGTAGGGGGTCCATTGACTCCGCCACGGTTGGCGTAATTAAGAACGTTGACGGCGTTTAAAGGGTTGGCAGGGTCAATAGGGATGTATTCAGCACGGACACAGAAAAGCGTATTCTCTGGCTGGAATTGAATCGGAATTTGTTTCTGTACAAACCAGGGCGCTGAGATGTAGCGGGCTAAATCGAAGTCCTTGACGCTATCAAAGCCAGGATAAGGACACTGGGTACTTGCGTTATCATCAGCGATAGTTTGACGCAGTAAACGCATCAAAGTGAGAGATTGTGGGGCTCTGCCTGCATTGACTAGGTTGTCAGTTTTAACACCAACACCAACAGCGCTGGCTGTGGCACAAACCACTCCTACAAGTACTAGTAAGAAAATGCAGGACTTCATTTTCATTACAATAGGTTATATATTGTGAGTAGTGTACAAAGGCAGATGTATCGGATAAAATGGCGGATTATATAACCTTTGACGCGTTCGGAGTTCCCAACCTTGTAAAACTTTTGAAAAGGATCAAAACAGCTTTGTGAGTAAATATCCTGCGGCTGAGATTTGAAGTAGTCGTTAAGAATTGGCAAGACGCGCTTACTGCCCCAGAGAGATTCCCATTACAACAGAGCCACAGCATAGCTCGCCAATGACCCCACGTGCCAGCACTGCACTGTTATTTTCAACGGAACTGTGAAATGTCGAAATCTTCTCACTGCAGGCGGCAGTGCGGCCTCGAGGCAATTCGCAGTAAATAAATCATTCAATGCAGCAGTGGATTAGTCTTTAAGGGAATTGATTATGAAATTGGTCAACCCTCTTTTTCTTCCAATGCAGCAAAGAAGCTGGATTATATATTGCTGCAATAGGATAGCTGGTCGGTGTGCCGCCTGCTCTGGCTACTTCAAGTCTTCTCAATGCCTACGCATTCACTTTCGGAATTGCATTTTTTGATTTTACTTGCTTCATTAAAGTCGAATTATGTCTTTAATTTCTCTCACTACCCCTTTTTGAAAGCACAATTGGACTTCGTGATCAGACAATTTCTCGCACGGAAACAGGGAAACAGCTTCAATATGGCCCTGTCTCAATTTTTAATTTTATTTACTTATTTCATGGGCGCTTACAGTGGTGAAGTAGGTCTCTTTCGCTTTTCAGGAGATTAAACTTGGCTGTGACTCACCTTGAAGGCGGTGACGCTTACTGATGCCCTTGCATGCTCAATTCTCAGGTACCAGGCTCAATAAATCACACCAGGCATCATTTTGTGAACGTTACTACGAATTTCGTGCTCGAAGACGAAGATTTTGGACCTGAGGTGCAGCTTTCTAGAGCAGCAGAGACCGCCTCTGCAGAAGCATGTCAAACGTGGCTTGACGCTCCGAATACTTATCTGGAATTAAAGAATATCTATCTACAGCTTGGAATAGAAAAGAAAGACCCGACTACAATCCCTTATCTTCATTGCTTTCTACCTAGCAATGCCACATTCTCTATGAAATCTCCTGCTCAAATGTACCGATACTTGGTTGTAAATTCTTTCCACCCATCCATTCTGTACTACGCTGCAAGAAATGCTTTGAAATATGCACTGGTTGAAGATAATAGGACTGGTCACATGATTCTCGCTTGGGCTGGTAGCTTTGCTGCTGAAGCCTCGCTCGTCGGCTTTGCGAAAACAAAGGAATTACGATTTTTAGATCTCTACATCAGCTACTTTGACAAAGTGCTCTCGAGACGAGACGATCAGCTTGCTAGATATGATTTCTACCATAAAAGAGTAATGAAAGCATGGGGCACGACTGAGCTTGACAACACCACTTGGGTTGCTTTTGCCACTCCCAACGCTCGCATTGTCTACACTGCAACCCTTTTCAACGTGATTGTGCGTAGGAATCGCAGCTTACCAGAGAGTTATAGAGCTAAAGCGAATACATACATTGCCATAGCGGAAGAAACACTGGCTGAATTTGACCAAGATTGGAAGAAATTTACTGATGATGGCAGCAGTACCTCTCGTGCTTCTGATGGTACAACAAAATGGATGCTGATGCCGATGGGAGGCACGTTCTACCCATTGAGACGCGAGCCAATAAATCACGTACATTTGATTGGCGATGCCTGGCTGAATCTATGGCAACTCGCTGACAATCAAGATTCAAAAGCCATCTACAAACAAAAGATCATGAGCGTGTTGCAAGTGTTTATAAATTCTGTGCAAAAGGGGCCTGGAGGGACAGTGCATTGGAATTATTACCCGCATTTTGCCAAGAGAGAAAAAAAAGAGCTGTCATTAGGTCTGAGATACTCTGAAAATATTTGGAAAGCCTCTTTGACGTGCCCATTTGTAGTCAGAGCCCACCGGCAAGGATTCAAGATGCCACTTTGGCTGCTCAAAGCAATTTCAACGACATTTTCAAACATAGTCTTTAAAGAGAATCAATTATTGAGGAGTTTATCGCCCAAAGAATCGGATTATTTTAATATAACAGATTTTGATCTGTTTAAAGCTCCTCATATTGCACCTTTGGTGGAGTGGTCGCCAACGATCGCCAAAGAAATAACAACCTTGATGGGCAATAGACCTGATGTATTTCCCGGAGCATGGTTTGCATGCTGTAGTAATCGCCCATTGATGGCATATGCGCGAATGATGTAGCTTCTTGCTGAAGATGCCGAGTTTTACATTTACAGACACGACACTTTCAACGAGACCAAAACGCCAAACACAGCGGGACCGGCGGCGACGGTCTAAGAAGCGAATTTTATCTACTAAGGCCCAGCAAAGAAGACAACTTAGTATATACGAATATGATAGGGAAACCAGTATAATTACAGGGGTTTTAAATGCTGCCCCCGCCAATGAGGGCAGCTCTAGAGTGAGAGCTAGCGGCGCCCTCATTCACCCAGAGATAGAGGGGAAAATACACAAGTGCAAGTAAAAACTGAGAGCGAGAAAAAACAGCAGACCAAGAAATAAAACTTACCCTAGAAATCGTTGCTGATCAACGCTGGCTATCCCCAATCTATAGTATACCCCTCTCCCCTCAAAAATAAGAATGTCTTTGCAAAAATTACCTGTATATAGCACGGTGAAAACCAGAAGAATGGTGTCAGTAATTGCATCTAAGAGCAATAGCAAGTGATATTGCCCTCCCAAGAGTCCCTAGCCAGCGTTGATAATTAATTATTTTAATAGTGTATGTCGGTGGAGCGGAAGAACCACAATCAATTAATTGTTTTTTCGTAAGCTGCAGGGGGAAAAGATTGCTGGCAGTGTATCTTTAAAAGAAACTAAGAGATGATATGCACGGCTCAGAAGCAAGGTAGACGGTAGACGAGCTTCCAGAGTCCCACGCTCCAGGGCCCGCCTCGGGCGACGAGCCCGAGGCATTGTATCACCACCAACATAAAAAATTGCATTAATTAGACATCTTCCCCATAATAACAATAGCCATTGTATCTTTAACGGTAGTATCAGTCCAGGCGATCTTGATGTCTATTCCAATCCATATTACGCTCATCACCAGGTAGTCCAATGGCAGGTAGACGAGCTTGATTTGCCTTGATTGCGTAGAAAGAAGTATTTTTGCAGAAAAACATGGAACTTAGTAATGAGAGGAGATGGGTACTATAAAACCCCCCCAGACCATCCTTTTCCCGAAGAGTCTAGCAGGGAGCCACCCTTCTAGACTCCTTAGCTCTGTATGTGTGACTAAACTCAAATAGAAAGACATATAATAGAAAAATTGATTGATAAGCGTGGATGGTGATCGCGACTACCTGCCGAAAGAGCTCCTAGAGATGTCGGAGGGGTCTTGACCTTCTGGGGGCTCGTCAAGAGTCTGCAGTTTGTCCAACTCCGAAGAGTAGACGTAACCCCCCAGAAATATAGAGATAGAGGGGAAAATACACAAGTGCAAGTAAAAACTGAGAGCGAGAAAAAACAGCAGACCAAGAAATAAAACTTACCCTAGAAATCGTTGCTGATCAACGCTGGCTATCCCCAATCTATAGTATACCCCTCTCCCCTCAAAAATAAGAATGTCTTTGCAAAAATTACCTGTATATAGCACGGTGAAAACCAGAAGAATGGTGTCAGTAATTGCATCTAAGAGCAATAGCAAGTGATATTGCCCTCCCAAGAGTCCCTAGCCAGCGTTGATAATTAATTATTTTAATAGTGTATGTCGGTGGAGCGGAAGAACCACAATCAATTAATTGTTTTTTCGTAAGCTGCAGGGGGAAAAGATTGCTGGCAGTGTATCTTTAAAAGAAAAACCAGAGCCTATTTTAGTCTTCTTTGCAGGCTTTTCTGCATAAACGATATTTTATTAGAAACTTCAGTACGATTGTAAGTTAGATATCACGATCGAAGGAAACATAACCTGGCTTTGAAGCTTCGAAGAAGAAGTAATCCATCGCACTTTATTAATAAATCTCACATAGCTTGCAACTATGGGAGATAAAAAACGCGCGGAGGATTTTGCCCGCTACAAACAGTATGATTATCAAGCGGTAAGTTGGAAATGATCGTTGAATGCTACAGAGCTTACTGCATTTTGATGGTGAAAACGCACTTCTTTAGAACATTATTAGATGTGCTGTCTATGGTTTCTGATATATCTTATTTGCGCATTATTGCTATACTTTGGGAGTTTTCATTTTAGTAGCCTCGGCCTTTCTGATCATTGATTTCCATGCTTCCCCCTGCAGAATTCCAACCTTGTGCTCACAGCTGAGCAACGCACACGAGGAGGAAAAGAGCCTGATGGTTCAGCTCAGTCACTCTGGGAAAATATGGCCGGTAGAATGGGCGATCGAGTCCAGCGGGACCGCCCTGAAGGCATTGACGACAAAAAGAAAAAGAAGCGAGATAACTTAGACTCTGAAGGATTTGCTATCCCTAAGAAACGCAGAGTAAGTAGTATACGAGTTGGCTGTGATCATTGTAACTAATTATCTGGACCTTGAGGAATTTGGTGTCAAATATCTCTATTTATCTAAATATTTTAACTAATCTTCTTCTCCGCCCTTCTTCTCACTTCTATAATTTTCTTCTTCTTGCAGGCTGGTGGAGGTTTCAGTGTTTTAGAAATCGACACAGCTGGGTTTTACCGCCCTAAAACCAAGGAAACTCGCGAAGCGTATGAAGCTCTCCTCTCAGTCATTGGCAGCCACTTTAGTGATACCCCCCAAGACGTCCTACGTGGTGCAGCTGACGAGGTTCTTGCCACCTTGAAAAATGACCACATGAAGGATCCTGACCGTCATAAAGAAATCAATAGTCTTCTAGGTACCCTTCCTAACGAGAAATTCGCTCAGCTAGTTGCTCTTGGTAAGCTTATTACTGATTTTGTGCCCGAGGGCGAAGCTGCTGCTGCTGGTGCTGCTGATGGCGAAGGTGCACTGGACGAAGAGCTTGGTGTCGCAGTAGAATTTGAAGACGAGTCCGAGGAAGATGAAGAGGAAGGGATGGTTGATGTCTTGGAAGATGATGAAGATGGAGGCGATCTTGAAGAAGGGGGTCCAGGTGGTCCAGGTGCTGTGCGCACCGGCACCACTGATGCTGAGGAAGCTGGTAATGGTACTGCTGGCGGCGGTGCAGGTACTGAAGATGGCATGATTCCAGTGCAAGAAATCGATGCATATTGGTTACAGCGTCGTATTACCAAGGCTTTTGGCGCTATAGACCCTGCTCAAGCGCAATCTTTAGCTGAAGACACACTCGCTGCTCTTCGATTACGGGATTTAAGAGAAGCTGAAAATAAGCTAGTGATGCTGCTTGATTTCGATAGATTTGATTTAATTAAAGAGTTGATAAAAAATAGAGTCCGTCTGGTGTATTGTATGCGGTTAGCACGTGCGCAGAATGATGAAGAGCGTGGTGAGATTGAAGAGGAGATGTCCGAAAGCGGTGGAGAAGCACGCGGTATTCTGGACGCTTTGCACGCTACGCGTGCTTCGGCACGTGATCGTCAATCTGCTATGGAACGAAATATCCGCGAAGAAGCACGCAAACTCCGCCAAGGTGGTGAAAATGGTGTTGCTACTGGTGATGGTTTTACCAATGCAACTGCTGCTGGCGCTGCTGCCAATCGCCGTATGATTGACTTGGATGCTCTTACCTTTGCTCAAGGGGCTCATTTTAATTCCAATAAAACCACGACATTGCCACAAGGCTCCTACCGTACTGTCCACAAGGGCTACGAAGAGGTCCATGTTCCGGCGGTAAAGCCACAACCATTTGGCAAAAATGAGAAACTCCGAGAAATTTCAGAACTACCCGATTGGGCACAGCTGGGTTTCAAAGGAATGACGTCTTTGAACAGAATCCAAAGCAGGGTCTGTGAAACTGCGCTATTCTCTTCAGAAAACATGCTCGTCTGTGCTCCCACTGGTGCGGGTAAAACAAATGTTGCTATGTTGACCATGCTCCATGAAATCGGCATGCATAAACGTAAAGATGGCAGCATCGATATCTCTGCATTTAAAATGATATATGTTGCACCAATGAAAGCTTTAGTAGCTGAGATGGTGGGCAATTTCTCAAAGCGCCTCGAGTCATATGGCGTCAAAGTGAAAGAACTGACTGGAGATATCTCATTAAGCCGTGCTGAAATTGAAGATACGCAATTGATTGTAGTAACCCCTGAGAAATGGGATATTATTACTAGAAAATCTTCAGACAGGGCTTATACTCAATTAGTTAGATTAGTAATAATTGATGAGATCCATCTTCTGCATGATGAACGTGGATCTGTACTTGAGTCTTTAGTCGCTCGTACGTTACGGCACGTAGAATCGACCCAAGAAATGGTCAGACTAGTTGGTTTGTCGGCTACTTTACCAAATTTTGAGGATGTCGCGGCCTTTTTACGAGTGAAAGCCGATAAAGGGTTGTTCTACTTTGACAATTCTTTCAGACCCTGCCCCTTAGCACAGCAATACATCGGTGTTTCTGTCAAGAAACCTTTGCAGAGATTTCAATTGATGAATGAAATTTGCTACACAAAAGTAATGGAAGCTGCTGGCAAGCATCAAGTCTTGGTTTTTGTCCATTCCCGTAAAGAGACAACAAAGACTGCAAAATTCATCAAAGAAGAAGCAATGAAGAATGATGCTCTCTCTAAAATATTAAGAGACGATTCGGCGTCAAGAGAAATCTTACAAACTGAAGCTGAAGCTGTGAAATCAGCAGATTTAAGGGACTTATTACCCTTTGGTATTGGTATCCATCATGCGGGTATGGCACGTGTTGATCGTACTTTAGTAGAGGATCTTTTCGCAGACGGGCACATTCAAGTATTGGTATCTACTGCTACATTGGCATGGGGTGTTAATTTACCTGCACATACTGTTATCATTAAAGGAACTCAAATCTACAACCCTGTGAAAGCTGCATGGATGGAGTTGTCACCGCTCGATGTGATGCAAATGTTTGGTCGTGCTGGTCGTCCTCAGTTCGATACCTTTGGTGAAGGTATTATCATTACTGCAAATGCACAGCTGCAGTTTTACCTTAGTTTGTTTAATATGCAGCTGCCGGTTGAGAGTCAATTTGTTGGGAAGCTGGAAGATAATTTGAATGCAGAGATCGTCTTAGGGAGTGTACAGAGTGTGCAAGATGCTGCTGCATGGCTGGGATATACCTATTTATACGTCCGTATGATGCAAGCACCTCAGGTTTATGGAGTACCTTTAGATGCGATAGATTCTGACCCTTTAATGCATGAGAGAAGACTGGATTTAGTGCACACTGCAGCGGCAAAGCTTGATCGACATAATTTAGTCAAGTATGATCGTCGTTCTGGTTCTCTTCAATCCACTGATTTAGGACGTATTGCATCGCATTACTACGTTTCTTACCAGACTATCTCGGCCTTTAATGACCATTTACGGCCTACAATGGGTGATATTGAGCTGCTGCGGTTGTTTACACAGGCGGACGAGTTTAAATACATGGTCGTGAGAGAAGAAGAGAAAATGGAGCTTGCAAAGCTAATTGAACGAGTACCTATACCGATAAAAGAGTCTTTAGAAGAGCCTGCGGCGAAAATTAATGTGTTGTTGCAAGCCTACATCTCTAAATTAACGTTGGAAGGTTTGGCTCTGGCGGCCGATATGGTGTATATTACTCAGAGCGCTGGTCGATTAATGCGGTGCTTATATGAAGTATGTTTACGCCGTGGTTGGGCAGGTCTTGCTGATAGAGCCTTAACCCTTGCTAAATGCGTTGCGCGAAGAATGTGGGCGTCTCAAACACCGCTTCGGCAATTTAAAGGGGTCCACCCCGAAATATTAATTAAAGTGGAAAGGAAAGAATTGCCTTGGGAACGGTGGTATGATTTATCTTCTCAAGATATTGGAGAGCTGATTCGTTTCCCTAAAATGGGTAAAGCGTTGCATAAATTAATTCATCAATTCCCTCGACTAGAATTAGCTGCTCATGTCCAACCCATCACAAGGTCTTTGATTAAAGTGGATTTGACCATTACGCCTGATTTTCAATGGGATGAGAAGATTCATAGCTTTGCTGAGCCGTTTATTATCATCGTAGAGGATGCAGATTCTGAAAACATCTTGCATCATGAAGGTTTTGTGCTTGGCGCTGCAAGAGCGGAAGAAGATTCTTTAGTTTCATTTACTCTACCTATTTCTGAACCTCTTCCTCCGCAGTATTTCATTCGTGTGGTATCTGATAAATGGCTGGGATGTGAATCTACCTTGCCTGTCTCCTTTAGACACTTGATCTTGCCTGAGAAGTACCCTCCTCCAACCGAGCTTCATGATTTACAACCGCTGCCTATTTCCGCTTTGAGAAACCCCGAGTTCGAAGCGCTGGTTCCCTAAAATAGACACATTTAACCCTGTACAGACGCAAGCTTTCACTGCGCTGTTTAATACCGATGAAAATGTGCTTTTAGGTGCTCCTGCCGGCTCCGGGAAAACTGCGGCTGCAGAATTTGCAATTTTAAGGATGGTTCAAAAGGCAGCAGAGGCCAAAGGCACTGCTTGCTGTGTCTATGTTGCTCCATTAGAGTCTGTAGTCAATGAAAGGTATGAAGACTGGGCACAGCGCTTTGGAAAAGGTCTTGGGTTGACTGTTGTTAAGCTGACGGGGGAAGCTCAAGGTGATGTGAAGTTGCTTGAGAAAGCTAATATTGCTATAGCAACTCCACAACACTGGGACGGTCTGTCCCGTCGTTGGAGACAGCGTAAAGCAGTGCAAGGTGTCTCTTTGTTCATTGCTGATGAGCTCCATTTAATCGGTGGTCGCCACGGCCCTGTGCTTGAAGTTGTATGCAGTAGAATGCGATACATGGCTTCTCAGCTTGATGTTCCCATTAGAATCGTTGGATTAAGTGCTTCTTTAGCCAATGCACGTGATGTAGCAGACTGGCTGGGTGTTACGAGCCATGGCTTGTTCAATTTCCCTCCTATAGTGCGACCAGTCCCTCTTGAGGTGCATGTCCAAGGCTTTGAAGTTGCTAATTTAGAGGCTCGAATGGCAGCTATGGCTCGCCCTGCCTACCATGCTGTATGCAGACATGCTCGTGATGGATCTCCTGCTATTGTATTCGTGCCTACACGCCGGCACGCTCGTATGGCAGCTCTGGACTTGCTTACTCACGCTGCTGCCGATGGATTACCGCACCGGTTCCGTCAAGCAAGTGAAGAAGATCTCGCTCCATTTTTAGACCGTGTCAAAGATTCTGCATTGCGTCATGCTCTGTCGTACGGTGTAGGCTATCTCCACGAAGCTCAGTCTCCTGAAGAATCTTCTTTAGTAAAAGCGCTTTTCAGTACCGGAGCGGTGCAAGTGTTGGTAGCAACTGGGCCCTGTGCATGGGGCCTTTCCTGCGCTGCACGTGCTGTAGTTGTAATGGGTACACAATACTATGACATTACTGGCCAGGGGACAAATGACTACTCTGTTACGGATTTGCTACAGATGGTCGGTCGTGCTGGTCGTCCTGGTACGGATACAGCTGCTACCTGCGTTTTGATGTGCCACGCTCCTCGTAAAGAGTATTACAAAAAGTTCTTATTTGAACCCTTGCCTGTAGAATCGCATCTCGACGCTGCGTTGCATGATGCCATGGCGGCTGAGATCGTCACTCGGACGGTTCAAAATAAACAAGATGCGGTTGACTACTTGACCTGGACTTTCTATTACCGTAGGTTGACACAAAACCCGAATTACTACAACATGACGGGTGTCAGTCATCGTCACGTCAGTGATCATCTCTCTGAGCTGGTAGAATCTGTTTTAGCAGATTTAGAGACTTCTAAAGTAATTTCAATCGAGGAAGATTTTGACCTTGAGCCGTTGAATTTGGGTATGATTGCTGCGTATTATTACGTGTCGTATACTACAATAGAGCTCTTTGCTGCATCTTTAGCTGCGAAGACTAAACTTAAAGGTCTTGTTGAGATTCTTTCTGCTGCCTCCGAGTATGATGAAATTCCAGTTCGACCTGGAGAAGAAAGAACGGTGGAGAAGACGTTGGCCCATGCACCGTTAGCTTTAGAGAAGCCTCGGTATACAGACCCACACACAAAGGTGAATGCTCTTATTCAAGCGCATTTATCTCGTAGTGGGTTGAATCCAGACTTGTCCTCTGATGCTAAATTAATTATCGCTGCTGCCCCTCGGTTGCTTCAAGCGATGGTGGATGTGGTATCGTCCTCTGGCTGGTTGAACCCTGCTTTAGCGACTATGGAATTGAGTCAAATGATAACGCAAGGTTTATGGCAACGTGATCCTGTGTTAATGCAAATCCCAGGTGTTGTTAGAGAAGTCGCTGCGGCTGCTACCGCTTCGGGCGTTGAGACTATCTTTGATGTAGCAGAGATGGAGGAAGACGCTCGTAGAGAGACTTTACAGTTGGATGGACCGCAATTGGAAGTGGCAAATGCATGGTTGGCTCGTTATCCTGATATTGGGGTTAATTATGAGATACTTGATGCTGAGAATATAGTTGCCGGAGAGGCGGTGACTGTCTCGGTGAGTTTAGAAAGAGAAGGTGAAGGTGAAGTACGTCCTGTTGATGCGCCACGTTTCCCTGGACGTAAAGATGAGAACTGGTGGCTTGTAGTAGGCGATCCAGCGTCTAATTCTTTGCTGGCAATCAAAAGAATTGCTTTGCAAAGAAAGGCAAAGGCCAAGTTGGAGTTTGCTGCTCCCGCTTCAGCTGGAAAGAAAGAGCTGACTCTGTTCTTGATGTGTGATTCGTATATGGGCTGTGATCAAGAGTTTGAGTTGGAGTTGAATGTAGCGCCTGGGGAAGAGGAAGAAGCTGCTGGTGTTGCTGAGGGGGATGACGCAGAGGCGATGGATGAATAAAATAAATAGAAACTTTCGTAAATATATAAAATATAACATTATTGTTTTCTAGTTGTTTGGATACGAAGTTCTTGTATGCCTGTTTAGAGTTTGTAAACCAATGCACGCAATCTTACACGCCCCTAGATTCTCCTTAAGGGTCAGGGTACTGGACGCTGTCAAAGGATAGATTTTAAAATTGCAAATACGGGGACAGTGCCAAGGTTACGAATTAGAAAGCTTATTTTTTTCTTAAGAAAAAATTAAGGAAACCTTGGAGCCTCTATAACTTTGCCTATGTTTACGAAAGTTTAAAAATATTAGTACTTTAAGTATATCTGACTCCAATTCTACAAGCCAGAAGAAGAATGCTGCGCCAAATTCATTTCCTTTGGGTGGTGGTGCTCATCCTATTGCTGGCTATTTCTGTGAAAGGTAAGAACTTTTATAGAGGGCACTCAAGCTGGCAAGATGTATGCTTGGCAATTGGGAGAATACTATTTTCCCAAAACGCAAGCCTAGACTCGCTCTACTTGACAGTATACTAGAGTATCTATGAATACAACGATCGATAGATTGTGGAGATATTGAAAAATGTATTGCTGGCGCTTTGTTTTTGCTCTCAACTTGTCTCCTCTGTTTACCTATTTCAACTACAGGCCGCTCCCTTCGTCAAGATGCCCCTGCCCCTGAGATCATCACTGACAATGACCCACGTTCTATGGCGGGGTATCGATCATCCTCTTGGGGCTTGCCTGTTGAAACGTGGTATGAGACGACTGGCCTCGAGCCTTCTGTCGAGTAGTTTTTCAAAACCTTTTGCGGCAAATGTACAGTTGGGTGTTTTATTTGACAGGTAGAAATAGTACACATTATTAGAAAATTGTAAGAAATAGACAACTAAAAGCATTTCTCCCCTAAAATGGCGTTGGTCTATTACTAGCACATTGGGAAAAAGAAAAAGAAAAAAACGGATTCTATCTTTCACACACACTCAAACTCATTCATTAGGAAAGAATATTTATTTTTCTATTTATCAATAGTGTCGACAGATTTTGCAGGCGGTGGCATTGTACTTGCAGTACGATCATCTCCTGATTTTTCAAGTGGCATACTCCGCCGCCGCTGCACCGCCTCAGGTGCCTGTGATCCTGCTGGAGGAGGCCCAAGCATACCCTCCTGTAATAACCAAGTTGAAAATATTCGAGTACTTCTTTAAATAAGAACTACGTGTAAAGGAATAGAAAGAATGAGAGACTACTTACTCCCTTGAGTGCTTGCTTGGCGATTAGAACGCCGCCGCCAACTGCTAATCCAACGCTCGCCATCACTGCAATAATAACAACAGCTGGTTTATTCTCTTGCTCGGTCTATTTATAAGAAAAATTACAGAGGCAAATACGAGACTTACCGAGACCAACAGAGCCTGCAGCAGTGACCCAAACACTTCCATCGTAAGCTACTCCTGCTGGCATGGTGAGGTTAGGGTCTGTTTCGTGAGTTTAGAGTAAACCGAAAATGCTGTGGGAATAATTAAGGCTTGAATTTCGGCGGATCACGCAAAATAAGCATAAAATTTTAAAAGATGATTTTTCTTGCTAGTTCGACATAAAAATCTCACTTGTGGTGCCAGATCACTTAAATCTATTTTGAATACGTTTGAATAATATCAAAGATGGCTGATGCACCAGAGACAGCTCCTTCAAGCTCTTCAAGAACACCTGCTGATTTTTTAAATAGCATCAAGGGAAAGCCAGTAATAGTAAAACTCAACTCTGGGGTTGATTATAAAGGTGAGAACGATATTTACGAGATGGCGGGACCATTATGGCAACTGATCAGACGTCTTTAGATGTATATCAACCCCTTGCAACTTGTCGATCACTATTTGCAGGAATGTTAGCTTGCTTAGACGGATATATGAACATTGCTATGGAACAAACAGAGGTATGTTGCAGCTAGAATATGCATGCAGCTAAATCTAGTGACCCAGCGGTCATGTTCTCAATATCTTTCACCATTCATCTCTCTCTCTCTCTCTCTCTCTCTCTTCCCCTACAGGAATACGTCGACGGACAATTAAAAAATAAATACGGAGACTGCTTTATTCGTGGCAACAATGTTCTCTACATATCAACAGCTAAACAATGACTTACTTAAACTGATTACTACAAGTGTAAATTAATAAAAATAGTGACTATGGTGGAAGAGTGAAACAAAAAAGGAGCCCATAGAATGGCGGTATCATCAAAACATCAATTTTCATACGTATAAATTTCAGTGGTGTGGATGGCTCGGTAAGTGACTAATATGAAAAGTAAATGATGGAACGCATGGACAGTTCAGTTGGGTGGAAGAACACGTTTCGAAATCAGATATCGGATCAAAGAAAGAGAAAAAACAGTTTTCGGTAGAAAATTCGGAAGAAAGAAAAAAAAGTCACATCGTGCCATGATGTCAAGGAGGTCTTAAAAATATAGGAGGCACTCTATTTTAGTAAAAAAGTAAAGGGGGTTTATAGGCGTTCTATTTTAACCCTTTGTAGCAAGTCTTTGCAACATATGCAGAGTCATCGTATTCAGCAGCGCCATTCTCCACAAAATGATAAACATTGCAATCAACGCAATGAGCACAGCAGGGTTTGACTGAGGCGACTGCAAGAATGACAATAACCCTTCGTTCCCAGCATCGCCATTAGGCAATAGAAGATCATTGGTACTTGAAGTAGTGTCGGAAGCGCCGGGAATGAGCATTTTAGCTGCGCTATTGGGTGTCAAAGAGGTAATAATTCCAAATTTAGTTGCAAGCATGCCTTCCAAAGTACAATAGGCTCGGCTCATTCCCTTGATACTTTCACTGCTAATAGTTCCTTTCAATGGACCCCATACAGGCGCCTTGAAAGTGCATTCTCCAGTAATACTAAGTCTCGTAACTCCCGGCCTTTCTTCTTTAGCTACCCACTGGACATGGTTCTCAAAGGCATTGGCAAAAGGGACGCCGGTGGAGGTCGCGACCGCATTAATAACAAAAGAACGAGCTTCCAAATGAGCAATAGTCAATTCTTCACGGTTTACTGCTTGTTTGGGTCCTAAAGGACTCTTCAGAGGGACGCTAAATTGAATAACGCGGGTGCGCTGGCCAGAAGAGGCGCGTTTTCTCCAAGGGGAGAGAACAATGTCTATGTCACCCAAGGTGCGATGGAATTCTGCGAGTTCTGAGCTCTTTCCAGACAAGAGATAGTTCCACAGATTGCTGAGAGCGCATGGGAAAGTGGCTTCAAGGAGGACAGTGTGCAGAGGGCGAGGAGCTGTGAAAGGGAGTTTCGGTCCACGACTGACGAATGCTGGTAATTCAACGCTGATAATTTCACCCTCTTCTTCCTGCACAATGGAATTTGGATGCCGCGATATTCAAGCTCAAATCCTGATTTAGGGTTACTTTCCTTACTGCAAATATATATTACTCTCTGAGTTGTATAAACCCTACCTCTCCTCCTGCCTCGATCTTGTTTCGTTGAGGCCTCACAATCTTCCCAAATACCCAGGCTACAGCTGCAGCCGCTGGGATAATTAGCCTCAGGTGTGGCACTGCATTTCTAATTTCCTCTTGGAGCTGCTTGGGGATGTGAATTGAAACACCCATATTTTCAAAAATGATCCTCTTTTTAATTTAAATTTGCAGCCTAAGGCCGAGCTCTTTAGACTCACTAGCCACTAACTTGGCTTTACAAAATTATCAAAATGTTAACCAAGCATTGAATGGCTGCAGCTTTGACCAATAAAAAGTCCAAGTCAGCAGTTAGTTGCTGCAAGACGCCGAAAGCTGTTTCAATAATCAACTATTTCTCCTTTCAATTTGATAACAAATTCATACATTTTTGGCGGTACTAGATACTCATCGTGTACTGTAGGGCTCCAGCTATCATCTCCACCAACCCCCATATGCGCTGCATCTATATGCACGTGGATACACCCGCCTTTGGTAGCACACAACTCATGGTTGTGGCGGGCTCGCTCAAACTCAGCCACACTGTAGGGACTGGCGGAAAACTGGAAATATTGCCCGTCCAATATAACCCTAATATCTTTGTAACTAAGATTTTGGTGAGCTTCTCCTCTTACTTCAGCGTCGGCTAAATTTGTCTTGCTTTCCAATGTTAAAGATCGGGTGTCACAACGACCACCACTCTCACTGGGATAGACATACGGCACATGCAACTCGTCCAAATTCTTAAAACGATGTTCCTGTACAAGTGCACCGGATTTTCTATCAGAGTAGCATTCATGAGGGCCACGGCCATACCAGCGACCCCCAAAAGAGGTATCAACGCCTTCTAAATTTATCCTTTCACCATCAGAAAAATAAGAACCCCAAATAGAAGGAGTGACCCCAAATTCAATTCCAACTCGCGGCAAAGACTTGGTAAGACCTTTTGAAAGTGGTGCAGGTAATGCATTTGTCGTATCAATCTCCCAACGGAGCTCCAAGTGGTTGTCTGTTTCTTCTTCGAACCGGCAGGTGAGTTTGATATCAATATGACCCTCTGCACGACCACTTTCTTCCTTAACACCATCTTGGAAATGTTCATTTCCCCCCAAACTAGGTGCTTCTGAGAGCCAATGCATGCCTCCAAGCTCTCCGACACCAACTCCCTCGACCAAGGCTGCTGCTGCCTCGGCTGCAATGTCATCTAACTTTTCAGCAGGCACTAAAGTCCATTGGGCAGTAACGACTTTAGTTTCATTGTTTATGGTAACTTTGCAGCTACCTGGTTTTGTGATTAAACGGTCTAATCCAGCTGCTTTCCAACGAGCAGCGTAGCTTGTACCTCCGGACCCACCTCGGTCATTGTCAGTCGGTGCTCTGTAAAAACACATTCTCAAAGGGGCGGCAAACATTTCTCTACCCTTTACCTCGTAGCTGGTAATAAGGCCGAGTGTGGTATCAATTGATATCGAAGCACGCCTGTCAGTTGTCTCGAGTATCAACGGAGAAGAAGCCAGAGACAGAGGAGGAGGGGCACGAGGGTTTACTTGCAATGGCAGTTGCCCTTTTTGTGCCGTTCTTGTTGGCGATATCAGTTGAGGTCTTTTAAAAATAGGTGTCGCCCTTCCATTGGTATTGGTCCTCGTGGTGTCTTTATATTGAAGAAATTCTTCCTCCGATACGTGAAATTCCTCTTGCATCTCGCAAACAACGAAACCAGCATTGGCCCAACAGTGCTTCTCTTTCAACCGTGCTTGCACATTAATAAATATCTCAGGCACGAGAGGCACATGTGCACACAATTCCTGCTTGGTTGCGTTCCAATCCTCCTCCTGAAACAGTTCACAAATTTTAGAGCAACGAGGTGCGATGATGAGATGCTCAGTATCGTCATCAATGAGCAGGTACCAGGAATCTTCCGAACGTTCTCCGTGGTCATACTTTCCTGAGAAGGGACAATATGGAACGCCATTAACAGTCATTGTCCACCGTATCTCCAACCATTCTGTCGATACAAAATGCTCTTTATTAAAAAATTTAATAGCTAAACCCCTGAAATTTTTCTCCTCTTCTTCATCCAGATGCCCTTTCGGGCGACTTTCTTTTCCTCGTTTGACTGCAGCAGCGTCCTCTGCTTCTTGAGAATCGGCCTTTTGTGAACTATTAGGAATCAGTTTCATCGTCAAAGGTGCTTGTAGATATTTCATTTCATACGCAGCAGGGTGTGGAGTCCTATCTGGAAATACCACCCCATTACACACAAATTGAGCATCATTGGGCTCATCGCCGAAATCACCTCCATAAGCCCAATATTTGACCCCGGTTTGTTTGTCAACGTGGTCCATTGCTTGATCAACCCAGTCCCAAATAAAGGCACCTTGCGCAGCAGGCTCAGCATCGAATAAAGCCCAATACTTGGCCACATTGCCTGTTGAATTGCCCATCGAGTGAGCGTATTCACACAGCACAACAGGTCTATGCTCGTCGGGGTCGCTGCAGAGTGCTTGGACTTGGTGAACGCGGGCGTACATGGGGCAGATAACGTCAGTGGCAGTGGTACGAGACCCACCGCCTTCGTAGTGGATCTGGAGACAAAAAATAAAATATTTTAGTAGAGATTTTCAAGAGGGTTACCTAATTAATAAATAGCGATACTATTACTACTACTAAATCCAAAAGAGTAACCCAAATTACTTACCAATCTGCTAGTATCCCTGTTTCTTAGATACCCAGCCATAGCATCGTGTGCCGCTCCATACCCGCTCTCATTGCCCAACGACCACATAATAACACATGAATGATTTTTATCTCTTTCAAACATCCTTACCCCTCTATCTACTATAGAAGACAACCACAAAGGTGAGCATGCTGGGTTAGCTGGGTTATTACGTAAACCAGGGTCAAATCCATGCGTTTCTACATTTGCCTCGTCAATGCAGTACAATCCATAGGCAGTACATATTTCGTACCAAAGAGGATGATTCGGATAATGGCTACATCGTACTGCATTGAAATTAAACTGTTTCATTAAAGCAGCATCTTTCTTCATCGATGCTAAAGACACTGTTTTGCCTGTATGAGGGTCGTGCTCATGGCGGTTGGCGCCTCGCAGCATAACAGGGCAATTGTTGTGGAGGAAATTACGAGAAGAAGGGGATAATATCGTTGTTCGAAAGCCTACTTGAGCGGCTTCGTACTCTAAAATACTACTAGTACCAGTAGTAGGTTTGTTTGTTTCTCCTTGAGGAGGATTAAAATTGTGAACGTAGTGCAGTTCCAATATAAGAATGTAGAGGTGAGGCGCTTCAGCTGACCAGAGTAGCGGTGGTGTTATTTTCCCATCCGTGTGCTTTAAAGACATGGCGTCTGCAGAGAGGGAAACTCGACCAGAATATCCAGATTCAGCAAGCGAAGAGGTTCCAGAGGTATCTCCAGCTGTCCAAAGCTCAACAGGCTTTCCCTCCATCTTCAACACTACAGCACCACCAGAAGGACCTCGTCGCCCGTCTTCATTTTCTTCCGCTGTGCGCCACAGTTCTGACTGGTTCCATTCATGCAGCGTAGCAATAACTTGCAAATTATCTAATTCTTCAATAGTAGATACACCACATACGTCTACGTCCACCTCCAATAAAGCAGATTTCAAGGTTGTACTTGCAGTCTTACTAGACCCGATCTGAGACTGAGAAGACGGGTCGCTCGACTGTTGTAAAAATTCCAAAGGCGTTCTCACATAGAAATCTGCTATATACGCCTTTATTGGTTTAAACTGTATATACACATCTCTATGTATTCCACTCATTCTCCACATATCTTGATCCTCTAAATAACTGCCATCACACCATTTTAAAACTTGTGCAGCTACGAGATTCTGCCCAGCGTGCACAGCAGAGGTGATATCAAACTCAGCAGGAAGACGACTGTCTTGACTATAGCCTATACATTCACCATTTATATAACAATAAAATGCAGAATCTACACCTTCAAAGACTAAGAAGACGCGGTGGGAAGCTAAAATATCGGCATTGATGGTGAAGGCACGGCGGTAGCACCCCGTTGGGTTTTTGGAAGGGACAAAAGGGGGGTTCACAGGGAAAGGGTAGATAAAGTTGAGATATTGTGGGGTGCCGTAGCCTTGCCGTTCCAAATTCATTGGAACAATAACCTGGAAAAAGTTCAAGTGGCAGGGTATTTTTAGACAAACAGCTTTGGGGAAAAAAACAAGGAGATTGTAAATAATTTTCTCGGCGTTTTACCCCTACCTTGTTCCACTTAGAGACATCAAATTCAGGTTTATAAAAGCCATCTGGGGTATCGCTCGGCTTATCAAACAGCTCAAAGTCCCAATTATTTCCATTTAACGAGAGACGACGGGAAGACGTTGAGGTTTCAGACAATAGTTTATAGTGTTCAAAGGCTTGTTTGGGGTTGGTGTATGATCTCAAGGTGACATGGGATGCACGTTTATTTATCCCATATATTGCGGGGTTCTCCCAGTCCGGGGGACTGCGAAGACGCGGAAATGAATTATTTGCCATTTCGTTTCGAAATCAGATGCGATCTGCCAGCAATTAGCCAAGGCTATGCTCTGTAGCAACTTTAATCAACCTTTTACATTCAGGAAAAACAGTAAATGACATAACATGCAAAATATGTGGTGCATCGTGAAAAGGAATAGTAAAAATGTTGCTTTCCTTTTGGTTTTAGAGCCGCTAGCCGTCCTGAAGGAGTCTAAACCAAATATAAAAAAACCTGCCAGCTACACGTCCTATACCCCTCTATTGCAAATTTACTGGGATACTACTGGCAAAATGATCTTCCCTGTATCCAGAGGAAACATTCTTAATTCACAGACTTGCTGGCAATTTCAAACACATTCTCACTTAATCCAGGAGTCTCCACGATCCTCTGCAATTGCGCCTTCATCAATTTTTGTCTCTTAGCATCAAACTGTTTGTAGGATGTAAACGCTCCAATCATACGAGAGGCAACCTGGCGATTAATTTTATCCACCCTCAACACAGCATCACCCAAGAACTCATATCCAGACCCATCTTCAGCATGGAAATTCACTGGGGAGCGAGCAAATGCCAAAAACAGAGAGTAGCAATTGTTAGGGTTATTAATGTTAAATGCCGGGTGATCCACCAATTCACGCACAGCAGCAACATTGCCTTCTGCGTTGCTACCTGACTGTAACGCTACCCATTTTAAAATAACCAAGGGATCATTCTTCCATTTCTCATAAAAGGAATCCAGCGCTTCTTTCCGTGCAGCACTTCCTGCGAGATCCAAAGCAGCCAGCGCAGAGATCTCATCAGTCATGTTCACAGCAGACTTGAACCTACGAAGCAGCTCTTCAGTAACAGAAGCATCTTTCAAAGATGCTAAATAGCCCAATGCTTTATTTTTTAAAGCACGACGAGCACAGGCAGCAGCATTAAATACATAAGGTGTTCCAACAGGATCATCATTCTCTTTGACAGCAGCTTCCAGCTCTGGCCTAAGCCTCAAAGCCAGTTCTTTCACCACATAGTCACGGACACCATGTAATAATGTAGGATCTGCACCAGGAATAGCAGCGATAAGCTCTGTATCGGCAGGGAGACTAATTGCAAAGGCCTTGTATTGACCGTCCACCGAAGGATCAGTTAATAGAGCTCTAAAGGCATCTACCAAATTGGGTTTCACACCTCCAGCAGCTGTTAAACGATCAACCAACGGTGCATTTGCATTGGAAGAGTCCGCTGCAGCAGAGTACAGGTTCAATAAAAGTTTTTTCGCCAGTACTTGGCCAGCTTCCCATCGGTTGAACGGGTCGGTGTCGTGTGCCAATAAGAAGATGAGATCTTCATCAGTTTGACCCTGGATGGTCATTTTCACAGGGGCAGAGAATCCACGAAGCAAAGAAGGAACAGGGCGAGCTTCAATGCCTTCAAATACGAATTCTTGAGTGGAATCAGTCACTCGTAACACGGTCTCTGTGCCAATATCGGCAGCAGTGCTCGCCCCGTTCATACTTTTCCTCAAACGGAGAGTCAATGGAGAGCCATCAGTGCCGAGTAAAGAGGTACGTACAGGAATTAGTACCGGGTCTTTAGTTTCCTGTCCAGGGGAAGGTGGAATAGATTGTACAAACTTTAATGTATAAGTCCGTGCAGCCTCGTCAAAGTGACCAGTCACATTGAGATTTGGGGTACCTGCTTGACCGTACCATTTAGAAATAGCACTTAAATCTTCATTATTAGCATCACTCATAGCAGCTAAGAAATCATCACACGTCACAGCATGCCCATCGTGACGTTTGAAATAGAGATCCATTCCTTTACGGAATCCCTCTTTACCGAGAATAGCCTCATACATTCTGACAACTTCTGCTCCTTTTTCATAGACTGTAAGCGTATAGAAATTATCCATTTTAATGTAGGAATCAGGACGAATAGGATGCGCCATGGGACCAGCATCTTCTGTAAACTGAGCCGCGCGTAAGCGAACAACATCTTCAACTCGTTTCACCGGGCGGGAATTCATATCGGCAGAAAACTCTTGATCCCGGTAGACAGTCAACCCTTCTTTTAAAGTCAATTGGAACCAGTCTCGGCATGTTACACGGTTTCCAGTCCAATTGTGGAAGTATTCGTGGCCTACTACACCCTCAATGCGGTTAAAGTCACCATCAGTGGCTGTGTCAGGAGTTGCCAAAACAAGTCTGGAATTAAATACGTTTAATGATTTGTTCTCCATTGCACCCATGTTGAAATCATCAACAGCGACGATGTTGAACAAATCTAAATCGTATTCAAGACCGAAAACTTCCTCATCCCACTTCATGGATCTTTGCAATGACCTCATTGCAAAGTCAACTTTGCCGATATTTTGAGTTTGAACGAAGATACGTAAGGCGACAGAACGTCCGGTACAGGTAACAAATGTATCTTCCTTCATTGCCAAATCACCAGCGACGAGGGCGAATAAGTAGCACGGCTTACGGAAAGGGTCTTCCCAAATTGTGAAATGACGACCATTCTCCAAATCACCGCTGCTGGCCAAATTGCCGTTCCCAAGTAAGACAGGGTATTTAGACTTATCAGCTTCAATACGGGTGGTATAGATAGCCATGACATCAGGACGATCAAGAAAATAGGTTATTCCACGAAATCCTTCAGCTTCGCATTGCGTACAGAAATTGCCGCCACTTTTGTAGAGACCTTCGAGTAAAGAATTCTCTTGAGGTTTAATGATAGTAATGAGGTCCAAATCCCAGTCTGTACCCTGAGGAATGGCATCACCAGAGATGGTCAGGCCAGAAGGGGTGACGGTATAGGCAGAAGAAGGAAGCGCAGTGCCGTTGATGGCGATTGACTCCAAGGTGACATCTTCCCGTCCATTTAAAAATAAAGATTGATTAGCACTATTGTTGTTAGGCTTCATACGCATTTTAGATTCGACTTTAGTGACATCTTCATTGAGGATGAAGTTCATGGAGATGGTATCCACGGTATAAGGCACAGGGGCATAATCTTTGCGAAATTTTTCAACAGGCTTGGCAGCGGTGGCGGCGTCGGTATTGGCGGCAGCACCCATGGTGGACGTGGTACGCTTTGAGGAAGTAGAAAATTTACTACGAGATAATAACGCAAGAATTGGAAGGTTTTGATTGATGGAGGATACGGAGGTAGAACGGACTGAGGCAGTGCCTGCAAAAGAAGGAGTAAATATATTAAATTAGTTAATCGAGCATGGTTTGATTGACAAAGGTTAGGTTGATGAAGGATTCTCGTTGCTTTCTGGCAAAGAAATACACGTACCTGAAACTATGGATTGGGAGTTTCGAGCGAATGCACCTGCCGTAAAAAAGAAAAATAGGTGATTGTAAATTGAATCTGTTTAGAATTTACTGATCTCTATCGTAGATGCATAGTTAACGCCTCAAACGCAGCTTAATAACATATAGAAACTTACGTGGGGAGTCTTTAAGAAGGGATCGGCGAAGGAGGCGAGAGCAGCTTGACAAAGGAAGCAGGCTCATTACCACAAGATCTTAAACTGAATTCCTTGCTGCAAATATAGATTGCAACAAGTTGGGTGGCGCACTATATGGAGCAAATTGGAATTAGAAATCGTTAACAGAATGCAAAATAGGCAGATCTCCTCACGCTTGCTTGCATTTGATGATAAAAACGCCCAAATGTGTTCCAATTTTCTCCGATTTTCGGAAGAACGAAAAATCCGGCCGGGTGGTGCGTCCCTGCCATCGGGACTTAATTGACAACGCGTCAAGCAGAATGGCATTATAACTTTAACACAATAATTTACTAGATCTAGATATAAATATAAGCGGCATACCATATCTTGCCATCATGTCTGCGTACCGCAGACATTAAAACTTCGTTAAATTCAATCCAGCAGGACACTCACCACTGCCTAGAGCACAAACAGAATGTCTGTGATGCCACATCCTATTGTCCTGGGGCCAGATTTGTCCCCAGAAAAGATTTTCCACGTTGACAGCCCTGCCAGTAGCAGCACAGAGCAGATTTCTGCAAGCATCTCACCAGCTCCCTCAACGGGGGTCCCTGCTGCAGCAAACACCGTCCTCTCAACCCCACCACCCCTGAGAAATGGGACAATTATCAAGGGCCATCGCAGGTCGGTGTCTAGGTTACAGCCTGCCACTGGATACAAGATGAAGGATAGGTCTCAGCCGACAGAGGGCAAGTGGGTTTTTATTGTCAATGGTTCCAAGCTTAAACAGTGGGAACAGGTAGCACCGAAACTGCTAAAGCAGCTTTCACTTGTAGAGGTAAGTAATCAGCGGATAGCCGTATTTTTTATTAGCACACATATTTTTATCTTTAATAAAATACATACTGGCGTTGCGGTGGCAACCCTTCGTCTCGCCCACCTTCTTTTTTTATTTTTTTGTTATCTTCTTTCCCTAGACCTAAACAATTCTGAACCATCAACTCTCTCTCCTTTACAGGTGCGTGTTTACGCTACAAAATACCCCGGCCACGGCCGTAGGCTCGCAGAACGTGCTGCCCGCAATGGCGCCGACTTGGTAGGTGCAATTGGTGGCGACGGCACTTTGAATGAAGTAGTCGATGGGGTGCTGCGAGCGGGCGTTTTAGGCCCTGATGGTCTCCCACAAGCAGTAGTTACTATTTTACCCCTAGGATCTGCCTCTGATTTCCACCGCAGCATGGCTTGGGAGCCAAATAATTTTGAAGAAGCCATGTGGCGGATCGGCAAAAGAGGAAGCACCGCTGTCTTGGACGTTGCTCGGGTTCGATGTGCGAGCCCTGAGGGTATTAAAGATCGGCATTTTATAAACGTTGCATCATGCGGTGCTTCTGCACGCGCTGCACTTAAATTAGATAGTTGGAGATGGATGGGACAGAAATCTTCTTATAGATTAGCCGCCCTTGGTGCATTGATGAAATTTGTACCTCGCTCGCTTGCAGTACGATTAGATGGTGGTGAATGGGTGAAACATTCGAATACAACGATGCTAGCAGTTGGAAATGGTAGTTATTTTGGCAACGGACTGAATATCTGCCCTGATGCAAACCCGTATGATGGACAGTTGCAAGTTGTTGTCGGTAAAAAAATGGGCGTCCTTGATTTTTTATTCAAAAGACATAGATTAAAAATGGGAAAACACTTGGAAATGAAGGAGTTTTCTGCAGATAATGCCATGAGAATAGATGTGGCATTGTGGGATAGGAAAAGACAAGGTCCTAAACTGACTGAAAGCACCTATGATGTCTTTGAAGCAAGTACAACAAGTCCTACGGCTGCTGCTGCTGCTGCTGCTGCTGCTGCTGCTGCTGCTGCTGCTGCTGCTGCTGCTGCTGCCGGCAATGCAGCTGGAACTATAGCAGGGGCGCAACAACATCCTTCATTGCACAAAAGGGAACCTTCCCAAAATCTATCCCTAGTGCAAATGACACCTAATGGATCGTATACGACGCTTTCACAGCCTGGTGCTCCTATCTCTGGTGCTGCTGTGGAGGAAGCCTTTGATCCACCAATAAATAATAATGTGGCCTCCCCCGGCCGCCCTAATGCTCGAGAATGGTCTGGTTCTGAACGCTCCGGCCGCTCTGCTAGTACAATCTCCTCCTGGCAACGTAGTGCAAGTAAAGAAGATCTTCGTACAGGGTCTTCTAGTGTATCTAGACGTAAAGGTTACAATGGTGATGGCTATGGCAAAAAGCCATTGAAAGTTGCAGATTACGGCCCGGTGCCATTAGAGATTGACGGAGAAGTGATTGGACATGCTCCTTTTTCTATTGAAGTCCTCCCTTCAGCCATTAAATTTAGAGTGTAAAAGGGTCTGCGGTTGTTACCTACTGCCCTTAATGTATGTATTCTATGTTGTTTTGAAAACAATGATATCGATATCGATATATCATAATGTTTCATTGTCCAAATACAAAATAATAAAGCCCTCAAACTGAATGGGTAGCTCTGTTCTTTGTTCTTTTTATGGATCTAATATAATGCTGTATTAGGAGCTTACTTAGAATACGTGTTTTCAGAAATAATTAAGTTGTGCATGTCTTTTTTTCCTTTTCTTCTATATTTCAATCTGACCCCACCGCTCCCCGAAGGCTTTCTTTCTACCCAGCTGGCAGATGTTCTGTTTTTGACGCGTTATATTGCATACCCTTTTTGGTAATATATCCTTGGTATGATAATATATACGGCGACTTGATCATGTAACTCGGTTCTTCATTTATAAAAATAGAAACAAAACAGGAACTCTCCTCCGAGTCACTCTGACTGAGTCGGCTGCTGGAGCCAGAGAAAATCTGGCCAGAACCCAAATTCAGCCTTAAATGCAAAGAATAGACGTCTGAGCGAGGCTGAATTTAGATAATATAAATTTATTAGGGTGAAATGAAGCCCGCAGGAGGGCCTGCGTTGCCCCCTCGGCCTCCGGTATGTTGCGATCACTTGATATTAATTTTATTTTTTTGTGATCATCTCATATCCAACCCTTTAATTCCGTACCTCCCTTCCAATTGTAGAGAAAACAATCAAAACCAAGTGATGATATATCAACTAGCACTGCATCTACAAAGCAGAAAGAACACACAGCTGCAGCATCTACTAGTTTACCTCCATCCTCTTCCATTTCACCTTCTTCTCTTCCTGCCGCTGCTTCCTCTTCTCAAACAACTCAGCAAGCTATGCCAGCTGCACTACCCAACAGCATACAAGATGCCATGCGTGTGATCTTATCCAACGGAAACCCAGGAGCTCTCGAGCAAGTGAGTAAAAAGATGGGAATCTCCACAGCTGATCTGACAACAACGCTTCAAGCATTACAAAGCGGAAATATGGCTGGAGTGCCAGACGAGGTACTGAATAGAGCTATGAATATGGAACATGTAATGCGTAGTCAGTTACATACAAATGGAAACATGACAATGGCCCTCCCGATGGTGCAACTACCTGGCAGCACAGGAGGAGGAGGCAGACCGCTACTGCCGCCTGGCCATGGTCATAGCTACACCGAAACGGAAAGCAGCTCAGGAGGTTTGTTAGATGACGAAGAAGGACAGAATTGGCTAGTTATGTATCGCGGAGTCTATATGCGATATGCAGATATTGTATACGGACCTATAATCACTCTGATTGCAGCTATTTTATTCCAATCAGGTGTCTTATCGCTCGGAATGGCTCTTTGGTTGCTGCCTTTAATGTTGGTAGCAGGGGTACGCTTTATTCTCGTCGGCTTAGCTCAAATCCCTAATCAGTTACTACCATATAGTAGACTACCAGCTGGTGTTATTGCCTCTTGGGAAATGGCAGCGGAATTAACTTTTATTTTCAATCTAATGCCATATTTGCCAGACCACGTGGTGGCATGCTTTCTTCAAATAGGTCTCACTGCCATGGCCTATTATCTACATTATAAGGCATTTAACTCTGATCCGGGGTATCTGGAATTAGGTCAACCACCACCTCCTGTACCTCCACAAGAGTTTGCTGCGATGCAAGCGGCTGCTCCCTATCATTGCTTAACATGTGGCATCTACCGCCCCATTCGATCAAAGCATTGCGTAGCATGTGGTCGCTGTACTGCAGAGTTTGACCATCACTGTCCTGTTGTGGGTAACTGTATTGGTAAAGGCAATAGACGTGAATTCGCAGCGTATTTATTTATTTTATTAATAGCAGAGGTGATATGGTTTGCATTAGCGGTGGTGTTTTGGTCTCGTGAGTTTGATCGAGTTGCGTCTTTAGGGTTATATAGTGATTCTGTCTGGCTAGTTAGGGTTTGGAAGGTCCTTAGCACATTACCAGGTACTGCTTATATGTCCTTACTGGTTGTAGCAATCATTTTGGGCACTGTGTCGTTGGCAGGAAGGCAATTATTTTGTATTTTAATAAATATGACCACCGCAGAGCTTTTACGAAGACAGAAGTACCAGCATTTTAGGTCTGAAATTGATGGAAAGTTCTTTAATCCCTTTGATCAAGGGGTGTTGAATAATTGCGTGACCTTTTGGCAAGAAGAGAGGCCTGATTGGTACACCATGTATGATGAGTCCCGAAAAAATGGAGAAAATCCCGCTATTAGGAGTAACGGCGCAAGTGGTTTCTTTAGTGGATGGAAAATGTCGAAGCTGTTAAGACAAGCTGATGATACGAAAGCGGCCTTAATGGAAAGGAGGGAACGGAAAAGAATAGAGCGGGAAGATGTGCTGTTAGCCAAATATGGGCGAGTGCCGCACCGCCAACACAGCCATATTGATGATCCTGAGAGGCAGCATATGTGCCAGGAATGTCACGCTGCTTGACTTAATAAAGGTACTGTTTCGTGAGAATGTAAAGAATGACTCTGAATTGAAATTTATAATTTGATGATGGTACCCTCTGGTTGTGCAAAATACAGAATGTGAAATTGCAGTGGGCCCACAACTGAGTCGATCGTGAATTGATCCTGTGGAAATCAAAGCTTCATCGGTAAAAAAACTTGGTTTAAAATCATCTAAAAGATCATCAGATATTTACAGCATACTTTTATTTACATAAATAGCATATACGCAACGATGTCCGCCATGACTGCTGCCAAGAGCTCCGCCTTTGTGTGCGGCAAGCCCATCGTTCAGACTCGCGTTGCTGCCCGCCGTGTCTCTGCCAAGTAAGTAATTGGATATGCAGTTCTTATATCATAACATAAATCATGAAGAGTGCCATGTGCTTGATGCGCTACGCAAGGCCAGGGTTTTTGTCGGAAGGATTTTGGATGGATAATTGATCCCACTCATTCGTTATTTATTCACTATTTTTGCAGGCGCACTTCCCCTGTGGTTGCCAAATACGGCGAGGAAGGTCGTTTTTTCGATCTTAGCGTAAGTTCAAGCATTTTTACATTTCAAGCAGAGTTCGACGGTTGAACTGTGATGAAGCCCCTGGCGGGTTGCAGATCATGAGACCAATGTTCTTAATTTTGTCAAGGCTTTAGAGCTCAAACTTAATTAATTGGCTTCCTAATAGCAACCTAGTAATTCTACTGACATTCCATCGCCTATTTCTACTTACAGGACCTCGAAAACACCATTGGCAGTTGGGATATGTATGGTCAAGACGAGAAGAGACGTTACAATGGTCTCCAGTCTGAGTTCTTTGAGCGCGCTGCCGGTGGCCTCAACCGCCGTGAATACCTCCAGGGTCTCGTTGCTCTCGGTGGTGTTGCTATCCTCGTTTGGGGTGCCAAGGGATCTAAGGATGCCAACCTTCCTATCACCAAGGGCCCCCAGAAGCAGGCCGAGGTCGGCCCTCGTGGAAAATTGTAGGCTCTTCTCTCTTCCCTTTCTGAGAGCGGTTAATTGACTTCAAAGTGAGAAGATTCTAGGAGTATTTCAAATTCTATTCTTAAATTTGTAAAGGAAAAAAGACAAAAAAAAAACCCTACCAAAAACGGCGATGGCAATTTAGATCCTTTTTTCAATGAAAGCAATTAACTAGAAGGCACTTGCATTCTATGAACCTTTCCACTAGCTTCTATCAATGGCTGCAACTGCGGAGCAGTGTCATATAACCCCAACAACCCTCCAGTATGAATAAATAATATCTTTCTTCCATTCCATTCTTCTGGATTTTCTCTAATTTCCCGTAGTAGAGCATGGATGGCTTTGCCTGTGTATACTGGGTCAAGCACGATACTCGTAGCCATAGCAACATCCACTACAGATTTCAACTCTTCCTGACGACTTATGGCATACCCTTGCCCCTTCGCCTGCACAAACCTAATCAAATCTGCAGCAGTAGGTCCTTCATCTCCGCTCTCACATCTCCCACCGCTTGCACTATTGCTGTTGCATCTACTCTGTTTAAGTTTTTCTGGCGTTGCTCCTAGTTCTTTAAATAAATTATCTATATACCCTTCGAAGTATCCTTGATCATCACACACCATGTAAGCAGAGATGCGTAGATTCAAGCCACTAAGATAATTGCCCAACGCAATGCCGGCAGTGGTTCCACCGCTGCCGCAAGCCATCGCAATGTCAGTGAACTGAGGAGCCTGGTCTTTTTCATAATTATTTTCTTCCATTTGATGCTTAAGTTCGTCTATCATGGACAGATATCCCCATGTACCTAATGCGCTGCTGCCTCCCACAGGAATTATGTAAGGATTGAGTCCTTGGGATCTGAGTTTCTCACATAAATTAGCGCCAAGTGCCGCTTGACCAACTCTTGTGTACTCTTCTTTCGTGACTAAATGAAGGTTTGCACCAATCAAACGTTCTACAAGTAAATTACCAGCAAGGCCTGGGTCTGAATCGACCAATGTGCGAGATGTACGTAGAATTAGATGTGCTTCTAAGCCGATGTAGGAAGCTGCAACGGCAGTTGCTCTAGCATGGTTGCTCTGTATCCCGCCTAACGTGATAATGCTATCGTGTCCTGCAGCTTTAGCTTGCGAAAGGATGAACTCTAGCTTGCGAATCTTATTTCCGGAGAGTTGTAGGCCTGTAAGATCGTCTCTCTTGATGTAAATTTCTGGACCGTCGGAAGGGATTCCCGGCAAATTCCAGCGGTGAATGGGGGTATTTAATCTTCCAAGGGGAATTCTGTGAATAGGTACAGCTTGTTGAGAGACTCCTTTGAGTGCCCATGATGGGGCTTGGTAAGGAATGGGCTCGAAGGTTTGCATACTTTTGTGTTTGCTGGATTAGATTCGATGAATTCTCAGATGCGAAATAATAAACATGAAGTGTTGACACTGTCAATCAAGTTGGAAATCAAATTTTGATCTGATAACATATTCAACGATTTCATAAATCTTTACAAAATGCTAAAGTGCATTCTCAGCCAAACAGTTTAAAATCTAAAATTTTCAACGTCTTAATAATCCTTTGAAACAACTCTGGAGCCTGCATATGCAATTCTTTATACCCTGCCCCAGCCTCTTGAGCTGCTGCACTGTGCTCAGATATGAAAATGGGGCTATTAAGAGTTACCAGCATGTCTGTTTTGTACTCCGGCAAACGGACTATTAACACTTGAACATGTATTTTATTTAGTGCACTAGATTCTTGTCTTGATTTTCCTATAGACTGCTGACCAATAACTAAACAGCAGTATGAACCGTCAGGTAAGCCTGGGACGGCGTCGCTACGTGGCTCTGAAGTTGAGGAGATTGCAGCGTGGGCGGCGGAATTGGCGGTGGCAAGGTCGTTGAAGAAAAATTCGCCTGCTTCTTGATTTGAGACATCATGGTGCTCCTGAAGTAAGTGAAATAATATAAAATGAAAACGTACTGACTTATTGGTACGAAAATGATTATAATAGGCAGCTAGTATATTTCTCTCACCACAAACTCGACAATCAACGACTGATCCTCATTTGCATCTGTAAACACCTGTAATCGTCAGACAACATGGGGTTGATTTGAGTTCATTTCTTATAATTGCAAGACCAATTTGCAACGTCTTCCTTTGCTTACTTCTTGGTTATCTGGGATCTGCCTAAAATTAGAAATGTCAACCATGCGCCGAGGAATTGCCATCTCCACAGCCCCTCCAAACAGCGGGTACGGTACTAGAGGCTCCATTGTATTTTTGCAAATATATTTTATTGGGGTGTGAAGTTTAGTGCGGGTCGTTATAAGCGCAGGCATCTTACGATAGTGGCCCAAAAATAGAGGACCCCTGGATCGCCCATATGCTTGTCCGCGATCGCCGGACGGCGCCGGGCGGCCCGCTGCCAGCCTGGGCCGGCTCGCCCGACCCGGGGCCCTTCTTTCGCCCTCCGCTCCTCCCTCCGTCTTTTAAATGTCTTCACCTGCCCGTCACGCCCTTGCCTCCGCCTTGGAGGGGCGACGCGCCTCGCGAGCTGGGGTTTTCATCTGATGCGAATCCCGGACATCGAGGCCACTGCGAACGCTTATAAGGGCGCTGCGAGCCTCAATTACCTGCACAATAATGTCAGCAAATGATGCATCTCGCGTGTTACCTGCATTTTCTTTGCTGCGCCTCTTGCTACCGCGCATGGCATGGGAGCAGCTGCATCCTGGGCTGCCGCTTTCTCTGCAGCATATGTCCACGCTCGAGAACCTAATAGAAATGTTCTAGGGGTCACCAAGAATGAGCTGAGTACCATCACTGGCCTGAAATAGTTTTTTCTAAAGAATTCACATGGACGGATGTTGCTGTGAGCTCGGCATTCTAAATGTGTGCTCTGTGGAATACTTGGTAAGAGCTTGTGAGCTGCCCATGTGAAGCCTTTCTTCATTACAAGGAACGCCGTTGGGAAAACAATGCGATTTAATGCATATTATATATTGTTTTTTAATTGTTATTTTTTCTCCGTCTTCCCCGCCTCCGCCCTCCTCTCCCTGACAACCAGAGGCTGGCTGGAATCTATTAGTATCTAGAGCAGAATGCTGCTGTAACTAATCCGATGAAGTGCATTTTATTATTAGTACTAGCTCAATATCAATTCTTTTCATTGAATTAATTGCAATTAATACTATTCTTTTCTTGAAATAAGTTTTTTATTCATCGCCCTCGTCATCTTGACCACTTTCTTCGTCATTTCCTTCAGCCCTCGCCTCAGGCGGTTGCTGCTGCTTCTTCTTTGACCGCTTCCCCCTTTTCAACACTACCTGCTCAAACCACAGGTTCATCGTCAAGCCCATTTTATTGCGTTCTGCCTCTAAATCCCTCGCCGCCACCTCTACTGTGACGGACGGCATCTTCATCTTCATGTGGTTCTGCAGATATTCCCAAAATTTGCGATACTGGTAAGCATCTCTGGATAATCCACGATCCCCTTTTCTCCATGAAGTGTCCGGTTCTGCCAAACCCAGCTCATGATAATTTACCTCCAAGTGATAAAAGCTATCCCGCAACCCCGGAGAAGTAGGTTTCATTGATTTGGCCACTACCCGCAAAAGGTTTATTCAATTTATATTGAAAATAAATGATTCTAATTCCATGAATCTACTATAATGCATGATATTATTTAGGAGAAAGGCTAGGATGCTTACCTGCATAATATTACTACAAGAACCAAAAGGCGGCAACACTCGAGCGTCTGTAGCAACAGCACCGAGTCTGGCTGCTTGCTGCTGTTGTTCCTCAAACTTGGCATTAATTAAGTTTCTAATCTTAGTTTCAGCATCAGCAGATTCAGAAGGGACCAATAAAGGACCTGGGCCTGGGAGTTGAGCTTGTTGCTGCGCAAAATATGGTGGTGATGGTCGTGGTGGTGGCGGAGCCCCAGCACCCACGAAAGCAGGGTTAATGTGCTGTTGTAAAGCAACAGGACCAAGCTGCACGCCTCCGTATTGAATTGAATGTGCCATCATGCTTCCAATTGTATGAAAATTAGTGTTCTGCCATTGGGGGGGCATTTGTGGCTGAGGTAAAACAGGCTGTTGCATGGAAGGAGCAGCAGCACCAGCAGCGCTGCTAGCAGCAGCACCAAAAGCACTTTGAGGCCAAAGCGATGAAGCAGAAGGTACGCCAGGCATTCCTACATTTAACGGCATTGCAGCAGGGGCAGCAGGAGGCATTATTGGAGCTACTGGGGTAGGCTGCTGAGTTCTCCGAAGCAATTCTTGCAGCTGCGCTTCAGTGAAAGTATACACTCGTCCACCAGCATTAGCGGCATTTTGGATATTGTGAGATGAAGCGGCAGGTTGAAGCTGTCGGGCCTCAGAAAGTAATGCATTAGAGCTAGTAGTTGCTGCTGAAGCTACCGGAGCGGCTGGTTGGGGCACATTTGTTGCTGTTCCAGCAAAAAATGCACTAGATAGGTCTTTTCTAGGAGCGCCGCCTGCGGATGGAGGCTGAATGCCAGAATTTCGTTCCATAAATACCTTCGAAGGAGAAAAAAAACCCTCGAATGCTTTTTCATGCCGTTCCGAGTCTGGACCTAGAAGAGCAGCAACAGCAGCGTCCTCAATAGGACCATTTTCACCCAAAAGAGCCAGTTTGGTGGCCAGCTCAAGTTGCCTTACCGCCATCGCCTCCGCTGCTGGAGGTTCTACACCTTTTGCTACATCTGGAGCAAGCGCAGCTAGTTGAAAGTCGTGTGCTTCTAACTGTATGCCTTGCTGTGATGCTTGATTCACAGCAGCTGTTATTATATTTGGTATATCTTGCATGGTAGAACGAAGTACCCCATTTAGCTCTCTAATTTCTTGCCGAAGCAGTGCCACCTCTTCTTGCGCACCTTTGGGCCTGAGAGACTCGAATACCTATACAGTGTGTTGTGAAAAGGAGGATATATAATTGATTATAATTCATTAAAACTTTTGCATTGTAAAATAGAGAAAAAATAATGGAATAAACGAATACTTTCTACCAAAAAATCAGAAAAACTGAAGCTGGAAAAAAATAAAAAAAATAAACTATTTTAAAACACTCATGCTTGAAATAACTCACATTTGCATCCATCATTGACGTATAAATCAATAATTCCTTTTGAAAGTCTGGGTGCTGCATTACTTTATTAATACATGGGTTCAAGCAATCATTTTTATCATCAAAACAATCCTTCCTATACGCCATATCAATGGTGTCTTGCCACAACACAGTTGCCATGTACTTCAAAGATGCAATCATTGAACGCACAGAAGGAATTACCATCTTTGAACGCTGCTTTGGCAACGCTGCTTTGCCAACGCTGTTTTCACCATTACAACAGCTATGGCAGCAAACAGGATGTTGTCATCTATGAATTCCCCCCGCTGTAATCCTTGAAAGGCGTGGAACGGAAGAGACTCGGTTAAACCAAGTCTAGAGCGGCCCAGCAGACCCTCCATGTCCAAAAAGCATTGGGAATCTGGCAGATTATTCACTTCAGCAACTGCAAGAGGAAATGATGTAATAAATAGATGCGTTTATAAAATCAACGTAAGCACCTTTCCAAGGAGCAATTGCAGAATTCTGCAATTTATCTTCTTCATTTATTAAATGACGAAGATCTAAACCTAACAAGACGTTGGCCAGACCATGCCCCGTCGCCCCACGGTTACTTCTAGAAAAACCCTAAACCCAAACCCTAGAAGAAGCAGATCTGCCCGTGTCCATGAGATCTGTAACTAGCACATTGGTGCCAGCAAATTTCATACTTCGTGAAATACTCACCATCCCACTTTCAGAAACTATTCTTCGCACGGTGTCTTCCACTTTCAGTTTCAGAGTCTCAGGGTCAACTTCTGCTGCGGCCGTGTCTTCGCTTGGTACCGCCGGTGATGCAGCAGGCACTTCATATGCACCTGCACCTGCAGCAGGAAAGCAAGATGTTGCATTTGATTATATCTAAACATTGAATTTAAAAAAATAACGACTACTAGCCTCACCGAAATTGGCCTCAAAGAATTTCACCAGCCACATCAACCATGGTACCTATCTTTTGATATATCGTGTTAATACCTCCGCTCATTGCTGGTAGTAAAACTGTCTTCACAGTTTATGCGAATAGTACAGCAGAAAAAGATTGCTCTCCCACAGGAACTTCGCCACCAGCGCAACGACCTCCACAAGTTTCATGGTGGTGATTCCGTTGGTTTGCAAACCTCCAACCTAGAATCACCATCGCTTGCCCGTCGCATGTCTTCGTCGGAGTATTAGTCAAATTAACACCACGGGCTACAGAAGATACGTAGTAGGCCAAGTTGGCATCTTTAACTGTTTCAAATGCTTCCATATCTATTCCCTCACAATCCATTGGAAGAAAAAGAAACTCCAATCTCCAGCGCGATTCGATTTCCTTCGGCAGGCGCCCGGTAAAACAAAGCAAAACTGCCCTTTACTTAAATAGAATTTGTGGGAATCTCTCCTTTTTGCCAGTTCCTTTTGTCATTCTCCGTTTTTTACAATTTTCTGTCAGTGATGAGGATGTCGATATTATCCAACTTCATACGGTGGCTCAGCATACTGCTGATGGATTCTTTGAATTTCGCCTTCTGTGCTGGTGTCGGCTTTTTCCAGTGGGCGGGGTAAGCTGGGTCTGGGTCTTTTGGATTGTGAAAAAAACACTTCAGAGTTGTCAACGTTGACGTATATTTTCCATGAAACGTCTCTTTTTTGCCTTTTGTCTCTCACTCTACCAACTCCCTCTAGGATGTTGCGTGGAGACGCATACCACCGCCCTGGCGGCAATTCCAAATCAAACAAGAGCTTGCACACCTCCAAGAAGAGTGCTCCACGATCAAGGCCAGTCACAGGGCAATACTCATCGTTGAAGTCCTTGACAGTGCCTTTGCAATGTAATCATTTAAAGGTGGCAGTGGGTAAGCAAAGTCTTTTGGCACCAAATTCTCTTTCCCATCATACCGCTTCAACATCTTGTTAAAAACTTTTCTTGCAAGCTCCTTTATGGTGGAACGTATTGTTGACATCGTCAGTATGTTTATTACCAACACGGCGAGACAAAAAAAACCTGACGAGAAGAAGTCACTTCAAACATTTAAATGATCGAACAAGATCAAAGCACAAACAGCCGGTGTTCACCGTCACGTGGTCCAATCACGGTTCAATAACAATGTTGAAATTGATTTGAGTCGCTCAATTGGTCTCTTGGAGTCTCCTTGCTTGTCCTAGGCCACCTGGGTGGCACCTCCCAGGGTCCAGGTGGTTTAGATTTTTTCGAATAAAAAACGCATGGTAGCAGTGCTTCGTTTAGCCGGCATATATGCCGAAAATGCCGGAAAATGCCAATTTTCCGGCATTTTCAGGCGCAGGAACAGGAAAAAATGCCGTGCAAAAAGTGCCGGAGCGGAGCTCCGGCGGGCCAGAAATGCCGGGGGAAAATGCCGTTTTTTTCGAAAATTTTGAAAAAATGCCGGAGATTTAGGCCAGTTTTAGAGTACTAAATTAACAAAAGTTCATTTGTAAGAGGTTATTCTCTCATTATCACTATGGATACCACTCGGCAGACCAATGATCAGGACTTAGTCCGAACTTTGGTTGCCCAGATCTTTGATCGAGTCATGGCTGTCCAGCACTTGCAACAACCCATTGATTTGACTTCTTCTCCGTTCAAAGAACCTGCTTTGAAGGTATGTGATGTCATCTGTATGCTTAACTTCTTAAAATAAGCCACCCAAATTCAAATCTGAATTTTCTTCCTTGTTGCAGAAGAGGAAAAAAGGTATGGAAGGCGAAGAAAAAGCGTCGTGGAGCGCATTTGTAGTTCCTTGTTTTTGCTTTTTTAAAGATGTAATCTAAAGAAATTCCAGCCATGTTTCAATAAGGCGCATCTGCGCTGCTCAGAAATAGTGCCTGATGCTGTCAAGAAAAAAAATGGAAAAAATGCCGGGGCAGAATCCAGAAAAAATGCCGGGGCAGAATGCCGAAAAACAGGCCAGGGACGAAAAAATGCCGGGAAAAAATGCCAGGCCAAAATCCTTAAACGAAGCACTGCATGGTAGGCTATCGAATTGCAATTGAATATGTTGCAAACCACGTAACACCACTAATGCCAACGCACCATCATGGTGGACTCAATCCCAGTGGCAGAGCATCCTCCATTTGAAAGCTTTTCAAATTTCCAAGATTTTCTGGTTTCTCTGTGCAAGCGCCAAACCCAGCGCACGTTAGCTGGCATCCTGGTTGAATTGAAGGATGACTACGACCCGCTCGTTGCAGGCGGAAATCTCAAGGCACAATGTGGTTGTTGCTGCCGTAAATGCTTGCCATCTTTGGAAAAGTGGAACTTCTTCAAGCCTGCCAACGGTAGATGTTATACAACTAGGCAATTAAAGTAAGCAGCAAGTTCTTCTTTTTTACTTGAAATGTGTGAGGTAAAGCAAAAAAAAAAAGCTGAACTGTGATCACCGATTCAGGCAGCTCATGATCATGAGTTGATCAACCTTGTGGCTAACGTGTTTTGCTCTTTGCAGGTCTATTCAGTATCAGCACAGGACGGCCCCTGTATTTTAGGAGGAGGTTGAACATGCTCTCGAGTCTATAGGTGCGGAAGATGTGAGGCTGAGATTATCAGGCCGCTGGCCCGTTGTTGCAATGGAGGACCTTTTTAAAGCTGTCGGCACAGCTTTAAAGTGCCATCTAGCTGTCCAGGATGTATCACCGAATGATTTAATTACGATGGCACGGTCTATGGTGGAAGCTGAGGCAGCTGCCGTTGGAGAGCAGGAAGATTGCCTTCCAGTGGGTGGCGGAGATGGCAGTGATGACTTTGATATTGAAGATGGACACGAAACACAACCTGAAGGCCACAGCAAAAGGTTACGCAGTGCACCACAACAGGTGAAAGACTCCATAGTGTTGGGAACCTCGAGGGAAGCTATCTTTATGTCGGGCATCCTGGGTGGCGGCGGTGGTGACACAGGTGCAGCGACTGCCATTTTAGGTTGTCGAAGTAGACAAGTTGACAAACTCTGAAGCGATAGCCAGGGCCAATCCAATTCTTGACGAGTTTCGCAAGAACGGGAAATTATGCGATAAATTAGAAGCAGAACTGAAAAATACACGGCCAGGCAACGACGGTGGCACCTTGCTTACACCAGCAACTGCTACGGGTCCCGGGGCGGGAGTTTCTATGCAGTTAGGAGCAGATCGTTTCTTGCACAACCTAGCTTCTACAGCTCACAAAAATAGTAGCACAGCATCCTCCCTGGAAGACATTTTAGAGATCATATACACTGAGGCAATTAGAGAGGACAGTATTTTCAAAGATGGTTTTGCGTCACTGTGCCCTACCTCTGCTGCGAAGCTGTATGATACAGTGTCTTCATCACACGCACCTGATACATACGGGTACGATGCTTGAGCTTGTGGGAAATTGCGAAGAAATGAGCTGAAAGACGCTACAGAGTGCGCAGAATGCAACAAATCTGGGCATTCAAACAACGATATAATAGCATTATCAGCCATTTTATGAAAGCTCTCGGGGCTTTTCAATTGGCTAAGGCAATGAATAGAAAATATTCTAGCGTTGCAAACGGAGAAAATGATGAAAATACTTCGTGATTTTTGGGATTCGCCTGAGGCGAAGACAGTTCTAGATGACGAGGAAGTGACTGGCCATGGCGCGCAGCTGCCATGCGGACGCTTTGACAGCGATCCCAGGAACCACGTTCTTTTTGTATTTGATGATGCTATGCTCACCAACCCTAAAGATAAGGTTCTGACAAATTGACGGTTGGTTTTCTTGGCTCTTTCAACCCAGAGCCTCATCTGCGCTGCTTGCCTGGAGTTGGTGTTGTATGTTTTGTGACCTCCAGGATGACAAAAATAGACAGTCTTTTACAAATTATGGACGACGAACTGCGTTGGCTACGGATGGTGAGTAATAAATTGCGTATAGAAAAAAAAATGTAAAGACAGTCAAAAAAAAAAAAAAGTACTTGTTAACAAGTACATGATTTGCCGAGTAAATTAAAGAACAAAAACAAATAGCCCGTTGCCCTGTTTGTTACTGTAGGAGGGGGAACGCATATACGATGCGCATGAGAAAGAGTGGTTCACCCTTAGAGTGAAGTTAGTACGCGTTAGAATAGATTCTCGTGCTTTCAGGCAAAGTCTTGGCACAGCGAAGGCCGGCGCCAAGTGTGCTTGCTTTCTATGCAAATTCCTCGGGCAAAATAATGCATTTGTTAGGTACGACATTGCAGAAACGGCAAATAAAACAGCTGTTGCATCTGAAGGAAGTGAAGACGAAGTAGAACATGGTAACAGCGACGAAGAGGAAAGCGAGTGCAGTTCTTCTGATGACGAGAAGGAGGAGGATAATGTCGACGAGGAAGAAAGTGCAGCAGCAGCCCGGAGAGCAGCTGCAAGAAACCCAAGGGCAGTTGATGGTGATACTTCGCAGGCAGCACCTCAAGAACGACGTCAAAAGGAAATGAGATCCAGTAAGATGGTGTACCTTGGGAATTTTATGTTCCTGCCGTTGGTTGGTGTTATTGCTCAGTACCTGAGGAAAGAGGCTGCAAAAGCTAAACGACCATCCAGTGGGCAGTAACAAATGGAATAGCCCCGCTCCTGAGCGTCGAAAAGAGGAGGATATGCAAGCAGCAGCGGCATGGTTGAAGCTATCTGGAATTTACCCATTACCGCAACAACGTCGAAGCAAGCTGAGGGAAGCAGCAAAGAAGGAGGCGGTAGTTGGTTGGTCACCATTGTTGGGGTCCGGTATGAGCATCACGGCCTCTAATTTTGACGCTATGCACGCCATTGCCAATCTGGCACTGCTACTGCGCTCTGCTATCTTGGGGTACGGCATGGCAGAGAAGATAACGGGCATTCACTTTTTGAAATACGAGCAAGAGATAAACCAACGGTTTGATGGCGTGATAGACATGAAGACCATGGTTTTTCGTGCTGGACGCAATAGAAAAAGCGTTGGTGACTAGCAGGAACAAGCTGATTCACTCTGGACTGTACATCCACTCTACTTTCACGGGCGGAGGATTTAAAAATGCATTTGAAGAGTACACGTCGAGCAATAAGGGCATGTATGGCATGTCCTGCGAGGGACATATGAACAATTTTAGCCCAGCTGGTAGATACCTGCTGGATGGGACGCTGGACCGCCGTGTAGTTGGGTTTGAAAACAAAGAATTAAATTTTACATATCTCGATGTTGTAATGGCATTGATGCTTGCAATAAACAAGCTTAGAATGAAGGAAACAACGAAAAGAAGCGGCAAAAGAAACCTATGAAGAAGTGGTAATGGCACTGACAATGCTGCAAATTGCTCTGCCTGCTTTCTACTCGGCGCTCGTCACTCAACAAGTGATGCACATTGCTCAAGAGCTGCCATCTTCTTTCTACGCTGTCTTTGGCTTGGAAATGCTGATGAGAACCATTCGTAACAAGATGCACAACCAAAATCCTGCTCAAAGAGACGCAAACATCAACAACAACATGATAAGGAGCCGCGGAATGTTTGTGAGAGCATTGGTCGGGGAAGAGTCTGGTGAGGGAGGGATCAGTGGAGCTTATGAACGCTTATGTAGCGCGAAAATGGAACTTCCAGCTGCTACAGAATATGCTAGGTCAGGTGGCATTGCTATAACAATAAAATTGTTCAAGAAAAAGAACAGTATCTCTCTCGACCCTGCTACCGTCACCAGCTTGTGACAGTATTACGTTGGTCTCGGCGGGCCATTAACAGAAATGTACGAGGCGTTCCTGGAAAGCAACCCTGGTGAAAATGGAATTACCGCCGAGATTGGACTGGACGCCAAAGAGAGGGCAAGAAACAGGTTTGAAACGTTGGGCGAGGGCGCAACCACAATACCAAGATCAACACCATTACCTTTATGTAGAGGACACCGCTGAGAGGCTCAATCGCTGCCAAATTGGACCTTTGGCGCTCAGATACGGCAGACTGGAAGAGAAAATGTCGCGGAGCATGTCGTATTTTCTGGCGGAGGTGGCGGGGGGAAAGGTCAGAGTTTGTAGAGCAGCTGGTTTCATTTATCACCGGCCACCAGGCGTGGCAAAGGACGTTGAAGAGTACAAAGACTATATTATATTCGTTCTACCTGAATGGCTGTATTCTGCGTATCCTTTAATGACAATAAAGTCACAACTGCCCGTGGTGGTGATGCCGGATGAGCCAGCTGGAACTTTTTTCAATTCTAAACGTCAAACAAGACGGATGACGATGCCAGCTCCGGTGTATTGCAGAGAGTATGGCCTGTTTCGTGCATTCGCCCCACTCCAATATGTGTTCAGTTGCTAGGGATTGCTTGAGGAAGTTGTAGACTATAATGTAGTTACCCCAGCTTCCTTTTCCCGTTTTGCAGTTCAAACGGTTTTGCTGCAGCGCTCCGGAGACTTTTGAGCCTTTGAAACATCGTTAACTTGTCTTTCAAACCTCTAAATTGAAATTTTGAGACTTGTAAAATTTAACTGCTTGCAATAGAAAATTCAGTTCCGCATCAGAGGCATCATCATAAAGCAAAGTGATCTCGCATCATGAATCATGTGCATCGCATACCAAGCCCTACTGCACCTTTTACCGCCCCGCCTCCGTTGAAGAAATGCAGCCCTAGAAATTCAATATCACCAGCACGCTCGCAGCCTCCTGAAGTAGAGCTTGCAGTCCCAGTTGAAGAGTTAGCCTCGACTTCCGTCATTTTCGCCGTTGCAGGTGCTCCTGGTCACGACCTCCTAGGCCATGCAGAGTGCGCAGCTCGCGTTCCAGCAATCCTTGAAGCTCTCGAATCCCACGGTATTAATCAAAATATCCGCGTTCTACAACTCCCTGACTGGTACCTAGCAAGTCCCGAAGAGATTGCGCCAGTTCACATACCCAAGTATATTGCCGCCCTAGAACGAACTAGCGAAAATGCCCGAGACGTAGCAAATGTGATAGTAGACCCTGCACCGACCTATGTCACGCAAACTACCTACAGAGATGCTTTAAATGCAGCAGGCGCGGCAATGAGCCTCGTGGACCACGTAGTGGCTGCCTCTCTTCAACAACAACAAGATAAAGGCGATAATGCAGTACTAGAGGTGCCAATAGGGTTTTCTATTTGTCGACCACCTGGACATCACGCTGTCCCTACCAACGGCATGGGTTTCTGCCTACTCAACAACGCTGCCGTCGCTGTAAAACACGCGCAACAAGTCCACGGATTAAAGAAAGTAGCTGTGTACGATTTTGATGTGCACCATGGCAACGGAACAGAAGACGTGTTTACTTCAGACCCTTCAGTTTTGTTTATTTCTACACACCAATCGGGTAGTTACCCCAATACAGGGAAAGCGGAATTCGTGGGTAAAGATGATGGGGAAGGTACCAGTATAAATATCCCATTGCCTGGAGATGCCGGGCACTTGGCAGCGTTGTCAGCCTTTGATGAACTAGTTGGCCCTGCTTTGAAACGATTCAATCCTGAAATGATCATCTGTTCGGCGGGATTTGACGCCCATTGGGATGATCAACTCGCTGGCTTGCAATTTCGTAGTGGCACATATCATACCTTGGCTACAAAAATTAAGGCACTGGCACACGAGATTGAGAGTTGTGGGGGGAGGGTTGTTTTTTTATTAGAAGGTGGTTATAATTTGAGAGCGCTTGGTGAATCCGTGGCAAGTACGTTTAACGGTATACTAGGTGATAAAGTTATTGATAGTATAGATCCTTCTTTATTGAGAGATGAGCCGTTGGAAAAGGTGAAAGCGGTGTTGCTAGAAAGTAGAAGAATTCACGGTCTTTAGGGACACGTAGTATCTATGATGTGTACTAAATATTTAAACTAGAGGATTACAACGCGCTGGGTTCATTATGTGGCACTTGAAAACAGCTAGAAAAACAAAAAAAAAACAAAAAAAAACCAATCTACTTTTCTGTCTCGCTCTCTAAACATTATTTGGTCACTTCATGCACCGCCTCGGCCACGCGTTGAACATTTTTACTATTTACGCCAGCCATAGAGATCCTTCCGTTTCTTGTCAGATAGATGGAATACTCCCCTGTCATTCTATCCACCTGCTCTGGCGTCAACCCTAAAAACGCAAACATGCCGATTTGGTCTGTAATATGCTTCCAACTGTGCTTACTCCCAAGATTTTCGATAGCGCTCCTCAAACTCGATCGCATATCGATAATTCTGTTTGCCATTCCAGCGACTTCAGTATACCATTTGGATTTCAAATCTGGGTCTGATAAGATGGTATGCACAACTTGAGCCCCGTGTAAGGGGGGGTTTGAGTAAATTGGACGTGCGATTGTTTTTAATTGAGATTCAACGGCAGAGGCTTCGGTGTGATTTTCACAAATTACACTTAACGCACCGACGCGCTGGCCATAGAGCCCAAAATTCTTGGCGAATGATTGGCAAAGAGCGAGGGTATGGCCATCATTCATAAAAGTACGAACAGCCCCTGCGTCTCTCTCAACGTCACCTGTGGCATAACCTGTAAAAATAAAATAAGAACACACACATACAGAAACGCAGAAACAAGTCATTAGTTGTCTATTTTATTATTTTACCGGCAGTAAAGCAATAAATATAAAATCATGACACCCTACCTTGATACGCTGAATCAAACAGGGGGAAAAGATTCTTGTCTCTAAATAATTTTGATAGCTCTGACCATTGGTCGGAGCTAGGATCGACACCGGTAGGATTATGAGCACACGCATGGAGTAAGACCGCACTCCCAGGAGGAGCCTTGTTCAAGGCGTGGCACATCTTTTCAAAAGCTAGTCCTTTGGTTGCAGGGTCGTAATAAGGGTACTGATCGATTTCTATGCCTGCGTCATTCCATATATTCAAGTGATTAGACCATGTAGGGTTTGGGAAGTACATTTTACTGCCTTTAGTTGGGAACCAACGATGTTGAAACTCTGCAAAGAGGCGGCAGGCACCTGTTCCAGAGAGCGCTTGAACCACAGCGACTCGGTTTTCTTTGATTGGGGTTGCTGTTTCACCGTAAGCAAGTTTGATAGACTCCATGCAAAATTCTCTATGTCCTCCGATAGGGAGGTATTCGTTATTCATGTTGCGGGAGATGATAATTTTCTCAGCCTGGCGGACAACATCCAAAACAACGGGCTTGCCATCGTCGTCTCGGTAGGCTCCAACGCCGAGGTTGATCTTTTGAGGGTTCTTGTCTGCAATAAATCGCTCTGTTACGCCAAGAATTGGGTCCTTGGGTGCTTCATCAACATGTCCAAACCAGCTCATGCATCGAAACTGCTGGAGCTGAGTTACTAGACGGGAGCTTCGCTGGCGGAGGGCCATAGTCCTTGGATTATCTTTCACGATAATTTAAATCACTAGTGCTATAAAATGGCAGCCGCAATTTAGAAAAGTTTACGCACGTCGACTTGCTCTATTTCTGCAAGTTTCAAAGAAAATCATGACATGACGATCGCAGAATTGAGTACCTTGAATAAATTGCAAATATTTATTGAAAAAATATATATGCAATGGAGGTTGCAGGGTCCGTCTGCCTAGCATGTACGAAGCATCGCTCATCTGATGATGTTGCAAAACTCTTTGCTTTTATCTGTTTTACGCCATATATTGTACTAATCTACATTGCATCAGTAGCACATGCAACCAGGTATGTAATTATCGTAAAATACTTTACAAAATTTCCAGGAAAATGCAGACATTCCACTAACCAAAATTTGAACCATCAACCGCTCGCTGCAGAGATGTCACAGCAGCTTTTATAGGACTAGGAGCATTAGTAAATACAGGTAGGATATCAATTCTTATTTTGAAATCGGTGGCCGTATAACAAAGCAGTAAATGATCAAAAACACAATCAATTACTTGTAGGACTGAGCCTGGCGGTTAAGCACTTTCTTCGGCACCCTCGTCCTCCTGAGACGTGTGCCTTTATAGGCAAGTGCCACAAGTACGGCATGCCTTCATCACACGCTCAAGTAATGGCATATGCATTTACCACTGGGGTATTAATGCATGTGCATAGAAGAAAAAATAGGAAGAACTTCAATTCTTCAGCAACAGAAATGTTTGAATTGTTTGAATTAGTATTTTTGGCGGGGTTGTCAGTATTGGTAGGCATCGCTAGAGTTTATCTAGGCTACCATAGTGTAGATCAAGTCCTTGCCGGCGTGGCATTAGGCAGTGGGTTCTCTGCATTCTGGTTTTGCTTAATAGCGATGGTTCACAGTACAGGACTGGCGAGGGCAATTCAAAGTTTAATTTCTCCTTTGCTACATTTGAGAAATGACTGGGAACAGGGCTATGTACATGGCCGGCAAGGGAATGCATCTAAGAAGTTAAAATAGCAATTCTGAATCCTGTAAAGAATGAAATTTTTGCAAGGGGGTGGTTAAGAAGGCGCCGTTGCAGTTGCAGTTTTTGCGTTCACTGAAAATATCTGAATCAGAAGCAAAGAATGTCTCTTTGATATTTGAAGTTGTCATAATGCCTGTTTTGTATTGAATCAATTGAGTAACTGGACCTTGAAACCGAGCTTAAATTGAAAGTTACAGTTTGCCATCGTCCATTTTTGTTGCTGTATTTCATTACTCAATAGCAGTTAAATCTGTATGATCATAATGATATTCTAGTATGTCATCAAAACATTCCAAGCCTGGCAGGCTACGCGTTGCCAATGTTGCTGAGGAAGATGCGCACTTGGCTGCATTTTCCGGGCTGGACAGCCCAGGAAAGCATCCAAGCAGAAAGGAAGGCAGTAAGTAAAGCATACATATGCAAGCAACAGAGTGGATGCATTCCCCTACTGTCCATTGTTTAGTGTGAAAAAAGAAACTGTAACAGTTACTGTTGTTTGATCAACTTGCTGATCACCCATAACCCGCACCTTTTAAATTTTCTTCCCTCGCAGGTGCTCCACGAGCATGGATGTGCCAGGTAGCCGTCGCTATGGCTCAGACAGCCTTTGTTGTGGGCTCAGTATATCTTAAAGGCAGCCTTAATTTAGTAGATGCGTCCAAAGGAGAGAAATTCAGTCCTCTAGTCTACGCCTTTCTTCGAGAGGTCACTGCTGGCCCTTTATTATACGTCATAGCCTGGTTATCCACCGGAGTAGCTTACCCAGCACGTGGAGATATTGGGAGATTCGTTGCTTTAGGCGCATGCATGTTTCTCTCACAATTGTTTTATATCATTGGCATCGAGCTGTCGGGAGTTATAGTGGCAACATGTTTTCAACCTGCGATTCCTGTGTTCACAGTTCTACTAGGTATTTTACTACAAATGGAAACTGCAAGTCCACAGAAACTCGTGGGTGTGATTTTAGCTGTCTCTGGGGCTGTGTGCATGGTGTTAGGTGGAGTAGCTGGGCCTGCTGGAGGCCAAAACATGACAGAGGCCGCCGCAGCTGCTGCAGGCACCCGATTAACGATAGGGAACACGTGTTTATTAGTTAATACGCTAGCTATGGCTAGTTATTATATTCTAGGCAAGAAAATGGTTGCGAAATATAGTCCAGCGCAAGTTTCTGCGTGGGCATATCTTGTTGCGGCAACCTTGATGGGGTCTGCTGCTTCAATATTCACTGCAGAGCAAGATTGGCATTTTCCCAAAGCTTTAGTACTTCCATTGGCGTATTGGGTACTTGTATGCTCAGTAGGAGGCTATTATATTGTCACCTGGGCTATGTGTCACCTTCCTGCCTCACAGGTGGCGTCATTTCAGTGTTTGCAGCCATTTTTAGGGAGCTTACTGGCATTTTCAGTGCTCCATGAGCAGCCTACGTGGTACGATTTAGGTGCTGTGGGTGTTTTAGCGGGTCTTATTCTTGTTAGTACTGATAAAAGGGACAGCGAAATGAGATTGATCATGGCCAGGGTGAGGGCAGTTATGGCAAGGACAATTAGTAAGACGTTCTTGACTCCAATAAAAGAAGTTAAATAGTACGATTTAGTTGACTTTTGATATATATATTTGTATTATGTATTGGTGTATTTGATTTTCTGCCCTGCGTATTGCTGTAGTTGTTAAAAAATAGTTGAGTCTGCAAGGGCGGCGGAATACAGATGTCGGTGTGGTTAAGAGGGTATAGAGCAGGAAACGGGGTATGGGGCGTTTTTGGAATGGATTAGGATTGGATATTAGATTATGAAAGCAAGGGCATTACCCGTTAATCGTCCAACTAATTAACGGCTCATATATGGTAGCAGACCGAGGTTTCTTCTCAGGCTTTTGAAGGTGAAAAACCCAAGGCATCCTGCTTCTTGGTTTGCATTAGTAAATTATAGTAAGTGTCAACCATGCAGGCTGTTCCTATGCGTGGTGCCCGCATGGGCCAGGTTGTAGCCTTTCAAGGAGAAACAATCCAAACAGGCTGCAAGGCTGCCAATGTCAAGTTTTCTGTTCGCCAAAAGCTCCAGTTTGGACAACACATTGCCGTTGTTGGTTCGAACAAAGTTTTAGGTCAATGGAACCCTCATGATTCTCTTGCTCTCAGATGGAATGAGGGTGATCTATGGACTGCAGAAGCAAAAATTGAAATTGAAGACCCATTTGAGTTGAAGTTTGTGATTGTAGAACCCAAAGATGTAGTCAAGTGGCAATCCGGTGATAACGTCGTCCTCTCCGTCCCAGAAGACGCTTCAGAAGTACTGGTGGAAGCCGCTTCTTGGGAATCATCTGAAATTGTGATCAAACCGGTGGTCAAGGCAGAAGCTAAGGTTCAAACCCAGGTAGCAGAGAAAGTTCCTGAGAAGAAGGAGAACGTTATTTCATCCTCTGCTACCCCTGACGTTGCCAGGTCCAATATTATGAGAAAGGCTTCTACCGCAACTGCCACCTCCACCTCGTCTACTAAAGCCACTGCCTCTACCCTTTCCTCAACTGCTACCCCCCAGTTGTCCATTGTAGAAATCGAGAAAATGACTATACCCAAGATTAAAGAAATTATGGTCAAAATGGGTCTTGAAACAACTGGAAAGAAATCAGATTTAATTGCTCGCGTCCGATCTTATATGCAGACTTGAGCTTTTTTCTTTATTCCTCTTTATTCTGTGCAAGAGAAGATAATTATCTTACGCTGCAGATCAGAATGCTGTGCACATGATTGTACTATTCAAGGATGCTGATCTATCTTAAATCAAATGAATCATTTTAAAAAGAAGTTTGGACTTTGCCCCCCTGGCCTATTGTTGTCCCTTCTCACCTAATCAGCTACGATTGTAACATTGAACTATATTATATTGGTATTATTTGCTGGTACATTCAAAATAATGTTAAACTTCATTATTAAGGATAGCAAAATGCAATTTCTTCATCATTTCGACCATAAAATAAATATTGTGGACGCTCAACAGCGTCGCTGCAATCGGTTCATTAGCTTTCACTAGATGATGCAAATACGCTAAAGAGTACGTTGTACACGTAGGACAAGAGCAGTTATCTACTGGTGTACGGTGTGCAGATTTGTGATCGCCAGCTGCGACCCGTAAATTGCCAATTTCAGTCAACATTGCACCGTGGCGGCCAACTCTCGTGGCATGGCAGGAGTCAAAAGTATCACAGCCTAGAGTAGCTAATCTAGTAATATTAATTGGATCTGCTATTCCTAGAACATGGACAGGTCTATCTCTAGGTAGCCAACCCATCACGTTTTGCATTATCTCAAAAAGCTCCTCTGATGTTTTACCCAAGGAGCCACCCACTGCAAATCCATCAAAGGGCAAAGAAGAGATGTACCTTGAACTGGCCTTTCTTAGCTCCGTTGACGATCCTCCGTGAATTATTCCGTAGCAGGCTTGTTCACGAGGTTCTTTGATATGGTGTAAGAGACTTCGAGCTTCCCACCGGTGGCTTCTAGCAACACTCGCAGCTAAGATGTCCTCTGAAATGTGATACGGCGGTAATTCATCTAGTGGTAAAATTATATCTGCTGCCAGAGATTTCTGTGCTGAAATTGAGCTTTCTGGGGATAATAGCATTGGTGTCCCGTCCCTGTAACTCCTAAAAGTGATACCCTCTTCAGATATTTTCAAAACTAAATTGCCGTCTCTGGTCCGCTTTTCAGAAGAAGGACTGCTTTTTCTTTTTAATGAGGAGTGAAGTTCCTGGTGAACAGTACCATACGCTAGAGAGAATGCTTGAAAACCACCACTATCTGTAATTAATGGCCGGTCTCTTCTGCGAGACATGAAGCTATGCAGCCCTCCTGCTTGCTCCACCGTCTCTGACCCCGGATGGAGCATCAAGTGATATGTATTGCAAAACATGAGCTCGACACCCAGAGAATCTGCTACAGTGGTGTCAACTGCTTTTAGTGCTGCGTTTGTAGCAACAGGGACGTAGCCAGGGGTTGTGATGGTTCCATGGGGCGTTTCTATTTTGCAGACACGAGCAGAGGAACGGGTTGATTGATGAGTTACTGAAAATCTGAATTGATCCTGGCCCTGGTAGGAAGTGAATGCACTTGGAGGGAGTGGTAATGAGAAAGGGTCTACGTGTATTGTTCGTTGTTTCTTTCTTTTCTTCTTCTTCTTGTTCTCTTCGGGTTGTCCTGACACAGTGGCAGCAACGGCCGTGGCGGAGGTGTTTTGGTCTGTTGGGGAGGTTGGCTCTCCAATGCTGCTAAATTTACGACCAGATAAAATTGTATCACATTTCAAATGTACTAATCTGCAGAATAACGTAGGTATATTTAGTGTTTGAAGACATGTGATCTAATCGCCATTTACTCAATTTCATATGCTGCGAGACAATTACCTTTTAATATCATAAGCAATGCTAGATTTCCGTTTGAATAGTAAGTGTAGCATATTTTTAATAAATTTAGGGAGTTTTAATTTCGGAACTAGATGGGCTAATTACTATGTAACTAACTTTAAAAACGTTCTTGCTGCCGAGGCACCCGGGCCGGCGGCGGGGGGAGGACACCGATTTTGCCCTGCGCTTTCATCTCCTATCGATTATCACAAGTCTGTTTTACAACAAAAAGTAGCAATTGTGAATAAAGTAAATTAATTCAACTTGAATCTTATCTTTTTAAGCAATCAATTTTGATGCAAATGACGTGGAAACTGCCGTTGACTGTAGTAAAAATCTAGACTCGCAATCACCGCCAGCCCTAGAAACACAGGCACAGCCAGCATTCCAGCAAACAATGACACATCACTATACTGTTTCTGGTCTCTTAATTCAAAATACTTCGCTTTTCCTCTTGCAGGAAGCTTGCCTATTTCTCCATATAGACGACCACACCGAGACACCGGAGAAGCACACCCTGTCCTAGGCTCTACCTTTTTCCAATTACCCATAGCAAACGCACTTAAATCTTGTAGAGTATGTCGACCAGAGTATTCTCTGGTTTCTACGCCTGTTATGTGGTAGATCGAAGGGAAATGGCGGACTGAAAAGCGGGTCATTAGAGCTCGATTCTTGGTGCCGTCAATCTGCACAGAAAAAAAAACATTCAAAAATATTTAGTTAATCAATATGCTTTATAGGTAGAAAAATACGGTGTTTAGCAATTTCTTCGTGTCTAGAGGATTATTATTACCCAATTAACTCACTTTGCCCACTAGAATGCCACCTGGGCCAAGGTCTGCTGCTAGTCTTTGCCACACAGGCTCCAAATCTTTACACGCCGGGCACCTGTGAATTAGAAAAGTAACCCAGAAAACCTTAGTGAGTTTTTCAGCATCCGGTGCGTTAACCGTGTAGAATACGGTGTTAACTAATCTAGAGACGGGTTTGCTGAGTATCAGAGTTGTATCTTTATTACCAAGGGGCATATATTTCAATCAACCACGGCGGTGATGTTGCCGAAGAGTTGACATGCTGATCAAAATTTATGTCTGTAAGGTCAAATACTTGACCCAACACTGGTACTGGTGCATTGATGGATGCTGTTGCTATCTGATGCAGTGTCATGCATACGCTAATGAAAGTGAAACTCCTCCACATTCTGGATTTAATTCAAAATAATTATCAGATCGCGGTTCCACAAACACGCAGAGTGAAATTTGCGGACCCGTTACTTTTCTTATGCTCGCGATAATATTGACGAAACAGGAATATGCAGATGAGGTGTGTGGCGCAGGATTTTATTCCTTTTTAAATGTTATTAGTATTTTCAAGTCCCGGAGTCCTCTGCTTCATGCAGTGCTCGACTCAGTGAGAGACAAATTCATCTGGATTTTGGGGTCTATTTTTTCGATAACGGATCTGTATAACCGAATGTGGTTGTGCTTTTTTACTGTAACACAAGCTTGTTCTTTTCTGCGACTTTCTCCATTGCCGCAGAAAAGCACAGGGCGAGATGCATTGTTGCAAAATTGTACCTGCCGGCGGCGGTGCAGAACTGCGCCAGTGCAAAAAGGTACAAAAATAATGATTATTTAGGCTCCTCAGACAAGGAGAGACATGGAGAGACTTTTCTTAATTAGTCCTAGAGAGACCTCCGCATGACTAAATTAATACGCCTGAAGCCTGTGTTGGCGCTAGAGCACTTTAAAGGATGGTAGCACCTGTATTTACCCAAAGAACGTTGAACGTTGAACCTCAGCCGATTAAAGAAAGTGACCTCTTGAAGGGAGTGTTAGAACCGACCAACGAATGCTTAGCAACTGCCAAAATAGCAGCTGGCGCGAGCAGTGTTTAGACCTGAGTTGCAGAAAGGTGCAAAATCTGGCTGTGGAAGCGCCTCACGTCAATTGAAAATTTACAAAGAATTCTCCTTAAACAATCATATTCTTGTTAATTATGCACATTTAAAGATGTAAAAATAATCCATAAACATAACTACTAAACTACAAATCTCACTTAATTGTTGTTATTATTATTCTGGGTGGAGTTAGCAGGCGGCAATTCTGAAATTTCCAGCAGCTGGACGAAAAGAACACCATCTTCATTTAAATATGGCTCGAGATCTGATTGAGATTCTGCAATCTGGTAACCAAGACTTGAATCATCGAATCTTTGAAAATCGTATACTTTTTTATAATTTCAATGACTTTGACGGGTCAGTCCAATTCAGACAACAGACTTTTGCATCGATGCGAGGCCGCGGCGGGTCATCTGACTTATTCTCAGTAAGGAATAGAAAATATCCTGTCTTGTCAGCACTGAAGGACCGAAAATTTTGGCTAAAGTTATAATGGCAGCCCTTGTATTCATATTGTTCGTCATTTGCATCGCCTATCGGGACAAGACGTTCCGGATCCTCGGCCCCCTTGACTTGGAATTTACAAGTTAAGAGTGCAGCGGGGATATGATTTTGAACATCAACCATTCTTCTAATCGTCTTACCAGTGTACTTTGGATTCCTAAGCAAGTCACAAAATAATGCAGCACGAAGTAGATCAGGGTAGTCGCTGAAGTCACGAACCAAGGAAGTGGCATCTTCAATAGACGCCGCCTCAGTAGCTTGAGCAGTAATATAATTGCAACGCTTTGCAACATAAGTATAGCATGCTTCTTGCAGTTCATTATCCTTAATATCGAGGGCAAAATTTCGCACATCCTTGATAAGATTAAAATTAACAAGGGAGCTAGAGGCGGCATCAGCACTTGAGGACCCTGCTTGAGGTGGCGGCCCAGCAACGACCAATTCTTTTGCAACGCCTTTCAACTTTTCCAGCAAGGGGCGGTTAATGCTGTTGGCAAGCCTCAAAACACCACCCAGGTTATTGTGGAGAGAGAGATGGTGGATGTTTTTTGTTGCTACCGACTCTCGATCGTACATAAAGCGGAGGAGAGCAAGAGCTTGTGCCAAGGTTGTTGTTGAAGAACCAGGTGGCTCTATAGGTTTTCTAGGACGTCTAGCATCTTGGTACATCCCAAAGAAAAGTTTAGAAGCCATAGCTACGATTTGACTATGCGCCGGCAAGATTTTACCGGCCACCATCAATTTCCAATCTGTGATCATTTCACTTTCAGGATCCACCTAGAACCTCTGTGGCAAGTCCCCTATGCCAGCAGCATATATTTCCAGATCGTTGAATGGAGGAAGGCTCATATTTTCGATGTTTAGCTCCGGCGATTAATCACAAATCGAATGGTAATTTTAAATTTGCTTCCAACAACGGTCGGAATGGGTTCGGCCACCAAAGTAATGTTTGCTGGAAGATTTAAGGAACTTGGTAGCACAGCGTCGGTAGCTGTTTTTGAAATTTCACTGCTGCCAGTGGCAACTTTTTTTGAAATTTCAAAAAATTGACCGCGGAAGCTACTAAAAACAGGAGCAGAGTGGCGTCTAGGGCTCATTGTTTAATATAAAGTAGTTTCAAAACGCCTCTTTTAGCTTTCCTTCTTCTATTTCATTGCTTGCGTATGGGCTAGCACCTCGCAGGAGTGCACAAATATTCATTTCAGATTTCGTGTGTCGAACAACAGTTTCAAGTGCTTTGTAGCCTAGTTTCATCAGATACCAGCCTTATAATTATGCTTAAATTTCTCTGTAACTGTGTATCAGTCTTTGTGAATTTTAGCTGACGGATTACCCCACTCATTTCAACACCATGTATAAAAATAAACCCGTCCTGGGCTTGGGAAAAGCTGGACTCCTACCACCACGCAAAAACAACGGAGCTGGCCCTTCTACAAACACCTTTCGTGGTACACACGATGTCAATGCACCGCTTCAAGAGCAGCAATCCCGGTCTATTGTCACAGACTCCCAATTACTAGTGGGTGCACTGCCTCCTCCCCGGTCTGCCATCCATAATCCACCCCCCCTCAACCTGCGTAAAAATATAAACCACGCTGCCGCAAGCGGCGTTGCAGGCGCTTCCAAAGAATCTGAAATAATAACAATAGGATCTCCTAACTATAAAGATGATGAAGGAGTGGGTGCTGCTTCTGCAGAGCCTCTCATAGAAATTGAAGAGACGACTTCATTGCAGAAAACTGCCGACGACACTAATGAGCAGCCTTCAGGGTCACGTAGACGGAAGCGTACAAATGCGGGTATAGATACCGCAGTAGAAGTAGTAGATGAGGGTGCAATGATTACGCTTCCAGAAGCAAAGCCTGCTCCTCCCCAAAATACTGGACATAGAACCATACGGAGAACATCAAGACGGGCCAAGGGTGACGAGGCGGAAGAAGAAGAAGAAGAAGAAGAAGAAGAAGAAGAAGAAGAAGAAGAAGAAGAAGAAGAAGAAGAAGAAGAAGAAGAAGAAGAAGAAGAAGAAGAAGAAGAAGAAGAAGAAGAAGAAGAAGAAGAAGAAGAAGAAGAAGAAGAACGACAACAGCAGAAGAAACGCGTTAAAAAGACTACTAAAACCACCATAAACACGTCTAGGAAACCACTTCCAAAGATTTCTGAATTAATAGGGCGCGTTGTTGAGGTCCCAGGCAGTGTCTTCTTCGTAACCCAACCAGAATATTTTATAGGCGACATCAAAAGACGGGACCCTCAGCATAGAAATGCAGTTGAAGTGGTATTTAGAGACGATAATTCAACGTATTGGTTCCCTATTAAGGATGTAGCCACGTGGCTGGAGGAACAGAAGCAAAGAGATCAAGCAGAAGTAATAATGGAAGAAGAAGAAGAAGAAGGGCATGAAGAAGAAGAGAAAGAAATCTACGCCACCGCCGTTCCCACACCTGAGTCTGTGCTCCCTCATGTTGGTAGTGTCCAGGATTTAATTGTACTGGAACAGGAAGAACGAGAGAATAGTATCTTTGATGAGGAGTTGGCTGCACAAGCTTTAACCGATATCTCAGCGAGTGGTGGAGGCAAAATCTCTGCAACAGTCAGTTGGAGCGGGGATGGTGGAGGTGGTGGTGGAGGCGTTTCGTCACGCACAATAGTAAAACGGAAGAGAGGGAATGGAGATAAAGGCACGAATGGGCGAGGTTTTAGTAGGCTACGTAATGTAGCAAATTAAATAAATAGTGAAAATTAAAGAATTCAAGCGAGAAATTAAAAATATGTGTATATCTCAATATATGATAGTAGGGTTTCTGTACTACCGGTATTGTAATCGTGTTAAACAAAATCTGAAACACATATGAAAAGGGTATATATGCTATGCTATTTCAATATTACTGAAAACGATATATATCTAAGTTCGTCCTCCCCCGAAAAAAGAAAAGAAAAGGAACAAAAGACGACTTAACTAACAATCTACGTTGTGTTTACTGTATAGAACAGCATGTAGCTATCCCGTTCCGTCATCTCATTCGTAGCCGCATCCCCTTGAATACGATGCACCTGAGCATCATTGAATCTAAACCATTGCCCAGTAGTAGAATTATGAGTCACAGCAGTGAAATGACCACTCTCGGCACTCGGGCCGTGGTGATTGATGATGGCGGTAAGGTGGTAGGTAGCTAATGCGTGTTTCCCTACAAGATCAGGAGCGATACTCGAAGTTTCTATTGCTGATAGTGGTTGTTTGGTGCTACAATCCTCTGCTTCATTATCAATTTTAGCGTCGTCTTCTATGATCTCGGGGATTGGCGAAGGTGGGGGTGGTTTTTGAGCGGTGGTGTTCTTCGGAGCGGCAGTAACATTGGAGTTTTTCACATTTTCAATAGCTGTCTCCTCGATTATTTTTGCAGAAGCATCTTCATCTTGTTGGTAATCATTGGCATTAGTACCATTGTTAGTACCATTGTTTCTAATTGGGGTTAATGCTTCCCCCAGGTCGACGACCTCTACCTCTTTCTCTACTCCCGGCTGTTGATGATGGTTATACTCTTGATGTTCTTCTAAACTCCGCTTCAGTGCAGTTGCCAAGTCTGCATCCATCTCCTCTTCTTCCTCTTCTTCTTCTTCACCACCATCTTTAATGGCCCCTCCATTATCAAATGGTGATACTTTAATTTCAATACGTTGATCTTTCTTACTGGCTTCAATCGCGGCACGGAGATCAGCTTCTTCTTCATCTTCGTAATGGCGACGGTGTTTCTGTTCTATACCAGATGCACTGATGATAGTAGATGCTTTATCTGCCCAGCAAACAGTACTACTCGTACCATTACGGCCAAATGGAGCAGAGGTAGGTTTGTCCCAATACGAGGTCAAAGCTGCCCCTTGTGCTGGTTGTGTTGGCCTTTGTTGTTGTTTCTTCCGAGAGAAGGTTGTGATTGGCTGTGGAGAGAAGAGGCTATCGAATGCGTTGGCAGCCGCATGTCCACTACCGGAATAAAATGTGTTGGAACGAATAGCAGGCTCTAAGGGTGGGATACTGTTCTGCTGCTTTTGCTGTTGTTGTTGAAGTGCCGCTGGTGGTGCTGGTGGCGACGGTGCTAGACTATTATGATTATTAACTTCTACGTTTTCCTTTTGCTGTGGCGGTGATTGCTGCGCAACAGCTTTCAAGGGAGGCAAAGGCATCGTAAGATTCTTCTCTACACAGTACGGTTTCACCCGTAATATTTTTGAAATCGAAATTTGATCCCTTACTTTTGCACACGTGGCAGTTCCAGTGCTTTGCTGGAAAGTGACCTGAAACCTTTTCAAATGGAGAGCTAAAATCTGAGGAAGTCTCTTAATACGGTGACGAACAGTGTGCTGTACACATTCTGCACCACATCCTTCGCATCCTTTATCAACGTGTTCTTCCTGGAAATAAGAAGAAAGCATGGAATCTAAACCAGGCGCAACAATCGTGGTTGCCTTGTTAACATTTTTCGGCAAATCTAGGCTTAAATGAGTACACTGTTCAGTCACGTAGCTTACTTTCTTGCATTCAGTGCATGTGATCTCATGTTCGACTGCAAAGCCAAAGACGCGGGTGCTCGGGTCTGTAGTTTCGCTCGCTCGTAGTTGTTTACAGCCTCGACGGGAGGCCTCAACGGCCAGCACCTCTGATTGCACAGCTTCTAGTAGTCCACAGAAAAACTCGTGTGCGTCCTGTTGAAAAGATCCTCTAAATGCACCTAAACGACGGCCTACAGCGAGTTTCACTTGCTCGGGTGAGAAAGCAGAGCGGCCAGCTGCAGAAGATGCATTGCGCTCGGCTAAACAGTTGCTGAGCGCATGCAGGACGCCATCGGCAGGAAGAGCGTCTCCGCCCATTGCGACAGCTGCATTGATTGCTCTTGGGAATGTGGGTAAGGAGAATAAAGATTGTAAGGTAGCGTTGAGGTAGCACGTGTTTCCCAAGTTGACGAGCCCTGCAGGAGCATTCGAAGGAGCTGATCCCCACTGTCGGCTGGTATTGCTCCAGTAAGATGAATATGCTCTGGACCTATATTGGTGTGGTTTTGGTTTTGCCTTAAAAGGAGTGCTAGTGACGTTGGCTTGATAAAGACGTGCTTGCATTTCACTTGGTAATGCTGCGTTTAAAGGTGTAGAGCGCTCAGGGAGAGAGACTTGTGCCGCAGCATGGGCTTGTCGGGCAGCGTTGGCGATCGAGATGGGAGTGCAAACAGTGGTGCGAGCCTTCTGCTGGGGACGAGAAGGGATGTCCTCGGTTCCAAGTAAGTCTTCCATATCTCCAGCGCGTTTCCGCTTTTTTGGAGAGGAATAGGTGGCTTCGACTGGTGCTAATCTACGCGGAGCAAGAGGTGCACCATTTAGGTTCCTTGCGGGAGTGGATTTCTTCCCACTCATTGCTGCTAAAAGTTGTCTTCGTCCATTTTCTGCAAGCAAAATTTGAAACATGTGCATTTTAGGTCGATTGAAGGGAAGATTATTAAAATGAGCCCAGTTTTTTCTAATTTTCTAAGCTATCGTAACTTACTGGTGCCGCCGGACGCTGGCATCCTTAATGAACCGACCATGATTAAGACATTTACGTGGTTATATATGTATCACTTTAATTCTAGACGATCTGAAGTTTCCATTCAATTTCAAAATAATTTTGAAAGAAACTTGGCCTTTAGGGGTTGCTGCTCATTAGTAAACCGAGCTGCCAGAGCCCAAGGGATCAAATATGAAATAATTGCGTTTCGAAATATGAGCTGAGAAGGCATCAAGGGCCCTTGCTTGGCCTGACTTTAATTTTAAAACTCTAATCCTGATGGTGCCGGAAAAATGCAGCCTTCGTGGCTGCCTTATGTCTTTGCATTGAAATCAAAAGCATGGTTCAACTGTGATTTGGTCTTTTGCGCAATTTATCACCAGTGCTCGGTCTGATTTATACGAATCGACCCTTGCGATTGTCATCACGCATGCATGCTGCCGCCACTGGTAAGTTTTGTTTATATTTTCTTCCCTTGAGTTGCGAAACGAACATTGGCCGCTGATGTAAAGTTGATATGGCAGAACCTGAGTCTTAGGACGGTGACTGCAACTTTGTATTCGTACTGACTGAGGCATTTTGTTCAAAGTTTTTTTTGCTCCACAGTTGACGATACTTATCTTTCTTTGGGAAAACCACCTTTGAATACCATGATTGATAAAATAAAATCCCCCGTTTCTTATATGCAGGCCAGATACGTTATTGGATAGGTTGCCTTGCAAATGTCGAAGTCTAAAGGGAGCTCTGCCCTCGTGCTGAGGCGCGGAAGTTTTGTCTTGAATGTTTAGGATTTGGGGCAAACAAAAAAAGACTCAGCTCTAAAATGCAATATGTCACTGTATTCATAGCTCTTAGAACATGTAACTTTACAAATAAACTCTACAGCAGGATTGTACTCTAATCTAATTTGCCTCCACTGCCTTTCCAGTTTTTCTCCCATCATTATCTACCTCGCCTTCTTCACCATTTACCTTTTGGTCCTTCCCAAAACCTTCTTCTCCCTCCTCCTCTTCCTCCTCCTCTTCCCCGCCATCATCAACACTTGCCTTCCTCTTTCTAGTAGGTATGACCGCCTTAAATGCCGCTTCCCAGTCCTTCACCTCCATCCATTTTAACATTATATCAACGACGTGATTGGTGCACATCACCATAGAGCTCGCTAGCTTTATATTGTCCCCTATAGGCAACCGTGCCGTAGCGATACCCTGTTCAATTGCTTTATTATAACACAGGTTTTTATGGCGATTACGGTCAACTATTCCACCTACTATATAGATTTTACCCGGGTCTAATACTTGCAATTCAGTCGGTGAATCAGCGGTGAGATAGATAAGATCCGATTTAGATTCTGCAAAGTGCTCTAGATATGTTTCAGATGTAGATGTGACCATCCAGTTTTCAAAACCAGGGAAACTGTGGGCTAGGTGCTCCTGCATCGTGCCCTGAACGCCAGATAAAATTAAATGTGCCGGGACAGAGGTACGTGTGTTTGTACCATAAGAATAAGATACTTGATGGGCCATGCTACGTTGTTCTCCTTCAGTCATAAGATGTGGGAACTCTAAATCTATTACAATCCGTTGTCCAGATTCTATAGCTTTGGTCATTCGCTCCTTTTTCTCGATTTTTCCTTTATTTCGAGCGGCAACTTTTTCTGCCCGCTGGGCTCTCCAGGCAGTTAATTCCTCTTCGTTCATGGCGTTGAGGGTGTCTTTGACCCTGACCTTTTTGATTTCTTGAGCTTGTTTGCGTTCTAGTTTTGCTTTCTCCTTCTTCTGCTTTTTGCGCTCTTCATAACTGCAAAAGTGAAAGGAGCAGTTTAAGGGTTTAGGGTTTCAAAGGTAGCTAGCTGGTCGGGAATTCAACAAATTAAGAAACTAGCTCATGTTTGCGCCTTCCACTTACGCTTCACGTTTCTTCAATTTCTTTATTTGATTCTTAGACATGGGTCCAGCAGCCTCTCCATTGATAGGATCTCTTTCAGGGGGCAAGGGGGCGGGAGGGGCTGCCGATGCCGTCACCGCCTCAGCCGCATTTTTTATTTCCTGCAAATAGACATTCAAATAAAAATGGGGATGCGTTCTAGTTCAATTGATATCTGCAGACATTTGTTTGCCATAGATTGGAAAAAAGTTAAACTTTATTTTTTTGAACTTTTGCATCCCTACATCTTCTATTGGAGCGACTTCATCTGCCTCTTTAGCAGCCTTAATGGGTTCAGTTAAGGCTTGAGGTTGCTGATCTTCCATTTTCAATATCAATACATTGCGGAACCCTGCGCGATGGCCTCCTATTATGACAAGTTGTTGAAATTCGAGCAACATCTTTCTTCAGCCCCATAAAATCTGGATATTAAATCAGCTCCAAGGTGCAATCAAAGGCATATAGATACGCAGTCAACGAGATAAATAACCGTAAATCGAATTGAGCACGGTGCACTGGCTAGTGGTCGAAACATTGCGATCGAATAAGGCACAAAATGTCCATGCAGAGTTCTGCACTCGGGCTTCGCGTGCCTCCTGGAAATTCTGCCGCCTTCACGTTGATTATTAAACACAATGTACCACATCAGAGTGGAAAACTGCCCTTAACTCGCAACAGAGCGAACATCACTGCTCAGGCTGCCTCGCCTTCAACAACCCAGCAGACGTCACCCAGCTTCTCCTCCAGCCTCTCAAACTCTGACACCATCAATCTCGATCCCAACCAAGCTAACCGCGAAGGCAGCTACGAGGCCCCCCTCGTCCAGCTTCAAGCATCCAAAGAAGATGCAGAGCAGCCCAGCATCGCCTCTATTCTCCCCACAGTAGACGCCTCAACAGTAGCTGATGTAGGCATCGTAGGCTGTGGCCCTGCTGGCCTTGCTTTAGCTGCAGAGCTTGGTAAACGTGGTTTGAAAGTTGCTCTAATAGGCCACGACTCCCCCTTTGTAAATAATTATGGTGTCTGGCGTGATGAATTTTCCGACCTTGGTTTAGAAAAATGTTTAGATTTTGTATGGAAAGATGCAATTTGTTATTTTAGAGAAGGTCAAGAGGTGCGTGTAGGACGTGCATATGGTCGTGTATGCCGTCGTCGCCTACGTGAGGAGCTGTTACAGCGGTGTCTAACTGCGGGGGTCACCTTCCTCCCGGGAGAAGTTGACCAAGTCAACCCTCCTACTGCCAGTGCTATGGCTGAAAACCCCTGGTCACCTACTGAGTTACATGTTAAAGGACATGCCCAGCCTGTTCGATGCAAATTAGCGACCTTGGCTTCAGGAGCAACTGCAGGAAGATTGTTAAAATATGAAACCGACGCCCCCGGAGTTGCTGCACAAACTGCGTACGGAATTGAAGCTGAAATTGAAGGGTATACGGATGCATATGACCCTAATTCAATGCTTTTTATGGATTTTAGACGTCATCATTCAGGTTTATATCCAGGAACTGCACGACGTCAACAGTTTGGCAAGCATCCCAATGGGGCACAAGGCCTTTGGGGCACAGAAAAAGAAACTCCGTCTTTCTTGTACGCTATGCCATTAGGTGGAAACCGTGTATTTTTAGAAGAAACATGCTTGGTAGCGAAACCAGCGTTACCTTTTGCTGTTTTGAAAAGAAGACTGCTCCGTCGCTGTGAAGCACTAGGAATTAAAATCAAAGAAATTCATGAAGAAGAATGGAGTTATATCCCTACAGGTGGTGCATTACCTGAATCAAATCAACCAGTAACTGCCTTTGGAGCTGCTGCAAATTTGGTGCATCCAGCGACTGGCTACTCGATCGCTCGTAGTCTACGTGAAGCGCCAGCAATGGCTGCGGCCCTTGCTGCAGCACTAGAAGAGCAGCCTAGTAGTAAATCCGCTGCAAAGTTTGTTTGGGATGCGCTATGGACACAGGAAAAGCGTCGACAAGCGTCCTTCCATGTATTTGGAATGGAGTTGCTGTGTAAATTGGACTTGAATAATACTGCTGATTTTTTCACTACATTTTTTGCTTTGCCAAATATGTTCTGGAGAGGATTTTTAGCTTCAAAATTGTCTTCTACTGATCTTTTAGGCTTTGCTGCTGCGACATTTGTACTGGCACCTGTTGGTATTAAAGCGAAGTTGGTGAGCCATTTGTTGACAGACCCTGCTGGTCAGTATTTATTCAGAGTTTATCTAGGCAAAAATATTGAACAATGTGAGGAACAGGTAGGTGTTGGTAATTCTACAGTGACAACCACTGGTGTTGTAGGAGCAATGATTGGATTGGTAGCGATGCAGCAACTTTTTGGAATAGTGCTTCAGAGTACTTCATAAGAGGAGGAAAACAATTTTTTGCAGCTACAAAATTATGATAAAATTTGATAAAAAAAAAATGTAATTTAAATTGTATGGTCATGTATTCACATTGTAATTTAATAACATAGCACTTATGTACAAAACTATTACAAATTGACGTATAAACTGATTATCACAAATAGAAAACGCCAAACAGGAAAAAAAAGGTAATTATCTGAAGGGGTATCAAGTACGAATGGCCAATACACGTCTGGACAAACATCCGTACTTGATTATATATGTATTCATTCATTATTTATTTATTTATTTATTTATTTATTTATTTCAATACTCTATAGTTGTACATTAACATTATTAACCAATAATATTATTATTGCTTCACTTTTCCCTCTCTGTAGGCTAGATCTGCCTTTCTAATCAAACACCACGCGAGACATTTCGCCCCAAGACACTCCAATTTCTAATTTCGCCCTCAATGGAATCTCCAGCGCTGCTGCATTCTCCATACACTCCTTCACAATCTTGGCAACTTTCTCTTGATATTCCACATCTACTTCAAATACTAATTCATCATGAATCTGCAAAACCATATCTACATGGTCCTGTAAATTTTGTATTTCAAATTCTCGACAAATATCAATCATTGCCTTTTTAGCCACGTCAGCAGCAGAGCCTTGACAAATACTATTGACGGCTTTACGTTCCCCAGAAGCACGGGATTGCCAGTCTTCAGCTTTGATGGATGGAATCCAACGACGACGGCCAGCTAATGTTTTGATGTAGCCACTCTCGGTACATTCCACTTTAACTTGCTCTATCCAAGCTTTAATGCCGCTATAGGTATCTAAGAATTCATCTTTCATTTGTTGTGCACGCTTGGGAGAGACTTCAAGCTTATCTGCCATCGCACCAGCACCCATACCATAAAACAGAGCATAGACAATCTGTTTTGCGTCGTCTCTAAGCTTTGAGGTGACCTCGTCCACCGGCATCTTTCTCCATCGAGCTGCGACCAGTTTAAACGGATCTTCAGCTCCATCTTGTAGCATTTCTTTCACTACAGGATCTTTAGAGAAATGTGCCATCAATCTGAACTCTATTTGACGGAAATCAGCGCCCAGAATAACTCGACCTGGTTTGGATGGAACGATGGCAGATCTGAGATTTGCCTCGAGCTGCATGTGACCGCCTTCCTGGGTCAAATTTATATCATCACTTTCAGTATTCTTGTTAATACCAACAGAAAAAACTGTTTTAAAACCACCAGCTCTATCAGTGCCACCGGCACCATCACCTTTTGGTTGAGAAGGCAAGGCTTTAAAAGCGTAAGGCTTGGTGAGATTCTGTAAATTAAACCCCTCCATAGCTAATCTACCCGTTGCTGTACCAGTATGGATAAAAGGGCAGTGCACTGCTAGACCATGTGTCTTTTCAGTTTTATTCACCCCGCCGTCGCCTTTCTCAAATTGTTGCTGAAGCAACGTTCTTTCAGCCTTGGCCAGCTCAATCATATCCCTGACTCTGCCAATAGTATGTGTAAGCTTACGATGCTCGATAATCATAGGAACGATAGGATGTGCATCCCTTAACATCAATAAAAACTGCCTTCCTGTGCTATATGTAGTGTACTTGCTCCCATCTATCTTTGAGATACCCTCCTTTTCAGCGCCATGAGGCGGAGGTAACTGTAAACGACGATATATAACGTCTCTAATATCCGTAGGGGAGGTCATACTAAACTCAGGACCTGGTCCAGCAGCCTGGTGAGCAAGGGTGTTTAATTCCGCTAAACGACGTTTCATCCTGGGCAACATGGTACTTAATTTTTCAATAGAGAAACCAGCTCCAGCGCGCTCCATATCGGCTAAAACAGGCACAAGTGGCATTTCATACCGACGAAGAGCATCAAATAAAGCAGGATCATTTTGAGATGTAAGAAATTTCATCGCCACGTTGCGGAGCTGCAACGCCACCGCCGCCGTCTGGCACGCATGAAGAGCTTGATTCCCCATGGGCCTCTTTTTATCATCTTTATGTAATCCATGTAATACACTGGCAACATACGTATCGGGATCCCCAGAAAGAGATCTAACAAGAGATTTTAAAAGTACTTCAGCACCATGTATAAGTTTTTCATCAGTACGTTTCCTTTTGCCATCGCTCGTTAATAGATTGCTATTGACGTCGTCGTCTGTGAGGATCCCATCTTGGACAGTGCTTGAGTCAGGCTGGCACATCCACATGGCTATACGAGCATCAGTCATAAAACGATGTAAGTCTGCACCAGTCCTCTGAATAACTTTCTTCTCCGAGGGTTTGTCATCACCGAAAAGGCAAGCAGAGGTACCACCACCGCAGTTGCCATGTCCAGCAGCAGCCGAGGTACCAGCTTTAGTCTTTCTTGAACCGCGAGAAAGCAGCCAGCGTGTAGCTTCCACTTGATTCTTCCATCCAAACCACACTATCTCTACATTAGATGCTACTATTACATCAGCAATCTTCTGTGCTGCTGTCTCCCATGTGCCCCCTTTAATCAAATTGCCGTAGAACGGGATGTAGGCAGCGGCACCGGGCGCCCAGCTAATAGCAATGCCTATAACAGTGCCTGGCTTGGGTCCAGCGTTCTTTTGTGCTGTTAAATCACCAGCATCAAGATCTGCGTCGTACATAGCACCACCAGGACCACACACACTGGTACTTGCCTTTTTTTTATCGCGCTGTACTTCTTTCTTTTTAAATTTCAGGGGAGGCGCCATCGCGGCCGTTGCTGCCATTTGAGCTAGAGGGCTGGCAAGAGCTCTTTTGTGAGGGACAACGATAAACTGAGCACCAAAAATAGAGAGTTTATTGAGAATACGTATGAATCTCTCTAATCTATCGGGTGCGTTGATGAGAAATAGGCCAGTGGGAAGAGGTTTCTCAGGGGGCTGGCTGGGGTCGTTGCAAGGACCGTCACTGGAACCACCATCGGTGGCGCCAGAAACAAGAAGAGGAGGAGGAGGAGGAGGAGGAGGAGGAGGAGGAGGAGGAGGAGGAGGAGGAGGAGGAGGAGGAGGAGGAGGAGGAGGATGTTTTTGTTGCTTCTGCTCATTCGTATTGCCATCTCCAGCGTTTGAAGGACCGCCACCAGCCCCACCAGCACCCCCACGTGCTGCATGAGCGCCAATCTCTGCAGCTGGGGGAGGTCGAGGAGCTGGCTTCGAGGGCGCAGCAGGAGGAGCAGGTACAGGTGCAGGGCAAGTAACTGCTTCCATAGCTTCCCACTCTTCACTGCGACCTTCATTAACAACTTCCTCAGCTTGTGTTTTTTCCTTCTTGGGAGGTGCAGCAGGACGTGTTTTTGTCGCTTTTGCAGTACCAGCCTTCATAGCCACCCCCCCTTTACTCCTAGCACCAGTAAAAACAGATTTAATAACAGCAACAGCACCATTGTTAACACCATCGGGAGAGGCAGTAACCAGAAGGTCTTGCTCAACAGATTTACCAAGCATCGTTTGACCTCTTAAAATAGCATTTGCAGCTGCTAAAATCTTTGCCGCTTTGTCTCGGAGAATCGGCTCAACTTGTTGTTTTGAAAGTTTAGCATAGCCATTCCCCTTTGCAAGCGCCTTCATAATCTTCTTCTGACCAGCAGCTGCCACGTCCTCAACATTGCGTAAGCCGAATTGGAATAAAAGACGAGCGACAGGAGGTTTCACACCTTTAATTTTGGAAAGCGCTAAAATATCCCGTTTGGCTCCATGTCGAATTCGAGATCCAAATTCATCTAAAACTGCTGCGAGTTGAAACCAGTGTACAGTTCTACAGAATTCTCTACAATTTTTAGCAAACCTCGCGGTATTTTCTTGTAAAGTGTCAATAAAAGCAGGAGAATTGATGTGGAATTCTGTAGCGACGTCTTCGTTGCTGCGCTCGCTAGCGAGCTGCTGCAACATACATGCGATATAAAATTTACGCAGAGTATTCTCTATTTGGATATGTTTGGGATTGGTAGGGGCTTTAGGATACCTGTTTTTATCTTGAGCTTTTTGCAACAGGTAGCCAGTATATGAATCTTCAAAGACCCCAATATTCTTTGCAGCTTTCCAGTCAGCAGGGTCCTCGACCTCTTGGCTTACTTCAGCAAGCTGTCGTTTCTTATCAGGTCGTTTTCTATTTTGTATACCTTTGATAATTTGCTGCAAATGAATCCAATTCTCAGGTATCATCCTGAAGTCCATGTGGACAGGGACACAGACGTAGCAAGAATAGAGTTCAGAATCCATCACAAAGCTTGTACGAGCTTTCGCTAGATCTACCATGACTTTGACTGCTATCTCAGGTGCTAACCCAGAATATGTGACTGCTTTCCCAAATATAGTAGCAGTAAATTTTTTCTTTTCATCTTCCCAAACCAGCAACTTTCGATCCTCGTCCGAAGATACAGGACCTTGATGCTTGCCAAGCTCTTTCAAAGCATTTCTACCCGCACCGATGACGTTCTTAACGGTAGTAGGATCACCATCTGCTGTAGCGAGAAACGAATTTACGTAGAGAAGGAGTTCTTCAGGTGTGGTTGCCGAACCGCTGGAGACGACTTCCAACATCGCATGCTGCATCATTGCACCTGCACAGAGAGGGGGAGAGGGAGATATCATTAGAAATTAATAATAGAAAAGCATGTGAACATAGGATACCAGTTTTAAATGTTTAATACGCAAAATACACGTTGTTTAAAAGACGTACTATTACTAGTGAGAGAGCTTTCAATGCGTTCCAGGTCACTTTTGATCAAATGTTCATAATGCGCTTTTGGCACTTTTGATCCTGTAGACTGGATTAAAATCGATTCACCAAACTCATCAATACCAGCACGACCAGCTCTCCCTGCCATTTGATGGTACTGCATCACTGTAAGGTAGTTTTCAGGTAGCTCCATGGCCTTGTATGCATGAAGAAAAATAACCCGACGAGCTGGCAAATTGACCCCGGCAGCTAAAGTTGAGGTAGCACACAGCACGCTGATAGCCCCACTACGGTAGGCACCTTCGATTAATCTTTTTTCTTCTTTAGTCAAGTCAGAGTTGTGGTATGCAATGCCTTTACGAACCAACGCCGCGTGTTCTTTGCTTTGCGCCATTGGAAGCGCCTCGAGTGCTTCAGCCACAGACTCTCTAGTGTATTCAAACACAGCAGAGTAATCTTCATTTCCCTCCTCTTCCCCTTCGTCATCATCAGAATCTATTAAAATAATAGGTCTACTAGATTCTTCACCACCACCAGCTTCACCAGCAATACTCTTTTCACCACCAGCGTTTGGCTTTTCGCGAACCGGAAAAGAGACTAATTTCGCAAGGCGTTTGGCTTCCCAGAGACATGCTTTTTTAAACCCACAGAAGATCAAAACAGAATGCCCATCATCTACTGTCTCGCGTGTCAAATGCGCGACATGGTCTGGATCATCCTTGGTTGCAGGAGGAAGCTGTCGAACACAAACTAAAGGAGCAGCAGGCGCCACCGCCGCCCCGGCTGCTTCCCCTGGTACCTCTACTACGGGTGCAGCTGCAGGCAAAGTAAGCATTTCTCTCCCACGTTTCAAATACTGTGTTAATGGTACAGGTCTATGATCAGACACATACAGTGCAGCATCAAGCCAATTTGCTATTTGCCTAATATTTGGCAGAGTGGCCGACATACCAACAATTTGAATACGACGAGTTGTAGCGCCAATGCTAGTACCAGTAGTAGTACTGACAGTACGGAAAGGAGTAGTGGTGGTTTCAGTTGGTTTAGTAATGGTTGTATTAGCGGCAAGTTCTCCTTCGCCCGGCGGCCGATGCTGTGGTTGTTGCTGTTGCTCCTTTGCGACCGATGCAGGCTCCCCTGCAGCAGCTGCCTCTGCAGCATCTTTGAGCTTCAGCTCAGCGAGCTTTGCTTGATATCTCAGCTTGGTAAGCAATAATTCAAGTAAATACCCCCTGCCAGGGTCGCTTAGCAAGTGCAGCTCATCACAGACGATGCAGGAAAACTCGTCCTGGATAGGAGCAGCCCCCTCCTCTAGATGCCTGTTGAGAATCGAATTAGCGTTTTCGATAGTAGCCACAATAATTCCAGTGGTATGTTCACCAGTATGAGAAGAATAATGACCACCATGGTACTCAACTACTTCCTTGTCAAGAGGCTTTAAGAGGGGTGCCAGACGCCGAGCTTTTTCATGACAGAGGGCTCGATATGGTAAAACAAGCATTGTTTTACGGCCTGGGTGTTTTGCTAAAGCACGGAGAAGTAAAATCTCAGCAACTAGAGTCTTTCCAGCGGAGGTGGGTGCTGTATACACTAAATTGCAATCAGCATCAAGAACCTGCCCGCCTTCAGCTGCAAGGCATTCTGCTTGCCATTGATAGATTTGAGGAGGAACGCCTCCGTGTTTTATCATTGCATCTAGAAGAGTGCCGTTGAGGTAGCGCTTGAGTTCTACAGGGGCAGGGGAGGTTGTGAGTCCTCTACTGGTGCCGGGGCGGGTGGTGCTCAAGGGGGTTGAGGCTAGAAGTGCAGCAGCGAGAGGATCTGCTACAGAAGGTGCTGCTACTGTTGTTGGAGGAGCTGCTGCAAAAGCTGGAGGAGGCTTTTGGATGGCGTCTACAGGGGTTAACATTGGATTTTGAAGAGGAGGAACGTTGTTTGCTGCTCCTGCTATCAGCGCAGGCGCTGCTGCAGCAGCTGGGGGCGCAACTGCAGCAGCAAGTACTGGAAGTGCAGGTATAGGTGCTGGCCCTACACGCGATCTGTTCACTACAGTCAAGCTACGAGTTCTATTTACTAATAGATCTTTAGCAAAACTCACTCCTTCAGTCCCTGCCCCTGCCACTTCTCCTACTGCTGCCTTGTGCTCCTCCTGAGGCTCACTATCTCCCATCTGAGTGATACCAGTTGCACAGTCATTCTTATTGCCACTGCTGTGTAAAGAAATATGCTCGATTTCTACATTCAAACTGGGCAGGTCTGGACTTGCTTCATCGGCACCAACAAGTTGCGACGGTGGCGGTGGTAAAGGTAAAGGCTGTGGAGGAGGCAAAGGCCGTAAAGCATATTGATTTGGCTTCACATCCTCTTCACCCATAAGATGAGGAACCATTTGTGCTGCTGTGACTGCATCTGCCAAGCATGAAGCCTTCTTAGAAGGCGATGCTAGGGGTACATACTGCTCGACGGGGTTCTCAAAACCACCACCACCACCACCGCCAATAAGACTAGTACCAGGGATTCCTAGGTTTAAATTTTGCTTTACTGGTGAAGTATAACGTTGAGCTTTAGATGGATCTAGTAGCTTGGTGACATACTCGTCAGCTCTCATCATTTTTAAAGGAGGCTTTGAGGATTTATTATCGCCATTGATGCTGCCACCACCACCACCACCACCGCCTCTGCCTTTATTCTGGGGAGAATTGCGTCGCTTGGAACCAATTATCTGAGCAATTGCCTTTCTAGAAGGAAAAGTTTTCGTTTCTACAGGTTGTTCTTCTTGTATTGGCTCTGATGCTGCCAACACTTGTTGTGGTGGTAGTGGCATGAGCGTCACAGTGGCAAGGAGACGCTCTGTTGCAATAAGACCAGGCATAGCTACAGAAGTATCGTGAGCATAATTAGCTTTCCCGTCATCAGAAGAGTAAAGGGGTCCTAATTCTCCATTTTTTTGCCTTGGAGAAAGGGACAAAGGCAAGCTTCGTGTATCCTCGGCAGCAATGTCATCTTGTCTAGCTACTAAAAGGAATTCATCTACTTCAAGTTCGATTTGCTCCTGCTCCTCAGTTATTGCAAGAACTTCGCCAGCGCTCTTATTTTCTTCCTTTATTTCTGGTGGTGTAAGAGTTTTATGCTCTACATCTTCTGTCGCGGGCAAGGGAGGAGGAGGAGCAGCAGGTGCAGGAACAGCGTGCTGTGGTTGAGGTCTCAGCACTGGAGCTTTGTGGTCGCGCTGAGGGGCGGTAGCAATATCATCATCATAATTATCTCTGAGGGCATTTAGATTCTGCGAAGCTTTCCTGAATTGCTCAGGATGCTTCCTTCTGTGCTGGGCAGCACTGCAAAATTAATAAATTTATCAAGATCAAAGTCAGTGTCTTCGTTACAAAAAATAAAATTTAGGGAGGCGTGAAGCACGTGAAGGTGATATAAGATCTAGGTTACATACATCTGAGATTTGCTTCTCCTTTTCATTTTGCTAGCACGTTCCGCGCAATGGCTTTTGGTCGATCTCAAGCGGTCATTAGTGCCGCTGCTTTAATAGGGCGTGACATATGAAATCCTTACTTCACTAGGTCGGTATAGAGTAGATTATTATTTGAGCTGAAACGGCGGATCGTCGCGATTTACGTCCGAAAAAGACTGAACGTGCTCCGTATGCTTTGGCAGCTATCGTCGTTAACGGAGTTTTGGACTCCGCACGAAATTGCACCGGCGTTGCTGTCTCCAACGGCCGGCTCCTTAATTGTGTCAATATTTGATATTAGAATCTGTAAAACGTTATTTCAATAGCATCTCACCAGTAGAAAGTACATCAGCGTGGCTAATAACGCCTACCCTTGTGGACGCTGGCGGCACGGAAACTTCAAAACCGTTTCAAGACTGAAAGCCTGCCTACATCTTATCTGCGTGCCCGCATTGCCGTTACAAACGGATGTAGATGTACTTGCAGCCTCTCTTAAGCTACATTTCAAACCTATATTTTGGAATTGCAGAATTTCAATTAAAGTGTGCGTTGATGGCGCTTGCCAGCTCAGATATCCATAGACACGTAGCCTTGCCATTTTATACAACGCCTCCTCACTTTCAACCATTTATTTTTAGCCATGAATTTTACATTGCCAAGACAACCCCAAGTGGGAGTCTTGCAACTCCACCATGAGTCTCACATTCAGCGATTGATAATCCAGACTAAGTTACCTCATGTTCGGCGCAGCGTCGCATCACAAGCCGCCCGCGCATCTGCAGATACACTAAAATCGCGCATCAAAATTATTGGCTCCTTCATAGCTCAATCCAGCTGCGCAGCAGCCCTTGCCTTAGCTCTTACTTTACATCCATCGCCTGCCACTGCTCTTGAGACCTCTTCTCCTCCTAAAGTTTCCAATGACGTTCCCTTTCTGGATCTCGCCAAAGTCATGCCTGCAGGCAAATTGGACGGTCTCCAAATGAATCTCCGTCAGTTAGAGGCAGATACAGGCTACAAACTAAGAGTTTTAAGTCGGTTTGGTCCTTCAGACGTCCCTTCCATCGAACAAATTCGTTCTGGCTGGGGCGTAGACGATAAAACCGTCGTCGTTTTTGTAGATCCAAGCGCACCCAACATTATGACCTTTAGATTTGGTATGGGAGTCCAAAAAATTTTACCCAGGCCTTTTTTCACTGAACTCCAAAGTCGATTGGGAAATCAGTTTTTTGTCCGAGAAAATGGTGAACAGGCAGCCGTATATCAAATGCTGGATGCTATGGACACGTGTTTTCGTAGAGAAGGTGGCTGTAGAGTCCCTCCAGGTCTCCCATCAGAGCAATATTACTTCACTCTTGGCTGTGCAGTTGCTGGTGGGCTTATTTTAGGATCAGTTTTAAGAATTGAACCCCAAGGTTTTGTTAAGAGGCGGTGGGTCTATGGTTTATTATTCTCACCATTATGGGCCAGTTTAAGTATTAATTTTGGCCTGGGACCTGTGATATCGCGTACCGACGACCTTTTGCCAGTAATATATAATATCGCAGCGACGGTGGCCGCGGCGTTGCTTATTTACTTTTATCCCCAAGCGGCCAAAGCCACAGGGCTGAGCATGGATCAGAATAACGATGATGACGATACGTACGGGGGCAATTCTAATTGGAAATAAAGTGATTAGTAGTAGTGTTGTGGTTACTATGAATCTCATTAAAAGATAGGGCAGTGGGTGCAGGTTTAAGAAAGCGGTTTTCCGGCAAATGAAGAAATAAAAACGCCGTCCTGAAGAATGTCTAATTTCGATATTTCGGTTTTTGATTTTGTATTTATCTCCTTAAATACTTCAAAGCTAATCACTATATATATTTATAGTTATATATTTCCACACAATATCGACTGTCATTATAGAAAATGGTACTAATTTTGTAGATAGAAAAAAGAGTATAAGAGCAATACGAAGCGGAAAAAAGGGTTGAAGGGAAAAAAATCATCAACAACTACTAACAAATTTCTACAAAATTCCATTTAAAACTCGCTGATAATAGTCATATTGCCGCGTTCTCCACGCATCTAATGAATCAGATATCAACCCTAACACCACTTCAACAACTTGTGGCTCTGGCATTCCCAATGCAAATCTCTTCTTTACCCCTTGCACTGCTGCCACTTTATTTTTGAAGCAAGGACACCCAGAGTCACTCATCATCTCGACCAACAGAGTAATCCGATCTGAATGACGACGCGCAGCTAAAAATCCTTGAATCATCAAAACTTTGAAATAATCAAACAGTTCAGAAGCACTCCCTTCAGGATCAGAATCCATGACCTCGAGCAATTCTCTCGTCAACTTGAACGGGGCAGACTCAAAATTGACACCCCCTGGAGAATTAGAGAGCATAAACCCGAAATCGATGTGTACTACATGTCCAGTATCATCTATGAGGATATTAGCGTTGTGGCGGTCTCGAATTTGAAGTAAATAACAGAGTAGAGAGTAGCCTGCCATCGACTCGACAAAATTCCGCTGAGCTTTTTTGAAAAGTGGAGACCCTTCTCCGCCAAATTCAGCAACGAAATGGTCACGCAAGGACGTCCCTGGGGCGCGTTTTGATTTAATGGCGTGAATAGAAGGAGCGTTGGGCACCATTTCAATTAAAGCTGTGCGGTTGGAAGTCACCAGAACCTCATAAGGCCGGAGCCACACAGGAAGTTGAGCTTCTGCAAATATTTCATAAAATGTAGAAATTACTTGCATCGCGAGAAGTTCTTGTCGACAATCATCACCTGATTTGACGATAACGCAGCGAAGATCCCATCCAGGTCTATTTCCATGGGGGGAATTGGCACGGAGCCGAGCTTTCAATGCAGGCCAGCGCTCACCATGGATAGCTTTCAACTCAGCTTCCTTCTTCTTCTCTTTCTTCCCATCTGATGCTGATGTCGTTGCAGTGATGGTGCTAACAGAACTAGTCGCTGGGGTAGAGGCTGCACCTAAAGCAGCTGCTGCGGTACCAGCAGGGGTCTCGGGAATCATCGGCGCATGTTTCTCGATTGAACCTGTTGGGGATGGAGCTTCTGGTGTTGCTGGTAGCTGGCCACTCGGTGAGGGTACTGGGAGCTTATGTTCACGTGCAATAAGGGATAAAGCTTCATGTGAAGGCATACGTTGATGACGAGGACCTGTTCTTTTGATAGCCAGACTGATACCGCCATGGACCGTGAAGACTACTTTAACTCGTGTTGCCGGTGTTTTAGGTGGCGCTTGAACAACAACAGGTACAGCCGTAGCAGGAGCAGCAACTGAAGGAGTAGCAGTAGATACAATATCAGCAGCCGCACTCGATTTCGCCTTGGTGGTAGAAGACGGTGTTGACGGTTGTGATGATGTTTTCGAAATAGCGTTGCAGGTCCTGCAAAGCCCAAATTTACACATCCACCCATTCTTAGAACACTGCTGTTGCTGCTGTTGCGTACCAGCATAACCATCTAGAACACCAATACCACCACCAGCAGCAGCAGGGCCTTCAGGATAGACAGCACCTCTACGAATCAAACTACCCGCCCTTGCCGCATCAACGACCGTTGTAGCCATAACTGTTGCTGCAGACACATTAGATCCAGTGCTACCTCCAGTATCAGAAGAATGGCTATCAGCACTGCTATTGTTTCTGCTTAATGGCACAGCACCACCACCACCACCACCACCGCCAGCAGCAGCAGCAATTTCTAGAGTATTGTCAACAGTAAAAGAATTATGTACTACCAAGGGTGTATCGTCAACCACATGCATCCTCACCGATACTTTCGGTTCTACTCCACACAATGCAGCTAAAGCTGCATTCAGGCCAGAGGACAGATCAGCAGCAGATGCAGCAGCAGATGGATGGATCCGGACATTTGATCCGCCAATCCAGTGACCACCACCTTGCACAGCAGAGCGATGTAAAGGAGGGAGCAGAGACGAGGACGATAATGGTGCTGGTGCTGGTGGGTGTTGAAGATGAGGGAGAGATGCTTCGTCGTCCATATGACCACTACTACCTGACAAAGGGCGCTTTCCTGTAGGGCTATGACTCGCTTCGCTCGCAAAGTCAGCAAGAGACAGATCAGTAGCAAACGTGGAAGCTTCAGAACGCTGACTAATTAATGACGGTGGCGCTGCTGCTGCTGCTGTTGCTGGTCCGTTATTAAGATGCAATGAAGATAATCCAATATCCCATAAGCTCCCTTGCTGTTGCTGCTGAGGCGGCGCTGTCGGACTACTTGCAGCAACTCCACCGCCATTCGGCTGAACACCCGTCATGGATGGTGGCAAATGGGGTGATGGTGTTAAACTAGATCTGACGAGCCCAGCATCAGCGCCAGTACTTCCCTGAACAGCCGCCACAGCTGTCGCAGCTAATAGAGAGCTTGAAGAGGTATCAATTGAACTAGAACGGCGGTGATGGTGAGAAAGCCAAGGAATGCCCTCAGCAGCGGCAGCAGCGGCGGCAGGGTCCACTTCCATCTCTTGCGGCAATGGGGGCAACTTATGGACTAACGAAGTAGCGATATGTGCATTACTATTCCGTAATGCTGCTGCAGCAGCTGCAGCCTCCGCTTCCGCCTCGGCTGCTGCTTCATTCAGTACTTCAACGAACAAAGTAAAAGGCGCCTTCTCTCGGGAATTGAGTAATCGAGATTCTCTATAAGCCAATCGAACGACTCGTTGCCTAAGAGAACGACCCATAGGCCACCAAATAGCCACCCCGGAACGACTAGCGCGATCCATTTCAGTGTTGATACTGGTCAAAGCTTTGTGTAAAGCCCAATGTCTATCTTCTGGCTGGAAAACCGTAAGATTGCTCGAGGCTGTACATAGGGCGTCAACAAAGTCTAGCGTAGCCCCAAAAGTCGTTTCCCTTCTTCTTGGTGAATTCGGAGGACTCTGTGCTTCCTCCCCATCAACAGAAGAACCGGGGCCTACACCATTTCCACCGCCGCTCCCGCCAGTACGTCCTGTGCTGGTTGCAGAACCTGGCTGGTGTTGTTGTTCTCGTACTCTCCGACCAGTTGACCCTGGCAAGTCAAAACTATCTAGTAATGCCAAAGAAGAAGACCCTTCTCTGCTGCTACTACTCATGCTAGTATCTTGTTGTTGCTGCTGCATATCTAATGTATTAGATTCGTATATAAGCCCTTCTACTCCTGTGTCTATAAACACAGAAGAGAAAATGCCATTGCCGAGGCCATCGGGACTTAGAGGTCGTGATGGGACCTCGGGGGAGAGAGCTCCACTATGCCATTGGCCTAGCCTTGGTACAAAGTCTGGGGAAGTACCATAGGGAACATCTAATGCTGATAAGCCGTTTGGAAATACAGGGACAGGGCCAAGAACAGGCAACGGGGCCGTACCATTATTAGCACCAATAAAAGCAGAGCTAGAGTTAATATTGTTGTTGCTATCTCCTCCTAGTCCAGTTAAATTTGGAGTCGAAGGTTGCGAGCTTGTCGCTCGTCTAAATTTGGATAGAATACCGCCTGACACAGGTTCTATAGGGGACGGAAGACGGATACCTTTAAAAGGCAAATCCCAGTGTCCCTCTAATGCCGCTTGTTCACATCGGTCTCTAAGTGCAGCTACATTTTTATTTAGGGGGTTATCCTGGGAGATGGCTAATAGCAGCCAGTATGTTTTGACGGCTACACGTAGGGATTTGGCGCAGAGGTCCACTAGGACGTTGGCAAGAGAGGAGTCGGGTCGTGAAACACAAAGCTGACAGAGCTGGGAGAGATAACGCTCTACATCCGAGTCTGGGAGGTTGTATAACCGGGAACATAGGTACTCGTGAGTACTAGTAGCCAGTGTTTTGTGCAAATATCTGCAAGGCAAAATAAAAATAACGTAGAATGACGTAATGATTTGCAACTTCGTTATCAAAGTTGTCATATCGAAAACGCAAAAAATTGCGTTGTCCATAAGCAGCAGAACTTACGTGACAGCAATCCAAGCATCGAAGAAGTCACTTTCAAAGAAGCGCATGAGCAGTGAATGTTTCCCTGAATTTCCATGGGTCTGGGGAGAGGAGGGGCCACTTAAGGCACCCTCGGTGGCTTTCTCTTCTTCTGGTGACATATTCGTTGCTACTGCTTCCTACTCAGTTGCAAAGGGGAGCGCCTGCCTTGAACAAGCTAGATGTCAATTCCAAACTGCAAATGTTCTGAGCAATTAATCATGTTTTCATAATTGCTGCCTTTGTGTGTTTAAAACATACATATAATATATGCACCAAAATACTGAGCGTTTTATTAATGCATACACCACGTCTTAGGAGATCATATATTTGAAAAAAGGAGTGAATCCTGCATGTGGCTTCAAGTCAAGCTTGACCGCCTTTTCCATTCACGCTTTACAATGTCGCTTTTACATTTCTTTCATTAAAAACATCTCCCCAAAACACTATCTGCGCTGGATCAGAACAGACCATCAACAGTTAAGACGGTTGTGCTCTTTTGATCAGAAACAAAATTAGCAGCATGGTGGGGCCTTCTGCGGCGCGCAAGGGCGAGACCTTTAGGTATGCAGTTTATGATGCCATGATAAAACATGGGCTGTGTCTTGGCGCTGGGTTTTCTCCTTGCTTCTCATACAGACGTCGCTCGTTGATTCTTCTACTTATTTCTCAACTTTCACTTTTGTTCGCTCATTCTTTTGCCTTTGCAGGGACAACTCTAAGAAGAAGGATGTTAGAATCATGAATATAGAAGCAGCTAAAGCAGTCGCTGATGCTGTCCGCACAAGTCTGGGTCCTCGTGGAATGGACAAGATGGTAAGAGAAGAAGCTCGGCCGGTGTTCTGTTTCTTATGCACATATATTGCTTATCTACTCACATGTTAGAGCTTACCAAACGATCAACCTATTTACCTCATGCAATCTGAATCAACATACTTTCACTCTCTAACATAACATTCTTACAGGTTGCCCAAGCTGACGGGGAAGTCATCATCACCAATGATGGCGCAACAATCCTAAACAAAATGATGGTGGAGCAGCCTGCAGCGAAAATGCTGGTGGAACTCTCCAAATCCCAAGACGTCGTTGCTGGAGATGGTACCACTTCAGTGGTCGTTCTCTGCGGTGCTCTACTTAAAAAGAGCTTGGAACTACTCGATAAGGGCATCCACCCAACAATTATTTCCGACGCCTTTGACTCTGCCTGCCAACGCGCAGTAGAAATGCTGGAAAAGGACGTCGCTATCCCCGTTGCTGTAGATGACCGTGAGTCATTACTCAAAGCTGCGAATACCTCACTTTCCTCTAAAATTGTCTCGCAATATAGCTCTTTATTGGCGCCAATGGCGGTGGATTGCCTGCTCAAAGTAGCTGATCCAGCTCGACCTGAGTTACTTGATTTGAAGGATGTGAAGATTGTGACGAAAGTAGGTGGTACTATTGATGATTCTGAAATGGTGAATGGTCTTGTTTTGGATCATAAAGCATCAAAAGCAGCAGGTGGACCCACCAGATGTGAAAATGCCAAGGTAGCGTTAATTCAATTTCAAGTTTCTCCCCCTAAAACTGACTTGGAGAATAATGTTCTGGTCGGTGATTATGCTGCAATGGATCGTATTCTCAAGGAAGAACGTAACTACATCCTTCAAATGGTGAAAAAAATCAAGGCAAGTGGTGCAAACGTGCTCTTGATCCAAAAGTCAATCTTGAGAGATGCAGTTACCGATCTATCTTTACACTATATGGCCAAGGCTAAAATCATGGTGGTCCAAAATGTGGAACGTGAGGACATTGAGTTCATTTCCAAGACGTTGGGATGCTTACCTATTGCACACGTGGATCACATGAGACCTGAGAAACTAGGCCATGCTGGCTTGGTTGAGGAGATGGAAGTCGGTAGGGGCAAGGTCGTTAAATTTACCGGCATCGAAAATCAAGGTCGTACCGCTACTGTGTTGCTTCGTGGCAGCAACAGAATGGCGATGGATGAAGCAGATAGATCACTTCACGATGCTTTATGTGTCGTTCGTTGCTTAATGCAAAAGCGTTTCTTGATTGCTGGTGGCGGTGCCCCAGAAATGGAGTTGTCGTATCAATTAAGTCAATGGGCAAAAACGCTTACAGGTATGGAATCCTACTGTGTCCGCGGGTTTGCAGAGGCTTTGGAAGTTGTTCCATATACCTTGGCTGAAAATGCAGGTTTGAATCCTATTGAAAATGTCACTGAATTGAGAAATTTGCATGCAAGCGGCCACAAGTATCACGGCATGAATGTGAGAAAGGGGGCGGTAACGGATATGCTGGAAGAGAATGTGGTCCAGCCACTGTTGGTGACGACCTCTGCGTTAAGTTTAGCCACAGAGACGGTGAAACTAATCCTTAAAATCGATGATATTGTACCAACTAGATAAGAAACTCTAAAGAAAGGAAAGAAAATATGCATTGAGCTCCGTTTGGTGCTCAAAAAATGCATTTTATTAATTTTAATAAAACTTTCAAAAAATACAAACAATTAACTTTGCACCTTATAAAAACAATCCTATCTTTTACAGTTAAATACCAGCCATTTAAAGAGAAGAAGAAAAATTCTCTATTTTACTGATACAACATAATCAATTCATCACTGACGGCAGCTGGCGTCAACACCCCCAAATCAGTGAACAGCAAAGTAATTAATGAAGGTATAGTATAATCTCTGCTGGGATTATCTACCGATACAGATGATGGTAATAACGGACTTAATGCAAATGCCTTTCTTTCTACCGGTAAATCACGTTGAGATAAAGGAAATAACCGAGCAAATTTAAACGACTCTGCAGCTACGTAGAACGGTACCGCATGCGCCTTTGCCGCCAAAGCAACGGTGTACGTACCGAGTTTATTTATCACTCCGCCGCTTTCTACAACACCTTCTGCCCCGACCAATACCATATCTACACGTTCCATGACGTAACCGACGCCAGAGTCAAGTATGACAGTCACAGGAATCTTTAGATCTTCAAGGGCTCGAGCCATGGTAAGTCCCGTCTCATCTGGTCGACCTTCAGTCACAATAACACTAAATTGCCGTCCAGAGGCTGCTGCTTTGCGTAATACTGATAAAACTACACGGGAATGACCGTGGCATAGTACGACAAACCCGGGTCGAATGAATCTTTCACCTTGTTCTGCGATAGTGGCTCTCGCTCGGGTTGAGGTGTCTGCGAAATGCCTGCCGCGTTCTATCAGTCGCTTTTTTGCAATATCAAAATTATCTGCTTCAACAGCAGATGTACGGGTTGTGTATCTCAGAAAAAGCTCACAGCCAGCTTTAAGAGAGATTGCTGTTGGGTTGCAGCGTTGAAGAGATGTGGCGGCATCTTTCAAATCACGTTCCAGACCCATCATTGTTGTGGCAGTGCTGTTGCGGATGACGGTAGTGAGAGCTTGAATGGCTGCGACAGCGACTGCCATGTCGCTGGATCTCGCGAGAGCTTCATGGAATTCTCGGACGACGCCGTCATCTTTCATGGCTGTGGGAGAAGACACAGGGTAGCCCACTGCATAGAGGGTGATAGTGAAATATGAGAATTAAGTACAGGCTGGCGTTTATAAGGAGATGTGTTAATGGGATGGAATAACGCGTGCAAATAGTAAATAATTTGCAAGTGATCAAAATTTGTCATTGAATTTCCTTACCTTCGCTCGAGTTGGACGGGAAGCGCCCCTGCCCTGCGATTTCAAATCCTGCCATTTGACTGTTTGCCTTTAACTGTTAGCATTGGCGATCTGCAGCTTGATAAAGTGCGATGAAAGCGACTTTGGGCGCAGTGAACTTCACAGAGTTTCCCACCCACCACAGACCCGTGCCAAAGACACGTAGCGACGAGTTGATTCGTTAATTCTTAAAGATCTTGACTTTAACTACCTTGAAATTCTTGCTTAGACACCATGGCTTTAGCGATGCAGAACAAATTGGCCTTGGGCACCAGGCCTACAGTTGTTTTGAGCCGTCCCACCTCTATTTTGGTAGCCAAGCCCGCTGCAATCACTCTTAGAAACCGGTAAGGATGCTGATCTGTGGTGCATTTGCCTTGATTTTACCACAAAGTGCCAAAGCACACTCTTTTTAAAAAAACGCTCACAAATCTTGTTTCAATCTACTTGCAGGTGCAATGCAGTGCAGCCTATTCGGGCCGAAGCATCCAACTCTGGATCCAATTCTTCAGCACAGTTTGTTGATGATCAAGCTTTTAAAATTGAACGTGTTTCTTTTGGCACCATCCTTACCACCGTCGGCGTTACCTTATTGGTCTATGGCTTTGGCGCCTTTTTCCAGATGCTCCCTGGCGGCGACGTCTCCTCTTTACTCTTAATCTATGGATTCCCTATCTCCGTGCTTGGTTTCGCTCTCAGCTATGCCCAGCTCAAGCCTGTAGGGTGCCGCTCAACTCCCGAAGCCATTGCTCTCCGGGAAGCTCAATCTACCGATATCCAGAAGCAGGTACGTGAAGATGTCACCCGTTACCGTTATGGAGATGAACAGCATCTTGAGGAAGCTTTGGGAAGAATTTTCAGGTTTGGACAAGGAGGCGGTCTTCCACGCCGACTTTCTCCCATTTTGACTGGAATTAGGGAAGAAGCACGCAACGGAGCGTATACTTTAGTACTTGAATTTGAGACGAAGAAGGAGCAAATGACTGACGATATGTGGGAAACCCGTTTGGATAAGATTCAGTCCTTTTTTGGACCTGGAATCATTGCTGAGTTGACACCTACCCCTAGTGGAGAGGATGTTGCGTTGATTGTTGATGGAAGTGGTTCCGGACGTGGTGGTGGCGAGAAGAAAGATGTGTTACCACCGTTGTTGCCTGGAATGAAGCCTAGACAGCAGGCTTAAAGAGTAATTAAAATTTAATTTTTCTTATTTTTTAAATAGACTGCCCCCGCTTTTCTGGGGTGATTTTTTTTCGCTGCTGCTGTGTTTTCTTCATCCATCGTTACTTTTTATTGCTTCAATTTTATAAATTTATGAGATTTGATATATGCAGAGAGCATAAGCACGATGTTATTAGCTGTAAGATTCTGATGTTTATAACAATACCGGCGTCGGTGGTCCAGCTCAGCTGAATGAAGTGCTTTCCAAAAGTGTCTCCTCTCGCCTGCATCCAGCTTTTTAAATTCGTTTTGATACATACAGTGCCTTGAATTTTAATCTCCTAGACTTGCATTCTTGAGTGATCCGAGGCGCATTTGTCTCGAGATCAATATATTACTTTTATGCATTGCGTCGCTCGTCAAGTCCATAGGTTGACCGAAGCCACCCGTAGCTGTCTCCCATCAATATATAATCGCCAAAAACTTGCCATGTCGAGCGCTGCTGCTCCTCCTCCTGCTGAGCCGGAAGTGCTCCAGGAACAGACAGGTCCATTGGCGATCCTGACGCTCAACCGCCCGAAAGCTCTGAATGCCCTGACCACTGGCATGGTCGAGGACCTGTATAAAACCCTAAAAGACTACGAAAACAACCCTTCCATAGCAGCTGTCCTTATACACGGCGCTGGGGGTAAAGCGTTCTGTGCAGGCGGTGACGTCAAGGCAGTCGTTCAGATGAGCCAAGCTGGCGATATAGAAGAGGCCATGCGTTTTTTCCGCAGCGAGTACCACCTCAACTACAAGATAGCAACATTGAAGAAACCATACATTGCGGTATTAGATGGAATCACGATGGGTGGTGGTGTGGGAGTGTCTGTCCATGGTACTTTCAGAATTGCTACTGAGAGGACTGTATTTGCTATGCCAGAGTGTGCTATTGGACTGATACCAGACGTAGGAGGCTCATTTTTCTTACCTAGATTAGATAATTCGTTGGGTTTATATATAGGGCTTACAGGATGCAGGTTGAAGGTAAATACACGGTATCTGTTTCACTTTGTTGCCAAAAAAAAAAAAAAAAAAAAAAAAAAAAAAAAAAAACCTCTCAACCAAATCTTTTTGTGTACTTCTCTCCTCTGCTCTACAGGGCGTAGATATGCTTTATGCTGGTCTAGCGACGCATTATATACCTTCTTCAATGCTTCCAGAGGTACAAAATGCAATGCTAAACACTCTTCCCTCTTCCAACAAAACAAACACCACCGCACAACTTGAAATTTCTTTGTGTTCTCTATTAAACGAATTTCAATCTCGAGCTCCTCTCCCTGCTGGAGAGCTTCCGCAACACATGGACACTATTGCACGTATATTTGGAGGCGGTAAGAAGAGTCTAGAAGAGATTTACGAGGCATGCAAGGCACCTGATAGTGGAGGAGAATTTTGTAAGGCTACAGCAGAAGCATTGTCAAGAGGCTCACCGACGTCTCAAAGAATTGTCGTTGAACAGCTCCACAGAGGAGCTTCCATGCCTCTTAACGAATGTCTTAAGATGGAATACCGGCTAGTGCATCATTTAGTAGCCAAGAATCAATCAGATTTCCACGAAGGCGTTACTGCAACGTTAATTACTAGGACTGGAGCGCCTGTGTGGCGACCATCGACACTGAAGGAAGTTCCATCTAAAAAGATAGTAGAAATGTTTGAGGGGTTACCTCCTGAGCAGGAGTTGCAACTTGAAGGTAATTCTCGACCTTCAAAATTATAGCAATGAATGAATGAGAAAATAATTGAAAACGAAGTTGTATATTTGTGTGGGGTGTGACCACTATGGCACACAATGTGACATGGCATCGCCGCTGAGATTGAGACTGCTCGGAGCCACAGCATCTTAACTTTTCCCTTTTTTTGGTATAAACCCCATGTGCGGTTCTGCTCTCTCGTAATTTTGTTTAATTGCAGTTTGTATAATCAGTATGCATTCGTCATGGTTGCTAAAATATTGTAACGTTGCTGTTTGTTGCCTCTTCGAATAATTTTAAATTGTCGAATTTCGTAAAGATCAGAGAACTATGGGGCTACAATCAAGATCAGTGTATGCAGCAATTTTAGCGTGTATAATTGTGGCCGTTACCGCTCCAAACCCAGTAATTGACCACCAGAACGCTCCTGAACTCGGTGCCTTAAAGGATGACCCAAACAGGCCACAACAACAATTACGAAAACTACTCGAAAGATACAATAGCAAGGTTCCCACAGAACAGAGTAGTTATGGAGCTGAACAAACAGATACGACGCGGAGACGGCTGGCTCAGTTTATAGACAATGCATCTCCCGAAACTGAAGAAAACTCCCTGGCGACATCTCCAAACGCTGGTGGCGGTCAGAGTGGTGCTCCTGGACCAGCGCCAGGGCCACAGGCAGAGATTACTCCAGTTCCGGAACCTATTAATCCATTTGTACCCCCTAGCGATGATAGCAATTTAGTTTGCTGCTGTAGAAGTATGTTTTTAGATATTTTTTTCTGTTTCCATCCATGTTGAGTTTATCAAATTGCGTTATTTAGAGTCATCACCTCACCAACTAACCACCCTCTTCTTCTCTACAGCTGCCACTATATATTACGAAGAACCCTACCAAGAACCACCACCCCCATATTGCTGCTGTGGCTCCCGATCAAACTGTTGCCGACAAGGCAGTCTTATTAGCATTATCTGCGGAGGTGGTCAAGTATGCGGCATTTTAATGCTTTTATCTGCATTAATTGCAGTCTTAGTCCTGTCTATATGCATGACAGGGACATTCTACGCACGAAGACGTAGAAATCAGCTTTTAGCTGCGCATGCAGCTAGTGGGGCTGCTCCCAATGGAGCAATCGGCGGTGTCGGGGGGACTGGTGGTGGGTTCCACCCTGCTGACCAAATAACTATAAATGAAACGGAGATCCCAGGTCTACGTGTCAAGTACAGCAGTGGATGCACACATAACGCTCCCATTACTGAAGGAGAAGGTGAAGAAGCTGCTACAACGATAGAGCATGGTGATATTTCAACTACAACTGCACCGAGTGACACCGCTGCTGCTGCTGCTGCGGAGAATAAAGAATGTCCTATCTGTCTAGATACCGTAGCACTAACAAGTGCCATGTGGGCAGTCTTTCCATGTACGCACGGATGTTGTAGATCTTGTTTTTCTGATTTATTAAGACATTCTAGTAGGCGAGTGAATAACAATAACGCTGTGTGGGCAGTGATGTGCCCGCTGTGTAGAAAAATGGCTGTAGCACCAGAAGGCGAGATGCCGTCATTACCATCAGGACAGCAAAGGATGCCTACTATTTCTGAAGGGAATCATGAACCCTCCTCGCCCTCGGCAGCTGCAGCAGTAGTAGTAGAAGTAGCAGAAAATAGCGGGCAGCAGACGCAGCAGCAGCCAAGTATGACTGCTGCACCGCCACAGCCATGAGAAAGAACCATGCATTTTATCATTACTAAAATTTAATTTGATTTTTACTTCTAATTTACTTTTATTTAAATGATGTAAATCTACTGGTCACATCATGGCATCCGGGATATTTGAACTTGGATTAGATGGAAAGATTGAGATAGAGCCAAGTTACAGCTAGGCGCCGTATATTTAGGTTAGAGATAGACAGAGAGTTCAGTTGGGAAAGACAAATAGAAGAGAGTGGTAGAATTATTATATAATTTCACAAAGAAGCCAAAAAGAGAATATTGGGAAATCATAATAATAATCTTCAAAGACTTTAGAACAAGTGGAACAAGCAATAAGCGATGGCGGAGGTGAAAGTGGTGGCGGTGGTGGTGGATATTAATTTAATAGAAGAAGAAGAAGGTGAAGGTGAGGCAGAAAGAGACGGTGCAGGTGCAGTTGCAGGTGTCGTGGAGTTGTAAGAAACTACCCAAGGGGTATCCAATGCCATTTTCACATCTTGAAGCTGGTACTTAAATGGCTGTGTGTAGTTGACCCCGGGGGTAGGGTCGTTTCCAGGACCACCAGGATTGTACAAACCCTTGTACTGCCCAGTAGGATCAGCCGTTTTGTTGCCAACTGGGAGTTCAAGCCCAGTAATAAGACGAATTGCGGCCTCGTCTCCTGCAAGGCAAATATCGATCTGGTTGTCTTTGTCCTCAAAGTAGCATAAATCGTAGGAATCTTGTTTCAGTCCTAAATCTGCAAGGCCAATAATTTTAACGGTACCAGCGTCGCCAACTTGATAGTCTTTGCCGGTTTCATTCAAAATAAGAGTTTCTCCCGTAGGCAAGGTAGCGTGAAGACGGAAATATTTCTCAAAATCAGTTGGGAATACTCCAGAAACGCCATCGGGGGAGAATCCACCTGAAGTAAACATGCGTAACCTATATTCTACATCTTTTCCCCACAAAGTTGTACAATCATTAGGAAATACATACGGATTGGGAGCAGTGCCCCCAGTGTCTTCCCCCTCGATGACCATACGATTCAATTTTGCACCCACTAATTTCGGTCCGACGGCGTTTGGACCATACGGCAGCGACTTTGATGGGTTGTACGTAAGTCCACGAGCGTTTTTAATCACTCCATCAGGCCCCACAAATAAAATATCACCCACGATTTCAACATTTGTTACATAGCGAGCGTCAGGCAAAGCAGGGTCCATACGATTGCCAAACTCTCCAAAGACGACGATAGTAGACCGTTCATTCAATTCCAAATTAGGAGATAAAGACGCAACGTCTGGATTCACCTTTTCCCCAGTGTTTAAAGTCAATTCAATGTCTGTAGCATCGATGCTGGAGGCAATTGCTGGCCAAGAAAACACAAGCGGCATAGCATCTGCATTATATGTAGGATAGCCCCACATGTTCGCCACATTTTCAGGGGTAGCGACGGTGGTATACATAGAAATTTGGGTGGCATTGGTCGCGCAAGAGCTGAGATTCATCCATGCTCCTCCAGCAGCACGGGCGTAGGATTCCTCGGTGCCATTGACAACACCCTTGACGCCTTCAAAAGCGTAGTTGGCGGTGAAAATTTTGAGTTCTTCATCCCAGATATCAGCATTGGTGATGATATCGTTCTCTTTCATTAACGTCAGGTAACTCTGGGTTGGGTAGGTAGGAGGTGCAGGTGACGGAGCATCAGCACCAGCAGCCGGCGACTGTGCCAGGGTAACGTCTTGAAGGAAAAGGACACCCAATAACACAAGGGGCACCAGCAGGCCAAGGCCTGATTTGGGACCGGATGCATACATCTCAGATGATGGTAGATATATTGAGTGGGTTTACGGTCTAAAACTACTATTTTGGTTTCTACCGGATGTGTCGAATTATCTGTAATGTCAGAATTATATAGTCCGGCGGGTGTGTGAAGAAGCGCACAACCTGCAATTTGCAACTAATTGGACTTTGAAAGTACTTCATGCAGCCATTTGCATGGGTTCTATAGGACAATGCACTGACCATTGGGTGGGCGATCTCGATTACGCGATCATTGCACGTCGGTTGCGTGCTGTCTCCTGACGATGACCTTTCTTACTGTAGGTTACAAACAAATTCTGGCGCTTGAAACCTAGCTTAGCCTAGCCCTGCAGATCCAGGTATCCTAGGCGCTCCTTATGAGAGAATGTGCATGGCAATGTGAATAACTATCATGAGATAAAAGGCCAGGGAGAAGCCAGGGGGCCAGCATACTATCGCCTAGTGGGGCATGTGCTACCAGACAGTCTTTGCGCCCAATTACCAAGTAGGTAGGCTCAGTGTGTAGGCTGGCTCGCTTTCTTTTTCTCGTAGATATACTTGATAAAGGCTCTTTACAGCTATGCATGTAAACCAAACTTAAAGGTGTATTACAATACATCAAGGGTTACACTTCAATAAAAGGGTCTCACAACCCCCTAGGCGACATATTTCAATTGACCTCTGACCATATAATCAGTATTTCCTTTACTCTTCTGACCCTTTGCAGCTTCTGCTTCCTTTTCTTTATTCGTAAACAACGAATTCCACACTTTAGCATCAGCATGGCTAGGCATCAGCTCTTCGGCAGCGGATTTAACTCGCTTGCTGGAAGCACCAACGCCATCACCCTTCCTGCCGCCATCAGCACCCCCGTCTTCAACCTTGGCACGTGTACCAGCAGCAGAACGTTTATTATTACCATTAATACCACTTTTACTTCCTTTTGCAGCTGCCTTTGCAGCCTTTTTCTCGAGCTTATCTGCCAATTCCGCTGCCCTCTGTGCCATCACCGCTTCCTGTCTTTTTCCCAAGTCTTCTCCTTGAGGATACACTGGCAGCACATGTTCAGGAGTCCAATCACCCCCTACAATCTCTTTAACTACCATCGGAAGCTCTTTTAAAGCACGTTCGCTTACTACGTGGCCTACTCCACCTTCTTTTCCTTGAATAATTAAAAATTTTGATTTGCCGCTCAAGGGCAGCCCAGTAACTGGGCACGCAAAATGCACTGCGGCGTCAGATGCAGTCCCCTGTGATTCTTCTAATTTAATATCAATGAGATGTTTCATGCTGGTGATGTGTCCAAGCCCGCGGGGCACTTTTTTTGCTAGTAATGCTTGAACAACAGCTTCTTTGTTGAAGAGGTTGCCAAGCTCATCAGCGGCACATGGAGGGTGTAATGGCATACCAGAGATGCTGCACGAAGTCCATTTGGCAAGACGTTCTTCCTCTGGGTTTACTTTATCGTGTTGTTTGCCTCTGTACATTGCTAAATACGCAGAACGGGACTCTGCTCCAGTGGACCCGCCATCCCCCCCGCCGCCTTGAAGGCGAGGAATTATTTCTAATAAAGCACAAGGTGGGATGCTGGCTTCAGCGAGCGAAATAGTCTCTGGTAAAGTATTACCGCAATGAACAAGCCTCTGCACGGGAGAAACGTAAATATACGTAGAATAAAAAGGGTTAGATTATGTATTTTCAAATGAGGAAATTAAAACAAAAGAATGATTAAGCCGCAACGAAACTGCTGGACTCACATTTCTAAAATTATTAGATAATCTCCCAGTAGCGTGTGCATATTTTTCGACCACTTGAGATGCAGTTTCTGAAGATTCTACATTCAATGCAAGCGTGCTGGGTGCACCTGCAGCCCTCACAAGCACTTGAAACGATGCCATATTATTTTCTGATTATGGCACTTCCAGTAAGTTCAATTTATTAAGCTCTCGCATGAGCTCGGATCAACTTAAATTCAATTTTGCTACCCCACATCACAACTTTCCTCCTGCATCCCGATGACGAGGAACCAGTTCCTCGGCTATCACCCCCACTTTGGACCCCAGTTCCATCTTTCAATTGCCTTGTTAACAGCAGAAACTAAGCAACAATGTCATTGTTCATGCCTGACTTCCTTGACGTGCTCACAGGGCCACAAGGGAACTACGGCTTTGACCCTTTTGGTGTGCCTTTTTATTCCCCTGGTAAGTCAAGATACTAACGCCGTGTAGCCTTTGTAACAACATAATACAGTACAATTTGCAATTCCAATGTGCAGGAGTCCAACCATCCACTCGCCGTCGGATTGGAGGCCCTGGCGCTCCTGCCATCGGCGGCCCGAATGAGCCCGGCATGGTGCCCCCTGGGGTGAGTTTGTTTAATTCTAAGGAATTTGCTTACTAGATTTACTGAAATTGAAAAAAGCCCATAATTAATCAGTCTTCGCACTTTCTCAACTACAGGTCGTCGGCCGTGAGCCAAACGTCGTTGGGTCAGCAGGCTATACCCGCAGTATCCCTGTTGACTTCATCTCCCGCGACAATGAGTACGTCGTCCGTGCAGACATTCCTGGAGTTCACAAGAACGAGATTCACGTCGAAGTACACGATAAAAATGTCTTGAGGTTTGGCCACAACCCCCTTGCCGAGCGTGAAAAAGAGGATGAAGAAGAGCCCGGGGTTTTTTTGAGAGCTGAAAGGGTCAGTTCTTTCCGTAATCGTAATTTAAGAATGCCTGATGATGCTGATATGGAGGGTCCAATGACTGCTCACTACGAAGACGGTGTTTTGCATATCACTGTTCAAAAGAAGAAAGTCGAGGAAGGCGCGATGGTTGGCGCCAAAACCATTCCTGTCGAGTAAACTGGGGCTTGAGGGGTTTAACACCTGAGGGAAAGAGCTGTAGAAAAGGAGGAATGCATCCCTTCCTTTGTCTTTTTTGAGTTTATCGAGTTGCGTTTGCACTAGCGTTCACATTTTGTTGCATTTTGAAAGAAAAAATAAAATAAAGCTAAGAAAAAATTTGGTCGTGCTGTGTGCCCCTTCTGATCTGATGTTAATTAGGAATGCCAGAAAACTATTTCTTGGCTTGAAACAAGTAGAATCTAATAAGTAGTAAGATTGTTTGCTGGTTCTTCAGGCCTACCGCGTCTTTTACCAGGTGGTGGAGCTCCAATATCTCCTTGGCTTCGCCTCTTACCATTTTGGGGTTGGCGTCGTTGCTGCTGTGCCGCAGCTGGTTGATTATCTTGCTGCTGCTGCTGAGCGTGTTCTCTATGTGGCATAAGGGTATTCTCTTCACTAGTGACTTCTTTCCATGCCTTCCATTCGTCTTCATTAAAGGTAACAACGAATTGGAACCTCTCTGCGTTCTCATTCTCAGCACTCACACCAGCGCCGCCGACGCCATCGGTATTGCCTCCTTTACCTTTATTTTTCTTATTTGCTACAGGAGCTGCCTTGTACACTCTCACTCCTTCAGGAGACTCATTCACCTTCACTCTTTTATCCCGTACCAAAAAAGAAAGTGCGAATAAATTCTCTACAGTCTGTGCAAAGCTCGTATGATTTAAAACCAAGTCAGTCAACAAACAGCCTTCATTTTCTCTTACTATACTGTACACAGCATTCATATTTCGATCCGTTTCTTGCTGATCTTCAGCTCCTACCACTACATCATCAGGACGTACAGCTTCCGCGATAACATCCTTTTTTCTACGTTGAGCTACAGCGCGTTTTGTTTTGGCTGCTGCGTCCATTGGGCCCAGCATGTGGAAGGAACTGGGAGCTGGACGGAACCAATCAGCTATAGAGTTACCTAAAGCAGTCCAGTTAAAGGCATAGGGGTCTTCTGCACCGATAACTTGTGCGTCTGTATCGTTTACGTAATGGGCTTTTAAATTACGGATGAAGTCTGCAGGGGTGTAAGATTTCCCTCCTTGTGCAAGTTTTTTTACAAAGGTGTGACCAGCTTGTGCAGCAATGACGAAAATTTCAGACGCGATGAATTCTTCTTGCGGTTTATTGATTTCGCTGTTGAAGCCTTCAGCTTGGTTCAGAAGGTCAGCGACTTGTTCTCCTGTGCCTGCACCTAATTCATGTCGTTTCTCTGCAACAGGGGGAAAATGGGGTTTTTAATTTGCTAACGATTTCAAAGGTGCTGTGCGGATGCTAATATGTGATTGACACCTGACAAACTTGCCTTTGGCGTTGTGGAGGATGGTGTTTAGGTTGCCACGAACCTCCCTTTGGCTTTGAGACTGCAAATTGGAATTGAAAGTGATCAGGCACTTTGTAATGGATGAATGCGGATAATCACATCATTCTAGTGTCCTGTAATATTGCATATTGCCATATCCACGAGGTCTTACCGGTTGGGTTGCCGTCATTTTGAACTATTTTAAAAATGGGGCTTTGCAATTAACAATTCCTGGTTGGTCTAGGAGGCAGATGGTGCTTCCGGTCACACTTATTTGATCACTTTATTAGTGTATGTCGCAATTTGCAGTGAAAAACAAGGTTTTATAAGGCTACCGGTTGTTTAAAGATGTTTAAACTGAAATTTAAGCGCAAACTCAGTTTTGAGGCTCTCTCTCTTGCGTGCAACATTAAGTAAGAGGATGCAAGATGCTGCAGTTTCCTATTTAAGCAAAGCGTTTGCAAGTTCACAAACTGCCCAACCAAAGTGTGAGGTATACTTGGAGTCCTGATCTGATTTCGTGATCAACACACCTTAGGAAATAAAATGTCGACGGTTTGGGGCCTTGTTGCCACGTTTGCACTGCCAGCACCGTTAGCACTACTGCTGCTGTTAAATCTACCTGTACCAAAGTCAGTGATTCTTCCCAATGCTCCCCATCTTTTCAATTTCAAGACCCTTCTCGAATCAAGTGAAGTGAACATTTAATTTCACACCCTCGCTCCTTTTCTTTCTTTCCCCACCTGCAGACCATTTAAGCGCGGTGTATACATCTTCGTTTCTAGAGTCTTGGATCTCCCAATTGTAGGAATATTCAGAGCGTTACACGTCATGCTGTTCCTCCTCGGGCTTTGTTTCCTCTCCGCTGTCCGCACTCTCGCCACTTTACAAGAAAGCCACCTCAACAACTCAGCCTTTGCCACACCCAAATATGAAATTATGTATCTGTCCAAACGTTGGCGTAGTGAACGAAACATGTGGCTTGCAGGCTTTGCCTTCAGTATGTGGGCAGTGCTTGCGGCGTTTTACCGAGAACTTGGTCGGAGATTACAATTGGAAGATCGTCTAGTAGATTTTGAAATGAGTGGATATACAATGACAGCCGATGAGACCACAAGGGAACCTTCAGTATCACGTGAGGTCACTTCTCGTACAGATATGCTTTCCCCAAGGTCTATTTCGGGGTCTCCCATAAAACCGCAACGACCCCGGAATGTGCCGCCGCCTTCCTCTACTGGTGACGGGACTGGAAGGCCGCCGCGACCTCCAGCATCGACACCGTCGCCTACCATACCTCCAGCAGCTGAGGAGATCGAGTTAGCTTCCGCCGCTGCTGGAAATAAAATGGATAAGAAGGATAATTGACGGAGGAAAATAAAATGGAGTAGATGTCACAGTCGAAGAAAAAACTCCGTTTTAAAGGAACGGACAGTTTTGTTATTTTTAACCATTTCCATGTTGCAATACTATTACAATTTTGTTGTTGTAAAGATACCCATTCGTTTAAGTGACAGAAGATACTTTTGATTTAGCCAGCTGCCGCTGTTGCTGGTGGAGGCGGGGGGCTTGGCTCTGAGTCCCCAGACCAATCTGTTGATCTAGGCACTTGAGTGCCTGTGATAGCATCAGTAGGCCCTTGATCAAACCTAAAAGGTAATAGAATCTGATCGATTATATGAACAACACTCGGTCCGCACGCAGCTATATCAGCTTGAAGTATAATTGCGGAATCTCCGACGCCTTGGAGCTGCGTTGGGCCTAGTACATCAATATTTAGAGAGTTAACCTTATCGATTGTGTTGGCGGTGGGAAGAGAAGTGCCTGAAGTGAGGGTGGAGCTCGGCCAGAGACCAGTAACCACTGCAATAGGGGGAGAAGAAAACAAGAATAATTTATTTTTTATCGAGGCAGGCCGAGAAAGGTTTATGATTTATATCATAATTTTGATTTTATTTCTCCTTCTGTGAATAGAATCTAATTCACCATATTGGCTAATGAACCAGATATAGCTACCATTGAAGTTGAAATAGAATAATCCAAAATTACCTGAATATCCAGCTAAAGGGGTGCGTACGTCTGGTGCATTACTAATCAATTGCTGCAGGGTTTCTTCATCCCGAAGCGGCTGTGCATCAATACCAGCACTAAACGCAGAATTGACAGGGACGAGTAATGTAACCTGTGCATCGGTATCTGTAAGTAATATTGATTCATACCCAACAGAGATGAGAAGATCCAGCCATTGGGATACTTGAGGAATGCTCGAGAGAATCTCTTTCAACGATTTGCAACTACCCCCCCCGTCTGATGGGGCTGCATCATTGAGTGTCTCAGGGCTAACGGGGCCTGAAGTCTGGGATATCTTAGAGTATGTAGGCAAGTTTAATCGGTTAAATACTGCGGGAGCAGGGGTGAAACGAGCACCTGGCGTTGCTGTAGAGGGTGCCGGAGATAAAGACGAGGAAGGACTGATCGGTGGAGGTGGTGGTGGTGGTGGCGGCGGCAGTGGTGATGGAGAAGGAGGGCTGTCGCTAGTAAAACTACTACCACCGGATACTTCTGCAAAGACAATAGATAGATTATCTAGGGCTCTTTGCTCTTCAGGAGAAAGTTGCAAAAGCCCTCGCCTGTCAACGAAGTCTCTGCAGTTGAAAATTAAGATGAAATTCAGCGTTTTTGATGCGTTTGTCTCCTCTTTTGCATTTTAAGATGCACATAGGCTCCATTACTGATCGAAATTTGCAAGCTTTTGGCTTACTTGCGAGCTTTGGAAGCATATACGCTTTGTTTGTCTGACAGTAGTGCCAGCAATAAAAATATGCTGAACAATCTATGCATTATGTATACTTGGAGTTAAAATTACGGTAGTAAATGGGAACGACAGGTAAAAATAGAGATAAATGCACTTGCCAGCAATGGCGCCGAATTTATTTTCTAGAAGTTGCATCGACTGTTTTCAGTTTCATACTTTGCCTTCTTGGACGCCTCAAAAAGCCTTGGCCTTACTTACAAAATATCTAAAAATCCAATTTCCATTACTCTCACTGATATATTATTCATTTTATCTGCTAAGGATCAACTGAAGGCGTTATCTAACTGTTTATCGGCATTACTGCTGCAAAGAGCGAAGATGGCGTCTCACGTTGTTGGCACTCGTGTGCGCGTGGGCATAAATTTGTTTTTCTTTTTCCTTCCTTTTCCCCTTCTATTTCCCAGCTGCAGCATATCCATTCTGTCCTTGTTGCACTTGAGTCCCTGTGATAGCATCAGTAGGCCCTTGATCAAACCTGAAAGGTAATAGAATCTGATCGATTATGTGAACAACACTGGGTCCGCACGCAGCTATATCGGCTTGAAGGATAGTTGCCCCATTGCCAATACCTTGGAGCTGCGTCTGGCTTTGTGCTTGGATGGTCAATGGGTTGACTTTGTCGACGGTATTAGCAGTGGGCACAACCGCTCCACCAATGAACGTTGCACTGGGCCATAACCCGGTTAAAATTGAATACCCAACTAAAGGATTAACTATATCCGGTGCATTACTAATCAGCGCTTGCATAGTTTTTTCAGGTCTGAGAGGCTCTGCATCGATACCAGCGCTAAAAGCCGAGTTTATAGGTACTAACAGCGTTGCTCGGGTGCTTCTATCATTTAATAACACGTTGCCTCCTACTCGTGTTATTAAATCAAGCCATTGGGAGGCTTCAGGAATTGCAGCCAAGACTTCTCCTAGAGTTTTACATTCTTCTTGTGGTGTAGGAAACACGCTGGACAGGGCGCTTGGGTTCAAGGGGCCGTTTGCTTGGCCGAGTGGCGGGTAAGTAGGCAGCGTGGTAGGGGTGTACACTGCCGGTGCTGGGGTGAACCGAGGACCTGTCAGCTGCACAGTTGAAGAAGAAGAGGGAAGTGGAGAAGGAGGAGAGGGCGGGGAAATAGAGGGAGGGGGAGATGGGGGAGTAGAAGAGGCTCCGTCAGTCACGATGAAAGTTGAAATAGATTGTTCTTGCTCGGGCGCTGGAAGTGAAACTTCAGCAGCAAGAAGCTCTACTATTTCATTTTCATTTGGAGGAATATTAGTAAAAGTAGGATCTATACTAGTTTCTACCTGAGGAGGAGGGGCTTGCTGTTGCTGCTCATTTGGTGCAGGCGGGGGAGGTGTCGTTTGCTGTTGCGGTGGTGGTTGCTGAAGAGGAGGTGGAGGAGGCGGGGTGGGTGGAATTGATTGAGTAGGTTGACCACCCCCATTGTTGCCAAATAAAAAGTCTATAATATTTGTTCCTCCATTGAGGAAACCAAACTGCTTCAAGCCTCTGCCATGGTTCCCGAGGTCAGACGTAAGGAGCTCAGAAACGTCTTGCTTGCCCTGAAAAGTTGCATTGATCGCGGTTTTAGATGTTGATATATACTCTATTGTTTATTAAAGGTATTTCAAGGCTGAGCTAGGGAGTATTTTCGGTAGTTGTTCCCCGTGTGTGTTACCTGTTGTTGTTTTTGGTAAGTGGCTCCAGCACCAGTTCCGCTTGCTGTGGCCAGCCAAAGAGCGAGCAACAAGGGAAGGACCCGCATTTTCCTAGGTATGTATTGAAATACTAATGACTTATTTAGCTTTGGTTGCATTGCTCACTTGAAGCAAACGCGGTGAGACGAGTTTTTTCTTCTCGGCTTTTTCTTGGGATGTCACTTTCCAAGAAAACTCAAATTGGGCGACTGGACAGAGCAGCTCAAATTCTCTACACAGCGCTAGCGTGGCAACAAATAATGGACTCCTAACAAATTTTCCTTCTAGCTAAATTTGTTTCCTTAACAACTCTGTGGTATACACTGTCCAACATGACTTCCAAGTCTCTAACCAACAAGGGGACCCCTCCTGAAAATATTCCTGGCGCTCCGGTCGCCTTGGACACAAAATTATTAGATGTAGGAAGAGATATCCTTGAGAAATTTGTTCCGATCAAGCAGGTGCACGAGCATGTTTGTGGATTCCATTATTATGCCCACGATATGTCAAGGCAAGTGACTGCCCATCACTATTGTTCCCACCCGACTGAGGAACTTCGACAATGCATCCTCTACGACTCTGACCAACCAAACGCTCGCTTGATTGGCATAGAATACATTGTTTCCGAGCGTCTATTTAACACCTTACCGGAAGAAGAGAAAAAATACTGGCATAGTCATTCTTATGAGGTCTCTAGCGGCACCTTGATCGCTCCCGGCGTCCCTTCTTTTGCTGAAAAAGCTGATATGCAAAAATTGGCAAACACCTATGGAAAGACGTTCCATATGTGGCAAATTGACCGCGGGGATGCGTTACCTTTGGGGCCACCTCAACTTATGGGTGCGTTGACCGCAGATGGTCAACTTGACCCTGGATTACTCGAAAAAAGAGATGCTGTTTATGGAATTGATTCTGAAAAGAAAAAAGCGGATAGGGTTGACTTGGAATATCCAAAAGATATTGACCCTAAAGCGGATCATTGGTTGAAAGGGAACAAAGCATGGCAAGTTGATATGAAAGAGATGGATGTCGTCGTTAAAGTGGACCGTCAGGGCACTGAACAGCAAAAAGAACAATGACGGTCCCCCAAATTGTGAACCATGGTGCATTTAGTTTCGCTCTATTTTTGGATCATAGTTGAATTCCTTTAGAAATAGCATTGCATTTTTTTACTTAAATATATATAAAACTGTACTACCTACGCATTACTAATCAGAATCCATATCTGTATTTCTCTGCCTTTTTATTTCCCTATACAAAATTTAGCAAAGACGGTATCCAGCACTTCCTCAGTCACATCTTCTCCACTGACTTCACCAAGAGCCATAACCGCAGCACGTACATCGATAGTCCAAAAATCTATAGGTAAATCACCTACTACACTACTTTCTACACGAAGTAAAGCTTCAGCTGCTCGGGTCAATGCCTCTGCTTGCCGTTCGTTGACCGCCCAAGCGACACCCCCAGGCGCCAGCTCAGGCGCCCCTGCTAAATCCAGTAATGCCGATTTGAGGGAGTCTAAGCCTTTACCAGTAGTGGCAGAGGTCTGCACTACGGCGGAGAATGCATTTCTCACGTACTCTGGTACAGAATTCTTAGAGTAATAATTTTCATTTTTATTTTCTGTACCGCCGGTACTTCCATCATTGTTGTTGCTATTTGGGAAAGCTGCTAAATCAGCTTTATTGATCACTAATAAAGACGGTGGCATCTGTCCGCTCTTATATTTATCAGTATCTTCAGTACTATTATTAATATTGATTCCATCATTCTCTCCACGAACAACGCTGATATCACTAGTAGAGGATATTAAATTTTTAAAAATCTCGTCATCTTCACATTTCCAACCCACTTCCCCATCAACCACCATAACAACCACATCCGCAGCACGCGCAGCAGCAAGACTTCTCTCCACCCCGATTTTCTCAACTTTATCTTCAGCTTCACGAAGCCCAGCTGTATCTAAGAGGGTAACTGGGATGCCGCCTAGAACAATACCCGCTTCCACAACGTCTCTAGTAGTTCCAGCAATGTCCGTCACAATAGCACGCTCTGTGCCACTTAAAGCGTTTAATAAACTGCTTTTACCTACGTTAGGGCGGCCAACAAGGGCAACTTGAAGCCCTGTTTGGAGTAATTGGCCTTGCCGAGCGGTAGCCAGTGCAGCAGCAACTTTGGCGGCTACATTTTTTATTCTATTTGTAATTGCCTCTACATCTAATGGAGGCAAATCTTCATCAAAATCCAATCTAACATCCATTTCTACTAGCAGATCTAAACATTCTGCACGTGCAGCTTGTACTTCTTTTCCCAACCCACCTCCGAGCCCGGCGAGCGCAGAGTCCGCTGCAGCCACAGTCCTAGCATCTACCAACGCAGCCACACTCTCAGCTTGCGATAAATCGAGCCTGCCATTTAAAAATGCGCGTAAGGTAAATTCCCCAGGTTTAGCTAACCGAGCTCCAGCTGCTAAACACGATTGAATTACTCGTTGAGCGCAGACACCGCCCCCGTGGGTATGTATCTCCACCACGTCCTCTGCTGTAAAAGAGCGAGGCCCTAGCATAACAAGAACAAGTACTTCATCAATGATATTTCCAGACGCATCAATGGCGTGGCCGTAGTAGATACGGTGGGACTCTGGAGTCCAGTTATCGCTAGTAGAGGAAGAGGAAGAGGAAGCAGAAGAAGGAGAGCCAGCAGGGTTGAACACGGCAGCAGCGGTAGAGACAGCTTCCCATCCACTTAATCGAATGATACTCACAGCGCCTTGCTGTGCTCCTGTGACAAGAGCAACGATTGTGTCAGCATCTAGGCTACCGCCATTTTGTTCTTCTTCGTAAGAGCTGAATGAAGAGCTAGAATTTGGTGTTGGGTTTGAAAAAAAGGCGCCACCAGGAAGACTAATCGAAGTGCTGCTTTGAGGCACATGCTTGGGTAATCTATAACGGATGTTTGATGGTAGATGGATGTTTGAAGGTATGTAGTGGCGAGGCAACAACGTGTACTGTGGGGCAATTGCTCCTGCTAGATTTGAAGGAAGAGATTTTTTCCACATGTTAATTAGTTGCATAGCGTGCATTTCCTATCTAATGCGCTACACTGACATAGTCTCCCGTTTACAATTGTTTGAATATGCTGGATTGATGGCATATGCGTGTAGAAAAATAGCATACTTGGAGAATACTTGGCTTTCTTCGTCGGCGACCTTTAAAGTAAAGAGCAACTTTCAACTGATCTATTGTAAGTCTAGGTTTATGGAATAAGGTAGATGTATGGGACAATGTGTAGATATTTTAAATCTGCAACTAGCAATAACTGCAAGACGTCTTTGAGACCAGGAAACTCTGGTCTTTAAATAAAAAGTAATTTAGCTTCAAATCGTGTGTGTTCAGCACGATGGGTAAGCTGGATGCCACCGTCACCTACTCCAAGGACGGGCATAAAAAGAAGCAGCGACGGTGGTTGGATGGCACCTTGAAGTTTGACCTTGAGAGCAGGTTTGCTACTCTCTCTGCAGACGATGGGAAATTTGTAGCGTCAGGCACTATTCCAGCTGATGTAGAAATCCAGGATGATAGTGAAGAGTTTCTTCTAGAATCTCCGTCTATCCTGGTCGTGATTTCGGCAATCACGAGCGGTAATGATCTTCTGCCCCAGGCAGCTCCGCCACCGGCAAAGGAGAACACCTGCCAGCCAGTCGCTATTAGTGGAGCAGCTCTACGGAGACCCTTCGCCCCTCCTCTGGCGTCTCTTCCGCCTGAAACTACATCAGTGCCAACTGTTCAACAGGGTTCTACCCTCCATCCTCGCGTTTCCTGGCAGCAACAACCACAGCAACCACCTAGTTCTGGAAGAATGGAAAATGTGGCACCTGAACAGCCTGTGCAGCATACAAGACCTCCAGTAAAGCGACAAGAACGAACAACGGAAGATATTATGCGCTTGCTTAATGGTACACCCGTAGAAAACAAGACGACATTAGCACCTTCTGCTGTTGAAACTGGCAACCCTCTAAAAAGACAACGCTGTCGTCCTTCCGAGTCAGAACAGCCTTTTCAGCAGCAACCACCTGCAATGCCGGAGCAAGGTAATACCATTAAAACGACGCAACAACGCGTCCCTCAATTAATTCCTAGAGCACCACCACCGCTGCCGTGGCCAGCCCCGCCTGCACCTATTAGTTCCGCTCCTCTTCCTCCAGGTCATTCCTTGCTTAGTGACGTTGCCGTTGGTCAATGGAACCCACGTCTAAATAAAAGCACCACGTCTTATTCTGTCCTACCAGTAAAGTCTTCAGCAGGAAACATCCCTTCTCGTCAGCCTTTAGCAGCGCCTGTGGCTGCAGCGCAGCACCCAGGCACCGTCTACTTCCCAAAAGCAGGCTTCGAAAGTTCAAAACCTGTTCGGCGTGTGGCTGTTTCCGATCGATTCTCTAACGCAGATTCGTATCGTAATGCTTGGGCAGATAGTTTACATGAAGAGATGACTCTAAGAATCGCAGAGGTAGCAAAAGACTTCCATTCTGCTGCAGCAGAGGCTAGGAATGCGGCGGCCGGGGCAGGGGCTTCTTGTTCAGTAATAGAAGCAGCAATGCGCAAAGCACGAGTTCCCTATTACAGCACCTGTGAACTATTTATCTGGAAGAACTATCCTGGTAAAAGTAATAATGGAGGTAACGTTGCAGGAGGCCGCAAAAAGAAAAATAAAGGTCACTATGATGATGGCTATGGTGATGATGGCTCAACTGATTTCAATACTACCAAGCCTGAGAATGTGTATTTAATATTAAAATCCGGCCGTGCGAAGAATGTAGAGTATTCCAAAGGGGATCTCTGGATCGTATCTAATGATCCTTTCATGAGATCTGGATTCGACCCAGGACGGGTTGGAGATAAAAATAGAGCGCCGTGGGTCGGTGTAGCAAGAAGTCTTTGGTTTGGGCCAAATCAAGATGGAAAGTTTGAAATTGAATTTCTTTCTTGCAGGCCTTCTACCTTGGGTCGTTCTACTCCTGTCTACGCCATTAAAGGGCCCAATGCCTCTATGGAGCTCAATACTTTAGATGTATTAAAGAGTCCATCTTTAGCTGCGCTTCCGTTGCTTAAAAGCATCTTAGGGGCTGCGCCTCTATCACTCCACCCCGATGCGCTTAATATGGGCCCTACCACTATTCTTAATGAGTCTAATTGTGTTAAAGATAAAGAAGAAGGGAAAGATGGAGATGGCGTTGCAGTAGAGCAGCAAGAAGAAGATGAGCTCTCGAAAACACCTGCTGAGCTGGCTGAAGCTGTGATTCGGAAATTTAAATTAAATGCTGAGCAAGCAACAGTTGTTAGGCACGTAGCAACCTGGGCGAATAGTAGTATTAGTGCTGAAGCAGCACCTCCAGTATGTCTTGTTTTTGGTCCGTTCGGGTGCGGGAAAAGCTCTCTTTTGATCGCTGTCCTGCACTTACTATTAAAGCTTCGAAACCTTGGCGCTGGTGCTGACAGATCAGCAAATCCTCTCTCCCAGTCCCGTGTTTTAGTTAGTGCACATACCAATGTCGCTGTTGATCGCGTCCTCACTGGATTGTTGGAAAGCGGCTGCAGTGACTTTCTTCGTGTCGGTCCACTTCGGCGTATAGATAGAAAGCTTCTCTCGCATTCTCTCCACGCATCCGAGTCTAAAACGCATGCCAACGCAGCAGCTGAACTCAAAGACATGCTTCGTGAGGGTCAAGGTAAAATTTCTCCCATTGAAGAAGCCGCTCTGCGCGCTGAGCTGGCTGCTATGGCAGCTGGAGCTGAGCGCAAACGTAAAAACATGATCAAAACTGTGCCCGTCGTTGGCGTTACCTGCTGTTCTTCGCTTCTACCAGTATTGGAAGATCTTACATTCGACGTTGTCATTCTCGATGAATGTTCACAGATTATAGAACCTCTGGCTATGGCTCCTATTTTAAGAGCGAAGGCAAAGTTTCTGGTCGCTGCAGGCGACCCCAAACAGCTACCTCCAGTCATCGCAAACCCGCCTCTTATCTCTCCCCCTTCAGAATTTGGTCTTTTACGTCCATTATTTGTGCGGTTATCAGATCTGGGAGCGACGCCTCACCTCTTACGTCAACAATACCGCTGTCATCCTGCCCTGAGCGCTATCCCCAATGCACAGTTTTATCAGGGGCGCTTGCTTGATGGCTGCACAAAGCAGCAGAGACCTTCGCTATTACCCGGTCTGCCCCCTGCTGTGTTTGTGGATGTGAGGGATGGCAGAGAGCAGTATGTTATGCGCAGTACTGCGAACAGTGCAGAAGCGCATGCTGTGGTGAGAGTAGTGGAAAAAGCGATTGATGCTGGTGTTGACCCTTCAAAGATTGGCGTCATTTGCTTTTATAAAGCCCAAGTACAGGAAGTTCAAAATAAGCTTTTGGGGAAAGCAACTGTTCTTCAAGCTGCTCTTGAAAAAGCAGCGCAGGTTGCACAACAACAAAAAGAAAGCTTTGAAAATTCTGAGGAAATTGATGGCCAAGACAAGGAGATCAAAACCTCTGAAAGTAGCTTTACCTCTATTCAAGTCGCTACTGTGGATGCCTTCCAGGGAGCTGAAAAGGATATCATCATCTTAACTACAGCAACCACCCGTCCAGGTCCATTCATCGCTGATGCAGCTCGATTGAATGTAGCTCTAACTCGAGCGAAACATAATTTGGTGGTGGTAGGGTGTGGACAAGCATTGGAGCGCACTGCGCCTGCCTTTGCTGCTTTGATTCATGCTGCGAAAACGACACCTGATGGCTACCATGTCGGAAATTTGAATTAAAACCACAGTTTAGGATACTAATAGTCGATAGATATAATTAAATAAATGAATTATTGCTCTGTTCTTTTTGCCCTTGCTAACTAACTACCTGCTTGTCGCCACTCGAGAATTTATTTGTTAAAGAAAACTTACATAATCAATCTAATAACTCAAACTATAAAATGAAAATGGTCGTACTGAATATACCTATATCTACTCATCTCGAGCCCCACCATCATCTGCGGCCGGAGGAGTTGCTGGCGGCATCAATGCTTCATCTACACCCACCCCCTCTACAGCTTCCTCGACAGCTTCTTCTTCTCGTTCTACTGCTGGTTCTTCTCCTCTTTCTGCTCCTTCTCCTTCAGCCCTATCCTCTGCAGCTACAACCCTCGGTGGATCTCGAGCTGATTGAGGAGTATCTGGACCGGGAACATTGTTCTGCCCGCCAGCACCACCTTCACCACCCGCAGCGTTCTCTGGCCGAACACCTGCGTTATTACGTCTTGGTCTACGCTGAGGCAATCGGGGGCCTCCACGAGGACGGACTTCTTGATTCTGAGGAGCTTCTGGAAGTTCAGGAGCTGCTGGTTCTTGAACATTCCCCAAAGCAGCCTCACCACCGTCATCGCCTCCAAAAGGAAGAACTTGAGGCTGGAAATTGCCTAACAAATCATGCAACGCATGCATCGCAGCATCACCGGACGCCTCCCCATTTACTTCTTCCTCTGCTGCTCCTCCTGCTGCTGCTGCTGCAGGAGATGGTGCCAACGGAGCTGGTGGTGGTTGAGGAGGGCCAACAAATGGCGGAGGCCCCTCAGGAGGCCCAACCCCTGCTGTAAACCTTGCAATAAATGCATTCATATACAGGTTTGTGCCCATTCCAGCCAACTGTGCACACAAAAACATCGTTATTCCGCGATATTTTATCGGTGCAGCTGATCCAATACCATTTCCAGTGGATATGGCTAGCCACACTGCAGTGCACCGACACAGCTGTAATCCACATCGTACTGCTAATAATCTTAATTTTGTACTTCTGGGATAAATCACACCACGTGCTGCTATAATTTCTTGTGCAGTAGGTTTACGAAGTAACGCGTTATACATTTCCAAACAGCAAGTAATAAACCAATCAGCCAAATATAAAGTCGACTCTGAAAAAAGACAAGTTCTGGCGACTCGAGGAGCTCTGGAGTAGAATCTATAGTGATCTTTTCGCACTGCTGAGGCGCGAAGATCTTTCCGTATCCTACGACTAAGGGTTAAAGTAAGATTGTTCGCTGCTATCCAGTCTAATACGCTACGCATCATTTGCGTTGCCCAGTCTAAACATGCATTGATGCACCCAACTTTTACAGAGTGGCGGAGTTCCTTTTCGGGGAATGGAGGATAGATGGGGTCTTCTCCAGTAGCTGCTGCTTGTTCTTCTGCTTCGTAGAGGAGGCCTATGTAGCGATTAATTGTTAATAACGATGAGACAGCCACACTGCAGCAAAAATTAAATAGTTTTATTTAGATAGAAAATTTGAAGGAGAAGGGTTATAATTATTTTCAAGCAGAGCTATTAATATGAAAAGAAAGACGTACTTGCGGCTTAGAGTCCAGGTAATATTACGTGTGCCAGCGATTTTTTCAAGAGCATCGTATCCAACAGGTCTCTGAAAAAGAAAGGATGAAATGAGATGAGAACAGTTAGATCAAAAATTTATAGAATCGAAAGTAAAGTAGTCTGTCTTTTCAAATTTCCTTTAGCTCTAAACTTACCAATTTCTTTATGTAAGGAGCGCTTGAATCTTTATTAATATCATACGGCGTGCTAAAATCAGGAGCTCCGTCTTTAGAGCCAGCAGCACTCTGCAGTGATCAAATGTCCAGGGAGATGGAAACAAGATGAACGACGATGGGTGATTGCCGACAGTGCCAAGGTGCCGAATTATTTAACTCGTATTGATTATATAACTGAACTGGATTATCTCGTATTACCTTAAATACATCGTCGTCATATGCTTGGCGGTATGTAAAACACAGAGCGGTGTTTGGCGAAAAGGCTAGTAAAGTTGATCCCAGCCCGGCTGCGGTGAATGCAGATGCAACAACAGCCTTCGTGGGACCTTCTAAAAGGGCCAGAGCGATGGGCATGCCCATCTGGCTCATATTTGGTATCTAAATTGGCTGCAAAAGGTTATTTAAATTGCCTTGCCGAAATAAAGAGGTTTGAATTTTGATTTTCAAATTGCCCCGAAGATTATGCTATGACAAGGAGACCAGGCTCAAAGCACCGGTTCTGGGCAGTGATCGCATCAAAGTGCATCTGCTCTGGCTATCGTCCATGAGCTTTATAGCGTCTCTTAAAGAGAAATCATCAGAATTTCACCGTTTCTTTACCTTCAGCAAAAGTTCACAGGTCAGCCTTTTTCACCGACCGCACCATCAACCTTTTACCACAAAAATCCACATCTTTTTCCTACGTTGCAAATTAGAGTCATATTTCCTGCGCCATTCTTTTCATCGCCGCCGCAGCAGCTTCAGCCATCTTAATCTTGGAATTCGTTTCTAGCCAATAGCATAAACATGTCTCTCATTAAAGCTCAGCTTAGCTCAGGCGCGTACAGTTAACCACATAACATCATTCCAACCACACATTATTCCTTGAATCTCTTGCATTTCTCATTTTTTTATTTTTATTCTTCCAATGTGTGTGCAGGTTCTGTGGCCGCCCCTGCTGCGTTCTCTCGCGCTCGCCCCACCATGCGCCCCCAGGTTGCTCGCGTCCAGCGTGTTAGCCAAATCTGCCTGGCAACCACCTTGGAATTCATTAAAGGAATCTCAGAGCCCACCATCCCTGACGTCAAGCTCACCCGAAGCCGTGACGGTGCCTCTGGAATCGCCACTTTTGTCTTTGAGAACCCCGCAATTTTCGAGGCCAGCAGTGAGCTTGGCGACATTACAGGACTCTACATGACTGACGACGAGGGTGAGATCACCACTGTTGATGTCCAAGCCAAGTTCGTGAATGGAAAACCCAGTAAAATTGAAGCTAAATACGTCATGCGTAGTTCATTTGAATGGGAGCGGTTCATGCGTTTCATGGAGAGATACGCTGAAGAAAAGGGCCTTGGATTTGCTAAATCTTAAAGCAGCTAGCTTTGTGAATAATTCTTTACGTTAGTTAGCTTCTAAGCAGGTTGAGATGAGGATCAAACCCTCTCTTTACCATTAAGTTTTTAGGTTTAGGTCACTAAAAGATTTTCTGTTACCGTTGTTTTTGCCGCCGATTGATGTCTCTTGCCTTTTTTTCTGTTTTCTTTCGTTATTTTCTTTCGCTGCTCTGTTTAAATTTCTATTTGAAAAAAAAAACATGATTTTACTCTATATTTGACGCAACGTAGTCATTTCTGAGGACACCTGTAAACCTTTCTGAAATTCTTTTCTGTGTCTTAGCAAAAGCAGAAAAAAAGGACGCTACAAAATGTCACCATGCTCTACAGATTTCATCTACAACGGATGCTACATCATTTGCATTTGCGATAGCACCAAGGTAGTCCCTAAGAACGCAGCACCAGCAATGCCAGTAAATACCATTGCTGTCAATGCCGCTACCCCTTGAAGCTGCTGCTGCTGCTGAAGCTGATATTCTCGCTGTTGCTGCTGGGTTGGCCGAGGCGATAGCCCAACAAGGCCATTATCATGTGTATTGAAACGAGGTAAAGAGTGAGATTGTAGCCCTGTTCGTGCACTGTGTATACTGCCACCTCTACGGCTAGAGTTCTTTCGAACACGGGCGCTACTAGTACTGCCATCACGTGGCTGCTGAGGTTCTCGGATGGTGTGGGGCGTTAGCGACAAGTAGGCTGCTTGCAATTTGTCACCCAACGGCAATCTATGTATTTGATTCACAACAGGTCCTAAATTCAACCTGGGTACGCCTACTATTCTGTTCTTCTTTCTACCTCCAGGTGCTTCTGGGACTTGCCACCGTTGATCCTCTATATAAGCAAACAGCGTAGTTGAAAACTTTAATTTGTCTCCAAGCTTACTAACCAAATGTGCCGGAGGTGCTGCTCTGTACAACGCAGCAGCTTGTTGTGCTAATTCATCTACAGACAGCTTCCCTTCTCCTAATATTTGCATCCCTTTGAGTTTCGAATAGACTACATCCCCTGCCCCGGGGCCACAATCCAATAGAGCTTCTCGGTTGCTTCGGACTGCCACTGCGGCAACGTACAACGGCATGAGAGGGTGAGAAGAAATAAACAGATCAAATAACCGGGCACACTGATCTAGGGTTGCTACATCATGTGAAAACCATGTCATATGCCAACTAAGAGCGAAATAAGGCACTTCTAAAGCAGGCTCTTGTAGGTCCGTAATATATGCATACAGCTCAGGGTCTGCTACTTGTAAAATTGGATATAGCAGCGTTAAAGACTCTGTGACTGCGTCTAAACGAGGCCTCGTACAATCCCTAAGATGACAGGTAGCTAAGCGTGTCAACATTCGATACGCAGAAGGCTCTCCACATACAAAGAGCAATACTCCAGCAACGTCATGTAAGCCTTGGTAGTAGTGTAGATTGCCGTCATTGCCGCCTATTGTCGCGTCTATAACTCGTTTCAGAGCTGCGCGTTTGTTATTTCGGTCTTCGTCACTCCATCCTTCAGTCCAGCTCCATAAAGACCGCACCATGTCGCATTCTACCACTTGCGAGTCTTTATGAGGTGTTTCTAGTCTAGTTGTGTATTCCCGGTCATCATGTGATTGGTCGTGGGTTCCTAAAAGAAGAGGCCAGACACGGCTACGTAGACCGTGGGTGACGAGACCACGGATAGCAGCGAGTTTACGAAGGGCGACAATGTCCTGGGAGAAAGAGAAGGGAATACACATACATTTGTGAGCGAGCGGTGTTTTTGAAAATTGTCATTATTAGTTGTATGCAAAAAGGTGTCTAACAAAAGTTAGAGCGTGAAATAGAAGATCACTATCGCCTCTCAAATGCAATAAATACAAGGAAACCTACATTTCGAGCTAAAAGTTCATTTGCTAGGCCGATTGTGTCTTGTGATCTAGTATTATTATTATTCGAGCTCTTGCCCGCCCGTCGTCTTCTGGCCATTCAAAATTTTATAAAGGTCCATCAAGAGTACTCCACATGAAATTATTTAAACCAAGCTATGTTACAAAGGCAAGTTTTGTATACACAGCCGGGCTGTGAGAACACCCGGTGACCGTGTGGCACCAAGCCTCGAGTTGGCGCCCTGCATTGGACATTAAAAATCTTCACATTGCCAGCATTACCACTCGTAAGCGTTGTCTATATTGTCGTATAACACCTCAACGAACCTAGATTTGCCTCTAACGCCGGCTTTTTTACCAATATTTAAAGTTCGGTGCACCCAAGGTCTAAGCCTTCGTTGCGTCCAGGAGATGGCCATGAACAGAATAGTTTCCTAATTGAATCCCCTTTAAACATATCGACACTATAAATGATATATTCACGTAGTCTTAGGAGCTCCCAAATTTCCTCTAGGTCGTAATATTTCAAAAAAATCAACTTAGGCCTCACAAACTGGCTCGTTTTTTCTCACACTATGGAGCTTGACAAGGGCCAAAGCACTGAATTTCAGTCTATAGAACTCTCTGACTCTCCGAAAGACACAACCTGTTCTAACACAAGCACCATACTTGAGGGCAATGGCGCTGAATCATCTTTCCCCACTTCTCGACGCCAGTCTTGGAGAAGGCGCACCCTCAGTAGAACAAACCCAAATATTACCAGTGCCGAACGGATTAAACCTGCCCCATTCTGGTCTCTGTATAAGTTTGCTGATAAATGGGATTATCTGTTTACCCTCATCGGTCTGATTGGAGCTATGGGTAATGGGTAAGATAAAAATCAAAAGTGAAATTTCCGACTCTTTCCCCTCCTCTAAGCCTTTCTCTCTAAATTCCAACTAACCTAACCGATACTAATCTACGACCTTCTTCCTTTTCTACTACCCTCATTTGATATGACTGCAGAGTCTCTATGCCTGTCTTTTCTATTATTTTTGGCAACGTCCTCAACGCAATCGGTCTCAACATCTTTGACCCAGACGCCTTGAAAAACGAAGTGGCCTCTGAAGTCCCCAATTTCATGTATTTGGGTGTCGCATCAGCTGTTGCTGCGTTTCTCCAGACTTTTTTCTTAGTCTATTCTTCCGTAAGACAAGCCAATCGTATGCGAGGCGCCTATCTCGCTTCGGTATTAAGCCAAGACGTCGGCTTTTTCGACACCAAGGGCACCTCTGGCTTATTACTCCAGGGGTTAAATGAAGATTGCAGTACCGTTCAATCTGCAATTGGTGAAAAGATCTCAATGTTTGTCTTTATGATGTCTACTGCCATTTCTGGTATTGCCATTGCGTTTACCCGTGGCTGGGATATGACCCTGGTATTGCTTTCTTTACTACCAGTACTTGCCGGTACTGGATTTGCTATCTCCGTCCTCGTCACCCGCCTCAGTTCTGCTATGAACCGTGCGTATGCTGACGCGAATTCACTAGCACAGCAAGCTTTAGCAAATGTCAGGACGGTGTATGCGTTCAATGGGGAAGAAAGGACGGTCAACGACTATAATCACGCTTTGGAGGCTCCTCTTAATGTCGGAATCAAGCAAGGACTTTACGGTGGTTTTACTACTGGTATGGCCAACTTAGTGGCATATTGTGGCTATGCTCTGGCCATGTGGTATGGGGCCACTCGAGTTGCTGATGGCGCCTACACTGGCGGTGAAGTGCTCAACGTCTTATTTGCCGCGTTGATAGGAGGTTTTGCATTGGGGCAAGCTGTTCCAAATTGGCAGGGTTTTCAAGAAGGGAAGTTTTCTGCTGGTAGAATGTTTAACATCATGAATAGAAAGCCTGAAATTTCCGATGCTCAGTCGACCGAAAAAGGAAAGGGGCTTGAATTAAAAACTGTGCAAGGAGTCGTCGAGCTGCGAGGAGTCACCTTTGCCTACCCAGCACGTCCGGAAAAGCCAGTTTTCAAGAATTTTAGCCTCGTTATTCCTGCTGGAATGACTGTCGCGTTAGTAGGGGAGAGTGGGAGTGGTAAATCTACAGTTGTACAGTTGATTGAACGGTTTTATGACCCTCAGCAAGGTGCTGTTTTACTGGATAACATCGATATTAAAAATTTCCAACTCCGGTGGTTGCGTTCTCAGATTGGTTTGGTGAGTCAAGAGCCTACTTTATTTGCCACCTCTATCCGTGAGAATATCTTGTTTGGCAAACCTGGTGCGAGTCAGCATGATGTTATCGCGGCTGCCAAGGCTGCGAATGCTCACAATTTTATTTCTGCTTTGCCCGAGGGGTACGACACTTTTGTCGGAGAGAAGGGAATTCAAATGTCAGGCGGCCAAAAACAACGTATAGCCATTGCTCGCGCTATTTTAAAAGACCCTCGAGTGCTGCTATTAGATGAAGCTACCTCTGCACTGGATTCAAAGAGCGAAAAAGTGGTTCAGGAGGCTTTAGACAGGTTGATGGTGGGCAGGACAACGGTGGTTGTGGCGCACAGATTATCTACCGTGCGCGATGCAAACTCCATTGCTGTGGTTAAAAATGGCGGTATTGTAGAGCAAGGTACACATGATGCTTTGGTTAAAGCGCATGGTGTATATGCTACGCTTGTTCAAATGCAGGAAAGCAGCAGCAGCACTGCTGTTGGCGGTGGTGGGCGTGCTGTCTTTACTGCTGCTGATGATGATGACGATGCAGATGAGACTGGCTCGGCAGTTTGGGAGACAGCTACCGAAGATAGCAGAGCTGCTAGTGTCGCTTCAAAACCCAGTTTAACCCTCAACAGAAGAGAAATTACACCTTATAATGAGGTTGATGCTGAAGAGGAAGAAGAAGAAGTAGATGATGTGGTGTATCGCCATCCTCTCGGTGCAGCAGCAGTGGCACCTGCAGCGATGGCAACTGAGTTGGTTCCTCGCACCACGAGCACTGCCCTGGATTTGTCTGAAGGCGGCATTCACACTGAACACAACGATATTACTACTAAAAAGAAAAGGTTAAGGAGAAGAAAACTGGCTCCTGGAATAGCAAATTTGGCAAAGCAAAGTAAATTCGGTAAAAAGAAAAAAGGCGATGAAGAAGATTTGAAGGAAGTCTCCCTCCGCCGCTTAGCGCAGTTAAATCGTCCTGAATTACCCGCTGCTATTGGTGGTTTTATTGGATCTGTGGCTATGGGCATGCTGATGCCTGTTTTCTCCTTGGCCTTCAGTTCCCTGATTGGTGTTTTCTATTTGACGTCTCCTGACGAGGTTGAGAGCGGTGCTCAAAAATGGTCTTTGGTCTTCACCGGTATCGGTTTCGCTGCCTTTTTCGCGTGTATTTTACAAACCTACTGTTTTAATTTTATGGGTCAAAAGCTCGGCCGTCGTGTGAGGGTGATGATGATGCAAGCACTGCTCAGACAAGATGTCGGCTGGTATGATGACGATAAAAACAATAGCGGGGTAATTACATCTAAATTATCTGCAGACGCTTTAGCAGTCAAAGGCCAATTCGGTGATACCATGGGATTGATCACTCAAAATATGGTGACGTTGATTGCCGGGTATGCGATCGCGGGTGTGTATAGTTGGCGCATGATGCTTGTCGTGACAGCCGTCATGCCGATATTGATTGCAGCTGTGGTCATCCAATCAAAATTGATTATTGCCTTCTTGTCTGGGGAAAGGGAGACGTATGCTACTGCTAATGCCACTGCTTCAGAAGCGTTTGCATCCATCAGAACTGTAGCTGCATTTGGCATGGAGGGTCAAGTTGCCCGACTGTACGCTCAACAATTAGAGGAACCGACAAAGAGCTCCAAGGGCAGAATTATCTCATCTGGCCTTGGATTTGGTTTTTTTCAATTGGTGATATTTGGTATCTTTTCTTTAGCCTTTTGGTTTGCCGGAGAAGAAGTCAGCAACGGCCGTTCTACGTTTGTTGATGTTTTAAAGGCTTTCTTTTCAATTTTCTTAGCGGCGTTCAGTTTCAGTCAAGCTCAAATGCATTTCCCAGACGTTGCCAAGGGGCAAGCTGCTTCACGCCGCGTCTTTGCTATTATTGACCGTAAACCAAAGATTGATTCGTCATCACCAGATGGTCTGTTACCTCCGAGCTGTGATGGTAAACTGGAGCTGAAGAATATTACCTTTGCCTATCCAGCTCGCCCTGCAGCTACTATTTTTGAAAACTTTAACCTCGTTATTCCTGCTGGAACGACTGTCGCGTTAGTAGGGGAGAGTGGGAGTGGTAAATCTACAGTTGTGCAGTTGATTGAACGGTTTTATGACCCTCAGCAAGGTGCTGTTTTACTGGATAACATCGATATTAAAAATTTGAATTTACACTGGTTGCGGTCTCAAATTGGTTTGGTGAGTCAAGAGCCTGTGCTCTTCAACATGACTGTGGCTGATAATATAAGATATGGAAGAGAAGATGCTAGTTTAGAGACTGTTATTGCTGCTGCCAAGGCTGCGAATGCTCATAACTTTATTTCGGCACTGCCTGAGGGGTACGATACCCGGGTAGGGGAAGGCTCTATTCAGCTTTCTGGAGGACAAAAACAGCGCGTTGCCATCGCTCGTGCAGTTGTCAAGGATCCCAGAGTGTTACTCTTAGATGAAGCTACCTCTGCACTGGATACGGAGAGTGAAAACGTGGTTCAGGAGGCTTTAGACAGGTTGATGGTGGGCAGGACCACGGTGGTTGTGGCGCATAGATTATCAACTGTGCGTGATGCAAACTCCATTGCTGTGGTGTATAAAGGGAAATTAGTAGAACAAGGGACACACACTGAGTTGTTGGCTTTGAGCGGTGCGTATTCACGCCTGGTTAAGCATCAAATGCTCAAAGCAGTTATTTAATTGGAATTTGAAATGACCCAAATGCCGTCTTTTTAATTTTTTTCGAGTTGAATATATTAGTTACTCCTTCGCTTATCCTATCTTTTTGTGTCATTCTTCTCTTTTTAAAATCTCTATACTTTTATAGAGGAGGTACTAACAGCACAGAAATGTCCATGAAACAAATGAAAAGATAAGATATTAAAGCCTACTACAAACTATTACCAACGAAATCATCCATCCATCAAAACTAACTAAACTGTAGAGCTAATGATTCGATGCTTTACATCTCTCTTGAAATTTTTATTACATTCCGTACATACTGGGGGGCACAGAGTTGGGGTTGGTCATCACATTGTTAAACCAAGGGTTGGCAAGATGGTCAGCCAAGTTGGTAAGAGGTCCCTTGCCGGTGGAAGCGTGCTGAGCAGCAAATCCGAGGAAGGCAAGCATAGCAAGACGTCCATTTTTGAGTTCCTTTAACTTGAGGGTGTTGAAGTCACCCTTGGAGAAACCAGCAGGGTCGAAAATACCACCGGGGTAGCCGGGGGTGTTGCCATCAGGAAGCTTGTTGTTGGAGAAGAAAGGGTCCTGGTTTTGGCTACCGGGTTTCTTGTAGTCCTGGAGACGGCGGATCTCAACAAAGTGGAACAGGAAAAGCTGAACCATGAAGAGAACCTTGGGGTCGGCAAAGTACTGCTGAGCACCAGCGGTGGTCCAGTCAGTGCCAGTCAGTTCAGCTCCAAGGACGCCAGCGACACCGAGCATAGCCCATCGTGCGTGCTGAAGCTCGGCTTGCACGTACCATTTGAGAGCTTCAGGGCTCTTGGCGAGGTTTAAGGGATCGAAACCGAAGTTTGCTGCATATAAATCAATGGGTTGGAAAGTCAGTTTTGCAAAGTAAGTCAAGGCGCTGGAGGTAAGATGCAAGTTGGGTTGGGCGATTTTGTTTTTGCAACAACATACCGGGGAGATCAACTCCGGACAGGTGGGGAGCAGTGGCTTCAGGGTTTCCAGGGAACCAGCTGCCGGGGGAGGCAGCGGCCACAACGCCGACAGAACGGCGAGAGGCCTGCACAAAATAAATGATAATTCGGAATTATTAGATAGTCAGTCAGGAAGCTCAAATTAATAGCCATGGAGCGCTACTGTCTATCTTGAATATACTCAATCAAGATCTGAGAGGTCTCACTCAGCCTTGCAGCTGTTGCTGGTCTGCTGTTAATGTCTCATGAATTTACCTTTGTGGTGGTGGTGCGCACCAAAGCGGCACGAGAGGCCAGAGCAGCCTGCATGTTGATGATTTTTAGTTTCTGGAGGTTGGAAGTCAGCGACGAAAAGCAGATAGCGGGGCCAGATCTGCGTTACTTCAAGGTGTTCAATCAACTTGATTGAAGGTCCAATCTTGAAAAGATAAAAAAGATTTTCAATGATTTTCATCCTTACTGTTTGGCTCTCTAGCCTTGATCTGGCCCGATCGCTGTTTCTTTGCTTTACAGTTGTTTTATAATTCTTAAAAACCACTACTATAGCCCCTTTTAAACCTAGATAAAGGCCACTTGATTAACAAAATGCAGGCTCTCTCCGCAAAGATAACCGTGCGTGGCACCGCAGTGCGCGCTGTCCAGAACGGCTCCAAGACCGTTATGGCTGCTAGGCCCAACTGGTTGCCCGGCAACAAGTTCCCTGCCCGTGAGTAGACGATTTACTTCACCCTCGATTATTCATTTCGCCCCCAACATTCATTTATTTTTATCGACTTATCCACTCCACTCTTGCCCCACTGCAGATCTTGAAAACTGCAACTTGCCCGGAAACTTCGGTTATGATCCTCTTGGTCTCGGCGCCAACCCCGAGCGCTTGAATTACTTCAGGTGAGCAAGATTGCAAACTCAGTTTCAATCCTAAAAAAGCCGACCCTTCTTGAATTAAATCTATACCGCCTACAGAAAACCCAATTCTTCTCTGCTGATCTCAAAACATATGCTACTGAGTCCTAACTCCTATATCTTTCCTCTAATACTTCTGACTTGCAGCGAGGCTGAACGTGTCCATTGCCGCTGGGCCATGCTTGGTGTTGCAGGCATCCTTGCTCAGGAAATCGTCCACCCCGATGTCTTCTGGTATACTTCCGGGGCTACCATGGAGCTCCCTATCCCTCTCCCTGGCTTACTTGCCTTTGAACTCTTTGTAATGCACTGGGTTGAGTCCAAGCGTGGATATGACTTGAAAAACCCCGGTTCTCAAGATCAAGATCCCATCTTTTCTCAGTACAAGCTCCCTGCCCACGAAGTTGGTTACCCTGGTAAGTTTTATGTATTTAGATGCATTTCTTCTAGATTTTTATTGATCAGTTATGTTTTCTTAAATTATTCGTTTTTTTCTTCCTTTTCTTTTTGCCAGGCGGTGTGTTTGCTCCCTTTGTGCCCGGTGACCTCAACGAGCTCAAGGTCAAGGAAATCAAAAATGGACGCCTTGCTATGCTTGCCTTCATTGGATTCACCATGGCTGCTCAGGTTTGGGGTGTCAACCCTCTTGCCGCTTTATCTATTCACTTGGATAACCCTCTTGCAAACAACATCTTCAGTATTTCTGCATCGTCCCCTATTGATTTCCATGCACCCACTTGCAAGATCCCTGACACTGTGACTGTGCAGGGTCTTACCATCAAGGCTGGATGCTTCCTTCCCGGACTCTGGCCCTAGAGAGTGAGATTATTTGAAATTTTATATTTTAATATCGGCATTTGTAGGAATTAGTTTTGCCTGTTATATGTTTTGTTTGAACATTTAAATCAATCGTTTTCTAAATCGTAGAGTGCCCTATGAGAAATAACAACAACATCATCATCATTTAGTTCCTTTTAATTAATACTGGGCTTTGTAACCTTTCCGAGAGAGAGAACGACTTTCTGAAAGGTCGTATATTAATTAATTAACCAAGTAAGAGAGAGAGAGAGACAAAGGAAGGCATAGACATATTAGATACCAAGCAAGAGGGAGGTAAATACAACAACTACTACTACAACTAACAGTGTATTCTGAAACTATCAAATCTAGAATACGATCAGATATTTAACAATACAATTAGATGGGTGTGACGGGGCCGAGGAGGGTGGAAGTATACGACATCAATACGCTATCTAGTTTCCTATCTGTAGGTGGAGTAACAGTATCCCCATCACTGTTACTGCAACTGTCATCATCAATAGTGTCATCATGATCATCATATGCAACTACATTTGAGAAACTGACATCGAGGTCAGTACCAACAACATCATCGCCAACACCTCTGTGTTCTTTCGATTTCAAGGTACAGCTGTCCACTGCTACATGGGCCTCTAAACGTTCCTGCCAAAAGGATACCATTGTTTCTAACTTCTTTGCACTCTCAATTGCTGCTGCATCCGCTATCGCACCGTTATTGTGGCCCCCTTCTTCTCCAGGAAGACTGGCAGTAGCACTGGTGGAGGTTGAATCCCGAGGCGTCGGCGGCAGGGATGACACATTCTGAGAGACAAATGCATGTACAGTATCAATAAGCGCCCCATGACTAGCCTCACGAGCAGCAAGCATGTACGCGACCTCTTGCACTGCAGATTCTTGTTCTGCAGTGCTGGAAAGCGCTTCAAGAAGCTCAACTTCTTTAGTGCAAAGCTCTGAGGAAAGACGGGAAATTTCTTTATCTTTATTTATAATTTCAACTTCAGCCCGCTGCAATTTGGCACTGGTTTCTTGTAATTGTAACAGTAAGCTTGCATTGAGGAGAGACGCGCTGCCGGAGTGGGAAGGTGAAGATGCACCTGAGCTGAAATCAGTGCTGCTATGGGCGGGTGAACCAACAGAGAGAGGATGGGTTGCTGCGTCAAAGGTGGCAGCTTCGACCTCGTTGGCCAGCTCTGATAGTTTCAATTGGAGGGCATGGATGACATGATTCTTCTGTTCAAGAGCCTTGGAAGCCTAGGAGGGGGGGTGGAAAACAAAGCGAGAGACATGTGAGTTCAGAACTTAAAAATTAGGTCACAAGCATGAGCTGTGGAATGTATGATATCCCACTTACCATATCTAAACTGGCTTTTACCTCATCTTCACAGAAAGTCAATCTCTTCTGTGACTTTTCTGGTTTGGAATTTAGTTTGAAGAATAAATTTGAAAAGGCATGCAAAAGAGACTCTAACGAGGCTGACATGCTGCCTTTGGCCAATCAATCTATCCAATAGAATCAGGTGAATGGATATGTATGAAATTAAGCAGGGGAGTGCGCTTTTACTGCAGAAGCCCTGGAGCATATTCAAAATTATTTTGGTTTGAAGGAAGGCGCCGAACTTCGGAAGAAGAGGGGAGGCAAGAACACATCACAAATACAACTATATACGAATTTTCATAGCATCTCCAATGTGTGTACTACTGCGTATTTGCAGATGTAATATCTCGATAATTTGGATCGCTCCATGATGAAGCTCATTCTGCTGTTGACGGTGATCATTGCAGCGCTGGCATTGGCCACGGGTCAAAGTTCCTGCAAGAAGGCCCCTCCTGTCGTGAGAGACTACACCTGGCGTGGATATAACGAGCTCTTCAATGGGTATGCTTACAAGAACACTCGGATCATAGACTCAATCTTCAAAACTGAAAAAATGCCAACTCTCGGCTCCTGCTTCCGAAATTGTGCTGACTCTCGCACACCTCCCAATGACTGCCTGACTTTTTCTTATGAACTCCGGACTAAGAAATGCAGGATGAGTAACAGAACTATTCCCTATGACCCAACTGATCCTCGGGAAATGGCGACAGCTCAGAGGTGGTGCCCTAAGAAAGGCTTTACCTCCGGTTGGGTTATTGACATGTATGACTAAATAGCATGGCATCTGCTACTGATTATTCAACGTGCTTTATAAATTGACAATTTTTTCGTTGTATTATTACTCTTGAATTGGATTATCTTTTATCTTTTCTCCACAAACCGACCACCGCCTCTTCAATAAGAAAACCTTTGACTTCAAATGACAATGCCCCGTACTATTTGTAAATAGGCAACTTGCACTTGAATAATTGCACTCCTATATATTTCAGATGCTTCTAGTGAGAAATAGTGTAATTGAATTGCAACTAGAGGGTTTTTATGAAAGAGTGAGGTCATTCCGTAGAGCAAACGGAAAAGGCGGCCCAAAACACACCCAATTGGCAATGCGTTGCAATATCAATTACAACATATTGTATCTAAACAACATAAAGTGTCCAAGTCAACAACGAAGACATTATCCTAGCCAACGACTAATTAATTCGATGGCTGATCTCTTTTCTACGATTGCCATAATTAAGGACCCAACCCAGCACACACGCTGGCAAGGTCACGCTTCAGCTGAAGGTACATCGGAATACGCGAGTGGATCCATTCACGGGTTCAACACAGCACACTTTCGTCCGTTTGCATTTGAAGGCCCCTCGGAGACGCTGATGTTGAGCACACTGGCTACTGGGACCTACCTTGGAGATGCGGACGATAAAACAGATGAAGCCGTAGAAAATGCAGTTTTTAGATCCGTCGCTGAGGGTTGGAATGTCATGGATAGTGCTCCAGTGTACAGAGAAGGCCGTGGGGAGAAAGCGGTCGGTAGGGCTCTAAGAGCTCTCCGCTTGATGGGCGGTTGCCGTCGAGAACACCTTTTTATATCTACCAAGATAGGCATTGCTGCAACTCCACAAGAACTATCCGATTTTGTTGAATTGTACTCTAGTACTGGTAGTAGTAGCAGTAATGAAGGGAAAACTGCTGTGACAAAAAATGATATATACGAAGACGGTCTTTCATGCTGGCACCCTTTATGGCTCGAAGCCTCTCTTAACCGAAGTTTAGAGGCTTTACAAATTGATACCGTTGATGTACTGTATCTCCACAACCCCGCTGAAATTCTGCTTCCTTGTGTCTCTCGAGAAGCATTTTGGCAGAAGATGAGATTGGCATTTGATTTTTGTGAGAAGGCTAGGAATCAAGGTAAAATCAAGGCATATGGACTGGCTACGTGGGATTGCCTTAGAGTGGCACCTGATGACGAATTGTATGTGTCCTTGGAACAGGTAGTGAAACTAGCAGAGGAGGTTTTTGCAGGAGGGAGTGGCAGCAACAGCAGCAGCATCGGTGGTGAAGGCAATGATAAAAGACAATGCCACGGTTTTCGAGCCATCATGTTGCCTGTGAATACTGGAATGCGTGAAGCCTTTTTAGAGAAATGGCAAACTGTAGAGAATGGTAAAGAAAATGTTACTTTATTAGAAGCCGCTAAAAAACTGGGAGTTGCGGTGTTCTGTTCGGGGCCTTTGGCGGAGAGTAGACTACTTCAAGATGAGGTATTGCTGAAAAATTTGGATGCGTGTGAAGAGCTGGCTGGGATAGAAGGAGCTGGGACTAAATTGTTGCAGATTGCACGTAGTGTACCAGGCGTCTTATCGGTCTTGGTGGGGCATAAAAGTCCAGTAAACGTTGAAAACAATCTCATGTTGACCCGAGTGGCGCCAATGTCAGAAACTGAGTTTTTTAAATTGATTGAGAAATTGCCAGATGTAGCTCCTGAAAAGGAAGACTAGTTGATTGTAATGGCTATATGTGTAATTAGAAGCTGAAATTACGTGGGTCGAAATGGGTGAAGTCAGGGACCGACCACGCCGTGAGATTGCCCTGCTGCGGTGTCTGCTGCGGTCTGCACAACATGAAAAAACAGACCTGGCCACTGACTTGAGCTTACTGTGGTCTCACGCACAATGTTCTTTGGCCTTTTATTGTTTAAGGCTTTGTAGTCCCCTTGAGTTGGATTAATATCAATTCTTTAGCTGTGTATTGTTCTTCTAGAAGCTCCATTGCCTCTATTCTATCTGTTACTTGCACCATCTGCCAAGTGACTGCTAGCCTTTGATCAACCCCATCTAAACTTTAGACTTTATCATTTCACGTTTATGTGCCTAATATAGTCTCAAGGTATGCTGTTTACACATGATATCGTGCCAGGAGAGGCTGTCTTGAGCGGTTCAGCCCCTTAAGTGCTGCAGCCCACCGTTTGCCATTGGCGCTGACAGCGCGGTTTTGGTGCAATTAGATACTCAATTGTTGACCAATGCTGAATCGGTTGATTTTTAGACTATGTCTACTGCGCCAAAGTGCCTGGCGTGGCCCGTCAAACTTGAAAGATAAAATTCTGTCTGTCTCAAGATTTCAAGATTTTTATGACTCAAATTCGTTCTCTTCAACTTTTTGCAGATGCATATCGTTTACTCCGCTTTAATTTTAGCTGCCACTATGGCTTCTGCCATCGCTGGTCCCCAGCACACTGGACTGGGTACTGCGTAAGTTTATCTGCCTTTCATCCAATTGCTTTCTTCTCCGAAAACAGGTGACCTCACCTCCTTTTGCCAGTTGAAACTCATTGTATCTTCTCTTGTTCCCCCTTTCAGGTACTCTGGTCCCCGTGATATGGATGCTACTGGCAAAAATATGTGCGAGTTCAACGCAAGAAAACTCAGCATGAAGTGGCAAGTATTCTATGGCGCCATGAATGAACGTGACTGGAATGCTATCGGTGGCAAAGATAGCATCTGCGGTCGCTGCGTCAAGGTCCGTGGTGTCAAGGGCCACACTACCCCTGGCCACGTCATTAAAGATATTTATGTTAAGATCGTTGACCAGTGCCCTGACTGGGCTTGTGACCGTGGAAATGTCGATTTCTCCACTGTTGCTCTTAAAGCCATTACTGGATATTCTTGGGATAAGAAAAAGATCGTTTGGGAGTACGCCCGATGCCCTGATGAAGGCCCTACTCCCCAAGAGACTGCTAATGAGCTCCTCGAACAGGCCGAAGCTGCCCAAAACAAGGCCGAGGAGGCTGCTGAGAACGAGAAGGCTGCTCTTGAGGCTGCTGAACAAGCCAAGGCTGCTGCCAACGCTTCTTTCGATAACGCTGAAACCGCTGCTGCTATCCAGGCTGCCGAAAAGAAGGCTGCTACCGCTGCTGCTGCTGCTCGTGATGCGAGTTCTCTAACGAAGAGACTTGCTGCTGCTGCATCTGCTGCTAAAAAACGTGCTGCTGCCGCTCTTCAGAGAGCCAAGGGACGCAAGATGCTCCGATAACTGTCCCCACAGAATAATTCAGAAAAACGTGTTGAACTACAAAATGACGACTTGCCTTTTCTTTTCTTCTTCCTTAATTGTTTTCCTTCTTTCTTCTCTCCCGCCCATCACCTCTCTCCCCCCAGCCTCTTTCTTTACAATTAGTGAAGAGTTGCAATTAAATTAACACCGGTGTTGCTCAGGTGTTTCTTATTTTGTCTTTCTTTCATTCTCATCCTTCCTCTATCTCTTTATATTACCTTGATTTTTCAACTGATTCTTACCGGCAAGACTCTTGCTGAGTTTTCCTTTTACGGTGAACACTGTACCGCTTTACCAATAAAAGATCGTTTCTACTACTGCACATCATGAGAAATAATGAATTTTACTCCTTTATGTAAGCATAGTTTTAGAAGTATTTTCAGAGCTCAGAGGTCCTCTGGGAGGAGTTTTTAACAACATCAGTCACTGATTGAATCAGGCGGCCCGGGGCGCCAAAAAGCAAGAGCTGATTGTAAATTGTATTAAAACCCAGCAAATTCTCAAGTCAACAAACCAAATTGATATTCACTAAATCATGACCACAGCCGCCGTTTTACCGCAGCTTGAAGCTGGAGAAGGCGCAGCAAGCTACAATCCAAACACTTTTGATTATCAATCACGGTCTGATCGTCAAGCTGCTGGTCTTTCAGCATACCCGTCATCAGAAGACTGGTTGAAGATTTTTCATGATTCAATCGAGAGCTTTGGGAAAACTGCATCGAAAGACACCAGTGTTAAAAATGCTGACAAAAAAGCTGCCGCCTTTGCTGCCATGTACCGAGAGAAGCTTGATGCCTTGAGCTCTACTATAAACTGCCTAGAGTTGTGTAGATTAAGGTTAGATGCGGATATACATCGTCTTTGTTGATGAAATAATAATAATAATAATAATAATAATAATAATAATAATAATAATAATAATAGTATTGAAAAAGTGCCCTGTCTCTCTTTTGCTCTGTCAATGCTCATCGCTTTTCCTTTCTCTATGTTCTCTACAGGGAAGAAGCTTTGATTGAAGCTGGTTTCAAAGACATCTACCTAGACATCAAAACCCGTGAGAATGAAAACGCATTAGAACTCCTCCCAGAAGTCCTCGCTGAGCTAGATCAACAAGAAAACCTACACGAGCGGTGGGAGCTCATTATTCGAGGCGTCTGCGCAGCGAATATATTTGATCTCGGTGCAGCTCACACCACAGATATGTACCATAGCAATGGCGGAGTGAGTTTTCATGATGCACGGGAGAAGCTGTTACCCCGTCCTTGGATTATAGACAACATGGATAGGCTCGTCAACAAGCTTAGTTCCTCTCCAGCAGAAAAAATAAAAGGCGGTGAAAACGGCGACGACTTGAAAAAGCAATCGTCTCCATCGTATAAGAAAGCATTGCTCTTTGTTGACAACTCAGGAGCTGATGTGATCCTTGGTATGCTCCCCTTTGCACGCGAGCTTGTCCGTCAAGGCACTCAAGTTATCATTGCAGCAAATGAGCTCCCCTCGATTAATGATATTACTTTTGCTGAGCTGGACGGGATTTTACCAAAGATAGCATCACTTGATGATGTGCTCTGCAAGGCCATTTCCTCGCAAAATTTAGTCGTTCTTTCTTCTGGAAATGCACTTCCGGTTATAGATTTAAGACAAGTGTCTTCTGAGCTAGTTGAGAGGGCAGGAGATGCTGACTTTGTGATGTTGGAAGGGATGGGACGGAGCATAGAAACCAACCTAAATGCTCGTTTGGGGTGTGATGTGTTAAAAATAGGAATGGTGAAGCATCCTGAAGTGGCCGCTGAGTTAGGTGGGAGAATGCTTGATTGTGTTGTTAAATTTGATGAAGTTTAGGAAGTTATTGTAAACTTGGTGATGGGGCCGCCCAAACATAATGAATATGGAATTATTTTTGCTGTGGGGTTGGGAAGGCGTATTGCTGTTATTTTCAATTTTATACCCTAGTACCCAATACATAAATATTGCAAGAGATCCATGCGTACATGCCTATTGAGCTATCACTGACTTTTCTACTGAAATCGAAACTTGAATTTTTTAAATTACTCATTTGATTTTCGTCATCGTAGTCTCTCCCGGAAGCTTAAACACGCTGAAAAAGCCCATAATAAAATTTAGCATATCTGACGATCAGTTATAGCCATAGAAATCAAAATATTATGGCGCTATCTAATAGCATCAGCACTGTCTCAATCCTCTGCACCGTCGCCCTCGTATTGGCCGTGCTTCCCCAAGTCTACGCAGGCGAGCTCTTCCCATGGCACCCAATCCTCATGGGTCTAGGTTTTCTAGGATTTATGTGTGAAGGGATAATTGCTGCATATAGGCTACGGCCAACAGATGGTCCCCCGCGCGTTGCCGCTATTCAAAATCACATGTGGGTACAAATGACTTCTACAATTTCAATTCTACTAGGTTTCTGGGCAATATATTATAATAAGACATTACACAATAAACAACATTTCAAAAGTCTACACGGCAAAGTCGGTTTATTTACCACTTTACTAAGCCTTGCCGCCCCGACCCTCGGCGTCCTTAGTTTTAAAAAACTTGGCTTACTCTCTCGACTACCTTCTGAGTGGCATCCATTTATAAAGTGGCTGCATAGAATGCTTGGCGCTATTACTTGGGTCAGTGCGATCCTTGCTATGCAGCTCCCTTTACCCCACAGAGCTGTTTTTGAAGGGCTTCTATGCTGGGCATGGCAAGCGGCATCGCTAGGTCTGGGTGTTGCCATGCTGGTTATGTTGCGGAGACCAGGGCCAGGGAAGCCTGTCTTACCGTCGGTTGATTTTACTGGTGTCCAAGGAACGAAGCATCATTAGATGAGGACAGGACACTGTATAGCTAAATTAATTTAACTTAACTTAACTACCAAACCCTCAAATATTTTGTCTAAGTTTGCTGTACCTTCCAATTTGAACTTGTGCTGCCGAATATAAATTACCAATACAACAGAGACGGATAGAGAGATACACGTAATCAAAATAACTCTATAAAGTGAATAACTCTATAAGAATACGTGTCTAATTACTTTTTAAGTTTTGGCGAGATGAAAATAACTTAAAATTTTCAACTTTTTCATTATCGATAAATTTTCCCGCCGATTCCCACAACTCCAACCACTTCAAATACCACCAGTCGGCAGCAACAACACAGCAACAAATCTTACCAAACCATTTCCCACATTTCCAATACCTCCCTAACCGTGCTGCCATACTGTCATCCCGATCAAGCTGTATTACTGAATCATACACGCGTGCTGTGCGCTGCGCCATGGCATGCCAACTGTACATTTTTGTCACCTCTTCATGTTGGTGAGATACATCTACAGGGCTGTTTAAAACCCTTTCTACTGCAGTGTCTATTGCAGATAAAACCCCTTCTGGTGAAGGGTCTGCTAATACCAGCATCTCAGGAGGGAGTACTTCAGGGACTCCACCAACTCTAGTAGAGACGACCAGCAGTCCCGCCGCCGCCGCTTCCACAAGAGAGACACAAAATGCCTCTGTCAATGAACAATTTAAGAAAATTTGACCTTGTATGAGTAGCTGACGTACATGATCGTGCTGCACTTCTCCAATTAACGTCACACGGGAGTCTAATCCTTCACTATGTATTATTTCTTCCAGGAGGTGTTTTTTCGGGCCGTCGCCTCCAATGATAAATTTTAATTTTTGATATCGACGGCATAGTTCTGGGAGTACTGCTGCTAGTAAATCTATGCCTTTACGGTATACTAATCTACTCATCGCTATCACTGTTATTGACTCTTCACTGCTCCTGCCGCTGTGTGCCATCACTTTCCTCTCTGTTGTTGAGCTCCACATTTTTACTTCTCCGGAGTCATTCCCTACAAGAGGTTTGAATAGCGAGGCCTCTACCGCGTTAGGGATAACGTACACTCTTTGTGGAGGTATGCATGCACGTAATACTGTATTTTCTTTTGATGTGTGTGACACACAAATAGCAGCATGGACGTCTGCCAAGGAAAATTTCAAAACTTTGTTAACGAGGATAGAAGAAGCATCAGCAAAGCCGAAAAGAGAGTGGTCTGTGAAAACAACACGGCATCCCATGGTACGGGCATGTAGTACAGCCTCATGTGCCATTGTAGAGAAGGCTTGGTGGGCGTGGACTATGTTGATTTTTTCTTGAAGGATAATACGGCGGAGGGGCGGGAAAGCACCAAAGATAGTGGGGAAACTCGCTTGCTGGTAGATTGGCAGGCGAGGGAGGTAATATACTTTCAATCCGTTAGTAAGGTAATGGATGCCTTGAATATCTCCATAAGAGTGGGTGAGAATGACGACTTTGTGGCCGAGTGCCATGAGGCATTGAGAGAGTTGGTAAATGTGCGTCTCTACGCCACCAGTGTTCGGGTAGAAAAAATCAGATACCATCAAGATATTATATGGGCCTAGGGTATCCAAACTTGTATCCATTTTGGGGAAATTTTGGCGTCCTGTTGAAAAAGCAAATCAATCCTTAGATCATTTTTTTTATAAATGCTGGACAGAATACAGTTTGCTAGACTTTAGCCTCGTTCACGGCATATTGATGTGGCTGACTATATGCAATAAGTATTTCTATTTTCAGGTAATGTTTTATGCGACTTGAAGAAATTTGAAAATATTTGTCTTAGTTTAATTTTTTTGGGTCAAACGTTTCACACCAAGCGTCCTCAGGCCATATTACTAATTGGGTATTTTTTGCAAAAGATATATGAGATACTGAGACTGCCCGAGATGCCGCGCTGTAGGCACTTTGCCATTGCATTGGCAATCTTAATTCTAGTCTATTCTTCGCTATGTTCGGCCGCGCACACCGTGCCCCCCACTCAACAAGACAGCAAACTACTAGCATCTTCAAGTAGTATAGCAAAACACAGCTCGCTACCACGGCTTGAAGATTGTGCTAACTGGTCTGCCTTTTCTTCTGGAAATGCCACCGAAGAAGCCCTGCACACGCACATGTGTAATCGCTCAGCCACTCTACTACAACAACCCCCTACCCCAAATGAACCCGTCCCTAAAGATGATGTAGAGAGTGTTAAAGCTATAGAAGAAGCGGTATTAGAAGTTTTACCTACAGCACAACAAAATTTTGCACTCACTCGGGATGGGGCAAAAGTCTTGGCCTCTAATCCCGGCGCCAAAAAAGTAGGTGCTATTCTAGACGACGACACTGATACATACATGAGAAACGAATGCCAGGACGATAAATGGGTTGTACTAGAACTTAGCCAGGTTGCTAAAATATCTAGAATAGAATTAATCCAACATGAGTTGTACTCTTCGCGAATCAAAGATTTTGAAATACGAGGGCGACAATCACATCCTCGAACAGATAATGTAGAAACCTCAAAGGGGTTAAATAGCACATCTTGGAAGTTGTTGGGCAAATTTACAGCCGAAAAGGCCAAAGGAACACAGCAATTTAATGTAGAAAGGCCAATTTGGGCTCATTATTTGCTTATTCGATTTTTAACCCACTATGGCAATGAGCCGGTGTGTGCTCTGAACGCCTTTGCTGTGTATGGTAAAAGTGCAGCAGAGGAGTTGGAAGATCAGCTAGGTGAAGGGGAGCTAGGTTTGGAAATACAAAGTGGTTCTGGTTCGGGAGCAGAGCAGGAGGGTGACAGCGTCGGTGGACGCAGCATCCCTCTGGTAGGTGCTTCTCCTCCTAGTGCAGATGCTGAAGTTGGCAAAAAAAGTATTTTAGATTCTAATAATAGAGCTGTAGGGGGGATACACACCAAAGAAGACCCCCAGCTACAACAGCAGAAGGCAAATGAGGCTGTCAACGGCGAGAACGCGGCAGCAAAAATTGAAGTTGCCACAAGCGTCGAGAGTAAAGAACAACCCTTAGGAAAGAAGGATGCTGCGCTTGCCTCTGCAGACAAGTTAGGAGAGACCACTTCAGGGATTCAAAACACTGACGCTTCCACTCAAGCTTCGTTTAAAGAGAAATCACAGCAGCCGAGCGATGCTCGCAACTCGAAGGATAATTCTACTGCACCCACTGGAACTGTCGATAGTACGATTGGTGCAGATGGTAGCTCTACAGAAAGCCCAAGTACACATCTAGAAAACAGATCTAAACCTCCTGCCATTAATATCACCAACACAACGCTACAAGCACCACCGCCTTCTGTTAAACATATTGCTGCTACCACAGCAGCAGTCCCTGCTGGCGGTGCCGCCAGTAACGGTGGTGCCGGAGGCACGAATAAATTAAGTGGTGGTGGTAGTGGTGGTGGTGGTCGCTCCCTCCCCTTTGATGTCTTTGAACCTCTCCCAGTCCCTAAAACGAAAACAGGCGGCGGTGTTTACGACGTCCTGGTCCAAGAAATTAGAGTCACGAAAGCACAGCAGCGCGTTACAGCCAAAGCATTAGAAGCCCTACAGCGTAATCTCACTGCTGCATCGATCGCTTTGAGTAGAATGAAGACAGAATATGAAGTGTCAGAACTAGATTTAGAAAAAAAGGTAGATTCGATGATTTCCGAAAAATTAAATCATTATGAAACAGAAATGATCGGCCTTCGAAAGGCATTGAAACGTGCTGCAAAACGTGAACACGCTGCGTTATCATTGTTAGCGATGCTTGGTGGGGCATTAGTGTTGAGTATGCAGGGCAGTAGTTTGGGAGAGAACTGGCCAAAGGCAAGGACGACGGTGCTTTTGCTAGCCTTGGCGAATGGGGCTGTGGGCGTTGCTTTGCAATGGACCTGATTATCTATCTCTGTATGGGCAATCAAATAATCTGACAGAGTGGTGGTGGTCGTGGTGATGGGGTACCTTTTTCTTGTTCAGCTTCCCCTCTCCCACAGAATCAAAAAATAAAATCTCGTTTAAAATAAACTCCTAAATAACTGTACTGTATTGCATGTTGTACTTCCCCTTTGAATAATATTGTTTAAAATTACTGTTTTATTGTACCATATATACGCAGCATTATTACTTGTAAATTAAATTAACATATCAGATACCACTAATAAAGGTACTTATAAAGATTACGTGACTACTGAGCTATCCGGCGCTTGTCGGCATCAAAAACAAATCGCTTGTACTCCAACACAACGCCTTGATTCGCTAGCTTACTCTCCATTAGTATCTTTCTATTAAATCGTACTTTAAATTTCCCAGATTTACCAAAACTGCCTTCTAATACACCTGTCGTACTGCCACCCATACCTCCTCGTACAGTCATTCCAATAAATCGAGTCAAATCACTCTCTTTACCAAACATACCCCGACATATTGCAGTACACCCGTCAGATTCAACCCGTTCTACTGTGCCTAGTCGCTGTTTAAGTTTATACACTTTCAATTGATGTAGCAGCTGCTGAGAAGAAGAATTAGTGGTGCGCGTATTGGAATAATCAAAAATTGATTGTATGTGGCCAGAAAGGGCAATACGACAGGCGGCTGCATGCAAATCTGCATCCAGCCTTGCTCCGATGATGAGAGAATCTGGTGGAGCTGTGACTGGTTCATCAAATTGAACTACAGCCCATTGAGGGCCATAATGTGCAGAAGGTACAAGATGATCTTCAACAGAAGAAGGCTGAGCACTGCCGTTGCTGGCCTCACCGCCACCGTCACCAAAGAGTTCAGCCCTGGCAGGTCTCCCTTCTATTCCATAAAGCTCGTCTTGATACAGGTACTCATTACTATAATTAAATGCACCGCTGGTGTTATCACTTGTGGAAACAGAAAGGCTTTCCATCTTGCTTTCTTCTTCTTGTTGTTGTTGCCATGTTGAGCCTCTGCTCCTCGGCGTTCCAAAAAATAAAATTTTTGCCATGACCGTCTGATGTCCGACAATCACATGCATCTTACTTCCTGATTTCACTAATCCTGGATAAAACCGTACTTTCTCAACTTGTACGACAGCTCCCGTAAACGTTGGAATTGACCCAGGTGATGCAGCAATACCCCGCTCCACTGCCCCTGCTTCGAGCTGCGTGACACAGATGCCGACTCTGTCACCTTGCTGACAGCTACTAACCGGTCGGCGAAACATTTGCATTGATTTAACTTTGCGTTGTTGTTTTAAAGCGGGGAGTTCTAACGTATCGCCTATTGAGAGCTTACCACGAGCGACGGTGCCGGTTAAGACGGTGCCTTGGCCTTTAATGGCGAAACAGTGGTCTATAAAAAATAGAAAGGGTGTTTTGTTTAAATATTTCGCTTGCTTAGTGGTTGAATTTGTAGGAATTGCTACTCTTGGGTGCCGTAGAGCGACAGAGTCTAAAAGTGCTTGTTTTAAATCTTCCAGGCCTCCGGGTTCAACAGTTTCTGTTGCAGAAGAAGAAGAAGAGGAAGAGAGAGCAGAGACAGCTACCATAGGGCATTTAGCAAACTTGGTTGCTGCTAAAGTCTCTGCTACAAGTTTTTTAGCCTTTTTTATGTGTTTTTCTCGTTTCTCAGGCTGTAATTGGTCTGCGAGAAGTGCAAATTTGATATTATAATAAACGGAAGAACGTCATCTGAGCTCAATCTCTCCATATGCTACCTACCTATCTTATTCAAAACTACGATCATTTGATCGGTTGTTATCTCCCCTAACACAATACACTCTGCAGTTTGTGTTTGAATCCCTTTTGTCACGTCAATTACTAATATCATCAAATCCATTATTTGAGCACCGCCAATCACCGTCCGGATCAATGAAGCATGGCCAGGACAGTCCACCAGAGTAAATTGCACAGCATCAAACCCTGCTGAGGTAATACTAGATGGTGCAGGGAGTGTAAATGATGAAAATCCTAGGTCTAAAGTGATGCCTCGTTCTCTTGATTGGGGGTGTTTGTCCAAGGCGGCGGTGGAGAGGGTGGTGGAGAGAGCCGCAACGAGGGAGGTTTTGCCGCTGTCTACGTGGCCTAAAACCCCCACATTGACATTATATAGACTTTGTGGCTGTGGCATGGTGGGGGGCGCCTGCTGCTTAGGTAAAAACAAATTGTTTGAAAAGATTGCGTTTCAACATTTGCACAAAAGTGATCTAAATGTTCAGAACGTATCGGCAATCAGGCCGAATCACAATAGATTAGAGCATCAAGTGAAACGTCGAGATATAAATGAATTCCCTAAAATTTCATTCTAGGCCCTTTATGAGAAGCAAGAAGCGATTTAAGTATCAGGATCAATCGTCGAAAGAAGCAATGGCTGTTTCAAACACCTTTTACAAAACTAAAAAACGCCTTCAATAAGAGGCTGATTCTCGCGGTTTACTGCTCTGATCATGTTTATGGATCATATGTGACGCTTGGAAACGGAGACTAATGGGCAACAACGAGAAATGTAGGACCAGGGGCGGGGCGGGGGATGGAGAGGTCCCCCGCAGTATTTTGAATTCGTGTTGATCCCGCAGCTGATACGGAAACCAATACCTCGCGAAGCTTAGGAAGCGATCGGTCCTCGCTTCCCGAGCGCTACGCCGTTTGCATTGCGGTTTGGCAGAGGCAATGCTTCGATTTAATACCAACCCCAAAACCAAAGCGTTCTACGACAAGGCGTCTCGCCCTCAACAATGTCGTCCCCTCCAAGGCACTGGAGTCTCTGAGGACTGGCCTGGCAAGCCCATATTCAAGGATGTGATCATGGAATTCTACCGACCTTTGGTCGAACACCCCTATAGCCTTGCCGTACGACCACTTTTAACAAATCTGAAAGGAAATCTGCTCCATACGTGAAATTGACAGCAGAAAAATCTATAGGCTTGATTTCGCCATCAGAAAGAATTATAGCACTTTCGACACCTTTAAAGCATCTGCTCTTCCCATAGCTGCATTTCCGACATAATGAAGATGGTCTGCGTCCAGAGATCATCTACTGCCAAGCAACCATTTCAAATAAATTGCAGCGCAGCTCAGTCAAAACCTCGTATCCAGCTTCCTAAGATATCTCTTATTTCTTTAAAAGCCCAGATTGCCCCCAAAATCTGCAGCTTTGGGGCTGCTGCTTTAATTTGCTTATCTCCTGCCCTCATAGCCAACGCAGCTCACGCCAATGAAAAAGTTGCAGAATTTGCTACCAGTGGCCTGATTCCCGTCCCTGGAGTATTTCGAGATACCGTCCAGGTAATTGAATTTGAAGATCCTGGCGTAGAGGGCGTTACTTTATATTTTACAGACTACTCCCGCTCTCTTGTTGAGAAATTGGCAAAAGACCCCTTTGGAGACCCTTCTCAGTCCTCTGTCACGTGCGTAGCTACTGGAACGGTACGAGTTATTGACCCTGAAAATGCCAAAGGAGATGGAGTAGAGATCTTGAATGAATTAAAATCATTGAATCTGTTCCAAAATAAGAGATTGCTCGTACGAAGAATCTACGATGATAAGCATGGGGCAGTAATTTATGTTAGTTATTCAACCAGATTTAACGATAATCAAGCGAGTACTGGAAGGTATAAAACTTCAATTTGTGCTCTTCCTGTAGCTAGGTAATTAGGGAGGGATTTACGCTTGCTTTTTGCTTTTTCTGTGAGTTAATACGGTGCTTAATATTTTAGATGTCGGTGATGGCAATTTTTAATTTCTCCGTGCTGTGCCCGTCCTTCCTTAAGAACAATATTCGTCTCTAAGTATACTGTAATAGTGTTGCAATGTAACAATTGATAATCTAACTAAAGAAAGAAGATTAAAGAAAGCCTTAAAATATATGTTTAATTATTTTTGGTGGGGGCAGCACCATATACTGCACCAGCCGGTCGCATTCCGGCCTCAAGATTCGCTTGATCTTCTTTAGGAGGCCCCTGTCCAGTCACTTCATTACCAACAGTCACCCAGTAATCTCTTAAATTATTTTTCCTTCCGAAAATCTCTAAATAACGACCAGTGGGCACCAATTCTTCAATCAACTGGTAAATTTCCTCCGGCTTCTGACTCTGCCCACGCCGTTCACTGTAAATTATATCAGATCCCACGCCGCCCTTCATACCAGGAGGGTCAGCACCCCTTTTCCCCACAAGACACACCTCTTTAGCGTGCTGTAAATAGAATCCGTGAGACTTCGCCAGCCTTCTGTTGACTGTCATTTTTACCCAGACGACTTCATCGACCAATGTGTAGCCCCAGCGATCGAACAAATCAAGGCAAAATTGATATTTGGCATTAATCACCCAGATAAATAAGAACCCATCTTTTTGTAATGCAGGGATAGGGAGGTTTTGGATGTCTTTATCTGTGAGTTGAGAGTAGCCAAGAGCAACTCCTCGGGTGGGATTAGCAGTTGCCAACTGCCACGGTGGGTCCATCATAATGACATCAAACTGCTCGGTGGCTGCCATTTTAGACCAATCATAGGTAGTGACATTTGCATGGATGGGGATGCATTGAGGAGGGACTTGCCACTCTGAAGGATCAACATCGTCAATGCTGCCTACACGGTAGTCTACTCCTTCCACTCCAAGTGGATCCTCGGTACCACTAGCTCTATTTGCATCTCCAGTAGGGACAGCGACGCCTGAAAGCAAGTAAGGAGTAGTAAAATTTAAATTTAAGTTTGAAGTGATCACGAAATAAAAGGCGTTAAACAGCTAGTTTGGGGCCTTTAAAGCGCATTAACATACCTAGACTCGTGAGTTTTGTTGATAAATTTGTTACTGCGTCTTTATACTTTTGAATTTCTGCCAGAAGATCCTCATCACTCAATTCTGCCCACTTTGCCTCTAAAGCAGCGGCCTCTTGCGCCAACAGTGCCTCCTTTGGGAGTGGAATATCAGTTTTCATGTTAAGTTCTTTCGAATTAATGGCCTATGGAGACGTTTCTCTGTTAAAATCAGCGACCAAGTTAGCTTATTTGAAAAATCTCCGTGCTTTGTTCCAATTCCCAGCAGGTCGCTTATAAGTCTCAAAGCAGCACGTATTGAGAGGAAAAATAAAGTTCACATATCTCTAGAATTCCCATTTGGAAGCTTATAGTATTTGCGCATCGAGCCGCTCTATTTAAATAAACTTTGTTCTTCGCATCATCTCCTAGATAAGAAGCCATGCGAGCACAGCTTGGAGCAGTGCGTGCGCATCAAACTGCCCAAAGAACACCACTTGTAGCATCATGCACATCTAGACTAAATACACCAGGTGTTAGACTGAATCGCCCAGCAGACGGAATTAAATTAGGCTCTGTTGGCTTTGTTTCTGGTGAGTTCATGGCTCTTTTTGAAAAGTTTGAAGGTTTTAAATGCAGAAGGAAGCATCGATTATTTTGGGATTGTTGAATGAGCTTGCTTGGCCTTGCTTTGGGACTAAAAAGCTTCATCACCAAAAGCAATTTACCGTCCTCATTTAACTAATATTTATTTTGTTTTCTGTTCCACAGCCAATGGCACCCTTCGCAGTGCATTAAACCAACAGCGATCGCAGCTCCCTTCTCGTCGCGTAGTTTCCCCCACGCTTGCTGCCCGCGACCCCGATGCTCTTGATGGTGGAGATGATGACCTTGCTGCTAATCAAGGCCCACCTACATTATTCTGGCGCGTCTTTGCCGCTCTTTGCTACCTTGTCCCCTGGATTGACTCCATCTCCCTCGGTCGTGAGATCTACAGAAGATTCCGTAACTTGATTATCCTCTACCTTGTTCCCGGACCCCTTGCCAAAGTTTATTTTTCATCTCAGTTTGCGCCATTGATCATTTTCTTTGTTATGTTCTTATCCATCGTCAAGAACAAGAAATTACATCATTTCGTCAGATTCAACTGTATGCAAGCTATTATGCTTGATATTGTCGTCATGCTGTTCCATATTGTCAGGGCCTACTTACCGGCCGAGGCAAAATGGTCGGCACTTGCTCACTTTGTTGATATGTTTGCTTGGACGTGCTGCATGGGAACTATAGCATATGCAGTGTTCTGGACTTTACGTGCTACCTATGCTGATTTGCCATTTGTTTCGGAAAGTGTATACCACCAGGTTGCCTTGTCCGAGTATGCGTAGTGACTTGAAACTTGATATCGAAATATGCCTGCCCATGTTGAATTCTACATTATTATAGCATCCTTATAGCTCTAAATTTTGCATCTGAATGTAAGAAATACCTCTGTTTCAAGGGAAGAGGCTCGTAAAGCAAAGAAATGGCAAAAATGGGGGAGGTTGACGACAAAAAAAAAAAAAACTTTCTTTACCACCGACTAATATCTCTCCCAAACAACAAAGTCATACTCCAATTAAAAAATACAAACAACCTCGCTTTCATAGTTCCTAACCGAGTCAAATACGCTGATCTCCACGCTACAAAGCTACTAAAACCAGCCAGGCTGTACACTCCTTTCCCTGGGGATCGTTCCAACTCAAGAATAGCACGAGCACCTCCTATCTGGGCCATAGATCCCAAAGATTTGTACACAAACTTTTCAGCGGGCAGACTTTCACTTGACACACCGGTAAGATTCGTCTTCTTTCCTCCGGCGCTGGCGTTCAGAATTCTTGCTAAAAACTTTCCTTGTTGCTCGGCAACTTGGGCCAGTGCGGGCAGCGGAGTATCTGCATTCGCACAGCAATCTCCCATAGCATAAACATCAGATACAGGTATACCTAGAGCGCCACTTTCCGACACTGTTTGGCCATCTACAGGTTGTTCTTCGTCAGTTAGTAAGCTTACTTGCGACATTTCAGTCGGGCCAGCATGGCTAGGATTTTCACCGTCAACAGTGGATGTTTGTTTGTGTGGAAATGGCATGAGGACGTGTAAGCTTTCATCAATAGCAATTCTACCCTTTGGAGTCTTCACAAATGGTAAAGAAAGCGTGAATGGGGTAGGACCCACCCCCGTGGACCACACAGCAAGTCCAAATGGAATGATCTGTCCATTAGTCAACTCTATTTCTGTCTTTCTTACTTCTTTGACCACTGCCTTCAGCAAATGAACCCCTTCTTTCACCAACTTGCCTACTGCATACTCTCGTAATCGGGCATCAAAGGACCCTAACAGTTCATTTGCTTCAATTAAAGTTATTCTCACGTCTCGTCCTCGATCAGGATCAATCCGCTGGAGATCTCTTCGGATGAAATCTGCCAGCTCACCAGCGAATTCAACCCCTGTAGGGCCTCCGCCTACAACTACAGTATGCAATAGTCGATCACGGTCAGCTATAGACCTCCCAGGGATGTTGGCGGAGTTCCAGTTGTAAATTAGTTTATTTCGAATGGAATCAGCGTGCGAAGCGTCACGAAGAAAGTGAGCGTGCTCTTCTACTCCAGGAATCCCAAATGTAGAGCCTTGGGAGCCCGTTGCTATGGCTAAAACATCGTAATCTACGAAAAAATTAATGCCGTCGGCTGAACGAGCTTCAACGACTTTGTTGGTGGGGTCGACAGCGATGCAATCAGCACTGTAGTAGTAATTGTAAGGCTTTTTTAAGGCGCGTTGGAGGTCTACAATAGCTAAAGTGACGGCTCTAGCTTCTAAGGTGCCCACACAGCAACTGGATAGAAGAGGCGTGAAGACGAGATGATTCCTTGGAGAAATGACAGTGATATCGTATTTATGAGGATCGATGTCGCGGACAAGACGTGCGCCTGCCCATCCAGTTCCAAGGATAACAAGTCTGTCTCTGCCTGTTCGTAGCGGGAGGGTGCTTTGAGCCTCGGCTGCCCGAAAGGCGAGATTTAATCCAGATTCAGCATTGGAGTGAATGCTGCGAAAGTTACGAAGAAGATGGCGCAAACCCTTGGAAAAATGCATTGATCTATATGTAAGTAAGTTAAAAAAGCAATTCACCAGTGCATCGGGGTCTGTTTGGTGTGAAAGTCAACTGCAATCAACATTGGCCAGTAATGTTTAAATTTTTTTCCGGCAAAACAAACTGCATACGGTAATAAAGATCCAATTTCAGGCATTATATATATTCTGGGAAAATCATATAATATGGAGGAAGATCTGCGACACCGGGAGATCGACATTCCTGGCATTACTCTCTTCCTTGGCAATCATCAGCCGTCGATCACATCAGTCCTGCGTGCTGTGAAACGTGCTGAACACGGCATACTCAACTGTATCGCATCTATAGTACACGATTATGAATTTGTTAATGAAGTAGCTACCGCATTTACCCCATTCCCACTGCTACCCAACTTGCGATGTGGTTTATGGTATTCCCCTGTTACCACCGACAGTTGTTATTTCAAGTCCACTGATGGTCATTCAGGAGAATGGTCATTCAGCACTGCACGCTTAAATTTACACGTAGCACAATTAGCTGCTTTGCAGGGAGGGGTGTGCATTGTAGATGCAACAAGAAGAGGGAAAACTTTCCCTGTAAGACCGAAGCTATTGGCGTTGTTCTCCATTATCACATTTTCTTTCCCTTAATATAGAATAACTCAGTTCTTACTACATTTTCTTACGTTTTCAGGATGCACTGACAAAAACAATTCCTATCTGGGCTACTGTCATCAATAAAGCTCTAGTAAAACTGAAAGAAACTACCACTTCCACCATCACCACCGCTGCTGTTGATTATGATTATTTCTCTCGCAAATCTCTCGACCTTCATCTACCTCATTGGATATCTAGAAACGAGAAACACCAAATAGAACAGCGTGTAGATACCTGGGTAGATGAGTTACTAGTTTTAGGAGTTGACTTGACACAGCTACAAATTTCTTTGAGGAAACCATTACGGTGTGTCTGGGTCTCTCAAGAAGGACATTCCGAGGGCAATAATGACCAAGATTGGCTAGAAAATGAAGAAATCAAATCAAAATATACGTTAATAGTACTGATATCTGCATCAATTCCTAATACAAGACAGCGGAGACGACTCGTAATTGATTCTTCTTCTTCTTCATTGTCGTGTTTCTCTTCGCTCCCCGAGATCTCCCGCAGCTCCAACAGCAACACCAACACCAGCACCAGCAGTGGCAGTAACAGTGATGAAGACGTAAATGAAGATGATAGCAGCGGTGAGAATGGCACGAGCAGTCGTGCTACATATGAAACCAGTCATGCACATGGTTTGAGTAATAAAATTATCTTCAAAGAGCCGCTGGATATGATGTATGATTATGTTCCCGGAGCAGGAGATGATGAAGAGAGCTGGGCAAAGGGCCTTACACCTACCCTAATGTGGGAAAATATAGAAGAACTGTTACGTGCCGGACCTGAAGATATTGCGGGGGTAGTGAAAAGGGTAGTCAAGTCAAAGTCAATGAGTGATAGAGCGCAAAAAAGGACAGGAGCCGGTGCTCGAGCTGTTGGAGGATCGTCGTTATCGTCGTTGCTTGGAGGAAATAATATTGGTGATGGTAGAAGTAATGACTGGAGCGTTGAGTGGATTGCGGACTGTATAGGAATAGGCCGATCTACAGACGTATCAATTGAAATATTGAAAGAAGGAGAAGAAGAAGGAGATGAAGGTTTAGCAATTTTGAATGTCGGGTCATTGTCGTCTTCTACTGATGCTGCAGCCTTAGAGTTACTTGAAAATAATAATATGAAAGGAAAAGATGATGGTAGCACGAGATATCTACATTTACCTGTATCAGGGGATAAGAACCTGAAACGTGCAGTACTACATGCTGTACCTGCTGCGGTTCAATTTGCCTCGAAACACCTTATTTCCTCCTCGTCATCGTCAGGTCACGAGAAGAAAATAAAGAATAAACTTTTAGTGGTAGCTGAACCAGAGGCTACAGATATCGCTGCTTCAATAGTAGTAGCCATATTAATAGCGTGCTTCACAGTCGAGGATAGCTGTATTAAGTGGAGCAGGCCAGCTCAGTTGTTCCCAAAGAACACCACCGGGCTCATTCCCGCGTGTAGGGATGATACATATTTAATTTTAAATGCTCGCAGCAATGAAAGTGAGTTTACCAGAACTACTGTTCGACAGTATCTCTCACTTGTATCTGCGTATTATCCTCAGGTTGTGCTCAGTAAATCTCTTTTAAAACAGATATATAATGCGTTTCTTCCAGAAAGTATGATTTGTCCCAGGAAGGAAGAAAGAAGCTCCAGATCAAATCGTGATCTGTTTTAAATTTTTGTTTGGTTGTAGTCACATATAAACACAGTTTATTAGCATGGTATTTTGTATAATGATGTATCAGTTTAGAAAATGAAATTAAAGAAAGAAAGGTCAAAAATTAACGCTCATATGTATTCATTTAAGCAGTTTGCTATTCTAGACTGTGGTCGTATTTTTCTTCTTAAACTACACTACACCATCCATTCCATCTAAGAATCCACCCCATGTCCCATCTTCTGGTGGCAGCTGCGCTGCAAATTGCGCCCAAGGGGGGCATCCAAGACCACTTGCCCTGACTCTCCCATCTTTCCTGAGCCCAACATACAAACCCTTTTCAGTTGCTTTTGAGGCAGCAGCAGCCTGTTCATCAAACCATTTCCTCCAATCGTCAGTTCTAATGGGCACTGCCCGCCATCTGAGGTCATCTTTTCTAAGAGGAGGCAGTTCTGAGCTTGCTGCTGCAATTGCCTCTTCTGTGACGTTCCCAGCACCGGCGCCGTTGTTTAAATAAATAGGCAAGCCTATTACTAAGACACCGCGGAGAGCAAGCTCCTCTTTAAAAGGTTCAGCAGCTTCAATAGCGGACTTTACTTGGGCAGGGGTGCCAGCAATGATGACAGGCCGGGCTGCACCACGGAGCTGGCCAAGTCTCAACAGCTTGCCGTTGGCAAGTTCAAGGCGGCAGGCGCCCAAAGCGTCCTCTCTAAGCAGCCTTGCCATCTGTTTTTCCCTTGCATCCAAATCTCTTTTCAAAAAGAATCCACACAATAACAATGCACCGATATTGATAGCAAAATCCTGACCAGCTTCTGTAATTGGCTTGCCATTTGCAGCGCCCGCCAGGGAGCCAATTAATGTCGGTAAAGAGAAAAGGGTAGCGAGTCCAGCGCTTGCACCTCCAAAGCCAAAGAGTACAAGACGTATAGAACGGAATGGCGCTTCGGCTTCTGCTCGCAGCTCGGCTTCCTCTCTTCTGGGTGGCTGATATCGATCAAGGTTGTTCATGCCTTTAGACTTTGTGGTGTTTCTATCTGATCCTTTGTCTGCAGCACGAACTACCAAGCGCAATGCTTCTTTCTTAGATGTATGTGGTATTCTAAACTGGCTTAATTGGTGGCCACCAACTACTGGGTGGATCGCAAAGCACTTTTGGGCAAACATGCTTAAAGAATTTCTCAAGTCCCTATTTTACTGCAGTTGAATTTACGCGATAAAATTTGATTTTGTGTTTAAATCATTAATCTTCAGAAAAGAAATTCAGGCAAATCAAATATTTTAAACCACCCATCATTTTCCTGTCACAGTGTGATTGACGGCGCCTTGTTCATCTTCATCACCCACCACCTCCCTGTTCTCCCTTCATGCTTGCCTTTCCCACACAGCCATATATTCCTTGCCAGCTCTCCCAGGGTGTGATTGCTCATCTGGAACCTTTTCTAGGCTTTTCAATTTAAATAACCCATCCTTTCCCACCAACAATCCCTTATAAAGCTCTGGCGTCACTGGCCAAGGTGGTCCTTTCTGTTCCATCTCAGAGTCAACTGGAAAGATCAAAGTAACTAAAAAGCCCCCGGGACGGAGAACACGGTGCCAAGATGTACCCCATTTGGCTCGCATCTCTGGCATTAAGGCGCAAAGGAAGGTATAATCATAGCCTACATCGTACCCTTGGCTGCTCTCGTCTTTATGAGTGAAAAAATCGCCTTGAATCACAGTTGCTTGGCTTGATTGAGAGGCTAACTGACTCTGGATATACTCATTAGCTACCGAGACCTGCGAATTTTGTAAAGAAAATGTGAGATATATTATGCTATAAAAGAAATATATTTATCGTCAGGAACCAACTGCCTTTTTCTCCAAAGACTAACCGCAGAAGGGGCAAGCTCCAAGCCTAATACTTCCTTTGCTCCAGCTTTTACAAAAGTTACCAGGTCGTAACCTCTTCCACACCCGGGAACAAATATGCGCTTCCCGCTTAAATTGCCTAACCCGAAAGAGCCATCTGCAATTAGAGCCTCCAATGCCGCCGAAGATTTTGTGGCGTCAAATAATTGGCCTTGCTTTAAACCATCGCCATCAGGCCCTGCCTTCCAATTCTTCTCCCACCTAGAATTATATTCTTCCATGCTATTGTCGGATTTGGACGAGGCGGAGGCGATTTGGGGAAAAGAGCTATGTGTGGTGATCACCTTTTGAGAATGTGATCTTAAAAATGAAGTTGCGCTTTACAAAGCTTGCTACCTGAAGCCCGCGGTAACTAGATGCGTGGCAACAGGTGCGCATGGTTTATACAGAAATAAATAAATCGGTTTACACATTGGAATGAAAAGATCACGTAAACAACTTTAACGCAGCTCTCCCCCCCTCTCGTCATTTTTCGCAAAATTCTTTTCTTTTTCTTCTTGATTCGTTTTTTGATTATTTACACTGGTTTCCTTTTTAACCCAATGACAGATCCTGAATAACTTTAGTCCACTTTGCAAGAGGCACCGCAGTCTCTTCCTCACCTTGCCCTTGCCTGGCCAAATCCAGCAACAACAATAATTTCTTGATTGGAGTGCCATCTTTGATCTCTTGCACCGCCACCTCCAACTGCAGAAAGAGATATGAAGAAAAGCAGATTAAGCGTAGCACCTTCAATACTATTTTACGTAAAAGTGACTTTTTAAAGAAATCTACAACTATGAAGAACCTGCAAAGAAGCTTTATAAATAAATAATTTCTTACCTCTTGGCCCGAAAACGCTCCAAGCTGTGCCAATACACTTTTCATTTCCTCACTAGACAATGCAGCCACGTGCATCGCTACATTGAACGTCTGTGCCACATCCATTTCTTCCAACACCATGCCCAACGACGTCGTACCAATTACAAACAATCTACGACCAGCAGGTGGTGCTTTCTTTAGCAATACTAACAAGGTTTGCAGTACCGTATTGGAAAAACGAGGTCCTATTGCCACGTAATCCAACAATCTTTCAATTTCATCCAATACAATCACAGATAAAGGTGATTTATATGCATCGTCGAAGATTTTACTGATTGTTTGACACTTGGCAGCTTCTGAATACCCTACCATCGCTTCTGCTGAAACAACTTTCACAAACGGGAAGCCGCTTTCTATCGCAACTGTGGCTGCTAATGCAGTTTTCCCTGTTCCCTGAGGTCCTTCGAGTAGCACAGTGATTAATGGAGTTACTTCTGAAGATTGGACCTGTCGTACAAGGGTTCTACAGGAAGAAAGTAAATGTTGATGCCGGCGTCCGTAATCTACAACACCATGTAATCTGTACGAATCTAATGCGTCTATCGTCGCTCCAAATGCTGGCTTGACTTCGTCCAATGCAGATAAGAAATCTACCATGGTCACTTTAATGTTTTCTTCATCAATTGGCTTGGATAAATCGTTGACATCCACTTGTCTGTTCAAAGCAAAACTGGTGGCGCTTTTGACCAGCCCTTCAATTTCAGCTCCACTGAAATTCTTCGTTTTTTGAGAGAGTTCATATAAATCTACATCTCTCGATAAGAATGAGTTTTGAGACATACGTGATGTGTGAATTTGAAGGATCTGTAATCGACCCCGTTCGTTTGGTAACCCAATCTCTACTTGTACTTCAAGACGCCCCGGCCGGAGCAGAGCATCATCAAGCATATCTTTTCTATTGGTCATTCCAATAAGTAGGATGTTATTCAATGCATCTACACCATCAATCTTGGTTAACAGCTGATTCACTACTGTATCGTGGACTCCAGAGCCGCTTTGAACGCTCCCACGTTGTTTGCAAATAGCATCAATCTCATCGAAAATAATAACATGAAGGTCTGAAGCATCCCCCATGCGTTGATAATCTGCTTCTGCGTCTTTAAACAGATTGCGGACGTTTTCTTCAGAGGCACCGACGTATTTGGACAAGACTTCTGGACCGTTGACAATTTTGGGCTCTTTCCCGTTGAGCATTTTACCAATTTGGCGGGCGATTAAAGTTTTACCAGTTCCTGGTGGGCCGTGCAGTAAAACACCTTTGACATGATGGATACCTAGGCGTTCTACCATGGCGGGTGGAAAAATGCGGGAAGCGAATGCACGACGAAAAATTTGCTCAAATTGTGCATCAAGGCCGCCAATGCCTAGCTTTTCAAAGTTGAATTCTTTATGTTTAAACAGCTGAGTGGCTAAAACTGCCTTTTGTCCTGCAATTTTGAGTCCACTGCCATGTTTTGTTTCAAAAATAAAGGCGCTATCTGGTAATAACATGCCTTGATGGACTGCCAAGTCTGAATCCTCTTCTCCCGCCGCATCTGCTGCCACCACGATGCTATTTATTTTCAACTGGTAGTTTGTGCCTTGGAATTCAAAGGCGACTTCCTGATTCATTGCAAAAATTTGTGTAGCGAATCGGGACAGTAAATGTTTAGAAAGCAGTGGTGCGTCAATTTCAACCTCAGGTCCCCGAACCGGTTTCTTTGTAACGAAATCAATCTCGGCATGTAGCACACCAACATCGAATTTTAAGGCAGGCGGGGTGAATGGGATAGCCATGGTCTTATCCCCAGAGGAGACTTTGATGATGCGGCGTTGGGCGGCGTTAAGACCTACGCACCCAGGTTGGACTGCCTCTTCTGGGCGGACAGAAAAGACGTACTCACCGAGTTGGATGTAAGGAATTGCTGAAGTAGGGTCAGTGGGAGATACAAATACACAATTTGTCTTAGCCAGATCCTGCGTTTTTGAGTTAGTTGATAAATTTGAGGTAGAATGTATTTCCAAGCGAAAGGAGTGCAGTTGTGTAGCAACATTCAGCAAGCGTTACCTGAGAAGGGCAGTTGGTGACCTGCAGCTGAAAGGCTGCACCATCTGCTGCGCCAAATAAATCACCCATGTTTTATTATTACTGAGACGTTCTTTGACAATAGCTCTTGCTTTAAGCTCAGGCAGCGAAAATTAGAACAAACAGATCACTCTGTTACAACGATAATCAATGGTCAAAGCAGCCTTATAGCCTGCGCATCTACACTAAGATATTTATAATGCGTAGTGCATCATTCGTTTAATCCATCTGCAGTGCAACCGCGGTTTTTAGTTGCCGTTGAATTTTCTCTGTTATTGTTCCCTGGGAGACGGTGGGAGCACGACAGGCAACCAAAACGGAGTTTGAAGAAATATGTATCCCAGAAATATAGCTCTCCCATAAATATACCTAGCAATACAATTTGTTTTTACTGACTCAGAGATAGCTGATATTTAAGTTCAAAGCGATTCAGTTCTGATCAAGATCAACACACTTTGTTTCCTGAGATACTTTACACCTCTTATCGTTATGTGCGTTTACATCTGTATTTTGCCGACATGTAACATGCCGTCATCATTTTTGATACTTAAAGCAGCTTTTGGGATCCAGCATGATCAGCCGTCGCTTGCAGCTGAGGGGAGCTGCTGAAAATCTGGGACAACAGATGAAGTGGAAGGTAGGAATCTCCTATCTTCGCTCCAGAGGTAATCAGCCCCATCAGCAGTCACTAGGCTCCAGCATCTTCAGCCTTACCATTGCACACTGCCGGCCAGCCGGCCGTCGCTTGCCAATGGGTATCCAGCATGATCTTCAGGTCCAGCTTGGAAACTTTTGTTCTTCCTTTGATGGTGCTCTGCAGCTTCTGCATGTCTTTGTGTTGGCGAACCCCTGCAGCGCCTTAACGAACGTGGAAATGCTGATGCCTGCTCCCCCGCCAGGTGACCGCTCCTTGGCGTCAAACTCCTCCACGACCCCCTGCAGAGCTTGAAAGCCGTCCTGCAGGCTACCCTTTTCCTCAGCAAGCCTCTCGACAACTCTCACGACCGCTTCCAGTCTGCCCTTCTGAATCGTGAGACTGTGCGCCTGCTTGGCGTCGGATCTCTCGATTATGTAGTTGATGATCGGTCTCTCTTGCTCCTATAGGCGCCAGAGGTCAGGGCAGGTCTTGCAGTTGCGAAATAAAATAAAATGGTTGGCGTAGACCCTGGTAGATGCCCTTGGGAACAGTAATCCACAGCGGCTCTGGGGACAGTATCGTCGGTGTTTCTATCTTTGTTTTCAATTTTTTCAATAGCCCGCCGCTCCTTCTCGAGCACCTCGTTAGCAAATTTTTTGTATTCGACAGTCTGCATGATACCGTTGATGCCTTTCAGGTGAGCCAATGTATAGAGTTCCCTTTACCTGCGGAGATTCAGAGGGAAGTTTTGCCAAAAACACCATTCACAAGTAGAGCAGAGTGCGCAAGAAGGTCTCGGCGCCTATTTCCTTCTCATGGCAACTTCAGCCCTTTGTGCTGCTCCAAAAGCACTTTCGGCGCTTTTCTCACCCCTGGCATGACTGCTTCAACCCATGCATCGGGCACGTGCACCTCTGCACGCCCCAAGTAGTAGTCAAAAGGTCCCTTGAACCCGGCAAGGGCGAGGTGTGCAAGCAAGGCCGACGACTGGCTTTTTGATAGGTACGAGCCAGCACCGGTGCTGCCTGATTTCCACTCTCCAAGCAGTTCTACGATATCCACAGAAGAGTGCGCACCAGCTTGAATGGCGGCGGTGTTGCGCATGATATGCGTCAAGCGGTTGGTTGTATTTCTCAGCCCGGCCTTGATAACCTTGATCATGTACTCTCTGGCAAGCAAGTAGTTACGTGCGCCCTCAATTCTACCCCATGCTGTGCCACGCCTTGTAACACCTGATCCTTGAGCCGCACCACCCAATCAGGCACAAAAAGCTTGTACACATTCGGGCAGAGCTGCAGAGGATCCACTGTAGAGCGAGGCACATTGTAGACCTCTCCCGGAGCAAAGCCAGCAGCAGCTTCCAGCGCAGCCAAAGCAGCAATAGAGGTTTTGGAGGCGTAGCTGCGCTGCATCTGGTCATTCAGGCTCCATCCCATCAAGGTAGCAGTCTGGTACGACGATACATCTTCAGATATCAAGATGGTGCACAAGGTGTTGCGACCAAGATGACCGACAACAACTTTCCTTAGCTGAGCTTCCTTCAACAAGGACCTCAAGCCGCTGGTAACATGGCTGAGTTTGGCTTCAGTGGCCTTGCCTCTGGCCAGAAAACTATAGTCTAGCCGCCCCAGAGAGTTTGCTTCGGCTTGAAGAGCAGGTTCCGACGTGCGGTAGGCTCCAGTGGCTTGAGCAGCAGCGACAGAGCCGTGCACCATTCACGTAATGCGAGCCAAGATATCCGTGCCATGTGCTCAGCCGTAGAGGAAACTGTAGCTCAGGTCAACGAATGCCAGATGATCATGCGTGTCGAGGAGTGGATCTCTGTGTTGCAGTATGGCTAGTTCTCTCAGCATCGAGCCACTATCGTGTTTGAGCTGGGCATCGAGAAAAACCGAGCAGGCGGCGGGAAGTGCCGTCGTGTTTCTGATGGACAGTGAGGTTCATTCCAAAGAACTTTAGGTGAGGAAGGATCTCACTGCGGTTACCCCATGAGGAAGCTCAAGTCAGCCACAGAGAGCAGTATTGCACCGAATTCCCTCAATGGGCTCATCATGGCAACTGCTTGGACTTGTTTGATCTCGGCGACGGTAATGAGTTTTGCCTGGGCGTTCTTCTGAACAGCTTAAGTCCTGGTGATGACTTTAAACTCCCTGGTTCGAGTCGGTTCTCCGTGGAGGCGTAGGGGCTTTTCATCGGTTCGCCCGGTTTTACCCCTCAGATCTCCAGCCGGCTCGCATCGAAAAGCAGCTTCAATATACTTGTTGCAGAAGCGAGGGATTGTGGGGTGGGTTCCCCAATGTTCAACTCTGACCACAAGGTCCCTGAGGCTGAGTGTACAGTAGTGCTCCCCTCTTGTGATATGGAGAGCTGATTATGGTCTTGTCCTCTTCCTTCATCTGTTTCCTTCTATATATGCATTACTCTGTCATTTGTACTAGAGAGACTCGATCATTTCGATGAGGTCACCGGTGAGGTGGCTCGGGTTACATGTAATAACTAAACTAAAAAAACGGTGTACTGCATTGCCGCCAATTTTCAGATAAATAAATTTAAATTTGCTTCGATTAGATCATTATGTGCTGTTATCTCATATACATTTTTTTGTACCTTCTCTCTCTTATGTAAATGATTCCATATGGATTTTTAGCAAGGCCATTTTGAAGGCCGACGTCTTTCGCAAGCGCTTCTAAATCCGACTTCCTACCCCTCGTCTGATACACCACCGCCTACGACGACAAAACCCCACAGGGTAGCCTAGAACAGCAGAATATTCGTTGCGGGGCCATTCAATATTCGTAACTAACCTCGGCCGTACTCTGGACCAAGCATGGACGACTCAGCCCGCTGCTGAAGCGTCCACCAGCGAAAGTTACTTCAGTGATCATAAACCTCTTTTTTATTTCGCTCCCTGGCCGCGAAATCTGTAAATTCTTTTACAAACTTCTGTACATTTAGACTCAGCGAATTGATAAATTCCACCGCCACGGCGCAACCCCTCCAGCCCTGGGCTGTCCGACAAAAGAAGACAAGACGGTCTTGTCTTCTTTTTGGCAACAAAAATTTTCGTTTACAAAGGTAATGCAGACGCCGTGTATGCATCAAAAACAAAAATCGGCATCTACTGATTTTCCATTTTAGAGAGGGTACAGGGCCTCCCTTGACCGTTTATTCAAGGGTCTTTAATCTTTTTGCAGAGTCGTAATTTTTAAAGAGATGGCGCTGCGTAGGGCAGCATTAGCTGCTGGTCTGCTGCATAGAACAACCTTCTCACAGGTAACATATAGATCACAGGCGCCCTGGATTTTCCGAGTGTGATCCTGCTTTGGAGTTGTCATTGCTCACTTTTCTGATTTTGTTTCTGACTTTTCAGGTCGCTGCACCGCTTTCAACCCAAGCTGTTTCCCTCGTAGCAGCTCTCCAAGGTACTTTCCCTACCATCCATGCATTGAAACAGGCTGGTAAAATTCATTTAATTAAGCTTACTCACCCTGTTGTCATCCAAATCCTCACTCTCGCTCTCCTCTTTTTTGCAGACACCTCCTCTTCAATTTTTAGCGATTATAAGAGCATATCCACTCCATGGAACAATCGCATATTTTCCTATAGAAATATCCATCTTTCTTCATCTTTTTGGAAGGACGTGACTGTCTCAGTCCCGTCAATGGGCGAGTCGATCACCGAGGGCACAGTGGCTACTATATTAAAGCAGCCTGGTGACGTTGTTGTCGAAGATGAAGTGATTGCCCAGCTGGATACTGATAAAGTTACGTTGGATATTAAGTATACTGAGAAGGTTCCTGGAATAATCAAAGAGATTAAAGTGAGTGAAGGGGACACTGTAACTGTGGGTCAAGAATTTGCTCAAGTAGAGGAGAATGCAGATGCAGCAACAGAAGCGCCAGCACCAGAAACTACTGAAAAGAAGGCTGAAACAGAGAAACCAGCAGCCGAAAAGCCTAAAAAGGAAGCTGCACCAGCTCCCAAGCCTGCTGCTCCTCCTGCTACCCCCTCTGCCGCTCCTGCAGCAACAGCACCAACAGCTCCTGGCCAACGCCCAGAACGCCGTGTCAAAATGACTCGTCTTCGTAAACGTGTCGCTGAACGTCTGAAAGGTGCCCAAAACACCTATGCTATGCTTACTACCTTCAATGAAGTTGACATGACCAACCTCATGGAAATGAGAAATCAATTCAAAGATGAATTTTTGGAACGTCACGGAGTGAAACTTGGCTTCATGTCTGCCTTTGTCAAAGCATCTGTCAATGCATTACAATATGTCCCTGCCGTGAATGGTGTTATCGATGGCGATGAGATTATTTATCGTGAATACTACGATGTGTCGGTTGCGGTAGCCACACCCAAAGGACTTGTAGTGCCTGTTGTACGGGATGCTGACGGACTCAGCTTTGCTGGAGTAGAAAAGACGATCAATGATTTGGGAAGGAAGGCACGTGATGGTGCGTTATCTATCGATGAAATGGCAGGAGGCACTTTTACTATTTCTAATGGCGGTGTTTTTGGCAGTTTAATGGGAACACCTATTATCAACCCCCCGCAATCTGCTATTCTGGGTATGCATGCGACGAAAATGAGGGCATCTGTGGTGAATGGACAGGTCATGGCCAGGCCTATGATGTATTTGGCCTTGACGTATGATCACAGATTGGTGGATGGACGGGAAGCGGTGACATTTTTGAAAAGGGTTAAGGAAATTATTGAAGATCCTAGAAGGCTTTTACTAGATGTTTAATAGGACAGATAGGTAGTATACGAGAAAAGGATTTTCTTTTTCCTTTTACTGGACTTCTGAGAGCTGTTGAAACAGGTTGAGGACGCGAGGAGGGGAACTTAAGATGGTGAAGACGCCTCTTTGAGGTGGGTGGATCACTTCTTTTGCTTTGTTTTTTACTGCACATTTACATTCTTTCTCTCTTTTTGCTATATACTTGAGCAATATTTTTTGTAAGTTAGGACTAGTTAAAACGGCAGAGCTAAAAAGGGGTTCCTAGGGCCCTACGCCATATTGCAATTGGTAAGGGAAGATCCAGAATTTAAAGATCCAGAATTTAATGCCCTTCTTGCACCTCGTCCAAGGCCAAATTTTTAGTCCTATCCTTAATTCGGGATATTCAAAATCTCCGACTATGCGGGTCTCCGGAATTCCCTCCCGCGCTGGGGCAAAAAATGCATCGATAAAACTAAATGCGAAACGATCCATGCCCTTATATACTGGCCTTTACGGCCACCAAAATGCTTTCGGACATGCAATTCAATGTTCAACAAGTAGTGCATCAACAAGGTCCGACAGCACGGAATCTAGTGCCGCTACCACTATTCCAGATTCTAATTCCAAACTCAAAATCCCACCCCGCTCCTCTTCTTCCTACGCTGACCTAGAACTAAGCTCTCCAGAGGCTCAAGAACTTAGGGAAAATGGCTTCAGATCAACTCGGAGAACTAAACTCATCTGCACTATCGGCCCATCTTGCTGTAGCGAAGAAATGCTTGCCACCCTGGCATCAAACGGCATGAATGTTGCCCGTCTTAATCTATCTCACGGAGACCATCAATGGCACAGAGATATCATTGCACGTATTCGCAAGCTCAACAAAGATAAGGGTTTTTCTGTAGCGTTGATGCTGGATACCGAAGGCGGCTCTGAAGTGCATTTAGCTTCGGTGACACAACCGCGTCAAGCTGTCCGTGGTGAAGAAATAATTCTTACTATCCGAGAACCTTCTCCCTTGAACGGCAAGCAAGATAACCTTCTTTCCGTCAGTTTCGGTGGATTTGTAGAAGATGTTGTGACCGGTGACGTGGTCAGTCTTGATGGAGGCATGGTCACGTTAGAGGTACTCAGAAAATCTGGGCCTGATCTTATTTGTTCCGTATTAGACCCAGGCTTGATCCTCCCACGTGCGTCTATTACTGTAACACGTGGTGGAAAACTCTTACGTGCTAAAAATTCAATGCTTCCTGTTATTTCCGCAAAGGACTGGAATGATATAGACCTCGCTATCGAGCAACAAGTTGACTTTATTGGGGTGTCATTTGTGAAGACAGCAGACGTGCTACACAATTTACGTAGCTATGTGGCCAGTCGTTCTGACCGTGTGATTGAATTGGTGGCGAAAATTGAATCGTTTGATAGCGTAGGGAAGAATTTACCTTTAATTATTGATGCTGCCGACGCAGTGATGGTGGCACGAGGCGATCTAGGTGCCCAAATTCCATTAGAAGATGTCCCTTCAGTCCAACGAGAAATTGTCGTACGCTGTCGACAACGTGGAAAACCAGTTATTGTCGCTTCTCAACTTTTAGAAAGCATGCACACGTTGCCAACTCCCACTAGGGCTGAGGTAGCAGACATTGGAGACGCTGTCCGACAGAAAGCCGATGCGCTCATGCTATCTGGTGAGAGCGCAGTTGGTGCTTTCCCGGATAGAGCGTTGGATGTATTGCGTACTGTAGCTACCAGAATGGAGCTGTGGTGTAGAGAAGAGCCGCCGGGGTCTATTGCTTTACCTCAATTGGCGTCTACTCCAGATGGAAGAACCTCTGAGGAAATGTGTGCTGCTGCCGCTGCCGTCTCTAATAATTTAAACGCTCGTGCGATCTTTTGTTTCACAAAAAGAGGATTTATGGCGAATTTCATGTCGAGGATGAGACCAGATGCACCGATTTTTGCCTTTTGTGACTCTCAAGAGACACGCCAGCGTTTAAACTTACGATGGGGTGTAATTCCTTTTAGGATCGATCTCCAATCAGATCCAGAGGCGAATGTCCAAAGAACGTTTGCGTTGTTGAAAAAGAGGGAGTTAATATCTACTGGAGATTTAGTTGTGGTGGTGAGTGATGTGAGGCAAGAGGGCATGGCAGCACCGGTGAGTGCTGAGGCGGTAGAGCGAGGGCAAGGCGTCGTGAGGTCGGTGCAAGTTAGGAGGGTGCCGTGAAAGAGTGACGTAGACCTTCATTTATTGTTTTCAAGATGTGATGATGATAACGTTGTTTTAGTGTGGGAAAGTTTTATAGAAATGATGCGGTTAGAGGGTAAAAGAGAGAAGAGCGGTTTTGAAAGAAAATGTTTGTGAGAAGAGCAAAGTGAAATTTGATTGCTCGTTTTATTTGCTAAAGAGTTATTGTAGTTGTACTGTATGGTGTGATGGAGAGTTGTACGTAAAATAATCAGTAATTTGCCTGATACATGCGAAAATGGTAGAGGATTTGTGGGCTATGTGAGAGAACCTTCTCGGCAGCAATCTCCCCCGCGTCACGGCGCCTTGTCAACCAGCTTCGCCATTGTTCAGTTGAAAACCACTCGAATTCCGTCATCGCTGGCATATTTGATTTGATGGTCAACGATATTTGTCTATTAAAATACATTACTTTCGCATGAAAACAAACGAGTGCGATATCGAAACCTGTTTCATTGCACCCTTAGACAATTTTGGCCAAATCCAAGGCCCTAAATCTAGGTCAGCGACCTTTGGACCTCCGCAGCGGCCTGACGGCCTGACAATCCAATACCCTGAAGGACTTACCGCTCCGATGACCACTGCGCGAGACAACGCGCAGGGCCTTTTTGTGAAGAATCCCAACACACTGGAACCTCCTAGTGCAGATTGGACTCCGAAGGAGCTCGACGCTTTAGCCCTGGGCGTGTATTTATTTAAGGCCGATGCGGACAAGATCTGCTCCGTAGTCGGAAGCAAAACGGTGAGAACGCCCAAAATTGTAGAGCCTCGCTGAATTTCAACGCGAGCGCGAAAGCATCAAAACCCTTCCAGCTTGCTATCGCTTGATCTTATTTTAATATCCATGTGGTCAAATCAAGATTGGAGCCTCCAGCGCTGCCGGCAAGGCCTACTATTGCCCTCATTGCTCAACCTAGAATCTCGTTACTGTTTGCAGGCACCTATTGTCAGAAGTTACGACACAGCAACCCTCATTCCTGGCCATCCAGATATCGCGATGGATAATCAAGTTCAAAATGGTCAGGGCGCTCGACTGTTGAGCCCAGCCAGGCTGGTGACGAAAATAGAAGAGATGAGCAAAGGTGAGTAAACGCCGAGAGCGTCAATTGAATGACTGGGGTAAAATTTTGCTGACCGCACCTCGATGGCAACTTGGTATTGGCTGAAAGTACTTGGCATGCGCAGTGTGTCAGTTGAGCACCTTCAACTGGCTACAGGTTGAGTTTGAGCCATCCAAGCCACCCATGAGCTGAGATTGCTTCGAGGTGTTCAGGTCGTGCTTTCCTTTGTATTTTTATAAAGTTTGAGTTTTCAAGGCTAGTTGAAAGCGGGATATGATGATTGTGGGTCTTGATCTACCCACATTATTCTTTTCTTTTGCGATTTCAACCTTCCTTGTCGGGATGTCATGTTGCTAAGATTATTATTTTCAAATAGAATACAACTTCAAAAACATACCTTTTTTATTCCGCCTGCAGTTGCCAATCTCGACCCTCCAAAACAGGGAATTATGAAAGATCTTTTAGAAGAATATAGCCTACATCTTATTGACGAGCAGCAGCTTGTTCAAGGCTTGATTCAAGTCGCTGGACGGGACATTGTCGTCCGTGGTTTGGACCTTCCTGGCTTCTTAAATGCTGCCTCTACAACTAGTGCCGTAACTGATCCGTGCAGCCCTAATTATGATGTTATCAATAACAACGCTCACGCCCACCAAGCTGAAGAAGAAGAAGAACAGAAACAGCCTGTGAGCAACCCTCAAAGGTTGTTTCCGGAAAGGACGGTGACCGGCGCCAAGCAATGTGAGAACTGTGGCACATCCTCCACCCCTCTTTGGAGAAAAGATCGCCACATCAACATGCTCATGTGCAATGCTTGTGGGATTTATTACAAAAATCACGGGGAAACATCGCCCAGTGGAGCTTACTACAGTACCTCCACGATCGACCCCTCGGCGGGACTCTGCTGCTGGCGTTGTAAACACTGCCATTTCTACTGGAGGGGCGGTGGCAGTGCCGATAGTGAGCACGAGCTACGATTCTGCTGGGGCTGCTGTTCCTGGTGCACATAATGGGCACCATGTAGAACAAGCTGTTGATGAGAAGGATGCAGATGGTGATAGGAGGAGGTCTACTCGGCCACGACGCTCCCGTCCTGGTGGGGTCGATGGTGGTGAACATGGAGAGATGTCTGATGGCGGTGCCTCGGATTTAAGCTCCGCTGGTCGTGTAGGTGAAGTCCAAGCTGAGAAGATGCGTGGCGAGCTTATTGAACGATTGGTAACCCATGCTGCTTTGCCTGCTGTGTTTGATGTTGATGGTGCGGTAGAAGGTCTTGCTGCGTTAAAGAAAGCGAGGTTGACTGATCCTTTAACTGGTCAAAGTTGGGGTGTAGTACGGATCTATGCAGATCCTTCGGTTGGTGCTGGTACCGCAGGTGTACCTGCTGCCCGTGGTCTTACTAATACGGCCCGTGCATCCAATGGAGCAGCCTCCCGTCCTCGAGCCTCTGCGGCAGCTGCTGCCTCCAGAATGGGCCAAACCTGTGAAAATTGTGGTACCACGCAAACCCCATTGTGGAGAAAAGACAGGGAAACTGGAGTGATGCTGTGTAATGCATGTGGTATCTACTTGAAGACTCATGGAAGGAACCGGCCATTGGGAACGTCTCGCCACCGTCAGACACCTACTGGTGCTGGTGTGAAAACTGTTTCTGCAAGAGCTGCTGCGGTAGCTGAGAAGGGACAGGGTTCTCCTCCTTCCAAAAGACGATGGGGAGAAGCCGAGAGCGATGTCGGGGAAGAGGAAGAAGAAGAGAAAAGCAACAAAGAAGAAGAGGAGCATGAGATGCAAGCTAGTGAGACTGATGGATTCCCTCTTATTGGCGATGGTGTGGTTACTACAACCACCTCTGGTCGTGCTGTAAGAGCTCCTGTCCGTAGCAGACTGGTAAGTAGTACTGCACCGGCAAATCCAGTAGTTGCGGCTACTCCGGCTGCTCCAGCAAATTTTCCATCGCCTGTTACTGGAGAAGCACCAGCCAAAGTTCCTACTGCTACTGCCGACGCCCCTAAAAGCGCCGCTGTCGCTGCCATTGCAGCTCAAGCAGCTCAAGCGTTTCTTCACCCTTCTCTCCCGCAAGCGCCATCCCTCTTTAAAACCCCATTGCTCGCCGCCTACAGCAAAGACGCACTACATCTTCAACACCACGTACAGCAACACCCAAACCCACAACAACCACCAACTTTAAGCACCTCCAGCGATGTCACCGCTGAAGGCTTTGTTCTCCGCGGCCCTTCTCCACCTCTTGGAGTCCCTAGACCAATTCCTGGGTCAAATGGATTTGCATACCCACAGCATATGATGATGGCGACCATGCCTTACTACGGAATGCCACCGCCAACAACAACAACAACAACGACAGGATCTCAGATGTATGGTAGTGGTGGTGATGGGGCAAGACCGATGTTGGCACCTGCTGGAAATATCCCGAGTACTGCCCCCATTGTAGGCTCTCCTATCCATGCAGGAGCAAGTCTCCATGCTGGTGTATTACGACCAAAAATTGCTGCTGCTGCTGCTGCTGGTGGTGGTGGTGTTACTACGGCTGGTCCTCCTCCTGCTGCGATGTCTCAGTTGCCCTTGGTGGGAATGGTTGGAGCCCCAAGGCCAGTTAGGTAGTTAATTGGGCATTAGTAAAGTAACAATGAAGGAATTTTATATACTACTCCCATATAGTGAACATCTTAAGTCTCCTAGCACTCGAAGATCAATCGATACGTGTACATTAGTTTTTGTTTTCTAGTCATCGTCGATCGTTCGGGTGTGCCCATGAGGGAGCAATAGAATAAAATAAAGAATGATATAATACAAAAAGAATACTACTATTTCGATTCCATTATACTACTAAAGATAAAGGACTTGCCACGTTTTATTTCCCCAAATTTTTTTCTGATGTTTTTTTCCCCATGTCCAATAGATATTACTCAAGTTCAGTTTTTTTTTTGTGTTGGGGTGTATTAATAGTTTACTTTTTCAGATAACTGAACGCGTTTTTGCCCTGTGTTTTGGCCACAGCGTTCTCTCCACCTTGTTCTCCTCTTTATATTCTAGCGACCGCCATGCCTCAGTTCTTTTCAAACAAGAAAAACTAAATAAAATATGAGAACATATTATGAACTTTCAATCAATCCCTTTTTTTCCTCCGTCCCCGCCGTCTGTCTGCGATGGAAGATCAACAAAAAATTTATAAATTTCATTCGCCTTGATCAAATAGCTTTCGATCAATCATTGTTCATCTCTGAAATCAACTTTATGCATGCAGACAGAACCATTCTCGTCTTTTTCTTTTTTCCTAACTTAAAAATCCGGTGGCGGCCAATGTTTCAACTCTCTCTGTGTGTCCTTCTTTTTGGAAAGCTTGCCCCGTTTCTCCTCTTGTACATTATAGATATGAAGCTCTACTGCAACAATACTCAACACCCGTTTCTTTGTCTCCTGCCCTTTCTTACTTTCTTCTCGTTTTGCTGAACCAATTGCCACTTTGAAAGTGGATATATCAGCTTTTTAAACAACGATATGAATATGCACTTTGTATCATATCCAATTTCTATAATAGCACACCTTTCCGTGTTCCCCCCTCTCCATGTAAATAGTTCATTCTGTATGATAAGCGAAATAGTTAAAAATCCAAGCTGTTGAAAGAATTAATTTCCAACTTGGAGCGGTGGTGCATTCAACAAGTTGTGCTCTCCAGTAGCTAATCATTTCAAACTTTAAGGGGTAATCAAGCCATGGTGTACCTGAATTCTCTCATACACAAATTGAGATAAATCACAGATAACCAAATTTGCATGCGTATAGCGCTTCAAGGCTATGCACGTCAACATCGGGCAGTGTTCGCATCTCGATTGAATTTTTGGACATCTTTGCAAAATCGTAGATATCCACACCAAATCTCTGCTATGAATGAAGATGTAAACTCTAAATATAACATGGAGAAGGTCACGGACTCTCAAGAGGCAGAAAACCAGAGAAATGATGCTACCACTTCTGCCCAAGAAGTCTCCCGGCACCGTCGCTCCAAAAACAAGCCTCCAAAGGAGCCTAGCCCGGACCACTTCTTAGCTCTCCGTCTCTCCCACGACCCAAGCGTCATTTCTACAATAACTTCCATCCAAAATGCAATCGCACAACACTCTCCTCATCTAAAGCAAGCGTTTATTGAGCCTATAACCGCACATTTGACTTTAGGGGTCCTTCAACTGCCAGATGCAGCGACAAAGGAAGCTGCCCAAGCTGCACTCCTCGGCGCTGCTACCGCAGCCGCTTTAACAATGCCTTTGTCTGTTACTTTGCAAGGAATAGGCAATTTTCGCAACCAAGTTGTGTATTTAGACCTCACAGAAGCAGAACAGATACTTCAACTAGCTGCTACTGTTCGTCAATATTTTGGACAACAGGGATTACTATTACAAGCTGATCGGGCATTTGTTCCTCATGTGACTATAGCAAAGTTGAGTAAAGTGCCGCCTTGGCAAAGAGGAGCCGGGGACAAAAGAAAATCGACTCCCTGGCGACGGCGACAGCGGCAAAGGCAAGTTTCTATAGAAGAATCAGAAAAGCAGGAGGAGTTGACAGTAAAAGAAGAAGAGACAGTCGTCAATGTCGATTCTAGTTTTGCTGCTAGTATTGAAGCTAGTAGCAAAGAAGACAAAGATGAAGGGAGAAAAATGCAGCAGCTATTTATCCCTGAAGCGTCCTATTCCTCGCTATCTACCATTTCAACCAGCGCTGTAGAAGTGACTGAGCTACAACTGTGTGCTATGGAAGGCAGAAATCATGGCGAATATTACAAGGTTATATCAAGTGTACGTTTACAAACTGTTGATAAATAATAAGGAAAAAAAAATGTTTTTCTACTTATCACCCGCCATCAGCAGCAGGAGCTTTCCTTTTCTTGTGTTTATTCTTTCGTGTATTCAACCCTCCTCGTGCACCACTCTCCGCTTTATTCTCCAGATCAGTCACTCTTAGCGAGGCAGCACGACGTGCAGCATAGACCTGTGTAATCCCTTTTAGAACTTCACCTTCTTCTAATTCAAACTTTTCTAATTGCTTGCCAGTCAACTGTTCAATTTTTTGTACTAACTCAACATCGTACTGCGAAACAAAGGATAGAGACCAACCTTTACGTCCTGCACGGGCTGTACGACCGACTCTGTGGACGTAATCACGTGCAAGGGTGGGTAAATCAAAATTAACAACAAGATCAACTGTCGGGATGTCCAGGCCTCGGGATGCGACATCTGTAGCCAATAGAATTGGGATAGAACCCCCTTTAAACCGATCTAATGCCGCCATACGCCGTTTTTGTGGTAATCCAGAATGCAACGCCGTAGCAGAGATTTTAAGTTCCTCTAATAGCGCTGCTAAAAGGGCACAGCCACGACAGGTCCCAGCAAATACTATGGCGCTGCGCACGCTTCGCTCTTCCAAGCTTTGTAATAAGTGAACGAGGTAAACTTCTTTCACCTTTGCAGGAATAAGCATGTATTCTTCCTTTAAGTTTGGTCCAGCAGTTTGTAGCCCCTCGTACGCTTGAAAATGGTAGGCATCACGTAGGAGTGCAGTTTGTAGTTCGGTCAACGTCCTCGTCATAGTAGCGGAAAAAAGCAGAGTTTGACGCTCTTCAGGTAAAATCTGCATAATTGCAGCTAAATCGGATTCAAATGTCGGCTCTAATAAACGATCCGCTTCATCCAAGACCAAAAAAGAAGCTCTGCGAAATGCCGGAGCGAGGTCTGAATCTAGACTAAGCAACTGTCGCAGCCTTCCAGGGGTTGCTATAACTACATGAGGTCTTCTTGCAAGTTCCTTTGTCTGGGCTTGCATGTCTAAACCTCCAATAACCACAGATTCTTTTAAAGTTTGCCCTGCACCGAGAGCTCTAAATTGATCTGCTAGTTGGAAAGCAAGCTCACGAGTGGGCGTGAGAACGAGAGCGAAAATGCCATAAGGGTCTTTTGAAAGACGTTGGAGAATGGGGAGAGCGAATGCTGCTGTTTTACCACTACCCGTGTGTGCTACGCCAATGACATCTCGTCCTTGTAGAATGGCGGGGATGCAGCCACGCTGGACTAACGTAGGGTGAGTCATTCCCAAGCTAGTGCATACTTTGTCGAGCCATTCAGAAAGACCAAGGTCGCGGAAAGAGGCGGTTTCGTCGATCTCAAGGCTCTCTGCAGTTCTTTTAGAGGAAGCAGAGACAGAGGTGGTGGCGGCATGTGCTGCATTACTGCGACCAACACCGGGATCCTCACCGTTATGCGAATCTAAATGGGCATTTGGTTTTTCGTTACTATTCAGTTTCTGATTTGTGGTTTTAGAAGCGCTCCCTTGCTTGGATTTAGAGCCTTGCTTTGCAGAAGGTAATCTAGAAAATAAACTAATCCCGTCTTCCATTGCGTTTTTTTATTTAATGCACGCTAATAGGAACTAGAGTAGACTATTTAATGTATAGAAATTTATGAAGATTATAGTATTACAGCTTCTCGTGAAAGTTATCGGCAGTTTTAGCTCGCCGCCATTGCGCAGCAGAATGAAATTCTCCCAGCCATTTTGTTTCCTTTAATTTCGGGCAACGAAAAAATTGATTATTTACAAGCGCTTTTATTGCGGTGACATATGCAAGCTCTCGCAAAAGACACTGAAATGCAGTGAGGGGCAGTTAAGAATTAAAGAAGAAGGAATCTGAAGAAATGAATGTGGTGGTCGGCTGAGGCGTCAGTTGTGAGAGTCCGGTAAAGTTTACATAGATTCGCATTTGATAGACTTTTCCTTCTTCTTCTTTTGTACCCAGTCTCCGTCACAGCAGATATACCAGTTGCCTCTGTAAGTAGCCCATTTATTATGCTTCCAGTAGCCTACCATTCCAAAGCACTTCTTTTTACCGGCGAGCAATTCCCGGCGGTGGCCAACAGAGGATTCTGCAGAAAACAAGTCTCAGTAAGCAACGGTTTTGTTTGTGTATATTTAATTCGCATCTAGGGCCGAAAGATACAATAGAATTTACCGGCGGGGCTCAATGTGGCCAGCAGCAAAATCGCCAACACGAGGAATTTAAAAAGGAACTTCATGGTTTCAAGCACAAGAAATGGTGACCAGATAAAAGGAGACCTTGGAAGTCCTATAATTAGTGAATGCAGCGTGACTGTTCTAAACTTTTTACCCGCAAACTACAACCTCACCCTCGCCACAGCGCTGAGCGCAGCAGGTCTTCCTCGCTGCTACTGGTTCTTCTACCTCTTAGATCCTATTCATTTAAAGTTCTTACAAAAATTCGTTAGATAATAATAAACTGAGAGGAGTATTGCGAAAACATTAGGAACGATTTTATATACAGAGCTGTATATACTTATACTTTTTATTAATTTCTCTCAAATGTAACCGAAGAAAGCGGTGAAAATCTCCTCACCGTCCTCATAACATCCTCTATCCCAAATTCTCGTTCCTTTGCTCTATGTAACGGTTCTTCCGTGCGCTATAGCTGCCAAATACAAATCCTTTGCCCACTTATCTTTCACATGTTCACTAGGGAAAGTACTCGTTCTGAGCGTCTCTTGTGTCTCTTCCATTTCACTGGTCCTACGGGGCATTGACAACACAAACGCAGCTTGATCTTGTGTAGCACCCACAGCAGTGACTCTATATCCAATATCCCACCGTTTATGAATGCCTTCACTAGGATATTGGAAATCTAATTCTACACATTGGTGCACATAATTTAATCCCTTGGACATGACAACTGCCCATGTAGTTGCGGTCGTTGCCATTGAGGTAACAAAAAAGCCTTCCTTCCACTTCTTTTTAATCCATTCATAGGGGAAACTATCAGAAATTTTGTAGGATTGCTGAGTATATTTTGTGCCTCGAGACATCACCACAAACGAGGAACCACTCAAGGCGCCAGCAACAGAAGTAATATACATTCCTTTATCCCACTGTTCTACAATCCATTCTTTAGGTAAGAAGGCACGGGGAGAGACTTTGTATGCTTGTCCAGTATATGTTGTACCTCCATCCATGATAATAGCCCACAGCTCGTTGCAAGAACAGACTGAAGAAATAAACAGGTTGTCTTCGTAGCCCTTGTTCACATGGATGTCTAATCGTTGATGAGAGACATTGTAGTGGTAGCGTTGCTTCATCGGCGGGTGTTTGTTGTAGATACTTATCCATTGGGATGCAGGGTACCCCAAGCGTACTTTCTTTCTTTGACCGCCTGGTCCAAAATCTGCAGTAAGCTTATCTAACAGCGCTCTACCTCGCTTTTTACCAAGCGCCAAGGCGGCTTCTACTTGCAAAGGCCTGGCAGGGGCAGAAGCACCAAGTAACGGTTCAAAAAGTTTAATATATGCAGCATACGCAGGCTCTTCATCGAATTTTAAGTTAATAACAGCTTCACAGAAGAGTTTAAAGCTATCATCACGACCCCGCGCCAGCTGTTCCGCACCAACAGCCATTTTCTTTCTAGCTACAAGATACCCTTTATTATCACCAGCATAGCCTTGCCATGGTAACCGCCCATTCAGCAAGAACATTAAAGTATACGCAAGAGATTCTAAGTCATCTCTTCTAGATGGAGTGCGACCCAGGTGAGCGTGTACCGATGCATACCTAATTGTACCTCTAAAATCATCAGGACGTTGATCATACTTCACATGCATTTGTGTAGAACTATCCCTCCATTGTTGGGTAAGACCGAAATCTACTAGATATAGTTTATTCGCTCGAGGGGTGCCAGCTTGGCCTAGTAAGAAATTTTCCGGTTTGACGTCACCGTGGACAAATCCTTTCGAGTGTAGATTTTCTAAAATAGTGATTGCTTCTACAGCAATGCATGCGACAAATTGAGGGAGCATGACTTGACCTTGTTGACTCCAAATATCCCAGAGAGAAGAGCCGAGCAAGTCCATGATGAGAACATAAAAATCGCCTTGAACGCCTTTAAAGTAGACCTCTGGAACGCCATAAATACTGCCTAGAGCGTTGTACATGGACCATTCGTATGGAGGCCCACCGCTGGTACATCCTTTGGAGGTTTTATGCTCGAATTTGAGAGCTACTTCTACAGGTTTTGTTTCTTTTGTGGTTGCTCGAGTTCTGCCGGTGCGGGTGCCTAGAAAGACTTGGCCAAAGCCTCCTTTGCCTAGTTTTCTACCCGTCTGGTATACTGGCGAGGACTGGACCTGGACCTGAAGAATAGAGAAAATGAAAATTGAGATGAAAATGTTGGGTGAGAAAAGGAGGGTGCAGCAGGGCCAGAAAATAATAAGTTTGAAAGTGACTTGGGCAAAAAAGAAGTGTAGCTAGGAGGGAAATATCCCAGCTCGCTCTAGGTGCTTGGCGGTGAACAGCCCGTAACACAGAGTGCATTTTACATGCATACCTTGCGAGGCACAGGGAGGTCCTCTTCTTTTGCGTTATCTACCATTTTGAATTTTTAGATGCTTATTTACTAACGTTAGGTTCAAAGCATGCCTGCAATAGAAGGTTGAGGGGTGCATGTACGTCTAAGTAACTGTATCAACATAAAGAAATGGCGGCTAAGCTTGCCAAATGCAGCTGAGAGCCTAATGTTAAATGCATACCTTTTTCAAATGAAAATATTTGGCAGCTGAGAGGCTAAACACCTTCTTTGTTTCAATACCAAAGATGGGAAGGTTAGGATCTACCTTGCAATATGAAGATGCAGCCTATCTAAGGCAGTCTTCACGCTATTTTGAGAGTTTGATCACTAATTTGAGTTGCGATAGGGCTTAAAATGAACGCCAGAAGCTAGTCTACACGCCCTTGTGCTGCTATAGCTACACCTAATAAGTAATCTTAAATAATAGAATGCAGGTTTTGGCCTGGCGTGCGTTGATTAGAAGGCGGGAGACACAAACTTTTCCTCGGTCATCCAACTTGCTTCAATTCAGGGCAGCAGTTAGACAAATTTCGACAATGCAGGCTGCCACTCTTTCTATTAATCCCTGGCATAGTAAATTCTAGAGTACATTACATTACTGATACTTAACAAAAAAAATCAAGAGACAGAGCGTTGAATTTTTAAAGGGACCAGAAGCCCCCGGCGATCAAGAAGAAGTAAATCTACTTTTCCGGGGCGGCAGCAAAGCCCTCCTTGATAAAATTCAAAAAACGATCTGTATTGTAAATGCTAAAGAGGGAAAATTGCATTCTTGAAGATCAGTTTTCAATTAAAGGGGGGGTAAGTATATTCTTTCTCCGATATCAGACCCAACCTTCCAGGAGCAAAGCTTGGCTCGGTAGGGTTTTCAAAAGAGAAGCCGATGGGTATTGGTACGAAAAAAAAAAAAAAAAGGGGTGGCAGGGAAACAGAAGCGCGCTACCATGACAGAAACGCTACAAAATTGGAAGGGAACAAAGGTGGATTGTACTAGGGAGTGTAGCATGATAGCTAAAAGGAAATATCAAAGGCGAGGAGGGATGAAGGAGAGAAGGTCGGGGGGGGGGGGGGGGGGGGGAGGGGCAAAAAGGTCGCTAGAAAATCGAGCTAAGATAGCAAACTCTCTCTATATATGAAATATATCAAATTTATTATCTTTTGAAAAAAAGTATATGAGGAATCAAATAGTAATCATATCATCTTTTTAGTTGGTGGCGCACTCGGGGGCAGTGCACTCTTTTGCTCCAGAAATTTCAGCTCTGAGGGAGTCTACAGTAGCCAAATTAGCAGTGAAAGAAGCCAATTGCCCAGCATCCGGACCACCAGAGAAGATCACAAACCAAGGGATCTTGCTTACTTTTAAACCATCAGCCAAAGAAGCAATCTTGGTCTCCGCGGTGTTGCATTTCACAAAGATCACCTCTTTGTTGTTCTTGGCAATCTGCAACAGCTTGGGGTAGAGGGTGCGGCAGGCATTGCACGTAGGGGAGAAGAAGTAAGACACCACTATGGTCTCAGGGGAAGCTCCCAAAATGAGAGATTTGAAGTGCTTAGGAGAGGTAGTGGTGACGACATTGGAGGGACAGTCACCTTGACGCCACCAATTGTCTTCTTTCTCAAGTGCTCGGCGAACCTCCATTTGAAGTTGTTGCTTCCTAATAATGATGAAAAGAACATAAAAGAATGATTAGAATGGGCCAAACAAGAGAGCCGATGGGAAGCTAGGTTACAATTGCCTGTAGTGCTTAAATTTAAATCTCTAGAAGAACAATGCTCACCTGCTGAGTCCTGCTCCGACGGTTGAAAGTTCGCGGACATTTGTTTGAGGTCCAACGATGACATTATTGGAGTAGTCTTTGCGCTCGGCAAAAACTCTCACGTTGCGAGACAGGATCTTGTTTGCATTCGTCGGCTTTTTCGTTGTAAGACCTCCAATGTTGTGTGTTACTCCTGCAGACGCCATCTTTATGGTCGATATCTTATCTCGAGTAAATACCGGCGTCTGTATGGTCAATGTGGGGTGAAACGGTAAAGAATTTCAAAATGGCAAGGTCTTGTGGTAGATTTATTAATGTTGCAAACACGGGTAGAGGAGCCACTATAATAAAGCAACCCCTCCTACAGCAATTTAGAGAGAAATATGAATCTTTATGAAGGTAGTAGAGGTTGTCGGTAGCTGTTGAGAATGTCGCGTTGTTGGCTGTCAAAAAAGAAAACACGTGCTACTTGCGATTCGAGAGCAGGGAGCCCCACAGTTTCAGTCCCTGGGCTCAGGATTCGCCCACTTTTGCCCACCGGTCAGCAAGTCTATTGAATCAGTTGTGAAGTTACAGCGAGTTTACAAATATGATCCAAAAGCAAAACCTCAGTAGAGAGCAGCGCTTGGGTCGAGAAGAAAGGTCTCTTGGCGGGAAGGCGGCCGGTGGTATGTTACTGACGGTACTGGAACCGGCTCCAAGAGGACCATAGCCCCAGAAGTGAAGCTCAAATCGCCATCTGGGGCTTTTGAGATCCTTCTGATAGGAAATTAAGTCTTTGTTGGATCCCTTGGCATATTTGCTTCTCCCAACGAGCTCTCGGCAGGCCAAAAATCTAGTTCTTAACACAACATTCTGCACATGCAAGCTCCACATTCAATTTTTCTTTAACATTTTGATCAGTTACCTTTAGACGCCATGGCTTCTTCGCCAAATGAGGCGCAGGTGATGCAGCAGGTGCGTTCCCATCACACATTTAGCATCATTCGCTCTTACCATTGCAGCTTTTGAAGTAGAACTAACCACGTTCCTATGTTCTCTACGCCACTTACAGATTCAGCAAGAAATGAACGTTGCTTTTGTTCAGGAGTTTTATCAGGTAAGCCATAGGAAAAGTTGAACAAGTTAAATCACCCGCCCGCCCGCCTGCCCGCCCACCCATGCTGCCAAGAAAACTGCACTGACAAAACTTCACCTCTTATTAATTCTCTGCAGACTGTTAGGGATAAGTGTTTCAAAATGTGTATCACTAAACCATCATCATCACTTACCTCTTCTGACCAGCAATGTTTGGCCAAGTGTGCCGATAGGTATGGAGATAGCTTAAAAATTGTACAAAATGCAGTTTTAGAAATGAACGGCATTGAATAGATTTTGCTACCTTTTTCACTAGATCAAATGAATAAACACATACGCAGTTGTAAAATGTTTACATAATTCAGCTCTACAATAATCAAATCTTCGGCTCCTATGGCTAAAATTACAAGGGCTGTTTCTTGGGCACCCCTGGTTTCCGAGGGTATTTTTTGTTAGTAAACCCAGCTTTCTTAACAATAACAACACACCTCTTCCCATCTGGACCATCAGAATCTACTTCCTGGACTTCCATCAGTTTCCCACCAAGCTCCTTGATTGCATTTTCTGCTGCTTCGACCTCTGCCTGGGGATTTGTGCCTTTAGCGGCAATCCAATATCCTCCCACCGACACCAACGGCAAGCACAGCTCTGCTAGTTGCCTCAGCTCAGCGACTGCACGTGCCACCGCTATTGTATGCTGCTCACGAAGCCTCGGATCTTGCCCTGCATCTTCTGCTCGCCCCCATTCTATTTTAACATTTTTCAAACCCGTGGCTTCCACAGCTGCTTCATTGAACGTGCACCGCTTTTTTAACGAATCTAGTAAGGTTACTTGCCATTCAGGACGTGCTACAGCTAATACTATACCAGGAAGGCCTGCTCCTGAGCCTACATCAATGATACTGATTGTTGGATGTCGGTCTGAAGCTTGGGCAGCAACACAGGCGTCGAGTGCCGGGAGTAGTGATAGACTATCTTCAATATGTCTAATATAAGCCTCTTTTCTATCATTCACAGCTGTAACAAAACAAATAGTAATGAGTTTGATAGAAGGGTCCTGGGGTTCTAAATTGTAATAAGTTAATTTGCAAGAGCGGTGATTTGAAAGACCAACCTGTGAGATTCATTCGTGTATTCCAATCAAAGAGAGTATCTAAGTACAATTCAACCTGGGCTATCTGCCCCAGTGATAACTCTGCTAGTTTATGTGCATTTTCAATTCCTCCTATAGCGCTTGAGCGACAGATGAAAGAAGAGGAATGAAGTCTGCATGCCGAGATGCTGCGTGATTTAATCAAAGGACGTAAAACTTGCCGTGTCACTAGCATCTTGAGATGTTTGTTACTAGATTCAATTTATAAAACAATATGAATAACATTGTAAATATGTCGAAATTTTCATTCATATGCATTTCACTCAGAGTTCACGTCGCTTTAAAAGTTTGCCTTTTCAAATTTCAAGAAGTATTTTTACAGTAACAGAGAGTTTTGATAGCAGTACATGTATTCAATCAATACTAGTATATATGTGTTGGTACATGAGGGCGTTTATTCTTCACCCAACCAAACTCCCACGGCGGCCACACTTTAACCACCACCCGCCCTCGAAGCACTGCATATGGGACAGGTCCATAATGCCTAGAGTCAGTAGAATTGTAGTAGTTATCACCTTGTAGCCATACATGCCCCTGTGGTACCTGCAGGAAGCAATATTAAAAAGGAACGAGTTTGGTTAGTTAGTTAAGTTGGCAACCGGAAATTTCAACGGTACTGCCATAGTTCTGGTGATAAAAAAGTAAAACGTTTTTCTCCCAGATGTTACCTTAACTCTACGACACGATCCAGCCTTTAATGGCGGTGCTAATTCTACGTAATCTCCTTCCATACCTAGAACGCGTTTGCACACAACGTGCTGTGGGTTCTGGATGCTTCGAGCAATGACAACGTCACCGACATTGATGAGCCCTGCAGTGACTGAAATATGGTCTACTAGAACAATATCGCCTCTAGGATTGAATGTAGGCATCATACTAGGCCCAACACACTGCAATAAATGAGTAATTAACGAAAGTTCGAAGAAGAAGTGGCGGTGGGGCGGGCAAGGGAAAAATCAATTGCTCACCACTGTAAGCTCGGCTACATGCTCTCTAATCAAGTATATAGTTGCAGCAGCTTTGGTGAAAAATGCCGCTCTCGATGCAATGCTGTCACTAAACTGCTTCTCCCAATATCGGGACCAAAATTTTGAAGCCATGATTTACAACTTGATCTCAACTTGACGAAAACATGGTTGCCGTGAACGTCTCCAAGCGCGGGGATGTATAGATTAAATTACGAATTTGGAATCAAATTAAGCATTTTCAACACCAAGTTGACAAAATGAGTCCTCTAATGTTGCCAAGTTTGAAAGAACGAAGACAGTGGCGGTGGGCCTAAAACCGGCGTTCGTGTGCAATATAGCATATGGAATTTCTTTTTCAAACATTATTTATTGTCTAAAATATCTATAGAAATAGTTAAAAAGGGGCGTGCATTGTGCTTGCACTTGAAAATCTCACGATGGCAAAATCAATAAGAAGTAAAGTGAAAAGAGTCTTCCGCACATCAAAGAGGTGGGCTATGTATAACATGATATGCATATTACTATTCCTTCGTCTAATCTTGTGTTGATGAGTATTTAGAACATTTTTACTTACAATCTGTCCGGTGCCGCCTTTATCTGCAGAACCGCTATTACTGTCTCACCATGGCAAGTAGCAGCAGAAAAGAAAAAGCAAGAAGCTCTTCAAGCTATCCTTGATGCCCCTAAACCAGAACATCCTGAGCAGCCAGATGCACCAGCAAAGATGGACCAGGACATCAAGGACGACCTTCCAGAGGTAACCGCTCAGAATTCCGGTAGTATTTTAAAGAAATTGAAAGCTAGAAGGCTCGCAGCAGCAAGAGGAGCTGTCCCAGGAAAACAGAAGAAAAGAAATCCTCTTGCTGGAGCGAATCAGTTCCATAAGAAGAAGAAGAAACGTTCCAATAAATAGAAGATTATAGTTAATAATAATGTTCTCCTAGTGGTGCATGTCAGTTTCGTCTTACACTAGTATATATTATAGGAGACATATAAAATAAAGTAAATATCTACATAGAATTAGGTTCAATCAATGTCATCGTTTTGATCTTAGAGCTTCTTCTCTTCTCTGGGCTCTCGTTTGCGTCTGCATAACAATAGGAATAAGTTTACCAAGTAAAGTAAAAACTATGTTGTAAGCAAAACCCATTCTAAAAAGACTCGAAGAACTTACAACTTACCTCTAGTTTTTTACATTCTTTGTAAGCCTCAAATTCTTGCTGACATTTTTCCTTCTCGTAGTTATGTTTATCTAGGCCTGCAGGGAAGCTTCAAGGTAGAAATGTTAGGAGGGCTGTCTAGAGGCGGCACCGTGACAGTAAACATGATCAAGCCGAATAATTGAGCAACATTTAACATATTCTAGGTCCATAAAATGCGTAGCTCGACTCACACTTCATTGATATTTTAGATTCCGTAGAGCATGGAGCCTCAGAAGCCTTTTGCCGACCATTTTTAGTTTGCATCTGATCTTGATTGCAACTAAAAACTAAACAGTTGGCAAGGTTTGGGTCTTCCACTGTAAGCTTTCCATATGCAAATATTTCACTAGACTTCAGATCAAGCGTTTAATATGGAAAATTAGATTTCCTCTCGGACGCTTCCAGCTGGTTTTGAACACAAGAAATTGTTCTTTGAGAGCATCTCCTCCGATTTATGCACTGTTAATTGATTTTTCATCCATCATCACTTCGTCGACATGGTATTGGAGGCGATCCGCTATTCTAGGGGGAGCCTCCAGCTTTTAGAGCAACGCCTCCTCCCTCTCCAAACTCAATGGGTTGAAATCAAGAGCGTAGAAGATGGATGGAATGCTATTAGAGATATGACAGTGCGTGGAGCACCTGCAATTGCAGATGCAGCAGCGCTAAGCCTCGCTGTGGAGCTTGTTCAAGGAGGCAATGGCTCTCAATTTGCCCTTGCGTCAGATGCCGTCAAACAGATCAACTCCAAGCTTGACTACCTTGCTACCAGCCGTCCCACTGCTGTCAACTTATTTGATGCTGTACGTCGATTAAGCGCTGTAGCTTCCACTGCAGCTTCCCAATCGAATGCAACTGGCTTTTCGGTTACAGAAGCCGTTGTCTCTTCGGCCGAAGCAATGCTTAAAGAAGACGTTGAAGCTAATAAAATAATGGGCAAACATGGTGCTGCCGCTTTATTAGCTGCAGCTCAATCCCGTGGCAGGGCCACCAATGGAAAACTCCGTGTTTTAACTCATTGCAACACCGGCAGTTTAGCAACAGCTGCCTATGGAACTGCTCTGGGTGTAGTTCGAGCTCTACACGGACAGGGGCACTTGGAGCATGCCTACTGCACAGAAACTCGTCCCTATAATCAAGGCGCTCGTTTAACTGCCTTTGAGCTTGTAACTGATGGGTTACCGAGTACATTAATTTGCGATTCGGCTGCAGCGGCGCTCATGGCGGAGGGGAAAGTGGATGCAGTGGTTGTAGGAGCAGATAGGATCGCTGCAAATGGAGACACCGCTAATAAGATAGGGACGTTTTCTTTAGCTGTTGCTGCCAATTTTCATGATATCCCTTTCTTCACTGCTGCCCCCGTGACGACATTGGACCCTGAATTAAGGGATGGCACGTTAATCCCCATTGAACAAAGGAGTCCTGAAGAGATTACTCATTTTAAGGGGCAGCGGGTAGCCGCCGAGATTGATGTTTGGAATCCTTCGTTTGATGTGACGCCTGCTCGGTTACTGGAAGGGGTGATCACTGAACAGGGTTTGGTACCTCGTAAAGGATTAAAAGGAGAGTTTACTGTACGAACGTGGCTTACAGAGCTTGGACTACTTGGCAACGGTGCTGGTGCCAACGGAGATGCTTCTACGTTTTCTTCTTCTTCTTCTTTGTTGCCAACAGCAGAAGGTTTTACACCGCTTACAACCGAATCTGTCAAAGAATATGTCTCCACACGACCTAATTTAGCCAAACACGTAGGCTCTCCCAGTACCAAACCTTCATGGCAAGTAGAAGAAGTTGGGGATGGCAACTTGAATTTTGTTTTTATCCTTCGAGGTCACATAGGAGCCCTATGCATCAAACAAGCACCACCTTACGTCCGCTGTGTGGGTGAAGAATGGCCATTAAGTCAAGATCGCGTTCGTATTGAAGCTGCTGCGTTGCAAGCACAAGCGAAATACTGTCCAGAACACATACCGGCTGTGTACCACACCGATGGACCCATGTGCTTAATTGCGATGGAATTCATCCCCCCTCCCCACATTATCCTCCGTAAAGGATTAATACAGGGTAATACGTACCCTATATTAGCCGATCACATGTCTACGCTGCTGGCTAATACTTTATTCCATACTTCTTTACTAGCAATGTCCTCCTCTGAGTTTAGAAGACAAATTTTTGAGTTTGAAAATAACGAGATGTGTAGGCTTACAGAACAACTGATCTTTACTGATCCTTATTATAAAGCGCCGTTTAATAAACATACCAGTCCGCAATTAGATGAGGACGCAGCAGCTTTGTACGAAGATGCCGAAGCAAAAGCGGCAGCGGCTCGATTAAAATTAATATTTATGCAAAAAAAGCAGGCGTTGCTGCATGGTGACTTGCATACTGGTTCTATCATGGTGAATCAAGAGAGTACATATGCGATTGACCCTGAATTTTCGTTTGTAGGGCCTATTGCTTTCGATGTTGCGAAAGTATTGGCCAATTTACTGCTGGCTTTTTTTGCTTTGGAAGGTCGTCACTCTGCCAGCGACTCCATGCTTGATCAAGAAATATGGTTGGTTGAATGCATGTCTGCTGTATGGCATGGGTTTGTATCTAAGTTCTCAAGCCTGTGGGACGATCACGGATGCACTGGAGATGCCTACTCTACCGCAGTCTTTGACACAGCATCGGGAACTGAAGCTAGGTCTCTCGCTCAACAAAATTTCTTTTTTGAAGTTTGGGATGAAACTGTACGTTTCGCTGGCGCTGTAATAATCCGAAGGCTTGTAGGTATCGCGCATGTTGCTGATATGGATCAAATTGAAGATCAGACGATTAGGGCGCGATGTGAAAGGAAGGCTTTGAAATTTGGACGGCGGCTGTTAGTAGGTGGAGGCAAGGAGTTTGGCAAGGTTGAGTTTTTGATGGAAGCCGCCGCTGAAGCCAATTCTAATGCTACTACTTCTGTACAGTTGGAATAGCGCGATCAATTTTGTAAGTGTTGTAACTAAAACGCAAGAAATACAAACATCAAAGCAAGCTTGTTTCGCATCTACAGATTTCAAGGGCAACTTCAAATATCATCATTTCCTAAAGTAAATTCACTTCCGACGCGTTGATTAGAAGTGTTTCACTTCAGATGGTGCCGTATTGACGAAATTAAAGAGAGAAATTGCGAGAAACGAGCCCATCAGAGGGCCCCTCATGCCAGGATCACAAAAATCAAAACATGCGACGTAAGTATAAATTGCGCATTCGGCTGCATATTCTGCATAATATTCGCATTGAAATATCTTTTAATGTACTATAGATAATTGTGGAACCAGGTGCGACGCACTTCGCCCCCCTTTTCTGCAACTTTTATTTTTTGAGAATAATTCATTCCTTGTATCTTGTATGGATCTTACTGCACATACACGCCATACCAAGTGTATACATAGCCAAAAATCGTATTTACATATTCCTGGTTTCTGGAACAGTTTTCCTTCCCGCATTCCTTTCAAAAGGTAAATGATTTCTCTGCATTTATTTATTTCTGTCACGTTTCCAACCCCGCCGCCTTCTTCTCTTTTCAACTAAAATTGCCTCATATTTAATCTCTATACAGAAATACTACATATCACAGGCATTACCGAAAGTTTTCTTCCCCAGTATATCCAACTACTTTCACCACAATGGCCTCCACCGTAACCATGCCAAGCCCCACCATTGAGGCGCCTAAGAAGCAGATCAGTCCTCCTTTGACCGTTTATACCTCTAATGGAAACATAGTTTCCAGCTCTGGGGCGGTCATTCTTCAAAATCTGCCCAATGAGGGTAACATGACTTCCCGCTGTAGCGATGATGGCACTGCCCTCATTCTCGGCATCTCTAGCTCCACCCCTACCTCCAGCCTGGACGTTGCTCTAGGAACTCTCACCGCTCGTCGATACCTAGCCCTAGGTCGTACTTCCTTATGGTGGATGAGTCCTTACTGGGGCTGTCCTGGCAACACAGACGATGCTGTGCCTGCTGAGACTCAATTCTTGCTACTCCAATTAGAAGATGGCAGCTGTGCTTTACTTCTCCCTCTTTTAGACTCTGGCAAATTCCGTGCTACTTTACGCAATAGTACGCAACACACCAATAGTAAAAGTACTGCTGCGCTTGGCATGCGAGTAGAGAGTGGGGCTGCCACCATTACCGCCACCGACTTTTCCTCGGCGCTGTACATCGCTGCCGGCATAGATCCTTACGAGCTTATTGCCCGTGGCGTCGCCGCTGCGGCATCATTATCCGGTACAGCAAAGCCACGTACCAGTAAATCTGTACCTCCCATTGCTGATAAGTTTTTGTGGTGCACTTGGGATGCCTACTATTCTACCATCTCGGCGGAAGGCGTAAAACTCGGTTTGGCTGCTTTGGTCGCCGGCGGCACCCCTCCAAAAGGGGTAATTATTGACGATGGCTGGCAAGTAACTGATGTAGACCCTATGTACCGTCGAGAAAAAGAACAATACCCCTTGCTCAGTCGTACTGCTGCAGCTACAGCTGCTGCTGATAGGGGGGGCGGTTTGATTAACAGTGCAGGGATGGAGGTAGATGAAGCTGCTGCTGAGTTATTGGCAGGTCCGGGTGACCAAAATCCAGATATGCTCAAGGGAGAGCATGAAATCATCACTGAAGCTACGAGTGGTACTACTGGTAGTACTGGCACTCATCTTGTAGGGAAGCTGCGTAGGGGTGTCGGTCATTTAATAGCCTCCTTTGAAGCTGCTTTGCTCCATGTCGGCAAGTACCTCTTAGATTCGGCACATTCAGATTCTTTAATCATCCGTGCCTTTACCGCATTAGCAACCGGACCACTGAAGGCGAATTTACTGAGATTTTACGCCCATGCTACTGATCATACAAGGAGGCTATCTTCTATTAAAGCCAATGCAAAATTCGCTACGCCCGGGACAGGTGCCACCGGCATTTCCCTTGCTGCTCCGGGAGGAGACCTCTCTACCGTCGTTTCTTCAATTAAGAGCGACTATGGGGTAGAGTATGTGTATGCGTGGCATGCTATGGGTGGATTTTGGGGTGGATTAGGTGTTCAAGATCCAGAAATGGCTAAATATAAATCTCAACTCCTCTTGCCAGTCCCAACACCTTCTATCTTGGAAGTAGATCCTGCAGTTGCGTGGGTGCAGCCTGTGGTCGCTGGAGTGTCGCTTCCTCTAGATCCGACGTTGCTACACCAGGAAATGCATGAATATCTCGCTTCTTGTGGCGTAGATGGCGTTAAAGTGGATGTTCAGGGGACGATTGGTCTTGTAGGAAGTTCTCCCGCTGATGGCAGTCCTGGGGGTCCTGCGTTAGCTGCTGCATATCATAGATCTTTAGAAGCTTCTGTTGCACGACATTTCCCTGGAAATCACCTCATCAACTGTATGTGCCATTCAACAGAAGATTTGTATAATTTTAAAGATTCGAATCTAGCAAGAGTGTCTGATGATTTCTACCCTCGTCGACCGGCAAGTCATACTTCCCACATCGCGAATTGTTCTTTTAATTCGTTGTTTATGGGTGAAATAGTCATTCCTGATTATGATATGTTTCATTCAAAGCATCCCTCTGCGTTCTTGCATGCAACTGCGAGAGCCGTCAGTGGCTCACCTGTGTATGTGAGCGATAAACCCGGCCATCATGATTTTGACTTGTTAAAACGTCTTGTATTCAGCGATGGCAGCGTTTTACGTGCGTTGTTACCTGGCAGACCTACTGCAGACTGTTTGTTTGAGAATGTCTCTCACGATAACACCACTGCTTTAAAAATTTGGAATATGAACTCCGTCAACGGAGTGGTTGGGGTGTTTAATGTACAGGGAAGCTCATTTTCTAGACGATATAGGTCGTTTAGAACCCATGATAGCAGTCCTCCTACGTTAACTGCGGTAGTAAAGCCTGAAGATGTGCCTCCTTTGATGGAAACTAAAAATAAAAATAAGATTTCTGAGAGTACCGATGGTGACGGTATTTCTAGTCCTTCTTCTTTTGCTTCTTCTACTGGCTTGTGTGTGTTGTATTCAGACCGTTCTGGAGCAATGAGCGTCGTAGATATGGATAGTTCTACTGGAATTGAAGTGCAAGTGGCACCGAATGGTGGTTGTGATGTGATCACCATCTGCCCTATTGTAAGCCCCGACGGTGGTAGTGATCTCGATGGGAGTGATGTTCTTTTTGCGCCTGTTGGTTTGGTCAATATGCTCAATGCAGGTGGAGCTGTTATGAGCTGTGATGACTCCAGCTCTTGTTCCTCCTCTTCTTCTCTTTCTATATCGATGAAAATTCGCGGGGTAGGTCAATTTTTGGCATTTGCTTCACACCGGCCGGTTTCGGTTGAATTTGATGGAAAGAACGTGGAGTTTGAGTACGAAGAAGCTGGTTCTGCATTGAGATTTATTATTAATGAGAATGAGAATGGACCAAGCAGTGCTGAGAGACTCTGCTCTGTACAATTTTAAATGTAAGAAGGTTTGAATACTTCAACGTTTCGTGTTTTTATGTTTTTTGTTTTGTCTTTAGCATTTTTAATTATGTTTTGATTTTGTATCGATATCTTTATATTCATTTTGTTTCGTTTTCTGCATGTATGTTCCTTTGTTTCCTTTCATCCTGCTTCAATTTTTTTATTTTTTTGCCTTTTTTTTTCCGTCTGCACAACTAATGATATATACTCCCCTTCAAGTAGTTTTTACGCATGTACCTCAGTCTAAACTACAAAGTCGAATGCATTCTGTAATTATCCTGCAATCTTCACACGTACTGCCTCCAAATATTAAATCAAAAATATTAAGCAAAGTTAAATCCTCATCATTGTTGATCTGTCGGGTGCACTACCTTTTGCAGCCGCTGATCCACTTTGTTTTCCACCGTACCCACCACTACTATTATATGCTTTACTACTATCTGTATCTTTACTACCCTGGCTAAACTCATGTCTCCAAAATTCTTTAGCTTCTATCCCTGTACGCAGCTGCCAGAGAGGATGTTTTGAGGCGTTGGGGTCGATGGCCGCCTCTTCTTTATATTTTTCAGTTTTTCTTTTTAAACAGTCCGTGAGTTTACCCCAATGACCCGTGCAGTCATCTACAGTGCCGTACGTGTAGTATTCTTTCATTTGATGGACGGGAGCTGGACAGAGAGAGAAGGGTGAAAGAGAAAAGGTTGGTGAGAACAAGGCGGCAGCGGCAAAAATTAAGATCATCACATTTCTATTCAATTTTGAACGGAATACAGAATAGGGGCATGTAAAGGGCTTTACAATGATATTAATATGCCTAGTATATTATTCTTACAATAACAAAACCAGAGAGCGTCGAAAAAAGGAACGCATGATTCTCTTTTTTCTCCAATTATTCGCTCCCGTTCACTCAAAGGAGCATCTGAGGCGCCTGCTGTAGGCTCTGATGTTGACTCAGATGCCATCCTAGATTAAATCTTTGCTGATAGGCGTGCATCAAGGCACTAATGTAGGCGAAGCTGTGTCTCAGGCGGGAGCGCTGACGCCCAAGCCCCTTGACCCAAGAGTTCTCTCTACTAGGCCACTGGCTTCAATTGATGAATAGTGCGCTCAATCTCTATCTATAACTGCGCATTTGCCATTTTTGAAGCTCCCATACGACTTGAATTATCTGCCATTATCCTGAAGGGCTGCAGGTGCAGCTGTCAGGAAGTTGCTTTTTCAGCTGTAAGCTGAGCTCGACTCCTTGGACCCTTGATAAGATACAAGCCAATGAGGTAGCAAGCCTACTGTTCTTCCAGTTTTGATAGCATGATAAACGAAGAAGGCCAAGTGGCTTTATTAACGACAATTTAGGAGTATTTTCCCACAAGGGCACGCTAAAGTGGTAACCCCCATAAAAAATAAGAAGAAAATGAAATTTCACCAAAACCCTTTTATTAACATAGAAATGCCGCCCCCAATCTCATCTGTATCCCTCGGGGAATCGCTCCTATGTCAAGCATCAAGTACAACCTTACAGACCGCTGCGAGTAATGCAAGCTATTCCTCATTTCCTCTCAACTCGCCCAATACCACCAAGTGTGTTCCCAACAACAATAACAGCACTTCACTCGAAAACGATGCCAAGAATTTCGCCTATGTCACGCTCTTAACAAGGTTAGTATTAACCAAAATATATTCTCTTCAAGTTCGTAGCTAAAATCTTATTTTTCGTTTGTTTCCCCCCTTAGAGATTCATACCTGATGGGCGTGCAGTGTCTCTATAGGAGCCTTCAAGCGGTACATTCCAAGCACTCATTGATAGTCCTGTACACCCCAGATACTCTCACTGCTCAAGCTGTATCTACTTTGAAAACTGAAGGCTGTATACTACTGCGTCCAGTCAAACCCTACTTTCCTCCCGTCTCTGCTGCAGTCGACCATTCTTTATATAAAAATAAATGCTATGCTGATTGCTGGACAAAACTGCTGATGTGGGAAATGGAGGAGTACGATCTGTTAGTCTATCTTGACGCAGATATGCTGGTTATTAGAAATATAGATCACCTTTTCCATTTACCTAGAGCTTACCAACAACAACTACAGAAGCACCAAATGCACCCGGCTTCAAATATTAGTCCATCACAATCTCAGCTTTGGGCTGTGCCAGACTGCGCTGCTGGGAGAGAAACTGAAAATGAACGATTGCAATGCTGCCTATTTACCCACAATCATAAAAAGCACGCCACAAAGAACCACCACTACAGGTACTTCAATGCTGGTATGCTTATTTTTTCACCTAGCATCGCTTTATTCAAAAGCTTTACCCAAGCTCTCAGCAGTGGCACATGCCCTATTCAAGGCTACGCAGAGCAAGATTTCTTGAATCATTATTTTCAACATACCTGGCAGCCACTATCAACTTCATTTAACTTGCAAAAAGGCATTCGTTGGCACCACCCAGAGCTCTGGTTTCCTGAAGAGGCAGCCATTATTCATTATACAGATTGCAAGCCATGGCATGGTAGGGACCACCCTGAAAATGTTGATTACAGTGAGATTGTGACCTGGTGGTGGGATACGTATAATAGACAAAAAGACGGGGAGAGAGACACATACGGTGTGATCAATAGATAAAAAGTGCAGCAACTGAGGCGGCCGGGCTTTTTTGAAAAGTTGTTTTAAAAATAAAAAAAGAGAAATGGAGTAATTAGTCATAAGTGTTTCTAATAAACGACTTTAAAACAGATACATGAGAGGGAAAGGGACACAATGAAGTCAGTAAAAGGTTTCATACTACTCTTGCTCGACGGTACAACCCAAAAGTAAAACAAAATTCACAATATAGATACGGCAAAAAATATAAGGGGGAAAGAAGATAAGATAAATACTTCTACATCAAAGTACAAGCACACCCTGTTCCAGAAGAAGCCCCACTATCTTTCGTACTACCACCATCTAGCGACGATTTACCGCCACCTGGACACACCCCGCTTTTCTGTATTTCCAGCAACTTTTTCACCACTTCCCCGGCGGTTGGTCGCAGTTCCGGCACCCCACTCCAACACTGATTGATTATTTCATTCACAGAATTGGGAATATTCCCAGTATCAGATAATTTAGGTCTATATCCATTCGCTGTCTCCCACGCCAGCATACTCATATCCTCAGCTTGTCCACCATTCGCAAAGAGGAGAACGCTAGGTATAACTCGATAAAATAAATTGTACATCAACATAGCAAAACTGAATATATCAGCTTTCTCGTTATATTGCTCCCCTCGCAACACTTCTGGAGCCATGTAGGAGTAACTCCCAGCTTCCCCAGTCATATCATGACTAGTACCACCACCCGCAGCAGTACTATCCGTACCATCAGCAACCTTAACTGCACTCGAGGTGTTGTTCTCTCCGGGAATGGAAATTGAGTTGGAGGTAAAAACTGAGGGACTCACACCGCTGGGAGCAGTTTCAGGGAGTCTCGAGTTGTTCCAATTGATAGAATCCAATGACATCATCATTTTCTTTACGCTTACGCTGCGTAATCTTTCCACAGGTAACAATTCTTCTTCACTCTTTGATGCTAATCTTCTTAAACTTAACTGCCGTTGTTGGCCCTTGTGGCTGTTTGCCAAAAGCTTTGCAAGCCCAAAGTCAGCTAATTTTGCAGAAGACTTTGAGATATGCTTATTTGTGAGTAGTACGTTGTCCAACTTAAGGTCGCGGTGAATAACCTTTGGGATGGCAGAATGCAGGTACTGTAAGGCCTTGGCCACGTCAATACACCAACGTAAAGCCTCTGCCTGTGTATACAACAGCTTCCTATGTGTGGCCATTTGTTTGTAAACTAAGTCTTTGAGGGATCCACCACTGCAGAATTCTTGGACTATATAGAGATCTAGAAAATTTTCACTGCCGCTCGGGTCAATCTTGCCGCCAAAGCCAATGAGGTCAACTATTGATGGGTGTCGTATCTTCCGCATGAGCTCTGTTTCTTGTAAAAATAGCTTTACTTCTGTTGGATTTTCTATTAATTCAGGTTTGAGAGTTTTCACAGCGACAAGGCGGCCGTTGTCAAGCTCAGCAAGGTTGACATATGCAAAAGAGCCCTCGCCCAAGGACGCTTTCACTTTGAACTGGTTTGCATCAATAATGCTACCGTGAGGGAGCATGTCTCTCAGTGTTCTGAAGCCCTGTAGATATTATAGGAGCGGAGGGGATCAAAAATCGGCCATGCACGGATACACAAGCAAACATATTCAGTCCTTGCTCGATCGACCCGATTGGAAGAATTACTCGGTTTTTAAAATAATCAGTTATCTACCTGGCTTGCTTGGACAAGGTTCACTACTTTGCTAGCCTTCTTCCATCCTGATGTTTTCAAGGTTGCCAAGGTCTTTTCCTCTGCCGTGTTACCCATTTTTATGAGAAAGGATGGTGATGTTTAAGGTTAGTGGTAGGTCGCGATTATCAATGCTCAGGCACCATTCCTACGTCTATTACACAACGTTGTAAATTATAGCAATAGGCTCTTGACCCGCAATTCGATTTAAACCATTCAAAAGAAGCTCATCCAATCGCATGAAGTGTCTAAAGTCTCGTCATATTGCGCTTCCCATGTGTTCCCATGTGTTCACGTGAATCCTGTGTTGTTTCAGAAACGTGGATCTGATTTCCTCCAACATATCCTCTCGCCCAGCAGGTATTTGGTTATAACAATCTCTTACAACTCATCCTTGGCATATATCCTAGATGCATTGGACAGTACTCCGAGACCCAGCTCTCCAGCCACTTGCGACAGCGCAGCTGGCATGTCAAATGTGGCGGTCATGTCGCTGGTTCGCTCAATTAACTGAATAGGACCTACAGGAGAAAAGCTAAGACCCTCCCTGGCACTGCCTTCTATTTGAAGTACTGTAGAGTATACCTCTCGCCTTGGAGAACCGTCATCAACAAGGTCAACGACGTCACCAGTTGCGGCGATTTTTTGCAGCAGCTGTCCTGGCGTTGGAGGGGCATCATCCTTTTCTTTCTTCTTTTCCTTGCTATCTTTCTCACTAATTCTGCCGGCCGAAGACACGACAGGATTTCTCAGCACTGCAAGCTCCATTTTCATTAAAAACACTGCTGTAGAAGAGCTGCGGTGAAGTTTTAGTGGTACTTCTGCAGCAATCGAAGTGGCACCCCCTTTTTTATTCTCCCGCTTTGCCTTGCTTGTTCTTGAAGTGGTAGAAGAGCTGAAAACGTGTCTACTGAGAAGCTCGCGTAGCAAATGTTCATACGTGATTACTGTTTCAGGGCTAGCGCTCCGGAACGGCCACACATAGGGAGAGCCAGGACGTCCTAATACTAAAGCTTTGCTGCTATCCGCACTCAACCGACTTCCACCGCCACCCCCACGATCAGCATTCCTACTGCCACCTTCAAGGGACTCCCTGCTAGGTCGTACTGATATTTCTAAAACACCCTCTCCCATACGTTTTACACGAAGTTTCTGTAACGCTCCATGCTCATCTGGAGCAGCAAATAGCGTTCCCTCTCCTCTCTTCTTTTTTCCATTGCTCTCGACGCCACCTACGCCTCCACATGAAAAATCAAGGTCAAGGCCTATTACTGCTGGCGTCATAACCTTGTCCTCCCCTGTTTTATTCCAATGTTCAGTAGCCTTTTCTCTTAATCCAGTTGCCAAATGCATTAATCCTGCAGCTTGATGCTTCTCTTTATCTTCAATTGCAAAGTCAACAAAATCTGACAACGAGATCTCTGGCAGATCAATTGGTCTCCGAAGTTGCACTGAACGGGCACCTCTGACGGTCACAGCCGCTCCAGTTCGAAGCATTACGCGTTTTTGAACCCCTGCTTCGACTGAATGAGGTAACCAAAGTTGAAGATCTGCTGGAGGGGTTATGTATAAATCGAGGGGCCCTTCCAACATGAAATCAGGCAGAACGGCTCCGTCTCTTAATGGACGGACTAAATTTGATTCAATAGCGTCCCAATCGGCGTGTAATCGTATGCCGCCTTGTGAATCTGGAAGAATGCGCCGTAGAGAGATCCATTGGTCTTCCTTTTGTGGGCCTCCACTGTACACACGGTGAGGGACGTTGTTGACGTCGAGTGATAAATCTAAAGCTTGCCCTTGCCATACTTGGAGAGAGTCTAAATCTGCTTCTTGTAGGGCGTAGGTAAATTTATTTATGTATTTGGAGTTGAGGCTCTTGATGACGCTCTGAGAGATAGGTGAAGTAAAAAGAAGGGGTGATCAATTTTAAAAATCTAAGATTGGTATTTGCGACTGAATAATTATGTTACTTACCTTGCCTGCAGAATCAGCAGCATGTTGTAGAAATGCGCTGAACTCCTTCTGAGCTAACTGGACGAGGCCATTGTTGTCATTCTTCTTAGCATTAACGAGATCAGGATGCTCGATCACTAACAAAACTAAGATAGCAAGGCTAGATAGACTTGTGACGATGTTGAATGGCATGTTTGAATTGAATATACAACAAAAATAAGGTTCTGAAATGAACGATCTTCTCAGCATTGTCAAGGAACTAGGTAGGCAATCCACACCGGCGGTGGATGTCTTGTTGCCCAGGCAACGCCACACAGTAAAATTAGAAGTTTGATTCCAAACAAACCCTAGGCTGCGTGAATCAGCTTACGGCAATTTGTAGACCATATACTGGGAAAATGAGGCCCTCATTTTCACGAAAGACTGTTGCCCCTCGCCTTGTCCTGCCCATGCCCCCTTCATGTCGGCGAGTTGTGGAAGCTGCAAGTATGTCGCTTTTAAGCAAGCAACAGCCCTACATTCCGCTCCAAATTTACTGCATTGTTTCAAATATACATCTTTTTTGCGATCAGGCCAGCTGAGGGTCTTAAGTTATCGTGGATCAGGAATTTTTCTCTGAAATTAAAGTGATGCGCCAATAGGGCTTGATCATTTTTCTGCGTTTCAAGCTAGCGCATTGGTCATTAAGCACGTTCTGCCAATCTAAAGGAACTTCCTCAACCTAAGAGGGGAGCTTGAGAAGATGGACAGAGCTATTGCTCTTCCAAATCGTGCATCCTATCTTCTCAAAAATGCCCGCGTGCCTTTGGGCTGCATGGAAGGCGTAGATCACCCTGAAACATTTGCAGTATGTGTAGACCGGCTTGCACTTGTCGACATTGAAGTCCGGGACGGAATTGTCGCCAATATTGCTCGTGCAGACGATGACCTTACCCGCCCTCAATGCCGCCCTCTCCCTTTTTCCCTCTTTGGCCCTACCCACATCGACCTACACGGGAAAATGGTTCTACCTACATTTTCAGACTTACACACCCATATAGATAAAGGCCACACCACAGAGAGGAGCAGAAACCCAGATGGCAGTTTGAGTGGGGCTGACCGCTCAACTGCCGCAGATGCTCAATTTTGGGATGCTGACGATGTGTTACGCCGAATGGACTTTAGCGTTAAATGTGCCTATGCACACGGAACCTCTGCGATACGTACCCATTTAATCAATATGACTCCGAAGCAAACAGAGCTCACATGGCCAGCTTTCTCAAAACTCCGAGAAAAATGGCAAGGCCGTGTTGATGTTCAAGGTGTGTCTCTTGTTGTTTTATCCTTTTTTAGAGACGAAGAAGCAGCAAGGAAGCTCGCAGATATTGTCGCAGAGCATAAAGGGTTATTAGGTGCTGCTGTGTGCTGTGCTGAGCGTGGTGGTCATCCAGAAGATGACTGGACAACCTGTGAAAAAGATCGGGATCAACTCCTCGATAGAATATTTACTCTCGCGAAAGAAAGAAATCTGGATATAGACTTCCACACTGATGAGAATGGCAATGAATTAGCAAAAGGTTTACGCTATGTAGCGCAAAAGACCATCAAGCATGGCTATCAGGGGAGAGTAGTCTGTGGACACTGCTGTTCTCTTGCCTATCAACTTCCCGACGAGCTTGAAAAAACTTTAAGCCTAGCAGCAGAAGCGGGAATCACTGTCGTCTCTTTGCCCTTAGTCAACCAATGGACCCAAGATAGAGACCATCATGGAGGGAGAACCCCTCGGTGGAGAGGAATCACCCTATTGCATGAAGCAAAAGCAGCAGGAGTGCCTGTGGCAATCGCCTCTGACAACACCCGGGATCAATTTTATGCATATGGGGACTTAGATATGCTAGAAGTCTTTAATCAGGGCTGTAGAATGGCGCATTTAGACCGTCCATATGGTGATTGGGTACAATGCGTCACTTCTACACCCGCCAATGCAATGGGCTTGAACAAACAGGGGAGATTGTTCCCAGGTGGCGGTGCTGATTTCATTATTTTCCGAGCACGAAGATATAGTGAGCTTCTTTCCCGTCCTCAGCTCGATAGAGTTGTAGTTCGAGAGGGGAAAGCTATTGGCGCTGTTGTTCCTGATTATTGTGAGCTGGATTATGTCCCGGAGGCGATTCGAAGGGGTGATGTGCCAGTGTTTGAAGTGAGCAAGTATGGTAGAGCCATTGGGGACGCCAAAGCAGTGGTGACTTCAATTACGAGGTTGGGCCAATCAGGCATGACAGAAACAGTGGGTTCTCAGCATTCTAATGGTCATGTGAATGGATTGGGGGGTCTTGAGAGATGGTCTGGGCATGTTGGTACCTCTAATAGAAGTAGACATAGAAATCTAGTGACACGAGGCGGAGGCGGTGGCGGTGGAGCGGCAATGAACAATGCGGGGTGGTTGGCTGTGTTGGCAGTGCTTGCAGCGGTGTGTGCGGTACTTGCGAGTACATATGGATCTCAATTAATATCTTTATGATAGAATAAAAAAGAATTAAAAAGAATATTCTTTCTGTATTGATAAATAGAAAGACTAATAGAAACCCTGTCCATCATAACCCCCATTTTTGAAACTAGTTGATTTTTGGGGGGCCAAGTACACTGTTCTTGTGCTGAAATAAATTGTATCAATAATTTTCTTTTGTAACCCTTCATACTGTGCTAAGACAGGCATTTATACCACAATACAAGTATATTCCTACTAGCCTAGGGGAAAGTGTTTTTGGAGGTGTGTTTCCGTATCTTCAGAGGGCTGAGGGTTGCGAAGTTGCCGACAACCTTTCCTCCTTGGACCAGCAGTAATCGCAGTCGCATATATTCACCCACTATTTGCTTCGTTTCAGACGAAAACTTTTGTATTGCTGATAATGGAGGTCTAAATATAGTCTGCATACACCACCTGGGTGTTTTAAAAGCGCAATTGTTCGTCGAATTTTGAAAAAAGGGAGTTCCATGCCAGTAAGTCATTTTGGTGACGTGTTGCGATGCCACCCTCGCAATTAATCATAAAAATAGTATCGAACACGATGAAGGAAGCTAACGCCGTAGTATATTTCTTGTGCAGAACAGTTGTTGTTGTGGTGCAAATTAGATCACCTCCATAAATAAAACACCTTTTTATTGCAACGCAAAGGACAAAGTGGAGACTATAGAAGAACAAGAGGGGGTACGCCCTCGTTCTGGGGAAGCCCTCGCCCCCAACCATTATAGCGATACTACTATCACAGGAGGAGCTCTTCCTCATTCTCCACCCAAGTCCCCATGGCGAGAAAATAGTGGTGCTTCTCTAAGCACAAACGGTGCTCAGTACGACCCCAATAGCAGCATGGGAAGTATCTCAGAATATCAACAGGTGGAAGGTTCTGATCATGTTGCAGAGCCTCGTAAGATTGTCGTACTAGGGTAGGTTGGCGGCCGATTAATATTTATTTGTATTTTTTAAGTTGTACCAGCAATTCTTAATACTACTATCTCCTTAGCCGTCAAAGCAAGTACACAATTCTCAATATTTTGACCCTCTTATTCTCTTCACCGTCTTTATTAATTTTAAATGCAGGGTACCATGGCAAACTGAAGACGCCACCTTGCTTTCTCATTTTTCCGAGTTTGGCACTGTAGAAGACGCCCAAATAATGCGTGAACGATACACAGGCAAATCACGTGGCTTTGGATTCGTTACTTTTACTACCACAGCCGAGGCACAGCATGCTACCACAGCAGAACACGTGATTGACGGGCGCCGCTGTGAAGCTAAATTCGCTCTGCCAGAAGGAAAAGTCGGGTCTGCACGAACAACTCGTATTTTTATTGCTCGAATCCCTTCTTCAGTGTCAGATATACAATTCAGAGGTTATTTCCAGCAATTTGGAGCTGTTCAAGATGCGTATATGCCTAAAGATCCGTCTAAACAAGGCCATCGAGGCATCGGTTTTGTTACGTATGCATCTCCAGACTCTGTAGAGCACGTGATGACTGGAACCCACGTTTTAAACGGGAATGAAGTAGCTATTGACCGTGCTACACCCAAGGAAAGAACTCAGGGAGCGATGCTACCTGGTAGATTGTCTATGTCGCAGCCGAATTTGCATATCTTGTCAGGAGTCGGTGGCAGTGCTGGGGCAGCTCACAGTGGCCGTGGTGCGTTTCCTGCCTTTATGCGTGGTAGCGGTTTAGTTGGTGGATTAGGTAGTGGAGTATTCCCTCCACATAGTCCTTCATATTACTACGGAGAAGCTAGTGGCCATGGTGGTGGTGGCGGGGCTGGTCTTGGTAGCCGCCAAATGAGCCACCCTGTTTTACCTTCGAGTACGAGCCATTTTGGAAGCCCTCTACGTTATGGTAGTGGCTCTGGTAGTGGTATTGCTGGAAGAGGTAGCGGCAGTGTCGGTAATTTAACAGCGACTGCTGGTGGGAGTGCTGGTGCAAGTTATGGCAGTACATCGACATCTGCGACAACTCTACAAGCGGCATTGCAGCAGCACCTGAGTAGCAATAGTCTAAGCAGTTTAGATGGCACGGTGTCAACTTCAGCAACACCACATCAGCAACAGTTGATCAATTTAATTAATGCAAATGTTACTGCAGCAGGTACAGGTGTTGCTGCAACTGGAAACTCTGATGGTCAATTTCCACCTCGTAGTGGTCCTTCTTCCTCCAATGATTTAACCAATATGTTGCCGCAACAACACCTCGAACAACAAATGCAGCATACTCACCCTGCTTGGATGCATCCTGGGGTCCATTCTTCTAGAATTTCACCCGGAAATCTACAAGACAGCGGGGCTGCCTCTGGTTCTTCTAGTATTCCCCCTGCTGGCCCGCCTTCTTCCCGGGCTGGCCCTCGTATCTTCGTTGGCAAACTCAACCGTGAAACCTCAGATCAAGACGTCAAAGACTATTTCGCCCGTTTTGGCTACGTTCTCGATGTCTATTTACCCCGGGATCGAGCAAACAAACGTGAACATCGAGGTTTCGGCTTTGTTACTTTTGAAACTGAAGCTTCAATCCAACGTGTTGTTACACATGGCCCACATTATATACGTGGATCTGTAAGTGCCATTGATTCTGCAGTACCACGGCAAGATGAGATGATGGTGTTGACGATAGACACTCCAGCAGTACAACCTTATCCGAATCATCAACACATGCAGTACCTTCATCATCAACAACAGCAGCAGCAGCAGTACTATCCCTCTGGACCATTATCACCAACCCAGCAATATCAACAGCATGTTCTGGGAGGAGGCCAGCACCGCCCCACTCCACCAGTGCCAGTGCCGGGGCCAGGGCTTTCTGAAGGCGGCGGCGCTGGCGGTGGTGGTCATGAGCCACAGGCCAGTATAAAGAGTAACCCAGCTGCTCCTGAGACTTTGCAAGCCTTTGAAGGGCTTAGTTTAGGTCAAGGAAGTGCTGGCGGAGCTGGTAATACTGGTGGTTCCTTGTCAGCCATATGATATCAAATAGGCAAACATAAAACCAGTTTTATTGGTGCTGCCTTCTTCTATGGCGTTTTTTTCTTTCTTTCTTTTTCTGTATATATATTCTTGTTCTGTCCTATACGACATAGTCCACTCAGTCAGTCAGATATTAATATTCATTCTCAGAGACTCTGTTGTTTTTCTTTCACTTAATTCAGTCGTTCTCGGTGTTTCCATTTTCATCCTTAGTTCAGTCCCTCATTTATTTTTCTTCAGTCTCTACAGTCCCCATTTTTATTCATCATGAACAACAAATTTATTATTTTTTTAAGCCTTTTCTATAAAATAGATCGAATCTACCTCAGTGTTTCTCTTTATTCTTATTTTGTGATGTGATTTTCTCTATTTCTGCAGTGCGTGATTTTTCTCTTCTTTTAATCCCTTCTTCCTCGGGGGCTCATGGCCCCGCTTGGTGTGAGAAAAAGAAAGAAAGGCTTATCCGCACGTGCATGTACCCTATATAGTGTCAGAACATATCATAAAGTCTTAGCGCAATAGTAATACCTAGTTATCTACTGAACCCAATATAAGTTGACTATCTACCTAAAACAAAATCAGTCCAATTATTCTTTTGTGTGTGTGTGTGTTCTTTCGATCCGACAACACCACGCTTTTTTTTCGATTCTTTTCTCCTTTTGTCTCATTTATACTCTTTAATCCTCTTACACATGACGTCTCTTCTTTAAGCCAGAGGTTGCTCCCAAGTTGTCAGTTTCATTCTAAACTAAACCCTAAAGTACAGTAGAAAAGTAAGGCGGTATCCGGAAACGATTGCTCGAGGCATGTCGACTGGAGACACCACACCATCAGTGGATAGATGAGTTTCTTAACCTTTTCAGCTGCTCTAGATACCGTCACAACCAGTATTTGATGATTTTAGAACGCACGGGATGTCTTGAACGAACAAAACGAAACAAAATAACACTAACAGGGTGACTGAAGGGATCGTGAGAAGCCGGCCTTTTAGTGTTGCCACTAACCGTAAACTTCAGGCCACCCCTATATAAAGAGATTAGAAAGAGATAAACCTATGCCAGTAGGTATTGCGAGTTTCGAGTGTATGCTAGAGTTGACTTGTAATATATTACACGCCTACTATATAGCCAAGAGGTTGTAGCTGAGTGAAGGAAGCATCGTACTTTTCCAATTTTTGTGTAAACCTGTCTTTGAGCGCCAGGTCATCGGCGAAGGTAACGTCAATAAGGATTAGATTTATGTGGTTGTGCTGGGCCCTAGGAGCGAAGGGAGGCGGGCCAATGCTAGATTTTGAGGGAAATAAGTATGTTAGAGGTCAATTTCAGACAGCTGTTCATAAGCAGCCTCAAAGCGCAAAGAAAATCTGTGCTTTGCCTGGCAAGCCAAAGCAGCTGATCCTATCAGCAAATCGGAAAATCGCATTGGATTTTCGATGCTGCGAGGGCTTAAAGCCCCTTTTCTCCTACTATTTCTCTTGTAGCTAATTTTGCTTTGTTCGTTTAAGATTTATTTCGTTGATTCCACTCCTACAGAGACAAAATGCAGACCATTACTGCCCGCATGAACGTAAGTTACCCCCGCCCTAATTTTCCCACTGCATTATTCCTATCCAACGTTTCTAGTTGTCAAAGGAACGATTGTGCCCATCTACACCGCTAGGCTCTACATTCATGTTCTATTCCCCCCCCGATTCGCAATTGCAGGTGGTCGCTATGGCCAAGAAGACTGCCAAGGCCGCACCCAAGGCCAGGTCTTCCCCTGCCCGCACCTCCGCCACCGAATGGTAAGCCATATAATGAGACTATGCTCACCCAAAGATCGCTATTACACTAACCTTGTTCAGTCTGCATTCATCGTATCTGAAAACCCCACCTCATTCTTCATCTTATCTTTTTAAACCCCTTTCTAGGTACGGCCCCAACCGCCCCAAATTCCTTGGCCCCTTCACCCCTAACGTTACCTACCTCACTGGTGAATACCCCGGTGACTACGGCTGGGATACCGCTGGTCTCTCTGCTGATCCCGAGACTTTCGCCAAATACCGTGAGATTGAATTGATCCACGCTCGCTGGGCTATGCTTGGTGCTCTCGGCTGCATTGTCCCCGAATGGTCCTCCAACACTGGTAACATCGAGTGGTTCAACGCTGGTGCCAAGATCTTCTCTGATGAGGGCATCCAGTACCTCGGAATCCCCGGTATTATCAACGCTCACTCCATCATTGCTACCTTGATCGTCCAGGTCATCCTCATGGGTGCCATTGAGGGTTACCGTAACAACGGTGGTGGTTTCGAATGGTCTGAGGGTCTTGACCGCCAGTACCCCGGTGGTCCCTTCGACCCCTTGGGCCTTGCTGATGACCCCGATACCTTTGCTGACCTCAAGGTTAAGGAGATCAAGAACGGACGTCTTGCTATGTTCTCTATGCTCGGATTCTTTGTTCAGGCTATTGTCACTGGAAAGGGTCCTCTCCAGAACCTGAGCGACCATGTTGCTGACCCTTGGGTTGCCAATGGATTCGCCTCTGCACAGCAGTACGTTCCTGGCAATTAGATGCTTGCTTTTTGGTTTTTGAGTGGTTAGCTAGCTACCCCAACAACATGGGAAGTGTCTCAAACGAACGAATTTACCTTCCCCTCTCTGTATACTGCCATGTTGTTGGGTGACTGAGAAGACTCTGTATGTGTACACTAGCCGGATTAATATTTTGCTTTTATCTCTCTTTTATGTTTCTTTTAATGGGATTCTGTTGAAAGAATCATCATTTTGTTTTGTCCTCCTTTCATTTAAGATCTCTTGAAGAGAGCTTTTAATTACACAGTTGAGCAGAAACATGAAATAGTTATGAGCCACGTCATCGGGGCGCATTTTTTGCAGAACCCCATTGAAACCATTGACGAGAGTACAGGCGTTACAAATAATTTCTAGTCAGAAATAAAAAAAGGAAATTACTTCGTGAATAGCGAATCTTGCTGTTGGGCTTGCACGTCTTCTCATTTTTATTTTGAAAGAATTGAATTGAAAAAATGTTTGCTGTTGCCTGGCTGCCAGGGTTTATAGCAACTACAGCTGCAGCATGCGCTTGCAGCTGTTGCACGCTGGCCACGAAAGAAGCGTTAAAAAGCAGTGCTCGCGTGGCCTGGAGCATCTTGTTCACATTTTCTCTGTTACTTTCGTGGCTCTTGAGAGACTTTGCCAAGCCTCTCATCTCTAAAATTCCATGTAAGTGAACTCTACAAGGTTACAAGGTTCCCCACGCTCGGTATTTTGATTTTATTTTCCTTCCAAAGTGATCTGACATCGAGAGGCTGGACGAGTAGAAGTCGATGATAATAAACTGTTCTACAATGCAATACACTGCAGGGATCGTCAAACAATTTGCTGAAGAAACACCTCCAGATGAATGGTTTGGCCAGCAAGCTGTATATCGCCTCTCAATGGGCAATTTCGTAAGTACTTTTAAATACCGGTAAAAAAATCAAAAAAATCACCGGCACCCTTCTCACTCTTCTATTATTATTTTCATCTCTCTGTGCAGATTCTCTTCATGTCAATGGCAATTATCATGTCATTCCCTGCCCCAGTCAAATATAAGAGTGACTGGAGGGATGCATACCTCCATCACGGCAGTTGGGCTATTAAAGCGGTATTGTGGCTTGCATTCACAGTGCTACCATTTTTCTTCTCAAACCCTCTTGTCAATGCATATGCCTGGCTTGCTCGTATTGCATCCCCCCTCTTCCTAGGCATCCAAATGCTTATTATCATCGACATGGCCAACTCGTGGAACGAAGCGTGGGTTGCTGAAGGAGAAGAAGACCCTCGGTACCTCTACGCCCTTTTAGGCGCAACAATCTTCTCGTATGCTTTGTCTTTTACCACAGCAGGCGTCGCATACCACTGGTTTGCCCCCGCATCTCATGACTGTTCGTTGAATATCACGTTGATTACGCTTACTGTACTGGTAATTATCGTTCTAACAGCAGTTACTCTGCACCCTAGGATTAAACAAGTAAATCCCGGAGCCTCAATATTTGTATCTGGTTGTACTGCCTTGTACTGCTCCTACCTCAGTTTCGCTGCGTTACAATCCGAACCACGTGATTACGAATGCAATACCATTGGGCAGAAACTCTCTGCAGCCTCTGGAACGACCCTTGCAGCAGGTATGATGCTTACTTTAATCTCGACCGTCTGGGCAGCATTTAGAGCTGGCTCTAATACCCGCACCTTTGCCACTGGGTGGGAGGAAAGCAGTGGCAGACAGCCGTTATTGGATGAAGAATTAACTTCTGCTGGTATTGATGGAGTAGCAGTTGATACGAATGCCCCTCAATCGATGGCAACAATGAAGAGAACAGCTCATGGTGTTGTCGGCGGTGGCAATTCTTCCGGTGCTCCTGGCACAGCGATGGCCGAGTTTGTCCCAGTTTCTTACAGTTACCTTCAATTTTATCTCGTATTCGCCCTTGCGTCTATGTATCTTGCTATGTTGATGACTGGTTGGGGTAGTGGCGGCGAACAGAAAGATCAAATTGATGTTGGATGGACGTCGGTGTGGGTCAAGTCGATTAGTTCATGGGCTGTTGCAGGACTATATTGCTGGACACTGTTGGCACCGGCATTGTTTCCTGATAGAGAATTTAGTTTCTAGACAGAAATTATTGTGTGTGTGTATACATTTGCTTTGTCTTTCTAGCGCTCTGTAATAATCTGTACAATCAATATATTAAAAAGGAAACCTGACGACACACAGGTGAGGTAGGTCGATGGTTGCTTGTTGAACATACTAAAGATGATAGTGACACCCTAATTGAACACAAGAAATCTAAGAGATATGCATGCAGATAGGCAAGGGATATATCGATAAAGGGTGAGGACGTGAAGATTATTAATAAAAAAAGCAGCGGGAGGGAGGTAATTTAGCTAAAGAAAGAAAATCAAGGTTTTTCCGTTGATTATTGCTATTCTTTTTTTATTCAATTAATAACGATCTTGACCGGCAAAGGTATCGAAATTAATTTCACCCCCTACACCGCGGCCACCACTACCACCACCATATCCAGTTGGATTAAAGACATCATAATAGTTGCTTCCACGTCCCCCCCGGCCCCGGCCACCGCCTCGACCACCACCACGGCTGCCACCGCCACCACCCCCACCTCCTCCTGAAGGCTGATCAAAGAACCCTGCATCAGAGGTGTCTCCATACCCACCACCAGGGGCGGGGCGGTAACCTCCGGAAGAGTCAAATCCACCACGGTGACCACCACCCCCTCTGCCAGCAGGGTAGTCTTCTTGAGCCCACTCGGGTGTTGACCCACCACGGCCACCACCGCCGACGCCCCTCCCTCCACGCCCTCCTCTAGGTACGTAGTTCCTTCCTCCAGCGTTGTAATGTTCGAACCCTCCATGTTGTTGTTGGTACCCACCTCGTTGATTAGGGCCAGCGTATTGCTGTGTAGGGTTGTATCTGGGGTTATAGTTGCTTCCTTGGAGAGCACCACCACCACCACCGCCGCCGCCAGCGGCACCGGGGTATTGACCCATGATTTGTGGGGGAGGAGCTGCTGCAGCTGCTTCAAGCTGCTGTTTACGCATCTGTGATACGCGGGGTGCTTCTCCGGACATGGCTGCTTCCAGAGTAGTTTTAGCAAAGCGTTCTGTTAAAGAATTAAGTTTAGCTTCCCGAGCTGCGAGTTCTACTCGTAAGACTTCTTTTTTAGTGGCATCTTCCTCAGCTTCGACTTGTTCTTCGATTTCTTTGACGGCAGCTTCATGTGCGCGCTTTTCTTCAAGCTGACTTGCGTTCAAACGCAACTGCAGGATAAATAATCAAATAAATAAGGTGCGAGGGGAAGAGGCAACTTGGAGCGACGGGAATTGATTTCGAATGGTCGAGACAACTCTGATCCAGACAATTCTGGTTTTGTAAATAAAGCAATTAATCAAACGTCCCATTAGTAAATCTTAATCATGATGCAACGCCCATAACTCACGTGCAGCCTCTCTTTTTTAACTTCATCTCTCAAAATGTCTTCCTCTGATTTACCCTCTCTAGTGGCAATAACAAGTTCTCTAGGCTTGGCAGCTCCAAAAGGGCTCTGCAAGAATAGATATCGAAACGTATCAGCTGTTTTTCAATTTTGTAGGGCCTCTGAGCCCAGCAAAGCTGTGATCAAATGTATCTCAAATAGATTTCCTCTTATAGTGACCCACCTTGGCAGCGGCTTGCAGCCGCTCCTCTTCAAGGCGTGCAGCGGCGTTGGGATCTCTGGGTTTTAAGTTGAGCTTGGGTCTTTGGGGTCTCTCGGCTCCATTTTCAAAAGAATCAGACATCAGATTTTAGAATATAAAAATAGGAAGGAACACGTTGGTTCAAGAACACGGTCCCAAGAATTATTCTTAAGTCACTTTTGAGATTATAATAAAGGTTATTGAGATATTCTCTGCACGGGCGACAGTCGTCATTCAATGGGAACTTTTTCGAAATGCAGCTTTTTTGCGAAGAAAATAGCCTGAAAAACTCCTATCCCCTAATGTTTGCGAGCTATTTTTTAAAACAATTAATTCAAAACGCAAAAACATTTGGAGCACTACAGTAGATTTTTTCTTAAATTTCTCATGCTGTTATCTCAATCCAGTAAACGCCGAAGGAGATTATCTAGTATCCTAAAACCTTAAATATCCCAAATATCGGTGCACTGCCTTGTTACGTAAAAGATTCGTGTCCGACAAATTAGATCAGTTCCAGAAACTCATTAAAAGGCGCCTTCCGAATACTACTTAACCGGCACCTTTGCTAGCAGCAATAGTCAGCTTTAGCAAGCTCCGTTGCTCCTCAGGCGTTTACACAAGATGCTGGCTGCTCACATCATTGCCAGGCCACTTTCCTGCCTTTAATGCCTTCCTGCAGCACCTTTGAAGGATCTCCTTTGCGTCCATCTCTAGCGCAAAAACGAACTCTGCGAGCACGGCCAATAGTTGTGCAGGGCGTTCAGAATTTTTTCAGGGCTCCAAGAGTCGATCCTTTTTTCAACAGAACTGAGGAGCTAAAGAAGTTCAAAAATAACGTTCTGAATGATGAATCCTGTGCGATAAATGTGTTGCTTGGGCGTCCCAATTGTGGGAAATCGGTAAGATCAGCCTTACTTGGCGCCTTTGTCGTGCTAAGCAACGGCGACTAATATCTGAAATTTGTTTTGCTAGAGTCGCCCGAGCCCAGTATTCTTAACATTTTTCTACGTATGTTTCTTCTCGCAGAGGTTTTTGAAAAAAGTGCAGGACGATTTTGAAGCAGAGGAGGATGGGCGTCTGGTGTTGTACATCGACGGCCGCAGCCCTGGCGGTGACTTGACTACCCCTATGCAGATCTCTAAGACGCTCCGCAATCAAACTATGTCTGCAAGTTTCCTAAGGGCCATCGAAAAGCTTGATCCAAGTGTCTTAGCAAGGTTTGAAAAGAAAGTGGATGAAGATGAAAAATTTACCATGGAAGCGGCGCTGAAGTTTAAAGGCAGCGAGGAGGATTTGAAGGAAACGCTCGCTGGTTTAGAGAAATTGTTTGAAGATTTGAAAAAACTGCCCAAAAAGCCTGTGATCGTGTTAGGTAAATACTTGCAGCAAAAAAACAATACAATTTGTTTCCTGCCACATCTTGTGTTGATGTTATTTTAGGCTCTCTATTGAATTAACAGTACCTTTTCTGATTATGTTTTATGCAGATGAAGCTAATAAAATTATGAAATGGCGTGAGTCAGACCCTTCAAACCCTCAGCTGGAAGCTTTATTCGATTTTTTAATCCAAGTTTCAAAACAACTCAATCTGGTGCATGTGATCTTGGCCACTTCGGATTATTTCCTAGTTGGTTGGCTTGCTGGTAGTAAGTTTCATTTTTCTTATAAATTCTGTCACATATCCACATTAAGAGTACATTAATTAATTAATTTCTTGCTTTTGCAGATGGATTGACCGAGGACAAGTTCAAAAGAAAAGTCCTTGGGGAGTTGCCTGAAAAGGAAGCTCGAGATTTCGTTTTTGGCGGTGCTGAAGGAACCTGGCCTGGTCTAGTCAACAACCCTGATTATGAATCGTTGCCTGTTCCAGCTTGTTCAGACGATCAGTGGCGTGAAATCTACGAGCATTGCGGCGGCAATATATGGTTGTTGCGTCAGTGTGTGACTGATGCGAGGGGAGAGGAGAACTGGGGTGGTGCTTTGAAAACTGCTGTGACTGGTGCTCTCTCTGCTGTTGATAATGCTGCCAAACCAGGGAGGTTACTAAAGCGCGATGTGGCCCCTCTCTGGAATGGAGCTCAGTGGAAGAAAGTGCTTGAGCTCATTACCACATCGCCGCACCATGCGGTGTTGCAGAGTACGCTTGAAAAAGAGCTGGGCAAAGATAGTAAAATCAGCGGCGAGCTGATTCTCCGCTCGATGGTTAAATACAATTTGCTGGCGTTGCGCGACCCTTCTGATCTTGCACGTGATCTGCCTCAGGAGGTGTATGGGAACAGTATGAAAACGGTGGTTACTTTGCCTTTACCATCTTATGTCTGGGCTGCAAAGAAATTGCTCCAGGACGAGGACTTTCTTGAGGCATGCGAGGCGCCCCAAAAGACGGTCAGTCAGTGGTTATGGACTAGACTTGTACCTCTTCTGATGTTGAATAATAAAAAATTGTAGCTTTGCCTTTTTGTGAGTACTCTTTCTGTATACCCTTTGTTTTCTGTTTAGTTGCAGTGTTTCACCTTGTAGAATACTATTAAAAAATAATCTGTAAAAACTCCATAGAGAAAAAGAATGCCTCTCTAGGGTCAGAAGGGAATCCTATTGGAAATCACCGCCAGAGTGCTCCTTCACAAGCTTCGATGTTTTCTTCACGCCTGCTCTACCCAGCCTTGCCAAATCTATCCAATCTTATGGTATGGTGTGCATAGTATCATATTGAGTTATGTACGTGAAGCAGACGTATGCATTTTCGCAGAGTATTAAGAAAAGAAGAAGAAGACAGGCAATTTTCACGATGGTTTCCACGGGCATCAGCACGGCCCTACCCACGCGGCAAAGAACGACGATCTTACTGGAAGTCGCCCACCACAATGGTTGACACCTGCTGGAGTAGTGAAGCGAAGCTAAAAGCGGTGGTATTGAAAAGGAGCTGGGCGGGCACCTTGGCGGTGATCTCGTCGAGCCCGTGCGGTCCCATCAAAAGGCCCTCTATTTCATTTGTTTTTTTCAGCAACACACTCGCTGATGCTTCCTGCACCTTGAAGGGGCCCAGTTAACCCGAGGCTCGTCTCCCCGGGAATATTTATTTTTAAATCGATCACGGCATGATCCTTGGCTAAAGTTTACAGAACGTCATCTCCCTGCCTCTCCTTCAAGAAAAGACCACCATCCCGAGTCTACCCCATTTAAATTAGCCACCCCCAGCGCTTTTGGTGCCAGATACCCCACTTCCCCCGGCCCTCCCCTTCCAGAAATAATGGGGGGGGGCTTGAGCGTCCACTTCACTTTCGTCCTGCTGCATCGCACCAAACACATTTAAATCGTTGTAAATACTGCATAGTATACTTTGCAGCAACGCATTCATCATTTATTAATGTTGCAGCAAAGAGTTTTTTGCTTCCGTCTAGCATCCAATCTGGAATTGAGTTTACCCTTGTCAGCGCCGCTGCCTACGTGCATAAGAGGCTGAGACTATATAAAACATTGTGCATCATTTGTGAATCATCAGGAACCCATCTTACAGCAATAGTACCTGGCAGTCAACAATTGAATTGGGCATCATAGATTTCAAAAATGTCTGGCCAATCTACCTTTCGCGCAGCATTGAAGCTGCTCTTCTGTGTCACAGGCATCTATAGCGCATACATCACTCAGGGATTCTTCCAGGAGACGCTATCTACCCAGCGTTTTGGACCACAAAAGGCCCGCTTCCCTCACTTGGCGACAATGAACGCCTTCCAGAGCTGGGCTTGTTTTCTCTGGGCATTCCTCTTGATGCAAATCCAAACCTTTCTGCACCCTCCTAGTGAAAAACAAGTCCACCCTCCCGCACATGCCTACTGGCGTGCAGGCGCCACCAACTGTATCGGCCCAGCCTGCGGATTCCAAGCCCTCTACTACATCTCCTACCCGGCTCAAGTTTTAGCAAAGAGCTCAAAAATGATTCCAGTCATGGTTTTAGGCACTTTACTCCACGGGAGACGGTACCCTCTTATAGAATATATCTGTTGTTTTATGATTACAGCAGGAGTTTCTATCTTTGCAGCAATGGGCCCCTCGAAACATGCCAAGACTCAATTGGCCTCCCCCAACCCGATGCTCGGCTACACTTTATGTTTTCTTAATTTAGGTCTGGATGCATATACAAACGTCGCTCAAGATGAGATAAATCAGAAATACAAAGGTGGTACTGCAATGCATATGATGTGTTGGATGAATTTCTGGACTGGGTTGTTTTATATTCCATTAATGTTCATATTCACTTCCTCGGGGAGTGAGGTCATCGCGTTTTGCTTCCAACATCCCGATGCTGGAACTCAAGTATTGCTGTTTTGTTTGTGTGGAGCGGTAGGACAATTGTTTATTTTCTATACCATCAAGGCATTTGGGTCGTTAATTAATACCTTGGTTACTACAACAAGGAAATTCTTTTCTATTTTAACATCGGTAGTTTGGAACGGAAATGTGTTGGCGATGGAGCAATGGGGTGCCGTGGTGTTGGTATTTACTGGATTAATTATGTCATCAGTGACAAAACATAGGAAACATAGGAGTAGTACGAGTACGAAGGGCAAGGCTAAAAAACAGTAGATGATAGAATAGTACGAAGATAGCAATACAGTTTATTTTTGATACGTGGGACGTTGGGTACTATCTGATATCTTGTTTTCTTTCTTTTTTCCAGATTTAATGCCTTTGTTATTTCGCTGAGCTGTCGAGTTTAATTATCGATTTATTCTTCTTATTGAAATGTGTACATTTACGGAAAGTAATACAGATAACACGATTACAGTTAAACAGGTACAACAAATTAGAATACTTTGATATTTGATATAAACTATTGGTCTTTTCAAAATTGCCGGGCTGGTGGGGCGCCATTGATGCCCTTCTTTTTCCCACCACAGAGAGCTTTAAAGACACGCTTAAACTGCTTCTCGTCCTTTCTACTTGCTTCGCTAAATAAATAATTCATACTTTTAGCCAACATATCCTGGGTCCATGCTGCCCAGGGAGCTGCCCCACCACCAGGAAGCTGCATCGGTGTGGCCATGGCTGAAGTAAAAATATGGAGAAACAACGCGTTGTCGGCATGCATCCATGTAGAGTATACAACGCCAGAGATAGAAGGGAGCATATAGGGTGGTTGGCCTCCACAGCAGGCAGCAAGTAGGAAAGAGAGAACAGCATGCCAGGCAGTGGTGGTGGTGCCATTGTCAAGGTTGCCAATCGATGTATTATGTAGCACGTGCGACGCCAGTGCTAGGCTTGATTCGCAGATATCACGATTCCAGCTTTGAGAAGCAGCTGACAATGACGCTAGCACTACTTGTTCAAGGGAAGGAGAAAGATTAAGTAGTGATGCTGGCCATCGATGCAATACCGCTACAAGGAAATGCAGCAATGCAACAAAGGCAGCATCCGAGCGTTGATTCTGAGAAGAGTCTGCACAAGATTTGAACACTTTCTCTGCTATTTCTACAGCTACATGTGTTATAGCCTGCCCTACTTCCATGCCTGGCCTTTCCTCTTGAATATCAGAGGTGAGAGTGGTGAGCGCGTGTAAAGCACCGACGAGATCTTTGACTGCCAAAATCAGTATTGTTTGTATGCATATCTCCGTTGTGCCTGGATATAATACAGCAAGAGAGCCTGAACATTCAAGAATAGAGCTGGAGAGATTTTGAATGTCATCTCCTGTGCTTTCTTCTTTGTTTGCAGCAATACCCATAGTAGCCGTAGCTGTGGCAGTTGCTGCGTTAAGTAGAAGATGACCAAGCTGCTTCCCTGCCTCTTCCAGTGATGTGTCTCCTTCTTTTATTTCATTTGATCCAATCTTTGCGGTTCCTAATACGAGCGCAACAGATTTCAAGTGCAGTGTCACTAAAGAAATCATGCCACCAGTTAGCGCGTCTTCAGCTTGGCGCGCGTGTTCACAAAGCAGAGACTGTTGAGCTTGACGTGCACCTAGAAAACACAGGCTTTTGAGAACAAATTCTGAGGTGGTTATATCATTTGGATATTTAGAATGAGAATTATTGCACACTGCTACTGCAACACCTTGAAAAGAAGCTTGGCTCCTATACCATGCAAACAGAGCTTCTACAGCAGCTGGGAGATGGACGGAAATATATCTAGCTATAGAAGATATACCAGCAAGTCGAAAGAGAGTGGTTGCTGCGTTGCGTGCAAGTTTCGGGTCGCTGGTTTCGCACTGTATAAGTGTTGAAATGATTGTAGTCAGCGCCTGGGTGAAACTTTCACTGAAAGCTGCGAGACTGGTTTCAGGAGAAGCTGTTGAATAGATGTCTCCTAAAAGAGACCCCAGCCCTCCTATCAATGTAAGAGCTGTCCCCGCAAGCTTTGGCGCTGTTGGAGTGATAGACGCGGTGCCCAACTGTAGCAAACTCTCAACTAAATGATGGTCCTTAACCAGAAGAGCTCCGTTTCCTTCTGCTTCTGCTTCTGCTTCTGCTTCTGCTTCTGCTTCTGCTGCCGTGGTTTCCAAAAAGCTGTTTTTGGGTAGTAGATTAGCTACATAAAGGCACGCTTCCAATTGAAATACATCCTCTTGCCTATGCGCGTTCTCTGCCAGCTGTAGCAGTATAGAAGCTGCATAGTGTGCTCCCAAAGCTGCTCCTACTAACTTGATAGAGTCTGTGGTTTCTCTACGCATCATGTGAGCTTCTTCAGGTAAATCCCGCGCGTCTGCTGTGAGAAAGGACGTAGAAAGACCCTGTAAATTGACACAGGCAATAAGTTGTTGAAGCAACGCAGTGAGTGCTTCAACATTGGGGAAGCACCCACGAGTTTTCCGGGTGTTGTTATTCCTTTTCTTAGTTGTAGTAGCATTAGATTCTCTACTAGTGGGCATATTTGGAGTAGGAGCAGATAGCCAGGTATCAAAGATAGCCAAGGTGGCGATACGAGTGTCTGCGTCAGGATGACGAAGCAGGCTCAGCAGGCTTTGGACGAGAAATGTAGCGGTAGCTTCAAATGCTATTGCGTTTTTGTGGAGCAGAAGCTGCAGCAGCAGTTGCTGCACCCAGGATGGTTACAGCAGCAGAGAGAGACTTTGAAGAAGAAAGCAGTGGTAATAGTAGCAGAAAATGCAGAGAGCAATTCAGGTAGGCAGTTCAATAGAACCGGCAAAAACCGCAGCCAGCGCCTCTGTTTCATGCTGCTGCTGCTCTTCGCTACCCTCTAAAAGGCAGCAGGTAGTAGTATACATTGCTGCAATCGTTTCTACTGCAATAGCTGCGATACTTCTCTCTCTTTGCCGATACTCACCACCACCACCACCACCAGCAGAGAGGCCAACGCCAATATTTGCTGCCAGTGAATGGATGTATCTAATCTCGTTTTCAGTTAATTCAACAGGAGGCAAGCAGCCTAAACACGAACACCATGATTGTATAACGTGCAAGGCTGCTTCCTGGGTTGTTTCAGAGGCGTGATTGTGGGGCTGGAGTGGTGAAGTAACTAGGTCTGCCAGAGAGGTACTGGAAAAAATGAAAAGAAAATTTCGTACTGATGCTGGTGTTATTTGAGAATAACTCTGTTTTTAAGTCCTTTAATGATAGCCTGCCGACGCAAGGGATGCATTGATAGACTCGAGAGTGTCACAATTTCAGGAACATAGCTCAGCAGGCGCAGCAGGATATCATTTTGAAAGCTCACATCACCACTGCCACCGCCATTGCTTCCACCACCACCGCCAACAACAAGATGAAATAACGCCGGAATAAGCTCTCGTTCGTTAAGTTCTGGGCTTCGAACAAGGAGTGCAACGAGTGTTCGACTAATATACCCGGCAGTAGAAAGGTCATTGGTCTCATGAGCAGCTCTAAGAGAGGTAGCTAGCTGAGGGCAAATTCTCGTCAGCACTTGCGCAGAAAATGATTTCCCTTTGCACGAGGCTGAAAATAATTGGCTCGCTGCAACGAGCCGCTCTTCATTGGTCCAGTTATTATTCCACGAATCTGATAGTTGTCTATTTGGTCCATGTATTACCGCAAGGAGGGTTTTCCCACCCTTCTTCTGTGTATTTCAGAGAATCTAAAAACTTTTCTGCCGCCGCTCGGGGACGCCCTGCGTTTGAAAAATTTGAAAAAAGTTAAGTTTACATACCTGCTGTTTCTAGGATTAGATTCACTGTATTAATATGATGCTCCACAACGTACCTATCGCCGGTAGGCTGGCATAAGGTGTACACTGCTGCACGAAAGGAGCTGAATTGACATGCAGACATTTCATCTCCTCAACCACTGGTATGTAGAAGTGTCTCGATTGGTCGATTCATTCTGCTTTATGGAACTCTATATTCTAAAATAATTGATTATTATGTTTAATTTAGAAACAATCTGTGTACATTGATTGCTGAGTTTAAAAAATAAATTGCTGGGTTTTTAAACTTAAGTTCGACACTATGCTTTTCTCGGATATAAAATTCAAATATATTCTAGTAGAATTTTCTAAATTTTATTGGACGCAGTATATAAGGCCACAAAGCTTCGCAACCTTGGAAATTCGCAATTAGAGTTTTTTAGATAATAACTGCCAGCTCGCTGAAAATCGTAGGTTCTCCGTTTACAAACAAGTTCTTGTTTGCGCTAAATGGCAGAGGGTAACAAGGGTGCCCGGCGGCAAGACTCTAACGCTGAAGCTGGCCCATCAAACCAAAATGGCTCGGTAAGTAGATCTTTTTTTATGGCCCTAATCTTGATTTCGTGGTTTCAATCTCTAATGAAATACTCCATTCTCTTACAGACATACGAGGCTGGCACCAAAATTACCTGCAAGGCCACTTTTGACAACCAACATCATGCAGCAAAGGTGATCGAGCGTAGAGAAGACGGCGATAAGGGCTTTCTTTACTATGTTCACTACCCAGAATGTGAGTTTTGATCAATAGCTACGTCATATATTATTCTAAGTCCCCATAATTCCATATTCCTGTAGAGTTTTTGTATGCATCTTCTCATTCTCACCTTCCCCCTTCTTGTCCCGCTTCTTTTTGAAATTCATGCAGTCGACAAGCGTTTAGACGAATGGGTAGGAGAAGAACGCATCAACCGCAACACTGGCATGACTCGCGTAGGTTCCGGTGGTTCAGGAGCTTCTCTGGGCCTTGAAAGCGACCAGAAAATGACCCGTCGCCTCAAACGGCAATTTGCAGAAATCCATCACGTCGGCCCTGCAGTCGATGAGCTCCCTCCTATCGACCAACACCTGGAAAAAGAACATCAAGAAAAGACAAAAAGTAAAGAATATTCAGGTTGTAGAACTAGGCAAACATGAAGTAGACACCTGGTATTATTCTCCATACCCTGAACCCTACGCGTCTTGTGAGAAGCTCTACATTTGTGAATATACCCTAAAATATTTCCGTAAAAAGAAGACATTACTCCGTCATTTGGCGAAATGTAGTTTACGGCACCCCCCTGGAGATGAGATTTATCGATCTCCACCTCCTCCAGACCACGATCCGAGCTACGTTGGTGGACCGGTGACCAATCCAGCAATCTCAATGTTTGAAGTGGATGGGAAAAAAGCAAAAGTATATTGCCAAAATCTCTGCCTACTTTCCAAGCTCTTTTTAGATCACAAAACGTTGTATTATGATGTAGATCCTTTCTTATTCTACGTCATGTGCGAGAAAGATGAGCAAGGACATCACATTGTCGGCTACTTCTCAAAAGAAAAAAATTCTGCTGAAGGCAACAATTTGGCGTGTATTTTAACCCTACCTCCTTATCAACGCAAGGGATACGGCAGGTTTTTAATTGCCTTTTCATATGAGCTGTCGAAAGTGGAAGGAAGGGTAGGTAGTCCTGAACGTCCTTTATCAGATCTTGGCGCAGTATCGTACCGCTCGTACTGGACACGTGTCATTTTAGAAACCTTACGTGATCACAAGGCTAATATGAGTATTAAAGACATTTCAGAACGTACCGCTATTCGTACTGATGATGTGGTTAAAACATTGGAAAGTTTGAGTTTGATTAAATATTGGAAGGGTGATCACATTATTTCTGTGACGCAGAGGATTGTGGAAGAGCATTTGAGGTCGGTTGCGAATCAGAAGAACATTGATGTGGATCCGACAAGGCTGCATTGGACCCCTCATGGTATTAAAAAGTAGTTTAGGGGGTAGTTTTGTTATTTTTTTTTTCGATATCTTATAGAATCTTTTTGACGTTGACTTCTTTTGACCTATCATTTATCGGTATTGTTTTTGTTTGAATGGTTGAGATCCTTTTCTGTGTTGGTTACACCAGTTCACTAGATTAATTAAATAGGAAATACTAGTAAGCGTATAGTCACTCAGTACCTGTTCTAACTAATTAATTAATTAATTATCTAGGCTTCTTGAATAAACTTTACTATAGCCGGGGTGACCCCCTCGGCAAAGTCCTCATGCGGCATATGCCCCACTTTCGCTTCGATCCCCGTGGCCATTTGTATACACGTTCTCTTCGTCTCCAGCCAATCAAGGACCAATTTCAAATCTAAAAATGAGTCTGCCCCGCCATGGATCATCAATGCAGGATTTTTCCAGCTATAGTATTCCTCATTAACCTCAGAAAGCAGGGTAGAAAAGTCAATAGCCTCCATGGTGCGGTAAATAACAGCACTGGCAGCAGGGTCGTTGTCGTACGCAGCCGCGTAGGCATCGGCATCTTTCCTCTGCATGGCGTAAGGACTTCCCGCAGCATTAAAATTTGCAGCATCAAAGTACGCATCTGGTTTTGGTCGCATAAACGCTAAGGGTGCTTTATATGCTGCTAATTCAGGCCGAAGTTTGGATTTAAGACTCAGTGGGGTGTTAAAAATAACTAATTTGGCTACTTTATCTTGATTCCTCGCTGCCCAGAGAAGAGCAACTTGACCGAGGATGTAGCCATGGACAATAAGGACGAATGGTTTATTGAGAGGAAGGGCATCGATTGCTTGGTTTAGAGAAGCAATATAAGATTCAGAAGAATAGTCAAAGCTGGATGTCGGCTTCGAAGAAGCTCCATGGCCGAGAAAGTCGAGAGCTATCGTTGTGTGCCCCGCAGTGCCTAGTAAACGAATGACGTTACGGTAAGAATAGCTAGAGCTGCCTATTCCGTGTAAACACAGTACGGGCAATTTGTCAGGGGTGGCTTCTTTGGGATTGACATCTGCTGTGCGGTATGCCCAAGTGAAGCCTCCAACGTCAATCGACGACGGGGCCAAGAAACCCATACTCGTGCCGCTGATAATCTCTCCAGTCATCGGATCTACTTCCTCAAGTTCTGATGATTTTACACGCCATTGTAATGCAGGGGTAGGGCGTTTCTTAGATGATGTTGGTGTGGGCTGACTCCTTAAAATTGACACATGTCGAGTTGAAAATTGTTCAGCAGATGGAGCTACAACGGGGAAATACCCCGTCTTCATTGATTGCATTATCATTTGAAATGTTATGGTTTATCCAATTGTGGGAATTGGGCGTTCACACTGCCAGTGCTTCGTTTAAGGATTTTGGCCTGGCATTTTTTTCCCGGCATTTTTTCGTCCCTGGCCTGTTTTTCGGCATTCTGCCCCGGCATTTTTTCTGGATTCTGCCCCGGCATTTTTTCCATTTTTTTTCTTGACAGCATCAGGCACTATTTCTGAGCAGCGCAGATGCGCCTTATTGAAACATGGCTGGAATTTCTTTAGATTACATCTTTAAAAAAGCAAAAACAAGGAACTACAAATGCGCTCCACGACGCTTTTTCTTCGCCTTCCATACCTTTTTTCCTCTTCTGCAACAAGGAAGAAAATTCAGATTTGAATTTGGGTGGCTTATTTTAAGAAGTTAAGCATACAGATGACATCACATACCTTCAAAGCAGGTTCTTTGAACGGAGAAGAAGTCAAATCAATGGGTTGTTGCAAGTGCTGGACAGCCATGACTCGATCAAAGATCTGGGCAACCAAAGTTCGGACTAAGTCCTGATCATTGGTCTGCCGAGTGGTATCCATAGTGATAATGAGAGAATAACCTCTTACAAATGAACTTTTGTTAATTTAGTACTCTAAAACTGGCCTAAATCTCCGGCATTTTTTCAAAATTTTCGAAAAAAACGGCATTTTCCCCCGGCATTTCTGGCCCGCCGGAGCTCCGCTCCGGCACTTTTTGCACGGCATTTTTTCCTGTTCCTGCGCCTGAAAATGCCGGAAAATTGGCATTTTCCGGCATTTTCGGCATATATGCCGGCTAAACGAAGCACTGCACACTGCACTAATTTAACTGAGTGGAGGGTAACTCCAGTGTATACATGTTAGCAGGTGGATTCAACAGCAGTTAATTAGGGGTTCAGGAATACATTTATTTCAAACGAAATTCTTCGCTTTACATTTTACCTCAATATACCAACCTGTTAGTAGCCCCCAAGTCAAAATCTGAAACCCCTCTCCATCTCAAAGTGATCGAAACGTTCTTGAGAGACATGGCAGGTCTAGAACAGCTTGCAGCGCAAGCAATGAGCAGTGCAAATGGAGAGGAGGATTTAGAAAAACAGATCCAGGAAGCGATAGCATGCCCTTGCGTCGGTAAGTGCAAAAAACACATTCCTCTTTAACTATTTGACTCCCGGCCTCCACCGCCCCTATGCCTCCCTAATTCTTATACACGCACTCTGTTTTCTCACTCTGCAGCTGACTTACGGGATGGACCGTGTGGCTCTACTTTTGTAGGTGCATTTAGTTGTTATATTCGTAGCTCCCATGAAGAGAAAGGCATGGATTGTTTAGAAGAATTTAAATTTTTTCACGAGTGCCTAAAAAAGAATCCAGACCATGTCGAGAAAATAATGGATGATGCCCATGAGGTAGCCTCTGAAGAGGAGGGAAAGGAAAAATAGCGGTGGCATATTAGTATTCTTTTAAACAAACTTAAAATATCCATCACTTCTTCTGTTTTTCGGCAATTGTCATTCTGTTTTTTTTTGGGGGCCGCTTCCCCTTCTGATAAATAAGTACCCTCGTATTGGCTCCTTTAAGTTTTTAGTTTATTACTACGACTTCTTTACATTCTTTTCTTTAATTTGACATATTATACCAAGAAAAATTCAACAAACAGCTTATGTAATGCTGTCTTAGCTAAATAGAAAATAAAGACGGGGAAAGTTAATACGGCGGGTGGCGATAGATATCTTGTTGAAGCAAACAAAAAACACCACCCCATCTCTCCTCCTTCCCCGTTCATGAATCCTCTTATCCTGTCCTAATCTGATACGAATTTGCCAACGCAACTACTCTAAACCACCTTGCAGGGTTATAGCCTTTTTCTTCTTTCAAAATTTTCAAATATTTCACATCCATGCCACTGATAGAAGGTTTACCAGGCAGTACAAATTGTACCATCACAGGGCCATATTCATGTTTTGCCATTTCAACGGATCCAGAATCTATAGTTAGACGAACACGTAAGACATGCTCTTTACCTCCCTTCAAATTTTTCAATGACCATATCAATCGGTGTTCTCGAGCATCCCACTCTGCCTGTTGACCAAACATACCCTTCATAGCTAATGGCAACGCGTTTCCAAGCAAGGAATTGCCTTCTCCTGGTGGGCTATCCGTTTCACAATGTACCCGTTGCACACTGGGCGGTAACGGGACTGTAATCTCAATTCCAGAGGCAGTTTTTGTCGACTCAAATTCCGCTCGTAATCTAATAAACAAAGTCATCTTATCAGGAGAGTGGGCGTCGTCTTCCAGTAATGGGTACACTCTGAACGGCGGTCGATATGAACTGGAACACCGGTAGGTTAATAAATCAAAATGGCCTTCAGGTGGCACCAGTTCTAATACACGATCTCGATCAAAGGCCGTGTGATCAACGCCTTCGTGTAGAGAATAGGTGTCTAGGATAACTGAGCTAGCAGAAGAAGAGGAATAATCATCATATCTATCTCTATTTCTATCCCCAGTAGTAGTATTCCTGTTGTCACGTTGTCCCAGAATTAAATTTTCTGGTAATCCCAGTCTGATGGGGGGATTGCCGCCAAGATACGATTTCACTTTAATGGCACCCACAATCGAAGATGAACGGAGATGCCCACGTGCATCGAAGATCGCAGTGAGTTTCTCTACTACATCCACAAATATCTCTTCTTTGGCACCAGTACGGGCGGTATCTAGCACTGATTTGATGACCTCAGAAGGTCCAGCAGCAGCTCCTGCAGCGGGGCGACCTCGTGGTCTCACTACGACAGGCTCCATAGCAATGAACTGCTTTAACCGCTCCGTCGAGGAGTTTTGAGGGAACCCATAGTCTAAGACCTCATCTAAAAGTTCATATATAAGTAGGAAATTACGCCGGACTGAATCTTCAGACACATGCCCTACATAATCGCGAACGATCCAGTACATGCGTTGCAATAATTCAAGGACAAGAGAGGGGGCGACGTTTTCACGGGTGGTAGCGACCCAAAAGAGACCTCCTGCTTTGGCGTAGAGGTAGTGGACGCCATCTACTTGGAAGACAGGGGGTGCGTCGTGCCCTGCGCCGTCCCAGAGGGTAGCTTTGCGGTAGAAAATATCAGTGGCCGCCTGTGATTGTGACGAGGAAATGGAAGTGATAAGATATTTGTTGAAATAAGAGCAGCAGCCCCAAGAATAGGTAAAATACACGCCATGTTTGGTGAATAGATTATATCCGCCACCAAAACTGTGTTCGTTACCTTGGGAACGTTGCCTTTGAAGTCTTTAAAGATTATAACGTCGCCACGGGGCGACTCAATGAAGAGTTGAGACAACATTTCTGTCTATTTAACCGACTCTAGATTTGTTTAGGCTGACTTTTCCTTTTTAAAAAGGGACAAGAATCTGGCCACAATGAAGTGGATGACGACCAAGGCAGGGAGGAAGCAAACGACAGCAATGAAAGCAATGTAAAGATCTTGCTTGGGGAAAGGGACAGGATAACCAAACAGGGTGTCAATGGCCTCCATCGTAGATATGGCGTATGGTGAACACTGTAAATAAGATACAATATGAGGCAGGAAGACGTGGAGGCGTGTCAAAGCTGCGTGAACAAGCAACGAGGTAGAAAATGTTTATTTTAAACTGCTTCTGTCAATCAAGTCTCAAGTAGATGAAGCGTTGGTGTCTAAATAATTCACCTAGTAAACAATATAAACATAGGCATTATGGATGACATAGATAGCCTTCTAGATTTTGAAGCAGATCTCTTTGAAGAGGAGAATGGTAAGAACGATCAAATGCCAACCGTTTGAATTTTACAATCAAATACTGACGTTTAATGCCCTCGAATCATTTCTGCAGCTTCAAGGAAAAGGTGTGTTGCTGATATAGCATCACAGCGCGACGCTGTTGCCAGTTTAGGCACCGATGCTAAACGTCCTCGAGCAGCAACAACCATAGATAGCGCTATTGATGACGAAGAGCTTTTAGAGCTAGCATTGCGAGGATATGGTGGCCAGGAAAACGCCGCGCCTAAGCCTTTTGCCTCGGGGGCTGGACTTTCCGCAGCAATCACTGGCACCACCACCAATGCCTCTCAACATAGCAACCTCTCTGGTAGAAAATCTGTACCTCACCAAAATCAAACCGCCCACATGGATAACGACGAGTTAGATGCATTGCTTGAAATCGATCCTAGCCAAATGTCTGCATTTAATAAAGAAGGTACTCGTTTGCCTCCTGAGAGTACCGTCGCTAATGGCGCTGCTCCTGCTCAAGAAGAAGAGCTAGCAGCAGAAGTAGAGGAAGAGGAAGCGCAGCTTCCAGTTCGTCAGGCTTTAGATACCATGCTCCCTTTACGCCCATATGCTCCTCCCTTGCGTGATGCCATCAACGTAGAAGGAGCATGCCTTACCGTCACCTCTAGCTCAGGCGAGCGTGTCTATGCCCCTCTAGCCCCAGCCCAAGGAGCCTTTGCCTCTACTTCCAAAGTTGACATTGCAGGAGCACTACGACGTGCTCGTGGTACGCTTCTTTCTTCCAAAATTGAGGATTTGCTTCAAGAAGTAGAGAGAGACCAATTTGAAAAAGCTTTGGCAGAGACTGCAGCTCAAAAAGAAGATGAAGAAGCTGCCGCCGCTGCTGCTGCTGCTGCTGGAGAAGAAACTGTGGGATTAACAACGCCTGGTCATGCTTCTAAGAAACAACGTACTGCTTCTGGTAGTGCAGGTAAATCACACTCTGCCAAGAAAGAAGCTGCAGCGGCAAAGGCGGCATCTTCTCTCTGGGTTGAAAAATATGCCCCCAAATCCTTTTTAGACCTTTTAAGTGACGAACAAATCAACAGAGACGTCGTTCGATGGTTGAAAACATGGGATACCTGCGTATTTGGTGCCAAAGAAGACACTGCAGCTGCGATCGCTGCTAAAAAGGCCGCTGCTAAGAAGGCCTATAACAATAAGAAATACAACGGGGGTGGGCCCGGTGCTGCTGCTGCTGGAGCTTATATTGAAAACTCTGACCCGCATGGCCGCCCAGAATATAAAGCAATCCTTCTTTGTGGCCCTCCAGGTCTGGGTAAAACCACCCTGGCGCACGTGGTAGCTCGCCACTGTGGTTATCGGTCTGTCGAGATCAATGCCAGTGATGATCGGAGCGGTACAAGTTTGACATCACGTGTCCTCGATGCAGTACAAATGCAGAGTGTCATGGGGGAAAAGAGGCCTAACTGTTTGGTTATTGATGAAATTGATGGGGCTGCGGGTGGGGCAGAGGGAAAGAGTGCTATTTCGGCGTTGGTTAAAATTATAACTGCCAGTGCAATGGGGGGGAACAATGCTGGGGATGGCGGTGGTGGTGGTGGTAAAGATGGAGGCACTAAGAAAGGATTTGGGAACAGTAAATTCGGTGGACGCAATGGTGGTAATACTAATGACACCGACGGAGCCGAATCTGGGAGTGATGATGAAGAGCAAGGTGTCGATGTCAACGCCAATGGTGGCGGCGGTGGTGGTGGTGGTGGTCGTCGTAATAATGGTGGCAAGAGTGCTGGAGGTCTCACCCCTAGTGGCAAGTTTATTCGTGGAGGCCGTCCAGTGAAACAGAAACTCCGTCCATTAATGCGTCCTATCATCTGTATCTGCAATGATCTCTACGCTCCTGTGCTTCGCCCCTTACGTGATGTTTGCAAGATCTTCCATTTCCGTAAACCCTCAGCAGAGCGCCTCGCCCATCGCTTACAGATGGTCTGTGCTGCCGAAGGTCTTCGCGCTGAAAAGTCTACTTTACGTATGCTTGCTGAACGTGCGGAATGTGATATCCGTTCTTGCTTAAACACCTTACAGTTCTTGTCAAAAAAGCAAAAAGTAGTTAGACAAATGGACTTATCGGGACTTGGCGTTGGTCAAAAAGACATGACGAAAGGCGCCTTCCAGGTCTGGGGTGAGCTTCTCCAAAAGAAAAAAGGCGCCAGTATCATTGGTAAAGTCAATGAAAATGATGCACAGCGTAGTACACGTCTTTACAACATGTTACTCGACTTTGGCGACTCTGAACTAGTTCTTTCTGGAGTATACGAAAGCCTCCCCGGTCTTCGATTTTTTGATATAGGACTTCAGAGGACGACTCAAGTGCTTACAAATTTGGAAGATGCCGACATCTTCATGCGGTGCTGCCAACGGAGTGGAGATTATAGTTTATTAAAGTATCTCCCGGCTCCTACCTTGCAAGTAAGTAATATCGTAGCTGGCCCCGAGCGGCCGACAATCACTTGGCCACGTGTTGGTGGCGAGGTACGACGCCGTACTGCCTCAAATGAAGGTCTTATGCACCAATGGTTACTTGGTATGGACCCTAGTACCTTTGCTGCATTAGGTCCTCGAGCTGTAACAGCTGACTTGTTGCCATTATTACCAGCATTGACTACTCACGCCTTGAGGCCGGTGTCCCGCCACTTGTTTTCTAAAGACGAGCAGGCTTGCGTTGATCGTCTAGTGGGTACTTTGCTTTCTTTAGGGTTAAAATACTCTTTATATATTGAAGATATGGGTGATGATGAAGATGCCAATGCGATCCTCGGTGCAGCAGCAAGAGCAGCAGCGGTTGGGGCGTCTGCTGTGGGGGCGCCAGTTTCTAAAGACCCTCCTTTGCAGTTCCGTCCTCCTGTCCACAGGTTATGGCATTTTCGTGGAGCTGCTTCTCTTCTGAATGGTGGAGCTGTACCTCGAAGGAGCTTACCTATTGCTACAAGGCAAATGGTGGGCCATGAGGCCGAGATGGAGGCAATTAGAAGAGCAGATGCTGCAAAGCAGGCAGCCGCTGCTGCCATCAATGGGGGAGTTGCCCCACTGCAAATCGACAATGCTGCTGCTAAAGATGCTCCTACTACTACGCAGCAGCAGGCCCAGCAACGTACCACCGGCCACGTTCCTCTGGATCTTGCGCAGCGTCTAAAAGAATCAGGTCGTGCTGCGAAAATGGCCACTGCTAGTGCAAAAGTCGCCGCCAAGGGCACTTGGTTGGATCATCTGCGTGATAGACAATATGAAGAAAGGACAGCAGCTGCTTCTGCTGCTGCTCCTAATGGTGGATTTGCTATGGGTGCAGCGAGATTCCCTGTGTTGTATAAATTCCATGAGGGGTATACTAATGCTGTGAAGAGACCTCTCTTGATGTCGGAACTCCTTTAAGTTTTAAATATCCCAATGTTCTCCCTATTTCTAGCTAGAACTATCCTATGTCCATAATCTATCTGTAACTATAAGAACAGTAACGTGCTACTTACAAAAACGAATGCTCATAAACCAATTAAAGGTTCTCTTTGTTATTACCATTTTAAAAAAAGGGGGCGTTGATTATAAAGCTCGGCATTAGTATTATTGGTTCTCTATGCCTGCTATATATATTTAATTTCTTTTTTCTCTCTCTGTCTAGGCTACCGATGATAAAATCCTATACGTTTATCCCTTTAGCGAGGGGAGACGGTGATCTTATCGTCATCTTCAAGGAGGGTTCCGTTTCTGAGTTCAGCAACAGCAGCAATGGGCCATCCGAGGCCAGCCCAAAGCAATTTCCAGGCGAGGGGAACGTCGATAATGATCTCCTTGTCGACGGGCTTGGCAGCCTTCTTAACCTCTTGGACGTACTTGGTACCAGAGTATCCGATCCATCCAGCAACGTAGAGGAAGCCAACGGTGGGCACGAGGACATCCCCAGTGTGGCCATAGCGGAGAGCAAGACCGGGATCTGAACACAATTAAATGAGAAAATAAAGAGAAATTAGGTATGTGAAAAGATAAGATTATCATTGATTTCAAATTGCGTTAGGGTTTATAATAGTATAGAAAAGAGAAAGAATAGAAGAGAGTGTTTGTTCTAAGAGTAATTAAAAGATATACTTACCGGCGATCAAGTGGGGGAGGCCATCAGTGCCGCAGAGGAGACCCTGGCGAGCATAGTTATCGAAACGCTTCTCGGTCTTCTCGATGGTAGCGTTGAGGGCAAGAGCAGGGGCAGAGCCAGCCTCATACTGCTTCAAGCGCTTGTTAAGAGCCTTCACCTCATTCTTCTTGCGCTTGGCAAATGCTTTGCTCTCAGAGCAAGGTGTGAGTCCGGCAACATCGGCGTAAGCGGCATCGACAGCGGTGAGACCGAAAGTGAGAGCGAGAGCAGCAGCAGCGGCAGCAGTGCCAAGTTGCTTGCTAGCATCCTTATTCTCAGCGCTGCAAACAACGCGAGCAGCGGCCACAGGGCGCTTGGCCTGGGCACCGTTCACGCGAAGAGTGGAAGTGAAAGAGCTCCTGCAAGAAAATTAAAGTGCAACCTTATCAGGTTAGAGCTAAATCAAGCCAATTTAACAAACCCCCCAAAAGTGCCATCGATGGCCGGAACCTCTTCTCAGAACGCTGTGAAAACCCCGCATACCTTTGGAGCTGCATCTGCATGGCGACCATTTTTTTCTAAGAGTAAAAACTGAGAAAATCGCTACGTAACTGATGATTTATAAGCGAAATAAATTTTCGATCGAGAAAATCGATCCATCTTTGCATTCTTTGACCCCGACAAGCTAAACAATGGCCAAACAAATGAGACTGTCCGATACTAGTAGTTCTCATTACAGTCTTAAAAAGTTTTATTTATTCCATTAACACGTATTGTGACACTATCAACGCAAGATATGCCCGGGAACAAGGCGAACAGAGAGGATAACAACGTCGATTGTTTTCCATCTCATCTAATCTCACCACCTCCTCTCCCTTGACTTCATAAACTTTTTCTATCTAGCAAACCATTCTGCAATCTGTTCATTCGATAAATCCAACGGAATAGCCACCGCATTCCCTACTATAGGTCTTGAAGGCAATCCTCGTCGAGGCGCAACTGGACTATTCATAAAATCAATAATCACTTCAGCTTTACCCCAAATCTCTAGTAACGCTGCAACCCCATCCATTTTTTCTTTAAACTCTTCCTCAGTCATGGGGAAAGACCTCTGCCCAAGATGCGCATGGTATACATTCAATGTTACCAAAGTTTTCCCAGGAATATCTCGTCGAACGATACCTACGTCGTGCCATTTTTCATATTTGTTGTAAACAAGCTCGGCTAATGCAGGCCCTGTGAGCATCTCCCTAGAAGACGAAGAAGAAGCTGCCCCTATGCTCTCGCTAGTACTCTCTTCCGATGGCGATGTGGTGGTTTTCATTTGGGTGATCCGCGAGTTTAATGCATCAGATAGCTCAGCATCAGTGGACTGCAAAAAGGAAGGTGTTTCTGATGAAGGAGCGGTGGAGTCAAAATTGTCGCTTGCATCGCCGCCCATGGCCATTATATCATCTTGAAGCTGTTCAGCTTGCCCCAAAAGATCCATAGATCCCATAGATTGTCTACTAGAGGTAATTCTCTGGTTTAAAATCTCTACATCGTCTTCTGTAATTGAAGTTTCTGCTGCATTAGAGGCTTTTGCCGGGTTGCGAACAACAGGTTCTTGGCCTAAGCGCCACGCTTGGCTTGATCTAGGAGCCCATTTCTCGAAATCAAAAAGATCTCTGATGGCATCGCCAAAGCCAGCTGTAAGTGAAGAAATCTTATATTAGAAAGGAAAGTAAAATTGGGGGAATAAGTATTATTATTCTAAGGCATAAGGGCAAAGGCGGGGCGCACCTTGGGCAGGAGCCAAACGTACGCGAGGACCACGACGGGCCGATCGAATACGCTGCGTGCCTTTAAGCTGTGCGTATCCACATTCTGAGCAGGGTTGGCAAAGGCTATGTTGCCTGAGGGACGTGGTTGTGGCCATGGAGTTTCTGTCAAATTTTGAACTAATTTAGAGATTCAAGGGCGGATAAGGTATTCAAGGGACAGTGTCGCAGACTTTTGATGTCAAGTTAACTACTTGGTGCTTGAAAAATTTCTAAGATATGCGTGTTGAAGAGATAAAAAATCACAAATTTATAGTCTGTGGTGTGAACAGTTCAACAAGTTATTTGCCGATCGGTGAGATCTAAAGGAGAAAGCGAGGCTGGGAGAAGGACTGGGAGAAAGCTAAATGGCATTTGGACGCCTTTCAGCATTTTATGCAAAACACAGATGAAGTCCAAATGCCTACGTGTGGCCAAGCCTGCCTGCTCGCTACAAGTGCTGCATCGATCACAAGGTTGATGATTGCTCAGGCGATCCCTGTTCCCGTGCTGCCACTGCACGCCTGATTTGCAGCACCCACGATATGAACTCTTCGGTAACATCTATATAATATCTAGCCGCGCTCTTTCCCCTCTTGGCTGGGTTGCTGTTGCCTTGAGAAAATCCCGCCGCCGCCGCCGCCCTTCAGCCACCAGTGGCTGCCACGCTGTCTAATAGCAACAGCTGATGCAGAAACCTGCGGCAATCGCACTACTCGTTCATGTACTGCTGAAACAGCTTATATATTGAGCTCCACTGCTGATACGTAGCTACACTGTCTTTATAATCCTAGTTTGACCAGACAAGTATTTATCTCCGCCTTCACCGCCAGCAACTACCAAGCCTGTTAACATCAGCAGCTGGTGCAGAAACCCTATAGCAACCAATCCTAACCTTCATATACTACTGAAATCATCAATATATAACAAAAGCATACTCATACTCAAAGCTACCTTGGTCTTCAAGTCCTAGTTTCTGCAAGGCAAGCAGTATCCTGCACCCTTCTTGGCCGGTACTGCACCAGCTTCTGGCCTTGAAGGCGCCGCCACAAACAGGTAACGGATTCTGCAGCATAGGTTCCAGGAGGCATTTGCCGGCAATGCCAGCTTCGGGCAGAAAATCGTCGAAAATATGTGGGAAGAAAAATGGTCAGCCCAAAATTTTGAATAAAAAAAATGGTCTTGCCCACAGCAGCACAAATCCAGCCAGATCCATCTCATATTTCTGTTGTCAATTAACACCCGTTTGTTTAGGATTAGCTGAGAAGCGAAGAATTACTCGATCTTGTGTAGCTTCTTTTTTCTAAATGTCAAGTGGGCCCCCTCCAGCAGGGTAAGAAATTAATGGAGTCTCTCTTGAGCATTTCTATAGTTAATGTAGAAGGAGAACCGGGGTGAACTTGATCGAACCCTGAAAAGATTGCTAAGATTTAGATTCTCCTCGTTCCCACTTCTCTTGGCTTCCATACTTTCGCTTCCATCTTCATTTCTTTGCACACCCAATTTCTCACTATATTCTATCAACTATATATTTTGCAGATACCCTCCCCCTTCGGGCGCAGGCTATCCCCCACCTAGTTACCCAGCGCCTAGCTATAGTGGCGGTGTCGATGCCCAAGACTCTTCTGGAAAACCCACTCAAGAAAAATACGGAGCTTACTCTTACGGAACACCTGCATATGGCCAGCCACAAGCATACGGCCAGCAACAAGCATATGGAGGCTATGGAGGCGCACCTGCAGGCTATCCAGGTGCTGGTGGGTATGGTGGCCAGGGTGGGTATGGAGCCCCGCCACCGTCGTATTACCCTCCCCCCGGAGGCCAGCCTATATATGTAAATCAACAGCAGCCGCAACAAAGTAGCCCTGGACCTGACATGTGTACCGCGTGCTTAGCTGCTTGCTGCTTGTGTTGTTTCTTGGACATGATATTTTAATTCGCTGTCTAATTTTAAAAGGAAGAATAGCACCATTTTTTTATTTCAAGTTGAGTGGCGGGGATAATCCAAGTCTCTTCCCTCCTTTTGTTCTGTACTATGTATTGTTAGTGTAATTAAACTACTCAACCCAATTCTTAAATAGTAATAGAAATAAACAGGGTCAACAGCAACCTTGTTCTGCTGCTGCCCCTCCTGAAGCTTAAAAAAAGCTGTATTCCCTTAGGCCATTCAGCTCCAGTACTCTTCGTATCGTCATTAAGAAAGATGGAATGTGTATTTATGTGTTCTAAAGACGGCTTTACAGCACTAGTTATAAGCTTAGAGGTGTAAAAGAATCAAATAACAACAATCGATGATATTCCGGTAAAACGCTCTTTTTTCCTATTCTGCACCACCACCATTGCTCACTGCCATAGCTCTTTCTACAAACTCCATAGCAGCCTTCTTCACATGCTCTACACTGGTATCATCCCCATGCATTTTCTCATACTCTAAATACCTCTTAAACAAGAATTTCATTTTTTTGGGAGGCAATGCTAGATGAGTTGCTCTTTCAAACAATGACCTCACTCGCCCCTGATCACCACTTTTCGAAATTTCTTGATCTAGATACACACTCCAAAGATCTAATCTTCTAGGATAATTCGCCAATATACCTTCAAAAATTGATCTGCCTCTCTCAGGGTCCCCTACCTTAAATTCTAGTAAAGCTGTTTGAGTTGCCATTGCTACATGCTCTGCTCGAGGCAAAGATTTCAACGACCGATCGAAAGTTTTCTTGGCCCCCTCAGCGTCATTTTGAGTTAAGCTATATCTAATAGCACGCAACCATACGTCCATAGCTTCACTAAATTTTCTACACATTGCTTTCAAGCATTGCTCCACCAAGGTAGTTTTCTCGGTACGATCAAAAATGTCAACAGCGGCAAGATACATTTTTCTAGCATCTGTGTGGGTCATAGCTCTATGCATAAGCTGTAATGTAGATTCTTCTGTGCCATAAGCGTTTTCTGCATTGAGCCATGCTACCCAGACGTTGAACTTTTCATTTTCTTCTCTAAAATTTATCGTCTTTATCGCCCGCTCTGCCACAGCACGAGCATGGTCTATCTCGCCGAGTGAAATCAGGAAGGCCATGTATTTTATCCAAATGAATGATGAATTGGGGGAGGACATTGCGAGTTGTTCGTATTCTGCAGCGGTGGTAGGGGCAGCGGTGCCTTCGAGGCGGCGACGCTCGGCTTCACGAATGAGCCGCTCTTTATCATCTCTTTGCTTCTTCTTAGCATGCTTTGACATATGGGCCTTGGTTTCTACTTCCCTGAGGACTGTAGAAAGGGGGAAATAAACGTTTATTGTTTTGGAAAATGATGAAATTCTAAGATTCAGAACTTGCTAGGATTCAAAATAAATTACACATACCTTGGTCATTGTGCGGAGCTTCTACAGCTTCAATCTCTTCCCAGCCAGATGGACCATTGTTTGCTTTCTTAATTTTCTCAGCAGGTTCCTCTTGGGCAGCTTTTCTCTTCTTTTTTTCTTCTGTGCTAGGCATTGCATGCGTACTCGAAGTGTCCTTGCGCCGGCCCATAGTGTTTAATTTGAGTTTTTAATATCGAGTAAAGATGGATTTAATATGTAGGAAGGAAGCAGGCGAATTGAACTTTGTTCAAAAACTGTCCTCGTTTCCTCCCCCAAAACTGATGAAGAGTTCAAAATAAATGCTCTGTGGTCTTTAAACTAACGATGTATAGAATGAAGATGGAGGTAAGGAACAGCATTAACGAGCGCCACACCAAATTCTGAGCTGATTAATATTTGAAATCTCTTGATTAATCTTTTCTTGTTTTTCTCTCTCTCTTGTAGGGCACTCTGTTCAAGTACGGCCCTGGATCAGCTCATCTAGCTTTCAAATCTGCCAATCACAAACACCATGTCGTAGCAGTTGGCGGCCTCACAGATGGCATGCTATTCAGCAAATATCTCCCACTTTTAGATCAGCAGCTATCCCCGTCTGAAATCTCTCTTGTGCAAACTCTCTTGACCTCCTCTCACAGAGGTTGGGGTACCAGCTCCATCACTAAAGATGCTGAAGAGCTTAATATACTGTGTCGAACACTTAGAAAGGAACACAAAAGCGAAGGTCAGAGAGGGCACATTATTATTTGAAGGTATTTTTATAAAATTTCCCACAAAGTCGTTCAATATTTAGGGTTTACTGGCTTCTCTTGCGTGCAGTACAGGTGTCGTAATAGTTGGCCATAGTACCGGCTGCCAAGATGCAGTCATGTATGCTAAAAACTACAAAACCGATGCATCAGCTGCTCCATTGCTCGGAGTCGTGCTTCAAGCCCCCGTCTCTGATCGAGAATTTTTATCAATGCTCCCCGACACCGTCGAACGAACTCTCGTCTCGCGAAAGTTAATAAAGGATAACCGTCCAGATGACGTGGCCTTTCGCGCAATGAGTATTGACGGTGCAGCTGTCACTGCATCACGATGGCTTTCTTTAGCAGAGCCTGGAGGCGAGGACGACATGTTCTCTGCCGACTTGACAGACGAAGAATTGAAAGAAAAATTCAGTGGTTTGAGTGGTGTGCCTACCTTACTCATGTTATCGAGTCGTGATGAATATACACACCCATCCGTTGATTATTTAGAAATGGGCAATAGAATGGCCAAAGCGATCGGTCCTTCAGCAAGACTAGCGATTTTAGAAGGGGCAAATCATGCTGTTGACAATCATGCAGAGGATGCAGCCGATTTGATTTCTGAATTTGTCATGGGACTGGTTGGTTAGTTAAAAAACAGTAGGAAGGCTTTCTATTGTTTTTCTTTGTTTTTTACATACATTTGTGCTGTGTATCTGTTTCTTTGCTTGTTTATTTATTTTTCATTTTGCGGAGATCAGTTATTGTAAAAACTATCAAATGGTATTTCGATGTTCCTCAGGGTTAATTTTTCTGGGCGGATTTTTCTTTCTTTCTTTCTTTTCCCTAATTTTTATTAGTTTAATTCTCTGTGTTTTCTTTCCTTGAGGCGCTTGCGGTTTTGAATTTGGTAGAAAGCCAGTTTAGAGAGGAAGGCGTGTTTGTTAATTTAATCCGCTGCTTCTTTTTTGGCTGAGCAGCAATGCCCTCGTTTTGGGCAGCTGCAGGAGCTGCTGCTGAACGACCACCAGAGGCAGCTCGCTGTCTAGGGACCTGATCAGTACCTTTTACAGCGGTAACTGCGGTCTTCTCCTGCACCAGTGGCATAGAAGGCTTTGCATTAAAAGCAAACTGACCAAAAGAAGGAAACGGAGAGGTCTCTCCTATCCCCGCTACTGCTGCATGGAGAGGCGCATGTGGATGACGGCTGACTGAAGGAGCAGAGGCAATTGCACGTGGAGAAAGATTCGTAAACTTTGGAGGAGGAACTGCAACTGCAATTGCAGCTCGGCGAGTGTTGATGTTTATTGCTGGGGTAGGGCTGGGGCATTTCCAAGGTTTGGAGATGACACTTGGCGGGCTTTGAAGGGTTGCTGCGGCAGAGGTACCAGGAGGGGGAGGTAAAGAAGCTGGTGGAAGCCGAGGGTTGTAAGAAGAAAGGAACGTCTTCCAGTTTGGTACAGGAGGAGGAACTGCTCCTGCTCCTGCACCTGCAGAAGGAAGAACATCAGGTTGCTTTGCAGGTTGCTTCTGAGCTGCACTGGGTGGGGCCACCAAGATTGAAGAAGGAAGAAGCACAGCTGCTTCTCCAGTTCCCTCCATTTCATGAGCAGTAGAGTACTCTGCTCGTTTCTTAGGAATAGGTGTGAGGCCCTTCATTTCATGCAGTTTACGTTGAGTAAAGTCCTTCACGCCTTCTTCCTTGCCTTTCTTTTTGTTATGCGTGGCCTTGGTCTTGGGCACTGAAGCAGGAGCAGCAGTACGCTTGCTGCGTGCTTTCGAAGCACCAGTTACTTGCTCAGTGCCAGTGCTAGCTAAATCAGAGGTATTCACAAGACCACTAGGGGTGTGGAGAAGCGCGGGCTCAGCAGGTTGAAGTTGAGATTGGGGAGGAGGAGTCCCGTCGAGGACAGCATCATGCGGAACAACCGTTTTAATAGCCAACTGCATGGAAGAGTGAAAAATAAGAAAGGTAAAGTGTGATTAAAAAACTAATAATACTGTAGTAAATAGTATAATGAAACTATCGCTATAAATGAAAGTAAAATATTGAGATTTTTATCTTCTCTACTCACGTCGACACCGACAAGGGCTTCGTGAACCACAGAAGCCACCACCTGCACTGGAGCACGCACTGCGCACGTCTTCGTTTTCACTTTAAACTCTAGAGGCGAGTTGAACGTAGAGAGAGACAGAGAACGTGTTGCTAAGAGAGCGTTGTCGTGGAGAGTGCCTACGAGAAGCCTACCAGGACACTGCCGACCACTACTCCCATCATTATCATTCTGATCTTTCCTATTACTACCTGCTTCAATATTAGAACGAGAAAGGGTCACTTTAAGCTCCACGCATCCTCCTGAAATCCATGCTACAGGGGTGCACGTCAGCTCCAGTTCTGGAGGAAGGCAACGACGGAGAGACGATTGGATACCAGAGCCCCAGGGGTAGGTTTTCTGAGCTAGAGTTTCAAAACGGCGGGGTTCTAGATCTAAAACTTGTTTTAAAGAAATGATTCCGGAAGCTGCGAGACGTTCTGCTATCACAGGGCCAATTCCAACAACTTGGCGAGTTTCTAGCCTGCTACCTGTCCAAAGACGCTGTTTTAATGATTTTTGCAGCAGCAAGGCATTAAAAGCTTCTGCAGCACGCTGTTCGTGGAGGAAATATTTAATCATAGCACGAGATAAACGGGCACCAACACTCACAGCACGCTCAGCGTCTTGTTTTAAGCTGTACTCGAGCTTTTCAGGGGGGGTATCGGTCAAAGCAGAGTTCATTAAAATAAAAAGCTTATCAGCGGAGGTAGAGATCCGATCTACAACACGATCGGGGCGTTTTGCAGACATCACATGATGCCGTAAAGCTTCAGACTTGTTCACAAGGTTCATAACTTTCTTTTCATTACGCCTCAGCTTAATACTCGAAAGTTCGTTCGAGCGGGCGATGACCCAAAGCAGCTGAGGGACACCGCCACCTACAGGGCAATTGCACAATTCCACCATTGTAGAGAGTTTTACATAGTGCTCTGCCATGATTACACCAGGTTCGAGAGGTTCTAGCGAGTACCCTTCATCATCGGTGCGGACCATGCCGTGCGCACTGAGCTCCCTCACAGTCTTCATTACTAATTCTTCACGAAGCCATGTCTCCAAAGCTTGAATACCATCACGAATTACATTTGGAGGTATTCCATATTTTGCAGGTTCGCGCCGTACTCTAACGTAGAGGAAAGTTGATCTTAACCAAACGATGGCCGCAGACAAGTCATTAATAGTGCCCAATGCGATTTCAGCGTTGAGATACTCTTGTAAAGAGAGATGTAAGGTCGATTCTACAGATTCAGCACTGTTGACGAGCTGTTGATAGCGAGCAGTGTTATCACGCTGCGTCATAATCACAGCAGCACCCTCGGTATCAAACTGAGGTCGGCCAGCTCTACCTATCATCTGCAAAACCGTACTACGATCGTACTCTTCGTACCCAGAAAGGTCAGAGGATTCAGCTCCAGCATAGCGACGGGTCCCTTTAATAACAACCAGGTAGGCTGGAAGGTTGACACCAACGGCCAATGTGGACGTGGTACAGAGCACAAGCAAGTCGCCAGCACGGAAGAGACTCTCCACCACAGCACGGTCCTCGGGAGTTACAGACGCGTTGTGAAAGCCAACCCCAGAGACGATGCAATCACGGAGCTGGGTATCGGTTACATTGCAGGCAGCTTGCGATAACCCGGCGTGGTGAGCGGGATCTCTCAGAAGACAGCTGGGTCTGTTTCCACCAGCTGCGCGTGAAGCTTCGCGGGAGATGTGAGCTGCAGTAGATGCAGTTCCATTACGAGAAGAGCAGAAAATTAAAGCTGGTCTACCACGGTTGTACTCAGTGATAACTGGCCAGATGTTGTCGGTGAGACGCCGATCAAAAAGAAAGTCATTAGAAGTTTTCTGGTAGCCTTTAACTGTTGTAGTAAGCTTGACAGGACGCATTTCATCACCAAAGATTTTAATATTTTGGGGTGGAGCGCCAAGCCATTCTGCCAGGTCGCCTGCGTTGGGAACAGTGGCGCTGACTGCAATGAAACGGATTCTAGAAATGGGGTGCTGCAGAGGAAAGAAAGGAAATAGAGGAGAACAAGGATGAAGCGTATTGGTATTGATTAGAAATACTGTTATTTATTACATTGGAAATTTAATTATGTGCAACCTACTCCTGCCATCTCAGGCTTGCAAGCAACGAGCTTGATTCTAGAAACAACACCCGCTTCAAGACAGCTGCCCCGGCCTTCACTTAGCAAATGAACTTCATCTATTAGCACTAAAGCGATCTGCGGTAGGAGGATAGCAGTGTATGATTTAATATCAGTTTGGAAATAACATGTAATAACGTTGCCAACAACTTGCTTTAATCCTTGAAGAAAACCCAAACAACAATCTGACCTCATTGAAAAATCGCATTCCCCCTCTAGCTCTGTGGCGCCTAGTCATAGCATCAAACTTTTCAGGAGTAGTGCAGATGATATCAGCTGAATCAATGCTAGCTAAATCTTCCTGGTCGGTATCACCTGCAGTGGTTGCGAAAGAAGAGAAGGAGATAAGGGAGGTCAGGGTTTTTCAACAGAAAGGGTGCCGACAACAAAATTGACTTTCCCCTTTACCTGTGACTTCTTTGATGCTTAGGCCGAGCGTTCTACCGAACTTTTGTGTCCACTCAGCGGCTTTTTCTTGTACTAAAGCTTTCGCAGGAGCTAGGTATACAGCCTTAAGAGAGCCTGCAAAAATATAGGAAGTATCAGCTCAGGTGCCAAAAAAAACAGAGAATAGGTGCTGATTTATTTCGATTGCTTGGTATTTATGCTTGCCTTGCTGGTGTTGAAGCTGTCCATTTGGAGAAATAGAGCGTGTAAGAAGACGAAGAATGCCTAGCTCCATTAAAACAGTTTTGCCTGCACCCGTTGGAGCCGCACAGACTACTGAATTATCATTGCTCATTAACAAGTCATAGCAGTCGCTCTGAATCGAGTTGAAATATCTGCAGAAAGGTATTGAATTTTTTACGTTGGAGAGAAGCCCAGTGGAGTGCAATAAAACTGGTTGAGCAGAACTGCCCGCAACCGAAGCTTACCTAAAATTGCCAGAATAGACAGGCTGCAAGCATCCTGGAAGATCAGCTACGCTCACTAAACCTGTATTTATGGCTCGTTCTGGCGCAGGTTGCCTTCGGTCCGGCGTAGCAGAGCCAAAAGGGTTGGTCTGTCTATTCTGCTGCCACATCTTTCAATTCTGGCAAAGACGGGGTTCGCTGAGCATTCGTGATCAAGTCATCTTAGATGTCGCAGAATGGTACGTATTGCATATATCTTACTAAATATCCTTCAGTTTAGTTTATTGTCTTATTTGCAAGCTTGTCAGTGCTGGTTTAAGAATTTCGAGGCAAAAGAGGCACACATTTTTCCTACATTTTGGCTATCTCTAGAACATTGTGCATTCGTAAAAATATATGTAAAAATCTTTGGCATGATTGGACTTGTCCTCAAGCCTGAAAAAGGCTTCAAAGCCTTGCAGCTGGTCCGCATCCATTGCCCTCTAATTTATCATAGCAATTCAGAAAAAGAGAACAGCTTTGACGAGGAATCGGCCTGCATCTTCAAGGTCACTGAAGAAGATGTAGCTCTACGCAAATCTCTCGGTAATTTGCAAGTACGTTGCCTTTCACTGACATGCTCTCGGCAAAGCTTGATCTCTAATTGTTGACCAGTCTCTAAAATTGTTTGCCGGCGCCCTGTGTAGGCTCTTTGCACTGGGGAGCATCCGTTTGTAGCCTGGCCAATCGGTCCAGCCCTCATTCAACTAGTATGCACCAAGGTAATTGTTATTTCTCTCTGTTGCAGTATGGTTTCATCTTCACATTGCTAGAACTACCCTCTCTGTTCATTTTTGTCGCAGACCGTCGTTGCCAAACTGTTTAAGGCTATTTTTGCACAACAGCGCGTTCTAGGGGTACGCCTCGCCGACCTCAAATCCCACGTTATTCTTTCCCCAATGGATTCAGAGGAGCTGCTTCAAGCATGCTCTTTAGATATTTTGTCTTCTCTTCAAAAACATTCTTGCTGGTATCCCGTCCAAGCCGGCACGCTCCTCTTAGGCCTCGACCCAATGTCCACCGCAGATGGAAGGCCACAAATCACTTCAATGCTTGACATAAAAATCGAGAATTCTGGCAATGATGCCATAGTTTTGCTTTTAAAGCCTTCTACTGTGCGTTTCCGCCACAGCACCGTCGCCGCATTCTCCAACCACTCCACCTTGTCTGACGCTTCAAAAGCTGCCGAGGGGAGCTTATGTCGTGTATTGCCTACGCTCACCCCTGCTATTATCCATAGACTGCGGATTGCTTCGGATAAAGAAGCGATGGAGATCGAATACGAGTGGTCTCGTGCCGGATTTTCCCTTCCTTTGGAGAATTCATCCGAGTCATCTTCTTCTGCTGCTGCTGCCGCTTTGTACAACATTGTCGATGTCCGCTTTGAAGAAGATGAAGATGCACCTACAACACCTTTTCCTGCATGTGCAGTTTTATCTTACTTGGGATTTGATCCGGTAGATATAAAGCTGAATAGCCCGGGGGTGCTTGGTGCTTTACACAGGCTGCAGGAAGATTTAAAAAATGGCGCCTACAAGCTGTTTGGTGGCGGCAGTGTGGGGAGTCGTACTAGCGGTCTGCTTATTAAAGAGATGCGTAGGTGGGATGATACGTACAGTATTTTTAATAATAAAGCTTCTTCTGACCCAGCCACCAAGAAGACACGCTTTCAATCTGCTGCAGATATGATGAAGGCAGCCCCTGCAACAGCAGGGGCGACGGTGGCACCTCCTTCAGCGTTTGAAAAACTAGGGGAGATGATCGATCTTTGCAGTCTTCAAGCGGGCCTTGATGGTGGAGATGTTTCTGGGCAAGGTACTAAGGCTGCATTTAAGAGACCTCATGCCCGTGCTGGGCCTGAACTGCGAGCCTACTTGGCAAGATTAGAAAAAGAAGAAGCGGCAGAAGCAGCAGCAGCGACTCTGAAAAGCCCTCAGAAGAAGACGGCCTTGCCTCCTTCCATGGCATTAGCTATTCAGACTGCTAAAGCGGCTCCACTCAAGAAAATACCGCTTTTAGGTGCAAAGAGAGCTCTGCCCACTGCAGCTGCCGCAACTGAGAAGAAAGTTGCAAAAGCTCCCAAGAAGGGTACCATCTCCACCGCTGCTGCTGCTGCTCCCAAGGCCCCTAAACCTCCTGCTGCAGAGATCGACGTCGTTTCACTTGATGTGCCTGGCTTGGTAGCTGCTGGCAAGCTTGCTACCTTGACTATTCCCCAGCTCAAAGCCTATTGCCGTAGTATCAAGCAGCCTGTGGGCGGCAAGAAAAGTGATTTGGAGACTCGAATAAAAACTCACCTTGGCATTTCAGTAGAGCAATAGACTTGACATCTAGATATCTAACGTGTAGTGGGTATTTTATTAGTTCGAAAAGAAGGAGAATTAGACGGGAAAACATACAATATAACATGGTAGACAGGAATGCAAGTGCAACTATAAACACAGAAAGGAAAATCGGGAGAGGGAAGGAACAAAAATAAGAAAAGAAAAATAGAGAAAAGTATAATAAAACGATCCCTTTACGATATCATCATTGCCGACGTTTTACACTATTCAATCAATGAACAGTAAAACAAATATATACCAGACCAACTACCTTCCACTCTTTTCTTTCTTTCTTTCTTTCTTGAAGTGGTTATCAATCAATTATAACGTCATAAATTTAATCCCAATCTTGCCGTTCACTGCTTCCCAGCATCGTATACACAATCAAACCAAACACTTGACAAATAGCAGTCGGATAGAACAGCGCCATCGCCCAAGAACCAGTCGCATCCAGCAAATAGCCTGCTGTGGTGACACCAAGCACCCCAGGTAAGGCACCTGCAGTGTTTGTTAAACCTAGCAATGCAGCAGCGTATTTGGGTGACAAGTCTTGATGGTTGCAATACAAGCCAGCCCTTGCCCAGGCGCCGAGTGCAAACGCCACCGACATGATGCCTACGATAAGGCCTGTAGGTCCTGTACCAGCGGTCGCGGGTGTGAGAACAGCTAACGCGCACATACACAAGGCAGGCCCAGCGAAGGCAATGCCTTGAGACATTTTGCGAACAGTGGTGACGGACCAGCCTCTGCTGACGAGACCATCAGCTACCGGCCCAACAAAGGGGGTCATAATTGTCATTGCTATGTATGGGATTAAAGTTAAAAATGAGCTTTTGCCAACGTTTAGACCCAAAGCCATGTCAAAGTAGGAAGGAAGCCATGCAAGGAGAGTGTAGTAGCCCCAGTTATAGCAAAAGTGAGCGACAATAACAGCCCATACGGGGGGTGATCTTAAGAATTTACCCCAAGGGACGTGTACTGGGGCTTTTTTTACGCTAGGGGCCGGTTCATTTGATTGAGCAATCATACGTTTAGGTAAATCTACATCTTGCTGCTCAGGCTTGCATAAAGGCCATGCTAAGCACCACAATAAACCAAGGACAGCAAAAAGATAAAATACACTCTCCCATCCAAAATAATAAATGAGAGGTCCACATAGCAGTAAACCCACTGCTGATCCGACATCTAATCCACCGAATACAGTGGTTACAGCTCTGGCACGTTCTCTTTCAGGAACTAATCTTGCCATCACGTTGGTAGCAGAGGATGGTGCCAATCCCTCACCGAGCCCAACAAAAACACGAGTTGCGCACAAGGCAACTAAACTAAAATGCGCTGCAGGCGGTGCGATTAAAGTACCAATTGACCATAATGCGACACCTGCCATCAGCACACGAGCTCCTCCGATAGAAGTTGATATCCAGCCAGCCGGGATTTGGGTCAAAGAATAGCCCCAAAAGAAAGAAGAAGAGACCAAACCACGTTGTGTGGCTGACCATCCTAATTCCTTTGCCATGGGAATGACAGCTACAGACATGTTGACTTTATCCATATTGCAAAGTACAAAAGATAAAGCCATCATTCCCACGACTTGCCAACGATGAGGAGCGCCAAAGTCTTCTGTGCTGCTGCTCTCTGCTGGCACTGGTTCCGCTGCTGCTCCTGCTGCGGCTAATACTTCGGGAGTCTCAACTGGAGCAGCACTAATACTAGTTTTATTACCTGATTTCCCAGCTTTACCTTCCCTGGCGTATGTTTCTGCTTCAAATTGCGATTCATCAAATGAACCCATCTCGTAGAGATTTGCTAAAGCTGTGTATATGGTGCTGCCTTGATCGTCACCAGTGAATGGGACATCAGGGACAATGCTTGACCAGCGTGGGACATTATTAGCAGAATTAGAAGCAGGGACAAGGCTTTGAAGTTGTTGTCTTCTATGTAACCGTGACGGCAGTGAGGACGAGCCGAGCCTAAGTGGAGTAGTAGCTGGGGAGGCTGGGGCAGGGACGTTAAACGCCCTGCGACCCATCCCCAATTTCATATCCATACTAGTGAGATCAAAAAGCTGTCTGCTTCTGCGAGATGAAGAAGGAGGACACCATCAGAAATTTATCATGCTAGGAAATTTACCAGATTCCAAAAAATAGTCCACCATCGGCGCAATTTGCACATTAAATCAACGACACTTTACTATTTGTAATGAAACATATTATAATTCAACACTCGCCTTTATATATTGAAACAGTTGGATGAGGAATTAGATTTCAAATTTATATCCAAATGCGAGTTCTTTATATTGCCTTGGAGAATGTCGGTATGTAGAATTCAATGCAATCGATTGATGAGTTAATTGCAATTGAATGCATCGTGTTTGCAAAGTACATAAATCCTGAGCTCGGAACAAATGCTTCAGGGTCAAAAGCATTTCAAAAATTGAAACCCCCACATCTGAAAATTGAAATTTTCGTTCATTTGTTTTTGCAGAGTCTATAAGAACATCAGAGATATGTAACAACAAACATCGATGCATCCAACCAGTACTTCATTACTAGTACTTTTTCTTCTTTGACGGCGGAGCAGATGGAACCACCTTCAAAAGCCCTGCCTTGATCAATGCGATGGCCACATCCACTGAACTGACCGCTCCTCCCCCACTGCCACCTTCTTCATCATCGTTCTCAGGCTCAGCCACCGCACCAATTGCTACACCATCCTCCTCAACTGCAGTCAACAACCCAGCGAGAGTCTCTGCACAGCCATACGGAAACTCCACAACAGAAGGTATCTCCTCACCATCTCCAACGCCACAAGGACCACCAACTGTAGCATGCGCATCTCGTTGATTAGACAACGAGTGAACCACCAACGCCATCGGCTGCTCACCATCTGCATCAATCACGAGCCGTGCAGCTCCAGGGTGGATCATTTGCACTCGAGTGGTGTCTCTAATTTTCAAAGAAGACCCACTCCCGTGCGCATTACCAATCCCAGCAGCTTTATTTTTATCTTTCTTAGAGAATACCTTGGGTGCTGGAGGCAATCGCTGCATTAGGAACTCGGTGTCAAACCAATCAGCCCCCCAATCGAAGTCTACAGACTCCATGATCCCTGCTAAGCATGCTTTGGCGTATTCAGTCACTGAAATTTTAGCAATCTCTCTTTCCATCATCGCCACCGATTGTCCCCCGCCACCACCTTCCTCGTCACCATCAACAGGCAATACCGCTGTTCCCAAAGCCATAGTCAACTCCCTAGGGACACTGGCACGTAGCTCTCTATGTTCCGCTGCAGCCAGAGTAATTGCCCTAGGTAACAATGCTTCAAATAAGCTTTGCCAAGTTCGATCCCGAGCAGAGTTTGCCGATATAGTCAAGTGCAAAGAATGACTCTCTGGCAATGATTCTGCTTGATGTACCATCCCTCGGGGCAAGTATAACAAATCTCCAGGTTGCAGTACAACGTCCATAACGACTTCTCCAACTTCTTCTTGGGAAAAATCTCGAGAAGAGTACCGGGGTAAAATATTACGAGGGTCGGTGGGAGCATGTAGTCTCCACCTTTTCGCTCCTTCAAGTTGCAAAATAAATGCATCAATATCATCAAAATGAGGGGCAAATCCTTGACATCCTGCGGGAGTATAGTAGCTATTTGATCCCATAGGACTGCGCCAAAAGTCTTCCAATTTAGAGAGAACTCTCCACAGAGTGGCTGAAAAACGCTGTGGGTGCAGTAATCTCATGGAACAGCCTTTGTTAGCGACTCTACGCCAAATAACATCAGCATCAGCTACTTCAGCTTTGCTGTCTTTTTCTTTCTCACAGATACTATCACCATCACCACCGCAATCACCACCGTTGGTAGAAGGATTCACAGTGGGCGGTGCTTTCTTCGAGTTGTAATTAAAATTTTCCCTGACTCCTTTTCTCGAGTAGTGAGTCACATCTACATTAAATTGATATTCTAAATTCTTCGTCCTAAGCAACAAGTCTATTTCTTCTCGACTTAACAGCCCCTTGTAGTAATCTCGGTTATTAGGGCGGGTAATTAACGCTGGTTGTTGCTCAAATACTGATTCGAAGAAAGTTGGGAGGTCGACCGGGGAAATGAGCCATTCCATAAGTTGCTCTGGATCTTCGATTGTTTCAAAATTATCAGTGATTTCGTTTGAACGGCGTGTGTCTTTGATGTGGAATGGTTCGGTGAATAGAGTAAGTTCTTCTTCCTCTTCATCAGAGTCTTCATCAGAGTCTTCAGACTCAGTTGGTTTCTTGCGCTTGCGCTGGGGCTGATCATCGTCATCTGCGTCCTCTTCTTCGCTGTCTTCTTCCTCGTCCCCCACGTCTTCGCTGTCTTCTTCCTCCTCCTCTTCCTCCTCCTCCTCCTCTTCCTCACTGTCATCGTCGGTCTGTAATCAGGCGGCGGTGAGGTGATTAAATTTTTGATTAAAAATAAGATGGCAATCGCTTAATGGCATAACGTTCATGAGTTCTTACGCTATGATGCACTCCCATCCTATCAGCTATAGCCTCTAATATTTTATAAGGTGGGCGTTCATCCCCATCATAAGTCTGCAAGTCGACCCCTGCATTTTCGGCAATAGCCTTAATAAGTCTCAACTCCTTCCCTCTCATCTTGTTATGACTTTTAATACTTTAAAGCTTTGGGTGGAGCTCTTCTATGGAATAATAATTATATTTTTGAACAACCTGAGGTTCGAAAAAAAAAATGCGCCAATATTTTTGCATCTAGATGCCTGCATGATGGCAATGCGTCACGCTAGTAGTAGTATTCGCTATATTTAGTAATCAAGCAATGCAGTAGAGAGCAGCAATGCAAGCATATGTGGGGCAATTGCACCTGAATCTGCTGTGCATTTCGCCAAATTTGAAAACGTTTTCCAAGCCTCCTGTTGCTTTTTCTCAAAATGCACCTCAGTATCAACGGAATGCATCTGCTAGAATACATTCAACAAACTCCGGAAGAATCCATGCAGCAAGTTCTCCGTCAAAAGAACTTGCAATTAGTGGTGGGGGCAGTGCCTACATGCAAGACCAGCTTAACAAAGCTGTCCGCTTTCAAGACCTTGAAGCATGCATCTATCTACTTAAAAATCAGTCTTCTCTAGAAGAGCGAAAGCTCGCCCTCAGCAAACCACAGCTGCGTGCTCTTGTAAGCAGCGCCTTTCACCACCAACGCCCTGATCAAGCAATTGACCTAGTTGTGGCTCTACCAACCAGAGACCCTCGAAATTTCTCAATATTGATGAAAGAATGCTTACAAAGAAGAGATATGCCCGCTCTAGAAAAAGTTCTACGCGCTAGAGAAGCTTCAGGCTTTGAGACGGATGCCTATTCAGTAAATGCAAAAATCACCGCCCTTGGCACCTCTGGGCAACCAGCTGCCGCTTTAGAAGCCCTTAGACAAGCATGGAACATGCCTCATTGCCGTAAAGTTGAAGTTGTTAATGCAGCAATTGGTGCCTGCGCCGTTGCAGGGGATTGGGCTGGTGCTGAATCGAGTTTTGAGCTTTTAATATCGGCAGGAATTTCTCCGGATAGTGTGAGCTATAATGGACTTATAAAAGCAGCAGGAAATGCTCGGCTAATGTCCAAAGTAAAGCATTTATTCGATGAAATGGTTGACATTGAGCATCTTAAACCTACCCATCAAACTTACACAGGTCTCTTCTCAGCTGCTGCAAAGAATCAATGCACTGACAGCCCTTGGCTATTTAAAATCTTCAATGATATGGCGCTTGCGCCCAATGATTATGTTCTTTCTTCATTTTTCTCAGCTGTAGCATGCGCGCCATGTTCTAGAACACAGCTGGATACTGTATTCACAGCCCTCGCAGAGGCCCGTTCGAGAGGTCCTTTGAATGATACAGTCTATGCTTCGTTATTAAAATTAGTCACCCGCCAAAATATAGCAGACAGAGCTGTCGACGTATGGCGCGCTGCCCAACAAGACAGCGTCGCTCTTTCACCACATCTATTCTCCGCCTTGTTCGCTGCCTGTGCTGCAGGACAGTCCCCTGCGTTAGTAGATGTGGCACTAGACGCATACGAAGAGTTACGGGACTGGTGGGGGGCACAGGATAAGCATAGAATGTCTGCCTGGATGGAACGAGACATTCAATGGGCGTATAATTCGTTAATTAATTTTATTGCGGTGGAAGAGGGTAGATTAGATGAGGCTTTAGCGGTGTTTGAAGGGATGAAAAGAGAAGGACCGCTACCAGACATTGTCACATTCAATACCGTCATGGCAGCTGCAGGACGGGCACAAGACCCCGAAATGGCCTTGGATTTATTCTGTGAAATGTCAAATTTTGATTTACAGCCCACAGAGAGGACGTATGGTGCGCTTTTACATGCGTTTGCGACTGTTGGGGATGCCAGCAGTGCCGCCAGTGTGCTCCAATCGCTTAGTACAGCAGGTGTTCAAACAAATAGTATTATGTATACATCCTTTATTGATGCTTTAGTTACTTCAGGGGAACCTTCTTCTCTTGAAAGTGCATTCAAAACGGTCGTAGAGATGAAAGAGAAAGGCGTTGCTCCTACTGCTGTCACGTATGGCTGTCTGCTCAATGCATGTGACAAGCTAGGTGACGTCTCCCGTGCATTTCAAGTCTACCAAGAAGCGTGTGACGAAGGCGTTCCTCCTTCTGATCAAATGCATGATATCCTAATTGGTGTCTGTACCAGAGGTGGCCGTTTAGATGAAGCTCTGGATCTAGTGAAAAGAATGGCCAGAACTCACGCCAACTTGCAGCAACACACGTTGGACTCGTTAGTTCGCGCTCTAAGTGGCACTTCCCCCTGGCGAGCCTTGCGCATGCTCAGTCTCATGCAAGCGAAAGGCATGGCACCCAGTCATGCTACGTATTTAGCGCTTGTAGCTTCCTGTGCAAGGGCAAGTGACGGAGCTGATGCTTTGGCGTTGTATCACTCGATGAAAGCCCAAGGCATGGAGGTGGACGGAGCCTCTGGTTCAGCATTAATTATCTGCTTGTGCCAATCACAAGATTTGCAGCAAGCGGTGGCAGTGTATGACGACATGATGTTGGCTGCCTGGAGAAGAGGACCTGCTTCAATCCAACGAGTACAGCAGCAACAGCAGCAGCAACAGCAACGCCGGGGCCCGGTGGCAGGACCAGGGAATAGACCGAATAGTAATAGATTGAGGAAAGGTGGTTTACCGAAACGGGCACATGTACCAGATGCAGCAGCCTTAGCGTCATTAGCACAAGCCTTTGCTGCTTTAGGTGAGGTTCGGAAGGCTTGGAAATATTATAAGCAACTCAGAAGGGGAGGAGCGGTAGGCATGGAAGACGCTTGTTTGTCGCACCGACGTATGTTTGAAGCGTTAATTGAACAGAATTGTCGGTCACAGAATGTAGAAAGAGCCTTAATTATATTTGATGATTGGAAAGCGGCTAGTGCGGCGTTGGTTGCGCGAAAAAAGGAAAGTGAACCAGCGCCTGCAGCTGACCACAGCGGGGGTCCATCGACAACCACCTCTACTGCAACAGCTCAGATAACCTTACAGCAACCGGTGGCAACGTCCCCTTCGACTACCCAAAAACGTCCTAAGCTTAGTAATGTGTCTTTGGCTTTCTTAGAGGCGTGTTGTAGAAGCGAACCTGGACTCGAGTGGCGAGTTTATGACGTCTGTTCAGTGATGAGAATGCAAAAAGAAAGAAAATTACAAGAAGGGTTGGCACGGCCTCAGAAGGCGTCACACCATGTATTGGGATCCATTCAAATCCCTTAGGAATATGACGGTGTTGATTAATAAACTTGGTTGATTACTGTTTCGTTGTAAAATTAAAAAAAAATGAGATTCATATCCACGGTAGCAAGGTCCGTGTCTTTATTACAGTGTAAATAAAAGCTGCCCAGGAAAAGCGGGGTCGTCATATTAAAGGAAGGTAAACGAATTCAAAGAATTACGGGTTTATAGCAGATATATGCACACTTTTCTGGCTCTCTTCGCTCGTAGGTCTTTTATAAAGAATACTAGATTGTTTATTTTGCCGCTCTCGTCGGGAAAGAAATGAAAACAACTTTTTAAACTGCCTCAATCTCATCATCGTCCTGGAATTTGGGAAGGGTAATACAATCAGATAAGGTACTTTAGGCCATGGAAACATACATTTTAGATGTTTAGGCTGAAATAATTAAACTAAAGAGAAGACCATAAATATCTCTATCGGATAACTTACCAAATGGGCAATTACTTTGACTTCCTTTCCGTCGGGTCCCGGAGCTGCAAACTGCACCTTCCAGGGTAAAGTAGCAGAAAGCTCAATACCGTCACCCTTGCGAGCATCGCCCTGGACGACACCCTCCATACCCTGAAGCTCTAAACCTTCTTTGAATTTACCCACATGATAAACCTTTACCGGGGAGGTGACACGGACCTTGGCACCTTGAGCGTACTCACAGCTAACCACAGATGCAATGCGGCTTGATCTACTGGCGTGGCTCCTTGCAGGGGCAAAGGCTCTGCTAAACTGCTGTGCGATCATTTTGTTGCAAAGATAACGAAAACAAAAATGGGGTGGATGGGCTAATTGGATGGGCACACTAGTTCCCTTGATTGATACAAATTAAAGGTAAATGATTATGGTGGGTGCTCGTGGCATAAATTACTTGATGTTCTGGAACAGGGAAACTTTGAAAAAGTCCTTGCCGCAGGTGGCATGCTTTACCTGAACTGACCATGACAATATTAGGACCTAAAGCCCATATGAAGATCATTATACGCATGAAATGCAATTTAAATGCAAAAATGCCGTCAGAAATACCGTTACAAGCTCCAAATAGCATTGCCGTCTGTACACCGCCTCTATACCGCCTTCGTGGCCACTGCAGCTTTCCCTCCTTTGGCGGCCTCTGCTCTCGCTGACATTGTGCATCTTCTTTGGAAAACTAGTATGTGCCGCTGAGGATAATAGAAAACTAGTTTGTAATAATCATCCCGACCCGACCCAGGATCTCGGGATTTCGAATTGATTCTGAGGCCGCGGGTGTGCTATATTCTGAATCCTTCAGCCCGATGCTCCTTAAGTTAAATAGATAAATAATTGATAAAAGTACCTCGATAGATAGAGACCATACAGCAGGTCATTACGCATCCCACGCTATATTTCAAAAAAAATAGATTTCAGATGCATTTGTTTTAAACTGCTCCATCAAGTCAACGTCTCGGGCACTCTGAGAATTCAATTTATTTGCTTTAGGCAAGTTGAATATTATAGTAGAAAAGAGGCTGCGGAAATTATTCCTGTAGTTTTTTAAGTACGTTGTTTTGATTTTCAGAATCTCTGACTTAACATTAGTTCTTTATTAACCCATTGCTGCAGCTATGATTTCATTAGTGGAGTGAATATATGCTTCGAACATCCCTCATCCTTGGAGGGACAGGCCAGGCTCTGGCCAGCCTGGCCAGCTATGCCGGCAAAACAATCTCCTCTCATCTGAGCAGCACTGCTCAAACAACGGCAGCGTTTTCCACCACTACCGACCTCCTACCCGCATCTTCAGCTTTATATTGGCCTCTGAGAATTGCTCGTTTTGCTGGGCTAGGCGTAGCTCTCACAGCTGTTGCTCTCCCTGTCGGCACCGTTGCTGCCCTCGTCCTCACTGGCAGAGATGAAGCAGATGCAGCTGAGATCCTCTCTGCTGTCCCTAGAACTCTACGTGTCATGTGGTGGTCAATATGGGCTGCATACAACTATAAAAAACTCGCTACAAGCTTCTCAGCTGCCTCTATATCTGAAGAAACGTATAGAGAGGAGCTCACCGCCTTTCATACCAGAGCAGCTCAAGCACTCCTACGTGTCTGCCAGACAAACGGCGGTGTGTACGTCAAAGCTGGACAGCTTGCAGTCAGTATGCAAGCTATACCTGTAGAGTTTAGAGAAGGCCTTGAAGGGTTAGAAGACAGGGTGCCCTTTCGCAGTTTTTATGACATCAATAAAGTGATAGTAGCAGAGCTCGGTCGACCAGCATCAGAAATTTTCGCAGAATTTGATGAACGAGCCACTGCTGCTGCTTCTTTAGCCCAAGTCCATCGTGCAACCACTAAAGATGGAATGCATGTCGCTGTTAAAGTGCAATATCCTGGACTAGAAAGTGCTGTAGCAGCTGATTTAACTACCATGACGGCCATCGCCTCTATAGCATATTTTTTCTTCCCTTCGAACGATTGGCGCTGGCTTTTTGCAGAACTCCGCACAAAACTGAACCAAGAACTTGATTTTAACCTTGAAGCGGCACATTCTACTCGTCTTGCAGCCTGTTTTGCAGATAGAAAAGACGTTGTAGTACCTCTCCATGTCAAAGAACTTTCAACGCGTAGAGTGCTTTGCATGGAGTGGATTGAAGGGGCTAAGATTAGTGATGTTGCTGCACTTCGTCGCTTAGGACTCTCTCCACGTCAAGTGGCTTTAACTTTACTCGATGCCTCGGCAGAAATGATGTGTGTCCATGGTTTCGTTCATGGTGATATGCACCCTGGCAATGTTTTTGTCCGTGCTCTGCCTCGAAGTGGGAATCCCTTGGTAAGGATGCTTCCTTGGTGCCGAAACGCCCGTCCGCAGATTGTATTCATCGACCATGGCCTTTATTTCGAATTAGAAGATAATTTAAGAAGGCTGTATTGTATGCTGTGGTGCGCTTTCGTGCTCAACGATAGTGCCACTGCAACGGCGACGGCAGTCCAGTTAGCTGGCCCACGAGCAGGGCGCGCTTTACCTGAGATATTACGCCCTCGAGATTGGTCAAAGCTAGCACCGGAGGAACGACGCCGGTTACGGCAGGAAGTTGGTGTTACTGGCATTCGAGACATGACAAGAATTTTAAATGAAGCCCCCCGTCAATTAGTAGATTGCCTTAGAGCGATGGCTTTAGTCCGCCACACCGCCACTCGTCTCGGTATCACCATTGCTGATAGGTTACGTGTGAATGCGGTCCAGGCGTTACATGGATTGCAGGTAGAGGTGGAGGATAGAGGCAAGAAAGGGCATCATGTTGAGTATGTCGGGGTAATGAGATCTCGAGTGAAGCGTTGGAGGTTGTATTTACACATTGCAGCGATGAGGTTGGTTGTATGGGTGGCATTGATCCTAGGAGATCAGGTGGAAGCCATAGAAACGCCAACGCCAACTGGTAGTGGAGCTGTGGTGGCGGTGCCAGGTTAGGGTGGTTTTTTCGGGTATACTCAAGTAGTAGCGTAACGCTAAGCGTTTAATAATTGCACATGCATGTTGATTGATTGATTTTGTATTGTATTTGCTATCATTTTCTGTTCAAGTTTTGATTAAAATGTTAGATTGATAGTTGAAGGGCCGTAGATTTGCTCTCAGAGTCTGTTTGGCTGTCTGTGGCTCACCTGCTTCGCATGCGATGAGGCAACGTCTCAGGATTCGTAGCCTTATTTAGGGTTAGAGGCAACGCTATTGATTTTGAACTTGAAAATCTCGCTGGTATCTCGGCATATGCTTTAATTTCATTCAAGTTCTCCAAACTTATTTTTAATATACTTTCAGGGCTTCTACACAGCACATTCTCCTCACCAGCCACAACTACTTCACCTGCCGTAGCGATCTTTTGCTTCGCATTTGCTCAATAAGACAGAATGACCGCGCAGACTGCCATTGTTTCTTCTCAGCAGGTTGGTCTGCGCATAAATGCCCGCCCTGCTGCCAGACCCAGTGCAGTAGTTGCCGTCTCTAGCTCAAAGCGTGCTCGCATCGGCTATGGAGCTCGTGTCACCCCTGTGATTTCCAGCCCAGCTCCCAAAGACGCTTTCCGCCCTAGGTAAGATTATTTGAATAATAATTAACCGGCAGCACTTGCTCAAAATCATGTTGTCGTCGCCACGACTGCATCCAAGTAATTTGGAATTTTGTGGCCAGAAATTATCTTTTCAACCTATTTTTCTGCCTTCTGCTTTCATTCGCCGTCTGTGCGTTTGATATACTACAAGATAGCTATCCATATATGCTGACCTTTCATTCTGTACTCTTATTGCAACTTGCAGGGTTGCCTCTCCCGTGGCCCCTGAAGCGGAAGCTGAAGAGAGCCTGGTTCCCTTTGATGTGGACAAGCCTGTGTTTGCTGGTCTCTCCTACACCGAGCAGTATGATATAATGATGAAAGATCAGCCCCTTAATGCACGTAAAACTGTCCCTAAGCCTGATAAGAACAAACAAGCCAGTACTGCTGGTGCCAAGCAAATCCCTTTTTCAGATGTTTATGTTGTGCCCAAACGCCGCATGCTTTTTAACCGCGAATGGGACTCGAAAGATCTCATGTATGGCGGTTTCATCGGAGCCATGCACGTCCTCGCCTGCTGGGCCCCTTTTACTTTCTCATGGAACATGGTCGCCCTCTTTGCCGGCACTTACTTCATCACCGGCTGCCTTGGCATCACTCTCGCCTACCATCGCATGCTTTCTCACCGCTCCTTCACCGCCCCTAAATGGTTAGAGCGTACTTTAGCATACTGTGGTGTCCTTGCCATGCAAGGTGACCCTGCTGAGTGGGCATCTACTCATCGGTACCATCACAAACATTGCGACACTCCCCTGGACCCTCATTCTACCTACGAAGGATTCTGGTGGGCACATATGGGATGGTTACTCGACTCTAAAGCCACTGAAGACCGAGTTTCTGACAGATCTAACGTCGCTGATCTCATGAAAGACCCTTTTTATGGACACCTTCAAAAACACTATTCCTTGCACGTGGCCGCTCAGCTCGCACTTCTCTTTGCGTTTGGAGGGTTCCCCGCGCTTGTTTGGGGTGGCGCTTTACGCTGCATTTGGGTATATCATATTACATGGTTTGTAAACTCTGCTACGCATTGCTGGGGCTATCAAGACTACGATTGCGGTGATTTATCGAAGAATAACTGGTGGGTCGGTATTTTGGCATGGGGTGAAGGGTGGCACAATAATCACCACGCCTTTGAGTTCTCAGCTCGCCATGGACTGGAATGGTGGCAAGTAGATGTGACATGGATGTGTATCAAGGCTATGGAGACGTTGGGATTAATAAGTAATGTGAAATTGCCTTCCCAGGCTCAGCTTGATAGACTTCGAATTGCCAAGGCGTAGAAGAGTAAATACGAACGCTGTGTATAGGAGATTTTTTAGAAGATCAAAAATTAATTCCGTTGGGTAGTAGTAATTCCTTCAACAAAATAAACAAACAATAACTAAACACGTACGAGTGTGCAAAAAGCCGGAGATACAAAGGGTTGAGGAAATGTTCCTTCTTTCTTTAGTCTTTGGTAGTTTCTTTTTGCTGTGAGCGAGAGTACTTCGTTTTCTGATTCATTCATTCATTCCTTTTTCTTTTCATTTTCTCCAAAATTATCCGAAGAAAAAAGCACATTTTATTTTTATTTCAACAAGAACATATGAGGCCGTTTTTGCCTAGTACACCACCCGCCCCCCGTTTTCGTTCTAATCTCAACCTCTTGTGCATATACTGTCCTACATACATTTCGTATTCTACTCGATTTCATTCTTCGCGTCGCTGCCCTTGTTTTTTTTTTAATCCTGCTTTCTTCCTTCTGCTCTTTCGTATTTCTCATTTTTAGAGATGGAGGACCGACGCAGAGTTTGAAGTTGAAAGAGTAAAATAGCTTTAGCACTGCAAATCTTCATAGCTTTCTATTCGCTTGTTGTTGCCCCCGATTTCTTCAATTTTTTTGGTGGCCTCCAGGTTGGTATTCTTTTCTCAACTACCTACCCGTTCTCTAGCTCCCTGGAGGCTAAAACTTGTCACAGCACCTGCCATTGTTTGTTTGTCGACAGAAAAGATCACAAAGGCCAACTCGTGTAAGAATAACGCAATCATAATCAAGGACTTGAAAATTTTACAGTTAGTGGCAACAGGTACTAATAATAACACGCTGGTCATTCATTGGAAGCACCCTAAAAAATTCGCAAAGCAGTGTCTAGAATTTAAAACATAAAATAAAGTTGGAGTGCCGCTGCTTAAAAAATTGTGCCACCAATTCAGAAGCAATTCTAAAATTCATAGCTAGCTGCCTTTTTCCGACGCCTCTACGACTCAACCTAGATAATTTATGACCTCGAAGGACGTCTTACATTATAAAAGTTGTGAATTATTCTTATGAAGTCCTTTTGGAGCAATAGTGGAGGGACACAATTTTATCAACACGGCAAGAAGAAGAAGAAAGTATGAAGTCCACTTGATTTTTTAAGTTTTCCAAGAATTATCTATAAATAAGAGCAAGTGGGTGTGCTTCATGCTGTACCTGTTGTTCTAACATTCCTGCCAACTGTTGAGACTGTCTCATTGCCACGTGAGCGTCGCTCTCAGCAACTTCCTTTGCTTCTTCTGCATCCCTCCAGCGCTGCTGCGCTGTTTTTATTTGCTGCTTGAAGCCTAATTGCTCTTCAAAATACCTTTCTTCGCCTTCTTTCAAGGTATCAATAGTCTCCATAGCAACCAAATACCGTTCTTGAAGTGCAGTATAGCGTTGGTTCGCTTCATTGAGAGCGATATGAAGGCCAGTAGCCTCCTCGGCCAGGCGCTCACAAGCAGACGCAGCAGCTTCAACGCTTTCTAGAGCATCAATAGCGACGATTTCAGCCTCAACACGAGACTCTTCTGCAGCTTGGACACGCTGTTCAGCAATTTTACACGCTTCCAGGGCAGCTGTAGCTTCAGAATTTGACACAAGAGCGCTTGAAAGGGCTTTATCTCGTTCTTCTTGAGCTTGTTGACAAGCCTCCACAGCCGCACGACGAGCTTGCTGTTCAAATGCAACCGCAGCTTCGGCGGCAAGTACAGCTTGCTCTTCGAACTCTTCAGCGTCTATCTTTGCATTCTCAGCTTTCTCCAATCGCTCTTCTAACAGAGAAGCCTCGCGCGCTGCAGCTGCCAGCTCGTCTTCAGCTGCAGCTACATTCCCCTCGAGCTCTTCTACCCTAGACAGAGCCTGCAGTCTCGAGGCATTCACCGCTTCAATGTCTTGTTCTTTTGAAGCTATTTCTAGAGACGCAGCGCGGAGAGAAGCTTCTATTTGGCCTTTCTGGTGTGCAAGCTCGACAACTTGATCACCATAAACAGCAGTTCTCCAGCTTGCTAGAGATCGTAGAAGCAATTGACGACGCGTAGAAGACGCACACCATGTAGAAATAGCATCTATATGTTTATTATATGCGACTTCAGTTCTCCAAGTGGAGAAAATGTGGCGTTTCAAGGCAACAGAGGCAATATAAGCTCGGCTCTCGGCTTTCTTTTCTGCTGCACGCAAGGCTAGATCGCGTTGTTGTGCCTCTAAAGCTTCAGATTCTTCTATTTTTCGTACAATACAAGCTTCTTCTGCGCTTTTATTTCGACAATCTATCCACGCAGCAAGCGCTTTAGCCAGCAAAGTGCGTTTTGAAGCCCTGGTAGCAGCTGCTTCTGCGATAGCAAGAGCAGTTGCTCTTCTAGTTGCACGCTGCCATGCTCTAAGCACCTGCCTTGAAAACACCACCTTTCTTGCAGCAATACCCAACAATGTTTCATGAGATTCTTCCCGGTGGATTTCTGTTGCCTCCCTCCACATAGCAAACGCGTTTTTCAATATTTCACTTTGTCTTTGAGCAACAGAGAAAACTATCAGAGCTTCGTTATTTGTAATACTTGTTTGTGTGTGGTTTCTCCAAGCTTGGAAAGGTGATATAAGATACCTTTGATTGAAGATTTCAGCAGCAAGATGCACACGAGGATCGTTTTCGGAGAGCTCAGCGACACTTTGGTATTTGAGATGAGCAGAAGTTGCGCGCCAGGCAAAGAATATTCTCTGCATAAAAGCAAACTTGGATGATGCAACAGCAGCTTTATTGAGCGTACGAAGCAGCAATGCTGATTTTGTATAGTTATTCCAAGTGGAAAACAACTGGAAACGAACATGCTGTGTTTTTTGCAATTCCAAAGCAGCCATTTTTTTCGAGCGTTTAGTAGCAAGACGCAATGCAGCAAGGCCACTTGCAGCAATTCTGCGAGCTTGTAGAGCAATTCCATACTCTTCAAGGCGCTCTAATTCAAGTTTTCGGGCTATTTTGCCAAGCAAAACCTCCTCAGCTGCTTCAGCTTGTTGTTTCTGAAGGTTGACCACTGACTCCAGCTCAGCCGCCAGCGCTGCAGCCTCTTTTTCTCTTTTCTGCACCTGCAAGGTCAGCTCTATATTCTTGGCCTTTTCTAATTCTACTTCCCGAGCAAGGAAGACGTTAATTTCCAACTTAACAGGCTGCATCGGCTGTTTTTCAACTTCAGCTGCCTCGTGTAAAGCTGCCTGGAGTTCTACTTCAAGACCATACTGGTGTTGCTGCAGCGTCTCTATTTCGCTTTCCAGTTTAGAAATAGCATTCTCGTGCTCACTAGCATCTGATCTCAATAAAGACTCAGAATCTTCTATCTGCCGTTGCAAAGTTTCTATTTGATTTTCTAAATTCTCGATTTCCGCAGCATGCATTTCACGACCTTGACGAATCCTCTCTATCAGCACTTTGGCTTGTTGTTTTAATTCTTCAGTCTCGCTATTTGCATTTTCCAGCCAATGTTGCAATGCAGCATTAGCCTCTTTTGCTGCTATTTGGTCCTGGCGTAAAAGCTGATTTTCTGCTTCTACCGAATCTAGTTTCCGCGCTGCCAAAAATAACTTCTCGTTCAATTCTTGAGCTTGTGCCTCGGCTAGGTTTAAAGAAATTTCAAGGCGGGCAACTGACTCGGTGGCCACTATGTTCTGTGCAGCTACTGTGGTCATATCTATGGGAACTTTTCCTATCTTCAATGCTACTGGACAGTTCAATGAACTCGTAGGCCTTGGTGGTGCCCCATTACGAAGAGGAGACGCACCAGCACCAGCACCACCGGCAGCGGGAATCACCCAGTTGCAGAAATCAGCATTACCTTCTCCCATATCACCATCAACGACACCGCTAATCAACTCTTGAACAAGGGTATTTTGAAGTTTAATAACATGCTTTCTCACTTCTTCAGCTTGTTTTGTTGCATTTTCGTCACTGCCTGGTCGAAGCATGCTTACTTTTTGGAGCGCGTGTCGAATGGATACAAACACACTTGCTACATTAGATGAACTGAGATCCCCACCTCCAGTAAGAACAACAGCGGTCGAAGTTTCTTCTTCGATAAGGCTACCCTCTTTTTCAAAAGATGCGTTTGCAGCAGCAGCAGCAGAATCTGATGCTGTTGTGGAACGAACAAGCTCCTCCAATTTTGCAGCTCGGTCCGCGAGAATCCTACAAAAGGCGGCATGCCAGGTCGTGGCAGGACTGGAAGGTTTAGATGCTCCTGTTTTGAGTGCTTTTTCATGCCAAAAAACAACTTCTGCAACTACATTTGCCTCTATTTCTTCATTTTCATTATTTAAAATATCGTCATCAAACTCCAGAGACAGCCTTTGTTTTTCATATTGAGACACCAAACGGGCAATGCATTTTTGACGATGCCTTCCCCCTGCTGTTTTCAACTCACTTGGCCAGAGCATGCTATACATTTCACTGTGCATATTAAACACCTGATGCGCTCTATTGAAAGAATTAATGAGGCAGGTTGTGTTGACAGCAAGATTGAGCATGGCGTCCTCAACGCCGCAAACAGCATCGGCAGTTTTCTTATCTTCCAAAGTGACAGGCTTGCCATCCAGCTGGTGTAATGGCGACTTTGACAGCATGGAAATCATACGGTGTCTATAGTTGGGAAGATCAGTGAGAGGATTTCCTTCCAGACTGACGGCTTCAAGGGTGGTGAGCTCTTGCAAGGAGGCGACGCTAGAAAAGCTCGGCAACAAATTGTCGGCAGCGGAGAATGCACGAAGGTTGGTAAATTGTTGCACATTATTGAGAGTTCTCAGATTGTTTCTTGAAAGGTACAACACCTGTAGATGAGTAGCGTAAAAATAAAAAATGAGCAACGGGAAATGAGACGAGTGACAAAAATATATTGGCAGTTTCTTTGAAGAGTTACAAACGCTAAGCAACCCCCTCGTATCTGCTTGACTGTACCTTTGCGTCTTCATATTGTGGTGGGATCGCGTTTCCAATTTTGGTGATGCTTTTTGCAACAATATTTAATTTTTGTGAAAAGTGCTCATTTGATTTTAAGCTCGCCAAGAATCCTGCCAAGGATGCTTCAGCTCCTTTTCTCTGTGATTTTGACATCTTCGGATTATTGCTGATTTAATAATATAACATCTAGAAGCGTGTAGCTCTCCATTTTCGAAACAAATATTCAGTTGAAAGTTATGAATTTAGAAATGAATTGATGTCAGTCACAGTAGAGAAACCCCACCACCACTGGACCATCAGACAATGTTTAACAATTTATTTATATATTGACAGTGATAGCACGTTTATGTCCGAGAACAACCATATTTGAACTTTCTTCTCAGAGTCTGAACTTGATTGACTCTAAAAGTTTCAACCGCCACCCACTGCCAGTCTTTTAACTGCCAGCCTTTTACTCCTCCTTTGCTTCGCCGCTACCACCACCAAAACTTTCAATCTGCTTGCCATCAGTCATCGCCCTCAATTTCTGCAATAAACTTCTCGCTCCAGGTGGCAGAGCCCATTCTTCCTTTGCCCACCGGGGGTCCTCTCCGCGGTGCCACGGCTTTGGAGGAACATACGCCTCCCCCACCTCTGCGAAACACAGCGCTTGCAGTACCTCTTCTAAATTATAATCATCTTCATCATCAGCGAAAAATCGATACCCACGCTCATGCATCGATCCAGGTCGTTGAGCTGTTCGGTTATCTTGTCGGGTTCCTTTCTTCCATTGAATCTCTTCTTCCGTCGGTTCAGGCCTTGCCAAGCTTACAGTCAAGACTTTGCACCGCTCTCCTTTGGCATCCGTATCTTCTTCTATACTCCAACAACATTCCTCTTGATCGATAACTCGATAATCTCGACGTTTTGCTTCTTCTTCTCGATTTCTCCAATACATCCGTTGTACTACCATAGTATTACGTACCTCGACAGATAGTACAGTAGCCCCAAATTCAACACGTACATCTTCAGCATCAATCCAAAATGGCAACTCAATTTGTACCATGGCGTCGTCCTCCGTCTCAAAAAGTTCATAGGGCGGGTGCATGCATCGAATACCGTCTGAATCACCTTCAAAAATTCGTTTCCACTGCTGCCCAGGCTCTGATTTGGGGATAGCTATAGCACACACTCGATTATCAGCAGTGCGGATGGTCTCTATAGCACGAGATGCATCGACTCCGTAGGCAAGTCGTCTTTCTATTAATGGCGGGGAGTCCTCCGACTGAATAAGTAACATAGAACCAGAACATTCAAAAACCAATTCTCTATCACTATACCCTGTAGGAACTCTACATGCTAAGAAAACAGTCATCGGGGTTTGCGTCCACATGTAAAATCGAGCTGTCCGAAGATCGTATACGGTGTGCCGGTCATCCCGTTTGAGTATCTCATATGCAACGTCTTTGAAAGCTCTTATATCTTGCAGTTCTCGTTCTGAACGGTGATTTGGATCCTCTAATGCCATTCTCTTTGCATCATCAATCCGTTTCTTTTCTAAATCACGTTTTGCTAAACGTTCATGCATGTGATCTGAGTTGATCAAAGGCCAATGGAGAGGGACGCCATCCTTCCAATGTCGCTTTAAGGTGCAGAATTCACAGATGTGCATACTACATGTCCAGCACTGTTTCGTTGCTGGACGTCGGCAGACTTCGCATGTGACTACCAGCTGTGTGGCAGGGTCACATTGCATTCCTAGGGATTCAAACTCATCAAGCAAAATATCTTCGCCGCCAAGAGCAGCTCCAGTGGTAGGCCTGACGTAACGGTATTGGAGCTCTTTTGCCCATGTATCATAAACTTGACGGCGTTTGGAGTCTGAGAGGACTTCGTATGCGTGCTGGATTTGGCCAAAGAGAGCAGAGTCTCCGCCCTTATCTGGGTGATGTTGCCGGGCCAAGCTTCGGTAAGCCTTTTTAATTTCCTCACTTTTGGCTTTTAACCCGACATCAAGCACGCGATATAATGCATTTCCGTCAATATCTTCAACCTGCGGGAGTTTTATGGGGGTTTAGCAGGCTTTGCAGAATTTAAAAAAAAGAGAAATCATGCATGTCTAAGCACTGAATTACTTACCTGACCCCAGGGATCCAGCTGTTTTGTTTGCCCTTTAGTCATTACTCCGATTGCTTTAAATATGATGATGTTATTGTTATATCGGTCAGGAGCTTCCACTCTCCAATAAAAGCCAGTCAAAGTTCAACTTCTGGCCTGAATTCTTTCTTCAGCAAAACAGCCATTGGCTGAGCCAAAATTGCACAGTTCCTTTCAATCATGGCTGGTCTACATGAACTAATAACTCCACAATAATTCTATGAATATTCAAAGTGAATTAAAGCACGTTTGATGCTAATTTTTGGCATCTAAATAAATCCATCCCTTGATTTCAACCCACATGGGCCGCAGAAAGCAGCAGCAGCCTCAGGCCAACGTCGGACGTGTTGAGGATCGTCCGGAAGAGCCAGAGGATAAAGATCAAGTGCACGAAAACCCTGATTTCGACCTTGACGAGTGGGAGGAACAAAACGCACTTCAGGCTCGACCTCATAAACGTCGCAGGGAAGCACAGAAGAAAAAGGGCCATATAAACACTTCAACGGGCGCCACCGCAACAATACACACTTTAGCTACTGCTGACACTCAGGAGTGGATTTTCTCAGAATTAGAAATCGCTATAAATGGTGAAGAGGTTGCTATTCTCGCTGAAAATGCGACCGCCTTGCTAGGAGCCCAAGAGCTCAGTATTAGCCAAGAAGAAGCTACTCTACTGCTCTGGCCAACAGATAATGCAGAAACACCTTTGGGGTACATTGCCATGCCCTCAGAAGAGCTAGCTGCGCATTTGAAGACCTGTTTGGTAGCTATATTAGCACTCGGCCCTCTCTCCTCAGAGCCGTCTCGTCCCTCCAATGAAAAAAACCATTTAAAAAATGAAGGTGGTTCTTCTACCAGCAGAGCTTCCGCTGCCCTCAAGTCTCTCAAATGTCCTATTGGTCTCAGGCCTGCTGCTCTACAGAAACTTTCAGCTGGTTGGGCAGAGGACTCTCGTCGAGGTAGCTTACCCTTGCTAGAAATATTACGGCGCCTCATCCCTTCTAATGGGATTGGTCGCAGTTCATTAGACCCTGAATTAGATTTCCCTGAAGACAATGAAGAGAGTAGACATAGGTCATTATACAGCCCTGCTTCCAGAGCTGGTGCAGCAACATGGGGTGTGTCTTCACCTTCTGGAGCTGCCATTGGCGATGTGGGTAATACTGCTGCTGGGGCAACAGCTGCTGCTGCTGCGGCCAGTTTTGATGCATCTGAGATCTATGCTGCAGTAAAGCCAACAGGGCAGGAACCTGAGTTGAATATTGAGCTACCTCAATTACGGCCTACGTTACGTGGGTATCAATGCAGAGCAGCGCAGTGGATGATAAACAGAGAGCAATTTGGAGGTGGAGAACGTGGCCGTGACGGCGGTTTGCACCCGCTATGGAGAGAAGTGCCTTGCCTTCCTTCACCTTTTTCTGAACAAGCAGACCAACAGCAACAACTACAACAGCAGCCTACGTCTGAGGGATTAGCTACGCGTAGAAGGAACAAGAAGAAAAAGACGGCAGTGGACAAGAATATGAAAAAGAGTACCTCCCCACCACCACTATCGCCACCGCTGCCCTTGACCGCTGTTCCTGAAGAACGGCGAACAAGTTTCTATGTTAATATTTACACTGGCCTCCTCTCTCCTCATCCTTTTCCTCCGCCTCCAGGCCCAAAGGGAGGCATTGCCAGCGATGAAATGGGTAAGTTGAAGTTTGAATATTCCTAAAAAAATCCCTATTATAAAGATTCATCAGTTGTCAAGATATCAGCTATTAGTTTTCTCAACTGGATTTTTCTTCTTTTCTCCATTATCGAATGCAATACTATTAACTTACGTTATTCAGACATGATAGATATACTCTAAGATATAAGTTATAAACCTTAATTAGCTGTGACATCTTCCTTCCCTGTTGCAGGTCTTGGGAAGACGGTAGAGTTGCTTGCATTGATAATTGGGAACCCATACCGTGGTCCTGCACCTACCTTCCCCACAAATATTACTGCTCCTACCGATGATACAAATAATAAAAAGGAATCGTTGGCGGGTGGAAAATCGGCGAAGAAGAGAGATGCTTCAGGGGGTGCCAAGTCTCCTATGAAGAGCAAGAAACAGCATGGAGAACGCATAGATTGCCCCTGTGGAGCGTATGATAGCGATGGCATGGATACAGGAGGGTATGTAGGCCTGTGGGTGCAATGCAGCGAGTGTTTAGCATGGCAACATGGCCCCTGCTGCGGTTTTCCAAAGAGAGCGCCTTCTGGAAATTTCAGCTGTCAGCAATGTTTACGAAAAAAAGCAAGTGTTAAAGTGACTCAGCCGTGTGGAACGACCCTGATTATATGTCCTACGCCTATTTTAGCGCAGTGGAAGGAAGAAATAAATCGACATGTACAGCCTGGAGCGTTAAAAGTCATAGTGTATGAAGGGCAACCTCAGCCAAGACCTGGTCAGACGTGGTCAACAAACATAATCACTGCAGCTGACCTTGCTGCTGCTGATATTGTGTTTACTACGTATGATGTATTGAAAAAAGATCTCTACCATGATTCAGACAACACTGCAGCGCCTGCAGAAACAGATGAAATAGAAGAAACTGAAGGGGAAGCTGCTGGCGGGGGCAGGAGAGGCGGGGGTAGAATTAACACGAACGTTGCGGGTTTTTCTTTAAGGAGACGACGAAGGTATGAAATCATTCCTACTCCATTAACTCGTCTCCGTTTCTGGCGTGTGGCTATTGATGAAGCCCAACTCGTTGAGTCTTCCACTGCAAAAGCAGCAGCAATGGCACTGAAGCTTGCCACCGAGCACCGGTGGTGCGTCACCGGGACGCCTCTTAGCCGCGGTTTGGAAGACTTACAAGGCTTGATGGCGTTTCTTAAAGTGGAGCCATATGCTGACAAGTATTGGTGGAAAAAAGTGATTCAACAACCGTACGAGGCGGGCAGTAGAGCCGCCCGTGCAAGATTACTTCAGCTCCTGCGACCAGCCGACGGCGGTTTATTGTGGCGCTCTGCAAAAGCTGATGTGAAACATGAGCTTGGCATCCCTCCACAGAACCATCATTTAACGAATTTGAAGTTTAGCGCAATTGAACGGCATTTTTATGCAAGGCAACATCAAGAATGTGTCGGTGCGGCCAGCAACGCTGTTGGACCTCAAATTTTATCGGCTGCTCAAGCTGCTGCGCGTGCTATGCTCACTGCTGCAAATTTAGCTAAACGGCAGAATGAAGGTGCCAATACTACTGAAGACATTGTCATTGATGAGGATATAACAATAATAGCCACACCTGAGCAAGATCATTTTGAAGATCGCTCCTTGACGCAGCGGGAGGAACACAAACTTCTTCACCCTTTAATCCGCCTACGCCAAGCCTGTGTCCACCCACAAGTCGGTGCTGGTGGTATACGCGCCTTATCTCAATCCCGTACGCCAATGACTATGTCTGAAGTGCTCGAAACCCTGCTGGCAAAGGCTACAGTCGAAGCAGAAGATGCTCAACGAATGGTGCTGGCTTCCTTAAATGGCCTCGCAGGGCTGCTGTTGCTACAAGGACATGTCAGCGAGGCTGTTCGTGCGTATAGAGAAGCTTTGAAACTTGTAGAAGAGAATAAAATCTATATTAGAGCTGATAAATTGCAGCAATTACATACATTGCACAACTTGGCAGCGGCGTTGGCAGGTCCAGCACTGGGCGATTCTAGTATAGCAAGAACTTTACGAGATGATTCTTTAGTGACAGAAGCTGCAAAGTTACGGGACGAATATTTGAATGAAGCGGTTACACGGCTTGCTGCTGCTGAGTTTGAGCTGCAGGAAGTGAGAATGAATGCTGCAAAAGGCATTTCTGAATTTCAAAAATTGGCGGGGCCAAAACAAGCACCTGGTACGTTTTAGAATGGAAAACAAACAATAATATAATAATTTTATTTAGCAGAGTTTATCTTGTTCTTTCATATATTTAGCTAATCCTGTGTTTTCCTTCTTATGTTTTCTTGCAGCTCTCTTGTCTACTTGGTGGATACAAGCCATCCATTTATTAAAAACGCATGCTACGGACAACGGTGCCCAAATAGTCAACCACATTAAAGTAGAGCTCGGCGAAGCTGATGGATACCGTAGAACCACAGAACGCAACGCCGTCAGTATCGCATCCAAATTCCGTGATCTTACGGGTCTGCAAATGATTTTAAGAACTGAACTAGAAGCTTTATCGACAGCCCAAACCACTGCGCTGTCGTCATTTCAACAGCTGAGCAGTGAAGTTGCAAACCCCTCTGCGTCCTTGGTAGCTCTAGCTGCGTCGTGTACACGCTGTCGTACTGTAGATCCAAGTACTGGCACTGTGTGTAAGCATTGCCACCTCGATCAGAAATTGGTTGGCTGGGAATCGAGGTTGTATACGTTGATCGCTTCTGCAATGGAAGCAGGCGGCGCTGTTTCTGTAGAGGATGCTGCGTTGGCAGAGTATAATCAACAGATTAATCGTCGTGCTGGGCGTGGTGGGCTAGGAGAAGAGGATAACTTAACAGCAAGTGGTGGGGGTGGCGGTAACGGTGGAAGTGGTCGAAGATCTGCTGCGGGTATCTCTAGAACTGTGTTGGTGCATACAGCAAGTCAAGCTGAAAAGGCGTTAAAGATGCTTGCACATCATCTACGTATATTACATGTCCCTCATGGCCCTTTAGCTGCACAACGAGATCTGTTAGTAGCTGCTGCCAAGGCACAGCTCGACGGGTTGGATGCTGCAAAAAAGGAATTTATGAAGGTGAGGGCAGTGATGCTGCAGCAAAGACTGAAGTTGTATGCTTTAGATGAGCTGGAGATGTGTATTATGAGGATGCAGTAAGTCATTTCACTCAAATTACTATATTAGTTTACTGGATATTCGCGTGTTTCTATTTATCTAATTGACTCTGATGATCTTCTTGAATTATGGCTGATATAAAAAATTTGAAATATTTTTTCTTTTCTGTTTCTCTTCTTTCTTTTTATCTATCTGCAGGGTTCGCGCTCCATATGAACATCTTACCCCCAGTGAAGAGCTCTACAAAATCCACGAAGTAGAAATTCCTATCAAAAGCACTGAACTTAGTGCCGAGAAAGCCGTTTCTTCTGCAGAACTCCGTCGCTGCCTCGGAACTCTTCGGTATTTACAAGGACTCAAAGCTGAGCAAGAACGCGTGCGTGCTGCTGCTGCTCTTGGGGGTGGAGGTCCAAGCCGCCCTCAAAAACTAGGCGGTGGAAGCGACCGTGACCCTACTACGAGGAGGAAAGAAAATGGTACTGGAGCTTCAGAAGAAGGAGAAGGAGATGGTGTGACATTACCTGATCAGCCCCAATGTCCTATTTGTCAAGACACCCTTGGCAGAGAACAATGCATGCTTCCTTGTGGCCATCGTCTCTGTTGTAGGTGTCAATTGCATTTAGCTGAACAGATTCCAGTCAATCAACCACAAGAATCAAAAAGATTTGGGTGTCCTACCTGTCGTGCGCGTGTACCTCTAGTTGAAGTTGCGTATATAGATACTGAAAGGGATTTAGAAGATATGGAAGACAAACAAGGAAGAGATGATGTAGTAGATGTACATAACAGTCAACATGGCACTGCTGCCGATGCAGCAGGTGTTGCTGCCGATGCGGGCGGGAGTAGTTCTAGAAAGAAGCAGCCTGCCGCTGTTCTTTCTACTCCTGCGCCTGCTGGGAATAGCATTAATTATTCCATCTCAACTGGTGAAAAGTCTATTCGAGTACGTGGTAGTTACGGAACTAAATTGGAAGCTGTAGTACGACGCCTAGTCAGCATCACCCAGTCAGATTCAACTGCACGAGTTCTGGTATTTTCTAGCTGGAAAGATGCATTAGAGTTGGTATCGCATGCGTTAACTGCAAATAGATTACCTCACTTGTATCCCAAGACTGCGAAAACGTTTAATGCTGCGTTGGACGAATTTAGACAAGGTCATGAAAGACAGCTTGTTGCTCATGCTGCATCTATCCCCTCGGCCACTGCCGGTGGAAGTACTACTGGTACTGCAGCAGCTACAGATAAAGTGTCACCTCGTATTCTTCTTTTATTAATGAAACAAGGTGGCAATGGCCTTAATCTGCAACAAGCACAGCATGTTGTTTTTATCGAACCTATCCTTGATCCAGCAGAGGAGGCGCAAGCTGTGGGTAGAGTTGACCGTATTGGTCAAACGAAAGCCACCCACGTGCATCGGTTTGTTATTCAGCATAGTATTGAAGAGAATGTGCATCGGTTGGGGCAGCATCGTGCTGCGGCGATGGATTTGGCAGCTGCAGCGGTGAGACGGGGGAAAGCGGCAGGTGATAGAGGGGCACTGACGTTGAGAGATGTGGCTGCGCTATTGCAGGAGGATACCGGTGGATTGATGGGGTCTCAAGAACTCGCCGCATGGAATAATAATTAGGATCCAAAACGTATCGTATTATTACTTGTTTGCACACACCTCTGCACCTCAGTTTTATGTGTCTGTTTTTGTTGTATAAGCATTTTTGCTCTTTGATCTGGCTGTTCTGTTTTATTATTTGATTGTTACACAAAATGGAAAAAAAGTACGTGTCGCCGAAAAAACGGACAGAAGAGAAGGGCTTGTGCTAATTTATTAGTTATTTATTTATAGTATGCTTTATGCCGTTGTTCAAAGGTCTCTCTCTTTATTTAATTTATTCTTTTTTATAAAATATACAACCTAAAATGCCTTTATTTTATTCATCTTCCATCATATCATACTCATCATCTTCATTTCCGTTCCCGTCATGTCCAAAACCAGCCAGCTTAATCTTCTTATGTGCATTCCCGGCAATAGCAGCAGCTCTCAATGCAGCTGCCTCTTCATCTGGAGCTACAGAAAAGGTCAAACCATTCACATCAGCATCCACAGTGACAAGAGAATCTTCGGTCAACTCTCCAGAAATGATCATTTTAGATAGAGGGGTAATGATACTGTGTTCCAGCCACCGACGGAGGGGGCGAGCGCCAAATGCATGGTCATAGCTTTGCTCCACTGCAAAGTCCAACGCTTTTTCTGTAACATTCATAGTAATACTCTTTGCTGCAAGGCGTTTATTCAACTCCACAGCTTGTAAACGGGCGACTTCACGAAGCTCTGCTGGCTGTAATGGATCAAAGATGACAATTTCGTCTAAACGGTTGAGGAATTCTGGTCTGAAGTGTTTTCTAATTATGTCCAGAACCGCTGCCTTGGCTGCGGGGTCATTTCCCCGTTCCAATAAAATAGGACTTCCCAAGTTTGAAGTTAAAATAATGACGGTGTTAGCAAAGGAAACTAACCTCCCTTTGCTATCAGTCAACCGGCCATCGTCCAGCACACCTAGAAGCAGATTTAATACCTCTGGATGCGCTTTCTCACATTCGTCGAAAAGAACGACAGAATAAGGACGACGCCGGACAGCTTCAGTCAACTGGCCACCTTGTTCATGGCCAATATACCCCGGAGGAGCTCCAATCAATCGAGAGACGCTGTGTTTCTCCATATATTCAGACATGTCTATTCGAACAAGTTGTTTTTCGGAGTCGAACAACATGGCGGCGAGCGCTTTTGCAAGCTCCGTCTTACCCACGCCAGTAGGTCCAGCAAAGAGGAAACTCGCGCCGCGAGTTGATGCAGCGAGACCAGCACGGGAACGGAGAACGGCTTCAGAAACAGCCGTGACAGCAGCATCTTGGCCTATTACTCGCTCATGTAAGAAGCTTTCTAAATTAAGCAAGCGTTCTTGATCGGTAGCAGTGAGCTTATTAACCGGAATCCCAGTCCATTTAGACACTACAGTAGCTACATCTTCAGGTCCAACAACTTCACTGAGCATACGATCTGACTCGCGTGCTTCGACTTGGCGACGTTGTAAAGCTTCAGTGACTTCAGCAAGAGCTCCATATTTGATATCAGCAACCATTGCCAAGTCCATACGATTCTGTGCTTGTTCTAAACGTATTTGCAAACTTTCTTTCTTCTTTTGCAAGGCCTTTATCTCGTCCAACCGATCTTTTTCAGCTTGATACCTCATGACTAATGGCTGAAGCTTATCTTGTAATTCTCCAAGTTCACGACGGACTTCTGCAAGTCGCTCTACACTTTGCTTGTCCTTTTCTTTCTCCAGAGCTTTTTCTTCAACTTGCAATCGAATAACTTGCCGTTCAAGAACGTCGATAACTTCAGGCTTACTTTCCAGCTGCACTTGAAGGTTAGAACACGCCTCATCTACAAGGTCAATGGCCTTGTCAGGTAGGAACCTGTTAGTGATATACCTGTCTGCCAGCTCAGCAGCTACCATCAACGCTCTGTCGGAAATCTGCACGCCGTGATGGCTTGCATATTTTTCCTTGAGTCCTCTCAAGATCTGGATGGTATCTTCTACGGAAGGCTCATTAACTAGAACTTGCTGAAAACGTCTCTCAAATGCAGCATCCTTCTCTACGTGCTCTCTATATTCATCTAGAGTGGTAGCTCCGATGAGGCGTAACTCTCCTCGAGCGAGCATAGGTTTCAGCATATTCGCAGCATCCATGGCACCTTCCGTCTTACCAGCACCCAGGATCAAATGCATTTCATCAATAAAGAGAATTACACCGCCTTCAGCGTCGTGGACTTCTTTTAAAACAGCTTTCAAGCGTTCTTCAAACTCACCACGGTATTTCGCACCGGCAATTAAGGACCCCATATCCAATGAAATGATTCTGGTATTTGCCAGAGTGGCAGGGACATCACCTTTGACTATGCGTTGAGCTAATCCTTCGCAAATGGCAGTTTTACCGGTGCCAGGGGGTCCTACGAGGCAAGGGTTGTTTTTGGTGCGACGGCAAAGGACTCGAATAACGCGACGAATTTCCTCATCTCTGCCTATAACAGGGTCTAATTCAGCTGCTTTGGCTGTTAAATCGATACCATATTTAGTTAATGCATCAAATTGATCGTCAGCTGTTTGAGAATCTACTTTTCGAGAGCCACGTGTGGTTTCCAAGGCGGAGATAAGCTGACTTTTACCAGTGCCAGCATCCTCAAGAGCTTTTGCAACCTCTTTAGCTTCGGCAACAGCCATGAGCAAGACGTCTACACCCAGAAATGCGTCCCCTTTTACTTTTTGGAGTTTGCTAGCTGCAGCGAACGTTTTCTTCAGATCGCTGCCCATAAAGATTTCATCTGGTGGGGGTTCCATCTTTGGCAACTTGGAGACGGCACGACGGAGCATTCTGTTGACAGAGCGATAGGTATCTTCATTGGAGGCTTTGATACAAGCCTGTTTTGCGATGCCTTCAGGGTCTTCAAACAAGACAATGGCGAGGTGGACGGGGGAGAGTTGTTGCTGCTGCTCCTCGAGAGCGAGGTCACGAGCGGCATTGACAATCTCAGCTACCTTTTGTGTTAGTTTGTTGGGATCCATTATTCACAAGACAAAGTATCGTTTGTGTAGGTTTATCAGGAGTCTTGGCTGCCTTGGTGATGACTATCTAGTGGGTATGTAAGCAGAATGTTTGAATAATAATTAATTGGGTGTTGCTAGGTAAGTAATTGCGTAAGCAAGGGTTCTGGGAACAATGCACTACGCTTGAGTAACGTATTGTTGTCTCCACAAGATTAATATCGAATTCGAATGAGCTCCTAAGGCTTGGAATTCTTCTTTACTGCGAAAATTCAATGCCAGCGTGGACGCTTCTCGTGGATTCTCGATCTTTCCTGCTGCTTTGCATTTTTTGCCGCTTTTCAGGGCCCAGCAGGAGGCCCTATAGCGAGTTTTTAACAGCAATTGTTCCACGCTTGTGTTTACTGCCGTCAAATCCACCTTAGTAATGCGCGAGACGGCTGAACTAAACCTGCGATTAGGATTTTCAAAGCGCCTTCAACGCTCTCTTGCGACGCCTTTTGGTGGTAAACTTGCACCCATGAATCAGCATCGAATGGACTTGAAACAGCTCGGATTTGATGAAGTGGATAAGAATGTGTAGTATTTACGTTCTACGTGAAAATTTCGCCCTCTTAAAATTTTACTCGAGCTTTTTATAAACAGAAATTACAGCTGTAGTGGTCGGCTTCTGTTGCACTCCGACTCGGTGACTGCTTCATCGACTTCAGCCGGAGGAGGGAAAGCGGCCCTGGTATCCTATAGTCATCTTTGAAATTGAAATTTCCACCATATTCGTAGCTTATACTGCCGTCCAGCACCATGTTATGTCAATCTTATTGTTAATAGATTTGCTTGCTCCGTTTGTAGTGCGGAAAAGGCCTTTGATTGGCAAGATAACTTAGTCGCAATGGCTCTAAAAGGAGTCACAAGTGGGTTCAATAGGCGCACTCCTGCGCCTAGGATAGATATGGAGGGCGTTCCTTCATTGAAGCCAATTAGAGTGCCAAGCAGATTTGGACATAATGTAGGTGGCGAGGTGGCTCAAAGCTCGTACTAAACCCCAAAATCCTCTAGGATCGTGTTCTAACATGTTTAAATTACCTTGCAGGGATCACGGCCTGGTAGTGGGGCCTCCACACCTCGCGCCACTGCCACATTTGGGCGGCCGCCAAAACGCCGCGGCAAGGCTCTTTTAGCTTTTCAAATGATGCTACTAGCAGTTGTCGGCCTACTAGTTTTCCGACAAGTAGATGACTTCCGTAGTGTAGAGCAGCCATATACTTCAGGTGGTCCTGTACGGAAACGCCAGCTCATTGCTGAAACCTCAGTAGATCTTGAAAAGCAGAGTTGGATCGGCAGGTCTTTCGAAGAGCAAGACAGCCAAACACAGTCTCTAGCACAAGCCTTACTACGTGACAACGATGTAGGGGGCATTTCTATGTTCCCTGGGAATAGTTCTATCTCAGAAGTGTTTGCTCATCCTACCTCTGGCCCTTCAGATGAGGGCACAACATATTTTTATAGATTCACAAATGTACGCATAGGTGACAAAGGCGACATAGACTTCTTTGGTGGACCTGATGTTCAAGCTCCAGCAAATAAATGGCGGTATGATGTCGCTACTGGGAATAGCTCATCACCTCAGCCGCCCACCGCTCTACTGCTGTCTGATGACCCTCATAAAAAGTAAGTTGGTTTCATAATATAGTTGAAACAGGAGAAACGCTACTGAGTAATATGTTGACATTGCTTTGCTGTCTATAGACAGACCAGCACTTTCCCAGTAATTTAGTTCAATTTAAATTAATCAAATACCTTTTTAAAAGACCATGTCTATTCAAATTTTCTAATTTTGATTTTTATTCTTTACGGTTTTTCTCACGTTTTCTATCCTATCTGTAGGCGACTTCTTCATGTCCGTTATTTAGCACAAACTCGTCATAAAAACGCCTGCACTAAATGGATCAACGGCCCTTCTCTGCTGCTCCACGTCCCAAAACCACAAGACAAGTGGAGCACCTGGTCAAAAGGCCTTCTCCCCACTTTCCAGACTCTACGCGAGCTAGGCTATCTCCCTCTAATGGAAGTAGGTCCTGATGGCAAAGTACAGGAGCTTCTTTCCGGTATTAGCCCGAATGAGTGCCCTAAAATAGCCGACTTGGGTACTGGTACCGTCAAGCCAGCTGCTGAGTGCACCCAACGCACTGGCGCACCTACACGTACGAGTGAAGCATACTGTGGCACTGAGGATACGTGGTGTGTGCTTGGTGTATGGCCTCATGCTGATTATTTACGTTCTCAGCACCCTACTTTACTTTACTCTAGTGATGCTGTCTTGGATAACGACTGGGGTGCTTTATATAGCGCCCTTGGTGGCGGTGGCTTGCGTTCGTGGGATGGGGAAGAAGGTACCTGTCTGAGTAATCTCATTGTCGGGTTTTCCCGCACTATTGATCTCCAAGAAGAGCTTCCCGGCGGCGGCGAAATTGGCGCCCCGTCACAGCAACAAGACAGGATGGCAGGGGCTTTAGAAGCCTTTTCCCGCTTTATGAAATCCGCTTTACACCGTTTAGAAATCAACAACGCTATTGAATTTTTGGGATACCCTTTAAATGCAGCAGAAAGACTCCGACAAGGTATCGTCCTAGGCAATGGCAGGTATATCGACCTGGCTTACAAGCCTTATAAATTTGTAGAAATGCTTCAAGAAGAAGGCGATAGCGCCGACGATGCTCTAATTGCCGAATGGGAACATCTTCAACAATATCCTTGGGTATTTGGAGCCTCTCGTGAGACGATTACCCCGAAAGAAGATGCTGCTGTGGTGGCTGAAGATGCCGCTGAGCTGGTCAACCCGTCTCCTTTGGGTCCTCCAAGAAATCACAATTTAGAGTCACCTCGACCCGTAGTAACCTATGTCTCTAAATGGAATGACCTCACGAATGCTGTACTAAATGACCGTCAGGTCTTACGGTACATTTACTGGCGATACAACGTTACTTTAAAGGTTACCTCAATGTCAGAGCACGAAGCAGCAGCTGCAAAGTTGCTGCAAACGACAGATGTGTTTATTGCTTCTGCAGGTAGTCACTGGGCGAATGCAGTGTTTTTAAAACCGGGTGCAGTGACCTTGCAGCTGTTACCGTACGGATCTCGTCGTTCTGATGGAGAATTAATACAAGGTGGAGAAGTAGCAACATTGGTGCATCTTAGAAGAGGGACGCATCTAGATTGGGTAAATCCTCATGCAGGGTATTCTTTCTTCCGTAAAGATGATTTTGTTGACCAACCAGATGAGTTTAGAGTCAACCCTGAGGCGCCCTCTCAAGGAGGAGCATGGGCTTCACCTGGTGAAAGTAAAAACCAGCCACACCCGGCCTGGCTGCATGCTAATACGTATGCAGACTTGAATCATCTTGGCCCCTTTATTGACGAGGCAATGCGCTTAGCAGGGGTCTCTAAAATGGATCCTAAACTTATAGCAAAGCTTGCACAAGAAGAACAGCTGGCAGAGCAAGAGCTTGTGTATGCTCGAGAGCACCCCATTCGTGTTGGCGCTGACGGAGAAGTACAAAACGCTGAAGAAATAGAGAATGATGAAAATGTAGCTTTAGCTGGATTAGAGCCTAAAAATGAACAGCCTCGAAGAATAGAAGTTGCTAGTGATGGCGAGTTTGAGGTAGACGATGATCAAGGAAGAAGGCAAGAAGATTTCTCTGCTGCTGCTGCAAAGAAGGCTGCTAGAAAAGGCGCGAAAACGAGTGGCACAGATACTGCTGCAGCGGTTATGGCTGTTGATGATTCCGAAGCAGATAGCTACTTTAATTCTGAATAAAGTGAATAATATACCAAGAGCAATACTAATTCTTCGGGCTGATTGCTCTTCTCCCTACCTAACTGACCACACAACACCTCATATTATACTGTCCCCTAATAAAAACTGTCCTTGTTTTCCAGCTTCAACATCTCTTTAATTTCATCTTTTTTCATCATCACCCCGGCCCCAATAATTATAATCACATTTTAATAATCGCAATTTCAGTTCTTAATCAAATTGAACTTTTGAATTTGCTCTCAGCACATCACCGCCGCCGCCAGACGGACGATATTTCGCGTTTTTCTTTCTTAATTTTGATGTGTCGGTTCTGACCACGAGCGTATTTAAGTATCTGTACTCTGAATGCAAATAACACACTAATAGAGATAATTTACACAGGGAGTATGGGTATTTACAACCAACAAAGGAAATCAAGGAACGTTACGTAAGTCTATTCAATCCAAAACCTAGGGAATATGGATATTTACAACCAACAAAATTAAGAAACGCTACAGAAGGATGGGACAACAATCATTTTTACTGCATAGTATCTGATATATCCAACTCAACTTGAAGAGTACTGATCGCTATTTAAGTCGATACTATACTACTACTTATTTCGCCCTTGAAAAAAAGAAAGTAGAATCTGGTATTTTTTACCAGATTCTACATTCTATTTACTTACGTATTCTTCAAGAGAGCGAGGATTTCCGTTAACGTTTTAATCGACAGCTGTCATTAATCCATTCACATGAGAAATCCTCAACTCCCTGCAACTCGGCGACTTCGTCACAGAACTCCTGTCGGGGGATAAGCCGACAATCAAGCCTTGACTCCAGTGCGAAGCTGTTGCACTCACGATTCCCGTCAAGCCGCTGAACGTTACAAATGAGGCCGGTTTCCTGATAAATATTCTGAATATCTCTCCTGGTCCAACAGTCGAAGCGAGAAAAATCTGAACATTCTTTGGCGACGGCATTGTTGCTGAGCAACAAGCAGAGCATGGCCACCAGGACCATGCCCGAGGTTGAACGTTGAACTAAAGAAGCCATTATATCTGCAAGACAAGGAATTTGGACTGAGGTGTGAGACTCTATTGGGTGGTTCAGGAGTTGACTCGCGGAGAGGGTGAGATAGAACGTAAACTTGCCTGTCCTGGTGCTAATAAACCAAGACAATGCAACTTGCAACTCCGATGAACAAATATTATTCAAAAAGAATGAGAAGAATGGCACTGAGGCCAAAGATTATCTGCTATGCGGTCTTTCATGCATGCGTTGACTGGAAAGATAGTCAAAGGGATTCAGTTCGGCGACTCGCATGGGAAGGCCCAATTTCTTTTTCTAGGCGCAACTTTCTAGGGCTGACCTTAGGCTGAAGTTTTACCGCTGAATGCTTCTCCGATATCACGGGAACAGCAACTGAAGTTTAGCACTCGAATTATCCCCAGGCATGCAAAAATGCCATTTCAATCCCTTCTGGCAGTGTGACTCTATTGCTGTGGAGCCTGGTTTGCTTTTATCTTTCCGCTTCAACATCTCTTTAATTTCATCCCACATCATCACCTGGCCCCCAATAATCGCAATTTCAGTTCTTAATCAAATTGAACTTTTGAATTTGCTCTCAGCACATCACCGCCGCCGCCAGACGGGCGATATTTCGCGCTTTTCTTTCTTAATTTTGACTCAATCGGTAATATTTCGCTTCTGATCACTAACGTATTAAAGGAGCTGAATTTGGAATGGAACCCATACACTAATAGAGATACTTTACATGGAAATATGGGTATTTACAACCCACTAAAAAAATTAAGAAACGCTACAGAAGGGACAACAATGATTTTTACTTCATAGTATCTGATATATCCAACTCAACTTGAAGACTATTGGTTGCTATTTAAGTCGATACTATTCTACTAACTATTTCTCCCTTGGAAAAAAAAAACAGATTCTATAATCTATTTACTTATTTATTCTTCGACAGAGCGAGGGCTAATTGACAACTCGCGTTTTCCAGCTGGTTTTCTTCGCGGACTTCCAGGCGCAGCCCCTCCAAACGTCTGGCTTCCACCAGCTTGTTTGGCAGCTTTGATTTTACCTAAATCTAACCTACGTTTCAGACTAGTATTAATCACCGTAGCACGCGCAGCAGTGGGTACAGGATCTGGATAATCTTCACAAAAGTGGCCACCCCTACTCTCCCGTCTCTGTAATGCAGAAGATAAAATCAACTCGCCAACTGTTACTAAATTGTGCAACTCGACGACTTCAGAATTAACACCATAATTCTCACACAAAGCGCGAATTTCGAGATAGATTTCAGCTACATCTTGCAATGCAGCTTGAATCTTAGCTTGATGGCGGACGATACCAGCAGAGTTCCACATCACTTTAGTTAATTCATTTCTCTTTGCTGCAACCCATGCAGACGCTGCTTGAGACAACGCACGAGGAGCACGCGGACCGGTGAAATTAGCCCCTTCAGCAGCAGCACGTAAAGCTCCAGGGGCAGTTGCAGCAATAAACTGAGCGTGTTGTGTCGATTTTGCCACTGATCTACTTCCAAAAACAAGCCCTTCCAACAATGAATTAGACGCTAAACGATTGGCACCGTGTAAACCACTACATGCCACTTCACCACAAGCGAATAATCCAGGAATAGTCGTCTCTCCATGTAATCCTGCCTGCACCCCACCACACATGTAATGCTGAGCGGGCTTTACCGGAATTGCATCTTGAGTAATATCGACCCCCAAATTAGCGCAATGGGCAGCGATGTTAGGAAAATGGGATAAAATCTTAGATTTAGGTTTATGGGAGATGTCGAGCATCACGTGCTGGCTACCAGAAGCGGACATCTCGGAATGGATTGCACGAGCAACGACATCACGAGGTGCCAATTCAGCACGTTCATCGTAGTCTAACATGAATCTATCGCCGTCTAAGTTGAAGAGACGACCACCTTCACCACGTACAGCCTCCGAAATAAGGAATGCCGGGCCTGCATTCTCTACTAAACTGGAAGGAAGATTGTCCAAGGCGGCGGGGGTAGTGTACCCCGGGCAGCCAGGGGCGTAAAGGGCAGTGGGATGGAATTGAACAAACTCTAAATTAGCTACAGCAGCTTTAGCACGATGTGCCATGGCCATACCATCTCCAGTAGCTACTGCAGGGTTGGTAGTCAACGGGTAGACTTGCCCTGCACCGCCAGTGGCGAGCATGGTCACAGGAGCGACAAAACGGGCCATAGTAGTCTTATCAGGGCATAAAACATCAGCACCGAGGGCTAACGGACCACCAACAGGTGCTTCTCCTAAAACAAGATCCACAGCAAAGTGGTTTTCAAAAACAGTAATGTTGGGATGAGAAGCAGTTGCAGCAACTAATGCCCTTTCGATTTCAGCACCCGTAGCATCAGCAGCGTGGACTATACGCCTAGCAGAATGGCCACCTTCACGGGTAAGATGAAGATCTCCACCGCCAGTGCGTGTAAAACGGGCTCCAAAATCAGCAAGCTCCAACACATACTGGGGCCCCTCTCGGCAAACAACATCGACAGCTCTGGGATCGTTCAAAAATGCCCCAGCAATCATGGTATCGCGAACATGAGCCTCAACGGAGTCTGATGTATCTAAAACAGCGCAAATACCCCCTTGCGCGTAGCGAGTGGCACCCTCAGATATCTCTCCTTTGGTGACAATGGCGACTCGGCCATGCTCAGCGACCTTGAGAGCATAGGTCAGGCCTGCTATACCGCTGCCAAGCACTAGGAAATCAAATTGCTGGACCGCAGGGGAAGGAGAAAGTTGCTTTAACGATGTCTCGGGGGTAGCCAGTGAAACAATAAGGTTCTTATTGGTGTTGTTGGTAGGTCGAGAGAAGCGGCTAGGGCAGCGGTTGAGGCCAACTGACTGCGTAGCAAAAAGCCGAGATTGGTTCAAAAGGCGGTGTGAAAACCGCTTTTCGGCTAATGTAGCGGACGAGCCGCTAGGAAAAACACTAAGAGTAGCTGAGAGAGCCATGCTAACAAAAGATTACTAAAACAAAAGGCTGGCTCACTAAATGGCTACAGGAGAGACTCTAATCACAAAATAGTCCAAAAAGAAATCTAACGAATCTCTAACTGAGAAGGATATTTTTGATTCCAAACCCACTGTTTTTTAGCTTTGCCCTGTAAGAAAAAAATAGACATGAAGCCTAGTGAGTTGCTGGGACAGATTAATTTAATTGGACGATCAACAGACAATTATAGCACCAGACTCACGATCATAATCTTAATCCGTTAATGATGAAAGGTTTCGGCGAGCACACTGGTTCTTGAGACCCCGCAGGGCAACCGCCAGCTATGAGGGTCGATTACGCGTGGACAAGATTTCTCTAGAAGTTTAAAAGGACAGCGTTGCTGCCTCTCTGGTCGCTGGGAATTTTAATGATATGTGGGGCCGGAGGTTGGAATGTTAATTATTTTTGTGTTTGGTCGGCGAGTGGTGCACGCCATTTGAGTGAGCCGGCTCGAAATTGTACCTCAATCCTTTTGCAGTACATTTATTTGTTTACATAGATGGAGAAAGCTTGTTACCCATACCTATTTGATTAATTACAGACCCTTATACATGGTGAAGCGATATTCGGGAGCAGCGCCCCCTGTGGGAATTTCTTCAAAAGGCAGTTCTCTTGATTGATTCTATTATTTTTGATCAAGTCTCTATAAGTCGAGATGGCTTTATATACCAGTTATTATGCAAGACAACTTGCCCTCCGACCAGAGACCATTACTGGAGGAGATCAACAAGTGGAAGGAGAAAAAGCTGTCCAGAAATCTGTTGCCCGACGAATGGTCGACTTCACAGGCCCCTACCTCTCGTGGATAGAAAACCGCCGTCTAATACATAGCCCAGCCGATATGCCTGGATTATTCGGCATTCCAGCAGCAGCACTCGATCTACTACCACCTGTAGCATGCGCACATCAACCAGCATCTAGTTTTGCAGTAAAATTTGCAGGACAGGCGCCGAGTAAAACTCGAAGTAGTGTCAACGTAGCCTCATGGACCCCAGACGGGCGGAGGTGCCTCACAGGCACCCAAGCTGGAGAATTCTGTCTTTGGGATGGACAAACTTTCCAATTCGAGACTATTATTCAAGCTCATGACACCCCTCTTCGCGCCATGACCTACACCCACGCCGGGAATTTCTTAATAAGCGGAGACGACGCAGGAAATGTACGATATTGGCGTACGAATCTAGAACTAGTAAAGAATTACTCTGCACATAAAGAAGCTATTAGACAACTCACCTTTGCGCCTGGTGATATGAAATTTGCAAGTGCATCTGATGACAGCACCATTCGGGTTTGGGATTTCGCTCGAGTAACAGAAGAGCAAGTTTTAGCTGGCCATGGTGGTGATGTGAAATGCGTAGATTGGCACCCATCGAAATCGTTACTTGTTTCTGGTAGTAAAGATGGTTTAATTAAATTATGGTGCCCCCGCTCCGGGAAATCATTAGCGACCATGCATGGCCACAAGGGCACTGTGACTTCTGCTGAATGGAGCTCAAATGGAAATTGGGTATTAACAGGATCTCGTGATCAGACATGTAGAGTGTATGATATCCGCATGCAAGCGGAGTTGGCTACTTTTATTGGTCATGGAAAGGACATTACTGTGTCTAGTTGGCATTCCATACATGAAGAATTGTTTGTAAGTGGTGGCCACGATGGTAGCTTATGTTTCTGGTTAGTGGGACGCCAGGGAGTACAAGCAGAGGTTCCTATAGCACACGAAGGGTCTGTATGGAGCACAGCATGGCATCCGTTAGGACACCTTTTAGTCACCGGTGCTTCTGATGCTGCAACAAAGTTCTGGTGTAGAGGTAGACCTGGCGATCCTTTTATGGAACAACAGGAAGCAGAACAAGCTGCATTAGCTGCAATGGCAGGGGAAGAGGCAGCGACTACTGCACCTATTCGTGCACCGCCACCTGCCCTGTTTTCCGGTACTGGCATTGCTGGTGGTAGCAGTGGTTCTCAAGGGATGGCTGCAATCCCTGGTATTGGAGAAGCAATGGCGAAACAAGTGGTTGTTGCACCAATAGATATTTATGCCGCTTCAAATTTGAATTACGATGGCTCCGATAGTGGGCAACTGCCGCCACCGGCAGCAGCAGCTGCGCCAGCCAGAGGTAGTGGTGGCGGTGGCGATAGAGAACCGACCAGAAGACAACCACGTGGTGAATATAGAGACCAACAGCAATACCAACAAACGGGAGATTGGAGGCAAGGGGGTGGGACTAGAGGAAGGGATACTAGCAGAGAAGAAAGATCGAATTACCGACGTGGCGGCGGTGGCATTGATGATGGATATAGGCAAAGAGAGCGAAGTCCACCTCCTTTTCAAGGCCGTGGCGGCAGGAGAGGAGGCGGTAGAGGAGGTAGAGGAAGAGGACGGCATGATTCATATGATTCGTGGAGAGGAGGGCCAAGTCCTGCTGAAGCTCGAGGTTCCTTTGCAGCGGCACCTGGACAGGGAGCGGAAGGCGGAGCGGGAAGAGCACCGCACCAGTATCAACAGCAAGGAGGTGGTGGATATTATCAAGACAAACAATCTCCACCACCTGCATATTACGGTCAACAACCGCAGCAAGCTGCGCCATATGGGGGGCCACAGGGCTATCAACAGCAGCAACAAGGCTATCCACCGCCCCGGCAAGGGCAAGGGCCTCCTCCCCATGGCCAGCAGCCTCCACAACAGCAGTATCCTCCAAACTATTATAATCAACGTTAAGATATGTACCACTAAAATACATATGTAAAGAATGTTGTCTCGATGTGATTTGATGAAGGGTAGGAACGAACTTTTCGATTGATCAATTGAGGTTAGGTAGTTCAACAAAAACAGGTCAAGTTTGCGGTAATTGCCTCATAAAACTTTATAATTTTACATCTAATCCCAAGGAGTGACTCTAAGCAATAATTTGCTTCGCATTGATAACTGATAACTCCTTCTCAACTACGAAATCTACTTCAAAGAGTTATCGCGGGATGGGGTACTTGTCCCTAGATTAAAGTAACCCTGCTTCTCTCACAGCTGCACACGCACCATGGCTGCTGCCAAAGCAGGCTTGGCGCGGATTGCCTTTTATTTCGTAGCAATTACCGGTTGCTTCTGCATCTACTCGCTCATTCAAGAGCGACTCATGACAGTAGGCTTTGGCCGTGAAGAGGAAGTATTCAAGTACAGCGTCTTCATAGTGCTTGTCAACCGTCTAGTGACCTGCGCGGTTGCTGCAGTATCTCTAAAAATACTAGGACAGTCGCTCTCTCCCAGCGCCCCGCTATTGTTATTTGCAGTCCCGTCAGTAGCCAACGTCGTGGGGTCTAGCGCACAATATGAAGCTCTTAGATACGTCAGTTTCCCGCTTCAAGCCTTATCTAAATGCGCCAAGTCGGTACGTACCTATCGTGTTCAAATCCCAACCCTCTTTGATCTTGCCTCGTGTCCACCTGTCATAGCTTTCTTACAACCCACATCTTTTACATTTTAATGCAGGTTCCTGTCATGGCATGGAGTTGGATTACTCAGACACGTAGATACTACGCAACTGACTACTTTTCAGCAGCAACGGTCACTCTAGGCTGCGTTCTTTTTGTCCTAACAGGCGACATTACTGCACCTACCAACCCCAGCAAGATCAGCACGGGCGACAGCAGCTCTTCAGCTCCTGTGTTGTCATTTACAGCCGTAGGATTAGCTCTCTTAGCAGTATTCATGATATTCGATGGATTAACGTGTACCAGTCAAGATAAATTGTTCTCTAGTTTCGATATGCATTCTTGCAATCAGCTTTTATATACCGCTGCCTGGTCGGCAGGGCTCAGTGCCGGCTTTCTAATACTATCTGGCCAAATTCATGGCGCAGTTCACTTTATTCTTCGCCATCCAGATTCATTATGGCTCATGTTACTACAATCTGCAGTTTCTACCGCTGTGCAGCTGTTTATTGTATTTACAATCAAACAATATGGCGCTCTAAATTTTGCCTTGATGATGACATTACGACAATTTTTATCAATCGTTCTTTCGTGTTTAGTTTTCCAGCATAAATTGTCTGGAATGCAGTGGATTGGAGCAGTGTTTGTTATAGGGGGGCTTCTTATCAGGTCCCTCGACAAAGCTGCTACTGAAGCGAGAAAGCATGGTGGGAGGGGCGGTAAGAGCCTTGATAGTAGTGACGATACCCCAGTGACGCCTCGAGGCAGCGTTATCAGCGGCAATACTAATGGAAAATCTAGTGGGGTATTTAAAGGAAGAGGTTTAGATGCTGAACGGCAACCTCTCCTTAAAAACGGTCTTGGCGGGAGCGGCAATCTAGCTCATAGCATTGGCAATGGAGTACCCAGTAATATCAAAGGAGACTCTGCTATCGATGTTATGATGACCCCTTCAACAAAATTAAAGTCTACACATGGCGGGATTACCTCCCCGCGGGCGCTTATTCCAATTATTGCAGGACTGCCACCTGGTACCGCCAATGCTGGGAATAGTCATATTCACAATATCAACCCATTAGTAAATGTATTGCAGCCGTTTGGGAATGTTTTAACGTCGCCGCTACGAGGACCGTTTAGAAGTACCTTAGCACCTGCGTTCCCTGGCAGTGGAGAATTGAAAGAAAAGCCAGGGTAAACACGTGTTGAAAGAAAATTAAAATCCAACCCAACCACTACATTTTTTTGGATCTATGTATCTCCTCTTCTTATTTGAAAGTTGGTTTTTGTACGAAATGTATATATCTGTAGTTAGCGGATTCCCCTTACATATTATTACAAATTTGCAAAGTAAAGTAAAAAGTCAAGAGTCAAAGTCAAAAAGAAAGTAAGATAGAGGTAGACTTCCTCTCTAATTTAAGCAGGTGGCGGCCCAGCTGCTACTGCTGTCTCCTCTTGTCCAGCTGCTGCTGGCGGGGGAGGAGGAGGAGGAGGGGGAGCACCACCACCTGCAGGCGGAGGTGGTGGAGGCGGAGGCGGGGGAGGAGCCGCACCAGCACCCCCAGCTCCTGGTGGTGGGGGTGGCGGAGGAGGTATTCCACCGGTGTAACCACTACCCGGAGGTGGGGGTGGTGGCGGTATCATCATCATGTTTGCTCCTTGACCAGGATACCCACCCCCTTGCATAGGCGGTGGAAGAGGAATTCCATACCCTGGAGCAGGACCTCCGTACATTCCAGTGGGGCCACCAGGACCTCCCCAGCCACCACCTTGCATCATTCCTCCGTAGCCACCCGCCATGTGTGGGTGTGGCGGTGGCATATATGGTACTTGTCCTCCAGCTCCTGGAGGATAGCCGCCCATTCCCATGGCCATACCCGCTTGATGAGGCATCGCTAACTCCACACCAGGTTGGGGTTGTTGTTTCGGTCCGCTTGCAAACATCGTATGTGGTCGACTCGTTTGTGGTTGCTGAGCTTTTCTCTGAGCAGCTAATAGCCTTTCCGCCGGAGTGCCATGTCGTTCACCCTTTGTGTCCTTCTTATATGCGTACCCTACTGCAATGGGTCTTCCACCCAGGTATTGTCCGTTCATAGCTTCTATTGCCATGTCAGATGCCTCGAAATCATCGAAAGATACGAATCCAAAGCCCTTAGATACGCCCGAATCTGGGTCCCTCATCACCTTGGGATTCCCGACAACCACACCAAAAGCACTAAAAGTAGTATATAGCAATGTTTCATCAACATCTGGGTCAAGGTTACCAATAAATAGGTTGGCACCAACGTCTTGTGTGGCTCTATCTTGTGAAGTTTTGTTTACTCGTAACGGTTTGCCGTATAATTTCACCATGTTGAGAATTTTTATGGCGTAGTTGGCGTCTTCTTCTGATCGGAGTTCTACGAAACCGTAGCCTTGGTGTTGATTGGTCACGCGATCTTTAGGGAGGTATACGTTTACTGTCGATATATAATAGGGAAAGAAGGTAGAAGGTTAGTTAATTTGTAAAGAAACAATAGAGAAAAAGAATTGCCTTTATTTTGCCACCGCTCCCGGATTAGACATAAAAAATGGTTATATAAATGTAGCTTATCCCTACCAAAACTAAGCTTACCTACGGGTCCAGCCTGGACGAAAAGCTCCCAAATTAACTCCTCTGTCGCCTGCATGTCTATATTGCCAACGTAGCAGGAAGCGTCTGGATTTCTGTCTGCTGCATGAATTCCGATCAAGTTGGCACCCGCGCCAGCTGTGATACGTCCTCCTGCAGCTCCTGCTAATGCCATCTTGCAAGACTATCGATAAAGACAACTGAACACTCCAAAAAATTCAAAAATTTAGGAAAATAAATCGAATTAAATTTGATTTGCACAACACATCCAGCTTAGGCACAGTCGGCCAATGTATTCATCGCTATACGATTCTATGTTAACGAAAATTATGTTTGAGAAAAGCATCGGGGAGCTCATCTTAAGGCCCTTTAAAATATGGTAACTTCGCGCAAAGTTTGCTTCCGCCGAAAATTTCGCTTGTATCAGGGCATTTTGACATACATTCAGTCATTAATTACACTTTACCAAGTTTCAGAAACATCAGGGAATCCCCCCATCATTCATTTCTCTCTTCCCCTTGCTGAATTTACTTCATCACAAAAGATCACATGTCATCTTTAAGCTGGCGTCAGGACTGGTAAGCACACTCTCTCACCCACAAAAACTCCTTGAACATATGGCAGTAGTTAACATCACACGCTCATTCTCTCCATTAACTTCCATATTCTCAGGGAAACAGAGTCCCATCCTTTTTCAACGTTACCGCCACCAGCTCACCCCACCTTTGACCTCTACACCGCGATCGACGCCGCCCTCCAAGAAGATGCCGGCGATTTCGGAGATATCACGACCTTATCTACTGTCCCTGAAGCTACTACCGCATCAGCTACCTTCCTTGCTAAGGCAGAAGGCGTCCTTGCTGGCGTCTATGTAGCTCAGATGGTTTTCCGTAGAGTGGACCCAGCCGTGCAAGTCACATGGCTCGTAGATGACAGCAGTACAGTCAGACCCGGGCAGATTATAGCCACTGTTACAGGTTCCGCTCGCTCTATCTTAATTGCAGAGCGTGTTGCTCTAAATTTTATGCAACGAATGAGCGGTATAGCGACGATGACGGCTGCCATGGTAAAGGCAGTTCGCTGCACAAAAGCCACTATTTTAGATACCAGGAAAACCGTTCCGGGGCTTAGATTGCTTGATAAATGGGCTGTTGCTATCGGAGGTGGCGCCAACCATCGTATAGGACTGTATGATATGGTCATGATTAAAGACAACCACATTGCCGCTGCTCATGGGATCAGAAATGCTGTAGATGGCGCAGTTGCATTCATGCAGAGCAAAGGGATTCAAAGGCCAATGGAAGTGGAAACTAGAACCCTAGATGAATTAAAAGAAGTATTGGAAATCCTAGATGCTGCCAATGTGTCTAGTACTGGCGATGAGTCTGGTACTAACAGCGGTGGTATTACAAGGATTATGCTTGATAATATGACCAGGAAGGATACTGGAGCGCCTAGTGGCATCGACGTGTCTACTTTACATGAAGCCATGGCACTGATTGGGGACCGCAAAATAGAAACAGAGGCGTCAGGGAATGTAACTCTTGCTACTGTAGGAGAAATTGCTAAAACAGGGGTGCAGTTTATTTCTTGTGGTGCACTGACGCATTCGGTGACTGCCTTGGACATCTCTTTAAATATTGAAACACAGTAGAAATTAACCTAGTAAATGTAAGGTATTAGTATCTCGTTAAACAGTGCAGTGACAGATGTCGTTGCGGCCTAGAAAGATGCGCCTAGATAAAAAAGTGGGACCTTCCCATGCGAGTCAGCTGGGTTCCTTTGGACGAACTTTCCAGTCAGCGCATGCGCTGAAACACCTCGGAACGCGTAGCATATAAATTCTGCTCTCGGTGACATTCTTCTCATTCTTGTTGTATTATATTTGTTCATTGGAGTTGCAAGTTGCATTGTCGTGGTATTGATAGCACCAGTACAGGCAAGTTTACGTTCTATCTCACTCTCGCCGCGAGTCAACTCCTGAACCACCCAACAGAGTCTCACACCTCAGTCCAAAGTCCCTTGTTTGCAGATATAATGGCTTCTTTCGTTAAACGTTCAACCTCGGGCATGGTCCTGGTGGCCATGCTCTGCTTGTTGCTCAGCAACAATGCCGCCGCTGCTCGGTTCAATAGCCGCCTTCTCAAGCAAGTCACTGAAGAACCGGCCCCTGAAGCCTTGGAGGTTGCTGCCCCGGCCCCTCTCGCCGAGGAAGTTGGCCCGTTCGTGCCCGGCCCCGAAGGCGAGCAGGTTTCAGCCTCCGAGGCTTTATTCTCCGCTATTCGTGCTGGTGACGTAGAGGAAGTGCAGAGCTTGTTGCCTGATACTGATACAGATGTATATAGCCCTGAAGGAACCACTCCTTTAATTGAGGCCATCGCTCTTGATGATGAGGAAATCTTCGATGCCTTGCTGGAGAAGGGCGTTGACACCAATCTTCCATCGACACCCGACGGCAACACACCCCTCTTCTACACCATTACTCTCGGTAGACTGGAGTGGGCTACCCGTCTTTTGGACGCCGGAGCCGATATCAACTTGGCAAACGCTGCTGGAGATACCCCCTTGTTTGCCGCTATAAAAGCAACCCCTGTTGATTATGACGCCGTCGAGTTGTTGCTGATGCGATCTCCTAGTCCAACCACCTCTGCCGTTGACTTCGATGTGACAGACGCGGAAGGCAGGACTGCCCAGCAGGTAGCTGAAGAGACTGGAGATGAGCAATTGATCGGTCTTTTCCAAAACTTACCCCCTGCTGGTGAGATGGTTACCGCCCCTGCTGTTGCCACGACTGCCGGTGAGGCCGACGATCTTTCTCTCTTCGTGACCGCTCCCGCTGATGAGGTTGTTGGTGTCGTTCCCACCGCAGAAGCTGGTGATTTCCCTGTTGTAGGTGAAGGTGTCCCAGTTACTGAAACTGTTGATACCGTTGCTCTTGACGAGGTTGCTGCTGAACCTTGAAGAGATGCTTGATGACAGCATTTTCAAAAAAAAAACACAAAAAAAAAATATGAAAACCCGAAAGAAAAGTTGCATAGTACATAAACTTTCTGTTTAATGCCCCTTTCCACCTCGCTTATCCTCCCATATCGTTACTCAAGCAGATTAAAAAATCCATGTAGTGCACAATTTTAAGCGACATTTATCCATCATTTCCCCTTTTAGCGTTTCCTCTTTGCCGTGTTAATTTTCATTTTGTCCCCTCCAAGATTTTGGAACAGAAAATGTAAATCCAAAATATGTGAATCCAGTCGAATAGAAGATAATATTACACACCCTACGCAGCTTGCTGCGTCAATCTACAGAAAGTAAGTTCCTTCTTGTAAGCTCATTCTGTATGATGAACTGAAATTCAAGGTAACGACAAATTTCTTTTATGCTTTTACACAAATAGGAATTTTGTAGGTACTATTCTAGAGTTACTAAGCAGAAAATTAAAGACAATAAGATATGAAAAAAGAAAGAAAGAAAGAAGGAAATTTAGAGCACTTTGCTAACAACCCCCGATGCAACAGTCCTGCCACCTTCACGCACAGCAAACCTCAAACCAGGCTCCATAGCAATAGGGAACAGCAACTCAAAGTTAGCACTCAAATTATCTCCAGGCATGGCCATTTCAGTCCCTTCTGGCAGTGTGACTGTTCCCGTAATATCGGCAGTACGGAAAAAGAATTGCGGTTTATAATTAGTAAAGAAGGGAGTATGCCTGCCACCTTCATCTTTACTGAGTACGTACAACTCTCCTTCAAATTTGGTATGTGGTTTGATAGAGCCAGGCTTGCATACTACTTGCCCACGCTCTACATCATCTCTCTTGATACCACGGAGCAATAACCCGACGTTGTCTCCCGCTTGACCTTCATTCAATAATTTTTTAAACATCTCAACGCCTGTGACGGTTGTCTTGGAGTTGGGGCGGATACCCACAATTTCAACTTCCTCTCCAGTTTTAACGACTCCTTGTTCAATACGACCGGTAACGACGGTACCACGGCCCTGAATAGAGAAGACATCCTCCACTGGCATGGAGAAGGGCTTGTCTAACGCACGAACGGGATCTGGGATATAGGCATCCACTGCGTCCATAAGTTTGAGTACTGCATCGCGTCCAATCTCATGATTTTCACCCTTAAGAGCTGCCAAAGCAGATCCGCGAACGATTGGAATATCATCTCCTGGGAATTTATAAAAAGTCAGTAATTCACGAAGCTCCATTTCGACCAGTTCGATTAGTTCTTCATCTTCAACCATGTCGATTTTATTTAAAAAGCAGACGACGGAAGGGACACCGACTTGACGAGCGAGTAAGATATGCTCGCGAGTTTGAGGCATAGGGCCATCAGTAGCTGAGACAACCAAGATGGCACCGTCCATTTGAGCAGCGCCGGTAATCATATTTTTAACATAATCAGCGTGACCTGGGCAATCAACGTGAGCATAATGGCGTTTATCGGTTTGGTATTCTACGTGTGCAGTGGCAATGGTGATACCACGAGCTTTCTCTTCGGGAGCTTTGTCGATTTCATCAAAAGCTACAGCTTTCGATTTTCCGGCTTCGGCAAGAACTTTGGTGATGGCTGCAGTCAAAGTGGTCTTTCCATGATCAACGTGGCCAATGGTACCGACGTTTAAGTGTGGTTTGGATCTCGTGTTGATATCATAGTCGCTGTAAGCGCGAGCGAGGCGTAAAAGAAGAGATTGAGAGTGATTATTACCCCTGCAGCACACAAATTAAATTACAAGATGAAGGTTAAAAAATAATTTATAAAGGTAAGTTGGGTGCTACTTGTGCAACTTGACCAGTGCACTTACCCGATGGCAACCTCAGCTTGGGTGGTGGCCTGCAAAACAGATGTTCCACGGGAAAGTAAAGATGTGGCTGCTTTGCGTAACATTTTAGTCCCTTTCACGCGGCGGCGCGTGTATAAACAGTATTTACAACCTGACGTTGTTATGGCGCGGTAATTGAAGGTGATACAGCATCAATTTTGAGGAAATTTGAGAAAAATTCTCAGAATTAAAGCTAGAAAGATTTTGGGACAGCTGAACTTTGGCATCTAATATTCATGGTTTTGATGATGAAACATTTCAATTGTATAGCCTATATAAGCTTAAATACCCAATTCGTGTACTGATCGCCATGGAGCTTCGTGGAGGTTTTTTTTAATTCAAATTTGCTGTGTGAATATGGAATCAGGAGCAAGGTGAGCCTTTAATTTTGATGTTCTGCGTTCTTTAGAATAAAGTGAATTTAATGCAATGCGCAATACGTTAAATAATCTCTTGAAATGTCTGATCTTCAGATCCCCATAATCTCATCTTCCAATTTTGTATATTGCAGACCCCCTTTCCTAACTCCTCACGAGCCACTGCCCCGCTCGTTCTCTTCGGAGGATGTGCCAGTATGGGAACCAAGTGAGCAGACCCCTCGACCCCCTCCGCTACCATGTCCAGCATACCAGCCTTCAGTGCGGGCGCTCACCACCAAGCAGTACAAGGAACTTTCGCTCCTTCCCACTGCACTACAGCAAGGGGTTCAGAACGCTGCCCCGCTTCCACTCTTGCCTATAGAGCTACCATCTGTGAGAAAAATGGTCGCTGCGGGGCATGCTTCAGACAGCGAGGGTGCAGTGACGTCAAGAATAGAGGCCCAAAAATTGGCTGTTGCCGCTGCCAAAGCTGCAGCGAAGGCTCCCAGGGCTGTTCTTTCTACTGATGCTTTTAATCTGTCCAAAGAAACCCCTGAAGCAGAGGAACTAACAAGTCTTCTAGAAGACACCTTGGGAGAAGAAGAATTAGAAAATCGCAACCATAGGGAGGAAAATGAAACTCAAAATGAAGGAGACGGCAAGGAAAGAGAAGAAGAAGAAGAAATTGCTAATAGAGCTATTCAACATGAAAATATAGAAATAGATTTGAGCAATGACCCAGGTACTGGTTCAATAAAACAACGAGCTACGCAAACAGCTCTCAAAGCGACAGGCTACGAATCTTGGGAAGCCTTCACAACTGAACTAAGTAAAAATGCGGCGACCACCATCGCCGCTGCAGCTGCAAATGCAAATGCTGTAGGTACCACTACCCGCAGGAAACCTCGACCAAAGCCTGCTGCATCTATAAAACTCGACCAAGTGATCAATTCCACGAGTCATGTTTACCACGCAGCATTCAAAAAAGCGTACTATGCAGCGAAGAATGCTTTGGAAAGAAAAGAGGCGGCAAAAAGGAAAGCTGAGCAACTAGAAGAACATAGCTCTTTAGTCCCTCGCTGGTCGTCTGTATCAGCTGCAGACCATACGTGGTATTTAAAGCATGAGGGGCATCAACTCATGGGTGCTGATGCAGAGAGGTATGCTACTTTAGCAGCGAAATTCGAGGCTGAGAAGCTCGAGTACTGGGCAGCGGTAGAAGCTGAGGCTAGAGCCCATCCAGCGAGATACCAACACATAGGTCCACGCCAAGGGGGACAGCTGGAAGAAGATTTGCGGTTAAGAAAGAAACGAGTGCTGGAAACTATGCCGCAGTTTTGGAAACTTCGACATGTAGTTGATCTATCTATTCAGAACCGTAGTGCTGTAATTACAAGTTGCAGCGGTGGCGGTGGCGGTGGCAGTGGTGGCCAGAGTACCAGTAGTGAGTTGTTTCCTTTGGAAAAAGAGTTGTTACGGCTAGGAGAGGCCCCTACTTTGCTTCAATTGCCTTCTGGAACCAATTTACCTGGCAGTAAACTCTATTTGCCGGCACAGATCTCTGAGCAGGCAGGTCCACGGCCAGGAGAAGCTGGTGCTGTGTACCGCAAAGCGTGCGCAGCAGCTTTATGGGAGGACTCAAACCTTGCCACCGCACTGCAAAAGAGTGCAAAAATTCTAGAAAATGAAGAAGCGAATTCTGAAGTTATTGTATGTGCTACATCAGGAGCGATGCTATGCCTGCTGCGCTCTTCACTTTTAAATCACAGCCCAGCATGGCACATTCCCGTTTTTGTTGAGTCTGCTGCCTCGCCTGCACGAAAACGGAAGATCTACCTAAGCAAACCGATACTAACAGAGAAAGAAACCCTTCGTGTTAAACAGCAACGGATACAAAAATATGCTATTATAACCGAAGGCTTGGCATCAGATCCATCTCACCGTCCCAAGCCAAGTAATGCTGCACCTGGACCGAGAGAGCGCATGTACTGGCTAACTCTAACTGGCCCTTCTAAAGGGGAGAGGCTTCCGCTGTGTATTAGAACCCATGGAAGGGTACTAATTGAGTCAAAACGTGAAGAAAAAACGGAAAAAGAAAAGGATGGGGAAGAAGAAGAAGAAGGAAAGACGGCGCCATTGCTGCCGCCTCGTTCTCTTTCTGCAGTCTTGGCTGTCTCTACAGACTACTTGCCAGAGCCAGATATCGAGCAAGATGCGCCGAATGAACTAGCCACATGGTGGGCAAAGCTTGCATTGACTCCCAGGGCTGATACTGCTGCTGTAGCCCATGTTCGTGTGCCTTCTAATAGAATGATCGATTGGAAATTATGGAGCCAGAAGGACATTGCTTCAAAATTTGGCAATACGCTAGATATAGAAACCTCGGCAAAGTCTACTATAGATACTATTATGGAGAGTTTGAAAGATTTGGAGCCTGGGAAGTATTTATTAAAGCATGATGCTGCGCAAAAATCAGTTCAAATACTTCAAGAGGAAGAAGAGCACACGGTACAGGCGACGGGAGAGAAAGCGCAAGATGTTTATGACCTTCATGCATCTCAAGCGACTGCTGGGGAAATAGATACTTCTATAGATTCATTTATACCCCCCAAATGGCGTCCATATCGTGAAGATGTGGCTCAGGTGCCGTTTACTTTTCCTCCTGAAGTGCATGGTGGTAGAGGACAAGGGCGAGGCGGTGGTGGTGGCAAGGGGGGTTCCAGGAAAAGACAGAGAAATAATCCTTGGCAAGGTGATTTAGACCAAGTGCAGCACGTAGCTACGATATCTAGGTCAGAATATGCTGCACAATTGCTTGAAGAACTGTAAAAAAAGTGGCCCTGTGAATGAAATCGAGCAAAGATATGGAAGCGTGAAGAAGGAAGCAAATCAAAAGCGCAGATTCTTTTGTCCACAAAATATCTATTCTGAAAAATATGGCCGAAAAGTTTGATTTGTTCCATATAAAATCATATTTTATCTGCATTCTTCACTGATACTCAAACTAGCAATGGATAAAGAGTGTAAAAATGCGGCTGTCATGCCTCTAGCGCGGTTGAACCTCTGATTAATAAGCTACTAAGGATGGCAGAAGAAATAACCCCCCCAGCCGATATGGGGCAGCTGTCTGTGCTGGTGATTGATCCAAGATCGTCAAGCCGGGCTGCAACCACAAAACTTCTGGAAGAGAGTGGCTACAAGGTGAGAAACCACATATTTCTCCATCCATCTCTTAGAAATTCGTTTATGCCGGAGCTTCTTATGGGTCTCTGTTTCTGTGGATTTTCCCCCACTAATTTATTTGTTTATATAATTTTGATACAGGTTTTAGCGGTGCCGACCGGTAGCAAAGCGTTTGCTTTACTATCGCAGCCAAGGGAGGCTGGAGGCAGCCCCATTGTCGATGCAGTTCTCAAAGCACACGACCCTCCGGTATCCAACGGGCCCCGATTTTTGCAAAAGTTCATGGAAATAGAGCACACGAAGGAGCTCCCAGTCATCGGTGAGTGACGGTAACTTTACTTCTTCTGCCTTGTCTAATTCCATTCATTGGTTTTTCTTCCTGCTTCTATAAAAGCTTTTCTAACCTCTTCTTGCCTCTTTGCCAAATCTTCATAGTCTATTCAAATAAAGGCGAGCAGGAAGCTGTCCTTCAGTGCATGTCCCTAGGGGCTGTAGACTTTTGGATTACCCCGCTCCGCTCCAATGAGGTCCGCAACTTATGGACTCGTGTTTGGCAACGCAAAGGATTCCCCACAGCCCCTGGCGTTAAACCATATCTATTAGGAGAGAGTTCCGGAGATGGAAGCGATGATACTAATAAGTAAGCATGTTGTTTTTCCCCTGAATATCTGAATAAATATAAATTTATATTTGGTAGGCGGCTGAGATGCTCGTTATGCATTAAATTATTATAACTTCTAACTCTCGTTCTTAATTCTACTTACTACAGTTTGGAAGACGCTGAAAAGACGTCCAACGAAGGCTCTGCTCCTAGTGGTGCCGCTGTGAAGCGTAATGGCAGCAGTGGCGGCAGCGGCAGCGGCCAAGATGGTAGTGGAAGTGGACCTGACGGCCAAGCTGGCACACACATAGCAATGCCTTCACAACCGCATAGCGGGCCAGATGGTACCGGTACAGGAACCAACGGTGCGAATAATGGCAGTGGCGGCGATGGAACTGAATTTGGAGGTGGCAGCGGCAGCGGAAACCCGACAGATGCTGGTGCTGATGACCAGCTTCAACAACAGCAAGGCCACGAACAACAAAATCAGCAAGATCAACAAGAAGGGCACCATCATCATCATCACCACCACCATCACCATCACCACCGCTCCAACGGCAGGGGAAAGCTTAACCAAACTGAGGCTTCGATGGCTCATATGGAAGCTGAGGCAACGCATAGATTGCCTCAATCCCAACAACCACATCACCATCAAGGTGATTTTGCAGCACCTCCTCCAAGACCAAAGCTCCCAGCAGCTGGAAATAAGAATGGTACTACTGGAAACGGCCATGGTGGGTGGAGTTCAAGTGTCCCCCCAGCTCCCCTGGATGGAAGACGACATGTACCCGGTGCAGCTCACCACTACAGAAACGCGCATGGCAGTGGTGCAACCTCTAAAGCCGTGGGTTCACCGTCCCCTCTTAGACGCGGTTTCAATCCTGCTGCTGCTGCAGAAGAGGACGAACTAGCAACAGCAGCAATGGCCCCAATAGCAAGTGTTCAAGGTAAGACGCTGAACACTAAATTAGGCGCCCAGGAGGTTGCAGAAGTAGCTGAAGCTCTCGCTTCTCTACGAGGTGCATGTGAACGAGCAGCTGCACATCCTCATAGCTTAGCCCCCCGGGGTGGCGGTGCATTTCATCCCCCTAGAGCACCAAGAACGGCTGCAGCAAGAAACGCTACTGCTGCCGCTGCTGCTGCAGCAAGCTTGGTTCCTAGTGGATCTGCTGATACCCATCTTGCCGTTGTTCGTGGGAGTGGAGACTCTTCTGGTAACCCTCCATCAGGTCCAGCTACGATGATCAGTCCTGAAGCAGCGCAACTCCAAGCATCAGCTGCGGCGGCAGCTGCTGCTGCTCGATCAGGCCTACCTCCCATGTTTGCTCATCAAATCGGCCATCATACTCTACCACCTGGTGTTGATCCTGCTATTCTTCAACAACAATATGCAGCGCATTACCACCCACAATATGCTCCGTATGGCTATCTTCCGGCACCCATCCCATATTGGGCAGCCCCACCTGGGATGCTACAGGCACTGGAAAGTGATGATGGTGGTGGTGGTGGTGCTACGCCTGCGTTGAGTATGCAATATGCGTATGCCCCTCCTCCTCCACCGATGCCTCCTCCTTCCATACAAGGAGGACCTGGAATGGAACACACACCGCAGCAAGCTCTAGAAAATCAGCAGCAACAGCAGCAGCAGTATTCTGCTGCAATGCCTTGGTTGCAACAGCATTATTTAATGCATATAGCAGCTGCTATGCAGCAGCAACAACAGCAACAACCTCAAAGCCAACAGCAGCAATTCACTGCTATTAAAGTTAAATCAGAAAGTGGTGGTGGTGGTGGCGGCGGCGGTGCTGCAATGACGCGGTATCCACGTCCTAGAGTGGGCGGTCTTCATGACGAGAGCGGGAATGGAACTGGCGCTGCTTCGCCTATGGGGCGCCTCACCCCTGGCTCCGTCATCGGTGCTGGCGGTTCTTCTGCTGGACCTACTATGCTTGATACCAACGGCGGCGGCCCTCTCTCGAGTGCACCCCCACACAGCCGCTCCGACATCCGCCAAGCTGCCTTGGCCAAATACCGCGAGAAAAGGAAAGCGCGGGATAGCAACGCAGCGAGTAAAATTCGATACCAAAGTCGGAAAGTCCTTGCTGAAGCACGTCCGAGGGTCCGTGGACAGTTTGTTCGTGTTCAAAATGATACAACCACTGGTGGTGGTGGTGGTGGTGGTGGTGGTGGTGGTGGTGGTGGTGGTGGTGGTGGTGGTGGTGGTGGTGGTGGTGGTGGTGGTGGTGGTGGTGGGCGGGATATTGAAGCTTCATCTGATGCTGTAGCGGCAGGTGCAGGTACAGCTAAGGGTATAAATCAAGGCACTACCACTCAAGTCTCAAACCCCCCTTCTAATACTCTTCCAGCGCCCGACAAGCGCAGAGGTGACGATGATCGCGATGGTGGTGACAATACGGATATGGGTTCTCAGCCCGAGTCAGCTCCCGATAGCAGAGAAGGTAAAATGTCTGATCGCGACGAAGAGGATAATAATGGTCTCAATAAAGGCGCTACAGAAGAAGATATGGAATACGATTGCCAAGAAGAAGATCTTGGTGAGACTGGCGAAGAAGAAGAAGAAGAAGAGCCTTCTGCACGTGCCCCAGCCAAAGCCGAGATCGGTGTGGGGGTAGCAAAAATGATTGTAGATGAACCTACACCGACAGCGAACGGTCCTCCAACTACTGGTACGAATACTGCCGGCATTGGTGGTGTTGGTACCGGAAGACGTATGACACGGTCACATGCGGTACCTAAAACCGTACCTGCACCACATCTAACTGGACACAAACATGGCCGGCAGCAAAGCTCAAAACCACCTCGCTCAGCAGCAGTCTCTATACCACCAGCTGCAGGAATTGCTGTAGGAGGAGCCAGAGGGAGTACGCATGGTGTTGTAGTTGACGAGGATCCTGAGTCAAATCAAACAAAGAGAACGAATACCAATAATAACGGCAGATCTGATTCTGGCTCAAATTCTCCGCAAGAAGAAGTTGGACCCCCTAATGCTGCTCTTAAAACATCTGGAAAGCCACCTCCTGCCAAGCAACAACATCGATAGTTGTTCTTCCCTTCAAAAAGGCTATTTAGAAAAATATCTGTATCCTTGTCTTCTGCTGTAGCCACTAATTAATCTGTTAGTGCTCTCTAGCTTTAGCTTTTAGTTGATATCATTTCATTTCAATGAATTTACTGTGCTTTATTATGAATTTCAAATACCCTTTCGTTTGTTTATTCTACTCGCAGACGCCGAAACAGTGTCTCTCAGAACAGTGTTTAGGGTTTTGCTTCTTAAATACCCTTTCTTTCTCTGTTTTTCGCTCTTTGGATCGTCATAACGACCAAACAAATCAATCCTTGAATTTATCCCTGAACACTTGAAACCAAACCTTACTTCCCCCTAAATGAATGAATGCATCCAATTTCGTTTTTTCCGGCTTTTTCTTCCTTTCTTTTTTCATTTTGCAGCCCTACGTGAAGAACAACTTTTTCTTTTCCTCTCAAACGGACGCTTAAAGAAAGTAAAGTAAAAGCTTTTAGATTCGGCTATTTCTCCCAAGAGTAAACAAATGTTCCCAAAAGGCCTTTTTTCTACCATTTTTGCCTCTCAACGACAATTTTATTTCTCTATCGTTCTCCTTTTCTTTATCCCTTTTAAACAACTTTTTCCTGGCAAATTTCATTTTCTTTCTTTCCAGAGACCCTTTTTTCTATTTTGGTGTCTGCCAGGCTTTCAAAGAGAAGGAATTCTCCACCTTTCAAGGGTGATAAACATGTAATTTTGTTTCAATAACATTCCTTATTACACAGCTTGAGTCCAGCTCCACAAAAGACGAGGAGATGTTGCGAAACGAAAAAGATTTGATAATGTATAGATACTTAAAAAGAAAGAAAAAAGCGGCATTATGTATCATTTTTAGAATTATGGGGGTAATTTTTACGGATATTACTTAAGAAAGCTTAGCCAAGATACTTTTTTGAGCAACAAAGCACACCTCTCCATTCGGCACCTCAATATCAGAGGAACCATATTTAGTGAAAAGAACCATATCTCCAGTAGAGACACCAATATCAACTTCATCACCAACAGCCATAACAGTACCTATAAGGGCATCTTCCATGCGGGGGGTGGAAGAAGAGGTGAGGAGAATACCGCCAGCAGTTTTCTGCAAAGAAAGAGAAGAGGAATGGGAGGCGGCTGTGAGAAGAAGTCTATTTTGATTTTGGGGGCTTATTTTTTATAAGAAGAGTGGTATAATCCTTACCTCTTCCTTTTCCTTGGGCTTGACAAGAAGTCTATCGCCGAGTGGTGCCATCTGCAAGATCAGAGATGTGATATGATATTAATTAAAGGTCAGCGGGGAATGTCACCAACGTTTCTAGAAATTTATCTTTCCCGGGGCGTACCTGTGACACATCAAGGCCAGCATCGGCGGTCAGAACAGCCTGTATCTGAAAATTTCTGAGATTTCGGCTAGTGCGGCGACCAGCTGCAGAGGAAAACGAGGGAACAATAAATTTACCATGTGATGCCATCTAGAAGAGTGCAACTACAGAATGCAGTGCCTTCGTCAGAGTTTGACAATCTAATCTTACCGTTGACAAACGCAACATTGCGAGAAGATCTAAAAGAGCGAGCAATTCCCTGAGAGGGGCGGGCGACGCTGGCATTCACAGAAGACATTGCAATGGCCATTTTGAAAATTGAGCAAGTACGCTCAACTCGCTCGTCAATAGATGTATACGCAACGCCTTGATATTTCTGAATGCAGAATATGTCCCACACTGTCGTTATTTTTGAGAGGCCTACCCTCTTGGTGGCCATGCTTTGCAATGTCATCATGGCATGCCTTGGCAAGGCTTGATTTTTTTTTCAAGCACAGCATGGCCGGTTGGAAACAGTGACGCACTTCAGGAACCGGGCAGGATCCTGCCGAATTTTGTTTTAACTTCGTCTAAAGTACTTCTGAGAAACACGGCGGACTCTTGCAGAGAGGTACCCGCTCGCAGACCACTTCATAGCGGTCACTTCACCGGTAAATCTTCACCGCCATAAAGATTGAGGACAGTTAGTTTGTCAAACTGGTCTGCCAAATCTGATTTCCATTCCTTGAATTTGCTGCGTCAGTTCGTATGTCGTTAAAATATAGTATCTCATTCCTCACTTTATGCATACCTGATTTTATTTACAAGAGCCCAAGGTCGGCAAATCAATAGCAGCCGTTGTGAAAGCCTTGTGGCCTTGTGCAGCGGGTAGCTAAGCCCCTAATTGATCGGACTATGACTATTAAAGGATGTATTTATTACGCTGTGTGTTGCTAATCAGACTTTGTTTCTCCTAAGTGAAATTCCTTACCCCCCCGCACATTATCCTTTCTTTTTTGAATCTCGTGCTTTCCTCTGCTTTGCTCAAGATAGAGAAGAACCCAATTCTTACACTAAATAGCACATATCATTACGAACGTTCATACCAACCAAACTACGCCCCTTCTGTCTGTGCACTTTGATAAATCCTATACGCAGCAGCCCAACATGTAAAATTTCCTAAAACAGTCAACCCCGCTTGCAACGTCACTAAAAATTCTAACTCTGGCGCATTATAAAAGAAATGCCAGGTACAGGCACACATGGCAGAGCCTAAACAGGGAAGCATACCCCATGTCATTCCCTTCCATCGAGGATTTCCAGAAACTTCTCCGTAACGCCACATCAATCCCATCCCCGCTAACCATTCAATTACGGACGAGGTGTGCACCGCCCATGTGGGGAGGGAGAGCGCGTTGGAGGGCTCCATGTGAAGCTCCAAGGCGGCAGCAGGGTCGGCAATGGCAGCGAAAGAGAGGGCGAGGGTACCTGCTGCAAGGGCTAAGCTAGGGAGGTGCTGCGCTTGTTGAGGAGGCAGGAAAGGCGGTGGTGTTTCAATATTTGATCTACTTGCTAAGGATTTTTGACTAGAGCAGAGAAGAGCAGGCACAGGGGTGCCGCATATGCGTCGTTTATTGTATTGATATTCATTCTGTGCAGTAGATTTGGCTAGGCTGGAAGCACTTGGGAGGCAAAGGCTTGATATCATCATTGCAATGCGTAGGAAATGAACCTCTTTACAATGTACTTCCAAAGATTGGTCTAATGATGAACGATTATTGATGGATAAGTAGAAGGATGATTTGATTATATTCAACGTCAAGAAATGAGGTTGTATAAAATCAAGCGTTTTTGAAAATTTCGAGAGAGATTTCACCTTTTATCATAATATGCCGATACTCTTGCCATCGAGCGATATTTATCTTACTTGTCTCAACTTATCCAGCCAGTGCGACATCATTTTAGCAGCAGCATCTCGGTCTTGAGCTAAAGACAGAGCAATAACTAAATATTGATTGATTCTCTGCCGATGGCTGAATAGTTGTAAGAAATAGCTCAAGGAATTCATTATGGCAGATCTGCTACAGCAGCTGCAGATGCCTCAGCTGGAGGCTATGTGCGAGCAACTCTACAACTCCCAGGTAATAGCATTTTCCTTCGTGATCAGGAATAAATGTGATCACTCACCTCAAGCGTCGTCCTACATTGCCGACATGGCTAGCCTGACTTTAAAATCTACCAACATAGCTGTATCAGACAAATATCTCGTGCCAAGGCTTCATTGTTTCCCCAAAGCTCTCGTATAACATCATCTTCAATTACTAAACTCTCCTGCAGAATCCTGCCGAGAGGTCTCGTGCAGAAGAAGTCCTTAAAGTCTTTGGCATGTCTCCAGAGTATGTTACCCACTGCAAAACGATCCTCGACAACTCAACCTCCCCATATGCCCAGCTTTTAGCTTCTTCCAGCCTTCTTAAAGTTACTACTGAACACACACTATCAACCCCCGTCCGCCTAGAAATGAGATCTTATTTTGTATCGTATCTAAGCTCACGTGGCCCTAGTTTAGAGCCCTTTGTAGTTACATCGCTAGTACAGCTTCTCTGCCGCATGAGCAAGCTAGGATGGTTCGATGATGACGGCTTCAGAGCTATAGTGGCCGATGGCAAGGCTCTTCTGGAGGCCGGAACTCGAGATGCTTCTCAACAGCACTACTTACTAGGCCTAAAGTTGCTGCAAATGACAGTTTCAGAGATGAATAGTCCTACCCCGGGCAGAACGCTTACCCAGCACCGTAAAGTCGCGGTTTCTTTCCGCGATCAGTGTCTCTACCAAGCATTCCAGTTGGCATTGGTGGCGCTGCAACATTTAAAAACCGCCGGTGCTGGTGCAGACGGAAAGTTGCGTGAACAAGCCATGTCATTGGCGCTTGCGTGTTTGTCGTTTGATTTTGTGGGCACTTGTGTAGATGAATCTGCAGAGGATTTAGGCACAATTCAAATCCCTTCAGCCTGGCGTCCGAGCATTGAACAACCCGACACGCTCCACATCTTTTTTGATTTTTACCGAGAAAGCGAGCCCCCATTGTCAAGTATGAGTTTGGAATGTTTAGTACGATTAGCATCGGCACGTAGATCTCTATTTTCGTCTGAAACTGAACGAGTTTCGTTTCTATCAAGGCTAGTCAACGGATCACGTGATGTTCTTTCTTCCCAATTAGGCTTACAACATCACGCAAACTATCACGAATTCTGCCGGCTTCTAGGAAGACTCAAAACAAACTATCAGCTCAGCGAGCTTGTAGGTTTAGAAGCTTACGCAGAATGGATTAATCTCGTGGCAAACTTTACTGTTGACTCGTTAAATTCTTGGCAATGGGCTTCCGGCTCTGTTTACTATTTATTGGGCCTCTGGTCACGTTTGGTATCGAGTATGCCATACCTCAAAGGCGATGCACCATCACGATTAGAGACGTACGTTCCTAGAATAACCAAAGCCTATGTAGACTCGAGATTAGCGTCCGTGGCAGCAGTGGCGGCAACTGGAGGTGCTGTTGCTTCCGTTGCTGAGGATCCATTAGACAATGATGAACAATTGTCCGATCAAATGGATTCATTGCCATATCTCTGTAGATTTCAATATGCAGATACAGCAGAATATTTAGCTGGTTTACTAGACCCTCTCTTGGCGCAGTATCAAGGGAGCAACGGTGTCGCAGATGCCCGGTCTTTAGAGATAGTCGAAGGACAGTTGACGTGGCTTGTTCACATTGTCGGTGCAGTGATTCGTGGGAGGATGAACTCCTCAGGAGCTGATCAACATGAACAAACTGACGGGGACCTTGCCGCTCGTGTGTTCACGCTTGTTGCCATGTCTGATAGCGGTCACCACGCTGGGAGATACAACGATCACTGTCGCCAACGTCTTGACTTGGCTATTTTATCCTTCTTCCAGAACTTTAGAAAGGTTTATGTGGGTGAGCAAGTCGTCCATAGTAGTAAAATCTATTCGAAATTGAGCGAGCGGTGTGGAATCAGAGATCATTTGTCGGTCCTAAGTGCGATGCTGGGTAAAATAGCTACGAATTTGAAAGTATATGGCGGTGTAGAGGAGGTTGTAGAGGCTACTTTAACCTTGTTTCAAGATCTCGCAGCCGGATATATGAGCGGAAAATTATTACTGAAACTAGAAGCGATTTCTTTCTTATTAACCCACCACACTGCTGAATATTTCCCATTTTTAGCCAACTCTGGGAATACGCGAGCCAGGACTACATTCTACCTCACGTTAGCGCGGTTGCTGTTTATGGAGGACACTCCTGGAAGCTTCAAAGCCTTTGTCGTCCCGATTGGTCAAGTGCTTAGTGCCCTTGCTGCAGCTAGCGGAGGTGGAACCAATCCTGCTGCTCTGCGTGCTGCAGTGCCCAAAGAAACTGCGATTGGATTATTCAGAGATTTAAGGGGCATCGCTTCTGCCACGTCAGCTAGGCGCACGTATGGACAATTATTTGATTTCTTATATCCCGCTCACTTCCCCACTATTCTCGCCTGTTTAGACGCCTGGGCAGATGTTCCTGACGTCACCACTGCCCTACTCAAATTTATCAACGAGTTTGTGTGGAACAAAACCCAGAGATTAACTTTTGACTCTTCTTCTCCCAATGGCATTTTACTTTTCCGGGAAGTTTCCAAGATCTTGAAAACCTATGGTACGAGAGCACTGGCAACACCCTTACCTGGTTCTGATCCATATGGCCATCGGTACAAAGGAATTTGGATCTGTTTATCAATTTTAACTCGAGCCTTAGGGGGAAATTACGTCAATTTTGGCGTTTTTGATCTTTATGGAGACCCAGCTCTTCGAGATGCTTTGGATATAGCCCTCCAAATGGCCTTGTACATCCCTTTGCCGGATATTTTAGCATATCGTAAAGTAGCCAAAGCGTATTTCGCCTTTGTGGATGTGTTATGCCACAACCATGCAGCGGCATTGGCTGCCCGGGATACAAATACTTTTGTTTTCTTACTTTCTTCCTTAGATGCTGGATTGAAATCTTTAGACGTGGCATTGAGTTCTCAATGTGCAGCTGCTTTAGACAACCTCGCTGGGTATTATTTCCGTCACATGCCTTCTGGGGAAGAGCCAACGCCTGCAGGGGCTGCAATGGCGGAACACCTGCGACAACACCCAGACTTGTTTCCCCGTCTCCTACAGACCTTATTCGAAATTGTGTTGTTTGAAGACTGTACCAATCAATGGTCTTTATCTCGGCCGATGCTCTCGTTGATTCTGGTCGTAGAGCCTGTGTATGCAGCTCTTCGGCAGCAGATTGTTGCAAGTCAGCCTGCAGAGCGGCAAGCGATATTGACGACCTGTTTAGATAGGTTGATGCAAGAGGTGCAAAGGAGTTTAGATCCTAAGAATAGGGATAAGTTCACACAGAATTTGACTGTCATTAGGCATGATTATAAGACAGCCAAGCCTTAAAATTGATATTGAAGAAGGAAAAGCAATTTATTTGTTGTTTCAAATTTCTAAAAAAGAAATATCAATAACGTCTTATCGTACTCGTCTCGTTTATCTAATAATGTGTCATTTAATTACATTCAAGTAAAGTCTTTCCAAATCAAATGCACGAATTTATTTATCTCCGTTCGTCCTCACCTTCATCATCTCCTGCTGCCCCTCCTCCAATCCCTAGCCAACTAGATAGATAAGAAGTCACCTGTGCAGCCCCCTCGCCACCACCTGCAGCAACTCTTTTAAAAGTCATCGCCCTCCTTTCTTCCAGCGCCTTTCTACACCGATCCATCTCAGCAGGACTGAATTGCAACATGGTACTTACTACAGGTAATAAGCTTTCCTCTGCACCAGTTTCAAATAACTTTAACAAAACATTTTTGAAATATTCCATGTCTACCGCCGTGCCGGCCAATTTCATTCTTTCTACCTCGCGTTGGAGGTCTCGTACAGCTTCTTTTAACGCGGTTTCTTGGACATCCCGAAGATCTACTTCCCGTTCTAAATCTGTGACTTCTCGTTGCAGGTTTTGCATGCGCCGTTGAACGCTGGCAAGCTCGCCTTCTTTTTTAGCAAGCTCGGCTATCCAAGCAGCGGCCACTGAATTTTCTTCCTCTTCTCGCTGGTCTTTTCCACCAGCGGGAGATACTGCGTGTTCTAAACTCATACTGTAAGCACGTCTATCTCCATTTGAATTGGCACTAGCTCCATCTGAGCCCACCATTGCAGTGGCAGCCCGTGCTGCTGCCGAAGCTTTTAAGCCATCGATCACATTTTGAAGTGAAGTAATCTCTTCTCTGAGAGCAATACACGCTTCTCTTGACGCAGCAAGCTCAGCATCTTTGGCATGAGCAGCACTATTTGCAATTTCACGCATAGAAGCGTGCTCAACTTTCAAAATTTCCATTTCTTTCTTCAAAATTTCAGCTTCCTCAACGGCAGCTGTCGCCGTGGTTAGCTGTTCTTGCAACAGCTGTGTTCTAGTTTCTAATGATTCGTAACGTAATTTGACTTGTTCATACTGTCTATTTGCTGCTGCAGCAGCGCCACTGGCTGAGCGAGCTTCCCTCTGGAGCTCAGCAACTGTTGTGTCTCTTTCACTTTGAGCTGCTACCACCTCTTCCGCCATCCTTCTTTTCACTGCTTCCAGCTCCTGTTGTGCTCGTGCAGCAGCTGCTTCTGCGCTATTTGCAGCAGCTTCTGCAGCACTCAATGCAGAAGATTGTTCCTGTAAAGCGATCGATTTAGACTCTCTAATTTCAATTTCTTTGTTTTTTAATAAAGCGTGGGCTCGAGTTTTATATTCTTTCAGTTCTTCAGCTGCAGTTTCAGCGTGTTTCACCGCAGTAGACGCTTTCTGCTCCGCTGCAGCGAGATCAGCACGTAATGCTTCAGAAAGAGCGTTTGCTTGAGCAGCAGAGGCTTCTGCAGCTTCTTTTTCACGTTGAACAGCATCAGTCCGGCGTTTAGATTCGGCAATTGCTCTTTTGAAACGGGCTCGTTCAGTTTCTACTTCTTTTTTGATTTGAGCAACTTCAGCACGAGCAGATTCAGCCGCACGTATGAGACCTTCATCGCTAGAGTGTGCTGCTGCATCCGTAGAAACAGAAGGTACTGCAGCGGCGGCAGCGGCAGCGGCGGCCGCCGCCTCTTCTGCTTGTTGAATCTTTCCTTCCATCTCAGCTACCTTGGCAGCCATGTCCTCTTTCTTCTTCTTTGCAGCTATTAAAAACTTGCGTTTCGTATCTAACAATTCTTTAGCTAATCGTTCACATTCTGCGCGCAAAGTCGCAGCATCTGCATCAGCTGCAATTGCCGCCATTGCAGTGGTTGACGAAAAATACGTAGATAACGACGGAAGTGCAGTGTTGGCGCTCGTAGTCTCCATATCTATCGATGATTCAGAAGGAATGGCTTTAATTGTACTTGGCTCTGGCGTCACTGGTTGTTGTTGTTGCTGTCGTTGTTGCAAGATCGCACCTACTTTCTTTTGCTCCTCCTCTAGCTCAGCGGTGGTTGATATCAAAGCATTGTTTAGGCGAGCTACTTCGGATTGAAGTGCTGTGCACTCTTCTGTAAGGCCACGTATTTTCTCTTTAAAAGTATCTATTTCTTGCTGAGATGTAGAGCTTGAATTTGCAATACTTTCTTCGGCAGTTGTGAGCTTTTCTTGTAGAGAGGTATTGCGTCCAACCTGACTTTGAACTTCGCTTTGCGCCTCCTCAAGTTGTTTTTCCTTCTGTTGCAATTCAATACTAGTTTTCTTAGCCTCTTCTTGGGCAGCTTTGAGTTCACTTTGAAGTTGCTCTACTTGCTGAGTAACAATAGCGACAACAGCCTCGTCGTCCTTCACTCCAGGCGCCTCTTTTTTCTCTTTCAGCTCTGCCTCGATCCTGGCAGCAGAGGCTTTCACAGCAGCAGCCTCAGTCTCTACCCGACGTATTTCTTCTTTTAATGCATCTTTCGCGATTTCAGCATCATCTCTAGCCTGAATAGCATTCCCAGCGAGCTTTTCAGCATCTTCTACTCGCGCTTCTAAAGCAGCCCGCTCCTTTTCCCATTGCTTCTCTGCTGTTGCTGCTCCAACCCCACTGGCCTCAGACGCTGCATTTACCTCTTCCAACTGATTTTGCAGTTGTTTCACCTGCTCAGTCAAGGATGCATTCGTCTTTTCAGATTGGGTAGAGGTCTCTTGTAGCTGCGTTATAAGGGCTTCTCGAGTTCCAATTGACTCTTGCAACGCCGTTGTGCCTTCTCTCTCGATAATCAGAGCTTTGGTTGCTATTTCTAATTCTTTACGGAGCTCTGCAATTTGTTCAGTAAGAAGCTCTTGCTCTGCAGAAAGGCGTTCCTTGAAAGCTTGCTCAGAAGAGAGGAGTTTGGCTTGAAGAGAGGAGACAGAGGCTTCCAACTCCCCAACCTGTTTTGCAGATTGATCACGCTCTGTTATCGCCTTTTGCAGCTCCTTTGCTCCTGCAACTGTGGTATCGTCAGATGCAGATTCTGATGCTGCATTAGCGGCTTTGCTAAGTTCGTCAATACGTTTATCGCGAGCCTTCAATTTTTGAAGAGAAGAGATCAACAATCGTTCAAGCTCTTCGCGAGAAGCGTTGGTGATAGACGCTGGCACTTTTAGCGGACTGGCCATATTCAAATTACTGGTGAATTAGTCCCAAATACAATCTTTGCCTCAGTCCATTGGTATAGTTAAATTTTAAAAATTAACATTGAAGATCACACTAACTTCATTCAGGATTTGAGTTGTGAACCATGCAGCCACGTTGATTGGCAAGAATACTATTTGCTCAACGTTGGTAATGATCTGATTGCATTAATTTTGCTCTCTTATTAAGCAGTTGGAACACTGCCATTGTCGGGAGCCGCTAAGAAAGTACTCCTGCATTTGGCTCCAGAACCAGAAAGTGGGTTTGAGACGCGATATAATAAATTGGTAAATTAGTATTTGTTGCCTTCAGAACAAAGCGCGGGAGAGCGGAAATGGTTTAATTGTCCATAATGTTGTAAGTTAAAAAGTGATCTTATGGAGAACTTGGACGCTGCAGCTTCCGCCGCTGCTGAACCTGCTACTACAGTAGTAATAGAAGAACTACCCCCACGAGCATCGCCTTCACAAGCTGTTTCCCTGCTCGTCAATGCGGCAGTTGGAGCGGGCGTTTTGTCACTCCCGTTTGCCTTCCGCTGTGCTGGCTACATCGGAGGTCCCTTAATCCTAGCCAGCGTCGCCATCATAGAATCATTCACCCTCTATGTACTAAGCAAATGGGCTGAGAAAACGAATGCAGCAAGTTACGGCGAGGTTGTACTACGGTCTGCGGGTCCTGCAGCCGCCACCGCCCTTTGCGTTACCATCTTTTTCTATTTATTTGGTTCAGGAGTAGCCTACTTGGTCATCCTTGGGGACTGTTTCCACCCATTAATCTCTAGAGTACTAGGCGCCACGTGGTACACTACCCGAAAAGCTGCAATTATATCCATAGGTACTGCAGTTGTATTGCCCATGTGCTTTGCTGAATCACTATCTGCTGCAGCAAGTATCAGTGGCGTTAATTTCGTCGCTTTTTTACTCGTTGTCGTGGCTATAATTGGCCGCAGCGCTGAAACTCTAGCTGCAGCTGATGAGCGTCGTTTTGTCGGCGTCAAGGCCTTTGCACCGACGTGGGTGGCGGCAGTGCCTATTGCCGTCTTTGGGCTGCAGTGTCATGCCCAAGTCGTTGCGGTATTCAATGAACTACGAGAGTATAGTACTGTTACTGGTACTAATGATAACGGAGAAGTAATTGGAGAAGAAGGTGGAGAAGACGAACATGAAAAACAGATTGAGAGCAGGTCTTCTTTGTTAGCGAGAATAAGAATCGAGGATTCTCTCCTGATCTGGAGATCTCCGAGTAGGAAGAAAAGAAAGAGCTTTAAGCTGGTCGCTATGACCAAAATTATCATCACAGCGAGTAAGTGCACTATAGAATGAACAATTGGATGTCTACTATTTACGTGCTGCATACGCGAATATTAAATGAAAGGTAATAATAATAATATGAACTTCCTACTGTCTAATTTTCTGAAAATTTTCTTCTTTTTTCTTCAGTCACCATCACCGCTGCTGGGTATGCTTTGGTCGGTCTCCCTGCGTACCTCGCCTACCCTACATCCGTGGAATCAAACATCTTCAACACCTTTCCACATGATGACCCTCTTATTCAAATCGTCAGAGCCATTGTCGGTGTTATTGAAATTGCAAGCTTTCCGGTCAACCACCTCCCCGCTCGACAAGCTGTTAAAGATGCGTTTTTCACAGCAACAGGGATCCAACTTGGTGGAAAAGCGTTTATTATTACAGAAACGTTGGTTTTCTATATTGGGACGCTGATATTAGCGTTAGTAGTGAATGATTTGGGTAGAGTATTCTCTTTAACTGGAGGGGTGTGTGGCTCTGCAATTATTTTGGGTATGCCGGGATTGTTATTAGTTCAGTATGCATGGAAGAAGCAAGACGAATCTACGGATTCTAGACAGCTTACTTCATTTCCGATATTGAGTCCCTTATTGGAAGAAGGAGGGGAGGAAGAGCAGGAGGGGCGGCAGGATGCACCTCGTAACGGTAATGCTAAATATAATGTATGGACTTCGAAATTTTTCTGGAGTGGTGTTGTATTGATTGTAGCGTGTGCGACGTTAATTGGATATACTATAGCTGCAACTGTATTTTTCTAAAAATAAATGTACATTAAGACGATTAAAAACTACTTCTATAAATTGCCGTCGGCGAGGTATTTCCACCCTTGGCATGAAGATCTTGCTAAGTCCGTTATGACCCGCCCAAATTGCATCACATCATTTATAAACGTTTGTAGGACTTGGTAATTTTGTTAACATGAGCTAACAGTAAAGTTCGAACAATTTGTGTTTTCAGATCGATCACCACTTTTGTAAATATCAAAGCTGAACCTTTTGGTGATGGATGGGCTAGATGAGCAGCTGTTCAAGGCAGTAGAGGTCAGTAATGCTGAAGAGATAGAACGATTGATAGCACGCGGTGCCAATGTGAATTCTGCTGGACGGGGAACACCAATAATTGTTGCTGCCAGCTCTGGGCAAGATGTTGACTGTCTTGAGCTTTTGCTTAATAATGGAGCCAATGTGGATAGTAGTGACAATAATGGATATACATCATTGATGAAAGCATCCCAATTAGGCCATGTCTATTGTGTTGAGTTACTGCTTAACCGTGGTGCCAACATTGCCGCTGTTACCACCGACCAGCAGACAGCATTGCAGATAGCTGCTGAGTGTGGACAGATTGAGTGTATGGAGTTGCTATTAAAATATGGCTCCAATGTCGATGCTGTGGATGCATACGGAAAAACAGCTTTAATGGACGCAGCTGCCAGGGGAAACGTTGCTTGCCTTGAATTATTACTAAAGCATGGCGCAAGATTAAATTTTGATGAAGCCTTACAGCTTTCAGGCGATGAAGGGCATGATACGTGTGTAATAGCCCTTCGTAACCATTTAAGCGGGAAGATGAAGAATATCAAAGGAAGAAAGAATAGAGCGTTGTTTAAAAAAAAGATGTCGTTGGTGGTGGTATGTGCTTCGTTGGTGTTTGCTTCTGTTAAACGCTTGAATTGAATACTAATACCCCACTATATATTGTAAATCTACTAATCAAACAAATTGGAACCAAGCAATTAATGATATTTAATACAAAAAGGATATTTGTCAATCAACAAGGCATTTTCTTTCATTACTGGTGCGGCACCCACCCACCGCCTACGAAAACACGTACCATTTGTTTTTTGTCTTTCTTCTTCTTTCCCTCTGTCTAATCTTGCCTTAATCTCAAAATAGCATTTATCTCGTGAAAATTCAATTTCACTTCTTCCTTTAAATTCAACGTCGCATCAACCTCTGCTTTACTTTGCAAAGTGTGACCGACCTTTGCCCCATCTCTGAACTGAATGGGCATCTTCATGTAGAAACCTCCTGCCTCTTTTCTTTCCACCCTAATAGGTTGCCTAGCTATCAACGTCGCTGCTAATAACAGTAATCCTACTTTGCCATTATGCATGCCTACTCCTACATGAGGTGCGCCGTCCTTATAGAAATCTTTGCCTAGGCAGAGATCAATTGGAATTGATAGTTTGTCGGTAAAGGGTTTAGGGATTATATCAAATTTGGGGGTATAAAGGACGCCCCAATCGGTATTTACTTCAACAGCCCAGCTGTCCTCCTTGCTGCCGTCGAGCAGTAATCTAGCTCCTGCCCATGGCTTGGTAATATTCGTTTTTATGTCAAAATCCAGGCCAAGTTGGAGACGGAGCGCATCTGATGTCTTCCAGCAATGTCTTAATTTTAAGACGTGCTTTGCATCCGCAACGTTGATGAACCCAAGAAAATTTTTCTTCGAAAAAACGCTGGCTTTGGCTTCAGTGGGACGAAGAGGGACAGCAACAGACATAATTTTTTATAATTGCTATAATTGAGAGATTGTTTTGATGTTCTGGGGACTAGAGGGCGCAAGAGTCCAGTAAAAGTTGACGTATATCAGGTATCGATAGTTTTAAAAGATATAATTTGCTCTAGCGGCAAAATGGACGCATCTTATTCTTCCGGAACACTGAAATGGAAAACACTGTTGCTGAGGTGGTTGGATACCCTACATTTCCACTCCCGCCTAGACCTTTTTTTTTTTTTTTCCACTCCCGGAAGCCAAATTATGAAATAGTGTTTATTTAAATCCATTTGAACTGTTGTAACTTGGTATAAACAACCTTATAGGTGACATTACTGCCGAGTATATCGTGTTTAGAGGGTGCGTGGTCCACATTGAATGCAATTTAATCATGCATGCTCAACTGGATCTTCTATCCAGCTATTTCATGCTTTTGTTTTTGTTCTCCCTGGATCCTGATATGCTCATTGTTCCTTCCTTTCCCCCAAAACAGGTCTTTTCACGGTTTCCGCTTAAGCATAATTTCAAATTGCATCTAAGTCATGTCGACTGAACAACCTCAACCCGAGGCAGCTGCCGTCGAGTATCGTAAGTAGACTACTTCCACATGTGCAAGGCACGTTGTAGGTCAACTATCTAACCTCTACTTCTATTATCTAACCTCTACTTCCATTCTTGTGCAGCTGCTGAGTTCTTGCAAGCCGTCGAGGTAATAAAACAATACTTGCCATTCTCCCTTCATCTAATTGGAGGCTGCCATAGATTACTGACTACTGAAGAAGAGCTGATGCACCACCTTCCAATCGTCTTTGCCAACTGGCAACGGGAGCAACAACAGGCGACGATGACATTGATGCCTCCACCTCAGATTAATCGACCTGCCACTATGACAGCTACCAACGGTTCTGCAGCGTCCATGCCGCCTCCTGCTACAGCTGGAGATCATCGGAGGATGTCCACTCGCGAACCCGCAGGTGGAGGCATTATAGAAACGCAAACTTTAGAGTCTGTTGGTTCCGATGATTTCCCGTCAGTGAGGCTGGTGCGACTTATTTTACCAGACGATGGTGAACCAGGCGGATCCAGCAAACTACAGGCTGAAGTATGAAGCAAATGAAAACAAAACCAAACTTAATCTTTGGAGTGTACTAGTTCGTTGGTGTGGCTTAGTGAAATCGATTGCTCGTGACACTGCTAATGCCTTCAACACTGCTGTCAATAATTGTATTAATGGTATTGATAAAGCAATGCATGGTCCCATTTTGTTGGGTTGGTTGGACAAGGAGAATAGAGCGAATGTACATAATGCAGTGGTAGCTTATAAATTACTGAATCCAGAAGCAAGTGCTGCTCCAGCTGGTGATGCCGGCGGTGCAGCTCAAAATTTTTTGGTGGATGGTGAAGACGTTGATGCCGGCGTCAGGACCGAGGGTTTCCATAATAGGACTGGATTAGAACAAGTAGACTCTCGCGAGTTCACCATCCCACTGGAACAAGCTTTAAACACGTTACAAGAAATAATTCCAGGCGAGTTGGGTAGATGGCCAAATCAGTTGAAGAGTGGTGTTTTGAAGCCGTTCTGGTCTAGTTTATTTGACAGCCAGCATATGTACAAGACCTTAATTAGTTGGGGTGTGGTGCAGAAGTGGGTTGGTCCTAACGTACGTCCAGGAAAACTGCGATTAGAGTTTCCTGTGCCTAGGCCTGACAATGTTTGTGCTTTGCAATATTTTGCCATTAAGGCATTTATGGAGATGATAAACTGCGAGCCTGAGATGTTGCAGCTTCCTCCTCAGCACTATGATGTTGTCGTTGATCGCTGTAGGGCCAGGATGGGTGCTTTAATGCACGAATACACATTGCAGAATCCCAACGTTGCCCTTGAGTTTGATCCTGAATTGCCTTTGAACTTGCCAAAGCTGGAGCCGTTGGTAGGTAACTTAATTCCCGCGCCTGCAGATATTGGAGAAGGAGAAGCTGAAGAAATTGTCGCTACGCAGGCAGAGGTTGGGGTAGTGATGGGGGAGGCAACAGGAATAACTCCAGATATGCATGGGATCACTTTGAGTGGAGGAGCTGGAGTGGTGGTTGCAGCAGCAGACGATAAGAGGGCTTCCCCTAGCAAGAGAAGCAATGAAACAAGAGATGATAACGTGATACCAGTTGGAAAAAGGAGAGGAAGACCTCGAAAGCAGAGGTGATAACTGAGATTGTAGCTACTTGATTTTTCTTTTTTGTTTTTTATTTTCAATCTTACAGTGGCATCACAAAATACCAAAGGAAATTATATTGTAATACATTCAAGGCATATATTGAAGACCACGGTCTGAGGCACTATCTCAGCTCAATTGAGCAGTACCAGGTATTCCATTTGCTGCCACATACTCGTTGAACATAGAAGCAATCTTAACAAGGTTTCTGAACGAAACTCTGCACTTACACTGCATTCTCTTGCATTCCAAGAACTCGGTATGAGCAGCGCGTTGTCGATCACCAGGTCGAATGTGTTCCATGTATTGGTTTTGCCATGGAGCTTGTCCATCGCGACAATGTCTCCTAGATAGTGTTGTTGTACCACCTCTGGGTCCTACACACAAATTGCAGAACAACAGTTGCCAACCCATGACTCGGGCGAATAGTTTGTTAGCATTAATCTCACTGTCAGTAAATTCAGTAACATAGTCTTCGTTGGTAGTTCTCCAGCCAATGTCGAAGCAGTCGCTGGTATTGGGGACGTGGCGGTAATCAGACAGTTTGATATGGACGTCATATGTGGTAGAGGTTAATGGCTGCCCATTACGTCCACGGAATCGTAGTTTGTCGCCTACTACCCGTTCCATTTGAGGCACTGTAGGATATTGCTGGCCATGGTTGGTGGAAGGAACGTAGGCTGCAGGCATTGTGGGGCTCTCAGGCAGCTCCACGATGGGGACGGCAGTAGCAGGCATTGCTGCTGCCGCCATAGAGTCCACCTGATGCATGAAAACAGCGGTCAGTCGCCTGTTAGTAAGGGTCTGCAGCTGTAGTTGTTGCATTGAATGATGCCATTGGTTAGATCAATGATCTCTGCTTCTTCGTCTCCAGACTCCACCGGAGTAGCGGGAGGAGTATCTAAGATGTAAATAGGTCCACCATGGCTCTGCAGAATTGAAAGAATAAAATGGAAAGGCTGTCAAGGCCGAAAAATAACTTAATTGGTTCAATGTAAGCATGCGCTCACATTCATGCTTCGATTGAAGTGCGATTGTAGCAGGTGGAGACGCTGGTAGATGCACTTGTATGTATGGTATATCAGATGAAAGGAGGATATCCGCTGAAGTAGTTACAAAGAGTGATCGATGGTTTTGAATTTTGAATTAATTAATTAATGTTCAGGGAAACCGCGACTAATGAGACAACTTTACACTCTTAAAATTGTTATACCCCATCATAACAATATTATTAAAGTATAGAATGCGGAAAAGAAAGCCTAGGAAGCACGAAAATATGTAGCCCCGCAGGCGGGAGTGGAAAATTTGCTACGCGGGAGTGGAAAAATATGCTGCGTGGTTGGTTGGTCTCTCTTGAAGGTTGTTTCTTTTTCTCTTCGGGGAAAAAGCAGTGGTATGCGACAATCTCGCCGTTTACTCGGAAGTATAGGCCTTATAGAGTAGATTAGTGTGTTTGGATGTTCTGCTTGGCACAAAGAGGCACTCCTAAGCCAACGGCATGGCGGCAACACAGGCGGCTAAAGCTCGGGTGGAAGGCAAATCCAGTAAACGCAGCCAGCACAAGGTATTCGAGCCTCCTATTGTTTGGGACAGACTTCGGAATTTGCATTGGATTCAAATTCCCCCCAAGGGGCACGTTTTTCCCTACCTAAACCAGTCGATCCACCAGAATGGACCCAAAAGCAAACACTATTTCCGAAATGCAGAGACTTAGGCTACCCAAAACGCATTTAACTGGCATCAAACAAAACCTAATTGCATTATTAAATATTTTTAAGGAACTGCCGAGCGGCAATCCATCTCTCTCCTAGGTTGTCAACCAACCTAAAAAGTCATCACCATGTTGGGTGGCATTTTGTTTGCCTCTGCTGTTTTAGCCGTGGCAATCAATGCCCAGGTCGTATATGAACCTAGAGCTGGTAAGGAATGTATCAACTGATGATGGCATAATCATTTACACTGCGTTAAAATGCATTTTTCTCTTTGCAAAATCTAGAACTGTCAATGCAAGTGGTTGGGCAATCTGTTGATCGACTTCTAAACCTCATTTTAGACCACTACGTCTCGCAACTCTTAATACTCATACAATTTCCCAGCATACCCAAACGCTTTTCCCCCACTTTTGTACTGATTTTTTGTCATTCCTTTTTCTTTTTCCTCGACGCCACAGCTGCCAGTGGTTATGGCACTGTTTTCGGCCGTTTCAGCGCTGGTGTAGAATTTTCCTGTGCTCTTGATACCGCCGGAAAAGGTTACTGCTTCGGCAACAACTTCGACGGTCAGCTTGGTACTGGCAACCTCAAGAGGTATAGCTCCCCGGAGCCCGTCCTTGGTGACTACACCTGGGCCCAAATCTCTGCTGGTGACTGGCATTCTTGCGGTATGACCGTAGATCAAGACGCCTATTGTTGGGGTTACAACGCCGATGGCCGTTGCGGCCTTGGCAACACGAAATCTCCTATTTTAAAGCCTGAACTTGTCAAGGGCAACTACAAATGGAAGTTCATCTCTGCTGGTTATTTCTACTCTTGTGGTGTTCGTCGCGACGGTGCCCTCTTCTGCTGGGGTAAGAACAACTATGGTCGTCTTGGTAATGGAAAGGTTGGTGGTAACTACACGACCCCTCAACGTGTTGGCAAAGACGTTGACTGGGTCAATGTTCTTGCTGGAGGTGATCATACGTGCGCTCTTAAAGCTGACAAGTCTGTCTGGTGTTTTGGAAACAACGAGGAAGGCCAGCTTGGTGTCGGTAAGACTCCCAAAGAACTCCCTATCTCTGCTGTCCCTGTCAAAGTTCAGGGTACTTACAAATATCTTTCCAACTCTTCCAAGTTTGCTTGCGCTATCAAAACTGATGGGACCGGTGTCTGCTGGGGTTCCAACGCTTGGGGTAACCTCGGAATTGGTAAAAATGGTAGCTATGCTATCAAACCTACCAAGATTAAGTCTTCTGGCCTCTGGCGTCAGCTTTCTTGCGGTCAGTTTGTTGGCTGTGGGATCAAGTCTGACAACACTGGTTGGTGCTGGGGCGCTGGGTACCTGACTCCTCTCAAATTCAAGCCTGATGGCTGGATTACAATGACTGCTGGTGATTGGAATGGTTCTGGTGTAAATGCCAACGGAACTGCCTACTCGTGGTGGGAGAACGAGTGGGGCGAGGGTGGTGTCGGGTACACTGGCTATCTCAAAAAACCTACTGAAGTTGTTGGAGGTACTAAATGGGCTCCTCCTTCTTCTACCGCTGGCAAGTAAGCCCAGTCGTCGTGCTTCTCTACTTCCCTTCGTTTCCTCTCTTTAAGTAGAAATTCAAATTATTTTCGATGTGGAAAGGGAGTAGACTATAGACAAGTGTTCGACTTTTCAAAACTTTTTATTCAAGAACGAGAATTTTTTATACACACCCTACCCTAACCCAACACGTATGATGCTTGATGAATTCAAAATCCTGCCCAAGCTTAAATAAATAAATGCGTATATTCTTTTTGTCCGCTGCTTTTTCTATTCCCTGTTCCTTCTTCTTCTATCAGCTCAAGACCCCCCCCCCCCCCCCCCCCCCCCCCCTCCTCCCCTGCCTGTTTCATCTTTTCTTCCTGACTTTTTGCAAGCGTTTTTCTGTTCCTCTTTTTTTAAAGTATTTTTCAACTCGCAAGATCTATAAAATGTACACAATACAAATATGATATTACAATGCACTCCATATATTGACAGTTCAGTAAATGTAATCAAGCTCCTTATATTTTCCAAAATTTTCCGTCATTTCCAATTCCTCCGCCGTCTCCTTTGATCGTCTCCCTCATCCTCAGAATGACCTAGAGCAAACTGCTGCTCGTCTTGCATTCAAGTCTTCACCTCCAACTCTTTGCCCTACATTACCATTCGCACCGCCTGGCTCATCGGTTTTTATCATTTGCTGCTGATTCGACTGTAATGCATCTAATTGCCCCGCTTGAGTACCCAACCCAAGTGCAGGTGCGCACGGGCACACACTCTCTGGCACATGCTCTGCAGAAGCCGAGCAGTTGTACTGTTGAACCATCCCCGCTTTCCTGCTATCAAAATATAAAAAGCAAAATGCCGGCCAGTCGTTCTTTGGCGCTCTATCAACAACGTAGCCTGGAAACTCTCTTCTAGTAGGTAATTCAGATGGCCCACAGCCCGCTTCACACACATAAACATAGCACGCAGGGTATTGCAATCATTTAATGCGGCAAAGTGATCGGCATTGCATTCTTGATCTTTATCATTGCATACGGCATCGCAACTGGCACCCACTGCGCCAACAACTGCAGTAACGCTTTGGGGCAGTGAAGGTGCCCTTGGTGTCAGTGTGTGTGGCACGTCCATTACCTAGCGAAACAGAACCTACGCTCGGAAATAAAGGCGTTTTCGTGCTGCGTGCTGCGTGACGTGGTCCGACAGGCAGACTGACAATAGTCATATGATGGCGTCTCCCAATAGCCAGTTTCTTCTTTGCCAAAGCCGCGTGGGGATGTGGTCATGTGCAGTTCTGGTTGTTGGCTAGGTGACATGCAGCAGGAGATGCAGTGTTCGTAGCTAGAGCAACAACTGTCAGTAGAATCGCAACTGTAAAAGAGGAAAATAAAAATTTTGTTTGGGCGGAACAATGGAGAATACAAAAGTGCAACCTTTTTACAAAGCAGTGTAGGCTTTATTTGAGGTTTTAAGGCCCTCATAAATCCGTTATATCTCCTACCTATTGCATTGGTACTGTTGAGCTCCATGTTCGCAGCAACCAGTTGTATAATCAAATTCTGCTCTCTGACAAACCCGCCCTTGATCATCTGCCATAAACCAACGACCACCTCCAGTATTTTTGCATCCTCCCACTGCTGATACGCCTCTGCGCATAATATATTTCAAGATTATGTGAGACTGGTGCTTCCTTCCTTCATAACAGTTTAGCTTCTTGAGTGCAAAAGAACAAAAGATCAAGTGATCTGAAGGTTAGTGATAACGCACCTGCTCAACCCTCCAAAGTATGCAGATGATGTGCTGATGAAGCTATTAATTATACAGAACAGCAGCCATATTGATGGCATGTGCTTCATGCTTACGTTCAACGAAATTGTATATTTTTAATCTTTTAAACTAGCAACATGTTCGTATCAACTAGGAGTTCAGAGGCTTGCTATAGTCTATAGTGTTACTGTAGTTTTCAATAGAATAGATAAGTCTGTGTCGTTGATGCGATTTTCTACGTTTTCGTGCTGCAACCGACAGCTCTTCAAGTTGACCTCATGATCAGCACCGTGCTGATCCGTGACGGACTCAGGGGACGCAAGGTGCTCTTCAGCTTCCAAATCCTCAGGGCAGGCTGCAGGCACTCGACCTTAATCCCACTGATTGATTCCCTGGAAGCATGCATATGAAGATTCTTAATATTCCGTCATGAGCGCAGACCCTAGCAGCGAGGAGCCTTTGCTCTCGGTTGAGAACGGTGGTACAGATGCTAGTTATACCCATTATTTGTCATTAAATGAGGCTTATTCATGCTCCAAAACCCAAAAACAAGTGACCAAACTAATTTTAAATTTAGTATCAGCTACAACTGGAACGTCTACGATCTCTGTTCCCCTGATGGCCCTCACACTCGGGCTTGTCCCGACAATACTCGTCATGCTTCTGCAAAGCGGCTTAGGAGTCTTTGCCAACCATGTGATCTCCCAAGAAGCTCAAGAAGAAGGTGTAGTAACATATAAAGAACTCATGCGTCGAAGAATCGGCCCCAAAGCAGGAGAATTCGCTGCTGCAGCTGTAATTTTGATGGCGCTGGCAAGCTTGTATTATGGATAGTCATTATGACAGACGTTATTCTAGGAGCTCCTCCAGACTATACAGGCCTTTTACCAGAAATATTACGCCATAGAAAGGGAGGTAGTATTGATGAATCTATCTGGTATCTGCAGCGCCCACTCTGGGCTCTCATAATAGCTCTCCTCTCTATGCCTGGGATTTCAATAAAATCTTTGGATCAGATCTCATGGGTCTCTTCTGCTGGAAATTCAGCAGTGTTCTTCATGACTGTTTCCGGCGCTGTGCTTGCAGGGCTTGCTGCATCTAAAGACAAAGCCTGTGATGTAAATATATGGCCATCTAGCGAAATTCTTGGGGTTCATGGTGCTCGTTTGGTTCTCAAGTCAGCGGCAGCTTTTCCAGTTTTAATTTCAACAGTTTTTAATCAGCATAGTATTCTAAGTGTCGCAGGTCAGCTTCATCCTTATACTCAAAGACGTCTGGATGTATCGACTAGTACAGCTGCTGGTACCATCCTCGTCACCAAACTCGGTATTGGGTTCTCAAATGTATTGCTTTTTGGCTCCAAGACCAAATCGGATGTACTTTTGAACTACACTAGACATTCTTTAAGTTCGTTTTTGCACCCGGAAGCTGCGATAGCTATGGCAACAGCAGTTAAAATTGCATTTCTACTTAACGGCGCGTTCTCTTTTCCACTGTATCTGTGGCCCTTGCAATCGAACCTATGGGCAGCCTTGCATGGTGAAGACGGTGCAAACCATAGAATGAACCGCAGAATAATATTTACATTGACAAATTATGCGGTGGTAGCAGCATGTGCAGCTATAGCCGCGGTTGTGCACGATGTTCAGAAACCTTTGGCGTTGCTTGGGGCGACAGTTGTGGGGTATCTTGCATTTATTGCTCCAGCGCTGCTTGCTTTACGTAAAAATAGTCACTGGGACTCTCGGCGAGGTCCTCAAACTGCAGCTTGGGGGATGCTGGTTTTAGGAGGGCTTCAAGCAATAGCAGGAATTCTATCTGTTCTAGTTGAATAACATTTTAGCAATATGTGTCATTAATCCTCTTTTATACCCCTTGTGTTTTAAAATAAAATGAAAGTATAATCAACGCAAAAACTCTAGAGTGGATGCTCAAATAGTCTATATTTGTTTTTTTTAATCTCTATTTATATCTCTTTACCTCTCTCTCTATTCAGTATATGTCAACAGTGATTTGATACTCTATTCTTCCCATTCTTCAGGTTTGTACACCTCCCCTACAAACAACGCTAGTCCTGTTTTTTTATTCACGACGCTAAACATGAATGGGCGATCAAATCTAACAACCAGCTCCTTTGGTGGTTCTAAAGGCATTGAAGTGACCATAACAATACCAGTTGCAGCAGCAGCTTCTGTACCTTGTTCGTCAACTTTAACATAGACTTTATGAAGTACGTCAGAGACGGCAAGATCACCGCCATTCTGCGCAATCCCGCCAAAGTTGCCAGGAGTAAAGATAGAGGACAGCCCAATAGAGGCCAACGCAGGAGCTAAACTAGTGGAATAATCAACTTCGAAACGGGGCAGGTAAATTTTCGCTGTATCCATGTCAGGATGGCCAACAGATATCCACTCCAAGCCTCCCTCTCCCTCTATAATTTCACCCGCACCGCTGCCGCTGCTACTAGTTCCGTTTTCAACACTATCAACATTCTGAGACTCTGAAGCGCTGCCTAGTGATGCAAGAATAGATGCACGGCATGAAGATAACGCAGATATATAATTCACTCCACTGCTCTGTAAAGCTAAACCACCGTTACCGCTGGAAGAGAGAGCGCCCTCTGGCATCGCCAGCAAGGCGTAATAGTCCTGACCTTCCATTTTATAATCCAGTTTAACTGCAATACAATCTATCTCAGATGCTTTATACCGAGCAGCTTGTACAGAAGAGCCTCTTTTATACTGTAGATACATTAAAGGGACATCCACAGTACCACCATCTCCTTGTGTTAGGTAGAAAGGCTGCCTTGTTGTCTCTTCAACATTGAATGGCGCCTCCCAGAGGCCTTTAAAATAAATTGCATTTACTAAAATCAAAGATGCTGATGCTGCAGTAGGTTCGTCGATGAGGTTTGTGATTTTACCACGTGTCGCTGATTCGACCCAGGAATTGACCTCAGCTGCAGAGGTGAGGGGCCGTGCCTCTGCCAGGTAGTACTCTTTCAAAGCGTCGACGTAAGAATCTAGGAGCTGGAAAGAGGGGGATACCCACGCTGAATTGGCGTCAGAGACTGTCAGATTGATGTCATTGCTTCCCGAAATGATTGCGGAGCTGAGGGCCTTGGTGGCTGTTCTAATGGCGGTGTTGGAGGCACTGCCACCGTTTTGAATATTGAAGACTACGTGTTGGAGTTGCTTGCGGGCTTCAGATTCTGGGGATGCGCCTTCATGGAGCATGCTAAGTGCATGAGTGATACCCCAAGGACTAAGGAAGATGGCATCGATGGAGGGACTATTATTATTTTCAGCAGCGATCTGATCAAGGACACGAGTACCAAACGTGTTTACTGATTGAGCTAAGACGCTCTGATCCACCGATAATGCCTTCTCTTGGGAAACTTCTAGTGAAGAGTCTTGTTCCTCGGGAGAAGAAGAGGAGCCACCAGCTAGAGTTAAGGTTAGAGAAAGTATGAGAACTACAGCGACTAGCAAGATGCCAACACCAAACCAACGTCTTCTCACAGTAATAGCGTGTTTCCTGGCTGAACCCGAGGAGGGTTGGACTTCCAATGCTTTGTTATCAAGCATATTTGATTCCAAATTTTGAAACGAGAGGCGTCTTTTCAAAGTAGAGCCTGTTGTCATTTATAGCACAAACTTTGAATGCGTGCACAAGTAGCCCCGTAGCGGCTACTCTAGACTGTCTCACTCACGCAAACTAACGTACTAAATTTTACACAAATTTTACAAATTATTTTCAACACAGCTATAACCGAACGCGTTTGCTTCTATTCTACTTTCACAACAAATTTCAGTTGTTGATGACGAGGCCACCCGCCAAAAGAGAAAATCAAAATTGAATAATTAAATAACCTTTTTCCAGTTATTCTGCTGCCTACGTTACACTCGAGAGCGAGTAGCACGTCTACTCCCAGCCTCTTCCTTCTCTTGCATTCTTCTTTTTCTGGATAATTCCTTTGCTCCAGGCAACTGCGGTTTTCCCAAACCGGCAGTAGCTGGCACAACAGCCTCCTCATCTTCGATATCTTCTTCTTCTTCTCCTTTGCCACTCAAGAACTTGAATACACTCTGAGAATGTTGCTTCAAAACACCAAGACAGTAGACAAGACGTGCATTTGAGCTCCCCTGACGAAGATCCAGCAACCACAGTTGGCGCCAATCTCCACTTTTCCAAAGTTTGGTTGTCACGCTCTTACTGCCACCGCTCTTTACAGGGCTGAAATTCACAGGAAGGAAGTCTATCAACCCTTCTTCCCCTTCACCAACTTGAGCAGCACTGTCTTCTGTCTCATTATCCTCAAATTTCCTGATCCGACCACTGCGACGGGGTCCACCTTGTTCCTCTTCATCTTCTTCCCCATCAGAATCCTCTTCATCAGAGGTCTCTGTGTTATCTCCAGCATTGTAAATCATATTTTCTAGCTCAAGGGCTTTACCTTGTAATAATCCAAGAAGGAAAGTAGCATTGGGAGCCGCGTCGGTTTTCTTTTTATCAGCCGAAATAATAATTCTACCCTCTGCAGCAGCGTTGACCTCTCGCAACCACACTTTCCAGCTCCCTTCATTACTTGGTCCCTCAATACTTAAATCTTCGGCATTTTGGTGCAGCTGTAACAGCATCTCTACAGCTTCAAAAAATGCAATCCTCTCAGAAGGTCCAAAATAAGGCGCCAGCGCTTTATGCCTTGTATGCTGCGCTGCATACTCAGCAGCGCTTTGACCATCTTTTTCTCCACTATTTCTGCCGCCCTCGGCTTGCTTCTGTTGCTGCGTGCGAATAATAGCTTTGCCGGTAGTAGGATCAAAGAATTCGGCTTGCTTACGTTCCCGGCGAGATTGTCGCAATGGCTCTGCTGACATTCTCTCTTTCTTTCTCTTCTCATCCTCGTCCTTCTTACCCGCACTATCATCAGCACCTTTCGTATTCTTTTGGTCGTTGTTATTCTCACTCGTATTCTCAGCACGGCGCATAGCATCCACTAACACATCATATTTTTTCTCCAACGCCTTTGCCAACGCCAACTCCCTGAAACCTCTCATATCCAACGACTTGATCAATGCATCCAATTGCGCTACAGTGGAAATGGTACCCCATCGACCCGACTCTTCATCTTCTACGTACAGAGCTGCATGCTTAGGGAGAAGCCAATAGCGGCGGTGATGCCTATCGCTCCCTAGGGCGGCTCTGCGTAAAGATAAGGTTTCCATTTTCCCCTCGAAGGCTTCTTGCGCTTTGGCTAAAGCTTCAGCTGTCGCTTCTTTCTTTAACGCAAGCTTCTCCATTGCTTTTTCTGCCTTTTCACGTTGAATACGCATGTGTTCAGCGAGGTATTGACTGCGTTGGGCCTCTAAATTTTTCTGGGCAGCGGCTTGTTTGGATTCAAACTCCTCCACGGCTTTTTTATTTTTTGGGTTGCCTTTGAAAATTTTCAACTCCTCTGGAAGCTCAAAAGACGGTTGCTCTTCTTCCTCTTCTTCTTCTTCTTCCTCTTCTTCTTCGGTATCATCACTGCCGTACTCGTCGTCATTTGGGAGGTCTGGGGTATCTAAAGAAAGCTGACGAGAAGGTCCAACAACACCAAGAACACCGCCACCGCCCTTCTTCTTACCACCAGCAGAAGCATGAGCAATATAGCCTCCTTCTCCATCTTCATTATTGTTCTTATTGCCGTGGAGTCGACCCAAAATCTCCAGTTTCCTTTTCTTTGTATTATTCAAAACCTCTTTCTCTGCTTCTGTTAATTCTCTCAGCTTTGATCTTTCTTTTGCCATGTCTTCACGAACGTCCCGCTTCACATCAGCAGCTTCCTCTTCACGTTCTGTAAGCAGACACATTCAAAAAAGAACGCATATTTAGTACCCTGTGTTGACAAAAAAGGTATCAGACTACTAAATAAAATAACTTACTTTGCAGGACACTCCGGAGATGTTCAGTTTGCAGGGCTTCATCTGCCAAGTAATGCAGTAGCGATAAATGTTGATCAGCAGTAAGACCATCCGCGCCGTCATATAACAGTGCACTAGCAGCATCGACGACCTGATCTTCTGGGCGGTCATATTCGGCTACATAAGACGAAGTTTTTGATGATAAAACATCACGACGAAGTGCCTCCGGCCAACTGCCCGGTGTAATTAAGGCAAGCCTTCTAGTAATAGAGGCATTCGTACCGAGTTTTCCCCGCATATCCTCGATTAAGATACGCATTATGTTGTAATACACGTCATGAAGAGGACTTGCTGGGCCTTTATAGACCTGAGAAGTTCTCGACTGAGCAATAGTATCGACATCCTCATCCTCGTCATCGGCATCTTCTTGCTTTTTAATATCGATAGTTTTCTTTATTTCTTCCGGTACAGCTTCCGATGCAGCCTCCAAGGCCTTTTTAAAGTCTTCAAATTGCAGGGGTTTAGAAAGACCAAAATAACGTCCAAATTGGTTGAGAACATCGCCGACGTACAGGGTAGTTGCCAAGCGGGCAGCGTCTTGTCCATCAAGCCAAGCGGGTGAAAACACATCTGGCCTCAGTTGCGAACAAGTCCCTGCTCCGGCAGAGAATCCAGCCCCAGCCTTGGATTCAGCTGCTTGAGAAGCTAAGAATATATCCAGTTCGTTATCATCCATTGGTTTAAAGGCACGGATAATAGGTTGCATATTTTTCTGGTGTTTCTCATCCACCTTGCCGCCGCTCTCTTTAAAAAGAACAACCTGAGTTTCCAGCTTCTTACCTACTTTCTCTGCTTCTTTTTCCGCAGCAGCGACAGCATCTTTGGCGGCATCTACGGTACGTTCAGCTTTCCTGACAGCAGCTAGTTTATCACGTCTCGTGTTCTTTTCTTTCTCATATTTATCGTTCTGGGCTTTGATAAAGGCCTCTTTTGCTTTCTCAAGTTCCCGCTGTTTTGTTTGCATTCTTTGACGGTGCTCCAACAACGCTTTTCGGTCATCAGGATCGCCTTTATACTCCTTTTCAGACTCACGAAGCTCAAATCTTCCGAGCTCTTTCGGTGTAAACTGGGGTGGGCCAGTATCACGTTCCTTGTTCTTCTCTTTTGTAGCAGCTGAAGTGGTGCCGGCAGCGGGCACCGCCTTGGCTTCTCCTTCTTTGTCCTCATTGTCTTCCGAGGTAGAGATACCAGCAGCTTCTTTTGCTGCTTCCAGAACAGCAAGAGCACGTTTCAACGCAGCTCTGTGTTTTGTAACAGTGGCGGCAGCTTCTTTGGCCTTGCGCTGAGCTATAGTTAAGCTTGCCTGTGATCGAACAGCATTAGGAGCACCACCCCCGCCAGCACCACCAATATTTTTAGCGGTGGAAGGCCCTGCTTCTCCATCAGCTTTGCGTTTCTTTGATACCACAGCACGCACAAAGATCTCTATTTCAGGGTGGAATGTATGTAAAGAATAAATTCCTTTCTGCAGTTTGCAAAAATTAGGATCCTTGCTCAAAGCTACCTTAATCTTGGCGACCTCCTCTTCATTGAAAGTTTTGAGTTTGAGTTCCTTTGCTTTGGTGGCAATACCATCAGCAGAAAGACCGGCGTGGCCCTTCTGCGCTTTGAGTACAGATACCATGATACTTTTCAAAGAGCCTTTAGGGTATTGAGTCTCAATCTCTGCCAGAGACTTGGGTTGGACCTTCTTCCGCTCGAGCTGTGGGGCATCACCATCTTTGACAGAGGCAGGGGGCTTTGGTTTAGGGCTGGCATGCTTAGCATCAGGAGCTTTCGAGGCGCCTTTGTTCTTGGGTCTGGATGTGGTTAATTGCTTGGATGGACCAGCACCGTCTGGAGCAGGGCTCGCAGTTTTGGGGCCCATTCTGTTTGAAAGTGATCAAGAACCAGTTAAGCGTGGTAACTTTACTCTATGGACACTCTTCAAGCGGTATGGCGGACTTAATAAACCCTTGAGAGAAGCACTTGTGGTGTCCAGGCTGCGAAAATGCAACGGTAAGTGGGTGATTTAGGGAAGCAGTTTAAAATCACAACTAGAGAAATATCAAAGCTATTATGACGAGTGCGGCATTTACAAATATGCTACAAGCTAGCCGATCGAAAATCGCACAATTAAGGATCTGATCTCACTTTTGCTCTCCTCGCAGTTTTTGAAATTTTTGTTCCATTTAAATTATTCTAGCCATAGATAACTGCACTCTGTTCTTATTGCTTTCATTAAAACATTATATAGACGCTTTAGTAGTGTTATCTGTACTATTTGGACGCTCTATCATTCGTTTTCCCTTATTATCCAATATAGTTAATTAATTTAATCCAACATGTTCTAATCTATTGTTGTTATGAGAGGGTTTGTATTAAACAACCCAAGGCATGCAGTCAATGCATTGCGTTTAAGGATCTCATCATGTTCCCAGAGGCTTCCATCCGCATTAGGAGCTTCTTATAAAACGCAGTATTTACATCGATACCCATCGAGAAAAACCCTTGTTGTCTCTGCAGCTGTTGCTGCTGAACCAAGCACAAGCTATGGCTATGAAAAAGTTGATACATCTTCTATGCCTGAAAATGACGCCAGGCCAGAATGGTCTCACCATTCCAATTTTCCATTGCGCCAGCAAATGCTCGAATGTTCGTCAGCGAGTTCTTTGCAAGCTCTTCTCCAACAAAATGGCCCTGAACTTGGTCCATCAGACATTGCAGCAGCATGGCATGTTGCAGCTCAGAAAAGGCTTCTTACTCTCGTTCGTAGCGGCCATCCTGGTGAAGTCGCCTTGGCGTCTCATCTCCTCTACCTAGTCGACCAGCATGCTGCTGGAATGGACCCTGCGTCGCTCTCAACCACTGCATGGGCTCTAGCGTCAACGGAATGCGGTTCAAGTAAACTAATAGAGAGTTTAATAGCATTTAGTCAACACCGCCTCGTCGGCTTTCTTCCGTCTCAACTTTGTACTTTACTTTGGGCTGCTGCGTCTCACCCCGAGCTGGACGACCATCGCCGGCACGATCCGTTCTTTTTCTTAGCAAATTTAGTAGAACAAGGCATGCGATTAGAACTCTTCTCTCCCAGAGATATTTCTTTGTTGCTATGGTCCATGGGGAAAGTGGCGTACATGCATAGCACAGTCCTCGCAGCAGCAGAAGCAGAATGCGCTGTGCAAATCGATAAATTCACACCTGCAGATATCTCTCGTGCTATGCATGGGTTCTCTATGCTTCGGCACAATCCTGTTAGTCTACGGGAGCCTCTAGAAAGCTATTGGGGCGCCGCTGGAAAAGAAAGATTAACGGCTTTTAACCCTGATGAGATAACGTTATTTGTAGTAGCTCACGGAAAGTTAGGATTAGAACCTGATAACTCCTTTATGCGCTCTATCATCCGTCGTATTTCAGCTCTCGTGCCCCCAGTACCCAAACCAGAGGGAAAAAGAAAGCGCCGTGCCACTTCTGCCGCGGCCACTGCTGCAGCAGAAGCAGAGAGCAACCCGTCAAAATTTCTACACCCTCGCCACATGGCGCATTTAATGTGGAGTTTTGCTCGGTTGGATTATCGACCAGCTGAGCCTTCGTTCTTTACGAAATGTTTAAAACACCTCGAAATAAATCCTGGATTGTATTGCCTAGAAGACCTCACCGTGATTCTGTGGTCCTGTTCTCATCTCAAAATAGAGGTACCAGAAAATGTAGTTGTGGCTTCAGCATTACGAGCTATAGCTCTAGCCCCCAAAGAGCAATCGCCAGCAATGCTGACGTCAGTGCTTCGGCATCTCTCTGCTGTTGCCGCTGCGAGGATGCAGCAACAGCAACAATATCAGAGCAGTAGAAGCAATAGTAACAGTAGTGATGCTCTTTTCCCGGTTGAAGTGCGTAAATATGCAGCTCTGTGTGCTGCGTTATTAGCCCCTGTTGTATCAAAATTGAGTCCAGAAGATCTCTCATCAACAATCATAGCTCTTGGCACCCTAGAAATGGCAGCAGCACTCCCGAGGCAGGTGACTTTACAGCTTCAAAAAGCCTGTTTAACCTCTGCAAACAAGTTCACATCCGAAACGATACCCCTGTTAGCCTGGGGTGTGGTTCGTTTGAGGTGGCAGTCTCCTCAGCTTGTTGATTCCTTGGCATCTGCTGCGGCTGTGCGCTGTGCCCTGCTGCCTCCAGAAGGATTGGCCCAACTGGGGTGGGCTTTTGCTGCTATGGACAGAACGCATGCCAATTTAGCTGCTGCGTTAGTGACTCAATGTACAGTCAAGCTACAAGGCTTCTCCGCGAGAGACAAGGCCAGGTTAGCTTGGGCCTTTGCTCATTTAGCTCACCGCCATGAAGTTATCTCACAGAAATTTTTAAGTGGCTTTATTCGTAGTTTCGATAGAAATGAGCTTTCTAAACTTGATGCTGTGAGTGTAGCTGCGATTGTGTGGTCGTGTGGAAGGTTGGAACGCCATCCCGGGCCTGTATTAGAGGCAGCAGCCCAGAGAGTGCTTCAAAACTCGAATTTTTATTCGAGAGAGCAGTTGGCGCAGGTCAAGGCTGTATTAATGAAGCACAGCAGTAGCTTGGAGTTTTAGGAAAGGTCGATTGTATCTATCTATCTATCTATTTTTCGGTGATCAATCCTGCTTTGAATTCTCATAAACGGTCTACTAGAATATCAAATAGACCGCTGTGAGTACACTTTAAAAAACAAAACGCATGGAACCCGTTAAAATTCTCAAACTCTCTCCTTACTGTTCTCTTATAAAAGAACTGTGTACTCATTAAATAGATATTTTCGTATATTGTGCCAATTTCTCTCATATCGTTCTCAATGTATACCATTCTCTGTGCATTTTTAACCCCTTTCAAACCCTTCTTATGTTTTCTGTAACACCTTTCCTATCCCACTTTCCCGCTCTGGCTTTTTTAATCTTCTCCTTTCTGTTTGCTTATTAGTCTCATCATACCGAGTGAGCTTACAAGAAGCGACGTACTGTAGATCGACGCAGCAAGCTGCCTAGGCTGTATAGATATCTTTTCTTTTGCTCTTTACAGTAGATAATTTCAAAAAGTTGCATTACCCATCAAATTAAAAGGTCACGCATCCTACAGCAAAAATAATGCTAGGGAAGAATGCAGCAATGTTTAGACGAGAAGACAGCCACCCAATTGTTCAAGAATAGCATCGATGCACTGCAAAAAGAGACAAAGTGACGGAGGAGAATTGGAAGAACAGTGAATTGAAGTTTACCTCGTGTTCAACATTATTCAAATATCTATGTTATAATATTCACTCTATTAGAAACTATGCTGCCAATTTTAACTATGAATATACTTACATCTCCATCTTCCAAGCCAATTTCTTGAGGAGTCTGTTCAGGTTTGACCCTCTCACCGTCGAAAACAAACCTAACTTGAGCAACATCCCAAGCTTTTTTCTGGCAATACGCGTCCAGAACTCTGCCGAATTTAGTTGTAGCCTTGATTTTGAAGACAACCTCGCCGCCAGCTTGGTCTTTTACCTTGAGTGAGATAACAGCGTCGCTGCCTCCCTCGAGCTTTGGCTTGGTCTCCTCCATTGCTGTTGTTTGAAATTTTAACCTGAAGGACAGTAGAAGACTGGTATAGTAAAGATCGTTATTGAATTTGATGATGCTTTAGACAAGATTAAATGAAACAGTGGCTATGAAAATAAAGTGATCACAAATTTGAAAAATAGCCCAGAATTTAAAATTTTCAGAGAGTGTGTGCTTGAGGCCCTTACCTGAAGGTAAATTAAGGTCTGGTATGTTGTGATATTTTAATATAATTGTGTGGAAATTGTGGAACCCGCAGTTAATTTGAAATTAGGGCCTGCTGTGGTCGGACCAATATGATAAGCCAGGCTCCCAAAAAATCAGGCATTGCCTTTATTTCGTTGCTTTTCATAACACTTTTGATTTTGTTCAAGTAATCTAAGGAAATCAGAACTCCGGATTGGAGAGTCGGCTACCTTGCATTTAATTTTCTCTCTAATATATGACCTCCCAAAAGGCACAATAATGCCTCGTTTGCGAGCAATACCTCTTCTTTGCACATGTTGTATATTGTATATGTCGATATGTGTGCACGGAGCTGCTCCGAAGACTCAGCAATGGTTGCATGGCCGAGATTTATCAAAAAGTAGTGAACCCTGGATCGAGACCTTAAGTTGGAAACCCCGCGCTTTTCTGTATCACAATTTACTCTCTGACGCCGAAGCGAACCATCTGGTCGACGTAGCCAAGCCATTTGTAAGTCTTAATCAATATTTTATGTTTCCACCGTCCAATGGCCCCCCCGTCTTCCTTTACCTTTTCTCTCTAGATTTAACCACCCCCAAATTAATCGAGTACTTCTTTTCGTGCCTTCTTCGCAGATGCGACGGTCAACTGTCGTTGGAAACAAGGGGGAAGACGTCGTAGACAATATCCGCACATCCTACGGGACCTTCCTTCCCCGGTACCAAACCGAAACTATCGGAAAAATAGAAGAAAGAATCGCGACGTGGACTAAACTGAACGTAAGCAACCAAGAAGATATCCAAATCCTTCGATATGGCCAAGGACAGAAATACGGAGCTCATTATGATCAATTGGTAGAGGATACGCCCCGTGTCGCCACGGTTTTAATATACTTGAAAGATGGCGTGGTAGGTGGAGAAACAGCTTTCCCAGAGAGTTCTGAATGGATAGACCCGTCAATCGGGAAACGCATGGGCCCATTTTCAAAGTGTGCGCAAGGAGTTGTTGCAGTAAAGCCTAAAAAAGGCGATGCGCTTCTCTTTTGGAGTGCAAAGCCCGATGGCTCTCATGACGAGGCCTCTCTTCATACTGGCTGTCCTGTTATTTCGGGAATTAAATGGACAGCTACGTTTTGGATACATAGTGCACCATTTCGACCAGAACAGCTGGAAGAACCTGTTCAAGTGGATGAGAAATTGAAGCCAGAGGAGTGCAAAGACACAGAGCCAGAGTGCCCTCGCTGGGCGGCTGCAGGAGAGTGCCAGAAGAATAAACCATTTATGATTGGGGATGATTTTAGCGTGGGTGCGTGTAGAGTATCGTGTAAAATGTGTGAAGATTGTGCGACCGATGATAGAGCGTGCAAATCGAGGAATAGAGTGATTGCTGGGTACCTGTCACTGGATGAGCTCGATGAAGCATAGAAAGGGTAGCGCCCGAGGGAACGGGGGAAATAGTGAAATAACCTCTCTTTTTTAATGAAAATACGTAGTGCTAATTATATATGTGCCTATGATGTAGTCTTCGAGTGGCAGTTCTGCCGTTTTCTAGAAGAAATGAATAAATAAATAAATCAGCATAAATAGTAGTAAATGTTGCTGGCCTGCCTTTTTTCTTCTTTTTATGTTTTCTTACAAATATATTACTCATTACTTATATCTCATCTGTGGAATATCATATTACTTTGTTACACTATCACTACTATTAAGGAATACCATATAAATACTAGAAACGAAATCAACAAAATTTTAACAATAAGCCCTGCTTGGTACAGCTGCCGGTGTAGCAGACGAGGTAAGAAGGCTTCTTGCCTCTGGACTAGTGCTGGCATATGCAGCCCCCACTTGGGCACGCAATCTAAACGATTCTGCTAAATCTAACAACTGATCATTGCGTTCTTGCTCTGCTTCCAGCGCCGCCACAAACTCATCTCGTTCCCTTTGCAGCTCCCCTGCGGCCGCCAGGGCCTCTGCTGCTGCCAGGCATTGGTCTTCTAGCCTTGCTTCGGCAACAGTCAACGCCTCTTGTAAAGCTGCGTTTCGTCGTATAGCGTCTTCTGCTGTACGGCGATTAACGTCCGCACCACGAACCGCGCTCTCTGCTGCGCGTGCTTTGGCCTTCTGTGCTGCAATCTCATCTTTTAATTTTCGAATTTGGAAGTGAGCTGAGTTTAACTTTTTATGCAGGGTAGCAATCACAGCACTGGTGTCTGAGCTATTGGTTTCCCTATTAAGAGCAGGTTTGACTAAAGAGGTGATTTCGGCCTCGGCAACAGCACGTGCCAAGTCGGAGTTTTCTTTTTGCAACCGCTGTGCCTTCTCTTCTGCACTCTTGACCGCAGCTTCACACTGGGCAAAGACATGTGCGAGCGGGAATCCTTTTTCTAAAGCTCTACACCGTGCACTGGTGATGGCGTTTTCTCGCCGCACAGATGCCAGCTCAACTTCAAGACTGAGCTGAGCTTCTGCTGCCTGCTGTGCCTGCTGCCCGAGCTCTGTATTTCGCAGTCTTTCGTGTTGTAACGCAGCAAGCACGCCGCTGAAGTCACCAGATTCGAGATTTTCCATTGCAGGGACAGACGAAGCGGCAGCTGTTGCCATTGCAGCGCGCTCTTGGGCTTCTTGCAGTTGTTTTAATAACACCGAGTTGACTCGTCTTTCTTTCTCTAATTCTGCTGCAAGCTCTACAGCTGCTGCGGTGGCACTAGCCGCAGCTCCTGAAATACTACTATGAGGGGTTGTATTACGAGTTTCAGAATAGTGCGAGTAGGTATGCTCGTATGCATTGTTATTGTTGTTGTACCTTAAGAGGTCCTCTTCTCCATCTCTTTTATCGTTGTAATCTTCGGCAAGACTTTCACCTACATATCCAGAGTCAGTTGCTGCTGCTTCCTGGTGTCGTTCGTGGTAGTGTTCTTCTTGTTGTTGTTGGGAAGTGTAGTAAGATGCAGTCAAATCACCACGTGCTCGAGCAACAGAAGCAGCAACAGCTGCTGCCTGCTCGCTCAAATCAAAATGCAACTCGGCAACATTGTCGCCATACTCATTGGTGTCCTCATGAACGGCTCCTTGATGATTCGCATCACCATTATTGTTCGCCCCAAGACCAAAAGCAAAGCTTTCTGATTGGAATACATCAGTTACAGGAGGCATAGCAGTAGAACTAACCCACAGCCGTCGTTGCAGTGCTGCTGTGGCGGGCACTCTTTCCTGAGGACGACCCCTTTGATGACTACGTTCTTTTATTGCTTTCCCAAAACCATCCTTCCCAGGGCTTAGGCTTGCAGGGGTACAACTGGGGTGCGATGCTCCGAATGCTGCTGCGTAGCTGCTGATTGAGTTATTATTTTTTCCTTTCTTGCTCCCGGGACAGCTACCGCCAACATCTGTATGGCCAGGATTGCCAGTACATTTATTGCTGGAAGATGTAGGTCTTCTATGAGGGAGTGGACTTGGTGATCCATAGCATACTGCACCACTGGGACTGGTGAGCTCAGCAATGCCCTTAGTAACATGGAGAGCGGTACGATGTACAGGTGATTGTTGTTCTAACTTAGGGAAGAGGGCTTCAGGTTTTGAAGAAGAGCCTGAAACCTCCTCCTCATGCTCATTAATTTGCTGTATATTTTGTTCCTGGTGTTGATTCTCTTTGTACACTTCATTAGAGTGATCAGCTTGTAGCTGTGAAGATAAACTAGCATGTGCGTCGCCATTTTCATGGCTGTCTACTCCTTCTTCTTCTAGTTTGAACTTGACAGAGCTTGAAGAGGAGAGGCGAGCAGCTCCGAGCGCTGCCGCACGCTGTAATGATGAAGAAACGCGTGCACGTTGCTGTCTACGTCGCTCTACAGAAGCCTCTCCCGCCACCGAGCCTGCGGTGCGCTGTTGTGTCCCTCCTCCTGCCGATGGTGTCTGTGCTCGTGTTTGCTGTGCTTGTGGTTGCTGTTGCTGACGAACTTTTGCAGCTTCAAGGTATTGCTGCGTATCCAACCATTTCAAATCAGTAGCAGGGACCTGAGCTCGGGTACACACAGCTTTAATAACTTCAATTCTATTTTCCAATTCCGGTGGGCAGCTTCCTTGAGGAATAAATAAACGAGCATTTCCAGCTATAAGAGGCGCTGCAAAGTGATTTAATAGCCCCAGCCTTGAAGAGCGTAGAATATGCTCTCCAGGATGCCCCTTTGCGTGCAATTCTGTAACTTCTGTCACGAGTTCCATCAAATTAGAAGTGCTTTCTCTCCCGTTGCAGAAAACTAAATTGAGAGAAGCAAGCGTGCTGTCGGCAGGATTGAAGACTCCCAAGGTGAGGATCGTATCTGCAGATTGTTCTACATGCCTGAAGACAACCTGAAGGATAGAGCCAAGGGCATCCAAGTGGGAAAACCTCACTGCCGGAGCTCCTCGAAGGCCGATGACCGGAGGCACAGCAGTTCCAATACAATTAATAGCTTTTGTCGAGCTAACGTGTGCCCAGCTTAGAGCGAGCTCTAGGAAACTATCCATACGGGCGACCACATGCTGTATAAAGGTGTTGGCGAGCTCTAGATCACAACCAGGTGCTAAAGTTGTTGCACTACATCCATCTGCCAGCCAACGTGCCACTTCATCTGCTGCTCCAGTTACATCATTCTTTAGATCAAATACTGTAGATTTTGCTAGTGCGATGTCATTGCCCCCTAAGCCTTGCAACTCTTCGGCTAATAAAAGAACGTCATTTGAGGGAACAATGCAGAGTGTTGGCCTGCTGGGCGTTGAGGCTGCCATATTATAGTATTGTGTTATCCTAGATAATACGTGTAATTAAGTTTTTTTGAGATTATATTTGCAATAAGCCAACCGTCGCAACCTGCTGATGCCAAGTTCAAATTTGCCGAAAAGAAGCGGGGAAAACTCTATTCCGACACCGCTTATAATTGCTCTAGGAATGTGTAATGCATTTTTAAAATAATCAAAAAAATAAGAAAGTCGTAGCAAAGAGCAGGGCAACGTGCAGATTTTCGATAATCTTGCATGATCTTCAAAAGGTTGACCCGTTTAAAATTTTGATACAAACCGCAAGACCCATGGACCTCGAAAATTACTAATAATATCCACAATGATTCTTTCAATTCTGGGGCTCCCATTCCGGATGATCCGGGCACCTCTTTCCGTCGTCTTCATTGTTGTCGGCTTCCGCCACTGCCGTGACTTTGCTTTACCCGTTGCTGGCCTGGACGAAGCCAAAGCTCAATCCATTTACTTTGCATTAAAACGCGCATCAACTTCTCCAGACCAAGAGCGTGTCGCTGTTGAATGGCTTGCTGCACTGCAACTTGTTCAAGTAGCATCAGCTCGCATCTTGGCGGAGATGGATACTATCGAGGCAAATTTGCAATTTTGGACTCGTCGTTTAGATGAAGGACGCCATTTCTGGTTTACTCTCTTCCGTAGAGGTCCTGTAGAGTTTGCAAAAAAGGTAGCACAGCTTGTTCGACGTGGCCGACGCCAAGAAGGCAATCAGATCCCTGAAAACGACTTGGTCTCTGATGCAGAGCTCGTAGAGAAACGAGTCCTTCTATTTAGATTGCTGAAAGCAGAGCTTAGTGAAGCAGCGGCGAAAATACAGGCTGCAGCAGCGCTGCTCTACCTCCGGCAACAGCAACAAATTTCTGCAGAGAATAACGGCACCGGGCCATCTACGTCACAAGGACGAATAGTTGTTAGTAATATTGAAATTGAGCAAGATTTGTTTATTAAAGCGCATACAGCAGTAGATTCATGTATGTTAGCTGTCTCTCAAGCGTTTAGAACTCTGGAAAGTGGCGTGCATGGTACTTTAGATTCTCAGCAAGCACCCGGTGGGGCTGCTACGGGCGATAGGCGAATGCTGTCTCAAGCTTTGGGAAGAGTACTTGGAGTTATTCCATTACGCAGAATTTGGAGTAGATCGGATGTTACTGCTGCAGAAGAAATAACTACGGAGGTGAACGATGCTTTATCTTCCCCTGGCACCACCACCACCGCCACCGCCGCTACAAATGAAATCGTACTTGCTGTCCAAAATGCTGTAGGATTCATTCCCATTGCCAATCCAGACACTACAGTTCACATTGCCTTGGTAGAAGCACGGCGGGCTGCATTATTACTCCAACGGGGCCCTCATCGCCTCGTTCCGCTCCCCGCTTGGCTAGAGATGCCATCCCAAATCCAGCAAAACTGGGTGAGATATAGCGTATTAGGTCTCGCTGTAGGCTATGGTACTGTCTTTATTATCAGGCATAGTCGTTTGACAGGTAGCCACGATTTGGATGACTGGGCTAAGGCTGCCGTGCATGCTGTCCGATCTGCCTGGGCGGAACATGTTGTTGGTCCTTTAGAGCGTGTACGAGGTGAGCTCTTCAATACGTTTAGACGCAGGCCTGCGATCGTATCTATGGGAGAATATGAAGCTGACAGAGATAGCTTGCAGCGTATGCTAGAAGACTTCAAAACTGATTTTATTCAAAGAAGAGGGACTGCAGCTGCTATGGTCTCCAGGGATACCAGTAGTGCTAGTAATCATACTGGCCCTGCTACTGGCTCTGGCGAGATAACTAGTGTTGCCACTGAAATAGAAGATGTTCAGCTGCTTGAAGGCATGGAATTAATGATGCGAAGCTATGAACAAGAACTCAAACGACCAGTGCGAAATTTAGTTAGCGGCGACTTGATGCGGTCTTTACTTATCCAAGTCCAGAAACTCAAGGTAGACACAGAAAGCGCCATGTTGGAGATTGATCAAATCTTACGTGCAAATGAATTGTCTATTTCTCTTGTTGCTGCTGTTCCTGCTTTCTTAATTGCTGGTGTCGTGCTGTATTCTCTAGGCAATGCAGTGACCCCCGCTCCGCCAGATCCAAAGAGGGAAGCTGTCCCGGCTCGAATGGCAATGATTGAGGTAGAACGCGCGTTAGAGACTTTGGCAAACTGTGAAGAAATGAATAGTGGAAGAGAAGGGAAGGTATCAGAGGCGGCAGGTATGTTTATTTTCCGGTTAGCTGTGGCGTATAAGGAAGCAGAGGAGCTTTTCCAGCGGCATCGAGGTATGTTTGGTCGAGAGAGTAGTTCAGAATGGAATAATCTCCGCGCTGATTTGCTCGAGTTGGCAGCTCCAGCACCTGCTGGTCAGAAAATGAGGACTGCAGCGAGAATGATGAGAGCATATGCTGTGTACCAGCAATTTTGAAATAAAGAAGAAAAAAAATTCCGATGACTGATACGTCGAAACGTTTTTTGCTCGGTTGTGAAAAGGATTTGTTTTTAAACTGCTAATGCGCGGCTGTTTGGTTGCCTTTAGGGTTATGTTGTATTACTGTAACGATCGGTAGTGGATAAGGTATATAGAACCTTGAAGAAGTTGACCGCGAAGTAGCTGTGGGCATTTCAAAGTGGACCCCTCTCGGGGAGTCTTCCTGTCAAAGCCCTAGGAGTAAATAAGGAGGATTGACCAAAAATATAATTCCGGGACTATTGTGCAAATTGGAAGTTGAAAAGCAAATATGTCGGCTGCAACGGCGACGAGCCAGAGAAATAACAATACTGATCCTTCATTTGGAGATTATAATCATGCAGATGCCGTCCGAGCTCTCGGCATCTGTTGGCTCTCCAAATGTTTAAACCAGAAGGTATGGAAGTTGAAACGTTTCAGGATGTAATTGACGCTTTAGCCAGCCTCAGGGTGAAACGCAAATTTAATCAACGCATTATCACAGAGGACGCCGCTCGTAACGTTGCATTGGTGGAGCTTAGTGAACAGGTGTTTATACTGTTTCGAATCAAATTAAGAGCCACATTAAATCTGATATCAATAATGAAGATTTAGTGCATGTTTTAAAACTGGATAATGCAAGCGGAGGTTCCTTTCACGAAGGAGACTCTTCAATGGCGGTACCAGTGTCCCCCGCAGTAGTGGACCCTGCTAATGGTAACACTCCTAGGAGCAAGCCTGCCTCTGGTTGCGTTAAAGGTGAAGTTACCGTTAGTCATATTCTTGGCGAAGCTTTTGAGTTATTTTGTGCCATATCTTTCAAAGAAAGGATCGTCCCTTTAGTCTTGCAAGACCGCCCGGAACTGCCTCCATCTGCCAGGACAATGTGCAAAGTCGAAAAAGTTTTCTTGTCAGATAGTGTCTCCAAAGAAGAGTTAAAGTGGATAGACCAGAAACCTAGTGAAGGCGATGCGTACGCAAGAAGCCTGGTAGAAAATTTTATTGAAGGCAGGAATTCGGATGTGGAGAAAGAAGCCGCAGCAGAACGGTTTGTTAATACCCTGATTAAGAACATCGATAAAGATAAAGGTTTCGATATCGTGGTGCAACTGAAAGAAACAGACACTGATAAAATTCATTTTATACTTGCCCAATGCAAATTTCGAAGTGACCAGGACAGTCCAACTGGTATGGCAGCAACCGTCGGAAAGCATTTTGACATCGCAGAGCAAGCAAGAACAGTGGAGGGTGTGCTTTGCCCTATGCATTGGATTGCCACGAATCGAGACTTTGAAAAGGCAGAGGCGTACTTTTCTAAACTTATTCAAAGTGGTTTATTGGTTATACAAGGAGCAAGTGCTTTGATAGTACAAACACAAGCGCTCCAGTTGGTCGACAAGAGCATTAGCTTTTTGCAAGAGTGGAAGGAGGGCGCAATAATACATCGTCAAAGAAGATTGGCAGAAATGGCTACAAGAAAATTAAGGCCGCACCAAGACGATGCAGTGACGAAGATTTGCGACCATTTTGCCACGCATAGTGACTGTGTTGCTGAAGCGAAAGCGACGGCGAGTAGTGCTGATAAAAAAGAAGAAGAAGAGGAAGAAGAAGAATTTGATGATAACTTCGGCAGATACGTCTCGGTAATCATGGCCACCGGAAGCGGCAAGACTTTGACCGCCTATGCGGCAACCACTGAGCTGGAGAAGAAATTTAATATTCAAAGCCCTTCTCTCCATATTTCGCCCATGATCCGCTTAGTTTTTCAAGATGCCCACGAGGTAAGTTCCAAAGCGAATAAAGTTACCAAGTAGGGCGACTTAGAAATCCTCCAGAAAACAGAACATATGTTACAGGCCGCCCCTACTTAGAACAATAACTAAAATTAGCTGAGAGTGCGCATTTTCTTCTTTTACTATGGTACGTTTGGACTTTCATAATTTATTTTTGTTTCGTCAATTGCAGTGGCTCGCTGAGGATATTGCTAAGTGGGTAACTAAACAGAGGGACAGAACCCCAGCAGAAATAGATTATAGTGATTACCCTATCTATTACGCAGTATGCTCTTCTCATGATGACAGCAGTCGAGGTTGTACCTCGTTATCGAGCATCCATATGAACGAGTTGGCAGACACTCTCGAAAGACATGCTAAAACGGACTCCCTGCACCGCTGTAGACTTTTTACTACGTTTCAAAACGGATCTCTGTTCTGGATGAAAGTGAGGGAGTTCTGCATACAAAGGTACGGAGATCCACTTCATCGAGTATTTGGAGTCGCCGTCCGGGATGAAGCGCACACTGCTGCTGGCCTTGGCAGCAAGTCATACGCTATGGTGCTCAACGTCCGATCACAATATTCTCTTAGCTTTACTGCCACTCCTAAAATCCAAAAAGGTCGGTTTGAAGAGCACACTAAAGACGATGCAATAAATGAGGAGGAGTTACAGAAGGGTAAAATGACATACCTGCATTTGAAACATGAAATCATGCTGCCCTACGTAGAAAATACAGAGAAAATTACCTGCCCTCTTCACAAAGATAATACTAAGCGGCATCCTTTTGATTTCTTATCCGAAAACCTTCTCTTCGAAGAAATTGAGTCTACAACTAGTACTACAGATCCTTATGATTGGTGTTATTTTCAGAACCAAGCTGAAGACCATAATAAACCAATGATAGTTTTTTTTGTGGAACCTGTCCAAACAAGCATTGTTGATAGCGCTGCTTCCGGCAAGTATGACGATTTATATGATCTTACGAGAAAAAACTTTCGATTTTTTGGGCCTCTCTTTCCACCTTCCGACGGTGATGTGGCTTTGACCAATGACGGGTTATGCTTTGGTGTAACTAAAAATTTCAAAACCCTGTGCAAACCATGGGGTAAGAAAAGAGACTTGGTGATACATGATATGTCACCTTTTGGTACTGGAAACTATATTGGACCCATCATCCATACGCTATCCTACCAAGAATGTATTGCTAGTGAACGGTTGTCTGGTCCTCGTCTCGTGATGTTGAAGCCGAGAGCACTGGAAGAGAGCGAATATAGGTCGTTTATTTTGAAAAAGAACCTAGAAAAATTGCTTGGACGTGATGAAATAACGAAGAAGCACACTGCCCCTGACACAAAGCGCTGGAGGCTTAGCATAAATAACAGGGTAGTTGAAGGCACCTCTCACCATTTCAGAGCGATGCAACAATTGATGGCGTGCTTCCAGCTAGTTAAACCTGTCTACCGTGTTGTAGTTTTCTGCACCAAAGGGGAACATGCTCAGGAGTGCATGGATATTTTCCACGCTTTGCTTTCGAAAAAACGCGATTTACGTTTGAACGAAGAAGGACAATCGCAATTTTATGTGTGCAGAATCTTTTCAAGTGATGTGCATACCAAGGAAACCATGAGCTACAGTGAACAGCAAGAACATCTTCTTAAGTTCGCTAGACATAAATACGGAGTGATATTCAATGTGAGACTGGTAGGAATCGGTGTCGATATGCCTGGAATTGACGCTGTGCAGATTGTCCCTGTAATGCAGTCTGTTAGCAAAATTATCCAGGGGTATGGCCGTGCAATGAGACTTGATAGCAAATTTGAAGAGCAGAAAAAGGCAACATTTATCATACCGGCAGTAAGCCCTTTCAAAACAGACTGGGAGGAAGAGATCAAAGTGTCCGCAACAGATCTTGATCTCAGCAGCACCCCTTCCCAGCAAAATGCCCAAAATACTTGTCATTTAGGGAATATGGAGCGCTTACTTTCCAGTAAAAACACCGTAGCCGCTCCCGTCCTTCCCGACTACGAAAACGCGTATCACTTACAGGTGAAGCTGGTCAAATTGATGCGTGATGAAAACGTAAAAGTTATCAGCGAGCGTTTCAGAGGAACTCAGATTGAAGGGACCAGCAATACAGCAGCAAAGGCAACTCCCAATCCTAAACCGTATGAGGGAGAAACGGCGGAGAAATTATTAAAGGTAAGAATCATGCGCACCTAATGCAGAGCTACCTCCCTTTTAAACTTCACAGCAAAAATAAAAAAACGGCATGACGTATTCTAGTTCCAACGCTTCAACTTTTCCCCAAATCGGACTTTTCAGAATATTACCCCGGACGCTGCCCCCAAAAATGTTGTTCCTATATTGGGTGAAGAACTCTCAGATATTTTACTCAAAGCATGGAATGCAGTTGAAGTCTCGGATTTGAATGGAGATACATTGGATATGCCAGGGCCCATACCGATATCAGAGGTAAGAGATGACACGTCTACAATTACTTTAAAGAAAGTGACACAACGCCACTTTCTAACATCTCGTTATTATATATATATGAGTCATTGCAGGAACATTTCGAAGAAGCGTGCAGTGTTCTTGCTAATGGTCTTGCAAGGACGTTTGCTTTGAAAAGGGATGATTTATGGAAATACTCATATTGTCCGAAGAAGATAAGTGGCGGTAAGGAGAAAGCAGTTGGTAAAATGAAGGATATGCTACAGAATGACGAATTCGGAGCTTGGGATCGAGCTAAAACGGAAATTCGAAGGCTGATATTAAGTGGGTTTCCGGATGCTTGGGGAATTAAGATTGAATGTGGCGAAGAGGTTAAAAGAAAATTTCCCAAAGGTAAAATTCCGAAAACACCTAAGAAACACGAAGAAACCCAAATTCTGACCATATACTCTCATCTCAGTGTCGAAGAGTTGATGGCTAAGCTTGATGAAGATATACCCGATCCAACTACCCCAGCCACCGGAGCTATCCAAGCGATGGAAACTACTCCAGCAACCCCTCCTTCTCCACCGACAACAACGGGCAGTACAGATGGTGCTGGCCCTTCTACATCCCGTGCTGCAGAGCAGTCGAGGGAGGGGAACCCGACGAATGATCCGGTAGTAAAAACACTTAGGTTATAGAAAATTAAACGCAGAAATGGCCTAGCTGAAAGACATTATGATTGAACATGTTACATTTTTACTATTGGGTGCGATGACGGTTGCAATATGAACACAAGAAGAGAAACACCTTGAAGATTAGTATTTATTTTTCTGAGCTAGATAGCAAGAGGATCTACTGAATTTGCAGGATGATTTTGAGGATCAGGATAATATTTAAAGTGTAATTGCCCAACATCTTCTCCTCTGACTTTTTTCCATCCCTCTTTGGTCACGTGATACACACTGACAGTACCACCAGAGGCAGCATCACGGAAGGTAGCATGATAAATAGACCGCTGACCCAATTCAATAGCTTCATCTACAGTCAAATCCCATTTATATCCATCGTCAAGCACACCGTAAGCGTACAAAGAACCAGATCCAACGGAAAACACTTTACCGCCAGTTCTCTGCCCGTCAGAGTCAACGTAATATAAACCAGGACCTGCTGCATCCCAGCCAGCAATCATAGTTCCCATAGAGAGACCCATACCGCGGTATGAGAAAACAGTATTCGCCAAGAGTTTAGAAGCTGCACGGACAGTGATTCTTTTGCCGTGGCTAAGTTCATAAAGACGGCACTGGCGACCGAGGTTACGTTCCCAGAATTGGCAATCAGCAGCACCACCTGCCATGGTGCCGAGTAAGAATGGGTTGATTTCAATGACCTTTTTGACGGTCTGAGAAGCTGCAGGACAAAGAGGGATCGTACTAATATGAGTTTCAAATTTTATTTAAGACAGCGATCAGATTTGAAGGGAGAAGATTGAAGCACGTACAGATATATGAGCCTTGACTAGCTCTAGAATCAACTGCTATGATGATGCCACCCTGGAACACAAATCCTAGGGTTGTCGTTCCATGATTAGGCTTGACATATTCTACAACCTCTCTTTCGAAGGAGTCCAACTGCATTAAACAGGGAAAGATGTGTGATCACAAGGAAAAAAACGACAAAATCTCAATTAAATAAGCTCCTAAGTCTAAACTTACATCTGCTACAGGTGGTAACGGGAAGCTCGCAGTCTTCAAGTCACCTCCAGCTAATGCTCCAGCAGCATCGATGCCACAAGCTTCGCGAGCAGGAGCATGCCGAGACTCCAGCATGGAAAAATCTAACGATTGCATTTCAGATACTATTTTATTCTCAACAGACGGTTCCAAAAGATGTCTCCAGAGTCGAGTGATCGGGCGGGTTAATATGTTTGATCAGTTTCTCTAGTGTCTGATATTTGAGTTGTAGCACTTACTTTTGATTGAAAGAACTAAACTGTTAGAACAGAAATAGGTTGCAAGCTTTTCTTGCTCATCAAGCTATTTCAGATGCTTTGCTTTTTGGCTGACACTGAGGCAGCATTTCATGATGACAACAGTGTCAGCGGACAGAACCTCCTCTCCCTTTTCTATACCCTTCCCTATCATTCAACCCAAGAACTCTTACAAAATACATCAAATTCAACCAAATTTATCATTTACCACGGAATTTCTTCGCCGTTCCACCCCAAAAATCTTCCGTTCAATTCCGCCGGCTTTCTGCTCTCCAGCTGGTTTAATAGCCCAGCAGCAGACGTTTTCGCGCTAATATTACCAGCACCCCCAACCATATCCGTTTGTACAAACCCAGGGTGGAGTACTAAGGCGACGATCCCGTCTCTCGACAGATCAAGTGACAAACTTTTAGTCACATTATTCAAAGCGGACTTGGAGGCTCTGTACGAGTAGTAGCCTCCCATACCGTTGTTATCTTCCACGCTACCCATTTTGGAGGTCATATTAGCAACAATACTCCCAGGCTTACCTAAAAGGCCCTGTTTGTGCAGCTGCTGTGTGACAAGAAGGGGCCCAACGGTGTTGGTCATGAAGAGACGGATCATTTCCTCGGCATCGACGTTACCGAGGCTGGAAGCTTCAAGGATTCCAGCGTTGTTAATTAAGAGATCAACATGTTTGACATCATGTTTGGTCTTCAAATCAGCAGCCCATGCGGAAATAGAAGCAGGGGAAGAGACATCTAGTTCTGTCACATGAACGTCGGCTGAGGCGGCGAGTTGTTGCAATTCAACGGCTTCGCTTGGTTTGCGTGCAGAGGCGTAGACGGTATTGCCTTTGGCTGCGAGCTGACGGGTAAGCTGAAAAGTGTAAAATGAGAAGGTTATGAGTTTTTTTAAGGCAAGAATCATACAAAGAAATGTTTGTTGATTAAGATGGCGATTTTGAAACGTACCTCTAAGCCAATGCCCCTATTGGCTCCAGTGACCACGGCAACCTTGCCTGCGAGTGCCATTCTTATCTAAGTATTAAACGATACGCACTGACGCCTGAGCTACAGGCATTTTACAGCTGCAAAATTCTCTACACAAAAAACAACGCTAATCAAAGCACAACATAAAAGGAAAAAAGAGCGCTATCTATATATCCATGAATTTTCTACGCTATCTCTATATTACGCGAACCCAGGTTCTCTAAACCAATAATTAATCTCAAAAGAAAGCACAACATATGCTTTCCTTCCTTCCTCTATAACCCCTTTGCAAATTTCTCCCCCGCTGCTGTAACAGCTCCACTCGGCAGAGCCGCAGGAGCACCAGCACGCTTACTTGACGAGAACAATCCTCCAAACACTGGGCGGGGCAGTGAAGGGTACAGCATATAGCAATTCATTACTGATGCTATGATGCCAAGGGCACCGACAGTGCGGGGCTTCCAGGGGCGGAGCTCCAGCAACCCCATTGCTAATAAAGCTTGGAATACAGCATGCCAAAAGATAATAGCATGACGCCTGAGTTCAGCAGCTTCTGCTGCTTGCCGTGTAGTGTATTCTTCGTTCGATTCATCTTTGCGCTGCATCGTGATACCTGTAAGGAAGATTTAAGATTTAGGGGGGGCGGTGGTGGGTCAGTTCCTCTTCATAGTTGATATTTTGGCAACGAAATAATCGCTAGCTATAAGTAAGCATATAGGTACTGTAATGGATAGAATAATCACTTACGGTTAGACTCATATATTTCAGTGACAATAGTACACAAAGAACCACCGAACCAGCCATATAAAGATGTCTTTTGAGCTCTTGATGTGATGTCTTTATTTGCCAAGAGACCCGCTTGAGATGCCCAAACCACATGATCTCCACCAAAATAGATAGACATAAGAATAGGCTTGATTTTATTCAAAATCTCAATAAAGATAGGTTTCTTAGGATTGATTGTGGGGTTGAGGACCAGAGGGCTTAAGCTTTCTAGAGGGCGGAGAATTCGGAATACCTTTCGTGCTGCAGCGACGGAAGCTTGAACTTTCTTAGCGTCTCCAGGGGTCCCAGCAGAGATGAACATAGCAGCGTATTGGACTGCTGCAAGAAGTTTATCCCTTCCATCAGATTGGTTGAGGAAACCCTGGGCGGCCTGTTAACGGAGAAATATGAAAATAAGATGAGTGTCGGTGTGACAAGATAAAGATACAAAGTAAAACACAGGCATTTCGGCCAACCATGGTCTGATTTTATACTGTTAATATTACCTTAATATGCGTGCTTAGATCAGCCATGGTGCTATTTACGTGGTGTAAAATAATCAATTTGGAAGTTTAAACTATTGGTGTGCTGCAGCGTTTCGAGCGGCAGTCACCCTTTGCTCTTACGGTCGAAATAGACTATTTGAATTATTTTTATGCGCTGCACGTTATCAAATGACGTATTTACGCAATGCAGCCAGCTTGTCAACCCTACTTTCTTTTCGGCGAAACACAATAAAGATACATCCAAGCTCCCATGTAACAGCTTACGCATTTTGAATCCAATTGAACACATTGGTTGCGTCGGCATAAACCCAAACATTCACATATATATGGGCGTCCCATTTAACGAGCCACCAGGACAACCTGGTGATGATCCATCCCTGCAACACAATCCTCCAGCAGCAGCGAATGAGCCTGATTCCGACACAGAAAGCTCGTCATCAGAAGAAGATGACGACGATCTTAACGATGAGGAAGAGCATGGCTACGGTTTCTCTTCAGACGATTCAGAAAATTGGGAAGACCCTTCAGAAGGGGGCATCCTGACGTTGGTCTTTCGAGCAGCAGAACATGGCGATGAAGCCGAGCTAGAACAGCTTCTACCTGCTCTCAGCGTCCATATAAACACCCCAGGAGCTGATGGGGATACTGCCCTTCATCTTGCGTCTTTATATGGTCACGTCGGTTGTGCACGAATCTTACTCGATGCAGGCGCTGAGCCCGACTTGCCTGATGAGGACGGTGCCATCCCTCTGCACGATGCAGCTGCAGGAGGATACATTGAATTAGTTCAGCTACTTCTCGATAGAGGCGCATCAGCTAGTATAAATGTTGCAGATTGTGATGGCGATACGCCACTTCACAACGCTGCGCGAGGTGGGAGCATTGAAGTCGTTCGGTTACTGTTGCAAAGAGATGCAGACCCTTCCCTCACGAATAATGCAGTGAAGACGGCGGCTGGGTTGGTTTCTGGAGATAATGAGTTGCATGAGTTTTTAGTAGGGGCTGAAAGGATGTATATCGAGATGCAGGAGGCGAGGGCAGCAGCTGAGGAAAGTGAAGGACACCAGTGAAGCTCTTGAGAACAAGATGAGAATTCTTTATTGTTTCTTTCGTTGTGCGTGAACTTGAATAAATTAGAGGGTTGATTAGATCATTAAATTGATGCTCTTTCTATGAACATATCCATATCCATATATATTCATACAATAGCAAAAAGAAAGAAAGATAAAGAGCAAGAAAATTTTAAATGCCAAAAATATAGCAGAAAAGATAAAAAAGTATTCAAGATAATATAGTTTTCTTTATACATCACCAGCACCATCCATCCCACCATACATCACTCTTGCCAATACAGCAGCTAAAGCTAAACCAATGAAATGGCCCAACTGATATGTCATGGCCATCAGGCCCGCAGCGGTACCTTTAAACTGTGGTCGTACCATTCGAGGCGCTACCATATAGGCAGTCGTATTCACATATCCACCAGCTGACCACATGAAGGCAATGTACACAACCGCTGCTATATCACTATGCCACTTTGGATTGCTTTTTAAATAAAAGAAAAACAAAGGTTCTGTTGCAAGCTTAATGAGGGCGATGATCATTACCGGACGGATTGAATTAGGTTTGAAATATCTACTTCGTGGTAGTATTCTGCCTAGAATATCTGAAAAGATACGCACAAAGAAGAGAGCTTTCGGGAGAGCCTCTACTCCAATCCAGCCGGAAGATGGGAGATAGGTAAAAAAGGGGAATAGAGTCAGGGCGATGCCGCCTTGAAGACCGACAACGATAAGAGCAGGCCAGACGTCAGAGATGGTTGCTTTCAACGTATGGACAGAGCTTAATTCCTCTATTTCAATATCTGAAAAATCATCTACAATGCCTTCTAGATCATTCCCAGAGCCTGCTGCATCCTCTGCTGGAGAAAAAGAGGGAGATTCCGCATCACAACCGCTGCCGTCATTAAAAAGACCAGACCCAAAGGAAGGTGATCCTTCTCTACTACGTCTTCTTTCCCCCCCTTGAGAACTAGCACGTCGTAGTATCGGCGATGGAGTCCAATCTTCACGCGCTGAGAGGAATGTTTCGTAGGGCTCTAGTAAATTATACGCTATTAGCGGAGGTAGAGATGGCGTTTTGTACAATTGACTTGGTGTTGCAGCCGTTGTTCGTGGGCTGCCTCCTTCTAGTTCACGAGACGCGCCAACAGGCGTTGCAAACGTAAATTCTTCTCCTTCTAATGCACCTGCACCCGCACCTGCCTCTGCATCCCCTTCACTATTATGTACGGCACCGTTGCCAAGGAACGGAGCGGTGAGCTGCTGCCGTGCCTCTGCCCCTGTTACTCCAGTATCACCAGCATGAGCACTCGATTCTATAGCATCCCAATGCCTGAACAACAGACTTACAGTAGCCCAAAGGCCTGAAGCTACTATCACAGCAATGATAAGAAATAACGCCACTTGTTGTTCAAAAGTTGGGATGGATTCCAAGCCGAGAGCAATTTGTAGAATTAAAATGAGTGGGCCGGAGGCAGAGCATCCCAGACCCAGCGCTATTGTATTTTTATTGGCAAAGCGAGCTACCATTTGATATGAGGCTGAGAATGCGATGCTGCTGAAGAGGCCGAGAGCTACCACAGAACAAAGAAGAAACCTGCAAGGAAAAAGAAAAGAACAAACAAAAAAGGTCGGCGGCAGCAACCCAATATTATTAAATGTATATTCTTTTTTTTAGGGTTGATCAGGGATTTCAAGTCGTACGACAGAAGTGAGAACGTGAACCTACCATAGATGCTGTGGCATGAATGGAAACCATGCACAGACAAGCCCATAGCCTACCAGGCCAACAAGAAGCCGGACAAGAATGGTTTTGGCAGTGCCCAATGCTGCCTCGAGATCCTCATCAAAGAAGCTAGACAAGATCAATAAAGGAATAGAGGGAGCATAGTATGCTATGTTCAAGTATAAGAGGACTTGAGGGCCGTATAGAAACCGGTAATAGCCTAGTTCAGAGCTGACCGCGAGCCACACTGCAACACGCGGGTGGAATAAAATTTTGGTCAAAGCTTATAAAATTTCTAGGCTTATCAAGAATGCCAGTTGACGCAGTGATTTCAAGCCGTCACAAACCTGAAGTATACGCTACAGAAAGAGTAAAAAACTTCACTACAGTCCAATTTCCGCCTTTGATTTTTTTGTGATCGCCAATTTCAGGCACCGCAGCACCACCCATGATGTCGAAGGCCTTATAGCCACTCTCTATCCATTAACGATTTCTTAAATCAACAAATAATCGCATATTTTTAAACGGTGCCCTCTGATATGAATCTGTTTAACAAATTTTGGTCTCCTCATGAGTGATCACTGAGCAGTTCTCGTCCAAAATATCATAAGTTGCATGGGAATTATATTCACACAATAGCTATGTGTTTACATTTAAGAAACAAAGTATCTTTACAAATTATCAAGCCACGCTTCTAGACTCTCCTCTTTCTTCCCTGGCTTGCTACCTTGCCCTGTTGAAGACGCCGCGCCGATGTGTATTGGCACTGCTGCAGTCACTCCCAGCCCTAGCAGAGCATCTAATTCGTCGTCAAAATCATCTTCAGTTGCGTTAATATTCACTTTCTGTAGTTTCTCCGTCACTTGCAGAGACGAAGGTGGCTGTTTTGCTGCTGTTGTCGCTGTTGTTCTTGGCAGCGGTAGAGGCAATCGTGTTTCAACTGCCTTTTCTAAACCTTCCTCGAATCTAACATTAGAATCTTTGCTCGCGAAAGCAGAAATAACATCTGCATCGGCATCTTCTTCTATTTCTCTAGGGTTTTCCTCTGCAGCAACTACTACTCTACTCCCATTCTCGTCAATTGGAGGCGGCATTCTCAACACCTCATTCAAAGGTAGCCTGCTTAAACATTCTGCTAATCCTTTCAAATCAAAGGAAAGGCCTTGAAATGTATCTAATTCTGCAGGTGGTAGCCCTACTTCTTCATGTAAATTCACGCGCTGTCTAGCGTGAAATAGAGGATCTTGAGGAGGGAACTGATCGAGCCATTCAGCCAAGTCGGCACCCTGTGATTGGCGAACAGGTCCTTCAGAAGATTGATCTAGTTCATCTTCACTATGGTATCTATATAGAAGAGAACATACAAGATGCAGAGTAAGGCGTCGAATGAGAAAAAAATGGTTGAAACAGTTAATCAAGGCGGCGGCGGGTTTTTACCTATCAGCATTTGTCCCTAAATCTCTTATTTGACGGGATTTTGCAGCATTAACACGCCAACCAACTATACTTCGACCTCTTTCACGTACGCGCTGGTTCTTTTTCGAAAGTTTATGCTTCGATCTCGCTGCATCTTTTTCACTGATCTCCATTATGCCCCTCGAGCGTATCAATTCAACTCAGATGGGCCTTTAACTACAGACACAATATCATCGCACAGTGTTAAATCTAGCAAATGAAAACATAGCCTCAAGGAGTCTTGCAAGCTGCTTTAAGCAGCCTGCTTATTAGAAGCACCAGCTCTCAGAATTTCGCTATTTTTTATTTTATTTTTAATTCCATCTATTTGCGAAACTTGAAGAACCCGTGCTTCATTTCATCTCAAATGGCTCAGCAAGTTGTCATCGCAGGAGGCGGAATAATTGGAGCCTCGTCTGCTTATTTTTTAGCTCAAAAGTTTGGGCTCAAGCCGGTCGTTGTCGAGGCGTCAACCACAGCTTGCTCCGCGAGCGGCAAAGCCGGCGGGTTTCTCGCTCTTGACTGGTGTGATGGAAACGCACTAGGTCCACTCGCTCGAAAGTCATTTGCTCTCCACGCGGAGCTCGCTGAATCTTTACCACAAGACGTTGGCTATCGTCGGTGCAAAACTCATAGTGTGAGCATGTCTGTAAAAGCCGGAAGCAGGCCTAGCACTCGTAAGATTAACACTCTACCTACCTGGGTAGATGGTACAGATGCTATAAGAGCTTCGGTCATCGGAAATGAGGAAAATACAGGCCAAGTGCACCCAGAACGACTTACCAAGGCCCTGTTAGAAGAGGTAATTAAAAAAGGAGGGGCAGTCCGTGAGCATACTGAGATTGTAGGGTTGAAAATGAATGCCGAAACCCGTGCTATTGAAGGTGTTTATATTAAAAGTACTATTAGAAATAGTATGCACATCAACGACGGTCATAAAGAAGTTGAAATTGAGTTCCTTCCTGCAGACAACGTCATCCTGGCTCTCGGCGTCTGGTCTCAGACCCTCCAGTCAATCCTCGCAACTACGAATGCTGCCACTCTAAACACCAGTATCTTCTCTGGATTAAAGGTGCATTCAATGGTATTAGCAGACCCTGAACAGAAAGCTTCAGCCGACGCTTTATTTCTAACTTATAGAGGCAAAAACGGCAGTAATCTCGAGCCAGAGGTCTACCCTCGACCTGATGGCACTGTGTACGTCTGTGGAGTCTCTAGCGAAGAAGCACCACCTCAGTATGCAGATGAAATCGTAGCTGAAGCAGCAGCGATTGAGACACTGAAAGAGGTAGCGACGGCTGTCTGTTCAAATTTTAACAAAGCAAAAGTTTTGAAACAGCAGTCGTGTTTTTTACCGTGTACTGATGACGGGTTGCCTGTAATCGGTGCTGTGCCTGGGGTTGACAAAGGGTTGTATATAGCGACAGGGCATTCGTGTTGGGGCATTTTAAATGGTCCTGCAACAGGGCTGGGAATAGCAGAGCTTATTGTTGAGGGGAAGACGACGGTTGACTTGACGGCATTTGATCCCGCGAGATATTCATTTAAAAAGAATAATTGAGGTGGGGGTTTTTACTTGATGTGATGGCAATCTGGTTGTGTTTATATTAGATACATTGTAATATGATGGTATATACTTGCTTGGGGGGGGGGGGGGGGGGGGGGTGGGGGGGGGGTGATTGAGGGTAAGTGAGACGGTGCCGCTAGGGGCAAGGAATCTCAGCAGGGCACGCCGTGTGCCTCTTGGGAATCTTGAAAGCAGCTTGACAACTTTTGACGCTATCCTATAATTGATTTTATTCGTAATTGATAAAATTTCTCCGGAGCTTTATAGAGTAATTTTAAACGCAACATGTCATTCTGTAAATCTGTGACATGATGCAATCTCTCTCTCCCCGCACTCCTAGAGAAAATCAATTGCCTCCCGAGCTGATCATAAGAAATATCACTAGAACAATTGGTGACAAAATCCTTTGGAGTAATATAAGCTTTTCTGTACGTCGCGGAGAAACAATCTTCATTAGGGGGCCGTCAGGAGTTGGCAAAACTCTTCTCCTCCGTTCTTTAGCTTGTCTGGACCCTATCCAGACCGGCGGGAGTATCACATTTGAAGACAAAACACCGGATCAAATCACCATTCCCAAGTGGCGTGCTTTGATTACCTACGTCTTTCAACAACGCATTGCCTTTCGTGGGACCCCATCTGAACTTTACTACACAGCTCAACGCTTCTCTGCTCAACGAGGTAGACCCCGTGGAGACCTCCCTGCGATTATACACGAATTAGGACTTGAACAAGCTGTTTTAAACCAACCCTGGTCTGAGCTTTCAGGTGGTCAAGCACAACGCGTACAAATAGCAGTTGCCGTTGCTTTGTGTCCATCTATACTCCTTTTAGACGAGCCGACCTCTTCTCTAGACGTTGAGTCTGCCCGTAGAGTAGAACGTGTACTTAAAAATTGCGGTGCAGGGTTAATTTGGGTTAGTCACGATCCTCAGCAACCAGCTCGAGTTGGGGGAAGGGTTTTAGATTTGCCAGGCGGGTTTGAAAGCTTAGTGAGTACACCGCCAGCATCACCTGCAGTGGCTCAGCCTTCTAGCTTGCCTAAATCCAGTAAGAAATCAACAGTAAGGCGTCAATTGATTCCTTCTGACGACAACGAGGATTAGGCACATAATCAATTAACTAATCAAGAAATAAATAGGTGACAAGAACCAACGGTGTTTTTTGACAGTACAGGCAAAAATATAAAGTTAAACAAGCAAGTATGGTATTCCAAGACGCAATGGAGAGTCTCATAGGCTTCTCTTCCGAAGAATTGCGCTTTTTAGAGGCAGTAAGGCAAGGAAGCCCTGCAGAACGTGATGCCTTCCAACAAGCACTGTCTTCGACCGTTCATCAAGCAGTTGATCATTACTCTGTCAGCAAGTATTCTAGCAGTATAAATCTAACATCTGGATCGCCTGAAGCCGACCCTTCTGGCCCAGTAGAGATCCCTCTACCTCAGCTCTTTCTCTCAGCACTACCACTCGTTTTTCTTGGCGCCCTCTCCGCCTCTCTCCGCCTCGGTCTCCATGGGAAGCTGGGTATAGCTGTCGTACGCTGTGCCAGTCAACTTTCCATTTTAGGTTTCATTCTGGTACCTATCTTTGTGAGTAATACCTGGTGGTTGACCGTCATATATACTTTATTCATGCTGTTGGTTGCCGCAGCGGAAGCGGTGTCCCGCCCGGCTCAAGCCTATGATGGAATGCTTTTTTCAGTTCTTGCAGCGATGGGTATAGCATGTTCTGTTTCCATTACCTTTGGTTTAGCTGCAGTTGTACGCGTAACACCCTGGTACGATGCGCAATACCTCATTCCCATGCTGGGCATGATGCTTGGGAATTCGTGTTCCTCAGTAGCTGTCGGCTTGTCCGCTGTTCTCGAAGAGCTCTCTTCTGGGAAAGAAAAGGTTGAAGCGTTGCTGGTATTAGGCGCCACGCGGGTTGAAGCGACGCGAGATGTCGTGGTAAGAGCGACAAGATTATCACTGACGCCATTGTTGAATTCGATGAATGTAGTTGGAATAGTTTCAATACCAGGAATGATGACGGGGCAGATTCTGGGCGGTTCCGATCCATCCGTAGCTGCCCGGTATCAAACCATCATTTTCTTTTTAGTCGCACTCAGTTCCAGTGCCTCCGCAATAGCCACTGTCTATGCAGCGGTGTTGACGGTGTGTGATAGTAAGCATAGACTTCGAGCTGAAAAATTAAAGCCAAGAACGTCTCGAACAAGCGGTGCTGTTACGTGGATGGTAGAACAAGTCAAACAGGGATATTTAGAAGCGAAATCTGGGGTTAATTCTGCGGGAAGAAAGTTTAAAAGAGCGTTTCAAGCCCCACCGGCGCCGAGGAGTCGGCATCGGTTTTCAAGTTACCTTGCTGCTGAGGAAGGGCGAGGTGGTGGTGAAGCTGAAGTGGAACAGCCCTTGTTGCCTACGACCCCACCTTCACCTGTGCCTTAACAATTAACAGAAAATAACAGACTTTGTAGAAAAGTATTGGTGTAGAAATATAATAGAAACCGGAATGAGGCCTCCAAGTAAGGTGAAAGCCATATACGCGTCACGCCACGGCGCTGTCTGCCGGAGTGCCGCGGCCTAAATGCCCAATTTGCTTCGCAGGCTCGCAATTGATATTCTCTATAATATGAGCAAGTTGAATTGTAGCTCCAAATGGGTTCTGTGAATACAAATACTTACAATACTCTATCGAATTGTAATTGTAAATTGTTGAAATAACCGAACTATTTCCTGAACTTGATGGTGGTTTCTTCGTGAATTATACTTTGGATTATCAACACGAGTCCACGAAACATGACAAGAGCTTCTTTTGTCATACTGACAGTACTTTTAATGGTTTCGATCGCCCATGCCCAAGACAATGGTGAGCTTTGACCCTTTGTTAGCTGCCTCATAATTAAACCGGCCCCAATACCTCGTAATTCTAACGACTGTTATTTTCTCCCCTGATCAGGTTCCTGTCCCGAGGGGTTCTCAGGTCCTAAATGTTCACTGTGCTCAAACGACCTTGCATGTTCCGCTAGCACAGGCAACAGCGGCGCCACCTGCAACAGAGACCTCCCCTTCTTATCTAGCTCCAAAGTGAAGTCGTTTGTATGCAATCCTACAGGTCCTGATCTTGTAGTGGGGTTGATTGCGCCCGATAGTTTATTAATTCAATGCCACACAATGGCGGGAGGTGGCTCAAGTGGTGGTGTTGACGTTGCAGCGCCTCCTAACCCTGTAGAAGACAGCGCCCCTGCACTTGCATTAGCACCCGAAGTTGCAGCTTTCTCTCCGCCTGTTATGTTACCCTTCGAAGGAGAAGCATCATCACCGGTGGCAGTTCCACCTGTTATCAACAGCGACACCGGAGCGCCTGCTCCTGGCCTTGTCGTGAACGGAACCGATATATCAGGCCTTCTGGACGCTGCAGGACAAGCTCTTGCAGGTAAAAAGCGTCTTCTTCTCCAAGATGTAGCAGCAGCAGCAGCACCAGCAGGGGATCCATATTGTGATATTGGCTTTAGAGTGCAAGACCCTGCATTACAAGTCCAATGCAAAGCAAATGATTGTGCTCTTCAAGTAGGATCTTCCACAGTATCCTGTCAAAAGACAACGTGCGAATGTGAAGGTGATCCTACCTGTGCAAACAACGCTTTAGTTTCAAGTCTAATTAATCTTGTCAACGGCAAAGCAGAGCTTGTTTGCACCCCTGGAGCCGCCGAGGATCAGACTGCTCCTTGCATTTTAAAATTGCAAGGATTGCCTATCAATGAAATTCAAGCGAATTGTCAAGCTGCAGAGTGTATACTTGCCGAGGACAATGGTTTTAGTGGCTCTAATTCTACGACGCCTGATGTGGAACCCCTTGCACCGGTACCTAATTTAAATATCAATCCCATAATTGCTGCAATCCCGTTGATGTTTTTAACCCTTGTTGTGGGTTTTGTGGGCACCTATACCTGGATGCACAGGTCCATGTGGAGCGCTTCTGCTGCTACAGCCGCGGCTGCTGGCGGCACCAGTGGAGCGTCATCAAAACATGGTAAAAAAGTGAAAACACTTGAATTTAGAGATATATGCGTGAAAGTTCCTATGGATGCAACCACATCCACTAGAAAACATCAAGCTTTACGTCAAAAAGCGCTTGCTAGACACGATACAACGCACATTACTATCCAAACGATGGGCTCTGGCGGGAGTCACTCTTTTGCTGGTATTTTGAGCCGCCAAGCTCGCCATAAACTTGGTTTCAAAGGCTCTGAGGACGATTTACAACTCTCCCCACAAGAAGAACTGGCTGCGGTGGCTGCCTCCGAAAGCCAAGATTTAGCCTCCGCTGCTGACTTTGTCTCTCAGCTTCATGGCAACCCCGAAGCTGGCATGTGGACTGTTGTAGAGGATTGTACTGGAATAACCTCTGCTGGGGAAGTCGTTGGTGTATTAGGCCCCTCAGGATGTGGTAAAACAACCCTTTTAACTTCGATCGTTGGTTCTTCCTTGGAGCTCGGCGCTACAGCCTTGATGACCGGGGCAGTCTTGATTGATGGTGTACCCCGTCAAGGCCAAGACGTAGCCTACGTCCCTCAAGCAGACACCCTGATTCCTACATTAACTGTTGCTGAGTGTGTCCGTTATTCTGCTTTATTAAGGCTTCCTCGCTCCACTCCTATTGATCAAGTCCATTCTCGAGTTGCCAGAGTTCTGGGAGAGCTCGGATTGTCTCACGTAGCAGATTCTCCCGTGGGTGGATCTGGGAATATCCGAGGCGTATCTGGTGGAGAACGTCGTCGTGTTACTATTGGCATGGAATTAGTTACAGACCCATCAATTATCGTTCTTGATGAGCCCACTTCAGGGCTTGATTCTTACACAGCCATCAATCTGATTAGATCTTTAAGAACTGTCGCTGCCGGGGGGCGTGTGGTTATCGCTTCGTTGCATCAACCTTCAAAAGATATGTTTTATGCTTTAGATAGTGTGATTTTGATGGGACATGGTAGGATGCTGTTTAAAGGAAGGCCTGAAGAAGCTGAGTCAGCGTTGTCGATAGCTGGTGTGCCATGCCCAGGGGATACTGCTGTAGCTGAACATATGTTGAAGGTGGCAAGTAACCCTGTTGATATTAAGGCAATGTTGAAGATGAAGTATAAGAGCTCATCTGCAGCGTTGAATACGCTTGGAGGTAATCACACTGGAATGAAAAGTGCCAGCGCTCCGGGTGTTGTGGATGTCGCTGCTGCTGCTGCTGCTGCTGCTGCTGCTGCTAAGATCGATAGTGCCTCTGCTACTGCTTCCCCTACAGCTGATGGCACTGCCCATGCGTTAACCACAATCTCACAACAAGATACAGATGGCAATGTGGAAGCAGCAACCCCCCCTGAACAACGTTCTCTCGGGATAAACGAGTCTTTATCCTTTAGCAGCGTGGCGGTTGAGAAGCCTCCGCGTCCTGCCGGCTTCGCCCGTCAGCTTGCAGTCATGTTTTGGCGTACTTCCATGGATATTATCCGCAATCCTACGCTTCTCGTTCTTCACGTGGGTATTGCTGCGATTGTAGGTGTTCTCAACGGGGCTATCTTCTATCAAGTAGAGCCAACATTTAGTGGAGTCCAAAATCGAATGGGCGCTACCTTTTTTGCGCTCGCTTTACTCGCGTTTACTTCATTAACTACCGTAGATTTATTAATGAACGAACGTAATGTAGTCATGAGAGAGGTTAGATCAGGGTATTACGGTCCTGTTGCTTATTTGCTTTCTAAACTGGCTCTGGACGGGATGTTGCTCCGAGCGATACCTGCAATTGTTTTCTGGGCTCCTTTTTACTACATGACTGGATTCCGTAGTGGTGCTCCCTATGCAGCAACGTATGTATTCACCATGGTGGCGTTCAATTGCTGCATTGGGGCCTTGTCTATGGCGGTCACGGTTGGGTGCAACACGGCAGGGCAAGCGGCATTTGTAATGAATTTTACCTTGCTATTTATGCTTGTGTTCACTGGATTTTTGGTGAAAATATCCAGTGTGACGCCTGTATTAGCCTGGATCCACTTCTTATCGCCGTTTTTCTACGCGTTTGAAGCTATGTTGTCTACAGAACTGAATGGACAGTCGATTGATTTTGCCTATCAACCGACACCAGATGTGCCGGTGACAATAATCCCAGATCTGAAAGGAGAAACTTTCTTAACCAGTTTAGGGTTGAGTACGACCAACACAACGAGAGATATTGGTGTGTTGGTGGCTCTGTATGTGGCGTTTATGGCTCTGGCATTAGGGTTGTTCTTGTTTAAAATGCCAAGAAGTAGCAATGCTGCCGCTGCAAAAGCGGCAAAAAAGGCGGCGGGGGCAGCGGGGACAGCAACGGTGCAGGCACCGAGAACATCGGTTGCAGTGACAGAAACAGGGCAGGAGAAAGTAGACGATCAATTACATCATACCACATATATCTGACATAATATCGATCTTAATTCAATTTACAATAAGAGTAAATAAAGCGTTTTAAAATAATATATCTCGATATGCGATAAATTATCAATGAAAGTTCTTTTTTTTTTTCTTCTTTCTTTAACTTTTTGCCCTTCTTAGCTCTGCAACACCAACTTATACCCATATTTATTTGGAGCGGAAGTCTCTTTACCATTATCTTAGGTAGCGATGTGCTCTTAGTTCTTTTCCTTTTCTCTGCTATCCTCGTGTAATTAGACATACATTTTTCTGGCTTTCCTCCTGATTATGTACGGTATGGTAAGGTTACGTTATTTCCACGTTGTCTAAGACACGCTGCTGCCTCTAGAACCCTTGGTAATCTGTCGGTGTCTTGATTGGCTATTTGGCTATCTACTCGAGAAGACTCATATTGGAACTCTCGCAAAATTCAGCACAAAAAATCCCGACATTGCCATAGCCGTCTTCACGCCTCCACGTACGTAATTTAAACCTTGCACTGTTGCCCCTCGTGGGGTTGGAGGAGGACCGCAGAATGAAACCTGGGTTGCTACCATAACTGACTGGATTTGATGGCTGACGAATGGGCTAATAGGCTCCCCAATCTGGGCTCCATGTGAATTTCATGACCAACCAAAAGAGTGATGGGGTGGCATTAAATCTGCGACGCAAGAAAGACCGAAAAAGCACTCGATCTTCTTGCATCCAAAATCCTCGAGCTGTAGGACTTCCTAGCGGTTACATAGTATTTTTATAACTCCGAATAAAAGTTTGACGCGGCTAAAACCCGCCATTAATCACAGAATTAGAAGTTTACACTGAAACAAATTCAAATAAATTCAAACATGCAGAATACTTTACTCGCCAAACAGGGCGCTGCTGGCCGGGCTGCGTTAACTAAAAATGTCAAGTACGTTTGGGTTTTTGATTTATTATCGTCAAGTTGCGATATTACTTGCTAATCACTGACATGCATCATGAAACTGATCTGGTATTATTTCTTTTTCGCGTTTGCAGGCCTACTGTTGCTTCTGCACGCGCTGCTCGCTCGCGTTCTACTGTAATGACTCGTGCATATATGGATCCGTCTTCTCTTGAGGTTAGCGCTGCTCTCACTGCCTTGATTGCCTCTGGTGCCGCTGTCTTCTCTCTTGCTAGCGTCATTCGTAAAGCTAATGGCTTTGATGCTCGGGATAAGGCTTTGATGGCAACTACCGTGGCCACCACCGTCCCAGCTGCGGTTATCGTCCAGGAAATCATCGCTGAAAAGACTGAGGAGCCTGTTTTTGAGAAAAGGATTGAAGTCGAGGTTGAGCCTATTAAGAACGAAATTGCCATCCCTGTGGTCGCTGCTGCCGCTATCTCTGCCCCTGCCAAGGCAGTTGATACTTCTGCAGTTGCCAAGGCAGAGGAGAAGAAGCCCATTATTGTTGCTACCCCAGTAGTCGCCGCAGCCTCTAACCCCGCTCCTGCCGCCATCAAAAAGGCGGTAGAGAAGACGGTCGCGGAGATCCCCACCCCTGTCACCACTACCAAGCCTGCTGACATTCAGGTCGGTGAAGCTATTCTTTTTAACTTTGAAAACACCCCTGAGGCTATATCTCTCAGTTCCCAGGACGAAGATGTGACCACCACCCGAATCACCGAGCCTACTTTGCCCAAGGCTGACCCTGTAGTCGCTGCTGCTGTGCTCGAAGCCATGACTTCTGATGCTCCTGTAGGTACCACAGCCCCTGGCTCCAACAATAACACCGGCGGTTTTGGCTCTGAAGCCGCTTCTACAAAGACCATTGCCGGAGAAGAGCCAGTTTTGGAGTTAGTTGGCGCAATGACTGCCCCCACCTCTGCTGCCGAGGCAATGGAAGCTGCCCGTGAATACGAAGCTCGTCTTGCCCGTGTCCTTGCTGACGCTAATTTGGAGACTGCAACTATCGCTTCTACCGAGACTGCTACCGCCCAGAAACAGCGGTCTCAGCGCCTTGTCACAATTACCGAGCAGTACCAAGAGAAAATTGAGTCTCTTTGGTCAAGCTATGAAGTGAAAAAGGCTCAAGAAGCTGTTCTTTTAAGCAAACAGGAGAAGCTGACTATGGATTTGGCTGCTTTGGATGCTGCCCAGCAGGCGCAGGAAGAGGCTGCCCAGGCCGACAACAAATTTGCAATGGCGGCTCAAAAGGTAATCGCTGCACTGGCTGCTATTTGGGCGTTTATTATGGCTTTAGTGGCTAAAGTGACTGGAGGACGCTTTGGTGGTACCAATACTCCCGCTGGTGCGTCTGCTTAAGTAGCCCAGCTTTTCATGTTACCTGTTACCTTTTCTTTCTTCCCCAATGTTTGACTGATATGATATTTGATATATCGAGATATATCTGGAAGATGTAGTATTTTCAAGTTATTTTTTTCCACTATTTAGAAAAACAGCAGTCTGTTTTCTTCTTCAACCTAACGAAACGTCCCTTTATTTTCTCGGCTTGTTTGCTTATTATTCCTCGCCTCTCCTTGTTAAAAAATAAAAAATGACACGAGGCGGGTGATGCCTACCTTGATACTCTGTCTATTTTCGCTGTCCACGCTTTTTTCTCGGTTACTCGACTGTTTTTGAATCCTTCTCCTTCCACCCTTACTTATTAGAAACAGTAATGTAAAAAATTTTGACTCAGCCTAGTTATCTTGTCTTGAATAGTATTTTTACATCAGTTTAAACCACCATTATTTTCAGCCATCAGATAATAGTCTCTACAATACTTTTCAAACCCTTTTATTAATTCACTAGCATGCTCATATGGTGTATCAACTTTCTTTTCTGACACCTCGGTTCGGAATCGTTCCAAAACACGTCGTCGTTCTCTATTCAAATCCTCCGCAATATTCTTTTTCTCTTGTTTCCCACCTGCAGGCGAGGATGATGATGATGATGATGAGAATGATGAGAGCACCTCAGTAACATATTTTCGAGTCTGTACGTCGACATGATGTAGTAGACTCTCTGCTGTACCTCTCCTAGCTTCAGCGATTCGTGCCTCGTCAGCTTTTTCATCAAACGGAGCTGGAGCAGGAGGACCCCAAGCATCCTCGACCCGAGACCACAGAGCCTTCCCATTTATTTTGCTTCTAATATCGCTGCTCTTCTTCTTCTGTATTTCAAACGACTCTTCAATATCGAGTAGCACTTTGTATGTATCGGAGTCATAAGGGCAGTGTTGATTCTCTTCAGGAGGCTCAAATATTGCAGCTGTTCTTCTCAAAACTTCTTCAGGCACCCGCTGCCCTGGTGGCCGTAGCTCATTTCTTTCTAAAGCTGTCTCGAGAGGGCAGTTTATGTGAGCGTGAATGTAGGCAGCACCAGCAGCACGTGCTATACGCCAACACTCTGCTCTCATGCTACGGTAATGCATCGTATCGTCTACAATTACTATATGGTTTCTGGTTTTGATGGTCCTGTCGTTGGTAGAAGAAAAACAAATGGTGGTGGTGATGGCGTCAATGTCTGAGTTACTATTTTCATTTTGTTTGAGCGATTCTAGAGCTTGGGAGACTGCTTGTAATGATGTAGCTCTATGTTTCTTCCATTTCTCTGGATCGAAGTCTTCTAAAAAGTCTCCGGCTTGCTTGTCAAAATCGACAAGGGTAACAAGAGTTCCACTGGCTTCTGCCACTGCCGCTAAAGCTGCAGCTATTGTGCTTTTACCCGACCCAGGGATGCCGCATAACACAAGCATACATGCTGGGGACTTATTTAGAGTAATTGATGGCTTCAGACTTGATTCCATCGTTAATAATGAATTTTGTGATCACACATGATCTGTTTTTAAGTTTGCTCCATTGTTTGCTCAACACGAGAAATTCAAGGCAGAATTACATATGAACGCGCTGTATAACACTATTTTCATGATTAAATGTCTATATTTTTACTTTGCAACTTTAACATGCAAAGATACATTGAAATTATTAAAATACAACCACCATGCACCGGGCGGGGGGTATTGACTCTTTCTAAATCAAAGAGTTCTCGCCAGCTCCCACTAGATCTCTCCTTTTAAGTAAAATAATCATACAAATCATCCAGATGTTTGCGAAAATATAAACGCAAAACATCTTTCAAGTCCATATTAGTCGATGGTTGTTACATAAAAATGTTAGAAAAAAATCACGAACGTCAATAATTACAAATATACAGAGGTATAACGACGTCAATTAAAATTTTAAAAACTTTACGATCTATTTCACGCCATAGCAGCGTGAGGGGTTGTTGCCCACTGACTCTGAGGACTAAATGCAGCTTGCAGCTGTTCTTCTACACTATGAGGAGGCTGAGGGGTACCGCCACGATACAACGCTCCAAGCATACCCATAGCTGCTGCGTGCGCTGCAGGAGAGACCATTCCTTGCTGCAAACCGTAGCTACCACCAGAGCTGATAGAATCTCTACGTGCTGCCTTCATTGCAGAGGTGACTGCAGCAGCCATAGCAGCCGGAAGAGTAGTTTGCACACCACCATTACCCACAGCAGCAACTGCTCTATCCATATCCAAATGAACTGGCCTCATGATTCGAGGCGACAGAAACTTATTGACTGCCTTTGCCTTGGAACGAAGCCTTTCAGCAGTGGAAGGTAATACAGGAACGCTATCTAAGCTATCCCGTTCTTGGTTTCTTGCAGCCGCGTTATGGCGGGCGGTTTCAGCAGGAGCCATGTATTCACCACAGGCACCAGCACCCGGGTGCGCGCCAAGGGGGGAAGCATCCAAAGCTTGCATATGAGCCCACTCTCCAGCAGAGTGCAGCTCAGCTTCCCACGCACGAAGCTGTGCAGAGTGTAATTGCACCATGAAAGACAACACTGCAAATTGTCGTTGGGAAGAAGATTCTTCGTGAATGTTGGTAATTGGCTGCACCTCGGCCTTGCAGACCCACCCACCTCGTCTGTCTTTGACTGTAGATTCTATTCTAATGATTTGGCAATGAATGGTGACAGCGTGACCAGTGGAAGTCGGCATGATGCATTTGATGTCATCGCCAATGGCAGGGGCCCCTTCAACGCCGGTTGCCTTTTCTTGACGAGCAGCAAGTTTTGACATACGAAGTTGCTGCAGTTGTTTATCTGTAGGCCTGGTGATCTTCCTTTTCTTCTTGCTCTTGGTCCACACACTACGACTCGCTCTTTTGGTAACTGTCTTCTTCGCCTTGGGAGCAGCAGCAGTAGTAGCACCTGCAGCTGCACCAGCTTTGCCACCGCGGCCTTTAGAGCGAGGGTTCCTAGTGGCGACAACGTCCTCCTCCTCCACCTCCTGATCAGAATTGACTTCGTCATTTTCAGCTGCAGGAGTTGTTTCAAGCACAGAAGCGTTCGCAGCAGTAGCCTCATCATCGTGCTCTTCAAATGACCCAGGTGGAGGAGACAAGTCGCCATTTGCTGCAGCTTGCAACATAGCTTCATCTTCAGCATCAGAATCAGCTTCATCGCTCTGTTGAAGAGGAGATAAGGGCTTCAATTTAGAGGTAAGACGCTGTGTTTTCATTGTAGCCGCAGCCACAGCAGCTACAGCAGCAGCAGCAGCAGTGGCAGCAGTTTCAGTTTCATTGCCAGCAGAAGGCGCAGGGGCATCACCAATGCTTTCTCCAGCACTGCTATCTGTAGGCTCAGCAGCAGCAGCGACAGCAGCGACTCTGCGATGTTGAGATAAATCCATCTTTTTAACAACCTTGGGGTTTTTCGCTGCACCACCACCACGAGAAGGCTTTCCACTCGCACCAGCACCGATTCCTTTCTTTTTACCTTTGCGGCCAGGAGAATTGACAGGCAAAGCAAAGTCATCAGCATAAGGAGAAGGCTTTGTTGGTTTAGTAGGAGATCCTATATCTTGAATCTCATATTGTCTGGGTGAAATATCTGTAGCTTTAGGCATAGATCTCACGTTGGGCTTCGCACCAACAGCAAGCATGTTGCCTAGACGACCTCTTTTAGTAGCAGGAGTCCGACCAGTTAAACCAGCAAGCGATCTTTTACCAAGAACCGAGATGGTGCGACCGTGAGAAGGAGTCGGAGCAGGGGCTGTGACAGGGGTGACCATAGGAGGGGAGACCACAGCTCTTTCAACTAGTGCAGGAGGGGAGAAGAGAGGTGCAGGTGGGGGTGGTGGAGGGACGGCTTCAGGGGCAAGCACCGGAGGTGGTGGGGAAGGCATCGCCTCTACTGCAGCAGTAGTAGCAGCAGCAGGCTCGTCAACTTGTTCAGGCTCTTTCTCCACTGCGGGAACAGCAGGAGAAGCAACAGGGGCAACCTCTGCAGTGTCATTAACTACTACAGCAGCTGCCATGATGGTCTGAAAATCCAGCTCAGCAGGCACAGCAGGCGACTTTGCCACTACAGGCTCAGGTTGTGGGTGTGCTGCTACTGCGATCGCAGCAATAGCATCTGAAGCTGCAGGGGGCGAGACCACCTCAGGCTCTTCATTCTTCCTTGCTGCTGCACGAGCAGACGTCCGTGTGGTAGTAGGAGCAGGGGCAGCGCTCTTTGAAGCTTGTTGCAGTCTGCTGGAGGCGCGGCGCTTTGAAGGAGCGGGGGCAGGTTGAGAACTAGCTGGCTCTTCAGTCACTACTGCAGTAGACCTAGTACGCTTGCGAGGCTGGGTGCGCTCGACAACAGGGGCAGCTACTTCCTCAACGGCACCAGTCTTCTCTCCTTTCGCTCCCTTTCTCTGAACAGCAGCAGCAATTGGCTTTTTGGGCTCGACTACATCTTCAACTGCAGCAGCACTTGCACGCGTTTGACGACGCTGTTCTCTAGGGTTGATGACATCTGCTTTTCCTTTCTGCTCTCCAGCAGATACAACGGCAGCAGCAGCCGAGACAATGGGAGTGCTGCTGCGGCGGGTGGCCACTCCAATAGGAACAGCAGCAGCTGCAGCAGCAGGCTCTTCCACAACATCCATCTCCTGCGCTTTCTCGACATTACGGGTAGGCTTCACAGCAGCCTCAGGAACAGGAACTTCTAGTACTGCAGCGGCAGCTACATGTTGCTGAGTAGGGCGCGTGACATTTCCTCTAGGAACCACAGCACCAGTAAACCACGTAGCACGCGCAGCAGGCACAGTAGCAGCGGTGGTAGCTCCAGCAGCATTGCTCATATCTACATCTTCTCTTTCTTCCTGAGTAGTAGGAATGATAGCACCGGGGATTCCAAAAAGATTTTGCCTTAAAGGAGAAGCACCAATGCCAGGTGCAGTTCTAGCCACAGCACGCATCTCACGAGGGGTAGTATTAGGGATAGCTTCTAATGTAGCTGGGACAGGACCTGCTGCAGCAGCTGCAACATTGTCAACAGTAAAGAGCTGGCGAGGAGCAGCAGCAGTGCGTTTGGTGTTATTACCGCCAACTGCTCCGGCTTTGGCAGCAGCAGAAGCAGTGGGAGCATTGTCTCCTTCATGGTCTCCTTGAGGGGTGTCAGGCACAGCGCGTGGAAGACGCTCTTTCCTAAGGGGAGATGCTGCACGGCTTGTACCAGCAGCCTTAGTACCAGCACCACCACGGTTTCCATTAGGCCCAGCAACTCGATTTTTAGCAAGCTGATTATGACCAGCACCATCAGCAGCAGCAGCGTTATTACTACCACCCGCACCTTTACCGCCACCAGGGCGAGTGAGTTTGCTTGTAGGAGCAGCTTGATGCGACATGATCCCTCCAGCAGCAACAGCAGCTATTTGCTTTGCACGAGAAGTTTGAGGAGCACCTCCGACACGCAACTGCATAGAATATTGCTTGGAGTTGGCATACCGACGGCTTAAGAACTCGGCATCGGTCAGAGAACCAGCCTTTCTCGTTGCAGCGGTCGCCCCAGCGTTGGCGACAGAGACAGAACCATTGACGCCAGAGCCGTCAGCAGAGCGCAAGCTATGAGAAGCATTGCCTACAGAGCCAGTAGGATTCTGAGATTCAGATCCATTGCGGTTGTTGACAGTGTGATTACGAGCAGCTCCAGCTCTAGGTAGCAGAGCAAGTAGAGGTCCACGACGATTACCATTACTACCACCGGCAGCAGCAACAGCGGGGACAGGGGCAGGTTTCTCATTATTAATTTTCTTCTTCTCTTCAATACCAGCATCATCTGCATGAGACACAGTAGCAACTTTATTTCCAGGTGCTTCAGGTGTTTCACCACTTGCTTCCAACGAGGTAGCTTTAACTCTCAGTGCCGCCAAGCCACCGTCCGCATCAACATCATCCATATCCTCATCTTCCCACAATGTAGCCTCTAAACGGCGTACATCAGGTGCAAGGACGGCACTACCAAAGCGAGGTTTGACTCCTTCACGGAAAAAAGTTTGACCGCCAGATGGAATGGGTTGCATCGTGGCAACGACAATTTGAAGTAAATTCAGAATTTCAGTATATGTCGCAGAATCGAATCTACCTTGTGTAGTTGAAGTACCGCCAGTGGTAGAAGTCGTAATACCATGGGAAGCAATGGCCATACGTAACAACACCTGTGCCGCGCATGTCCAGGTAAAGACAACTTGCATTTCATACGGCACACGGGCTGCGTGTTGTGCTTTAAATTCCGCAGCAGGGATCACAGCACGAGATCCAAGTGCGATACGAACATCTGCCAAGTCCAGAGCGTCGTTAAGGTCTTCACAGCTAATCGCTTCGTGAGCTAAGACTCCATTAAAGGCGGTGGAAACTAATTTTTGGACAGATTCAGCAAGGGGTTGAGCAGCGACTGCTGGTAACAGTCGCTGCAGTGGAGATGAGCCTTCCTTAATTAACCTTTCTACAATGGATTTAAGACCAGTAGAGACCATTGTAATAGCTTGGTCCATAGTCAAAGGCTCTGCTTCAATGTTAGCAACGGTATTTTTAGTCTCAACACCAATAACAGCAGGCACAGCAGGCAAGCTATCTGCACGAAGCAGCTGACCGCCAGAGCGAATTGAGATTTCAGTGCGTTGCTTGAGGGCTTTCTCACGGAGACGCTGTCCACGGCCAGTTTTACCAACGCCATCGACTGCAGGATCGGAAGCACCGTCTGCACCAGCAGTTTTCTTGGCGTTCTTATTCGTTCTAGCTACTTTAAGTTTGGGTTTGCCCTCGTCAGTAGCCCGCCCAGCATACGGTCTCTCTAAAGAGCTAACAAGAACCTTCAAGGTATCGAGAGAAGCATCATCAGTAGGCCATAACTCATCAATAGTACTAGACATATTGCTTGCGGCTTCAGGCTCACAAGGAAGGCTTAAAAGAGCTGCAAAGGCAGGCCAGTCAAGAGATGGCAACGTAGCAACAGCAGCAGGAAGTACAGCGTTGATCTTGAAAAGATGCTTAATTGCATCTGAAAGAGGTTTGAATTCGGATACACGGTCTACAGAAACACCTTCATCAGCAGAGAGCCAGCAGAAGCGGACAGATAAAGCAGAAGCACCAGTGACGAGTTTTGCGGGCAGCTGCTGAGCGATAGCGGCAGGCAACGAGCCAGCTGCTGTGTATGCCTCGCTTCCTACAAAAAGTTTTGCAGAATCTTCATCAGCTAAAGCCGGGGTAAAGGCTAAAAGAACACCTTCTGCTCCGTCGTCACCACTGGCAGAGTCGGTCTTGTCTGCAGCAAGCTTTTGAAGGTAGCTACTGCTCACTGCTGTCTGCAGAGCTCGGACTAAACCTTGAGCAGGGATTTCTGCAGATCTAGAGGTGCGTCTAGGAGCCCGTAAATTGCGGCTTTGAAGGAATTCATCGTCGGTAGCTTTATCGATCAAAGACATGAAGAGGGCCAAGTCTTGGCTGCCAAGATCAGTGCCTGTGGGAGAGTGCAAGCTTAATGGAAGCCCTGCAAAGCGAAAGTGGTATGGTAGTTTAGTTATACGAATGAGATTTGCATGCTTGAAATGCACACCTTAAGAGAAAAATGTTTGATCGTCTTTAAATTTGCAACTTACTGAGCTCGGATGCTACACGCGGGAGGTAATGATTGACGGCGCAGTCCCCGCAAGATGAGTCATAGAGCTTATACGCAAAACTAATCTCAGCTTCAAAGTAGGTTGCCCACGTTCTAGCCACTGCGGACATCAAATTGGCCAATTGGGTATCCCGGTTGGGACCCCGCAGCAAGGAGAGGTCCACCACGAAATAAACGCGTCTCATATCAAAATACAATACCCATAAAGTTTCGAAGGCAGACAATTTAAGCGGGTGTAATTTCTTTCCAAATTAATTTGCCAGACGATTGCATTGTGCACTAAGATTATAAAACAAGGCGATCGGGCGGTTCTATAATATTACTAAGGATATTCTAGTTACTTCTGCAATAAAGATTGAAGCTTTAGAGCTCCAATATTTAGCTTGAAATTTTGAATTTTCTGAAACGAGCTTTCTTCCTTGCTGCAACTCCGCAGCATTTTGAGGCACATTAGACAGCTTTATATGTCTTGTAAGGGCATTCAATAAATAGAGAAAAGTCTGTTCGGCAGGCTAAAAGCGTGAGCAACGGCATTGCAGCACCTTGGTTTGTTGTCGAAATTGTCGTTGAATTCTCGCCAGTCAGTTATCCCAGTGGTCATTTATAAAGGCATTTCGCGGTAGCATTTTGTAGAAACAATAGTTGAGATAGTCTCAGGGAACTCAGTTGGCTACGAAGGTAATTTGAACACCAAGAACTCCATGTTACGATACATTTTGGCAGAAATCTTTGCCACAGACATCCTCCAACTGTCCCGTTAAGCAGCATGTTTATACTCGTGCTGATTTTAATGAATTCTTTGCGCATTTTCGGGAGCTCGCCTTACCACGTCCTGAGCAGGTGTCCCGATGTTAACTTCTCCCCGATTAATTCTTTTGTTGAATGCAGATTTAGGCGACCTATGCCGCTCTAATGCCACCAGCAGGACTCATGAAAACCAAATCCGAGGCCAAAGGCGCGCCGGAATCTTCTCTGGCGAGCAGTCGGCCAGCCAAAAGGCAAAGAAGTGGTGCCACGACCCGAAGAGCAGCAGAGTGGGCAGCTTCAGCAGATGCTGCTGCTCTTGCTGCACAGCATACCCATAGTTATGTAGCCAGTAGTCAGCAACAGGATAAAACAGACTCATCAGAAGTCCCTCTTGTCCGCGGTGCTGGAAGGGCACAAGGAGGTCAGTCCCGCCTTGCTGGTACAACTTCTACCAAAGAGAAACCAGCAGCAAAACCACCAGCAGCAGCAGCCCCTGCCGCTGTTATTGTTGCTGAGGATACAATAGAGGTAGCACCTCCCCTGCCAAAAGATATTTCCCTTGAAGCTTCCAAAGAACGTAGCCCTGCAGCTAAACGGCAGCGACGCATCGCTCGAGCCCACATTCCACCTGCTCTTTCGAGAGACCTGCTGCGAGTGACCGATAGGTTAAGTGGGCCACGGTATGCTGATACAGATGAGGGGCATTATGTGTTTACCATTGGAGATAATCTCACGCCTAGGTGTACGTTCCTTCTCTTTGAAGTTTCTATTTATCGTTTTTAATTTCCCCGCCTGTCCTTCTTCTGATTATTTTTTCTTTCTTCACCTTTGCCTTACCCTTTTTTTATATATCCTCTGATGCAGTCAAAATTATGCGCAAGTTTGGCGAAGGCACGTTTGGCCGCGTCATGGAATGCTGGGATCGTCGCCGCAGCGGCTATGTCGCTATTAAAGTTATCAGAGCTGTAGAAAAATACCGAGATGCTGCAATGATTGAACTTCAAGTTTTGGCCACATTAGCAGCGAATGATACCGAACAGAAATACCCAATTGTCCGACTATTAGAATGGTTCGAATACAGAGGGCATGTATGCATGGTATTCGACCGTCTCGGCCCATCTATATATGATTGTTTAAGAAAAAATGGGTATCGAGGATTCCCGCTCCACATGGCTCAAGCATTTACTCGGCAAGTGTTAGAAGCGGTAGCATACATGCATTCTTTTCAGCTTATACATACAGACCTTAAACCAGAGAATATATTGTTCCTGAATGACGAAGCGGTGACGCACAATCGTCCTTCAGGATCAAAACTAGCTCCACGATTGCCTTTGATAACGTCCATAAGATTGATTGACTTTGGTTCTGCGACGTTTGAAGAAGATTATCACTCCTCTATAGTGAGTACTCGACATTATAGAGCGCCGGAGATTATTCTGGGCCTTGGATGGTCAAAGCCGTGTGATTTATGGTCGTTAGGATGCATTTTAGTTGAGTTGTTGACCGGTGACGCACTGTTCCAAACCCACGAAAATTTGGAGCATTTGGCCATGATGGAGACTGTTATCGGCACCATGCCTGATTTTATGATTCGTTCCGCTACAAAAGATGGTGGCAATCCTTCTATTGTAGGGCTGTTCAATTTGCGTGGTCGGAATAAAAAATTAAATTGGCCGGAAGGTGCAGAGGGGAAAAGGTCCCTTAGAGCGGTGGCCAAATTAAAGTCCATGTATAGCTACTTGGAATCGAATACAGATCCTAGTGTGCATCCACATTTACGGTTAATTGTAGATTTAGTGACGAAATTAATGGCCTGGGATCCGCTTGTGAGGATCACTGCCGAGGATGCGTTAGCTCATCCTTTCTTTAGCACTGATCTTTCTTCTTAGAATATTTTTGACCTGACAGTATGGCAACGTGTGTCTGTCAAATTTTTCTTCCTTTACTAAATTTGAGATTTTTTCTTTCGACGTACTTTGGATTTGACCGACTAGAATGACTCTTTGCCTGTGATTTTGCGTTTGACAAAAATGAAGGGGGCAAACGGACAGCTGTTTTACTATGCCTTGCTTGATCTTTAGCTATTTCACCGTCAGATTTTTTAATCTCCATCCATCCACCGACCAACCTTAACAATGAATTTAAGTACGAGTATACTACACCCATGTTCAAATGTGATTATATCTATAATTTATTTAACAATAGTAACATCTAAGAATATCTAAAACACTACTCTGGGTAATTCTTTCCTTTACAAAATTTTCAAGACACCGCAGAACCAACACGGGTCACGTTTACTTCTTCTCAAGGGGGAAAAAGAGAAAACCACACTGAAATTAATTCCCAAAGACACTAGGCAAAGAAAAGAAAGGCCAAACAAAAAAGGCCACACTACTATACAGCCATCTCCACCGGCTGCACTTGGTCTGTTGCCAAGAGCAGCAAAATTTGTTATTTATAATTAAAACGGTTTCAGTATTACGGAATAAAGATAGTAAAGTCTACTGATCAAACTATGCATCTATCTACTATTTATTCGAATTAATTCGGGTTTTGAAGATGTTGCTCACCACCACCACTGCCTTGAAGAGGTCCTCGCCTGGCTCCCCCAGCAGCCAGCTGTTTGGTATCTAAAGATTCCAACCATTGTAACGTACCCCACAGATCATCATTATTGGTACCTTCTTTCAAGCCCGCATTCCCAGCAGGCGAAGCAGGCACAGCACCCCCACCACCACCACCACCAGCGGCAGCATTTGCCATGATACCTGCAAGTGCATCGTTATGCTGCACTGAGTTGAGTAAACGAAGAAGTGATTCATCTTGAGTGGCAAAAATCTTTTCCAAAGGCGAATCCTTCCATTTTCCATCTGCGTGTAAACCTAAAGGAGAGAGTAAACTGGCTGCAAGGGGCGAGATACCATGGCCACCATTCAGACCGGGAACAGGTTGGACAGGGCGAATAGGCGACGTAAAAGGAGGAATAGAGATATTCAAATTTGTGATTGCAGGTCTCGTAGTACGGCGAGGAGGGGTACTTTGACGCGGATTTTGTTCAGCACCTTTTTCTTGCTCTTCTTCTTCTTTTCTTTCTATCTCTTCCGCCAGGTTTGCCCTCCTCTGCTGCTGCATTTGCATGGTTTGAGGCTGGTAATTACTAAAGTATTGAGGAGGCACAGGAGGGTAAAATTTAGGAGGAGCTCCACTGTGACCACCATAGTGCTGCTGCTGCAGGGGCGACAGCTGGTGTTGCTGGTACAGTTGGTGCTGTTGAGCGAGGAGACCAAGAGGATGCGCATGCTGAGATACATTCTGACCTTGCATTAGAGCGTTCCATTGCATCCAAATTTCAGGACTAATCATTGTATTAGCTTGCCACCAAGAAGGAGCTGGAGGACCTCCCATGGTTGCCTGTGCCTGTGGTGGTAGTGCACCACCTCCAGAAAATGGTTGTCCATCACCAGCAGGATGCGTTGATTCTGTTGAAGGATGCTGGGAAGGGTGAGGAGGCTGGCCATAGGGAGAGGGTTGGTAAGGAAAACTCGGTTGCTGCGGTTGCTGCTGCTGCATCAGCTGCCGTTGCCACCAAGGAACCTGCTGCTGCTGAGTATTTAATTGTTGATTGAGTTGCTGTCGTTGTACAGCAACAGTATCTGGGTTATTGTTGTAATTATACCCTTGACCAGATGAGTTTCTATTAGCATTAGTTATCGTATCTTCATCCATTATCACAGAGTCGGTGTACTCCATTTTTCTGGTTTTATATCTTCTACGCTCAGGCAGACCACCTTGTTGCTGTTGGTGTGCCCCAGCTTGCTGCTCTACAGGATTAAAACGGTTAAACTCTTCCTCTCCTTTTCCACCGTCCAACCGTGCTGCCTCCTCTTTACGATCACTTCCTTCTTCCTCTCCTTCTCCGTTCCCATTAGAATATGCTAAATCCATATCTAAACCTAAATCTTCTTCTTCAGTATCACTTTCATTATCATCGTATCTTTTCTTTTTTCTTCCTTTTGCCAAACGCTTCGGCCGTGCGGGACCAAAATTGTATTGCTGTTGCTGTTCGTCTCCTTTCTCATCCCTAGGCCCGCTATACCCACCACCATGCTTTTTTGCTTCCCCTTCAACATCATAACCATCAGGATCTGCCAGAATCTTAGAATAATTGCCCAAGGGATAGTTAGTCACACATTGTTTTCCCTTAAATTTCACCGCTGCCTTGTCGTAGGCAACAGCCGCTTCCTCCGCACTATCGAAAACACCTAGATACAAATGTCTGTTACCTTTTACTTTCCCAATACGCGCTTCCCATTTACCATTGTAATGATGTTTGGCCACGCCCCGGTATTTAGTCTTGCCTCGAGTGAACCCTAAAGAGCTTCGACGGAGCTCTCCGACCACATCCTCAGGATCGCGACTACTTTTTTCAAGTTCTGCTATAAAGTCCTCATAGTCAGAAATAGCAAAGTTTGTAGGGGCATTCGGACCTAAATATGCGACTGAAGCTTTATCATAAGCCCTTGCTGCTTCCTCTTCGTTGTCAAAACCTCCAATGTAGACTTGCCGCCCTTTTGAGCGGCCGATTTGTCGGCCTGTGTGATCATACTTGGGTTCTCTTTGAAATTTAGAGTCCCAAAAATGAGCTTCGTATCGACCGGTAATCCGATGTTTAGTGACACCACGGAATACAGAGGTAAATTGGCCTGAATTGCTATTGGGATTGGCTTTGCTGCTCTTGGTAGGAACTCTACGGAAAGAAGAAGAAGCGGGAGGCCGAGGTGCGGGAGCTGCGGGAGGTGGTGCATCACCTGCTGCTTTTAAGAAAGCATCGACCTCGGCATATTCAACAGAATCGGTCAATGAACCAACAACTTCTTGCAATTTGGAAGCTTCTTTGACGACGTTGATCGTTACAGTGCCATCAAAGGGGCGTGCTTCACCACGAGAATCTGGTGATGAGGGGTGTTCCAAAATTTCTGCCGCTTTGGACGGCTGGCAGTATCTCCTCCGCGGACGCTGTTCATGTTGTTGAGGTTGCTGTTCTGGTGCAGGTTCAGGGCTCTGCATATAAAAGAGCGAGCCTGGTCTTGTACGCCTTCCACCTGATGCAGGTAGAAGCGTGGGAGGATCTTTAGGGAAACTTGGGGCTGCAGGCGATTCCGGGGCAGTTGTGGCGGCAAGAGCAGGATCAGCAATTGTAGCAGTTGGAGATGGCCGAGATGCGTCCTTTTGAACGTACTCGGCTTTAAATTTCTTGGTTTCTTCGGCAAATTGCTTGGTTTCTTGGCTTTCGGGTTGTGCTTCTACTTGCTTTTCAGCAAAGCGAGAGTCAAGACGCTCGTTAATCTGCTGGTGTTCTAATGCGTTGATGGATTGGTCTGCAGGGTTGAAAGACTTTGTAAGATCACATGGGACGAATGTAAAAGTCGTGCTGGATGGATTTGAACCTGTATAAGATTGTGTGAGTTGAAGGAGAGGTGCAGAGTTGGAGGATCAAATTGATACCAGCAAGATGTTGAGAAAATAAGTGTGCGAAATATTCTAGGACATGTATGCTCTGCCTCTAGCTGCAATGGAGAGCATGCTAGACATACTGCCAAGGTTTTACCTACTTACCTGGGTTTGGTGGCACAGGTTTAAGGCCTTGATCGCTAGCCATGGCAATTGAAGAGAGGCTCCTCTAAATTCCTGCAAGCCGCATGGAGCTAATCGCGCATTAATTGTAATGTATACACTATATTATGTTGGATGAAAATCCCAGATGGCTCTTATACTTGCTTCTACAACAACAAAAATTGGCAGCAAAATTCGAACTTTTAAGCGGGAGGTTCAGTGCCTTACTCTAGAGAGCTTGCTGCTAGCTGGCTGTCTTTTTGATGATCAATACTTTATTTAGGGGCTATCTAAGGTTGTTGGTTCAACGATGGAGGCAAAGATACATAATCAATCCAATTCTAGCTATTTTGAGAGGGAACCAATTAACTTCTTTTGTTAATTGGCTCCCTCTCAAAGTGCTGGGGTTATATATCAAAGGTGTTCAGCGAAAAAAATATTTTTTTCGTTAGCATTCTTTGATCGACAAACTAAAACTCTCCCGTGCGTGCTTTCGCCGTCAGCGGGGGATGTATATTATAGCTCTAATTATATTGGAGCTATCTGAGGCCGCGCGGTCTCTGATAATGCGGTATTTGAGGATTTATTTTCTCAACTAACCGGCAGTTTAACAACACCTCAGAAATCAACCTCTGCACGTTGTTTCACAGATCGAAGATAGATGGAGAGCCTCATAACTCACCTCTATATTCGAGCTTCTTCAGCCCCCGGGTCCGCTGGACTCCATCACGCTGACTTTTTAACCCCCATATTCGGGTGCTCGCCATCGAGCCCCGATGCTGCCACCCACTGGGAGGCAGGATTTCTACCATCAATAATCTTTTATTGATTAAGCTATCTCAGCAAAACAACGCAGGGAAACCTCGTTCCTCAACTGAGTAGTGATGAGAGGTCCAACATCATTCCCTTGCATGTGGTTGGTGGCGTTTTGCATATTCACCGTCATATGCCGTGGATTGGTGGTGGGCAGCTTTTTCTCTACTCTTTCAATACTCGCGCAGAGATTTCTGCACGACCTGGTTTTACTTGACTGATTTATCACCAATAAAACCCCTCTTTTTGTATGGTGCTTCTTATCATACCTCCCAGTGGCGTTTCTGAAACGCCGCTCTTTTCATTCAGACCCTGAAAAATGGATCTGGATCCTTTCCAGTGAAGAATTCATTCTTTGCTCAACATTTTTTATGTTGTATTGATGGGTAATCAAAGTATCTCTGGTTATCTATCACCTTTCTTGAGTTAAAATGTAGGGTTTTTGCCTTTTGCTCATTACTGCCAGGTATGGTGGTTGGTGGCGTTTTGCATATTCACCGCCCCATGCTTATGTTTTTGGGTTGGCTAACCTCAATTCTAGACTCTTGTCTTTTTTCTACTTTTTATACATTCCCATGTTATAGGGAAGCCTGCGAGTCACCTGACTCTCTCACCAGGGCGGTGGGACTGGGCCACATGTAAGATCCTCAATCAATCAATCAATTCAATCTGATGGCGATGCACTCTGCCCACTGATTCCTTTGCGGAGAAGAAATATGAGAGAATATATTTATATTAGCGGCATCTAAAAGGGTCTTAGAACTATAATCCAACTCCTCTATGCGTTTTCTAATTTGGGTGAAGTAGACTTTCGTCGTCATTTCCCGAGGTTTTTCATGCAAAATCCAGTCAACCGCAAATCAAAGTTATGGCGCCCTTGGCTTGGCCTTTTCTACCTCATAAACTCTAAAATTTCTTACATTTCCGTTTCAATCCATCACTAACATATATCATTACTCTAATTATTGATTGGCCAGCTCATCAGCCCTAGAGGCAGCTGCATTTACAGCATTAATAAAAGCAGCCCTCACCCCAGCCTTTTCCAATTCATGGACCCCGGCAATAGTCGTCCCTGCAGGGCTTGTCACCATATCTTTCAACACACCGGGATGTTTCCCAGTTTCAAGTACCATTTTAGCGGATCCAAGAACCGTCTGAGCGGCCAACTGCTGAGCTATGTCTCGAGGAAGTCCAGCCCTGACACCGCCATCAGCCAATGCTTCTATCATAACAAATACATACGCAGGACCACTTCCACTGAGACCAGTGACCGCGCTGAGCAATTTTTCATCTACACGGTAGATGGTACCCACGGAGCTGAAGAGCTTACGGACCAATTCTGCGTCACCATCGTCAGCGTTGCCTCCAAGGCACATTGCTGCGGCGGTTTCCCCAACAAGGCATGGTGTATTAGGCATGACACGAATAACACGCGAATCGGCACCGGCAGCTTCTTTTAATGTTTGTAAAGTGACACCAGCTGCGATGGATACAACTACAGTGTTGGGCTGTAACTGGGGGCGAACTTCCTGTAAGACCACGGCGACGTATTGAGGCTTGACGGCGACAAAAACAACATCACTGCCAGCGACTACCTGCATAGAAGAATCAAACAGGGCTTATGATCGTTAAATGATGGGTAAATAAGTGAAGCAAAAAAAATAGTTTAGAAGCAAACTTGCCTCTGCGTTGCTGTCGACAGCAACGGCGCCAAAAGAGCGGAATACCTCTTTGCGCACTTCCATAGGATCTGTAGCGCGAATGTCTCCAGGATGGGCGATTCCTGCATTGATAAATCCACGTGCCAGAGCTTCAGCCATCTGACCAGCGCCGATAAAACCAATCTTTTTGCCTTCTGCCATTTTAGGAACTAGATTGATGTGTGGAGACTTGAAAGGAATTTCACTAGAGGCCAAGATACAGGTCGCTAGAAGTTGGATCAGTCAAATTTGATGCTGTTGAAGGTAAAAAATAATATGGAATAAAATGGGTCAGACTGAGTTGATGAGCCAAATATTTTGAGACTTTAGATGACTGGGCACTTCATATAGCAGGAGGATAAAAATCATCAATATTTTTATGAGTTCTCCGATATTACCTCAGCAGGATACAAGGCGCTGCCGTGCTAAAGAACCTCTATATTTTAAAAATATTATTATTATTTTGAAAATCGAATCGTTGTCTGCACCTGCAGATCGGTTAAAAAAAAGCCACAAGAAACGCCAATATTACTTCAGCATGGGCATAACTAATTTCAAAAATTGATGCAAGCATTGAAATAATTATTGCTGTCACATCCGGCTTAAATTACAGATTTCCGATGGCAGACGGCATCGCCAGCGGTGCGGGAGCACCCCAGCAACCCCTCCAGTGCCCTAAATGCAACAAATCCTCCGTGTCCTTTGACTACCTCTCAGGACTTGCTGTATGCGAATTATGCGGACGCGTCCTTCAAAACGAAGACCTCGTTGCTTCTATATTTATTGAAGGTGATCAACGTCCTCAAGGCGTTTTTATTTCACAAAAAGATTCAGGCCTTGGCGCCTCTGCCTCGAATCTCCACGGTACGGGTCTCGGTCGTACAATACAACGTAATCGTACAAATGAACCTATGCACAAACTCCGACAGCACCTTAAACTCGTAGCAGACGGCTTGTCCCTTTCAAATGAAGTCACCGAGGAAGCTGAAGAATATTTAGAGCGCTTGCGCCCTGATATGCCCGGCACGTGGCGACGGGAAGACCTCGCAGCAGCTGCTGCGTATATAGCTGTACGACATAATAACCTACCATTAACTTTATTAGACGTAGCAAAGGCGACGCATATAGATGTTTATACGCTAGGTAAATTTTATAGACAAGCCACAGAGACGCTCGGCATCCCGCCACCACAAGTGCAGGCGCAATCGTTGTTAGCGCGCGCTGTAAGTAAATTAGAATTGGAAAGTAAAAGCGTGTGTACGCAAGTTGAAGGGGATGCTGCGTTCATGATGGATTGGATTGATAGACATCTAATTGGGGGAAGTAGACATCCGTTAGTGGCTGTAGGGGCGGCGTTGGTCGTTGCCCTAGAAACGAATAATGTAAGCTTGAGATTCTGATTCTCTCCTTACTAGATTATCATATTTCTGATGAGTTGCATAGTCAATTATTGTCCTTATCATTAAAATATACTAATATATCGTCTATTAGTACTAAATCAACCTTGTTATTTGCTTATTTTTTCTCTATTTTCAAAATTGCAGGTGGCAGTCGGGCATCAATATATCGCTGGTTTTCTTCATATTGGTCCTGAATCTATTGCCCATCGATTACACCAAGTTAAAGAGAAATTCCTTTCTTTTAGGCATTTACTACCATATGGAAACACAATAAACGCAAAGAATGTGTTTAGCCATGCACGGGCGATTGCTAGAATGAGTAATGTACTTGAACAACAGAGCACAGCAGGAGCGGGAGCAACGACTGGGGCAGCAGTAGCAGAAGGCAATATTAACAACTTTGGAGAATTGGGCCCAGCGAGTAAAGCGTTAGCAGAATCTCAAAAGCCTGCATTAGAAGCTGCGAAATTACAAGCAAAGGTCCCTAAAGATTACAGCAAAAGAAGAAAACGCGTCAGATTTGAACAAGAGGAAGAAAGAAAAGAAGAAGCGAGATCTTTGGAGGTAGCTGCAGAGTCAGGTGGAGATGACGTGGATGAGTTTGACTCTGATTTAGATGCATCGGATTCGGAATTAGATATGTATTTGAGGAGTTCAGAGGAAGTTGAAGCGTTTAAAGAGGCGTATGAGGCTTTGGAAGGAGCGACAGCCTCTGTGGAGAAGAGCCTCAAGGGGGTTTGAGAAGAGTTTAGGAAATTCTGCTTGTTCGCTATTGACACTAGTATATGTTCTTACAATTTACTTAAGTATTCCTTTCATTGCAGTTTATTATGTACCTAATTTTGATACTTATTATTAATATTACTGAATTTCCAAGCTAGAGATAGGCACCACCTTCAGCGGGCAGTGGAGGTTGAGGTATTGAATTCTACTCTGGGTGGCAAAGCAGCTCTTAATTTAACCAAATCTCGTTTCTGAAAGTTTATAGCAAAGATACAAAAGGCATTTCTAAGGCGTATGCACCTTTACCACTTAAATTTTACTCCTCAATTTTTTTCTCCTCCCGTCTCACTTGGTCAATTTCTTTTGCTTTCAGGATGAGATTATGGAAACAAGAGTGACGACCAGGATGACGAAATGGCATCAATTTTAATATCGATGCAAAGCAGGTCTTTATAATCAAGCAGATTTCTTTGGGGGCGGTTAAAGAAAGCATTTCTAAATTTCGTTACAGCCTTGGAGCGGTGTTCTGACAATGAGTCTGTAAACACCTTTGCTGTATATTTTAATCTGATTTCTTGCTAGAACTTGCAACTAGATATAGTAAAAGAAGTGTATATAATGAAGCTAAATTCTCTGCTGAGCTCTTAAGAGCCCAAGCCCAAAAGTCCCTAGGCGGCTTGCCGGTGCCAAAGCACTGGCCAGTAAGGAAAGATCAATCAGAGGGTCTACTTCTTTGGCCCCCTGCCCCTTCCAGATCAAATTACTTTGTTGCCAAACCTACTATCTCAATAAAAATCATGGAGGTGGAAGCTCCAGCTGAGGGCGCCGCGCCAATTCAATATTCATTAAATGTTTTGGACATTGTTAGGACTGCACAAGGCTTGCATGGTCTCAAGCACTCGGAATATCTCAGATATAGGTATGCAAACGGTTGATGAATGTATATCGCTGCGATTCTTGTCTTTACAAAGTTGGGGATGACTGATCAATCATTTTCTTCCATTAATCATCACCGCAGGGAATATTGCTCTCGTCGCTTAAGACGTATCTACAAAGGCGTCAAATTCCTTCATGGACGTGGTAGATTCCAGAAAAAGAAGCTAGAGCCTGACGCTATCGCAGACGAAAGGTAAGTTTGAAATCACACATCTCCTGTTGCCTCGGTAACCCTCTGTTTCACTAATAAATATACAAACTAAACTCTTTCGCTTTATGGAACACCAATATTGCAGACACCTTCACGTACCACTTGTTCAAGCAGAGCGGGCTTGGGCGCACGCCATGGACCTTAAGAACCAAATCGAACAAGACATGGAAACAAAAAAACGCCATCAACTGATTCGTAGGTTATCTAAGGCAGTTGCCCACGCAGGAGAGCTCGTGCAACTGACCTCTTCCCGCTGTGATGCTCGTTCGAACCTTGAAGCTGAAGCGTATAGCGCCTGGATGGCTGGAACGTTGCTCCTTGAAAAAGAAAGCGACTGGGAGGGCGCTTTGACATCTTTCCTTCGCAGTAAGCAATTGCTTGAAGGTCTATTTCAAGTAGGAGACTTTGAGCAACGTGGCACCTGCCGCCATTTTCTGGATCAAGTAGAACCTGCAGTGCGTTTTTGTGAGTATCAAATCAGCCGGAGAGGCGGTGCAGCGCCTGATACAGCTGCATTGTTAGCTTCTGCGGCAGCTGTGGGCGGGCCTGGACAGGATGTCTTAGCCTCAAAATTGGCGTCATTAGCTGCAGAAGCCCAGGCGCAGCGTGCTGCGTCGACCTCCGAAGTCAGCTGGAATGGGGAAACGCTACCCGTACGGGATGATCGCTGCAGATTGGCTGTTCATTCAGCACAAGAGCTGGAAGCACAGCTGAAAACCAGTACGGTCGGTCGTGATGGAAGTGAGGCAGAGCCCATGAAGGGCGTTGAAGGTGGCGTAGACCCTCGCATAGCCTTATACGATAGAACAATTAACGCATATTCCGAAGCGAGAGCAGCAGCACGTGCTGCAATGCAGCTTAGCTTACAGGGTGAAGGTGCGGAGGAGGCCAGAGCCGAGCTGGAGGCACTGGGCCGTGCTCTCCTCGGACTTGAGCTCCAGCACACCATAGCACGAAATCTCACCCTCGCACAATCTGCGGAAAAAAGATTAAGTAGGGCATTGCGTCGCCAATTTATTGCTATTAATAGCAGCGGAGCGGCAGCAAAGGCTGCTGCAAAGGATAAAACTGAGCGCCCTGTCAGAGCCGAAGATGTGGCACGGTTGTTTGATACCTTGGTCGCCAACGCTTCTGAGCTTAATGATTTAGCTGCTGCAGTCGGTGGTGCTGCAGGTGAGACGCTCATGGATGACTGTGCTGCAAAGACTGCTCATTATCAAGCAGCACGATGCGTATTTGCAGCCCATGCCTGCCTTGCCGGAGCGCAGTGGCCTCAAGCTGCTGCATTGTTCCAACGCGCTGAAGAACGATGCAGTCAGGCTGTTGCAAAGTATAACGAAGGCGCTGTTCCTGACGCAACAGGAAAAGCACATTTGGCCAAATTAGCGCAGCAAGCCAAGGCCTTTGCGACTGTAGCAGCAGCTGAGCTCAGGGCCACAGAGCTGCGGGAATCTGCTGCAGCAGCTGAGCAAGTCGACTCTTTGGCTTTGGAAGGCAGTGGCAGATCTGGAACTATAGCAGCAGCAAATGGTGTGAAACGTACTAGAGAAGCAGCGGGTTTCTTAGCGGAGTCCATGGACGAGTGGGAAGCCTTTATTGGTCACGGCATGAGAGATCCTCGCATTGCCCCGTTGCCTCCACCGCCTGCCTTGGTTCCCGTCAGGCCTATTGTGCTTGATACTGCATTAATGTGTATTGAGCCACCAAGTGTGGAACATCGTGCACCTAAAAGGCAAGCTGCTGCTGCAGGGGCTGGTGCTGAGGATGGGGGCATGGTGTCACGCCTCTTTGGTTGGGGACGGTGAAAAACAAAGTATAAATAAATATAAAATATTGTTGCATGAAAATGTTTTTAGAGAATTTTTGTAAAATCTTCAAAACTGATGTACAAGCAGCGATTGGCGTTTACATTCATGAAGTATCAGTATAAGGGGAAAAATAACAAACTTACTTCTTAAGGTATAATACATGTTTATGTTGCTAGCCAAGTACCTATTGCCAATCCAATCCCGTTTGCTATTGCATAACCCAACGCTCCAGTCAATACAGCTGGCTGTATCAACGACGTCCACCCTTTTGCCCCCGCCATTGCTGCAGCTGTGGCAGGGCCGCCCACGTTTGCATTTGAGGCAATAAGGATCAAAGGCAGTGGTATTTTCATAAAGATGCCAAGAATTAATGAAACGCCCAATTGAATACTTAATTGTATAGCAATGAAGACTAACAACCATCCCGAGCCACGTAAGGCACTAAAACTCCCTGCTGCTGCTCCTATTGTGGCAAAGAAAAACATCATTAATGCACCGCCAATTGCCTCGGCCCCATTAAAACCCGAAAACCTTCCTGAACCTTCATTTCCTCTAGGATTAGTCCTTTTAATCACCCTTCTGTGTAGATAGCCCGCTAGGGTTGCAATTCCAGATGCTATAAGGGCGGTAAAAGCTAGTCCACCGCTGGAAAACCCTACCCAAGTCGAGAGAGCGTTGCCAGCACCGCAGGCAACAACCGCTGCGGCGAGTGCCAGGCCAACACTCTCTGACGTCACTTTATTGCTACTGTTTCCTTCTTCATTATCTTTATCTGTACTTAAATTTAGTAAAGAGGCTGGAAGCTGTGCTGGAATACTCATAAGCACTGCTATGTACGCAGCCATAGCTAGGTTGTCGGAGACCATTGCAGCAGCGAGAGTAGAACCGGCTGTCAGGCCTAACAACCCACTAACCGCTGCAAAATTTACACTGCCACCTATGTAGCTGGCACAAAGAGCTGCAGCCACTTTGGAGCCATCAGGACCAAGGTATCTGCCTACCAGAGCAAAAGCAACAAGGGTGCCGATTACACTGCCAAGGGCGCCATTTAAAAAGGCTATGATCGACTGTCCTGCAGAGGTAATGAGCTTGCTAATATCGCTTTCGAGGAGGTAGAGAGCTGCAGCGATGGGCATGAGATAGGTCCAAATAGTATCGTAAGCAGGAGCTGTGGTTGGGATAATATTCAAAGCAGCGGCAAGGAGGGCGAGGAATGTGGAAAGAAGAGGGGCAGAGAGGAATACGCCGATGCGTGTTCTTCGTTCTATAACTTGACTAACTGCAGCACACGCAGCAATGCATGCCCAAAGAGCCCACCCGGTCGAGAAGGAAACCGGTGAAGGGATGGCCGCAGTGGCAATTGTGGCGGTGACTCTTGCTTTTGGTCTTCTTCGCTGGTTCATACGTAACTTGACAACCTCTCTAGATTTCTCAATGCTCGGAAAATGTTTTCCTTGATCTAAAATAAACAGCGGTCCCTGAGTTGATATTGGTCTCCGTTTTTGGCAACCGATCAGCGATTCCGCAATTTGCACCCGAACAGCAGACATTGCTGCTTTTACCCAGCGAATCAAATTCAGAACGTAAGTATGTAGAACTCCAAATAATTGTAAATGTATCTGAAACAAAGATGATGATCTAATCTATCCTCTTTCACCTACCAGTAACAGTCCAAAGGCGCTGCAGCTAGGAATGGCCAGCTGGCTTTGTGTGCAGGATTCAATCATGATTATTTAATTTAGATAGACTAGCAACCTCATCCTAATGAAGTGTCCATTACAAATAAATAAGACGCTAACTAGCATCGGTAAGATCACCTCCACTAGGCGCCGCTGCCGCTGCTGCTTCTGCTCTAGCTGTTACTGCACCAGGCTCGTCCTTCATCACTGCCATTGCTAGCCCTGCGTCTTCCTGTTTCTTCGCTGCTTTGCCAGGATACTTTACTAACTCAAGCTTCTCCTCATCCCCAGTCACAATATATTCTTTATAAGGCTCTAATTCATTCATAATCTCCTCTTCTGATCGATAGATCATATCCGAGACCCTCCACAATTGCAAGGTCCCGCCGCCACTTGATGCTACATCCACCGACGCAGAGAGCAATGTCCATGGATCCAATGGATTCCAACAAAAATCGACGACTGGAGATTGATGCCCTGCGTGTTGGAATAGTAACTGTGGAGGAGCAGCTACTTTTGCTCTTTTTGCTGCCCCGGGGCCTTCGCCATCAATGGTATTGGCATCTAGGTCCCATAAACACACGAGCCCATCATCGGCACCTGTAGCAAACATTCCTTCACGATGTGGACTCCACTCTACATTCATTACTGCATCAGTATGATGATTTAATGTTACTAAAGCACCACCGAGGTTTCTCTTGTCCCAAACCCGAACACCGCCATCTTGAGCTCCTGTCACGACATGCATAGGTTTATGCGGACTCCAATCACAGCAATGGACGTCTCTTTCACCATGTGCGCGTGAAACGCGGCCTACAGGTTGCTGTCCTGCTCTTAAATCCCAGAATAATATCGAATAATCATCGGCCACCGACATCAACTCATCTTTTGAGCCCGGTCGGAAGGCAACATCTTCTACTGTCTTAAAATGCCCTTTTTGTGTGTTCCTTGGGTTGATTTCTGGGCTTTTACCAGGAGACGAGATGGCAGTTAAGCATGTACTCGCATCCTCTAGACTCCAAACAAGGACATTGGTATCTTTACCCCCGCTCGCCACCAAAGGCTCTACGTTTGATGTCCCTAAAGCAAACTCCGCATTAGCCTCATGGCCTTTTAAGATGGCATCTGCAACAGAGGGATTTCTGCTATCATAGGTTCGGGCAGCTAAAGCCCCCCCGCGATCCGGTTGTGCATCGAAATTCCATACATAGACATCTGGCGTGTCGGAATGAGTTACCACAAGAGAAGGGTATTGAGGGATATCTAATAGCTTATTCACCTCTCCTGGATGGACCAAGGTCTTTAAGGGACCAGAAATGTGCGGGCTGCGGGCTTGTTCGCTGAAAGAACTGACTGCTTCAGAGGAAGAAAGACGGGGTTTTGCTACTTCGGCAGTGACAAGGACCAATTTATTCGGTTCGCTGCCGTCAGTTTGGTCAGAGAGGTAGAGTCTTTGTTTGCGGCGGGTGTGGGTTTCATGGACCAAAGGACCCCATCTAAAAGAAGGATTAATTAAGGAAAACAAAACATATCAGAGGGTTGTTTTATTGTTATTTATTAACTTGTAATTAAACGAAAGAGCGAGGGTACGTTCCAATGTTATTTTCCCCCCAATAATAACAACATCTCTTCCAGGCTTTTTGATGAGCTAAACTTTACTAAAGGCCGTCCAAAGAATGTAAGAAACTTACCGGCATGATAATGATGGCCAGGTGAGGTGGTGATTGATAAAGCTGTCGTAGAGATACGGAACGAGCCGCTTCCATGCTAAATATTGTTCTCTCACATCGCGATCCTGATCATCCTGACCCGACATACTGATTAAAACTACCACTAGAAAGATAAATGGTGCAAAACAAAAGCTTAGAAGTAACAAGGTTGGCACAAAAGGGCTCTAGTTGCAAGATCAGGAGCAACAAGGATTTTAAAATATTTCGAGTTTTCTAAAGCACGGCCAATCGCTCTCCGAGCTTTTGCAGCGCGGATGTGCGTATGTTGTATCGTTGCAATGGTTAATGATTTTAGCTATTTTTCAAGAGCATGCGATGCTTGTTGCGAGCTCAAAATGTTGCCTTTTTCAGCTTTTCCAGGATCAATTCGTTCTCAGAATAAAGTGCTCTCTCAGAGAGTCTCTGTCGAGAAGGGCCAGAATAAAGTTCGACCAAGACCTCCTGTATCTTCCTCTTAGATATTTTTGTAATATTTAGCTAGCTTTGCGGGCAATTGTCGCATTATCAAAGAAAGTAACAGAAAAGTAGAGCCTTTTGCTAAAATAATCATGGGAGCCACAGGCTTTGGCTTGGCCCGGTGCCCCTCCATCAACCATAATGCAAAATCTTTAGGACGCACTACGTCTTTAACTGGTTTACAGCGCAGCTGCAGCCTTTCCGCGTCAGGTTAGTATAGAAACATAGCTGAAGCTCCTATCCGATTTAGGGGTTGCGAAACTGGCCTCGGCTCGGAGCCGCTGAAATGCCTCGGCAGCTCGGTTAACGGGTTTAATGTATTAGTTAGTGTTGCTCCGACGACGCGAGTGGCCCGCCGGGCCCCAGCAACGCGCATGAGTGGCATGGCTGTTGGTGGATGCTGCTTAGTAGCTGTCTTTGTATGCAGAGTCCTTGAGCGCTTCTCCGAACCCAGCCTATACTTAGTAGCAATTTCATAGAAGCTAAAGCTCACTAAAACTCGTTCTCAACTGTTTTCAATGCAGGTCGTCGCCCTTCAATTGATTGCCGGGCAGTTCCTCGCCCAGCTCACAATGACCCTGACCGCCTTCCAGACTTCATGGCTGCTGAATCTAGCCAAGATTGGGACTTGGAAGCGTCTGTCATGCCCTGGGCAGCAGGTTACCTCCAGCGTCGGGATGCTGGTAACATGAATGAAGCTCAACGCGAGCCCCTCCTCTTCATCCCCACCTCTCAACAGATGAGTGGAGAAGAAGAAATCAGCAGACAGCTCTTCCCCAGCGATACTGACGCGCCATGCTACGTTATTCTCTTTGGCGTTGGCGAAGAAGATATAGAAGGTATTTACACTTTACGCACCAGCGATATTGAAACGAGCACTTTTGCCGTAGCAAGTGTGGACACTGTCGTTGCCTTTGAAAACGAAGTAGATGCTCAGAGATTTGCTACTCTCCTTGAAGCAAGTTTAACTCATAAACCATGTGTCTACCCTATCTCTTGGGCTGATGTTACTGAGTGGTGCAATGATAACAATACTCGCTGCCGTCTGGAACCCTCAGGCTCATTGCTCATCCCTCCCGAGTCGAATGTCGACAGAACCGATTGGGAGCGTTCTTTAGCTTTACACCGTGGAGAATACAACGTTCTTGATACTGAACCTATCTTTAATCATGAAGAAATTGAAGTTGCCTCTGAATCTGCATTTTCACCTAGCTCGTTCTTCATAGATGGACCTGATGGCTGGACTGACGACTACGAAGACGGTGAAAATAGTGAAGATCAGTTTGAGCAGCAGAATAGTGCTGGTCCTATTGGTAATAGAGACAACGTAGCTAGTAGTGTACATGCCAGATTAGCGGAATCTAACATGAATGGAATTATCGCTACGTTGGAAAGGCTTATGAGTCAATAATTAATTATATCAATATTACTCGTAATAGGACTCTGTTAGGTGAAAACCTCTGCTTGTGTAGATTTTAACATCGCTCCTGTTTTAAATCAATATGGAATTTTTTGGTTTTCTCAACGGACGTCTATTTTTTTTTTGGTTGCCGTACAATACCCCTTTTACTTAAAGAATCATTCCCTTTCATCTACCTAGCCCCTCGCTTTGTTTGAAACACTATACCTCCTGGATCCCTCTTCAGAGGGAGCGAGAAATTAATAAGTAAAGAAATGCATTTGGTTTTGTTTTGGTTGTGGCCACCTTCGAAAAGGCATGGCCCTCCAATTTTTTTATACCATACTACCCCACCCCACGAATGAGAGAATTTTTACCCACTAACCCTACTATCTCTTGCACTCCCCTTCGACTTTCATGATTTTTTAGGCGAACTCCCCCCCCCTCTTTTCTTTCACCCATCATTGCCTTGGCTGCTATATTACGAGTAGCAACATTTTCTGGCATTAAGCTACCTCCTTTTTCTTTTCTTTTCATCCCGCAAGGCAAGAAAGAAAAGATAACCTCGGTTCCTTTACTTTTTCTGTTGGTGCCCTTTTTATAGTGGTCTTAGCCTTAAATCGCATTTTAAAGCTGGCCCGGTTTTCCCTTCTAATAAAGCCTTCATTTTTTTTTGCAATTTTCCAGTTGCAGTACTACCTTCCGAGGTTTCTAAAGGCATACTAGGTGGGTATGCCCACCTCGTTATCTCTCTTCTTTTATCTGCTTCTTTTTTAAAGTTGCTAACTAGCGTTAGTTCGTGTTGTATTTTTACTTGTGCTTTTATTTTGTTTTTGCTTAGCGTCGAAAAGATAACACCTTACATTTTTTACGAGATGAGATCAAAAATTTGCTGCAATTAATTCATTGCTAGAGCTTGTATATCACTTCCTCTTTATTAAGAGATTGTAACTCGTCTAAAAACTAGAGAATCAGAACTACTTGCCTCTTATTCTAAAGCAACAGCTCGTCGTGGCTGCTGAGAGAGGGAGCTTGGAGTGCAGCGCCCACTTTCAGAACAGAAGGAGGATTCCGGAGATGATTGCCCACATATTTTATCTTATATTTTATCACATTGTCCCATCAGTGGCTTCTAGAGCGCTGCAAGGGCTTCCGATCGAAATCAACTCAAATTAGAGGCTTCTCGTTCAGGTTTTAGTTTCTCCACCCATTGCATCTAAACGCTTTCAACCATTTAAAGCACATTCATACGAGGTTATCTCTGCTGATACACACCATGGCTGACGGAGGAGAGCCTTCAACGCAGCCCCCTGCAACCAAGTAAGTGCAATTAACGATCACAGCAGAGCAACTGTTCTGTTGAGCATAGTTGCAAGATAATATCGCTCGCTATGATATATTGCTTCTATTTCCTAGCGCCAATATTTATTACAACATCTGTGCTCTATGTTCTTTTCGTGATCATCATGAAGATGCTTGACCTTCTATTCTTTTCTCTTTCCTTTCCGCAGCGATCCTAAAAAGGACTTTTCTACCGCTATTCTTGAGCGCAAGAAGAGCCCTAACAGGCTTCTTGTGGATGATGTAAGCCCTCGCGTTTGATCATTTCCTAACTCTTTTTTGTCCTTGGTGGTTTCGTCCTCTCACTTTTTTAAACTCTCCCTGCAGGCTGTCAACGACGATAACTCTGTCGTAGCTCTCCACCCTAAAACTATGGAAACTCTGGAGCTCTTCCGTGGTGATACCGTTCTTCTCAAGGGTAAGAAGCGCAAGGACACTGTCTGCATTGTCCTTGCTGACGACACCGTTGAAGAGAACAAAATTCGCATGAACAAGGTCGTTCGTAAGAATTTACGTGTTCGCTTGGCTGACGTCGTCTCTGTGCACCAATGCCCTGACGTCAAATACGGCAAACGCGTTCATGTGCTTCCTTTTGAAGACACCTGCGAAGGCATCACCGGAAATCTCTTTGACGCCTTCTTGAAGCCTTACTTCATTGAAGCCTACCGCCCTCTCCGAAAGGGAGATACCTTTTTAGTACGTGGCGGTATGCGTACTGTGGAGTTTAAGGTCGTTGAGACAGATCCTGGTGATTATTGCATCGTTGCCCCGGACACGGAAATCTTCTGTGAAGGTGAGCCCATCTCCCGTGAAGATGAGGAGAAGCTTGATGAAGTCGGTTATGATGATGTTGGTGGCGTCCGTAAACAGATGGCTCAGATTCGTGAGCTTGTGGAGTTGCCTCTTCGCCATCCTCAACTTTTCAAGACCATTGGCGTCAAGCCTCCCAAAGGTATTTTGCTCTATGGACCCCCTGGTTCTGGTAAAACTTTGATTGCTCGTGCTGTGGCTAACGAAACTGGTGCCTTCTTTTTCGTTATTAATGGCCCTGAGGTCATGTCAAAGCTTGCCGGTGAGTCCGAGTCAAATCTCCGCAAGGCCTTTGAAGAATGTGAGAAGAACGCTCCTGCCATTCTTTTCATCGATGAGATCGATTCTATCGCTCCCAAGCGTGAAAAAACTCAGGGTGAGGTTGAACGTCGTATCGTTTCTATGCTTCTCACTCTCATGGACGGGATGAAATCCCGTTCCCATGTGATTGTCATGGGTGCCACCAACAGACCTAACTCTATCGATGCCGCGCTTCGTCGTTTCGGTCGTTTTGATCGTGAAATTGATATTGGTGTCCCTGATGAGATTGGCCGTTTGGAAGTCCTTCGTATCCACACCCGAAACATGAAACTTGATGACGGTGTTCAACTCGAGTCTATTTCTAAGGACACTCATGGCTACGTAGGTGCTGATTTAGCTGCTTTGTGTACCGAAGCTGCTTTACAATGTATCCGCGAGAAGATGGATGTGATTGATCTTGAAGATGATACTATCGATGCTGAAGTACTCAACTCGATGGCGGTGACCATGGACAACTTCAAAACTGCTTTAGGTACTTCCAACCCCTCTGCGTTGCGTGAGACTGTGGTTGAGGTGCCTAATGTTACTTGGGATGATGTTGGTGGTCTTGAAGGTGTTAAACGCGAGCTTCAAGAGACTGTTCAATACCCTGTGGAGCATCCAGAAAAATTCGAAAAGTTCGGTATGTCTCCCTCCAAGGGTGTTTTATTCTACGGACCCCCTGGATGCGGTAAAACTTTGCTTGCCAAGGCTATTGCCAATGAATGTCAAGCGAATTTCATCTCTATCAAGGGTCCTGAGCTTCTCACCATGTGGTTTGGTGAATCTGAAGCCAATGTGAGAGAAATCTTCGATAAGGCCCGCCAATCTGCTCCTTGCGTGCTCTTCTTCGATGAGTTGGATTCCATCGCTGTGCAGCGTGGCTCTTCCAATGGTGATGCTGGTGGTGCTGGAGATCGTGTTCTTAATCAAATGCTCACTGAGATGGATGGCATGAACTCTAAGAAAACCGTCTTTATCATTGGAGCGACCAACAGACCTGATATTATCGATCCTGCATTACTCCGTCCCGGTCGTTTAGATCAGCTTATCTACATCCCCCTGCCCGATGATGGCTCTCGTAAAGCTATTTTCAAAGCTGCTCTTCGCAAATCCCCCGTGGCTCCCGATGTGGACATTGATCTTTTGGCTAAAGTGACTCAAGGGTTCTCTGGTGCTGATATCACCGAAATTTGCCAACGAGCGTGCAAATACGCCATCAGAGAATCTATTGAACGTGATTTGGAGCGTTCTCGTCGTGCTGCTGAAAATCCCGACTTAATGGAGGAAGACGTCGCCGACCCGGTGCCCTCTATTACAAAAGCTCATTTCGAGGAAGCTATGAAGTACGCCCGTAGGTCTGTCAGTGATGCAGATATCCGTAAATATCAGGCATTTGCTCAGACTTTACAACAGAGCCGTGGATTTGGCTCTGACTTTAGATTCCCTGATGGCGGTGTGGCTGGTGGGGCACCTGCTGCTGGCGCTACTCCTGGAAGTCAGCCTGCGTTTGCTGCAACCGCTGCCGCTGCAGATGATGATGACGATCTTTACAATTAAAAACACGGAGGAGACACGCAGCTAAAATAAGTAGATATGCTATCTGCCGTAGCGAGGATTCTTGTTTTGGTTGAAGGAAGAAAGTATTTATATTTTCTTTAGTAGCAAAGCAGCAATATATCGCACGTAATATACTGTACATTTTTTTGATGGCACAAACAAACGCATCTGCATAAATAAAACAAGCGAGAACTTCTCTTGTATTGTTTTGTTTTTTCATTCTTCTCTGAAGCACCACCGGCAACAACAACAACAACGACGGCAGCAGATAATAAACAAAAATCACATGTTTTTGAATCGTTTCTCTTTCTTTCTTTTCTGTAAAAGTAAGATGCTTCTGATTAGTCTTATTAAAGTTACAATTGATTGGGGCTTCGGCAAGGGCTTCAAATGAAAGAAAATGGATGCAAACATGCAATTGATGGCGAGAAGAGGTGGCCGTAGAAAGCTCAGCTGCCTCGGAAACCCCTCTTGCCATTATCTCACAAGCTTTGCCAGCCCGCGAGCTTATAAAAACAAACACAACCCCACGATACAGATGGAAGAATAATACTTATCGGACAGCGAGAAAAGCAAAGAAAAATGTAAGAGAAAAAAAAAGGACGGGATGGGAATGCACATTTTTTTCCAAAAGTATATTTATTGTCTTGAACGTATTAAGCGATTATAAGGCGTTATTTTAACACACTTTTCTTCTTCGAAAAATAAAAGAAAGAAAAGATTCAAATTTACATGTTGATAGATTCCACAATAAGGCGGGTAACGGTGTAGAACTCAAGGTTAGAAGCAGGCCTGCGATCCTCGTAGTATCCACACTTGTCCACAGGGACCATACGTCCAACACGAATAGAGCATCCACGGTTTGCAACACCCCATGAGAAGTCATTCATGGAAGAAGTCTCGTGTTTACCAGTCAAACGACGTTCGTTACCTTCACCATATGCGGCAATGTGGACGGCATGGCGCTTGCCGAGTTTCTCAACTTGCTTTTGGATGTTATCCCAACCGACCTCAGGGGCGCGGGTATCGTTGTTGGAGAAGTTTACATGGCCACCAGCACCGTTCCAATCACCAGGAATGGGTTTGGGGTCAAAGGTCACCTCAACGTTGTACAACTCGGCACAACGGAGCAACAAGTACCGGGACATCCAGAGCTGATCTCCAGCTTCAATGCCGGTCACAGGGCCTACCTGGTACTCCCATTGAGAAGGCATAACCTCGGCGTTAACACCGGAGATGGCAAGACCAGCGTATAAACAGGCTTTCATGTGAGACTCGATGAGATCACGGCCAATAGCAGCTCCGGCACCGGCTGAACAGTAGTAAGGGCCCTGGGGACCAGGGTACCCACACGTAGGCCAGCCTAGAGGCCATTTGGTCTTGGCATTGAGGACAGTGTACTCTTGCTCAATTCCAAACCAAGGGTCTTGGTCCTTGTACTTCTCCATGACAGCTGCGCAGGCAAAGCGAGTGTTGGTTGGGATGGGTTTGATGGGGGTGACGGTGCCGTCCTTGTTTACTTGAGGAGGGACGTAACAGTCGCACATGACCAGAATGTTGTCACCGCCACGGAAAGGGTCGCGGTAAATGGCTTGAGGGACAAGATAGACCTCGGAATCGTCGCCAGGAGCCTGTAGAAATAAAAGGAAAAATGATGATAAAAATGGGAGTGAGACTCAAAAAAGTGAGTGGAGCGGAATGAGAGTGATCTCATAAGTAAGGCTGGTAGAGGGTATTGAATGACAAGGCGACGCTTACCTGGCCAGTGGAAGAGCCATCGTAGTTCCAGGAAGGGAGATCCTTGGGAGAAGAGGGCTTCTTGTCGAGAACCCTGCAAAAAAGAACAAGGTCAGCGGGGATGCTAGGTTAGGGCAATGAGATGGGCAACTCGATTCTTTTGTTCTGGCATCAGCGTTGGGTGCAAACCCAAGCTTGAAGTATATTTTATCGGTTGGATAAAAATTGACATACCTGGTCTTGCTCCTGAGGTCGGCACCTGAAAGATAAATCACCATCAACGAGAGGAGAGTTAGCGAAAAGGGCAATATATACGTGTTTCAGCACATGGGTATCAATGAAATAAATCTTAAAGTAATTTAGGCAGCCTGGATGAGGCAGGCGTGCCCCGAGTCTTACCAGTTCCACCGATCCACACATACTCTGCACAGATCTTGCCAGACTGGTCCAAGCTGCTGAAGCGATCCCAGATTGAAGGGTCGAGCAAGTTGCGCTCGGTTTCAGTAGTGCCATACACGGGGGCAAGCGTGTGAATCTCACCACCTCCGGTCATTGTGACAGACAGGGCTTTAGGGTAGGGATGCAAGAAGATAGGGAGGAAGGAGAGGGCTTTGCGGTAGCAAAAAGGAGTGGAAATGAAGTCTACTATTAAACTTCAAAAGAATTGTTAAACTTGATGATTGTGTTAGGGTTAGTATTTGAAGAAACTTCAGCAACTCTTGATTTTTCTTGGAAAAAAGCGCGCAAAGGCAGAGCCCGATCAGCCCGATCCCATGGGGCATGATGCGCACAAAGAGATAGAAATGCACTCGCCTACTATGCAAGAAATAATTTAGAAATTATAAACAGCGTGCACTCGCGTGAAAATTAAAGTGTGTTGCCACCATGCTTTCGAATTTGAATCGTGCCCTAAAAAGGAAGCAAACTGAAGCATTGCGTGCATTAAATGCAACGACAGCTTGTTCAATGTCGACGATTCATGGCGAGCCAGATCATATGGACTCCCCCATCAGGCCGAGCACTCCATGGGTCAGAAGTGTCATCTCCGGAGTAGATATGATGCGAAATACCAAGGTAAATAACGTCTATTCTATTGAAATTATATTTATATATCTACTCATCACCGATAGATTTGCCAAAAATCCATCTTTTGAGCTGGAGCTGACACCCGCAACCATTTTTTCATCTCTCACCCTACACCGCCCCCCCCTCTTATTCTAAACCAAAAACCCTCCCTACTATTTTTTCATGATTGCAGTATAACAAAGGATTGGCATTTAACCATCATGAACGTGATCGCCTCTACCTTCGCGGTCTCCTCCCACCCGCAGTCCTTAGCCAAGAAATTCAAGCAGAGCGTGTTATACTCAACATTCGAAACATGCCCGACAACATTCAAAAAGTAACCTACCTCTTATCCCTTCAAGAACGTAACGAACGTCTTTTCTTCCACGTTCTCCAACACCACGTCGAGGAACTTTCCCAGCTATTGCAATATCCTGCTATTGGAGAGTACTGTAGGGAATATTCACTTATGTTCCGTTCGCTCCCTCGGGGCCTTTATTTGTCCCTGGAAGATAAAGGACACGTCAGCACGATCATTAAAAATTGGCCTGAACGACGGGTCAAAGCAATATGCCTAACAGATGGTGAAGCGGTGGGCACTCTAGGAGATTTAGGCGTCCAAGCAATTGCAGCTCCAATTTCTCGGTTAGCTTTATTCACCGCTCTGGGTGGTGTTGACCCTTCAACCTGCCTTCCTGTTACGATTGACAACGGCACAGAGCGGGAGGAGTTACTTTCTGATCCGTTATATGTCGGTGTACATCATAGAAGGGTACGGGATGACGCATACTTTGAAATATTAGAAGAATTCTTCACAGCTGTACGACGTCGTTTTGGCGCTTCAGTATTAATCGATTTGGAAGGAATGAGCTGGGCAAATCAAACGAAGATTTTAAGTACATACCGTGGAACGTTCCCTGTATACAGTGATACCCATTATGGCTTACCTACTCTTGCTTTAGCTGCAATCATGGCTGCCCAGCCTGCAACGAAACTTCCTCTTGGCGCCAATAGATTCCTTCTTGTTGGAGAAAGCGCAGCGCTGTGTACAGTCGCAGAATTGATTGAGGATGCTATTCAAAGAGATAGTCGAGGTGGAACTGTCCTTGAAGCGAGACAAGCTATTCATTTAGTCGATTCAAAGGGGCTTGTTGTCCGTAGCAGAGCAGACGCTGAAGATTTAGAAGATCACAAATTGCCTTATATTCAAGATATAAACGCTGCAGAATGCCCTGATTTACTTTCTGCGATCAAACACATCAAACCAACCGTTCTCATTGGTCTTTCTGACGGTGCACCTCCTCATGCATTCACAAAGGAGATCTTAGAAGCCTTGGCGGAGAACTGTGAGCGACCTGTGATCTTACCAATGTCCTTGCACACAGCTGATGGAGTTGAAGGTGGGGGTGAGGTTTCTGCCATTGATGCGTATACATGGACAAAGGGTAAATGTTTCTTTGCTGATAGACACACTACGGGAGAGATTACTGTGCCAGGTATGCCAGAGCCAACCCTGGTCACTTCGTTAAACACCGCCCACATATTCCCAGGTGTTGGACTTGGGGCTTTAATGTCGAGATCCACCAGATTACGTGAAGAGATGTTTGTAGAGGTGGCAAAAACGTTGTCACGGCTTGTTTCTGAAGAGGAAGTGCATAGGGGGGCCTTAATGCCGCCAATATCACATGCTAGGGACGTGGCTGCACATGTGGCTGCTACCTTGGCCCATAAGGCATATCAAGCTGGAGTGGCTTCAGAGTTACCGAAGCCTCATGATATGTTGGAGAAAGCGTACCATTGGATGTATGACCCCAAATATAAGAGATATAAGTAGAACTACATTTCTTATGTTTATTATTTCCGCCGTACTTTGCATTTGCACCCTTGTCCCTTGCATCTATTTTCCTTTTTGACATCCAGTTGTATCCCTATTTCCTCTCTGGTAAATAAGCGATGTTTAGCTCGTAATAACAACCCCTTTTATTCAAAGAAAGGCATTAAAAAAATTAAATATCGTTATTGGGGCTCTATAATTAATTAATCGTCACACAGCAAGGAGCACAAATAAAACCATTACAGTTAGCGAGCAGCCAACGAATAATTTATGCATCATCTTTAAGACCGTTTCGCGGCATTTCCACCACTGTTCATTCTCGTCATACTATCCCTCACAATATCCATGGACAATCTCTTCCCTCCTCTCTTAGCTCTCTCCACTGTATCAGGCGATGGCGGAAATTTGGAGCTCAATTCCTTCAATACCGGCAGCGTCATATATGAGATGATACCTGGGTTTCTTTGTACTAGAGAATGCCATTCTTCGGGGTTAATTTTACCATCTCCCACCAGATCGATTTCTTTCACTGTATCTTCCACTATTCGATTTAAAGCTTCTTCATCTAGATGGATGTCGGGGTTATCAGCCATCACAGCAACTAAAAAACGTTTAATTTCTGGCGGTTCAATGGCTCCAGAGCTATCAATATCGTATATTCGGAAGGCAACTGTAGAGAGAGAAAGGCGATTGTGCTACTATTTAGAGAACCTTAGTTAGAAAAAAGGCAAAAAAAAGAGAAACAGGCGGACTTTTGGGGGAAATCGAATATCTATCGATATCTATTTTTTGTTTTTGTTTTTTTGTGTTTTAACAACTCACATTTAGACTTCTCTTCTAATGGTGCGTTGGGATGGAACACTGATAATGATCTCACAAACTCTCCAAACTCAATAACGTTGTTTCCCTTAATATCAAATAACTCGAAAACTCTATCGACGAATAAATTATCTTTATGCGCTTTAAACAAAGCCCAGGCCAGCTCGTCTTTATGGATGAATCCATCATGGTGCAGTTCGTTACTAAGTTTATCGTAGAGTTCTCGAAGAGCACCGATTTCGTCAGGGCCGAAATTTGTTTCCTTGGCAAGCATGGCGGTGCCGTCTGGATCAGGTTGTGAAGCTTGGCGAGGCGTTGAAATCTCTGCCGGCTTGCTACTTCCACAACCCATAATAGTAACTATCCGCTATTCAAAAGACGGAAGGGTGTCGTGTTAAATAGCGTTAATGGAGAGAGGCTTGGTAGTTTTACCAGCCTAAAATTACTTGAAATGCTGCTTGCAATATGCAATTATACGCAGCTTATCGCTCTCTTGTTTGAAATTTCCTATTTTCTATGAAATTAATAATGCCAATAACAAGAGCTGCGAGGCTTTTATTACTTCTTAGTCAGCATCTTTCAAAAAAAAAAACTCGCATCATTTTTGGTCCCGTGTGTCCACCTCCATTTATGGGAGGTTTTGCCTCCTTATGCTCTATTCCCGTTGTTTTTATTTATCACTCGGCCTTTTAACCTCATCTTTTGAGCATGATATTGCGTAACATCGTGCCAATGGCTCAAAAATTGTGTTTTAGATCACATGCGTTTATCACTGCACAGTCCAACTTACTTCTAGGTACGCACTTAATGTCCATCTTTTGCCCTCAAAATGCAGGTAAAATAACACGAAATTCGATCTACTGTCTGCAGCGTGCAATGTGTATATCAGCGAAGGACAGAGTTCAGATGTGATTTCTCGATTACAGACCGTCGCCTCCACAGCCACCCCTGTCACCTCCCTCGCCAATGTATTCATCGACCGCCCATACAACCGCAGCAATTTTACCTTGATCAGTAGACATTCTGATGCACTCGCAGAAGCAGTAGTGAGCTTATCCCTAGCAGCTCTTTCTGAAATAGATCTCGGACAGCACTCGGCAACTCACCCGAGGCTTGGAGTTGTTGATCACATCTCCTGTCACCCTCTCTCCCATGGAAAGAATCCCGTAGATATGGACGCAGCAGCACTAACTGCACGTACTATAGCTCTGCAATTAGGAGAAAAGCACAGTCTTCCTAGTTATCTATACGGAAAAGCTCACCCAACTGAAATGCAGCTTGCTGATGTGAGACGGCAGTTGGGTTACTTCTCAGCGTCACAAACCCAAGGGCAAATCTGGGATGGTGCAATTGATTCTTCTAATATTAGAAAAGATTTACCTTTAGCGCCTGATTATGGTCCTGTCCTGGCGGATCCACGTGCTGGCGTGGCTTGTATTGGCGCGGTACCTTGGATTATTAATTTAAATGTACTGCTAGAAACTCATGATATGCCTGCTGCCCGTGCTGTGGCCAAAGCAGTGAGTCAACGTGGAGGTGGGATGCCTGGTGTACAAGCTATGGCGTTACAACATGATGAAGGGATAGAGGTGGCTTGTAATTTGTTAGCTCCCAATGTAAATGGCCCGGCGGCGGTTGAAAAAGAGGTGCAGAGACTTGCTAATGAACGGGGGTTGCTCGTGAAGAGAGCGTACTGCACTGGGAGGAACGTTGAAGAAATGATCAAACTAGCTGAGGAAATACTTACGGATTGATATAGTATCTAATTTATTAAATTTATTTAAAAAAGTTGCCGACGGAGCAATGAAAGAAATGAAATATATCATGACAAAAATTGTCAAAAAAGAAATCTAGATAGTAGTAATACAACTTTTAATTCAACAGCATACATAACAGAGACACAAAAGTAGGGCTATATATTGATTTATTCATATGTGCAGTAGTCGAATAAAAGATAATTTTGGGTGGATGATACAAATACCAATCAATCATAATAAGATTCTTCTTACTCTACAAAATTGCCGTCAATGACACTGGCCAGCCATATCGCCGCTGCACTCGATTCTGTAACTTCTGTATGACCGCTTCTGTAGCATTAAAAAAGCTTGGGTATTTCTTTCCAATGCGTTTTAAAGACATCAGCAGCTTCCTTGTTCCCTCCAGGTCGTGAGAAATAAAATTCTTGCCTCCTCGAGAAATAGCAGCCATCACCACGTGTGGCAGCAGCAGCAGAAATTCATTCGATTGAGTGATAGATTGTGTCGATTGACTAGGCTGAGACTGGCTAGGTATATCTAATTCGTTTATTTCTTCAATTGCAGCAGACAGTGATTCTAATATCTCTGCAACTGTAGCACCACCACCACCACCAGCTGCATTGCTGTTGGCGTCGGCGTTGGCCAGTTGAACCAAAGCTTCTACTGCAGGAGGCAATTCAGCCCGCTCAAGCCCCTGAAGGATCTTCTCTATGTTTTCATCTTCGTCATCAAGCGAGGCACCTTCAACTTGAGCAGCTTGCAGGTCTTCTAATTGTTGCCGTTGCCGAGAAGCTTCTGCTGCTGCTGTCCTTGCCTCTACAGCTTTCCGTGCACCACTAGTAGCTGCTTTGGATTTTCTCGAAGGGAAAGGCTGTAGCTGGCGGAGGACTTCATCTTGAAGTTCACGCGGGAGCTCGTGCAGTACACTAGGGTCGATTTGCGACAACGTAATATTTAAACTGCTTTGGCGTCGGTTAGAAGGAAATATCGGACCAGACATTGGACCATTCTTTGGCTTCACAAATGCATCAAGACGACGCAACTTTGAATCATGCTGTGCTGCTTTAGAGACTCCAGGAGCATGCTTTGGAGGGGTGTGGTACTGGCGGTGATGCTGGCGAAGACCATTGCCGGTAGCAGGGGCAGTGGTGTCTGTAGTTCTAATTGAAGGCTTCATTCCGTAAGCGGTCTCTAATTCTCGTCTTAATTGTAATGGTAAAGCATCAAGTACGGATTTATCGATTTGAGAAAATGCAGGCAAAGGCTCAATACCAGCTGAGAAAATAGATTTATTACTGCCACTGGGCTCCTGCACAGCAGGCACAGCAGCGGCAGCAGGGGGTGCTGCTGGTGGCGGTTTTCGGGAAATATCACTGCCACCACCAGCAGTATTATTACTACGATTACGAGCACTATTTTGTCTAGTACGAGGCAGTCTAGATACTAATTCTTTCTGCAATTGATACGGCAATGTTGCCAGTTCATCAGCGTCAATCTGAGTTAAAGAAAACCCTTCATATTTAGCCAGCAACTCTCGTCGGGCTGGTGGCTGTAAAACCCTCGCATTGCCTTCTTCGTATACTTCTTCGTGTTCTTGAAGCCTTGCCATACGGGGTGGTGGAGGTGGAGGTGGCATCATGTCTAACAAAGATGCTTGTTTGCCTCCATTAGGGCTTTTTCTCTTAGTACCTCGACCAGTAGGAGAAGGCAACGGGGAAGCACCAGGCGGCTGTTGTACGTTCGCACGTGACACGTCAGATTCACTATCCAGTTCCCATCCAACATCACTTGCCTCGCTTCCTTCGATCGCAGCTACATCGCCACCAGCAGAAGGACCATCAACAGCGGTTGCTCGTACCGCAGTTGCGACCGTCCCACCTCCTGTCACTGCAGCATCTATTCCACCACCACCACCGCCACCATCAACCACACCATTCCCACCAGTATCTAATCTAGTAACAGCTAATCCCATGCCACGTATCTCATTAAACGGCACCCGCAGCATGCGCAGCAGCACCTTCCCTTCTCTTTCTAAATCCTCAGCAGCTGCTGTCATAGATGCCAAGGTCACACTCTTTGAAAGACTGTCACAGGCACCCATCCCTAGATACTTGACAGGTTCTGTCCATCCAGGTTTCTTTCGTTTTAGCTTTAAAGTAATAGTTCTACCATGAACACCACCTTGCTGCATCCTCGTGGCCACCTCCACAGCTAACGACGCCACGAATTTTCCAGGGTCCTCTGGAGTTTCAAATCGGACCCCCCAGTTGACTTCTGCACCGACACTACGCCGTGGTTTGGGACCTTCTACACGGCGAGAGTCTCTTCCGTGAGCAAAGTCCCATAACAGGGCTCCAGCGTTGGCGCCAAGTCCTGACTGTAAAGTAGACTTTGAGCGAGAGTGTATATCAGCCACAGTAGTAATCCCAAGCTCTTCTAGTTTTCGTTTTGTAGACCATCCTACCCCAGGTAAATCTTCCACACTGAATTCAGCTAAAAATGGCAAAATAGACGCAGCAGCAGTGGTTGTATTTTTCCCGGCACTTGTATCACAACACCTTGCCAAAAGATTAAAAACACCATTGGGTTTCGCTTTTCTAGTAGCTATTCGAGCAAGGAGTATATTTGGGCCAATTCCAGCACTTGCAGTACATTGTGTCGCTTTGAATATATCATTTCGGATAGAAGCTGCTATTGCTTCGGGATCTCCTAGTCCCGTAATATCTAGAAACGCCTCGTCACAAGATACTGGTTGTACCGCCTGGGTGTACTTCAAAAGAATCCGGTACACTTTTTCACTGACTACTTCATACTTATCAAATTCATAAGGCACGACTATTATACCAGGACAAAGTTCTTTGGCACGTGAAATAAACATAGAAGCACCTACACCATGTTTTCTGGCCTCGTAATTTGCAGAAGAGATTTCCCCACTACCACGTGCGCTATTTGAATGGCACACAGCGAGAGGTTTACCTTTGAACTCAGGGTGACCAGCTTCAGCAACGGATGCAAAGAAACAATCCATATCTAAATGCAAAATAACTCGTGTGCCATAACCACCACCACCACCACCGCCACCAAGAATATATGGTGCAGGTGCAGGGGCTTCTGTTGCTACAGACGACGCCATTAACGCTTCTAGTCTTGCTTTCCAAGTGCCTATAAAGTGAAGCCGTGATGCACGGTAGAAAGATTCTACGAAATGTGGGTCATCCTTAGAAGAACGAGGAGGGCCTTTGAGATTATCACAATCGGCTCGCATTTGAGCTGCAACTCCGTGTGCTGCAGCTAGCTCTGCTGGTGCGTAGGGTTTTTTGTCATTCTTATCGGCAGGCATTTGTCGGGTAGAAGTAGAAGGGCCGACAGCAGCAGCAGCAGCAGCAGCAGCAGGTTGAACATTTTCGTAACGTGGTGGTTGTGGTGGTTGAAATACTGCTGCCTCTGGCCCTGCTGCTCCTGCTGGTATGAAAGTGTCTTGGAGAGTCCGTTGCCCTGGCCCACCACGTAGCTGCCATAGCATGTACTCGGTTATCGGTAACAATTTCCCTGCCTTTATGCTTTCCACAATCCACTCTGGCCTCACAACAGGCGTAGGACTCCGCTCTTTTTCGAAATGCTTTACTTTTGCGTCAGGCAAGTTTGTGCAAATGATATGAGTGACAGTAGAGCGCGAGTAGTAGTTTTCGAAACGACCTCCGTGCGTTGCCATAATCTGTTTAAGCTCTGAATGGCTAGGGGACGTCCAGCCATTGACATAAATGCCGACTCCTTGGAAGAGATTCGATTGCCTAGATACTGCAGGGTTTGCGTTGAATTGCTCGTGCAACTTCTGGTTTTTGTAGGCCATATAGTTTCCGAATGAGCCCCCATGGTGCTTGGGTTTGGGGTCCTGCTCTGCTTGCTCGTTTGAACCATCTAAAACAGAACTGTTGATCATCGTTTCTGGAACTCGAGGATCCATGGCCTCGAACTAGGCTCCCTACGCTCTAGACAATCGGGATAATCATGGTGTAATTTTTAAATTTGTTTCCAAGGCCCAGGGTGTTTTAAAATTTAAACTGAAAATAAATTTTTGGAATTAGGGTTCTTCCGGTTCTTTAGGGTCTTATTGCATTTAATTGCATTTTATTGCACCGTCGAAGGGCATTCCTTTTACCAATACATTTTAAAACTATTTGGTTTTTCAGGCATTTGCTAAGGTTAATAAGGACCCTGAGGGTCACCCTCACAGAAAAATAGGGCAAGCCAAAAATATTATCACCCTGATGGAATCTCCAAACCTCTAATATCGAGGCAACAACCTTCTCTCTCCTCATTGTTTTACAAATTTCGCTAATATGTCAAAAGGATCTCTGGCACTGCTGCTGGAATAGATACAGCTCAATGACTTCAAAGGTGAATCGTGCTATTTTGAATGTTCAACACGAGAATTCGTTTTTCTCCTGCCTTCCGGGCCGACCCCGTGGCCTCCGGTATGATTAGGCGGGGATCAAGGCATTCCCACCCCGCAATGCCTATGGTTCACTTGGGGGCCGCTAAAAAAACATTGCCAGCACAACTGGCTCATGCTGGCTTTAACAGGCGCTTAGCCCCTGTTCGCTCCAGCAGCGAATCCAAAGCAACGGTGGAGTCTGCTTTGGCGGAGCCCGCTCCCCAACAAGGCCCCTCAATGACAGCACAGGTGTCGCAATGTTTTGCATCCCGGTGGGGATTACTACTCCTTTTGGCCTGTTTCTGGTATCCTAATAGGCAAAAGGCAAGTTATTTGAACATATCATTGAGTTTATCTTGCTTCTGTTTGTTTCAATGTTTTTGCATCATCGTTATGACGAATCTCTGTTTTCTCCCTGCGCAGGTGGCGTTAATTTTGGCTACCACGCCAATCGTCGAGGTCCTTGCCACAGTTTTTGCAGCTTGTGGAACGTTCTTCGGCCTACTTGGGAGAATGGACATTTGGAAGGCAACGGAAAAAGAGAGTTTCGACGCAGTTCATAAAGCCCAGAATGTTTTAACGGCTTCATTAGAGTCCCTTCGTCAGGACAGAAAAGATGACCAAAAAGCGTTTACAGGTTCATTAGAGTCCCTTCATAAAAGTGGAGAAGCGTCATTAGAGTCGCTTCATCAGGACAGAAAAGATGACCAAAAAGCGTTGCTTGCTTCGTTAGAGTCCCTTCGTCAGGACAGAAAAGATGACCAAAAAGCGTTTACAGGTTCATTAGAGTCCCTTCGTAAAAGTGGAGAAGCGTCATTAGAGTCCCTTCGTCAGGACAGAAAAGATGAGCAAAAAGCGTTGCTTGCTTCGTTAGAGTCCCTTCGTCAGGACAGAAAAGATGACCAAAAAGCGTTCACAGGTTCATTAGAGTCCCTTCGTAAAAATGGAGAAGCGTCATTAGAGTCCCTTCATCAGGACAGAAAAGATGACCAAAAAGCATTTACAGGTTCGTTAGAGTCCCTTCGTAAAAGTGGAGAAGCGTCATTAGAGTCGCTTCATCAGGACAGAAAAGATGACCAAAAAGCGTTAACAGTTTCATTAGAGTCCCTTCGTAAAAGTGGAGAAGCGTCATTAGAGTCCCTTCGTCAGGACAGAAAAGATGACCAAAAAGCGTTGCTTGCTTCGTTAGAGTCCCTTGGTAAAGGTATCCACGGTTTGGAGCTGCTGCGTTATGCAGATCGGGAAGCTTGGAAGCAAGACGTGCTTGCTTCTGAGGCAAGGCAAGAAGGGAGGTTAGAGACGAGGATTGCTGATATGAAGGCAGATTCCCGTGCTACCACGTTAGTCTGTGATTTCCGTTCAAAATCAAAGCGAATAAAACAGAGGAAAACTAATAATAATTCTTCTTCTGCGGCAAAGCCCTCCAAACCAGAAGAGACTCTTGCCGAGAAGTCTTAACTTCTGTCACCTGTTCCCTCTTTATAAACATCAACATTCATTTCCTTTTAGAAATCTGTACACTTTGTTTTTTCTTTTCTGCAAGCATCTTACTGAATTAGCTTTCGCCTCTCTAGTATGTTTTTCAAATGTTTTTCTTACGTCTTCATCGGGGCGTTTTTGCCAGTACAAGCTTTTGCGCTCCTGACTTGTACCGTACAGTAGTACCTATAATAATTATTTATTACTTGTTTTTCTTTGATTCATTTTATTCAATATGTGTGTATAAAAGCTACACCCCTGGAGCATATTCTATGCGATTGTTACAACATAATGAAGATGCTCAAAAGAGAGCTATGAAATCAATTTCAGAAAGATGGGGCATGCGTCGAGAGAGATGTCTATCGAATTCAACTCGTCCCGAAGAGGGTTCTTGGCGGCGGTGGTTGTTCTCCACCTAGGCCTCAGAGTTTTTTACTCTCAGGAAAGGCTGGGAAACTCTAGTGCGAAGTTTATGGCGGAACGAATCGTCAACAGCTCAGGAGATTACTATGCTTATTTAGTTTTTACAGTTTGTCAATCAACGATCCTTCATCAGTAATTTGTTTCCCTACTAGTACTCTATTTATTAGGCCTATTAAATTTTCGATGTTGGTTAGCTTCTGCCTAAATAACAATCGTTATATTCACGCATCAAAGATCACTACGATATAATAAGGAATCCATGGGATTCTGTACGATCGCCCTCGTCTGCTGTCTCAAGGCCCCTCACGGACGTTTGCAGCGCCCTTCTCCATCTTCTAGAAAAAGCACAATGCAAAAACCACAAAGATATAGTGGTCATGGGAGACCACAGCGTGCATGATAGATAGGACAAGAGCTACGCTCTCTGCAAGAATTCATGCGGTCTAATTCCCTGCTGAGGATGGAGGTCGGGCCGTCGCACGATTCTGGTTCAGCAACGATCACACCAATGCCTGGACCACGGCCAATGAAACCCTTGACTACACCAGCGAAAGCTACTTCAGCGACCACAAACCTCTGTTCTGTTACCTGCCCTGAGTTTTCGTTTGATCACAAACAATTATTAACTAAAAGTGAAATTAAATAAATATACAAGTCAAATAATGTTCAACGGTTGACATCCGCGCCGCCTCCCTGCATCATGCTGCGCTTGCTCCCCTGCTCTGCGTGCCCACCGTGTACAAATACATCGCGCCGCTCTGCAGGGTTGCACTTAGCCGGCTATTCGGCCATTTCGGCCCCAAAAAAATAGCCGGAAGGATTTCAGAAGGTAAAAATAGCCGGGATTTTGTCGCCGGCCAGCATGGCCGGCGACAAAAAATAGCCGAAAATTTTGGCCGGGACCGAGGCCACAACAGCCAAAAATAGCCGAACTTCAGAACATAAAATTTGAAATTCTATTTGTAAATACAACAAATTTTGCTTACATACGCATACAGAATTCATTTCTGGACCCATTTATTCACTATGAGCTTGGACTTGACGGCATTGAGGAACAGAATGGGAGAAACTCACTTGAACACGTGCATGCGGCTTGCAGCCTCGCCGTATAACGTGCAAAATTTCCCCTATCAGGAGGCTTTTGAGCATTGGTGGGAGCTGAGGGACCGTAGAGGCGCGGACGCTTGAGAGATCAAGCTTTGTTGTTTCTTTTACTAAGTAATCATCTCAGATTTGCTGACTCATACAGCGAAAACTCTTCTCTATGGAGGGAAAACAGAAAAATATGTAATATAACGCACAATTGAAATTATAGAAAAATGGCCGGGAGCTGCAGATCGGCTCAAAAATAGCCGTGGAAAATGGCCAAAAAATCGCTGGAAACGCCGAAAATAGCCGGGATTTGGGGCCAGGCCAAATCCTTAAGTGCAACCCTGCCGCTCTGCATTGCCGCCTATCTATCCAAAACGGCAAGCCGGAGGAACCCCCAGAAGACCCCGCCAGCATTGTCATAGTGAATCAGAGTGAAGAATGATTCAAAAAAACCAACTCTAGTCGTTATGCAAATGTGTCAAGCCAAACCAATCGGCATTTTAAATGCATTAATTAATGCAAAATAGTTATATCCATTTAAATGGCAGGGCCTTTGTGTCCGCTGAAAAAGAGGGTCAAGTGGTCATTTGCTTCAATTCGATCACTTTTCCCCTTGAATATTCTGGAACAACTGCTTCCGGCTTCTTCAATGTGCACATATCATCCTCATCACCTAATTTACAAGTATGATTCAGCATTGACCAGAAGCCTGGCAACTTCCTGCCCAGATGTAGTTCCATTAGCAGTTGGCGAAGACTCCGCTGCCACCACTGCTTCTGCTGCTAGCATACTCAGCTACGCAAGCCTGGCGTCATCCTGGGATAATAGTCTAATAACAATAGACTCTGGAAACTGTAAAGCTGCAACAATAGAAGCTAAGATGAAACTGGAGAAACATCAGCAAGAGAGAGCGATCCCGCCTCCACTGCTCTCTAGTCGTGTTTCTTATTTCCTACGCTCCTTCCGCCGTAACGCTGCAATGCGTGCCCTAGCTCTAAAAGACGCCCACATAAACGATGAAATTTTCACAACCTCCTTGGTAGAGATCTCTAAACTCCTGCAGTCTTCATTGAGCCCTGAAGCGGCGGCAGCTCTGGAATCTTTAGAAGCTCCCCACGCTCATGAAATTTTATTAAAATTGCTGATTGATCATGCACAGAAACATCATTTCCAAGCTATAGAATCACATAAAACCTCAGTTAAAAGCCTGGATCTACGTCATCCGCATACATGGTTCCCCATAGCACGCTCTTTACAGCGGAAAATCATCTACCACGCTGGCCCTACCAACTCTGGAAAGACTTTCAACGCCCTCACAGCCATGCGGGGTGCCATTTCCGGCGTGTATTGTGGTCCATTGCGATTACTTGCTATGGAAGTATACGATTCATGCAATTCTGATGGTACTTTTTGTAATTTGGTTACAGGACAAGAACGGAGAGATGTCCCTGGAGCCCTACATACAGCCTGCACCGTTGAGATGGCAAGCTTATCAAATAGAGTGGACGTTGCTATAATAGATGAAATTCAAATGATTGGAGATAAAACACGTGGTTTTGCATGGACACGTGCATTATTGGGAATTCCCGCTTCAGAAATCCACGTATGTGGTGATGCGAGTGCAGTACACCTTGTGAAATGGCTGGCAGATCAAATGAATGAACAATTTGAATTGAAGACTTACGATAGATTTACACCCTTGTTGGTAGAACCAAAAGGTCTTAAACAGAAATCGTACAGTTTTGTACGACCAGGAGATTGTATTGTCGCGTTTTCGAGGACAGATATCTTTGCAATAAAAGAAGCACTCGAGGCTTCTACTCGATTTAAGGCAGCGGTAATTTACGGGGCCTTGCCGCCAGAAGTGAGAAGAAGACAAGCAAGGTTGTTTAACGACCCTGAGAGTGGATATAAGGTCATGGTGGCGAGTGATGCAGTAGGTATGGGTCTAAATCTTAATATCGGCCGAGTTATCTTCCATTCTCTACACAAATGGGAAGGCGGGCGGAGCGATAAAAAGAAAGTTGAAGTGAGTCCATCTGCGGTGAAACAAATCGCAGGCCGGGCTGGTAGGCGAAGTAGTAATTATAAAAATGGGAAAACAACATGTGTCGATTCTGATAATATCTCCTTATTGGAGAGGCATTTAGCTGTTCCTCTTGACCAGGCGGCGACGCCACGTGCTGGCCTTGCCCCCGAATTCGAACAATTTGAAGCATTCTCGAGTCAAAGACCTGACACAACTTTATTTTCTACGCTATTGAAAGAATTTGATTCTCAAGCAATGCTTCATAGTCAAAAATATTTCTTTTGTCGACAGAAGGCTATGATGGAAGCTGTTTCTTTGGTAGAAAGTATTCCGGGACTCTCTTTGAAAGATATTTATATATTCGCCATGGCACCAGCTTCAGGTGGTGATCCGAGAATTATGGCTGCGTTGCTCCACTGGGCGAAAAAATATGCTCAGGGGATGCCGTGTCCATTGGACATTTCACCGCCATTGCAAGCTCCGAGAACTGCAGACCAGATGAGAGCTTTAGAGACAGCGCATTCTATAGTTACTTTGTGGCTGTGGCTGTCGTACAGATTCACGGAAGTGGAGAGTTTTGTTAGCAATAGAGAGGCCGCTCAAAAATTAGGGGAGAGAATTTGTGAGTTATTAGGACAAGGCCTCGAGAATATATCGGCTGCTCCAAAAACCTCTTCTTTAGAAGAAAATGAGGGTGATGGTGATGAAAAATCAAAAATCAGAAGGAGAAGTCAAATCAAAAAGAAGCTAGGTATTGTAAATAGGGAGCGTGTGAAACAGATGCAGAAGAGTAGCCGTATGAGTAGCGATGCGTATCCGGAATTGTTTGTTGCGTTTGAAGAAGAAATAGAATTTGTCAAGACAGTGTTGTTAGCGGAGAAGGAGGAAGTGGTTAGGGAGAAGAAAGAAGAAGTCTCTAGGAAAAAGCCCAAAAGGCCAACCACAGTGGAGGCAAAAGCGTCAGGAAGAGTAGCAAAAGCGGCGGTGAAATCAACAAGAGTAGCCAAGAGGTTAACTAAGGCTATGTCAGCCAGGGCAGACAAAAAACATCTGCCCCGTAACGGACAAAAGTAAAGTGCAATTGTAACTTTACGCGCTAAATTGATGAAGATTACAGCATATTTTGAAATAAGACAGGGGTGCCGAAATTTAAAAATTATACCAAGGCGAAGGAATCGACCTTTTGTTAAAGCTGAAACCACTTTGTTGGAGGACATTAAATTTCAGTAGCTTCCAGAAAGCTACCTAATTAACAGTTTGACTGCAATAAAATAATACTAACAAGGCTAATATCTTAATAACATCAAGGAGAACAAACGTTATTAAACCTTGAGAATATCTGAAAAATTAAGCGCTTTGAAGTAAAATCCTTCTGCAACATCCTCTTTTCCTTAAAGAAAGGACTGTCCACAGTGCTTGCCGTACTGCTGCATTTAAAATACATATTCAAATCTGCTCTACCGATAATGAAGCCTAAAACCCTTTTGGGGAAAACAGAGCGTACTAAAATCTTATTGTAGGCAAGTGTAGTACCATCATTGGCGGCGGCGCTTCTTCGTAGGAAGTGCAGCTTCATAAGCACCGACATCCGATTGCATACCAATCAGCATTTCTGCAGATTCCTGTGGCTTAACGTCTGCTAAACTGCAATCCACTTACGCCGGCAGCAGCTAACGTGGGTCGCCATCGCCTCTTTCGGCAGTGCCAATTACGTTTACATTCACGAGGTAATTAACTTCCATAAAACACACTTCAATTAAATTAACAGCATGATATGCAACACGATAATATAAAAAATAATCGCAGCACGAATGTGTGGTCGAGCATCCAACGCCACCATACCTCGATCAAGCTCTCTTACTCCTTGAACGACAAGGGAGTGACTTAATGGAGGAGGCAAAGAACGCACAAGGCCAACTAGTGGTTTAAATGCAGATCCACCAGCTAAAGCAGCAGCTTCCATATCCAGGGAGTTGTCTTCATCTTTTTTATCGCCAACTTGAGAGCTACCAGCAGCACCACCGCCAGAGGACTGAGCGGCTCTTTGTCGTTCTGCAAAGGCTTCGAGTTGTGCAGCACGTGTTCGCTCAGATTCTACTTGAGCACGGAGAGTGGCAGTTTCAGCTTGAAGTTGGGCTACTTGGCCTTCAGCTCCTTCCGCACGGCGCATGAGCGCTTGAAGTTGTTTGGGGTCACCGCCACCAGTGGCAGCAGCAGCAGCAGATTCCAACATGTGTACGCGCTCAGCATACCGCTGACATTCTACTTGATACTCTGCAATCGCAGCTTGAAGCGTTGTGATTTGTTGTTGCAAGGCCTCTGTATTAGCAGAACCAGCTCCTGTACTATTTGCTGCATCCAGCTCGGAAACTCTCTTAAATAAAGCAGCGTACTCGTTATTAGCAGTCTCTAGTTGTGCTCGCAACATGTCAACTTCATTTTGAGCTTGCCGAGAAACCGCTTCCTGAGCAGCTTGTGCCGCAGCGGCCACTGCTTCAGCGACAGCCATCTCCGCAGCAGCAGCTCTGTCTACCGCTTCTTGAACCTGTGCTTCAAATGCATCTCTTTCCGATTTTAAGTTCTCCACTGTAGCATTCAACTCTGTAAGCTGTGTTTGTGCTATTTCCAATGCTCCCACCGCTTCAGCTGCAGTCGCTTCTGCTTCAGCAACATCTGCCCCTGCTGCTCCTCCTGCAGCGAGTTGAGTCTGTAATTGCACCATAGCAGCCATTGCTTCCTCTTTCGCAGCATCTGCTGCGGCTTTTTCGCCGAGTACCTGCTCAGTTTGAGCCATCAAACTCTTTAATTCATCTGACTGTTGCTTACTCTTATATTCTGCATTATCAATAGCATCGTAAGCTTCAGCGAGCTGCCCTTCCAGGTCCGCAATACGCATTTTGGAAGCTTCTGCCTTTGCACGGAGCATATTAAGCTCATTAGAAGTACCAGAAGTACTTGTTTCAAGAGCCGTTGCAGCGGCGAGGGCCTCCTCCGTTTTTGCTGCTGCTTCCTTCTGGGCTATTTCAACAGCTGCTTGGAGCTCAGATACCTTGGCCTGTGCTTCTGACGCCGTTGCAGATATGGCTTGTAACTCTCCCAGTAATGCATCACGCTCATCCTGTAAATTGGCCAGCTGTTCTTCTCTGCCGCCTCCTTCCGTAGCCGCCGCCGCCGCTACTTCGGCAAGAGCTGTCGCCTCGGCTGCAGCCACCTTTAAAGCCTCGATCTCATCTCTCATTGCTGCCTCGTGATCTGCACGTCCAGTTAATTCCCTTTCCAAAGCTTCCAGTTGTCCACGAAGAACAAGAGACTCTTCCCGTGTTGAAGTCAATGCCGCCTCGAGCTCTTCCAATAAACTTTGCTGCTCGGCAGCCAACTCCATGCCTTCACCAGCCTCTGCTGCAGCTGATACTTGAGATTGCAGGCGCTCTACCTCAGACTGACGCTCTGTAGCAAGAATAACAGCGGAAGAAAGCTCTTGACGAGTTGATTCCAAAGAAGATTCAAGTTGCGTAATTTGATTTTTGAGCTCAATTTCTTTAGCGATTTCGGCCTCCTCTGCTGCAACGGCATTTTCAGCTGCAGCTGCTTGTTCTACAAGCTCTTCCTTCATTTTATGGTTCAAATCACGCTGGTGAGCGAGCTCTTGCTCCATCTCCTGGAATGCTTCTTCCTTTTCAGCCAACTGTGCTGCCAGATCAACGACGCTACCCAGTGCTGCTTGAGCAGAATCCAGCTCCTTTGCTAGATTCTGTACTCTTTCGTTCGCATGTTCAAGCTCAGCAGATGCCGTTTCAGCAGCCATAGCATACCGAGAGGCAGAAGCACGGGATTCTTCAAGCTCAGCTACGAGAGCTGCTGCATCCGTTGCAGCAGCGACACCATCAACCGCAGCGGCTTCAGCAGCTGCTTTGCTTTCTCTTAATTCTCTCAGTTGGTCTTCCAACTGCGTTGAATTATATCGCTCATCGTTCAGTGCGCGATGTAAGCCATCTACACTTTCCAAGAGTTGGGCTACTTGATCTTTCAAAGCCTGAGCTTCCTCTTTATATTTCTCTACGTCTTGATCATTATGGGAAGATGATGAAGAAGTGGCCACTGGCTGTGCAGATGATGCAACTGGTTGATCGGCTGCAGATAGGTCCGCCGATGTGCTAGCTTGGCGCTGCTTTGCAGCGAGGGCAGCTTCCTTCTTCTTCCTAAACTCTTCCAACTGCAAGTTCAGAAATCAAGAACAATGATTGATTAATATTGCAACTTATGCTTTTCTTTTGATTCTTCGTCCATTCATACGCATACTAGATATTTTTTTAAATCTGATGCATCCACACAAAGTGCAAAACCAAGCTATTCTGAAGTAAAAGTAAAATCGATCAAGTTTACTTTTACACGAACCTTTCGTCTCCCCGCTTCTAGCGTGGCACTGCGTTCTTTATCCATTCTTCTTTCTTTAACAAACAGTTTCAAAACAGTTATGACATTAAGGCATGCAGCTGCATTTTTCATACTTTTTCCTAAAACGGCCAACTGAAACTCTGGACACCTGGCGCCAAATCTCTTAAAAGATAGATATTTCTCAAGCCAAATCTCCTTCTGGCATCAAATCCACTTTTCGAGCCAGCACTGATCTTACCTGATCAACATTCAACGCCTTAATCCCAGCAGAAACCAATGCCTCTTGCCCAACCGCAGCACCCCCGTGCGCTGCTGCCATCAACATTTGCGCCTCCTCAGTCTTCAACTTCAACAACGTACACGCCTCCTTCGACTCCTTAAAGTGCGCTGCTGGGCGGGATGTACACGCTCCAAACACTCCAATTAAAGCATCAACATCGTAATTGAGTTGTTCAGCCCCTTGTTCAGAAAATTCCGCCTCTGTTGCTACATCATTAAAGAGAGCATAATTAACAGCTAGCGCAATAGCTCTCCAGACATCTCTAAAAAGGACAGCATCTAGATGAGAAGACAAAGCCTGGAGAAGTGTTTGAAGCCCATCGGCTGCGGGCAGAAGCGATGGAGAGGGGCCTGGAGGTGGCAGCATGGCAGTGATACCGTCGACTGGCGATGCAGCAGCAAAGATGCTTAATTTCTTCTTATAGGCGTTAAATCCAGTTTGGAAGGTATCAATAGCAACTTTGGCCAGTTTATAAGCCCATTGACGGCGGAACGTGGTCATCGAGGCAGCTTCTTTTTCCACAGCAGCTGCCAATGCTTCGTCTGACATCACCGCCATTAATAAAGTACCAGCCGGTTCTCTTAGATTATGCTCTATAAAATGAGCTGCACAGATAATAGCGCCATTTTTAGATATTCCAGTAGCATCTAAAAGGTGATCAAATTGCTCAGAACGCAGCAACATTGCATTTAGACGCCCACGGAAGGCTTTTAAGCAAGGTTGGAGCACCTCTTTGGTGAAGTGATTCCGATTTTGAGCGGCAAATAAGTATCCTTGTCGGCTGAATAATACATTGATGAGAGAAAGAATAGATTGAGCGCAGGTAGGAGGGTAAAATTCATGCTTTGATGCTTGTTGTGTGGCGCCAGCAGGAGAAGACTGGGTACCTAATGCAGCATCACCAAGACCGCTGCTCCCAAGGCCAACAGCGAGCTCCCCAGCAACTGCAGGATCGCTTTCTACAGCCGGCTTCCATGCATCGCGCGCTTCTACAGCCGCATCTACTTGCCGTTCAGCATCATCGCGTTCAGCTCCAAGCCATCCTTTACTCCATTCTTCTCTTTCAAACAAAATTTCTATCACCGAAAATGCGTGCGCCACTGCACGACCTTGCTCCCCGTCTTCTCCCTCTCCTTCTAGTCGTTGAGATCCACTAATGCTATCAGGAAGTGCCACTATTCCACGCAAAGGAGCTAAGCCACGCTCAAAATTGATCGCCTCGTCGACAAAATGAAGCCAAGCCGCAGCGTCATTAAGGTACGTCAACCTCGGCAGAACATGGTTTCTTACTATCCCTGCGACCGCAGAAGACCCCAGCGCACGCGAGAACTCGAGTTGGAGGCTATACCATTGTTGCAATTGATGTGCATCAATGCATGGTTGCAGTTCTTCAGCATAGGGGGCGCATTGCCGGGCTGCTTTCAGAGAAGCGGCAAAAAGCCACTCTGGCTTGTCGGCTCGATCAGTTGGTAAGCCTTGAGCGAAATGATGTTGTAACCATGCAGAGACTCCAGCTACAAGTTCTTCAGCAGGCCACAGTACTGGCACTGTTGATCCAACATCATCGGTACCAACATTGTCCGCGCCACTACGAGTAAGAGCGGCAAATTTTTTATATTCCATCGCTCGTTGCAAAGTTAGTTGAATAATAAATACATGCTGTACTACTGCAACGGCATCTGTATCTGTAGCATTACTAAATCCAGTAAATTCCACTTTACGTTCATCACTAGGGTAGGGACTATCCCCAGTGCCAGTAGGACTATCCAATAAGGTATCGCCCATTATTGGTGGTGGCCAGGAACATTTTTTCAATGCCTGCTGTGCTGCAGCGCTCAGCATGCCTCGTAAGGTCACCCCCGTTGCATATACTCGTGCTACAGCTGTCGCCCCATGGTGTAGTAACGCAGGAGAGGACGATAGCTGTCCTTGCTCTGCTATTTGCTCTACTGCAATGGCATACCCCATCGCTTGGCTGAAACCGTCAACAGCATCTGAAAACTCTCTTACATAATTCGCAGCATCGCCGTCATTGAATGCACGGTCAGCGCTGCGGGAGAGTTTTTCTGCGTGGCGGGTGAGGGCTTGAAGCTCTTTCAAATATTGTAGATATTGGCCTGCAGCGTGTAGGGTGGAGAGCTCATCGACAAGTGCTGCAGGATCCTCGGGGAGGGGCAGTAAGCTTGGCAGAGAAATGCTTGTAGCTGTTGTTTTCTGATCAAGGAAGCGAAGGTTGGTAGTGACGGCATGAGCCAGTTGGGTTCTTAAGGTTGCATGCTGGGAGCGTAATGCATGTGCTTGTTTCTCAAGCTGTTCCAGCCTTTGTGAGGGAGTAGTATCCGAATCCATTCTAATCTTTTGAACTTAAGAAGAAAGCTGTAATTTGTAGATGTGGATATCTGGACTACGCCACTGTGGATGAAGTTTATGGTGTGGTACCTGTTCTACCTGAAATCCAGCAGCTAAAAAAAGATCTCGAGGAAATTGAAGATTCGGGCGGTGTTCGTATGACAAGAAAATTATCGTGCAAGGACATGAAAGAGCCTTTAAAGTAGAAATCAGTGGCTCTATAGACCCCTGTTGGTATATCACGTCTGAAGCGAGGATTATATCGAAAGGAGGAGTCGGAATTTGAGAAGAGATTGGTTGTCCCCAACAGAGCGGTGCAGATGATGCCTTGGCAGAAAGATTATTACGGGCGATATTCGCAGTAATTAGGCCCTCAAGATGGTCTAGATCTGTAAGGGTAACTGATGATGCACCCAATGCAGCAGCTGCAAGTCCTAATGCTCCTGTCCCCGCACCGAGTTCGATCACTCGTTTTTCAGCGATCAGATCTGTAAAAAAATGCGAAAAGGTGATTAGTTATACGCGGGTCTATTCGCATACTTATTAAAGATAGGAAATAATGCTATGGCTCACTTTTGTTGTGATCGAGGTAATTAATCAAGCACAAGGCAGCATCCCAAACAACGCTCCCTGCTACGTTCTCTTCTTTGCCTTCTTCGATCTCAATTGTCGTCGTTTGCAGTTCGATCGGTCTTAACATATCAAAAGTAAGGCTGACGAATAACAGCAGGCCTTTAAAATTTATTGGTTTTTGTAAAAGAAATCAAAAAAAATCGTCGCCAAGGTCTCTGAACGCATGTACGCGCATTCAATCCAATTGATTATTAATTGTTAATTCGAACTGCAATTTTACATAGATCAGTTGAAGCGTTGCCTTTTTAGGTCCACTATTTTTTTTAAACGTTTGCATCTTTGTTCCGGCACATTTAGCCGCGGCCCTGCAAAAGCATGCTTTCCCTGAGCAGCCATCAAATCCACAATACCCACATTTTATCAACCGAAAAATCACGGCCAGCTCGCGGTGCTAAACCCTCACCTATTTCCTGCATGGCCACCTCGAATGGTGCCGGTGGTAACGCCCCTACCCGCCGTAAACCCAAACTTGCCACGTTATTAGTCAACAGTGAAAGCCTTATCGATGACCCATTCGAATCCAGCATGCCTCCCATCTACCAAACTGCTACTTTCGGTCAACCTGGGGCTACAGAGATGGGTGAGTATGACTACTCCCGCTCGGGCAATCCCACCCGGACAGTCCTTGAAAAACAAATGGCTATCCTCGAAGGAGGTGTCCGCGCATTTGCCTTTTCAAGTGGCATGTCTGCGTTAGCGAACGTAACGAGGTTACTGCGTTCCGGGGATCATATCGTAGCAGGAGATGACTTATATGGAGGCACTTCCCGTCTTCTTTCCCGTGTCGTTCCTGATGCCGGTATTGAGGTTACTAATGTCGATACCACTGATATTGAAGCTGTACGCAGTGCTATCATCCCAGGAAAGACGAAAATGTTAATGTTAGAGACGCCTACGAACCCTCGGATGCAAATTTGTGATATTGCCAAGCTTTCTCAAATTGCTCATGACGCTGGCGCTTTAGTGTGTGTGGATAACTCCATTATGTGTCCATTATTTCAACAATGTTTAAATCTAGGTGTAGATATTGTGATGACGTCTGCTACGAAGTTTATTGGAGGGCATTCTGACGTCACTGCCGGTATATTAGCAGTGGCTGACAAGGAGATTGGGGATCGCATTTTCTTCTATCAAAACGCAGAAGGAACTGCATTAGGACCCATGGATTCATGGTTACTTGTCAGAGGTATCAAAACAATGGCTTTACGCATGGAAAGGCAGGCGTCAAATGCTCAGCGTATTGCCGAGTGGCTCACTACTCAAACGCACGTTGTCAAGCGTGTCAATTATCCTGGCTTGCCATCCCATCCTGGCCATGAATTACATTTCCGCCAAGCGTCTAGTGGAGGAAGTATAATTTCCTTCACTACTGGCGATGCTGCAGTATCCAAGGCTATTTGTGAAGCTGCTCAGTTGTATAAAATTACTGTCTCATTTGGGAATGTTCACTCTCTGATCTCGATGCCGTGCTTCATGTCTCATGCATCAATTCCAGCTGATGTGAGGGCTGCACGTGGCCTTCCAGATGATTTGGTACGAATTTCTGTGGGTATTGAGGATGTAGATGATTTAATTTATGATTTGGAGGAAGCCTTTAAAGTGGCAGCAGCAAAGACTGCGGACGGTGCTGGTGCAGCAAGATAAAAAAAATTTTAATATCTCTCTCGGAAAAAAAAGGCAATACAGTCATTTCTTTCTTGTTATTGAATTTTTTTATAATTACTTTAATGTGAATTTAAAGTAGAAGAGGTCCTAATATGCTTAATGAACCCATGTTGAGTATAAAAAGAAAATAGAAATTAAATAAAGCCCCTGAACTCACGTCCTTTCCTCCCTCCCTCTCAACGGGATGGCTAACGAGACAGGAGTTTTAGTTTCTTTCCACAATATCGGCTGACATGAAAACTGCGGCATCCATCCTCTCCTTGCGTATTGAGTTCTATTCGCTCCACTAGCATGCTCGACAACGTCAGTCATGATCACGGCACTCCCAGCAGAAAGAAGCACTGGAACCCCATCTGCTGTTCTCGACGCCGCCATGTCTTTAGTAGGAGCACCATTTTCATTTACTAGGGATCCATTGGTGCCATTCATTGAACTGCAATTATCTACAGTATCATATATATCACAGGAAGAAATTTTCTCTACATCTGGCTCTAAGCCTGGTATATGGACATAATTTGAACACGTTGCGTGGCTTCGAGGGCGGATCAACAAACACCCGTTCTCTACTTCACAATCATCTAAAGCAACCCAAATAGAGATATACGGCTGTGGTAGAGACCCTTCTCGACACCAATTAGAGTCCCGGTGCCATGAAAATGAAGCTGCTTCGCCTCCGTGGCTTGGTTTAACTATGTATTGGTCGTTAAAGAGCACGGCAGTGGGGCCAAGAAGCGCTGTGACAAGATCGGTAAGTTGGGAAGTGAATAGAACAGACCAAACAGCTGATTGTAATGGCCAAGATGATCTTTTAGATTTATACGTGGAGTATGAGCTGCGTAATGATGGGTTGGAGGTGCATAGACCGCCTGGAAGGGTTTCGTAAATGCAGCTGGCAACGGCAGTGGCCCCCCACAGTGATGATGGTTTAGCGTGGGCAGCGACTTCTCTGAGGGTCTCGCATTCCTGGAAGTTGTGATCAATGGAAGCGTCTTAGCTTCATACTTTTAATTTAAGATGGAAATTTGGGAGAATCGCAAGGTCTCAATGTTAGAATAAAGTGATCTGAAACTCACAATTCGGATTGATTCAAGTTGTTCAGAGGTCAAGAAGGGGTCTACGAGGGCGTATCCTATTTCTTTGAGGTCTTGACGTATGGTTCCAATGTCCATTTCATGTTATTTTTAAAAAGAAATGTTGCGGAGAGCCGCCTTCAAGAGCTTGTTATCTTTTCTGACTTCTAAACTTTAGTAAAGATATATACCCAAAACAGCACCATTTGAGAAATATAGTTTAGTTCTGAAACATGCGCCTAGTAATTCAACAAGGGTCTCGCCCTCAAGCTGGCGGAATTTCCGCTATGACACGCATTTCTCAGCCATGTCTAAACGCATCTTTATCCACAAACCCTTTCGTTGCCAGGCCATTTTCTGGGAAGCAACCCATTATTATGCCTCTAAGACTAGTTAAAATGGCGGTCAGCTTGAAAATCAAGGATTACGAGGGACTTGGAGGCTTTCAGCTGCCAAAAGACCAGGAAGAGGCGTTGAGCTTATTCCTATCCTCGCCTGATTTTTGCAGACAGGTCTTTGTCAACTCAGGGAAAGCTACAGTGGACAATAAAGATACTCTGACAGCTGCATATACTGGAATGTTGTTCCAGCCCGTGCCATGGAGTCCTAGCACGAGAAAAGGCATGCCACAGGTCAGTTTCTTGATTTGTTTTCAACTGCCGGCATTATTCCCCCCTTCTTTTGCTCGAATTGTTTTAATACAGAAAAGGAATATACTGGACTCTCTCAAATCCAGGAAAAACTTACGTTTTGTTGCTTCATTTTCAAATGCAGGATATGGAAAAGTACCAAGACAGTGATAACCACGTCATTATTAATATCCCACCGCCTATCATGTTTAAAGCAAACATCTATGGCGCTGGTCTCCCAAATCGTCTCTGTGCTATCTTCAAACTTGTAAAACAATAATGCGTTTTTATTATCTATCTATGTTATCTATCTATGATATATACAAAAGGCACTTGAATGAATTTATTTGCTCTTCTCGCCACCACTACGGATCATTCCTTGGCTTTCTAACAATTCTCTTGCCGCTTTATTAATCAATCCAAACCTCGCTGGACCTAAGAGAGTCCCACCAAACCATCTTGACACCACTACTACAACATTTCTAGCGTCTACCATCTGCAACAAATGAAGTAGTCTCCCTCCAGCGGCAGATTCCCCGTCATCGTCACAATCTTGCAGAAAAGCACCCTGCCGAGAGCCTTCTATTCGATATGCCATTATATTATGTGTTGCTGCCCGTATTTTATTGTTTTGTAAAAGGTATTCAATTATCGGAGGGATTTCAGCAGGGTCTTTTATTGGAACAAGGTGAGCTTGAAAAGTTGATTTTTTTTCTGTTAGTGGCTCCCCATGGACCAATTTGGCAGCTATCCGACGCATTAATTCTAGGTGATTGGCAGTTTCTTCATTTATTTCCGAGGGTTCTTTCTGTTTTGCAGCAGCAGGAAGTGCTGTAGGGGTGTTTGCGTCAGTCTCTGTCAAAGGGGGCGGTGCAGGTGGCTTTCGTTGCTCCCATTCTTCCTGCAAGAATGCAATCCAAGTGTATAAGATAACCTCTCCTGGCTGGAACATATTTTCCATTTGACGAGCCAGGTCGGATATTGTCGAGCTGTCAAAGAGGTCACAGTGTAATTCAAACACTGGCGGTGAGGACGATGGATAAATGTTTTGAGGGATAAAGACGTGAAGCTCAATGCATGGGATAGATCCGATAGATGGAATGCATATTTTAAGCTCATTTGGTAAGGCAACGTGTTGCACAACTTCCTCTCCGAAGATGGCCTGAATTGCTATGATCTCATCCTGCTGTACAGTGTCCATTATACCAAACAGATTTGCATTGCACCTACCGACATGCAATCTGAGACTCCATGACTGTAATGTGGATGTAAAACCAGCACGCATCCGCCTGCATTTATGAGTTGGGTCGTTTTTCGGCCCAACAACTTTTGCGCCTCCAGCCGACAGGCTTCCAAATTACTAATGCCCCATACCAGCTGCCCCCGGTTTTTATCATTGCCTACCTACGCTCTCTTTTGCCTTCTTTGCGCCCGTGCCTCCCCGCACCGCCCTCTAATCTCCCCGATTTCCCCAACCTCCAACTTCTCTACCATGTGCAAGACTGTGTTCGCTATCCCCAGCCGTCCTTCCCGCGTGGCTTTTAAGGCCCAGACTGCTACAGAATCCGATCAGTGGCTTCAACGTGGCAAAAAAGGGGTTGAACGAAAACAACAATGATGTCGCTGTCAGCAACCACAGGTGCTGTGCAGAGAGAAGGTGCGCTTTGCTATCATTCCAATAACTAATTTGCTCTGATTACAACAAGGGACTGCCGGAACACGCACCTTTCACAAGATCCCTGCCCCTGATTTCCATGGGTTGATGGCGAAATATATTGACTTTTCCTGCATCTCTTCTTTATTTTCATTATTGCAGATTACTTGATGGGTATATTACAGATGCACGGAAGCATGGGGTTCCTAATCACAAGCTAGTAAGCTGGATCCGGCGTAAGATCGGTGGCCATATCGTCATTGTTCGTTACAAGGGTGATGGCACTCTCGGCTGTGCTGTTCCCTGTGTCTTCTGTCAACGGGAACTTATCAAGTATGACATTCATATTCATTGCATTACAACAAATGGTACGTGGTATAGTGGGCGTGTTGACGATATCAACGCTCCTCCTGCTGTATTTACAACAGGACAGCGGAGAATGCTCAAGCTCCCACCACCGCCACCGCCACCACCACGACAAAGAAAAACACATCACAATTCAAACGCACATCATCGTAACAAAGCTTAACCATTTCTGTTTCTTTTCTTCTCCCTTTTGACTCTGTTCTTTGCTCTACTTTATGCCTTATATTCCTAGCTGCTTTTTTATTATAACCCTTTATAGCTCCTTCCTGAGATCGTAAACACACACAACTTTTTCTTTTTTAAACGAAAAAATGAAATAAAAAGAAGAGTTCAAACAACAACAGAAGGTGTGAATTGATAAGAATGCATTTTGACGTGGTCTACTTACTCTAAACTAGGATTTCTCTATCTATATTCTATGAACTTTTCCAAATTTATTTGATATATTGGCTGACCCAGCGGAAGCCTTCTCCATACCCCATTCTCCTAACCACACTGCACATAAAAATCTCAACTGGGCGGATATTTGAGTCCTTAAGATCCACTTTCCCCTTTCCAGTAGTCAGATTAGTGAGTCCCAGTGCATAACGGAGCTCATCTTCAGATGCTGCTTGTGGGATATCAATTTTATTTCCCAAGATCATAAATGGGACCTCGCTAAGAGAGTCATCAGAAAGGAGGGAATCGAGTTCTTTTTTGCTTTCAGGGAAGCGTTCTCTGTCTGCAGAGTCAACCAGAAACACAATGGCATCTACCTTGGCGTAATAATCCTTCCAAACCTTGCGGGCAATCTCGTGACCACCCAGATCAAATGCTTTAAAATTGATACCCGCCATTTGAAGCTCCTGGGAATTAGTAAGGAAAGAATAGATTGAGATATAAGACCAGCTAGGATATATCTAGTGATATTTACTGTACATTAGTATAGTTTGGTGATTAAATATGTCTTAAACGTACCTCAGAGGTGGGATATTGAGTAGGCTGATGTTGTGCGAGCCGCTCGTCCTTCAACATGTGCATCAGCGTGGTTTTGCCAGCGTTATCCAGGCCTAGAAAGAGGATCTTGGCATTTTTATTGTAAAGACCTAGGCTGTTGAGCACACTATAAAACCTGCAGTTGCATAAATCAACGAATTCCTTGAGAAACTTTGTCCGATTGATTCAAGATGGCGAGCAACAAGGCGAAGCTCTACAAGGCCATCGGCCTCTAAAGACTATCCTTATAAATCCTATGTCATATCCGCAGAGTGTGAAGCAAACTGGGCGACTCAACGAAGTGCTTCGATTTCTAAACTCACCAATTCCAGAGAAACATCGTCGCTAGCCTGCACTGACCGCCAAAGAGATCGGAAATTCAGGTTCTACAGTTGTGATCAAAGTGCAATGGAGCCAATGGAGCAACGGAGCGCTCCTTTCAAGCGACTTCTTCTCAGGAACGCGCAGCAGCACTAGGCCCAGCGTTTATACCCTACATTTGCCAGCGTTTGACCAACTCTCTATTACTGCTGTTCTCTATAGAAACCTACTTATATTAAATGTTACATAGGGAGGTGATACAAATTAGTAGTTTAAGCATAGTAAGAATCAACGCATGGATGCATAGAGAGACAACGGGCTGTGCACTATCTTTGGAATACTGTAGTATTTCAGCTAAAGCTTGCAGTGAGGGGCAGTGGCGGCTGACCTGGTTACTGTTGCCTCTATGTTACCATGAGGCTCAGAAGTTGCGATGTACACATCGTTATCAAACTTACTTGTAATAGGAGTGCAGGGCAGGAAGTGCAGATTCGGCATATTTAAGAAGACACTCTCTATTTCAGGCACCCTAGAAGAGAAGGAAAAAGAAAAAAGATTAGCAACGACAGCAAAGAAGATACAAAAAAATGGAATTTTGGCACCAAGTAGACACTTGAAAATACGCCTATTTTTTATTAAAAGCACTATTTTAGAAGTATTGAACACCTATTAATTAGTCAACCTACCTATTAATAGCAATCTTCGCCATTTGGAACAAAGTAAATTGCAAACTTGGCGAGTACACCCCACAATTTGCCGGTCCATAAAACCCTTCCAAAAGCGCAGCACGCGCAGCAGCATATGCAGCACTGAAATCTTTTGGAGGCCTTGTAGAAGAGTATTTCCATGTAGATGTAACCACAGTCGCAGCCATTCGCTCAGTAACATCAGGTAAAGATGTGAATTTATCATGAAGAAAACCGACATAGCCACTTTGAGTTGTTTTTAATACTTTCAGGTCTTTAAGTCCCGCAGTAATCTCTTCGTTCCCGGATTTATCTACCTCAACGTAACAAGTACGTGTTTCTGTGCCCTCACCTACGTAGCCGTGGATATGGGGCCCTTGTGGGGTTTGTAAACGGCGCCAAGGGGCCTCCTCAACAGTAACTTTAGCTTTGCTCACCAAAGGGTACGTTTTAACAAAATGGCGAGCTAACGCAAGTGCATACTCTTCAGGAGAGCACCTGCTGGACATTTGTTTGGCTATGTAATACACTGTGTTCTTTTGCGTATCAGTTGACGTCATTCCGGCATTGGATTCGGTGAGGAATGCGTGCGCCATGTCGCTTTCAAGCATCGAGTGGACCTGCCACTCAACAAAGTGATGCACTGTAGAGAAGATAGTATGTATATGGAAGGTGAAAAGAGGTGAGTAAGAAGAAGAGTGAGAAGGAATATTCAATTATAGTGGCCCTGTTGGGCAACAGTGGGGGAAGAAGAATGGCGTATTTCTTTGCTTGTTTGAAAAGTGAGTCCCTTTATCAGGTTTAATATGACTCTAGCATACCTGACCCTTCTCTCCAAACCCTGCCAAGACGCACTTTGCTTTTACCATGCTGGTGGAGAGCCAGGTGAGCCATTTCGGAAGTTTAGATCAATTAAAGAGATTATTTAAAAAATGATTAGGTTCTACAACCTGAAAGCTGTGTTAGAGGTCAAACAATGTGCAGATCGATAATACTAAAATAGCTGGAAATAGTTCTGAGCAGATGTTCCGCGAGCTAGGGTACTTCACTTGCCCTAGTCAGTGTAATGCCCTCCCCCCCGCCGGGGTCAGTTCAATGCGTACTCTCGTGAGCAGGATCTACGTATCCACTTTACTTTCTATTCTCAGCCTTCTCACGCTTGCTTCTTTCTCTAAAGGTTCATCAGATCGGATTGCAAATTTACTGCGAATGACATACTGGAAGACACAATAGCTGGAAGGAGAAGAGCAAATAACGATGCCTTTATAAAAAGGAGGGGGAAATAACCAAAGGAAAATTATCTTATCTTTATTCTCCGAAATTTATTATAAACAGTTACCACTACCACGTTTTCGCGGTAATGGTTATGGAAAGATACTCGACATTAATTAACAAGGAAAAAACATAAACAGCAGAATACGAATGGAGGAAACAGACAGGATCGTACCACATTCAACAAGAAGAATTTAAAACAGCAACAGAAAGGAATAGGTTCAAAAGGGGTGAAATATTTCGCCGTTACTCGCCTTTTAAATGGGCCAAAACGGGTCAAGATGAAGAATAAAAGTTAGTTTACACAAGACATAAAGGTAAATTCCCGTTAATATCTATTGATATATTCACTGATATATTTATTGAGATGATTAATTTTCTACTTTATTTACCATAGAGAAGCCATTTAATCACATCCTCATCCCCTGGCCTAGACGCATGGACTGCATGAATAGCAGCTGCAGGGGAGAGCCAATGTCTATTAGGCAAGCTCATAGCGGGAGCCAGATCTAAAGAGCGGTGATTACTTCTAAGGTTGAGGCCAGAAAAAGATGAGGTATCAGCCATGACCCTCTCTAATAAAGCATTGTCATCAAGGATAAAATCGACTTCGATCTTCTTAGAAGGATCGAGTAGTACATTATTAAGGTCCTCGCTTCCAGCATTGGAACCCCACCCGTTGTTGGGTGTCGTGGCCGCGATAGCAGCAAATGGAGAAGGTTGAGAAGGATCAGGCTCGGGAGCAGCATCTCCAGGTTGTTGTTGCACTTCTGCTTGAGTTTCCAGAGCATTCTTTCGTTTTCTCTGAGCTGCAGCACTGCCACCACTACCGTCCGAACCAGAGGCCACTTGTCGTTGTTGCTGTCGCAACAAGCCGCCTTCAGCAGGAGAAGAACCTCGGCGAGCATCACTGGAGTTTCTGCGCACGTGTAGTTTGATTCTAGTCTTATTAGCAGGCTTTGATCGTGGCGCTGTCGAAGGAGCTGGCAGTGTCTGCGATCTGAGCATATTTGTACCACTAGCTCCACCGGTACCGGCAGCAGCATTAAGAAGACCCAGTCTTGCTGGCAATCCCTCAGTCACCATCAGCTCCGCTTCAGCTGCACCTATATCTTGCACTAGTTCTTCTAGACTAGGCACGTCCAACTCTTCAAAGCAGAAGTCTGGGATATCCAGTGGAAGGTCCGATAAATCAGGAATGGGTAACCCTAGTCCTTTTAATGTAGCACCGTCGTACACAATATGATTAGGCTCCGCTGCAGCTACTGCTGTTGGACCAGGAAGGGGTTGTCCAAAGCTACCGCCACCTTGGCGGCTCATAGGATCAGTTCCATTGCTCATAATTGTTCCCCCACTATCATCGTAGCGTAAGGCTGGAGCTTGGGAATCGTGAGGAGAAGAGGGGCCCGGGGGGACGAGAGGCACTGATCCTCCAGAGCCGTGATGATGTCCATTTCCAAGGCCAACCGCAGGCGTATCCGCTAGTGACGGGGGCTGACCCCATGAATATGATCTTCGTATTTCTTTTAGGCGGTCGAGCTGGCTTTGTGCAGAAGGCTGTTGTTCGCCTCCAGGGCCAGCATGATTACCCAAAGCTATATTTCTGATATCATGGGAGGACTTTCTCAAAGCAATGTCCTGGTCGGCTCCACCAGGGAAGCCAATATTGCTACGCATATCAGTAAATTATTGCTCTGCAGGAATTACGTTGAATAGATATGAGCTTGCACAAATCGTCGTTTTTAAAAATCTCACCATGAAAAATAGGGGTTATAGTTGCCACTTAATGGTGCCTGGCCGCCATTACATGGTTCATTAACTCACCACAAATCATCACGACGAGGATTAGGCGGCAATCATATAGGTTTATCGCCGAACTTTTATATATTAGTAATTAAATCAAATTGAGACGGTATTGATGAGCACAAGGACAATATTTAGCGTGGAACGCCGGGAAGTAGTTGCGAACTTTTTAGAAACTTGAAAATATGATGGCAGCTGCGTGCTGGTGATGATGTTATCAATTGCGGGAGGATGAGCAGGGCCGGGAGGACGCGCGCTTGTAGGTGATTGTTACAGCGATTTTAGATTTCCTAATTCGAGACTATTCCTACAGAGGTTTTCTCCTCACAAGGTTACATATAGTACTCAGAACCGCAGGCAATCCGCCCCCCGCTCATAAATACCATGCATCATGTAAAGTTAGAACAGCAGAATAGCATAGGATAGAATAGCCGAAAGGAAAGGCATGCAGATTGGCAGACAGCAAGCAGCACAGGATATTACTGATAATCGTCAGATATTTTTACGCTTCAATACAGGACAGCAGTGGTCTACGCCAGTGCCATAGGGGGGTTCTGAGCATCGGCTGCATATCTGTACGCAAAAACTAATTGCATTCTTCGACCAAGTGCAGTATTGTGGAATACTCGGCCTCAACTGCTATAAAGGGGCGGTGACGTAGGGGCGGTGACGCTCGGAACAGCTACCGATGAATAGGAAAGTGCTATACTTCCCGTTAATATTACTTTTAAAAGTGATTTCCTAAATTTTATACATTTATCTCAGCTCCAATTTGCAATGTCGGTAAGATCATGGGATCAAATTTATTGATTTTATTTTTTTGAGTGCCATTCTTATAGATAAATTCCAACCACATGCAAAACAAATACATGCAATCACGTAACTTAATAAACACCAGCATCGCATGCAGGGATTAGGTAAAGCGAGACCACAAGGAGGTGAAGTTGAAGACATTGTTCCTGAAGATGTCGCTCAAGATGAAGACTATAAAAGAGCAGTGCAATCTTTAGAGGATCAACAACACGGCCGAGCAGGGTGGCTGTTTGCACGTGGTGCGTTAGATAAAGGCGATCAAGCTTACCTGAAAGAACAAGAGCAGATTCAGAGACATGCAGAGGAGGCTCTTCAAGAAAGGGAAGCCGCGGAATTTGCTGTAGCGAGAGTGGTGGCTGAAAAAGAAGCCCTACAGAGGCGGGAAATGGCAACACGGAGAGGGCAGGGAACTGCAACCGATGCCACAAGTTTAGATAATAAAAAGAAGGAATTGAAAGTTGGGAAGTAAGTTTTTATTGAATAACATTGGAGAAGATTTCTAGGTTGCTTAATTATTTTCTATGAAAATCTTGAAAGTCTTTTGTATTTTTGTTTGCCAGGAAAAAGCGTTTGCTGCCTACAATAGTGAAAGCCAAATCTAGCGAACAGGAGTATAATTCTTCTGGGAACGGTGCATCGCTAACCAAGAAGAGTAAAGCGACAGCAGAAGAGCGAGCAGAGGGTCAGCCTCTAGGGAAGAAAGAAGAAACCGCTGCTGACGATGAAGAAAAGAAAGAAGAAAAGGAAGGGGGCATTCTTGCAGGCTTATTGGGTGAATACGACAGTGCAGATAGCGATGATGATGGTATTGAGAAGAAAATTTCATCACGCCCGCAACAGCAACAGCAAAATAAAACGCTGCCGTCTGCAGAAGATCTGCTCGGTTGAAAGAGAAAAAACTAGTGAACTCCCTAATAGTAGCCTGTGTTGACTCCTGCTTTAGTTTACTCATGTAGAGTGAACGTTCACTTCCAAAGAGAAGAAATCTCTTGCTTACAATCAATTTATTCGTAACTGAACCTATCAATTAGCTTTAAAGCACAATGCACATCATATCTATTAATTAATTAATTATCATAACTAACTTATAATTAGATAATCAACTTATTAACAGGTATAAACAGCTTAAATCATTATAAACCTGGCTTTCTGTGATACACTTGAGGCGGCAATCTTGAACCCCTATTCTCAATACTCTGTCGCTGTTGCTGCCCGCCTTGTAACCCAAGCTGCACTGCTGTGGGGCCTGATGCGACAATACCTCCAGGGTTTAACGGAAACAACTGTGTATAATAACTCCTTCTACAATCGTCAACGTCCACTGTATCAGCCAGAGTGCCCCCGCCACTTCCGTCGGCATTTATTGGGAGAGGTAGAGCAGCACAATCGATCAACCACGCATGTAAATTTGGGAAATCTGACCACCTTCTTGCTGAGCATTTAAATACGACGCTGTACACAGCATCAAAGCGCACAGCAGTGGGGAATAGCCTGAGATCTGCCTCAGTGAAGTATTCCCCAGTTAAAAAACGACGGCTACCTAATAATGTATTGAGTTCTTCGAGAGTGCTCCATAAGGCGTGCTGTGCTGTGTCATAGGCGTCCTGTGTGGTTGCAAATCCACTTTTGTACACCCCATTATTAATAGGCTCGTAGATTTTTTCGTTTAAAGCGTCTATGTCTGCTTTTAAATGCTCTGGACAAAGATCAATCCAACTTTCCTCTCTCACACTCTTCTCACGAATGCCACCGCCACCGCCGCCTTTCCCTCTCCCGGTACTAAGAAAAAATATTTCATTGAAGTTTCTAACAAGAGCTGCGCTTTCATTGCATACAATCCTTCGTGTTTTTTTATCTATTAATAACGGGGCAGTACACCTCCCTTTATAACCCCCACTATCAGCAGTACAAGCATCATATACCTCTCGAAGATCTCTGGCCTGAAATGCCGGTTCAGGGGAATTAAACACCCACCCACCTCTACTCGCCCTCTCTGGGTCATCTATCGCTCTTATTACAATAATATTATCGGTTAATCCGCGGAGCGCGAGGGCTAGAGCGACGCGGTGGCACCACGGGCAGGGGTTGCCCAGATAGAGCACGTAGCGATCATTTTCCGCAGGGAATTCTGGGTCGCCAATTTTATGTTGGAAAGAGTAAGTTGGGCGCTTGTAGTCTCCGTCTTTGCTTTGAGGAGCAAGTTCACGCATGAATGCGAGCCAGATTTGTTGCCAACCAAACTTTGCTGTCTTGACAAGTGCGCTTTGGGGGAGCAGTTTTCCCGTCTTCTCAAGAATTCTGAAACCTCCCTTGCTTGAGGAGTCGCTGCTATTTTTCTGACTGCAAACGGGGATTAATGCGTGTTTTCTATGGTTAAATAATCTAAGACGGCCGCTAAAAGCATGTCGGGGAAGAAGATTCTGCGATATTGCTGTGTGTGTGATCATTGGATTTAATTGATCTGGGGTGGCATAAGCAGCGTGCATCGCATAACTTTTTCGAGAGAGAGCCCTGTGACTATTATGTGGGCTTTTATTTTTGCAAAATTTTATACCTGGGCAAGCAAGCGATTTGCACCAGAATTTCTAAGTTATTTTTCAGTGGCGGCCGTGGAGAAGGCAGAAGAACCTAATAAAAGAGCTTCATGCGACAAGTGGTGCTGTATATTCTAATAAAAATAAATGAATACAGCATGCTCTATTCTTAGCACAAGGATTAGATGCATGTCGTCTCAGCATCCTACCCAAATGTCTTCGATTAAAATCAGGCAATATTCACCATCTACTGACCGTTCTGAAGTAATTGAGATATGCAAAGACGTGTGTAAGTAGTGCTGACATGAGGGTACGCCTTTGCTTATGAATGCTTTCTATCATTCTGCTTGCATGAAAGTTGTATATTTTCAACATATTTATTTTTTCAGAACCAAAATATCCCGACGGCGGTTGCCGGAATTAATTTCTCACTTAATAATCTTTTCGCAGATGGTGGTTTCGACGCATTACCAAAGGTTATCGATACCTACCACACTCAACCTGACACCTACATTTATGTGTGTGAAGCCGAAGGTACGTTGCAATCGCTTATTTGCTGCCAGCTACGAGGACAGGTGTTTTATATTTGGGGCGCTCGAACAAGGGATGTCTATCGGGGCAAGGGAATGGCAAAATTGTTGCTGGTAAGAAAGTAAAGCATACTGCATTGCTCTGCTTCTATTTCGCATTAACACACGATTAAATAGCTTGTTATTTATATAATTAACACTAATATTCTCTGCAGAGACATCTCGAGGTGCAGACCGCCTGTCTGTATTCGTTGGATTCGACCTCTATAGCAGGTTTTCTCTCTACGACCATACAAGAAAACGCTCCTATGAGGCGGATATTTAATCTTAATGGCTATGTAGAACACTGCCTAATAGACATAGTAAGCCTGACTTCTGAGAACATCAAAAACTTGAAAGAAAGTGACAGCAGCAGTCTTGTCAATGCAGACTCCATGACTTTGCAGTATTGTACTTGTGTTATTGAGCTTCAAATAGCCCTGAAAAGCCTTAGACACCATAGACAAGCTGCTAATCTAGACTCCACCAGTAGTAGTCATGACAGCACTGATGCGATACCACTAGAACCCAACTGGTTACCAGGTGAATATGTCCCTTGGCCCGTTGAATGTGACCAGGTGAAGTCATTCATTAAAGGAAAAAAGATTTTCATAGTTTCTTTTCCCAATGAAAATGCCAGTACACCCACCACTGCACAAGCGGTTATTTTCCTGGGAATTGGCGACCATGGCTCGCCCTTTGCCGGGATCGTCGCGGCGTCTTGGCCGGCGCTGCTTGCTGCGGTTGAACATGCATTAAAGCTTGACAGTGGATGCACCAGGCTGTATATTGATAGATGCGATGCAATAGATCGAGAATTACTACAGCAAAAGCTTGATGGAGGGTTGAAGGATTACATAGTTCTTTACAAACCGTTGCTAAAATAAATACAGGTATACAAATATATCGTATTGATAGGATTAATAATAATAAAATATACACAATTTTCCATCAGTCATAAAAAGATGCAAGGTTTCTTTATCATAATTACATTCCTAAGAATGATTTCCGTTCAGGGTTCATCAATAACGAGTCTTGTAAATCAGTTGGCAATACATCAAATTTCAAGCGGAGTTCTTCTAATAATTTATTAAACAACAAATTGTTATCAGTAATGGCACCCGAATCAGGAACAGCAGCAGCAGCCCGTTTGACCTCTGCCTCGGCATGCAGAAAGTCTTCAATGCTGCCTACGTCTTCTGTATGCATTATTCCAGGCAATCGAAAAGCCCCGCCAGCCTGTCGCCATGCATTCCTCCACGTTGCCGCCTGGTAAGCACTTGCCGCAGCCCTGCGAGCGTGCAACCAAGTTGCCATTGCTGTGCTTTCTGTTAGTAAACGCTTATAAAACTCTGCTAATATCTTTCTATTACCATTACCACATCGTTTAACTAGTATTTCTGGAATATTTACAACCCCTGAGGCTATATTTAGTATAAGTTCTCCAATGTCAAGCTCTGGCAATGGTGGAGGAGACGAATAGAAAGCTAAAGAGACGGCAGCGGTGGACGGCAATGTCGGTGGTGGGGCGGGGGTAATATATGGCAATAATGGAAACACAACAGCCCGTCCTAGCTCTTCAAAATGCCGTCTTAATATCATAGAGTTCATTCGAGCCAACCTTCTTCTCCGCGGGACTCCATCTCCTGTTTCGGGGATCACGATACTATTAAGAATTTCAGGGTCAGGTTGCAGAAGTGAACGGTAGTTGAGCCACGCCGTGTCGGTGGGGTTTTCATTAAGTAAAGGAAGAGCTTTTGTATTCGAATGGGAGCCTGTAACACGTCCACGGATGATCTCTGGGAGAGAAGGCCTTCTCAAAATATACCCAAAGACACCACTAGAAGCATTCCTCTTACCATCATCGCTGCCATGGCCGCTGCCGGTGTAATTTGCGTTGCTGCTGTGTGGCCGCGTTCCTGATTGGTGATTTCTAGCCGACCCTCCAGAAGTCTTTGTACTGCCCGTCACACTCGTACTATTACTTTCCTCACCGCCGGTTGTTAATGGCGTATATCCAGTGGAGAGTACATTTGGCCAGTGAGCGAGAGATTTAATTATAAAGGGGTTGGTGACTCCCAGTAGAGAGGGTAAAGAAATTTCCATTTTTGATGCTGCAGTTGCTGTTTTTTGCTCCTTGTTGCGCCCATTAAGGGAAGATGTATTCGTGATAGAAGTATTAGGCATAGCGCCAGAGGCGAAAGGTCTAAATGCAGGATCGTGTATCGTGAAATAAGGTCTATAATCCGCAGAATACGGGAGGGGAGCAAGGAGCGATGCCAAGGCGGCACAGGCGGCGGAACACGCTAGAGGGGTCGGCGAGGCAACAAGGAGAGGTTCACCTAGTAACAGAATCTCCCAAAGAGTCCACATATTCTTCATTTGGCCAGCAAATGGGGTGAAAATGTCGGCATCTGTAAAGAGGCCAGCTGCAGGGGCTTGTTGTCCTTTCGCTCTCGGCAACAAACACATCGGGCAGCCTGTGTCTAAATCTAGCTCCTCTGCGAAGGCTTCTGCTGCTGAAGAAGCACCAGTAAGTTGTGCTACTGCATGCGCAGAGTCTAATGGGAGGCTTGATAAATCAGGAAGATCAACGCGCAGCACAGCATGGCCTAGCGGGAGATCGACTGAGCTTCCCCATTCTAAGAGCGGTGACCAGGTAGCTACTTCTTCGTACACAGCACGCAACGCACCAGGGCCCTGTGCAAGGCATAACGGGCCAGCATACTGCGATAAAGGTTTAAATAGATTTGAAAGGGGTAAAGAAGATAGAACGACGATGGCGCGCTGCTCGCCACCTCGTTGGAGTTTTTCATCCTGACGTTGGCGGCAAAATACAAAACCATGCAGAAATTCAGTAATGGGAGCGTTCTGTCGCGGGAAAGATACCGTTGCCGAAGTATCAGAAGGTAGACGTGGGATTCGAAAAGAGAATGATGTGTCTCTGATGCTATTGCGGGTAGTTAGTTCAAACGACATGGAGTCGGGAAAACATGAGTATCCTACAGCAGTGATCTCTGCTTCATTCAATGCATGTTCTGGGTAAATAGATTCCACTTTTTGACCTTCAGTGAGGTGGAATTGCACCGAACAGATCGCTGTAACCACGTTTTTCATCATTCCTTCTTAACAAAATGGGCACCAAGTAGAAGATTGATTTGAAGTTGGTTGAGACTCGATTCGCGCCTCGGCGCTTCAATCATGAGACATAAAAAATATAAAATCGAACGGATTCCTACCACCGTGCCAATTTGCAGGACATTATAGCAACAAAGGTGCCTTTTACTTATTTTTCTTTGCCCAGTTTTTTAAACTGCAGTTAACTGTTTTAAAATTTGCAAGTGCCAATCTATCATATTCATTGATTTGTAATACATCTAACTTTAAATATTATTTTGATAACCAGGAAGAGCAGCACCCTGCTTGCGGCAGTCAATAAGCTAGGTAGTTCTCTCATCGCCTCACTTCAGGCGTGTTGTTGGCCCCGTCATGGAGTCACAGAAGCTCCAAGAGTCTCTAAATGCAACTTTAAATGCCCTTGAAAACATCAAGGTGAGCTAGCGTCGCTTGGTGCTGTATATTTCAAAAACTTATTCAAGCTCTAAAAAAAGCAACTGTCACACATGCTTATTGTTTTGAACTATCGCTTATATGCACGCCTTATTAATATCGCAGGAGAGGTTACACGGAAGTTCAGAAGAGGAGATGCCACCACAAAAGGAAGAATTGGAGGCTGTGTTTGGCCAAGCCATTGCCAACCTGAATGCTCAACTCAACAACGTGGCAGAGGCACCCCAGCCTCAACAGCAACAACCTCCCCAAGAAAGGGCAGTAGAAGTAAATGTAAGTTAATGACTGCATTAGAAGTTCATCGCTTCCATTATGACAGCCTGGTACCTGTTGAATTGTTAAGTATACATTCAACTGTCATTAATATTCATATTTTTGTCCTATTATTTCCTTGCAGGAGGACGAACCAGTTGAGATAGTTGATAAAGAGCCTCAGGCACCTCCAAGCGTGGCTGCAGGTATGTTGCTTTATAAATTTGTCTTGCAACTGCCAATTTTGTTTAAATTTCTCAATTGAAACTGCTCGTTCCTTAACCTACTTCTTCAATTCGTATATTACCTTTGCAGCTGGGCATAAATTCATCGAGGTCCCCAGGAGACAACGCACTGGCGACGTTAGGCGAAATGGCCCTCACTTGAAATCTTTCACTTTGGAGCTGCCCGCTACTCCTTTCCATCCAAAGACTAATGGCGCAGACTCTATCCCTGCCGCCACTGCCCAGCGCACTCCAGGAATCCCTGCCAATACTCCCATGGCAGCTGAAGTTCTGGCTAGTTTGTGCGCTTTAGGTCTGCAATTTCCTGCTGCGGGACAGGTGAGCTTTTCTCTTGCAGTGACGTCAACAGCCACGTTTTAACTTCCCTTTAATTTCTTTCTAAATTAACTAATACCATTCCCCCTTCCATTTTCTTTCCTTAGCAAAACTCTGCCGCTGTAGCAGCCATTGCTGCTCCCAGGCCTCCTAGGGCTGCTGCCCTCCAAGCTGCCACAATGCCGGCAAGTTTGGGCCGCCGTGCTGCAGCTGTCCGCGCTGCCGAAGCCTCTGCCGCCCTGGCTGTATCTCGCCCGCGTCCTTTTAAGACGGTCTCTTTAGAATCTGGAGGTGCTTCCCCCACGGATCCTGCCAGCGCCCGCAAATCATGCAATTGCAAACGCAGTCAGTGCTTAAAATTGTACTGCGAATGCTTTGCTGCTGGAGGCTTTTGTTTACCTAGCTGCCAATGCTACAACTGCCTCAACACCAACCTCGAAGCAGTTACTGTAGAGGCTACTCGTGCAGCAATTTTGGCCAAGAACCCAAGGGCTTTCACTGATAAAGTGGTGGGTGATGCCCATAAAAAAGGGTGTCGATGTAAGCGCTCCAAGTGCTTGAAAAAGTATTGCGAGTGCTATAACGCTGGAGTAAAATGCAATCCTGAAATTTGCCAATGTGTTGGATGCCACAATACGTAAGTTTCAGCAGCTATTGAATGTTTTATTAATGTTAAATTTCAATTCACGTTAAAGTTCAAGTTCACTTGATTATATTTTTACTGACTATCGTCGTATTTTTTCTCTCTTTCTATTTTTACAGCTCGGACCGCGACCCTGGAGACGCAGGATTTGGCGAAGAGCCTCTGCCCTATGGTATGGAAGACAAGTACGATTATGATGATGAGCTCGACGCAGCCGCGGAGGACTATGGCCACAACAAGGGCAGCGCTCCTGTTGCCACCACAACTGATAATGAAAACGCTCAAGTGAACATCAATTATGGAAACAACACCAACAACGCGACAGAAAGTATGCAATGGACAGTTGGCACCCTTAATGAATTAAATGGTAGGACATCAGCACCAGCAGGTGTTGCCCCTGTTGAAGACGCTGAATGCGATGACCCTGTTCGGCGAATTGTTCTGAACGCTGTAGCCAAAGCAGTAGCCGCAGAGGCAACAACCACGGGTGCAAGAAACAACCAACCTCAGCAGCCTACTGTTCAACAGCAGCAACAGCAACACCATCTCCAATCTATTGCAGCTGCACTCAAGTCTACTGCTCCGACAAACAGTCTTATTAACAAAAATATTAATAACAATAATTTTAATCTTGGCGCTGAAGTCGTCACGCCTGGTGGTCCTCTTGGCGCTGGCCCCTTTGCGTTGGTATCTCACCTTTCCAGAGAGATGGGAGTAGATGGCGAGGATGTTGTTGATACTGCCACCTCCCCTGCGATGCATGCTGCTGCCCGTATGGCTGCACAAGCTCATTTGAATCGCCGATTGGCTGGTGGTACGATGACTGCTGCAGCTGCCAAGGCTGCAGCAGTTGGAAGAAGTAAATCACAAGCTACCTCTGCTGTGGATACGCCTGTGGGGTCTGTGAATAGCGCTGGCGGTGATGGTTCTCGTGGAAAGAGGCCTCGTCGTGCTGCGAGTGGCGGTGTCCAAGGTGCTGTTGCTGCTGCCACGTCAGATTGGGGTCTTGATTTAGTCTCTCCCCCTCCGAAACGTTCTCATTCAGTCCCTGATGCAATACATCCTGGGAAAGGGACTGCTGCTGCAGCCCGTCGTGATCGTGATACCCTTTTGAGAAGAGCGTTGCAAAATGACGCAGCAGTGGCGACAGCTCAAGGTCAGCAGCATGTCGGTACTGAGGCTGATGCTATCTCTGCCTTGGTTAGTATGAATGCTCCTATGTCGTAACTGCGAAGAATGAAAAGTCCCATTCTTCTGTTAAGTAAACCTTAGTTTTCCGGGGCGGTGCAAAGTGACGACACGAACCCCAAAGGCCTTGCCCCCTCTTTTGTTTTCTAATGCTCTTATTTATACACTGCTATATATGTTTCTGTATACGAAAGCAGCCCCTCTATTCAAGGTGTAACACCGCTTTCAAAGAAATCTACTAGAAATAGGGTGAGGCTGATGCACTTTGAACGGTCTGAAATCGATGCAACCAGGGTCTTGGTCCAGCGACTCGAAGGTTTCGGATGAGCTCTTTCGCCTGTTTTCAACATAAAATTGGGATCGGTCGCTTGTTCTAGAGCAATTTGTATATTCACTAATCAAGATGCAGGCTTCTTTTACCACCTCTATTGCCGCCCGCCGTGGCGTCGCCGTCCGCACTCAGGTAAGGCTGATTAGTTTTGGTGATGGCAGGAAATCGGACCAGAATGCAAGCGCATTGCCCACCTTTAAATGCCAATATTTAAAATAAGTCGATCAGGGCTCTCGCTGGAGCTTCGACGATGCCAAGCTTGCTGTTTTCCAAACTGGCATGTGTCGTGGTTGCATCAACCTAACTCACTACTTGTCCTACTTTTTTCTGTTCAGGCTCAGGCTCCCCGTGCTGTACGCGCCCAGCGCCTTGTGTGCATGGCCGCTGTAAGTCAATTCGCTTTTATGTGTCAAATTTGGCGTGATCACCTGTTTCTGGAATTGTTGCCTTTTTCTTGAGCAGATATTGATTGTTTAATACGCATTCTTCGTGCAGGACAAGGCTCAGGTTTTGTCTGATGTCCGCGCTATCATCGCTGACCAGCTCGGTGCTGACCTCGACAACGTAAGTATGCAATTCATTTTGGGAGAGTGGGTGCACGATGTTTATCTTTTCAGACATGCTCACTTTCGGAATTCTTACCATCGCAATTGTGATTTTTGAACAGCTAGCTGTGGACTTCTTCTTCTGATTTCGGGAGATCCTTGGAATTTTATCCACATTGCTTCTAGTTTGCTCACATCGTCCTTTTTATCTGTTTCACTTAATTTTTGTTCCTGCAGGTCGCTGCTGACTCTAAATTTGTTGATCTTGGTGCCGACTCCCTCGACACTGTTGAAATCATGATGGCCCTTGAGGAGAAGTTCGACATCCAGCTCGATGAGGAAGGTGCTGAAAAAATCTCCACCGTCCAGGAAGCCGCTGACTTAATTGCTGGGCAGATCGATAAGTAAATACGCACTTAACCTTGATTTTTGCTTTCATTCCTTCATTTTAACAGCAATGTATCTTGTCATTTGAAAATTATGTAACCTTGATATGGTTGACTTGGAAAAGATTGAGAACTTGCATTTGCCGAAAAGCGCTTTGCTGTAACTCATCAAAAAGCTGACCCCCTCCCCCTTTAGCTCCTCCTTGCCCGGACCCAGCGGCCGAGAATGAGCATAGTGCTGAGTGGAGCATTGCTATTTACATTCACACTCTCTGACAGCTTTCTATGCAAGCATCTTGCTAGGTGGCAGATTTCTAGACGACCACTCCTAGAATATTGCCACTTGGCAATGGAAACTGAATGAAGGTGCCCCTCGCGACACCTCACATGGCAAAAGAAGCCTCGTCCAACTCCAATTTCTGCTTTAATATCCATTTATATTCTTCTACTGCATATCCAAGGCGTATAATAATGACGCAAAAGGCAAAATACGTCTCCGTGGGCCTCCTTTTGGCAGTTTGCTGCCTTCTCGGCCAAGCTAGGTAAGAAAACGATTTTAAAAATCATCTACGCGGTTGGTAGGGACCCGCTTTAACGCTCCTATTCCTCGTTTAAACTATTGAAAACAAGTCATTTCACATATATCGGCTCAAAGCAAGTACTCAATCTACGCCAATGACCTTATTTTGCTAATTTTCCTCTGAAATCAAATTTCCCCATGCAGCGCTCTCAAACTCGACAGCGGCATGACACGTAGGATGCTTGAAACACCCACCACAGCCACTGCTGGTGCCGCAGGTTCGCAATCAGCCAGCGCATCTGCCATCGCTACCAACATTGCCGGTCAGGGCCAAGCTACCACGGCCGCCCAAGCAACAGGCGCTGGAGCGACGACATTTGGCGCTTCTCAAGCTCAAGGACAAATTGACACCTGTTTCTCTGGCCCTAACGAGAATCTTTCCGTCTGCCGTACCTTGGCACCCAATGTCCGTGCTTCTGAATGCACTGATGTTCCTCCTGATGACAGATACACTTGTACTCAGCAGGCTAAGGACTTTGGAAAATGCGATTCTGATTTTATCTTCGTTGGGAGCTATTGCCTGTCATCTTGTGGACGCTGTGGAGGTGAGTTATTGCTGTTCAGGCACTGTTTTAGTAAATTGTTATCTTCTTGAGGCAGTTTGTGTACAATTGTGAGTACAGTATATGATTATTAATGCCTAAGAGACTTCAATTTTAGCTCTCCTTTCCTATTTTTCTGTTTTTTCCTGCAGACGGATGCAATGATGACGATGCACCCTCTGATGGCACTGCGTGTGATGCCAGTAAGTGTGATACTGATGCATATAAGCAGGAACCTACATGCTTAAAGACTTGTGGAAGATGTTCAGTGGCCTCCGCTTGACCAAGGGTGGTGTAAGAAGATAAAAAGCGGAGCGGAGGAAAATAGTTCCTGCCACCGCCCTATGGGAAAATGGGTAGATATTAAGATTTAGTAGCGCTGTGTGCACGTTTTTCTTTTGTAGATTTTGTGAATGCGTTATGCCACCTGCATACATGTATGGTTTTATACTTTAAATGTAATTTGTCTCTGTGAATAAAGGTACACAAGAGTTGTTGGGACGCCTGCGAGGTACAAGGTCAAGGCCGAGGGTGGTAGTTGAACATAGCAAAAGCGGGGCGAAGATGGCATTTTAAATTAATGATCAGAATTTGATTTTCCATTCATAGGACGATAAATTAATTTATTCTGCGTAAATAAAGCTTTTAACTTAACTAACTTTTTTTCTCAAAGATCATCAATTTAAACTACCACTAAGTTCTGGTTAAACAATCGCACTTTCAACTCCCCCCTATCCCGAGATTCTAATAATTTGCATTATCACTCAGGATAAAAACCAAGATATCGTTAACTTCACTCAAGCTTGAAGAAGTGAACATTTTAATGCCAACGCTCCAATTTCTAAAAGACCTGAAGCTCCCTAATTTACCTTCCATGGACACTCTGAAAAACATCAACCTTCCATCAATGCCATCAATGGATATGACGTATCTTAAAGGATTGAAAACTATCAAACCTTCTCTCTTGTCTCTCCCTGAACTCCGCTCTGCGACGTGGACAGAAGAAGGTAAAAAAGCCAGCACTATAGCACTGGGAATTGCAGCTTCTGGTACGCTTTTACTACTCATTCGTCGTGCAAAACACAATGTTCCTGACGTTGAGATTGTTTCCTTAGAAGATTTTCAGCAACTCCATGCCGGAGGTCTGATCCGGGATTTTGGAGCGTGGATCATCACACCTACGGCGACCGTTGTTAAAGTAACAGGCCATGGAGATCGTATTGCCACACTCCCCCGAGGAATATGCAATTTAATTCGCCTCAAAGAGCTCAACGTTAGTGACAATGCCTTGACAGAACTGCCAAATGGCATCAGTCGTTTGACTGCTCTTACCAATTTAGACGTCAGTGATAACAAACTGACAACTTTGCCAGGCGGAATTGGTAATCTAAAGGCGTTAGTAGCGTTGAATGCCATGGGAAATGAATTGAAAAGCTTGCCAGATGAGCTTGGTGGCCTGGCTTCTTTACGTCGCCTGGGATTGAAAGGAAATGAATTAAAAACCTTGCCTGCAAGCATTGGAAATCTGAAGCTGTTGAAAGAACTCTTCTTAACGGATAATTTACTTGAAAGTATTCCAGAGGAAATTGGTGGCTGTGAAGCTCTCGTAAAACTTCAAGCATCGCATAACAGACTCTGCTCGCTTCCCGCGAGTTTAGGTTCGTTACCTCATTTGGAGCTACTCCGCGTTGCCTGCTGCGAGATTGTCGAAATTCCACAAGCTGTGACTGCCTCATCGTCCCTCGCCTGGCTTAGTTTAGCCACAAATCCTACCTGCAAGCCTTCTCCCCGCCCTTCTCGTTGGGGCGGTACCATCAAAATGAAAGACGTAGCCATCGGGATGAAGCTAGGCGACGGCGCATCTGGTGAAGTCTTCTCAGCGACATGGAGGAATCGCCAAGTCGCGTTAAAATTGTTTAGAGGAGATCGATCACCAGATGGCCACAGCGATGATGAAATTGGCATTGCCTGTGCTCTGTCAGACAAGCATTTGATTAAAGTACTTGCCAGGATAGTTGACCCTCTGGGACTCGTTATGGAATATGTAGATGGTACGCCCATGGCTGAGAAACCCAATTCTGAGTCTTTGTTGAGATGTCGGTGGGAGCAGGGCGTTTCGTTTTCTTTAGAGTTTGTATTAAACGTGGCTACAGGGCTAGCTTCCGCTTTAGAGGCGATGCATTCTAAAGGAGTCATCCACGGAGACGTCTACGCACATAATTTATTAGCAGATACTCAAGGCAATGTTGTGTTGTGCGATTATGGAGCTGCATTCTACTGCCCCAGAGCGGCAGCCGCTGCATATGAAGGGCATGAATGCAGAGCTTATGGGCTGTTGGTGCGCGACTTGTTGACCCAAATGGAGATTGGATTTGATGGAATGGAAGCTGCACTAGATGTGCAGAAGCAGTTGTTGCTATTGGTGCAGCAGTGTACTACTGGTCCTCCTGCGGAAAGGCCTCGAATGGCTGTTCTTTCCAGGAAATTATCTAGTTTGAAAAAGCAAGCTGCCTCGACCGGAGCAACTCCTCGAAGTGATATGACGCGATACTCTGCTCGATCGACAAATGGGAATGTGTAGAGTGTTATTTAAGTAATATAGTTCTTTGATTATTGTTTGAATTTATTGTAAGAGAAAGAATAGTGTTGGTATGACGGGTGTTAAATAAGCGATTTCCGTGTGTCAGGAAGAGATACACATTCATATGTAAAAAACAACAAGGTGAGGCTAGTGTCAATATAAAACAAAATTAGTAAACTAGTAATTATCAGTGACTCAACGGCGTTTGGACCGAAGTGCCGGTGCTGGGTGTTTCAAGGGGGTAGGGAGGTTCACAAGCTTGCTCTGGTGCAGGAGCAGCAGACTTTTCACCGCCGGTGCTACATAGAAGCAAAGAGAAACGCTAAACTGAGGTCTTTTCTAATAATATCGCCATCTGAGATAGCTGCCCTCCATTTAATACGTTTCCCAGGGGCCATTTTACGGGAGGAGCCGCTAGAAATGTAGCCAGGGTTGTGGTAACTAGGTTCTTCGTCTTCCTCTTCACTGTCGCTCGATGAGGATGAATGGTTGAGAATTTGACGAGCTGCAGGAGGTGCCGGATTTGGTTCAACCTTGGGCTCTAAGAGAACATCTACAACGTTTTTGGGAGCTGGGACAGCTGCTGGTTTAGGTGCTTGTAGCTGTTGTTTCAAACCGTCTACTTGAGCATTGGTGGCACGCTGGTGAGCTGTGAGCCTACGTTGTCGCTTGGTTTGAGGTTTGCTAGCCTTCAGCATGTCATCTAAAGGTTCTTCTATGGTCTCTGCAGCTATATGGTGACTACGCCTTCGAGTGCGCATACTTTTCCGGCCTGAATTGAATATCAACAGGGACAGTTGGTGAGCATTATTTTACACCAACGGGCCATCGAAGGCCCCACAAGCAATCAAGTACGTCAATCTTATTATCTAGATCACATACCTGTCATTTTAGGGCCAGTTTCTGCCTAAATGTAAGACTAATTATAAACTGTTGCTAATTGAGAAATTCGTTTTAACAACAAACTTCGGTCATACAGCAATCGTCGCTTGCTATACGCGCTATTATCTTTATGTATGATTGATATGGACTATACCAGACTGTCTGTAGTTAGTTTGTTGTCCCGACCAGCTGTCGCAGCTGGCCTGCTGCGTTGTTTTTCATTTGAATTTGAAATTCACTTCGGCTCGAAATTCGGGCACTTTGGACGAACCGCAGCAGAAGCTTCAAACACCTCACCACCCTCGCTGTTTTTATATTATGTTATATCTTGTTAAACATTAGTATACAGCAAAGCTGGTTTAAATTCCACGCAATTGCGCCCAAGCTTCGCTCACTGCTCCAACTTTGCCACCCCGCCGCCAGCCCCTTGGACTATTGAAAAGATGCCGTTCACACGCTCCAACCCCCGTTTTGCCTACGTGACCTTATTATCCCACGATGATTACCTCCCCGGAGTACTTGCTTTGCACCGTAGCTGCATTCAAAACCAAATTCAGCACCCATTAATAATTATGACAACTTCGAGCGTCAGCTCTGAAAGTTTAACTACTCTAAGAAAAGAAGGCTGCAAGATCCGTCAAGTGGCTTCCTATCACCCAGATGGCATTGAAAAATGCCACTATGTCCGTCAATTGTATGCAGAGTGTTGGAACAAGCTTAGAATGTGGGAATGGACTGAGTTTGACCGTCTCGTGTACCTTGATGCTGACATGGTAGCACTTCAAAATCTGGATCATTTATTCCATTTACCCAAGGAAGTGCCCGTATATGCTGTAGGCGACTGTTTCGGTGGGCGGTTGGACAAGGAAGAGAGAGATGCATGTTGTCATTTTCACCCCTCAAAAAGGCCCGAGTATTTTAACGCTGGCTTTTTAGTCTTGACCCCGGATAAGAAAGAGCTGGAAAGGATGGAATCTGAGCTTTTCGAAATGAATGGACAAGGCATTGCCCAGTGGAGGTTTGCTGAACAAGATTTTCTGAACTTGTATTTTTACGGTCGATGGAAATGGTTGCCAGCAATTTACAACGCGCAAAAGAGAATAAAATACCATCACCCAAGTTTATGGCACCTTGAAGATATTGCAGTGCTGCATTATGTGGATGAGAAGCCTTGGAGTCATAGAGATAGTGAGGAGAATCAGATGTATCGTGAAGAAGTAGAACTTTGGTGGAAATGTTATAAGGGAGAAAATAAAAATAAAGACGCTTCTCAGGTTAACGCTCCTACCAAAGCTCTGCAGTTATGCAAGGAGATGCCTCAACTGCAGATGGCTGCTGCTGCACAAGCCTTTGCTGCTCGTGAAGCCTAAAATTGGAAAAAAAAACAGTGTGATGCTTAATAACACAGTAGTTATTTACAATTCCCAAATCAATTCCAGTGTACCCCCCGACATAATGTTGCGCAACAGAGGCGCAATTCAGAGTCTGCCGAAGTGTATCAGAGACCCATTACGTTTTTAATGATTTCCGTGTTTTTATTATATGAATATCCTATTCCATGGTCATATTATATACATGTAATAAATGCAAGTATGCCTAGCTTAGATCATTCAGTCGCTCTTGTACTTCTTTACTCGCTTGACTGGCCATCCCCTTCATCAACATATCAGCCATAGCACCGCCACCATTCGATTCTTCAAATTCTGCTTTTAGAGTGTTAGACCCGGGTAAACCAAAGTATAGTGTGGCGTTGCTTGGGCACATGTACGCCACTCCTGGTCGGAGTTCTATTCCTTCGATCCAGGTAGCTGTAGAAGATAAGAGATTATCTGGGTCTTTGGCTGAGAGGGCGGTGCAGAAGAGTCGTCCGTTTTTGAATTCAAAGCTGGCATGCTCTGGTGCTACACCATCGCCTTCGATAACAATGTCAGTCTCCAAACTGCTGCCGAGCACCGCCGTCTGTGGAGAGACAAAAATTAAAAAATTAAATTTTGAGCAAAGAACAGTCAATTAAACCCACGAGTATACATCATGAATTATTACCTTTTCGATTGTGTATCGTGTGCCGTCTGCTTTTACTAAAACAGGAGCAGATTGCTGAGCACGAATTACACATGTACATGCTCTGCTTCGGCTGACTTGTGCTCGGACAGGCAAGGCCTGGACTCTAGATGCGAACTTGAAAGCATTCATTATAATCTAATATTTACATAGTATTGTTTAAAAAGGATCAAATAGTTTAAAATAGTCCCAATCACCTGAGAGAGAAAGATGGTGCCGCCCGGCGAGCTGGCTATCCATGCCTCATTGAAGAAAAGTGCAAACCTCTGTTTAAAATACTGGAAATAGTCGAGTGCCGTAAATCAATCACAGAGTCGTTCATTTAAAAGCCAAATATCTACCACACGACCGCCAAAGCAGCGCCAAATAACGAGCCCGCAACCACCTGCAAGCAACGGAAGAGACAAGAGCATTGCAATGTTTGATATTTTGAATTTATAAAGGGGCAGCGAGAAAACGAAGGTTTTATTCCATTTCAGTTTTGTTCCCTTTGTTCCCTTACCTTCCATATTCTATTAGTATAGGCAGAATTTACAACAGTGGTAGCAGACCTCTCTGTTGTAGTACTCGTGGCAGGAAGTCCAGTAGTAGCATCAGTCACATCTGGAGTGACTGGAGCTATAGTGGTACCTTGAATGGGAGTGGTAGCAGTAAAAGGGTTGGTAGGGGTAGGGGTGCTACTTGGAGAATCGGTAGGGGAGCATACGCAAGAATCTGCTGAAGCCGAAGCTGCTTTGGTTTGGTCTTCTTGACAGTCAAACTGTGCAGAGGTGCCCTCTGGGCAGCTTGCTTCGCATGATTTCGCCTTTTCATCGCAGGTAGCAGCAGCAGGAATTGATATCTCCTCTGGAGGGGTTATGGGGTTACTGCTGCTGCTGTCACTGCCACTGCTGGAAGACGACGAGGAAGACGAGCTGCCTGGCATCGCACAGGCGCAGCTTGAGGAGATCGCCCCGTTCCGCTCATCGCACTTGAAGTCAGAAATAGCATTTTGGTCTTGGCATGTGGCTTCGCAAGCAGCCTTGCGGTTGTCACACTCGGTGGCAGCACGAGACGACGAGACTAAAATACAAGCCAGCAAACTGGAGAAAACGAGTGCACGGACGAATGCCATGTCTTTTCCTTTGCTTTCAGGCAGTTTTGAATTATTTAAATTTAATGTAATGCCTGAGGTAACGCGGAATGTAGAAAATACTGAAAATAATGCAAGCGCGTTGGGAGCATTTTTCAACCAAGCAGACTTTCAGGCAGCTGCTTTTATTTCCCTCGGGAGAATCCTAGGACGTGGAGAAGACCATGTTGCCGATACTTTAGCTCATACTTACTCATACAAAGCTAAAATTTATTACAGTCGCCAATCACTCAAGAAAGTACTTCGCTCTAACTTATTAACCCCAACTGGTGTCGGCTGATTCGAAGAGTTATTTTAAATAGGGGTGTCTTGAAGCTCAGTGCTTCTCTCGATCCCTTAAGTCACCCTGTTGGGGTTATTTTGTTCTGTTTTAGACATTCTAGAAGGTGGCATAATAGCAACTAGTAAGTGAGCAAAGCACATTGCCAGATACTCGGCCTAGCAAGGGCACTCTCTCCTCTGGGCCCTCAGCGGCGTCACCGGGCTGCAGCGGTCACCGGGGCGAGGTGGCATATTAGTGTTTTAACTTGCTTGCAAAATTTCATAAATTCGTCACCTAAAATACATCTCTTTTATTTCGGAATTATAAATTGAACTTATGAAGCGCTTTCTACTTCTTGTCTGCTTGGCATTCGTCCTTCTCGGAAGTGCATCTGCGAACATTGATGAAGATAATACTTCCGCTGCTCAAACTGCTTGCCAGGCTCTCTTATCCGCTTGTCAACTCCAATGTGGATCACACGAGGGTATCAATACCGGTGCTGCAAATTGTATCATTGAAAATGATGGCGGTGTTGATCTGAATTGCGTTTGCAATGACGGTTACCAACCTCCCAGCAGCTCTGCTGTCCGTCCACAGGTACGACGCTTAGTTCTTGTGTAGCTTCCTTCAAAAGAGATTTGTATGCATCGGACACACGTACCTTGACAGAAGTCTAAGCCGAAATGTCTATTTTTTCACTCAACTTTTTGCAGGCTGTATTCACCGCCCTTGTCGCCACCGGCGGTGCTATCGCTGCCCTTGCCCTTGCTTAAGGCCCCAATTATCTCCCTATTTAAACTTACAGGAAAGTTATAAAACTGAGAGATGAAAATCACAAATGTAAACTAGATCATATATACGAAGAACACGCAAGAAAGATGCAAAATTAAAGGAAGGAGAGGGTATCTGGAAAAGCATAGAGCAGACGCAACCTGCTCTGTCCGGGATTTTGTTTGATTGGATCCATCAAGGATCTCGATTCATTATTAATAGTTAATAATCAAACTTCTAGTGGTACTGTACTTCTTTATCCAGGCTAGTTTTCGCAGTCGCTTTCGCAGCAGAGCATTCAGTGCCCTCAGTAGCTGAAGCCGACGATGAGGAGGAAGAAGAAGAAGAAGAGGAGGAGCCCTTGGAGGTGCATGAGCATGCCGCTGCTCTTGCACCTTCGCCATCATCTTTACATTCGAAATTCTGCGTTAAAATTTAGAGGAAGGTGAGATATCAGCTGGAGTTGATTTTCAGGCTTTGTTGTTGGGTGACGTGAGGCCTCGAGAAACTACAATTTCATCTTTGGTTTGGCAAACTTCGAGCTCTCCATAGGACGAACTAAAAAACCTACCATCTCCATATCTTTACATTTATCTTCACATTCCTTGCGTGCTTTGCGGCAATATTTAGTCTCCTTTCTGTGTTCAGCTGCCTCAACTGTGGTCGCTACAGCCACCAAAAGCACTAAAGCTAAACCTAGGAAGGCCTTGGAGGGCTGCATTGTGTAAGATTTATGCTTTAAATGTCTTAAAATAGTATACTAAATAATAATAGACTTAAATGTAGCTGTAAGCAGTAGTAAAAGGCGAATTGTCAGGTGCCAGGTGGCAATCTCTCCCAGTTTTCAGTTTCAAACTCCAGTGGAACTGAATTTCAAACTGAGTTTAATCGCGCGCGCGCGAGAGAGATTTACAGCCGTTTAGCACAGAGAAAGCGCTCTGATGCGGTGCCATTGATAAATACAACGTCGAAAGATAAGTAAATAGCGGAACCAGAGAATATGGCTAAAAAATTCTGCATAGCGGGAAAACCATCAAGCCGGAAGCAGTCCTTCTGCGCCTCCTGAGAGGAAGGGTTTATTTAAACTCGCTCTCAGTTTCATAGCAAGGGTGCTTTCATTACATATGAAATCATTCTCTCTCATTACATTTCAAATCATATCAGCAACATTCTCAAACAATCATCAAATCAAAAAACAGGGCATAAAATTAAAAAAAACCGATCCAAAACTTCATATAAAAAAACTATTTTCCCGGAGCTTTTGAAGCAACATCTTGAGGAAGTTGCCTTTCAAAATTCTTAGCACGCCATCTCCTGATCCATTCTCGTGCATCGGCTACATTTCCAGGCAACTCCCTCGATTTAGTATTTACTTGTTCTTCCCCATCTGAGGAAGCAGAAGAAGGAGACGCCTCAGCTCGACCATCAGCAGCAGCCGTCACTGTCTTTGCACCCTCGCTTTCCTCTTCACTACGCACCCGCCCCCCTGCATTCCTTTCCTGAGTAGCTTTCACCCTAGGATCTGCCAGAATCTCCGCTTTCCTTTCTTCAGTGGGTGCAGCAGGAGGTGCTGCGGGGGTCGGAAAAGGCTCCAACCCAATTTGAGCTCTACATCTATCTTGCACAGCTCCTAAAAACAATTTTAATGTTTCTGCACGTCCCATAGCTTTGCCTTGAGCATCCCCAGCTTCAGACCGTCTAATTTCTATTGTTTTATTCGTCGCTGCAGCCATTCCCGTTGCCGCTGCTGCCAATGCGGCAATCTCACTTCTCGCCACTTTGCCGGAGATTCTATCCCCCTGAGAAGCTTCTAACAAGGCAGGACCCTGTTCAGCGGCATCATCACTCATCCCAGTAGGTCGAATAACTGTATACGACAGTCCTGAGGATCGTACTGCATTTTCTCCGCTGTACTTATGGTTAAGTGTACCTCCGGGGTTCAATTGTACGATTGGAATGTCTTTTTTCCTTGCTTCTTCATCATCCCCAATTTTCGCATTGCGCTCCACCCCAGCGGAAGAAATCAGCACAATTTGCGGTTTAGGCGCCATAAAGCCACGAATTCCACCTTCAAATTGAATTTCAAAGGGGCCAGGGGAGTAAGAATCATTTGGAAAGCCGTTGAATGCAAAACGAGAGTACACAAGGCCAAACTGACGGACTTTTGAAGGGTCTAATGGAGGTCCTCCAGGTAAAGAACGAGCACGTTTTACAGGAATGAACTCGTGCCATGGTAAGAACACAGTCGTCCAATCACCATTAACACCAACATCAAATGTTCCTTGGTAGGTGTCTTCAGGCTCACTAAATGTATCAGTTTTAATATTTAATTTTAATGTTTGACCATCCCCTTTAACACGTAAGCTCACACCATCGTACTTGGATAAATCCATGGCAGTAGGGTAAGTACGTGCACCACAGAAACCGCCACCTTCAACGATCAATTGCCCCTTCCACACAGCCCCGGTGCCGTCGGGCGAGAGTTCCAGGCCACTTGAAGAATTACCACCCATGATGACGTCATCTAATCGTTGCCATTTCTCTAAATCTTCAACTGTTTCCATAGGTAAAATATCCTCAATCGTGGGTTTAGGCCTGGAAGATAGACCGTTAGTAGTAAAATTACCCTTATTAAAATATTTAGCTGCTGCTGCAGCAATATTAGAAACACCTTGGTCGTCTACTCGTTGCGAGGTCATGTTATTCAAATATCCCATCGTACCTTCAGCAGTACGACCGAATACGGGACCAAGAGTACAGATAATTTGGGTTACGCCTTTGAAAAGATCTGGGGTTGCCAGGGTCGAATCATCAGTGACATCGATGCCTGTTTGAAGAAACAAAACACCTTCCGAAGGACTTTGTTGACGGCCAGGGGAGATACCGAGGGGAGCAAAGGCTTCAGCAGCGCGGTTTTCGTCGCGGACAGCGGCGACGACGGTGCGACCAGCTTTTAATAGCTGCAAAATAAAAGCGAAAAAAAAAATGTCAACTGTCGGTAGGAATTCAATTAGTTTATTTTATCAATAAAAAGGAAACATTCTAGCTTTTATTTATGCTTTACAGCGGCTTTCTTAAGCTACTGCATACCTCGGCAACAACTTGGCGTCCTGTGCGCCCACTCGCTCCAAAAACAAGAACGGCATTTTCTCTGGGAAGCGGGGCGGCCTTGGGCGTTACAATCTGAGGAGCTTCTGCAGGCAACTGCTTGGATGCCTTGATTGCTTCAAAGATAAGGAATCCAGCAGTACTAATGACTAAGGCACCTCCGGCAATGAGCACTTCAGGGGGAGCAGCGTTGAAGGAAATTGCAGCCTGGATTTTTATTGAATCTGGAGAAAAATCAAGACGAAACGAGATTAATGATACTAAGTCTTAAAGATTGTAGTATTAGCTCTGCATATAGCGACAAGTGGTATCTCACTCTTCTTAGGACGGGCTGCTAAGCAGGTATTGCGAATGTTAGCGATTGCGGCCTTGTTAGCGGAACCAAGGAAAAGACGGCCCTTTACACCAGGCATACTCTGCATCGTGATCTTCCAAAGAGATATATTTAGTTTATTCTGGACAAAACCTCACACCTGTGGCACATTTCTAGGCAACTAGCTTCTCTGCTCTGGCGCCCTCGCAACTCAGTTGACCAAAAACACCCTCATTGATAACTGGTAAGTTTTTTGTATTCGCAGTTACGCTAGTTACATGTAGAAGAATCAACGTCAAGGGTAAATGATGTTCGAAAGAAAGGCAAAATGGACAAGACAATACGTTTGTAAAGAAGAAGAATTCATGCAAATGTTGGCGTCCCACATCCATTTATAAAGAGCCAGGGGGCCAGTTTTAAAAATCAAATAAGAATCAGAAAAGGGTATCATGTGTATATAGAAAAGAAGATGGATTCATTTGATGGCAAAAATCCATGCAAAAATAAAGAATCTGAATTGTATAAGAAGCGCTTATAAATGTTTGTTTGTTGTTCAATAGCAACGTCAATTGCTGTTTTCTCAAAACCTCCCTAGAAAGGGAAGAGACCTCTCGTTCAATCTCTCAATCACTCCAGAAATACCTATCAAGGAACAGACATAAGAAAAGAAAATACTATAACGCTACAAATCTTTCCAAAATGGAAAAAGAAACTAAAAATGGTAGGAAGAAAGTTGTTATTCTGATATTTTGGTCTGATATCATATATTTAATTCTTATTTTAGCGCTGATGTAGTAGTAGTTCCTAAATATTACTATCTATATAAGATAGCTACCTTGCTATGTTATATTAAAACATGCCGGCACGCATCATCACGGTTCCTGCTGCAGCCACAGCAGCAGAGAGTGCAGCAATTGCCGCTTGCTGATTTTCGATGGCAGCCACACCGCTGTTGCAGACCCCTTCAAGAAGCTCCTGCGTAACAGAATTCGGTGTAATACCAGCCGTAACCATATCTTGGCCAAGTTCTATTGCCTTATCATACTGTCTCGCACGATCACACGCAGCAATTAAAGCGTTAAACAAATGTACAGAAGGTGGAACGCCCTCAGCAGCAGCCCGGTCTCTGACCTTCAACGCCGCTTTCCAGTTCCCACGCAAACTGTACGCAGCAACAATACCACAATAGGCGTAATCTTGTGGGGTGTGACCCGCAGCACGCATTTTACGGAGCAGGGCCTCGGCAGCTTCAGCATCACCTGCCATTCCGTGGGCAGCGATTAAAGTTTCAAAAGTCACCGCATCGGGCGCCGGACAGGCGTTGAACAGCTCCTGTGCTGCGTCCAATTGACCTGCTTTACCCAAAGCAGAAACAGCAGTGTTGTACATGACCGTATTTGGAGTAATACCAAGAGCTTGCGCGCGATTAAGGACTCCAACAGCTTCCTCCCATTTTCCTGCCCGCTCGTAGGCAAGCATCAGGGCGCCGCAGACAACTTCATTTACCACACCACGACCTCCTTTAACGGCGTTCAAACCACTGCTGTTTGCCGTGGTGTTGTTGTTTCCAACAGCAGAAGAAACCCTGTGTGTGGAAGGAGCAGGGGTCGCGTGCTGAGAAATTACAGTGGTGGCAGCCTTGCGATGTGGTGTTGTCGTTCTTTCAGTAGCGTGGAGATCAATTTTTTCATAGTCGCTCGCGTTCAGTGCTGAACCGAGATCAAACTGTAAACCACGGCTTGCTGCATTGTTTGTTGTCCATGCAGCAGCGTTAACGCCGCCAGAGGGAGTACTAGGGGCCTCGGGGCTGCTGGTGCCAGTCGTATTAGCAGCGGCGGCAGCCGCGGCAGCAGCAGCGGAGAAGTAACTAAATCCAGTAGTTGCAGCTATACTGGCACTCGTACTACTCGTGCTTTCTACATCATCCTCATCCTCGTCATCTAAGCTTCTAAGAGCAATCTCAGCTGTTCTGGCTACTAAGATATCAGCTGCAATCCTCTCTTCAGCAGACTCACCACGAGCATCGCCTACACCGACAGCAGCAGCACCAGCAGTTGCAATATTTCCGACATCATCTGCTTGCATCGCCGCCAGCTGTTCGCTTTCCAATTCTCTGAACAACGCCTCAGCCATCTGCCATTTTCCATGATCTCCCATGGCCTTCAACAATGCAGAGTAGGTATAAGCATTGGGCTCTACCCCAGAGCCCAAGGCATGCCCCTTCATCCGAGTTACTATGTTCGAAGCTCGCTCCCATTGACGTGCGTTTGCTAATGCCCCTACAAGCGCAGTGTATGTTCTCACATTAGGGCGTATATCATTGCGAAGCATCCATTCGACCACTTTTTCAGCACGCTCCCACTGTCCATCAGCACCTAGAGCGGTAACTAAAGCGGTACATGAGACGACATCGGGCTTAACCCCCCATTTCATCATTTCGTCAAAAAGAGCCACAGCACGCTGCCATTCCCCACCTGCAGCGCAGGAAGAGATAACTGCAGAGTAGGCATGCCCCGTAGGTTTGCATCCAGCGCCTTGCATGTCGTCCCAAATGGCAAGAGCGGCAGTAGGACGCCCGCCTTCTGCTGCAGCTCTCATGGCAGCAGTGTAGGCATGGACTGTGGGAGCTAGCTTAGAGTCTGCGGGAGCAGCACGCATTCTGCGGTAGGTATCTAAAGCACGGTCGGTGTCTCCACGACGAGCACAGACTTCTATAAGGGTCGTACAGAGACGGCAATCTATTTCTCTAGCGTGGTCAGCTTCTGCGTGGGTCCAAACTTCTAATGCACGGTCAAGCATATTTCCCATCAGAGCAGCACGCATAGCAGCAGTGTAGGTATACACTGTGCATTCTAATCCAGCGCCTCCTGAAGTCACAGGGGTGCGCATCCAGTCATATAAAGACAAGGCGGTGGCGGCTTGCCCATGTTGAGCACAGACACGAATGAGGGTAGTGCAGAGACGATCGTCTGCTTTGTGGCCGATTTGGAGCAACCATTCGTGGAGAACGAGCGCGCGACGCCAGGTAGCTTTACTTCGGCCTAAAGCGCTTACTAATTTGTCTAATTCACGATTGTCGGCTGTGGTGAGCTTGATCGTGCCTGGGGCAGGGAGGTCTACGGGTGCTGCAGGGTCTACGAGGCGATATAAAGCAGCAGGAAGGGTTCCATTTGCTTCAGGGAAACCTTGAAAGAGCTGCAAGGAAAGATATTTCGAGGTGAGAACATGTAAATTGAGAAGCATCCACAGGATTCACAGAAGAAACAAACATGGTCTTTTTGAAGCAACGTACCTGAAGTTCCAGCTGATTTTGCCTTTTACTGGAAGAGTTGAAGTTCCGTGTTTCAGATTCTGCTAAAACGGTAGCAGCGTGCAGAGAGAGTTTGCCATGCGCAGGCCTTGTCGGCCACTGAGGCTGAGGGCCTTGACGGTTGTTGCTTGCAGACCAGAAGCGCTGGCCGGAAGCAAACCCTCCGCGAGCAGCAGAGCTGGACGCGCTGGTAGCCTCTGCCGCGAAAGGCAGACGGCCCAATTGTCCTGTAAGCATTTTAAGTTTTTGTTCAGATTAATCTGTTTTCAACTAGCTTTTAACAGTACATGGCGTGCTCCGATATGTTCATCTGCATTTATTGAATGCGAAAATGCAACAAAATAACTGTTAATTCAATAATGAGGATCACCAACTTTTCTCTGGCTTCAAGTGCTTTGCAGCTGCCCCTCCGCGTCGGAGTTTCGGATTTGTAGGAAGGAGGGCATTGCGGAAGATTTTGTGTGGCAGAGGCAGGATACACTTCTAACTTGACATCGCAACTTGTTAAATATACTAACAACTTACCATACCAACGAACAAACACATTTATTATACAAAGGAACTTGCCTCCATCAACCCTTACTCCAGTAACGGCAAACCAAATCAAGAAGACGATATCGATGACCCACAAAATATATATATTATAAAACATTCACATTTATTTCACTACAGTTGCAGCCATAGTAAGAGCCGCACTATTCGAGCTATCCTCCAACACAGCTGGCAGCTCTCTCTCCTCGCCCAAGGAATTTGTAGAGCTAGAAGAGTACCTTGTTATAGAATACGACCCCGAGCTACCTACCACTCCGCTGCCTACCCCTACCCCTGTAGCACCACCACCTGTATGACCACTATGCCCAGTGGTATTAGCAACTACACTACCTCCACTAGCCGAGATCTGCGATAAATTAGAAGTGGAAGCTAACGAAGAAGCTGTCTGCGCCATTGGGTGTGCCACTTTCCCGTCTTTTTTATGAATAATAACTTTTTGTAGACACCCTGCAGCTAATTTATTATATACCTTGCATAAATCAATCATATTTCCTTGCTGTTTCACCAACTGCACTATGTGCAAACCAGGCAAGAGCTCAAAGGTACGTAGGCGCATTTGTAAAGTGAAGGTGCCACCAGTCGGCATGGTATACTTCAAAGAACCCTGGTGGCCGCTGTGGTCATTGCTATTACTGGCTCCCTTCCCAGAGACACTGCCCCCCATTTCAGTAATCCCCTGTGTCAGCACGTTCGCTACCTCACTAGGTGATGCTCTCGTACTAAACTGTACGTGTCCTACCGCCGCCTCGTCCAAATCAAACATGGCTGCGATATTTAAATTTGATGCAATAAGATCAAACGCCGATAAACGTTGGGTTGAGCGTTTTCTGCGTTCTGCACCTGGTGCTTTCATTAATTCCTTTGTGGGTGTAGCTAAGCAGTTCAATGCGACGGCTAAATCTTCGTACCATTTATAAAACTCTACGGTATTACCAGAAACTTTGCTGATATCGACGATTCTCTGACCGGCCACCACCTCTAATACTCGTGTGGAGACTCTTATTGGCCCTCTTCTATTGGGAATATATACTCTAACTGAATAGGGATTACGTTTTTCAACCCTGCCACCTATAGCCACAGCTGCAGCTTCGATTGCTCCGAGAATTGCATCAGGTGGTGCTGAGGTGGTGAAACGAGTTCTTCGAGTGACCATATCATCTCGATCCTCAAACAGCGCTGATATATCAAGGTAATCGTTAATAAGCTCAAACGCATTGAGTTTACGTTGTCCATCAAAGTCCATAGAGCTAAGGGGACCTATAAAGCTCTTCGTGACGGTAGGTCTAAAAATATCTTCCTCCCCGTTGCTGTTTTTGCTCCTAGGAGAACCGCCTCGGCCCCCAACAAGACCTGGTTCGTCATGTATACTTGCTACCCCATTTTCTAGGGAGAGTAACATTTTCCTAGAGGTTGATGCAGATAACGCTAACGCGCTATGTCTTACCAGTGTTTCCGTTGGGCGAGCTATCCCAGCCAACCAAGGATGCTCCCACAACTTGCGCAAAGAGGTCCTCTGGCTGGGATCTGCTGTGAGCATTGATTTAATTATACCTGCAGCTTCGTTTGATAGCCACGGTGGGGTTTCATAATCAGCTTGACTAATTCTTTGAAACATTTCTACTAAATCATCCTCATCAAATGGCAAACAGCCAGCTAAGACGACATACAGAACGACGCCTAGTGACCAGATGTCGGCGGTGGCGCCGTCGTAGCCTTTTCTAGCAAGAACTTCCGGTGCTGCATAGTTTGGGGTACCGCAAATAGTATTTAACAATCCAGCAGAGTTGATGGTGTCTTCTTGTCGTATTGCACCGAGTCCAAAGTCACTTAATTTCACATCGCCTTCTGACGACAGAAGGACATTCTCCGGCTTCAAATCTCGATGGAAAATACCCTGAGAATGGCAGTAATGGAGTGCACTTAATAGCTGTATGAATATTGTCTTTGCAACAGGCTCTTTCATTGGGCCCTCTACTGCAATCTTGTCAAATAAATCACCGCCAGTGACGAGCTCCATCACCATGAAAATTTTATCTTTAGAGGACATAACTTCCTGTAAATTGACTATATATGGGTGATGGATTTTCTTTAAGATTGTGATTTCACGTTTGATTTGTTCTACCATGCCAGTGCGAACGAGATGCTCTTTGTCAAGGATTTTCATTGCGACTGCCTCTCCGGTGTCCATCTGTTGAGCATATTTCACTTTAGCGTAGGTGCCCTGCAAGAGAATAGTTTACATTGCTATGATGGTATCGTGTAAGGTATTTGATCTAGGGAAGCTAAGAGCGTAATTTTTTCAAACTACACAAACAAACTTGCCTCGCCAATTGTGCGGCCGACGTAAAACTTGCCAACCCGCTTATCAAGATGGGAAGGGCGTGGACGCCTTCTACCTCCAGCTGAAGACATTAATGTTCTTGTTACAGTTTGTAAAGAGGATGGGTCTCAAACTGTGTTCACGACGTGGTTGTTCCTCATTTTTACCAACAAATAATTCAGATCCAACTCTTTAATTTAGCCGTATGCAGGGCTTTAGGGCTGCATATGTGCTTTTCAACTTATAAAGATTTTGTTGGGGTTGACTGTTGATTTAGTAATGCATCGTCCCTTTACAGGTTGATGCTCTCGTTTGAAAGGAATATTTTTGGCAGCAGAGACCGTCCACTGGACCATTGGGCCAAAGAAAGCTTTAACCTTTGTTTTTCTTCCTATTTTTCAAGCTCAGGACAATAGTGCATGCATTCTGTGCATATGGTTGTTTTTTACGGATCGATAGATCAATCTCGCTTGAGTGCTTTAGGGAGCTCGAAATGCTAAAATTTTGAAGTTAATCTGACATCTCATCACTGATTTTTAAAACTTGACATTGCTAAGCCTACATTTATTGCACCCTCCTATTGCTTTGTTCGAACTCTGAACTTCATAAATATCATGACGTCTCCACCAGAGTTGCCATCGTCCAACTCCCCAGCACTCTCTTTTGAAGTGCTTGCTCAGAGCGGCAGAGCAAGGACGGCCAAAATGACCCTCCCCCACGGCGTCGTTGAAACCCCCATGTTCATGCCTGTAGGTACTCAAGGCTCTGTCAAAGGTCTCACAAGCCAGCAACTCTTAGATATCGGCTGCCAGGTCGTTTTAGGCAACACCTACCATTTAGAAAACCGTCCCGGCTCTGAGCTTGTAGCTGAGATGGGTGGCCTTCACGGTTTTATCAACTACCCCAAAGGGATGCTTACTGATAGTGGCGGTTTTCAAATGGTATCTCTACTCCACTTAGCAGATATAACTGAAGAGGGGGTTACTTTTCAATCTCCAGTTGACGGGAGAAAAATGTTATTGACTCCAGAACACTCAATGGCCATTCAAAACCGTCTTGGAGCAGATATTATCATGGCATTAGATGATGTGGTTCCTTCTACAGCAGAAGACCCTGCTCGTTTTGAAGAAGCGACGCATAGAACGACCAGATGGATTGATCGATGCATTGCCGCTCATTCCAGGCCCACAGAACAAAATTTATTTGCCATTATTCAAGGCGGTTTAGATGAACGATTGCGTGAGATTAGTTTGAAAGGTCTTGTAGAACGTGGTACACCGGGATATGCCATTGGAGGCCTTGCTGGTGGGGAAGATAAACGATCTTTTGTAAAAGTTGTATCGCAGTGTACTGCTGGATTACCAGAAGGGAAACCTCGTTACGTAATGGGTATTGGCTATCCATTAGATGTTGTTATATGCTCTGCTTTAGGTGCAGATATGTACGATTCGGTCTATCCTACACGGACGGCTCGATTTGGTGTCGCCCTGGTCTCCACGGGGGTAGTCCGATTAAAAACTGCCATTTATGCTCAAGATTATCAACCTTTGGAGCCAGGGTGTGATTGTATGGTGTGTAAGAAATATACAAGAGCTTTCCTACACCCTCTTGTAGCGAGAAATATCGCCTTTGCGTCCAATTTGATTAGTTACCATAATGTGGCCTTCATGCAGCGGCTGGCGGCGGAGATCCGAGATGCTATTAGGAAAGGAAGAATGAATGAATATGTGAAAAAGACGGTGGACAGGCATTATCCAAAGGGGGAGGATATACCTGATTGGGTGCGTGAAGGGTGTAAATTGGCAGGTATTGAATTATAGAAAACACAGACAGGTATTTGTTTCCTCCCATGGCTGTTTTTTTTAAATGTAGAGAGCGATGCGTAGATGTTTCAACGTTCACAAAGGGTTGAATAAATAAAAAGTAGAAGATGTAAGATTAAGTTCGGTTGGCCGATTAAAAGTTTCTATACTATCGAAATAAAGAAAACAAAAAAGGGGGGGAGGGGGGAGAGCGTCTTTTTATTTTCAAGCTGCTTTTGGTGGCGGCAGCACGACCAGTGGCAATGTCCAATTCAACTGCTCCATTTTCGCTCCTTTTCCTTGCCCCATTGCCATGAAATGAAACCTCAACACCCACCGTAACGCCACTAACGGTGTTTGAAACGTCGGTGTGCCATCTCGAGGCAGCGAAAATACAAAATTAGTGCAGGTTGTGTCAGCAGTGACCTCGATTTGCTCTTCTAACAGTTTCCTTAAACCACCCCCACCCCCACCCCCACCCCCACCAGCAGTAGAAGTACTTGAAGATACATCGGTGCCTTTCCCTACAGGTCTCCATACAATGTCCACAGACTCTTCGGTCTCTAATGCGACGGTTACTTGCATGCACCAAAGGCTACTGGAAGCAGCAGCATTTGGAACTTTCTTGCCAGTGGCACCATCACCGGAAGATGAGCCACCAGCATTGTTAAGAGTATCATTCGTAGGGAACTCTAGAGTGCATGTTACAGTCGCACCAGGCTGTAATGGTCCCATCAATGGTGGGTGTACAGACAGACGAACGAGTGGAGCATCGCCAATTCTTAAAGCAAAAATACGAAGACCTCCAGCACCACCAGCTTCAGCACTTTGAATCGCAGTACTACTAGTAGTAGTAGCTGCGTGTGTAGCGGTGGTGGTGGTAGCGGCATTATTGCGTTCAGTTGTTTCTGAAGCAAAGCTTAAACGGGATAAAGACGACGTCTCCCCACTACTTGGTCGACTTGTAGCATGTATTCCACTTAAAAGTTGTCCAGAACTAGACGTAGATGCAGGTCTTTCATCATGCGAGATTTCACTTGCAGAGTCACTGTGACCCACCCTACTGGTGCCTCCTAACGCACCGCTACAGAGTACAACAGAAGGAGTAAGAAGTGGTCCTGAGCTTTCTTGCCGACTCAGACTCGTTTTCATTCGGCCAGGACTAAAAGGCGAGGGTGGAACGCCAGACCCAGCTGTTAGTAGTTTAGAAATGTGGCTGATAGCGTCTTCTACAGCTGTACCAGGGCCTACTTCCCAACATTTAATAGAAGCGTCTTCGCCCCCCACAACAGGGAACACACTGCCCCTTTCATTTTTCATATTATCACTATTAATAATTATACTAGATTCTTGATCTGGCCAAATATGTAGAGGTATTCGAGTTGAAATCGACCCTGGCGTGCCTTGTTTCGGAGGATCAACTCCCGTTGCTGCTGCAGCTGCTACAACCCCAACTTCATATTGAAAATAACTTAGATGAGCATCTAGGTAGTATGAATAGCGTACTGCAGTCCCCTTAAATGTAGGTGGAACCCATGATGGGACCTTGAATCGAACAAGGAATCTTCTAAGGTTTGCGTCGCTAAAGTTTCCTTGAGTCGCTGCTTGCAGATTTGCCATGACAACATTCCGCTGCACCCGTCGACGGTCTGAATTCATGGCTGGCACATTTTTGCGATACGATGGGGAAACCCATGATGTGTCTACACGTTCTACACCTGAGAATACTATTTCAACTTCTTTGAGTTCTATGTCTTCTGGAAGAGAAGTGGAGGTCTGAAGAAGCGCAGTGACGGTTTCTCCAGGACGGTAAGCAGGTAAAGCTGTAGCTAGAGATAACTGTAGTATTGCTGGATTTGTCATCGTGAAATAGAGTTTTTGTAGTTATGTTGGGGCGTGAGCGCGGCAAAATTTTCTTGCACAAAATTAATTAAGTTTAAAGGAAAAATGCCATAATTCCATAGCAATTGCCTTTCTTTACAACTTCTGGCGCCACCACCGTCACAGATTGCGTGCAACTCGATTGTATTATTAAGATGAGGAGTGCCTTTCTTTATATTATTTACTCTATAGAGAGCTGAGAGTTCATATGCCCAGTTTCCAAAGTATTTTTAAAGTTTGAAAAAGCTGTTGTGAGCTTCAGTCGGTATTAATAAATTTTATTAAAACTTAGCAGTCCTGTGGGCTTAGAAAAGCTAACAGGGTGCCCATGATGGACGCCTATAGGGACATGAGCAAGGTGCTCACTTGCACGTTGTGGTGAGAATTAATTCATTAATTGGTGCATAAAGCTTCCAATAGTAACTGTAATCAACCCCCTATCTTACCAATGTGATGATTCACACTGCAGCGATGATCTTTTCAAGTCTCCTAGCACGTTCTCTACATGTGGACACACATTTTGCCAGTGAGTAATGATTATAATTATTCAAATATCAAAAGTTTATATCTGTTCTGCACTTTTATGGTGCGCAGGTAACTTATCAGTTATCGTACAATATAACGTAACACCCATGTCTATATTTTAACTACTTGCAGCGAGTGTGTTATTCGAAAGCTTGAGGGGAAAGGAATTAGCACGTCTCAATGCCCCACCTGCAAACAGCCAGGCTGGAAAAAAGACTTGAAGTCAAACCATATATTCAACAACGCTGTAGAACATTTCAAAGCCTTAGGCGGAGTTTTCAAATCAACTAATAATAGGTCGGCACCTGCCTCCAGAAATACCGCCAGCCCTATTCAAGACAATTCTCAAATAGCTAACAGCCAAGAGGAGGAGATGGCTATTGAAAGGGAGCCCCTTCCAAGCACTGAACCGGTACTAGAAGAAGAATTAGGATTCGGCCCTGCATGGCATGCTGCGCTTCAAGATCAAGCTCCTCCGACTACGCTAACACAATTAGAAACACTAAAAGAAGAGATTGCCTTGCTAGAGTCTGCCCTGCAACTGTGCCAGATGATGCCCCGTGCTGGAGAAACTAAACGACGAGAAGAAACGGAAAACGAGGATCTACAGCAAAATAAGCAGCACATCCAGCAGCAGCAACGGGACATTAGTTCTGGACCAAGGGTCTCTTTCAACGGAAAAGCTGCTGCTCCAAATAGAAGGCAAGCTAGAAAACTGAGTGAACTCGCATCACAGCAGCATAACAATACTAGTGCGCATGGTACGCAAGAAGAGCAGATAGGGGTGATCCCCTGTACTGAAGAGACCACAAAGGATGGGGTAGTAACAACAGCAGCAAGATTAGAGGGTGAAGGTGCAAGGACCGCCCCCACGCCCGCTGCAGCAGCCACAACCATCTCTGATAGACGCCCTTCACAGGAAGGTGGAGCTGATCCGTCTCTTAAACGCCCTCGTATAGAACATCCTTCGATGGAAGCAGCATTAGGTATAGTACCCGACTCACAACCCAGTATTGAAGCAGCAGCAGCGGCAGCAGCACGCGGCAATCTTAGAGACAATGACGACAATGATGGTGCTAATAATGGAGATACTGTATTTGTAGGAAGCTCTGCAGCAGCATTTAATACTCAAAGCGCTGCTGAACTGTTGAATGGTCTAGCGCATCATGGTTTTGTAGCTGCTTCACAGCTTCCTTTAGATAACGGCAACGGTGCTGCTGCAGATGCCGAACAAGCTGCTGCTGTTAAGAAACCACAAAGAGATGAAGAAGAGTGTATTCAGCCATTTGGATTAGCATTCCCTGCCTCGGCACCGAGATCTGGTTCACAAGGTGTTGGCGCATCTGCATTTTTCAGCGCAGGGCCATCCAACAATTATCTTCACAGGAAAGATAATAACAAGAGCGACCACAGCGGTGGTCATGATACTAACAAGACCTTGTCTATAGTACCCTCCCTTAGTGGTACCCCTAGAGCAAGTCAAATCGGCAAAAGTAATGGCAATAATGGCCCCAAATCGGATATTCGTGCTCTTCTTCTCAGTCAAAAAGCAGCGCAAGAAGCTGCCAATGCAGCTGTGCCGTCACAAATCCCGATCTGCCTCGCCTTTGCAATGAGCAATTCACAGCTTACAGAGAAGGTAGAAGCCGTACAACGCAAGCTCCCTCGTCTTACATACACTCATGCAGTGTCCGAAGCTACAACACACGTTATTGTAGCTACAGACGACTCGTTAATAGCTGACAAGAGAAGTAGAATCTATTTAGAAGCTCTTGCTCGCGGGTGCTGGATCGTGTCTACCGCCTGGTTAGAAGCATGTCTAGATACCGGGATTCGCGTAAAGGAGAATATTTACGAGGTGAAAGGATGTCGCGTGCTCCCCAGTAAGTTTTATAAAGATGATTGGCTGGTAGCAAACATTCTAGGTGGCCCTGAACGGTCTCGAGTTCTTGCCAACCAAGGCAGAAAACTTTTTGCCAGCGTACCTAAAATCCGAGTAGAGAAATTTGAAGAAAAGTGTAAAAATGCAGGCAGACTGCGCGATATCGTGCTGTGCCTGCTGCGCTTCGCTGGTGCAAAGGTCACTGAGAGTGGGCCTTGTAACAGAGAGTCTATCGTCATCACAAATGATAAAAATGTGGCTGGTGGCTTTCTTACTGGTGGATATAGGCATGTAGTAGACGCTCGGTGGGTGCTAGATAGCGTCTCGTGCTGTAAAGTGCTGCCTGAGTCGCAATATTTGTTCGAAAGAGAGGGGGAGTAACGACGAGAGAGAGAGAGAGCACTTTATTTATTCAGCGGCAACGCCGGTTCTTTGATACTGCGAGGAGCCTTCAAATATTTTTCCTAGTCGTAGATTAGATCATCCTATGCTTGTTACTTGTTATTCAGATGTGAAAAGTAGTTTCTTTGTATTACCAAATCCAGTTGCTGTTAATCTGTGAAAGAGAGCGGCCGCTCAGCGTGGCAGACCGATTTTGACCCATCTGGGTTTTGGTTTTGTGGGTTTCTGCGGTTTTTTGCGCACCTAAAAATCTGATAGTTGCGAGCTAATTGCGCACTGATGTAGAACTAGAGCCATTCGATGTATCTGCAAGATGCTGTCGACGGATGGTCGCTCTTTATTACAAGTCGAAGAAATTCTGGATGAATCCCTGTGCTAATCTTCGAAAAATGTGTAGTTCTGTTGTTGGTGGTTTCTATTGATCGAAGCAATCCCTTTTCGCGGTCGGTGTTGTTCGATCTTGTATCACAATGAAGGTGCTGGATAAGAACTTACACTGGTGCTCTCATAGGCATCTGCGGTGAACAGAGGCGTAACATTGGTACATGTGAGTTCCATCGGTTTGTTGTCGCCAGCGCACCGAGCGCCAGCGCACCGATCGCCAGCAAGGTCGGTGTAAATGAACAACAATGTTCTCCATCCAATGGATTATCTATGAATGCAACAACCGAACACCTCTAAGATATATGTTGCCAATACAATTGATAACAATGCAACATGCACGCTTTTAAACGAAAAGGCAAGTCGTTTGTAGGTTCAATGAGCTTTCCAACATGTTCGGGCCAAAATATATTTGATAGAGCGCGATGCACTGGTGCAAAATTGTACCTGTCGGCGGCGGTGCAGAACTGCGCCAGTGCAAAAGGATACAAAAAAGATACAACAGTGCAAATCTGCGCAAGTTGCACTGGCGCTTTTCTGCCGTAATTTGTAACTCTGCAGATAAGCACATGTGCATCAGGGGGCATGGCTGCTTTTCCTTCGCCTTTCTGCACCAATTTCCATCTTTCCCAAAACCCAGCTTTGTAGCCAGATGATCTGAGATCGGATTTCAAAAATCAACTTGAGATTTTTGATTTCGAAAGAAAATTTGAATTGTGAAGCTTTCGATTCTTATCACTCACAAGGCTTTGCGAAGTACCCCTGTTTGATTTTGAATAGTTTGTAACATCTAGGTCTATTAGAGCATCTCATTTTTCCACGATGATTGCCGCCACTATGCAGATCAAGCCTTCTCAGATGGCATTTCGCACTTTTGTGGGTCAATCCGGTTCCCGCAGCGTTATTGTCCCCATTATTGGTGTCCGTAAGTTACCAGCATACGCTAGAGATCTGCCCAATCAACTAATTTTTAGCGATGAGTTGACAAGATCATATTTAATTTTTAAATTCAGGCCGCTCCTTTGCTCCTATCCGCGCTTCTGGCAAGGATTTCGATGCCATCCTTATGGATGTTGCCGATAAGTTTGAAAAGTCTGACAATAAAGGTACGATCTTCATAAAATTTAGTATTATTTACATACTGAGTTGCCAGCAGCGATGTTTGACAAGATCTTGTGCTTCCTTTCCCTCAGTGCCTATTGCCGCCTGGTCCGCTGCCGCTTTCTTCGCCATCACCACTGCTGAGTGGTTCATCCACCTCCCTCTTTTTGATTTCTTGCTCGGATTCCCTATCCAGTTCTTGGGTTTGATCACCGCGGCCAACTACAGTCTGAAGTTCTATAAGGGCGAGAGAATCGATCTTGTTGATGAACTTGAAGGCGTAAGCTGCTCTCCCTTGATATACTATAGATAACTTATTATTATTTTTGCAAGGTTAAATTCAAACTATGGAGCATTATTACTTGAAAGCCCATTTTTCTGTCAACCCCCCCCCCCCCCATCGCTGACAATTTTCTTTCCTTTTTTCTTCCTTTTTTGCAGTTTGTGATTAAGGTCAGCAAGGAATTGCCTGGTCTCGGCAAGTAAATTTGCTGCTTCCTTTTTCTGATGTGATTTTCCCTTAAACTTGTATTTTTCTTCCTTTTTTGTTTTTTATCCTTTTGAAACTTGAGCGCTGAGAGATGATATGATGATGGTATACTAATACTGCTTTTGCGGATTGATTGATGTATGACTTGGTTATTATTTTTACTTACCATATCCTTGAGAATACACTGGGTTTGAGCTCAGTTTGTAAGAGACGATTCGAATATATAGTTGATTTGAAACTGCCATTGGGCACCGTCCCTCGAGGGAAAGTTGGCTCTCAGAGTCTGATTTTTCAAACTTAAGCTTAAATTCAGCGAATCCAAAGCATTTGTAATAATCTTTTCTTCCGTACGGAATATTTATACACACCTTCATGTGGGATCCATACCAACTATTTGTGGGATCCTTGCTATTATTTCACATTTCCGAATTTAGCCTTGCAGCGTTTTTCAACCCAAACCTAATAGAACGAGCATGTACGTTCTTATATCCAATACGAAATATTTTACTGCAATTTTCTATCTCCTTACATATCCCTCTCCTTACTCTGTGCGATTGTTTTATCTTATCAGCATTGCTCATCAGCGGCCCCTACCTTGCCGCCATGTCTATCGCCTCTCTCGAATACTGGCTTGAGCAGACTTACTTCCCTTGGATGAAACGCCCATGGGTCACTAGTATGGGCATATTTCTCGTTGTAGCTGGTGAAATTCTACGTAAATCTGGGATTATTACAGCTAAACACAATTTTACACATAGAGTTCAGTTAAAACATCGTCCTGAACATAGTTTAGTAACAACTGGGATTTATAGCTATATGCGGCATCCAGGGTATGCAGGATGGGTCTTGTGGGCAATAGGAACGCAAGTTATGCTATGTAATCCTATATGTGCACCGCTATTTACATATGTGGTAAGAAAATTAGTCAATCTTAAATTTTTCTTTTGTGCTCAACCGCTGTTTGCTTGTCATCATCGCTTCCCTTCCATTGACCCTTCAATTGCAGTGCCTACGTTTTATGAAACGTAGAATAACTATAGAGGATCAACTTTTGCGTACATTTTTCGGTGATGAGTGGTCGGCATGGAGAAAAAAAGTTCCTAGTGGTCTACCTGCCATTCCATAAAATAAAATATTTGAACGCTAATTATTTAATCCTTATATTGCGGGTTTTTGCTATTTGTTTCTGCACTCAATAAAGAGATATAACACAAAAAGAAAACAATAGTAATCAAATATAATCTAATCGCTGCGCATATTATAAAAAAGCAGGTACGAAGAGAACAAAAAAAAAAAAGGCGCTCGAGAATACATGGAAAAGAAAGTGAAGCAAATGCAACAATAGCAAAAAGGCATAGAGAAATTGCTTCCCTAGGAAAGTGATTATTAGTAATAGGTAAAATTCCACTGTTTAGTGCATCTTATATCTCAATCTCTAAACATCCTGAAAGTCTTTTGCATAGTCCCTCCAAGGTGCTTCCTTCTCACCACCAACATCATAGCCACTACTATTTGCTGCCCAATGCACCTCAGAACAAGATCTGGGGTTTGTCATTCTATTTCCTTTGAATAAGCGTGATAAAAGACCTACTTCTCGGCTGCTTTGACCTTCATACGGAGAGACAGCAGAGGCCACAGATGTAGCTGGCGGCGGTGTGTCACATCGAACTCTATTTCTTTTATTTTCTGGCAGAAACCCTTCCTGTAAGTCTTCCGCCAGTCTAATGACCTGCTCTAAAGCTTCACCCATATCTGAAGATTGAGGCTGACGCTGGCCTTGTTTATTGTAGCCCTCTTGTTGTTCTCCTTCGAGAACGGGAGGGCCGGTGCCGGCATAGCTCGTAACTTCTTCCTTTAGTTGTTCATCAACCATAGGCTCTCTTCCCGGGCAGTTTAATAATCTCTTCCTCAGCATCTCGCATCGTTTAATTGGCACCCCATCCTCTCCAATTTCTGTTTGGCACTCTAATTGTGTAAAAAAGCTATAATGACATCCTCTAGGGCTATGCTCAGCGCACAAGCTGGGCCGTTCGCACCAAGGTTGCACGCCAGTGTCGGAGGCTCTATGCTCAGCGCATACGCTGGGCCGTTCCCACCAGGGTTGCACACCAGGGTTGTCGGAGTTACTCATCTAATCTCGTGTCCTCTGATACCTGCGAGCAATTCCCTGCTTCAAGGCAGGCAAATGTTTTAGATTCCCATATATCCTTGGTCTTGAAAGGAATTAGGCAAAAAAATGTAAATGGCTGCAACAAATCAGGACCTCAGATTTTCCGAGTGTGAGTATGGTTTTGTCACCCTACCTACCTTCAAGTTAGATGCCAAGGTTTGGCATATAGAAAAAATATGATTTTATATAGATCTAGATAAATGATTACATCAAAGCCATCTAAAAGACAGGGAAAACGCAATAACTGTCATACTATAAATTCATTTTTTTTAACTAGTTTGGTTGGCACCAGCATCGGTGTCAATGTTCATCGTCTCTAAACTCTCTAAACCAGCCGCCTCCACTGCTGCTTTTTTGCCACCATTATCAACGACCGCAGCTCCTGCAACCATGGCTTGCTCCATTAACCTTTCATAAGACCCTCCATTCTCCATCGCAGCGACAGCATATCCTTCAACTGCAGGTCCATCAACTGCCGCCATCGACGGCATTTTCTGAACTATTTTAACTTCTCCTGCTACCTCAGGTGCAGGTGGAGCGGGAAGTACGTCTTTGGGTGCCTCTTCACCAGAAGCAACAGCCACCGCAGTCACTAAATCATGTAGTGCGTGCCTCACACCCAAAATATCCTCTGGTGGCGGTATTGGTCGCAATATATGATGTCCTTCTGCAGGCACTGTATTCTCCACTACCTTCCACAACACCTCAGTACCGGGAAATACTAATATCCGCAACTGTTGTTTTGCCATAGCGACCTCCTCTTCAGGCATATCTATAAAATTAAAACCATTCTTCCATGTTTCGACTGTTTCATGCGCAGCAGGCAGTACAAGTTTATGTACACCTGCTTCAGATAACAAATTCAAAAACAAACTCACGAGAACACGTGCATGCCCTTGTCGTCGAGCGGTAGAACGGGTGGCAATTAACGGCAGCTCAGCGTATTGAGGACCAAAAACGCGAGAAGTGGCAGCAACGACCGGTTTCCCCTTGTAGCGTAAAAGCAAAGTGTACACGCCACGATAATCCCAATCCCCATACTGCTGAGCGTAAAGCATTAACGGGAGGAGATCAGTGTTGGTCGTTTGTTCAATGATGGGGTCAAACGACTCTTGTAAAATCTCAGCAGCAGCTTTAATGGCATGTGTGGTACCCGCTCGGCCATCTTTGCCATTAAGAACTTGCCATGTGTAGCCTGCGTTGTGTAAAGTAGCACCGAAAGAGGAAGTTGAAGGGAGGGAAGGGAGGAAAGGATTATTTGCAGAAGGGATTCCAGCAGCAGCTGCTCCACTGGCGGCAGCATTGCCAGCAGAGGCAGCAAGAGCTGCAATGTCCATGCCTGCTGGAGGAGGACCTGCTTCTGCTGCAGCGTCAGCATATGCCAACTCAGCTACTGCATTCCCAGCATCTTCAACACCATCCATATTCTCATCCTCTGCCATATCAGCTGCAGCGAGTGCTGCTGCCGCTGCCTGCATTGCCGCAATCGCTGCACTCTCTGCTGCTGCTACTACTTTCTCGGCACTTGGCAGCCCATGCTGAGGCACGATTACTCCTGACTTTTGCTGTTGTTGAGAGAGAGATCCAGAAGATCCAGGTAATTGTGACCTTGGTTGACCATCTTCACTACTAAACACAACTGGAATTTGACCAGCAGACACATGTTTTCTTAAAATTCCATGAATCTTCCCGCAGCCTGTACTACAAAACCAATCTCCTTCAGGTAAACCGTCTAAAGTAGCCATTCCAGCAGCAGACATACACCCTACGTGGAACTCCCGTTCACACTGATCGCACAGCATCATGGTTCTGGGTCCAAAGTCTCGTTGGAATTCTGGATCATAGCACAGCACGCAGCCGCCAGCGCCAGGGCCTGGTTCGACCCCGGTCCCTTCATCATCATCGTCGATTCCTAAATCAGCTGTTTCATCCATTTCCGGGGTAGGTAATGCAGGAGCTATAGCTTTGAGATTGCGGCCATCGTCGGTGAAAATGCATTCATATGGTTGGCGGCGTTGTGAGTGTCCGGCATGGGACTCGAATTGCGAACACGAGAGGACCTTACTACAGCACTCACAGAGAATGCCTGATTGCCCAGAAGGGTTAAGAACTGCAGTACCGGAAAGTACAACGCTGCCACGGTTCATGTAGCGGAGGGCTTCACCATGTTGAAGACCGCCTTCGCCGACTTCAAAAAGACGTTTATTGCGATTAAGATTTCTGGTAGGTCTGTTTGCATTACGACGCATTGCTGAGGGGGCCATCATGTGAACACGGCCACCGGCACCACTTCCTGCAAATCCACCTAATCCGAAACTAACACCATCGAATCCACCACCACCAGCACGGCTCCCTCTCCCTCGGCCACGGGTCCCACCGCGTCCACCGTCAGCCGGGGGGCGGCCTCTTTTTCCTCTCCCACGACCTCTGCCTCGACTAATACTGGTACCACCAGCACGTGAATTAAACATCGCTTTACGCTGAAAATCTGCAATACATGCTGGACAATACCACTGCCCTGTAGGGACATCAGTCAGCGAGGCGCATTCCAGATGATACGCTGAGGTACACCCATCGCAACACAATAAATCTCCGCCTAGTTTACACGCCATGCAGTGATCCATATGTACATCTGCATCTGCAGCAGCATCTGACATCATCACATTGAGTAAATCGCGCAGACTGTGTTCTGGATATTCCTCCAAATAGATGGAATCCGCGGGGCGGCGGTCGCTACTCCCAGCATGAATTTCAAAATCTGTCGGCGTGACTTCCACAGCGCCTTTGCAGGCACTACAGTAGCATCTAATACTTCCTTTTTCAGTAATTTCACCGGTCTGAACCAAACGGCCACTGCTTTTGGCTTTATATAAAATTTTCTTTCCTGCAAGTAATGACGTCTTTAGGAGTTGTTGAAGTTTTGCAGGCTGTCCTCGTCGCATTTGTAACATAGCTCTACCAAGGCTAGCAAGCTTGACAAAATCTTCGTTATAGGCAGATAAATCGACTACTGGAGGGACGAAATTTCCAGTACGATACGGACCGCGAGCACCGCCGCCGATGCTGCTGCCACCGCCTCCACTAGGCAAAGTGCCATAGCTACTGCCACTTGGCATTGTGCCAGGCTTTCCAATGCCGCTAGCTCCAGGAAGATATATATCCTCAAAATATTCCTCTAAAACAGGGTCAATACCTATCAATCCTCCTACAGGGGTAGGATCAGAAGCTCCAAACGGGTGCAAGTGCAGCGGCAAGTGTTCTTGGCCGACGGTGGCTGCTGCTGCTTGCGCTGCTTCTTGGCCATATCTCCCAGCTAATAGCCAGAGTTTCTTGGCCATAAGAGCAACAGAAGGTTTGCGCATTGTAAATGCACCTAAACGCAAGGCAGAAAAGGCTAAACGTAACAAACGAGCGTGGATATTATTGCCCTTGTATGCAGGCAATCGCTGATCGATGCCTTGCTCTACTTGTAGAACATCAGCACATGCAGCTGCCATCTCAATAAGACTGGGAATATCAGCTCCAGCATCTTCGAGAGTTTCAGGACGGTCTGCGTTGCGGCCAAAGCTAGGCTTGGTTCCTCCAGGGCTAGCAAGAAAGCCGCCAGCGGCAGCAGTGCTCCGATGAGCAGCAGCAGCAGCAGCAGCAAGTGATGGTACAGTTCGGTGAGCTATCGAGGAATAGTTTTCGACATACGGCCGTGTTTGTCTTTTCTTAGGTAAATGGTCGATTTCATTGAGCCTAACAGAAGGTTTCGTGGCTCTCCTGCTTCGCTCCCCACTAGCACCAGCTGCAGGCGATGTTTCGTCACTGTTGGCAGCTGGGAAAGCCCTGGCTTGCTGTGCTCCTAGAGCAGGCTCAGCTGCAGCCGGTTCTACAGATCCACTACGAATCTTTTTATTGGTATTTTCTTCTGCTGTAGGGCTGCCCGGAAAGCCAATAGCCTTCCTTTTCACAGCCGCTGGAGAAGGCTTTGTGCCGTTGGTAACGGTGACTGAAGCGAGGTAAGCGTTTTCTAAAGCAGCCTGCTCGTAGATTCTAAGGAACGCTGCTTGTTCTTCTACAATTGGAGGCGACATCGAGTCGTGCGTGCTATGTTCAAAGGCAGCTGTATGGGCTATGGCTGCTTCGGCAGCTGTGGCGGCAGCTCGTCGGCTGCGGCGACCATTGGTATCTGCTGCCGCAGCGTCCGGCTGGGCATCTATCATGGCCAGCTGTTTGTTGAGTTTAGGCTGCAAATGAAGAAGAGGAGTTAATTAGATAATTTACGGCGAGAACACAGAGAGAGTGCTAAGAATAACGCCCAAAAATAATATTCTGCACCGTGACGGCAACAAACCTTTGACAAGGAGGGTTGTAATGAACCGTTTGCTGCAGGCGGCTCCGGCGTGGCCGCTTTATAACCTCCATTGGATGCTTTGGAGCCCTTTTTGCTTCCAGAAGGCTTGGAACCCGCCATCCTACACCTTTTATAGCTTTAAATTATGTTGACCATACCCTTATATTGTCCTGGCTGTTGTAAATCCTTTGGTTCTTCATCAATATAGCCATCTGCATGTGAATAAAATTATAAGAGGTTAGCGCCACCTTGAGTGGTTATATTGAGCCACAAAATAGTTTTTAAATTCAAATTGCAGTTTTTATCAGTTGAGGAAAACGAGTTTAAGAGCTCTCTAACAGCTGAACCGAGGCATACTGGTGCTACTGTTGATGCATATGCACGATTGATGATGCGTATAAAGCGTGCAGCTACCTCATGACAGCTGTGTGGCCGCTCATCTTATTTCAATTTAAAGCAGCATAATTACCTACCTATGAAGCTTCGGAGCTTGCTGCCAAGTATTTGCAGTGTATTAAAGTGAATTTGGACGAGAGAAAAACTCTACATATGCTCGGTTTTAACCTGGAATGGAAGCCTGACAGTGAAGTTTCTGATGCGCGCAACGCAATTAAGGGCCTGAAATTCGAGTTGGTTCCACTAATAAACACTAAAATTGACAACGCAAAGCCGTTATTGATATCTACGAATATAAGTAACAAATTTCAAGGCTCTGCCGCCAATTAACATAGCACATTGTTCTTTAAGCGAAGCCTGAATCCAGTTCCATATGACTCTTGCAAAGCAGACCTGGCAATTCAATCACAAATATCCAATTGTAGAAAACTCTAGAGCTGTTTAAGTCGTCGTGTAGCCGATTTTAGTCCTGAATACATCTCCAACTTACATCCTTAGCGATCACTTAGTGAGCTCGATTACTTGCTTTAGCTCCCTTTCGACAAGACTTAGAAGCCATGAACGCAACCTTCTCCACTAGATCTACCTTCTTAGACAACTATGCGCTGCGCCGCAGCGTTAGCCAGCCCCCTGTAGCCTCTCGCACTCCTGCCCGCTGCAATAGACAGCGAGGGTTGCTCGTGCGTGCAGCTGCTGTAGAAACCTCTCAGAATACAGCTGCAGTCCAATTCCCGTCTCCCACCATGGCAGCGGCAGCTACCAAACTCCAGGCAGCTTCTGATGCAGCTTCCCGTTCACGCATCCTCTTAGAATTCGCACAAGCTGCGCCTGCACCACCTGCATCTCTCCGCTGTGACGCTAATCGAGTGATGGGATGCACTGCCCAGGTGTGGCTTTCTGCTAAATTAGGCGCAGATGGCCGTGTTACCTTTTATACAGACTCTGACGCAGCTTTAACGAAAGGTTTAGGTGCCATCTTGGCTAGTGGGCTCTCTGCTTTAACCCCCGAGGAGGTGCTTGCAGTCGACCCCGGTTGCTTGTTAGCTTTGGGCCTTGGCGATGCAGTGCTCACTCGCTCCCGTACAAACGGGTTCTTAAATATGCTTGAAGCTGCGAAGAAGCTGTCCCGTGGATTTATGGGCGAGCTTCCTCAATTCCCTTCTCTTGTAATCTCCAGAGCAGGCACATCTGCCAGTGGAGCGTTTGCAGAGGCGCAAAATGCGTTTTTACGCCCAAACCCTGCGACTATCGACGCTCTAACCACGGTTTTGGAACAAAAGAAGATTGGTGTTGTAGCTCATTTCTACATGGATCCAGAAGTACAGGGTGTATTGAGTTCTGCAGCTGAGCGGTGGCCACATGTGAAGATCTCCGACTCGTTAGTCATGGCAGACGGCGCTGTGAAGATGGCAGAAGCTGGATGTACCACTATTATGGTGTTGGGTGTCGATTTTATGTCTGAAAACGTCCGCGCGATTCTTGATGAGGCTGGTTATAGCCATGTCAACGTGTACAGAATGTCCGCCGATGCTATTGGCTGTTCGTTAGCAGAAGCAGCAGAAAGCCCTGCATATGAAAGCTATTTATCTCAAGCTGGAGAGACACCTAACTCTCTCCACGTGGTGTACATCAACACCAGTTTAAAAACTAAAGCGCTTGCGAATGAGGTTGTACCGACAATCACCTGCACGTCTTCAAACGTAGTACAAACGGTATTGCAAGCATTTGCTCAAGTACCCCATGCAAATGTCTGGTATGGACCTGATACCTACATGGGTCGCAATTTAGCTCAGCTTTTTACGTCCTTGGCAACAACGGCAACACCGGATGAAGTACAAGCTCTCCACCCTGACCACACTCCAGGAACAATTGCTGCGTTATTACCCCGTTTACGCTACTTTGATCAAGGTACATGTATCGTGCATCACTTGTTTGGTGGAGAAGTGTGTAAACTTGTTCGTGAGGGGTACAGCGATGCTTACATTGCAGCTCATTTTGAAGTTCCCGGGGAAATGTTCACATTAGCTATGGAAGCACGCAGCACGCGGAGCATGGGTGTCGTTGGCTCTACCCAAAACATCCTCGATTTCATCTCTGCCCGTTTATCTGAAGCATTAGACCGCCCATTTCCCGATCAACTCAAATTTGTGTTGGGTACTGAAGTAGGCATGATCACTTCAATTGTCAGAAAAGTACAATCAATGCTGGAAGAAGCAAAAAGAGATGATGTCGCTGTAGAGATCGTATTCCCGGTTTCTTTAGACGCTATTACCACTGATAAACAGACCACTGCAGATGGGAAGCCTGTCACATTACCTGGCGGTATGTCTGTAGTGCCTGGGCCTGCCTCGGGAGAAGGGTGCTCATTAGAAGGCGGGTGTGCATCTTGCCCTTACATGAAAATGAACAGCCTCGATGCGCTGATGTATGTTTGTGATAAAGTAGGTAATGGCGCAGGTGAAGCAATGCTTGAGGCGTTTAAACCGAGACCTTATGAGGAATTAGTAGGTGGAAAGACCATGGCACAGGCAGGGTGTATTCCTATATTACATATGAGAGGATTCCAGACCGGGAAGAGGTTGCCTGATGCGTTGATTGAGGATATTACTACCCGTCATGGTAAGATATAAAAGTCCAATATCGTCATTATCATCGTTATTATTCTAAAGAAGAGTTATTATTTTAATTGGGTTGTTGGGTTCTTCAAACTGAAGAGGCACAGTCGCCCAGCGGGGGAGTTGGAATCTTTCCCTTCGCTTTCGTTTGCTTTCTTGCTTTATTTTTCTCGATTCTTATATTAATGTATTCATTCTTAGCGTATCATCTTGATGGTACGTATGTAATTTGTTGAAGAACTGATTTTGGACAGAGAGAATTAGAGGGCGGCACGCTGGGTGCGCCAAGGTGGCAGGAGCAGCTTTTCACTGCATAGTATAACTATTCGGAAGCGACAGGGCCGTAAAGCAGTTCAATAAATTCAAAATGACGTAGCACAGGGCCCTTATCTGAAATAATGGAAGCAGCGAGGCGTGATCAGCTGCAGCGTTTGCAGGTGCGAAGATGCGATCAGGAGCGAAACATTACTACAGAAAAAAGTGCAACCCAAAGCAACTAACCTCTTGAATTTCCTCGATATCTACAGGAGGAGCTTCTTGCTCTAAAAGCAAGTTATCCCGATTTAAAACTTAAAAAGACGCCACTGTCGGTGCCAGGCGCTCCATTCCCTATTGCAGTTACAGCAACGATTAATGCGCCTTTTGAAGCATCATATATAGATGTAGAATCTGTGCAAATCAAAGCCATTATAGCGTCCCCTCCATCCCCTACTGCTGCTACTGATAGTGGCAATGCAAATGAATCTCAACAAGGGCCGGAACCGTTTCCAACTACTCTTGAAATAGAAGACAATAGCCTCCCTGCCAAACTAAAACAAGCTATACTCTCTGAACTAGATACAATCAAGAATACAATTTCTAAAAATGACCAGAGCATGTGTCATTTAGGCCCTGTCTTGAGTTATTTCTCAAAAGAGTATGCCCGTCTCCTCTGCCTGATACCAGAATGCCTAGAGCGATACCAAGGTGAGGATGCAGCAGGCGGAACTGTACGAAGAGTGGCTATCTTACGTGATGATGCTCATATTACAATAGATACGTCAGTCCCTTATCATTCTCCGAAAGCTACTGCACCTTTATCAACAGCGGGTCTCAGGAACAGTGCCGGTGGTGCCGGTGTCGGTGGTGGTGGTGGTGGTGCCTCTTCCTTTCCTCCTAGCCTTTTATTGCCGAGAGCTCTGCAGTCGGAGCTAGAAGTATTGAAGAAACGGTATCCGGTTCAGATGATTGACAATGCAGCTGAATGTGCAGCAATGCTTGAAAAGCTACAATTAGACAGCCAGCAAAATTCAAATGAAGGAGGACATTCCTCACTAGCAGCAGCGACGGCAGCACCACCGCCATCGTCTCCCTTATTGCCTCCAATAGTTTTCAATATTGCCGTGAGCCCTACAGACCCTGAATGGAAGCCTCCAGGTTCTCTTCTGCACCTCACATGCTTTATTTCTAGCCCTGCTGAATACCCAGCTGCTGGATCTTTCGGAGTGGCTTTAGGGAAAATAATAAGCTCAGCTCCAAGCTCAGCGCCGGCATTATCCTCGTCGTCGTCGTGTTTAACTCTTAGCTCTCAAGAGATTGCAGTGTGCGATCGTTTATTACAAATGGAAGCCTCTGGGGTAGCTGGACGCCCCGGTGCATTGCGCGCTGTGCTTCGTCAGTGTGAAAATAGGGCAGGCGAGCTTTTTCATCAAGCGGTAGACATGGCTATAGAGATCGAAAGAAGAAGAGCAGCGGTGACAGCAGCGGCAGCGGGAGCAACTTTAGTAGAAGGAAATAAACCAGGGGTAGGTGGAGATGGAAGTTCTAATGAAAGTGACTATAGTAATTCCGAAGATTGGGATCATCAGAGGGGTTCTTATGATTCAGACGATTCTCATGAAGGAGACGAGAAGGGGAGACGAAATGAAGAAGACTTGCCCCTTTTGTCAGGGCAAGAGTCTCAAAGAGAAGGCGTGTTACTACACAATTCTCTTCATCTACTGCTTTCAGACCTAAATTTAGTGGATATAGATGCCCTAGATATCCTGAAACTCACTATACAGGTTGCCTGTCAACGGTGTCAAGCTGCCAGCGAAGCTGTTTTCGCTCAACTAGGCGCCGGAGGTGACGGCGGCGGCAGCAATAGAAAACACCTTGCATGGCAAGGGGAGTGTAGTACCTGCCATCAACAATTGGAAGTTACTGTGGCGCCACGTATAGTCCACGATGGCTCCAATGTTTTAGCTGTTCTAAGACCGGATGGCTGTGTCCCTAGGGATATGCTCCCGTCAATGCTTGCAGCCCAGTGTTCCAGTTGCAGCAACATGGCTGCATTCCGATCTGTCCAAATTGGGCAGTGGAATGAACGAAATTGCGGGCATTGTCATCGTCGTATGGCGTTTTTAGCTCCGGCTGTGGACTTTACGGCAGTCCAACGAGGTGGTGGCGGTCGGGGTAGAGGTACTACTGGCGCTGGTGGTGATGATAGTGGCCATAATTATGGTAAAACTAGATCTGATCGTGATATCGTTATCACTCCAGGGCAGCCTTTACCTGATAATGGCACGTGTAGGCATTACCGCCATTCAAACCGCTGGTTACGCTTTCCATGCTGTGGTCGACGCTTTCCTTGTGACTTGTGCCACGAAGAAGCAACTGATGGACATGAAATGAAGTGGGCAGGGCGTATGGTATGTGGATATTGCAGTGTAGAGCAGTCATTAGGTGAGAAGTGCGTTGAGTGTGGCAAGACATTGGCGACATCAGCAACTCGCCCATCTGGAAGGAGAACTGCTTTCTGGGAAGGTGGAGAAGGTCAGAGAGATAAAAGCCGCCTTTCGAAGCGTGACCCACATAAATTTAGAGGTAGTAAACATAAGACACGGTCGAAGAAAGATCTGAGAGTTGGACAGAAAGGAAAAGAAAGAACGGAGCGGGCTGCTGCTGGGAAAGACTGAGAAATCTTTTTTTAAGACCAGACAGTTTGTAGAGCAGTCCACACTTGTTGGAAAGGTGCATAGATTGAACGCATAATATCAACAATTAGAAACGCATTTGATTTGCATTATTATGCGCTGCACTTTGTATATATACTCAAATTTCCCCTGTTTAGGGCTTTAATTCAGGGTTCCAATGTGCCCTGAATCGACCCTGGTGAGGGTCCCCCCAAAAATGCTCATTTTAAATGTTTTTAGCATTCTACTCCAGCGATTTGCTCACCTAGACAAAGTAGTAGATAGTTTATAGCCAGTTGGTGCTTCAGTTCTCTGAGCATACCTGTGGACTCGAGATCGCGAGGTGAGGATTCAGTCTTTCCCCTTGAATTCAGACATCGTTATGGAGACCTGGCGACACCGTCGTGCGTTTTGACGGTGTCAAATTTTGTGATTCTATGTGGTGTATTTTTCTGTTTTTTCGAGGCCCGTTGGGGGGCATTGTCTGACTTGTAGAGAGAGGAAGCTTGGCATCTTTTAAATCTTCCTAGTTGTGTTTCTCGGCGATAGGACAGTCTATACGTCTAGTTTGGCCCGAATATCTTACTCGCAATATTATATGATTTATTAAAGACCGCTGAGCATCTCGCAAAGGCTCTTGTTCAGCGAGTTTTACATCGTGGATGTCTCAGAATCTTCCTCGCTCTACAAGCCACTGCTGCATCTTTTACACGATCACCTTCGTTCCAGAGAAATATATTTAGCATTCAAATTTACTTATGTCCACTTTTGTATTTTTTTGTAGCAGCAGTTGCGTCTACAATAGCTGCAAGGCGACACAAGTGCTAGCATAGAACAGACCGCCAGCTACGCTGGCTGGCAATATGAGTAAACAAGAAGGAAAAGTGTTTATCGGAGGTCTTAGCTGGGAAACTACAGGTGCGTAAAAGTCTCTGGAGGACCAGATTCGTGTTTGAATCTCAAATTGAGGCAAATTGTTTTGAGAGAAGTGCACAGAGAAAGAATAGCGTTACTGATGCCCTATTGAATCTTTAATGTATTTGCAGATGACAAACTACGTAGATACTTTGAGAACTATGGCACCGTTCAGGTAGATCTTTTCAACCTTGGATGTGAAGCATCCTTCATGTGCCACTTTGATGCTCTACCTTTTATATTTCTTCTTCAGTACTTAATTGCTCAGTATTTTTATGCAAACCTTTCTTATTTTCACTATTATACAGGAAGCATTTGTTTCATACGATCGCAACACTGGTCGCCCGCGTGGTTTTGGCTTTGTCGTCTTTGCCGACCCTTTAATCGCCGACAAGGTCGTTGCCCAGCAACACACCATCGACCGCCGTGAAGTAGACGCTAAAAAAGCATTAGCAAAAGAAGAATCCCCAGTAAGCAAAGATCAGCAAGCTGCAGCGACAGGGCAACGCACAAAGAAAATTTTCGTCGGAGGCCTTGCTGCTACCGTCGATGAAGAAGCGTTTAAGAACTATTTCGAAGACTTTGGCACTGTAGAAGATGCAGTGGTTATGTACGACCACGACAACCGTCGCCCTCGTGGCTTTGGATTCATCACTTTCACTGAAGAAGAAGCAGTCGATAAAGTATTTGATAGAGGCACCATGCAAACAATCCATGATAAAGAAATTGAAATAAAAAGAGCGGTGCCTAGAGACTCGATGTCCCCATCACCACAACGACCACCTATGTATCGTGGACCTCCACCACACTACTACGACGGGCGGAGCCCATACGGTGGCGGGGCAGGTGGTCGATATGGTCCTCCTCCTCGTTATGATACTAGGGGAGGAGGCTATGGCACTCCACATAGTGGCTATGGTGGAGGCGGCGGTGGACGGGGTCGAGGCGACGTTGGGATGGGACGTAGCCCCATGATGCCTGGTGGTGGAAGAGGAGGACCATACAATCCACCAGTAGTTGTCACTGGTATTCCAGCAAGTATGGCTGGAGTAGCTCCTGTTGGTGATCCAGGGCAACCAGGTATGGCACCACCACCTGGTGGCGGAGCTCCTGGGGGTGATGTCATGGGAGTTCCTCCTCAATCTCCTGGCCCTGTAACACCTGGAGCAATGCAAGGGACACCTCCTGGGATGGTAGGTGGCTTTGCAATGCAGAATGGTATGTCTCCAGCAGGTGGTGGTGGTCCCGGAGGCGGTGGTCAATATGCCTCAGTGGGTAGTCCTCCACCATTTGCTCTAGATCCTCAACAAGCTGCAGCAGCTGCCCATAATCTTGCAGATTTACAACAACAAGTGTCTTTGAGCTCAGTAACTGGGGCTTTAGAGCAGTTGCAAGTGCAGCAGCAAGGTCCAGGGCAGCAGGGTCAGTCGCAGGAAGGGCAGGGGGGACAACAAGGACAGCCACCGTCAACTACTATTTGGAGTTGATTAGTAGTTGATTGTTTTGATAATCTTTGACCAATACTGTTTTGTTGTTGTTTGACGAGTAGATATCTCTCTATATATGCAGATAGCTAGAAAACTGTCTGTGCAAACGGCGTTTGCCTTGCTAAAAAATATGATTATACGAGGGAAAAGTTTCCCCGTTTGCCCTGACGTTATTGTTATTTACTCTTCGGTCGCTCTTGAATTAATCTATTAATCTTTCCATTATGACCTGCTCTACTCCATTTGTTTCACTTCTATATCTCCCTTTTTTGTTTTCTTCATGCCTGACTCTGTAGCTGTTTGACAAACATCATTTGCCTTGGAAAATAGTATCTGCATCGCTAGCTACTAAGCTAGTTGGGAAAAGTATCACGAGGACTCTCTCTTGTTTTCATCGTAGTTAGTAATTTTAGGAAGATTTTTCATGTGCCTCGCCATTTGGTGTTGAGCCAGGTGTTAAAATCAAAGCAGACGCAGCTAGAACAAGATAGTTTTTTCTTTATTTTCATCCGTCTGAGAATTCAATCGTGTATGATGCTTACCTAACCCGTTTATTTTGTAAACTTCCCACTGACTATAAGAGAAGCGATGCTAAATCATTTACTCTGATGCTTTATCAGCTTTACTTTCATTGAATTTGTGAAGCACCAGGGCTGGACCAGCTGGTCAATGGTAAACAGCGCCTGCGCCTAGCTTGAAATAGCTGAAGGGAGTTTTGGCAAAGAAACGTGCCAGATATGCCCCAGTCCACATTCCACTCTTATGTGAAATATATGAAATTGCCAATTAGGCCATAAGTAAGATTCCAAGGCTCTTTAAATTACTGGATCACATAAAGCGATCGAATTATTGTTGGAACCCTAGTCATTATCGTATACAGAAACAAAAAAAGGCTTCTCCGTTACACTATCACAAATGTATAAATCGCGTTGCCAATGTCGACTACAGAGTCCTGTTGTTAGGAGGCACCCTTCAAGATCACTACCGTTGCAACGGCACAGAATCACTCGCCGTGTTGGCCTCCAAATTTGCCAAGCTTTAGATGCAGACATTTCCCCAGACGGCATGGTAGTCCTACCCGTCTTCCCCGGCTCTTCCGTCCTCTTGCCAGCATCTCGAGGAATGCTGCGAGCTTTCGAACCAAAATTTATGGACATGTTCAATCGCCTTCTAGACGCCTCCCCTACAAAAGACGGCAGAGGAGCTCGCTTTATGCACATTCTAAGCCCTAAAGTCGCCCCACCAGCTATGCTTGATAGCAGCCCACCTGCTATCCAAGGCTTACCAAGCATAGGATGCTGTGCCATCATTGAAAGTATCACAACTGCCCCAGATCAATCTTTAATAGTCGAGTATTCAGGTCACCGCCGGGTTCTACTACACCTTGTTCAAGCCGTCGGAATTAATCAACAAAATACTAATATTAACGATCAACTTGATAAGAGTAACAGTAATAGTAATACTAATGATATAAAGGCTGTATTACATGCAGCAGGGGAGTGGTATGACGACATAGAGCCAGAGGAGCTTGATCCATTCGGTACAGTTTCTAGTATCTATGCCGCTGAGCGTGATGTAGCAGGGATAGTACAACAAATAGCGAGGTTAAGCAGGAAACTCGACCCTGAAGCTAGTCGATTACCAGATGCGTTGGTACGGTACGCGCCGCCATCAAATTCAGGGCAAGCAAGACCCACAAGCTATGACGCCTTGAAAGCGGCAAAACACCCTGCAGCAACTTCGATAGATATGTGGAGAAGGAGTAGCACAACTAATAGTGGCAATATACCAAAGGAAGCGCATGCCGACCCGTATACCCATGCCAGTGAGCTGTTGGGGAGGTTGAGAAGGCAGGAAATGTATTCTTTTGCAGCAGCATCGTTGTTGCAGTTGGGCGTGCCAGAAGCAACGGCATTGTTGTTGTCAAGAGACACAGCAGGGAGGTTACAATTTGTCTTGGAAGCGGCAAGGCCGTACTTAGCGCAGTTGAGTGCAGAAGCAGCTTTAAAAGGGGCGCTGGAGTAGAGGATCATTAGATTGTGTATTTTTGTGGATAACCTTTTTTTTACACGTATTTTGTTTGTCTGTCTGATACTACTGTGTACTACGAAAAATATTATAAGCTGAGGTGTAAAAAACTAGTGCGTAAGTAAGAACGTCGGTCATAATGGGTCGAAGGAATAAAAATAAAAAGGTGAAATGGGAAAAGTATAATAGCAAGCAGAAAGAAGGAAAGAACAAAACAACAGGGTCTCTAAACGAACAGAAGGATGGGTAAGAAGAAATAAATGGGTTGAAAAGGACGTCATAATGCCTAATGGTGAAAGATCAAAAGGGGAAAAAGTGATACGAGTGAGTGTCAAAACGATTTTAGGACCATCTGAGCGTGGCCACAGAAAACATCGTCAAGGCAGAAAGGGAAAAAATATACTGGTACGTTAATTTTTTTGTGAGTTACCTTTTTATGGGGTCTTAGTCAGAAAAGGCAACCTCTCGGCTGCGTTTTTTAGAAAGAAGCTTAATGCAGGTTGACTTGGAAGCTGCAGATGTGATCACAGGAGCGGGAACAGCAAGCACTTCACCATGCTCAGACCAGCGGGCTACTTGGTCGCTTGGGAAAACTTCAGCATAGTCTTGAGGTTTTAAGATGGGTTTGGTAGGTTGCTGCACAGTCCAAGGCTGGTGCTGGCCCCCGAGAAGCTCGAGTGATTTGGCCCACGTAACCCTGGCTTTGACAGGGGTCCGGGGAGTCTGAGCAGAAACCCCTGGCTGCGACTGTGTTTTTGGCTGCAAATTAGTGCAGGATGGAGTCAAAGAGGGGTCAGAAAACGCCATCATTCCACCGAAGTTTCCAAATTCTCTCTGCGTTTTTAGCTGCGTTAAAGCTTTATCCAGAAGCTTGAATGCCACCATGCTGATATATATTATTAGGTTCCTAGCGCGTCTTGTCGCTTAAAAGCGTACAAGCGAGGTCGCCGCCTCTCAGGATTTAAAATTGCGGTTTGGCCGGGCCCTCAATATGCATGCACTTTGTCGTAGCTCGGATACCGGGTGATATATAATTTTACAAATTGAATACACAGGCTGGCCCGCTCAAAACTTTGAATAAAAGGCCTCGTGTTTGCTGAAACGTGTCCTTGCTGGAATTCGAGGAAGAAAACTATTTTTGAGGCAGCAAATGATTGCCAATTTCAGCTACCAAACCACCTCGTTCTTCATCGTTTCGTGATTCAACGCATTGCCCTGCCTTCAGAAGATCTGGTGGACGAGTGCCTGGGGAAAAAGTACCTTGTCAAGTGATCTTTTCACAACCAAAGTGCTCTCAACATCTCAACAACATGGCTCTGCACTTTTAGTCAGTAAATTCCTCTAACATGCTAAAAATCACGAAAACAAATAATATTACAGTGCAACAGTGGGCGGCAGTGGCTCTGTTGATTGCTGCCCTGTTTTCTGCTGAAGCATTTCCCGTTGCCAACGCCGCACAAGATGAGCAGGTCACTACACTGAACGCTATCATGCCCCCTCACCCTACAGAGCAAGTTGATGAGTATCTATGCACTGCAATTGAGCTTCCAAATAAACCGATGAAGCTTGTGGGCATTGAACCTCTTGCAGATCAAGCGACCGTCCATCACATGTTGTTGTTCGGATGCAAAGAGCCTGCTCACACTGATAAAAAAATATGGCCATGCCGGATGGCAGCAGCGTGTGGTTCTGGTGGCGAAAATGTCTTATACGGCTGGGGTAAAAACGCCCCTTCAATCCATCTCCCAGCTAAAACTGGCTTTTCTGTAGGGCCAGACAGTGGGATTCGGGCAGTCGTCCTTCAAGTACATTATCTACAATTAAGAACAGAGGACGATGCCTCTGGTGTTCAACTTCACTTGACTCCTCAGCCTGTCCCTTATTCTGCCGGTCTGATTGCCTTTGCAGCTGGATTTTCTATTCCTCCAGGTGAAAGCGACTACCCTGTGTTGAATGAATGCTGCTATTCAGGTTTTGAAGAGCTTCACGGCTTTGCTTTCAGAGTTCATACTCACGGCCTCGGAAAGAAAGTCTCTCTGGATCAAACGATTCCTAAAGAAATGAGTAAAAATAAAAGAAAGTTCGGCACCACTACAGTTGCTGCACAAGACCCTCAGCTCCCGCAAGGCTTTTATCCTGTCGAGGATGGCAACAGCAGCGATAAAAAAGAAATACAAATCTTCCCAGGTGATAAACTAAAAGCCACCTGCGCCTTTGATTCTTCAAATATGGATAGTGTAGTCCACGCAGGCCACACTTCCTCTGATGAGATGTGTAATTTCTATTTAATGGTCTATAGTGAGCTTCCTTTCTTTATGTGGTGCGTTGACGGCAGTGAGTGGATTCATGCCCACGGTGCTGGAGGGATGCCTGAAGTTGGAAACGCTGTAATAGAACAACACTATTGGAAACCACCCGTGGTGTTGGACTCTGTTACCCTGCCAGCGCTGCAAAACAATGATAGCAATAGTGATGATATAAAAATGGAGTTAGGCCAAGTGAGCGGAATCACAAGTGGCTCAAATAACACAATCTGGGCTTTCCATCGTGCGTTCCGTGTTTGGAACAGAAATTCGTTTGATGCAGACCATGTTTTCGCAAAAGACGCCATTCGATGGCCTGCTGTGTTGAAAATTGATCGGGATTCTGGCAGCGTGCACAGCGCATGGGGTGAAAATACTTTCTTCATGCCCCACATGATTACCGTCACCCCTGAGGGGCACATTTGGGTCGTAGATAGTGGAAGACACCAAGTAATGAAATTCGGCTCTACTGGAGAAGAATTAATGGTTTTAGGCCAAAAATTAACACCTGGAAAAGCGACATCACCATTGCAATTTTGTCAACCGACGCATGCTGTGATTGCACGCGATGGGACTATCTACGTGGCAGATGGGTACTGTAACTCCCGTATTGTTGTGTTGTCTCCTCGGGGGGAGTTTATGGAAGCTTGGGAGATGCCACGCGGCGCAAAGGACGTCGTCCCGGACCCCTTGCCTCATTCGTTAGCCTTGGACGAGTGCAGGGATCGCTTATATGTAGCTGACCGAGAAGTTGGCCATATAGTGACGCTGGATCTGAAATCTGGGGAGGTGAAAGGCCAATGGAGTTTAGCTGAAGAATACGGGTTACCGTATGCAGTACATATGGGGCCATATGGCGCTCCAGTCGTACTTACTTGGGACAGGGAGGGTACCGGAAAAGCAAAACTCGTCGTTTTGACGACTTCCATTGGTGATGTAGCATCCTCGTACGATTTACCTGGTGTAGATTCGCCACATGATTTTACCCTGGTACCTGCGCCCCTGGAATTAACAGGGGCTGGAGAAAGAGTCCTGGCAGTCGTGGTGGCGGAGACGGCTGCTCAAGGAAGCAAGTTGAAGAAATTTATATTGATGTCTTCTCAAAGTGAAGACGCAGTAGCAACAGAGTTGCATAGCGATGATAGTGATACGCAAGATAACATGCCTGCTGGCTTGGCAGCATCGCATGCTGGGCATGCTATGCTGAAACCTGTTGAAGGTGATGATGGCCAAGAAAGTAGTAGCAGTATCGCTAGTGTTGGTGCAGTAGATGAGAACGCTCCGTTTGATACTAAAGCCGTCGAGGACGGAGTACCCCCTCTAATCACGGACCCTAATGACGGTTTGATTGTGCAAGAAGATGGTACAGTAGTTGCATATGTCCGGTCTCCTCCATCATCACCGGCACCATCACCCTCTCCGCCACCACCATCTCCTCCACCATCACCGCCACCATCACCGCCACCGCCCTCACCGCCTGCCCCACCAGCGTCCCCTCCACCGCCACCTTTTAAAAGTTATCACAATTTATATAATGATCAGTACGGTGCAGAGGACCTCTCGTGGTATGGGATGATTGTTCAGTATGCAGCAATCCATCCTATTAAGTTTTTCTTATTAGCGTTTTGTGTTATTGTAGTAGTTGATTATGGTTGGAAATTTGTTGCTCGGGCTATCACGAGAGCACAAGGGTATAGAGAGCCAGTGCATACTGCATAAAAATAGCATTGAGAAACATATATCTATTAATTTTTCATGATTTAGTTCGTTACAAAATATAGTTGGTGGTTGCTATCCGATGGTTAGAACTGTAATAAATTCGACAGGCGATTTGATTCATAGAAAACATCTGGACTAGGGGCATATTCATTCAAATACATGTAAATTGAGAATTACAAAGTTATTGAGGTGCTGCTTCGCATTCTCCTGGTTTTACTGTACCAAAAGCGAACGAAGTCACTTGCGCACCGAGTAAAGTGTCGCTGAGTATAATCGATCCAAGGTCTCCACTGGCAGCTCCAAAGGCCACCATCATAGGCAGCAGATGCTCTTCCCGTGGATGTGCGTATACAGCACTTGGACCGCGTTTCCAATTGACCAACATCGCTCTTCTCTCTTCCAAAGAAAGAACAGAAGAAGAAGTACAAGAAGAAGCACTACAGACACCGGCAGCTGTTTTTAAGTAATCGTCAAATTCCACCGACTTAGGGTCTACTTTCTTACTTACTCCACCCCCCATATTTTTCATAAACACTGACATATTATGGAAACTCATTCCAGAACCAAAAATCAGGATATTTTCTTCCCTTAGTGGTGCTAGGGCCTCTCCAACTTTGAGATGAAGTTCTGGGTCGAGAGAACTTATTAAAGAAAGCTGTACTACAGGTACAGTAGAATCTGGGTAGGTAAGCATGAGAGGAATGAAGACACCGTGGTCAAAGCCACGGGTAGGGTCTTCACGGCATTCGATTCCGGCATTTTTAAGGAGAGTGGCTACTTTATTGGCAAGGGCGGGGTTGCCAGGAGCAGGATATTCTAATTTATAGCTTTCAGGAGGGAAACCGTAATAATCGTAGATCAAAGGAGGGTTGGATCCAGAAGTTACAGTAAGGATAGACTCCTGCATGATAAAATGGCAAATATTTAGGCTTTAAGAAATGTGCTATTTGAATTAGAAATAGTCATTCGGCGGCACTGATGTCAGTTTCAATCGTACCTCCCAATGTGCTGAAACAACGAGGATAGCTTTTGGTTTTTCTATGTTGAGTTCTCTTGGGAGTCTTTTTAAAGCTTCAGTAAGTCCAACGTGGGCAGGGTCCCCTAAAACAGGGAAAGGCCCACCACCTGCAAATAGGATTCAAAGCATCCGGTTAAGATAGTCTTTGTACTCAGACCGACTGGTCGTGGTCAACGAGAATTAGTTAATGTTGACCGAAACACCGAAAAATATTAGTTATCAATTAGAATCAATAAACGATCAAAGTGAAATTCAAAAAAATACCGTGAGCAACGAATAGAGATGGCAGCCTTGAAATGACACTCATTGCGCACAAAATGGCATCTGCTCGCATACCATAAATGATATTAAGCAATTCAATTTGTATTTCATTGTTTCTATGCAACCATTTCCAAACAAAATGGGTTTAAAAGCTCACCTCATCTCTGATCACCTCATGCGCAGCGCTGCTGCTTTGTTCTATTTAAACTTTTCTATTGAGTAAAATTCTTCTCGATTCACAAAACAAAAGAAAGCAAGCAGAAACAGAATATATCAGCATCAACAGCAACAGAGAAAGGGGCATCTACACTTCGCAAGATCATGACTCGTTTGAATAGCCTTCCCGCCTCATTCAAAGAAAGAAAAAATGACGGGATTAAAAATGGAAGGTACGACAGGAAGCAGAAAAAGCATCCCTGAGAAAATTGAGCTGAGTTTTGATCCCTATACCTTAGGAATCAAACGCCAGCGGAAAGTAAGAAATAGGAAATTTTGAAGGGAAATATAAAACGAAACAAATTCAATGTGGTTTATTTTTTTTCTAAACTTTATCGATATTTAGAAAGGGGACATTAAAAAGAATAACTTTTATAAGGAAACAAAAAGGCTTTATATCAAGTAAATATTACTTCTATCACCTAGAGCTACTTCTTCCTCGTATTCTCAACGGCGCTAGATGATTCATCCGCACATTGACTCCGCAGATGCTCTTGCAGAGTAGCTTCTTCTGCTCCTAACAATGCAGAAGTGGACAGCGATGCTGTTTTCAAAGTTTTCGACCCAGGAGGAATCAGTGAAGGTTGCCTCCACGGTCTTCTCTCAATTTGTGCCATCAACATCTCAGCATCTATTCTCGTATGCCAAGCATTGATATCCTCTACCTCGCATTTTAAAGCAATACCCAAAGCAGCACGTGCCTCCTCAGGGCGACCCAACTCAAGAGCAACCCTTGCCAACTCAGTGTGATGCACCAACCGTTGAGGTGCTAATTCGGCTGCCTTTCTATACATATCTAATGCATCCTCACGTGTGCCTGTTTGCAAAGCGGTTCCGTACATAATGCGTATGAGGGTACGCACCAGGCCATTAATTTTTGCCATTTCATGGTGCCACCGCCCCATCAAATGGTGAGCTAAATCACTTTCCGGACCCAATTCAAGGGCTTTTCGCGCATTATCTTGCGCTTCTTTTGCTAAATGGACTTTATTACGGTTATCACAGAACAAAGCCAATCTTCCTTTGGATATACAGAGGCCTAAGTAGCCTTCAAATCGAGTTGGATGGGCGACAGTGGCACGCTCCGCATACTCGACTGCCTTCAAATTCACAAGCTGACGTTCTTGATCAGAACGAACGTCATGATAAAATGTAAGATCACTCCACTGTTTAGCAGCCATGCACAGGGATTCTATATCATTAGGGGCGAGCTTAGCTGCTTCTTCAAAGCATTGGAGAGCCGCGCGGATATCAAGGGCTCTTTCATATTCATGGCCACGTTGGATGAGATTACGCGCCAACTCTTTACATTCACGATTACTTTCTGTTATGTTTCCACGGTGGCTCCATGGGAAACCAAAGCTTTGATGAAATGGAAGACTATTGCGCTGCTTGTCATGAGCGTGAGTCAGATGGTGAGCGGCTTTGCTGATCCCAGCAACTAAGACTCCCCCGACAAGGGCTGCGAGCTTCTGTACCTCTTCCCCCGCCTTATGGAGGTTTGATGGAGAGATGCGTCTCCCTATGTGGGCAACAGAAGATGGGTTGAGGGTTGAAAAGCCTCCGGAGAGCCGAGGCGAAGGCAATGCTGGCAGCGAAAGGCGAAAAGCAGGGAGCTGCAGGCCTCTTGATATGTCTATACTACGATTGGCTCGCTCTGAAATAGAGGCTACGAGCAAACTGGCAGGCCGTCGCTCCTCCAAACCAAAATGGCCAACTTCGAGCATTTGTTAAACTTTGGTGGGCGAAATAGCTACTCCGACACACTGCTCTGTGTACTATTTATGTCAGTGATTCGACTTAATGTACATTAATGGCTTACTTCTTATTTAAATTCGTGTTCAATCAAGGGCTTAGAACTAGATCGACAAGTATTTCCTTTTTAAGCACACTTGGGGGAAGCTTGTGAACTCAGAATAATAGTGACATTGATGAGCTACTTCCCCCATATAAATTGGAGATCTAAAAGTAGGCTTTTGGCGCGGCGAGGATGGTTGAAAGAACAACGCCTCGTCGATCGTCTCGGAAAAAATGAAGGGAGGAAATTCAAGCCAAATCGTGGCCAAGTTCGCTTCGAATTTATCTGCAAATTTTTCAGCAGCTCGAGGCTTCTGTACTCGCTACTAGATGCCTGGATGCGCTCTAGGGGCCCTAAGCTTAGATATTACGGCTGGAATCGCTACTGCCCTTAAAGTCGCCTTGCCGTCGTCACCGCCGCCGCGGCAAACGTGCCTTGGCGTAGATCATCAGCCAGTGCAGTTTAACGTCATTAGTCTATTTTTGGGATAGTTGGAGTTTGATTGGCCCAATTCTAAAGCAGTTCGTGGCATTTTGGTCTGGCAACACTGAGAGGCCATGCCAACGCCACCTGCAATATTTCAATATTTTCATTTTTAGCATAGATGCGTTCAGGATCGTTCTACCGCAGCAGATCATTTCATAAACATGTTTACTCTACTTAGATTAACCCGACTAACGGGTTCGTCATCTTTAGCAACTAAAGCACTAGGCACAAGTAATCTCAAGAATGGGTTCGCAATTGGAGCTGTTGGGTTTGGCAGTTTGGCCGATGCTGATAGAGTATTTACAAATATCTATGGGAGGTAAGCGCTGATACAAACGTAGATTCTAGGTTTCTGTCAGAACCTATTTCTCACGTCCCCCGCTCATCTTGCCAGGACGACTCGCTTACAAAATAAAATTTCATCTTTACTTGTTCTTTTCTTTCAGGCATGATCCTTTCTTAGACGGAGCTTTAGCCCGTGGAGATTGGTATTGCACTAAAGAACTTCTATCCAAAGGCTCTGAATGGATAATTAATGAAGTTCGTGCCTCTGGCCTCCGAGGTCGAGGCGGTGCTGGTTTCTTAACTGGCCTGAAATGGAGCTTTACTCCTACTAAAGACACTAAACCACACTATTTAATTATCAACGGCGATGAAGGGGAACCTGGAACGAGTAAAGATCGAGATATTCTACGTCATGAGCCACACAAACTCCTGGAAGGCGCTCTTCTTGCTGGCCGAGCAGTCGGTGCACATCACTGCTATATCTACATTCGAGGGGAGTATAGAAATTACCGTGCGCAGTTAGATAAAGCAATCCAAGAAGCCACTGTAAAGGGGCTATTAGGCCGCAACGCCTGTGGAAGCGGTTGGGATTTTTTCGTCTCGACTCACCCTGGAGGCGGTGCATACGTTTGTGGTGAAGAGACAGCACTTATAGAAAGTTTAGAGGGCAAACAAGGCCGTCCACGTGTAAAACCACCATACCCTGCAAACTCTGGATTGTACGGGTGCCCTACAACTGTCAATAATGTTGAAACAATCGCGTCTGTACCATCTATCTTAAGAAGAGGGGCAGCATGGTACTCTTCTCTTGGTCGAAGAAATAATTACGGCACAAAGCTCTTTTCAATCTCCGGGCATGTCAATCGCCCAGTGACAGTTGAAGAAGAGATGTCAATACCGCTAAAAGAGCTTATTGAAAAGCACGCGGGCGGTGTGCGAGGTGGATGGGACAATTTACTTGCTGTTATTCCTGGAGGCTCATCTGTTCCGCTCATTCCTCAAAGTGTATGTGACCATGTCCTAATGGATTATGACTCTTTAAAAGAAAATGATACGTACTTCGGTACGGGAGCTGTCATTGTAATGGATAAGAGTACAGATATTATCGAAGCTGTACGAAGATTAAGTTATTTTTATAAGCACGAGAGTTGTGGACAGTGCACACCGTGTCGAGAAGGAAGTGGCTGGCTGTGGACGATTTTAACGAGAATTCAAGCTGGCGAAGCGGAACTAGGGGAGATTGATATGGCGCTGCAGATAAGTAAGATAGTAGAAGGCCATACAATTTGTGCTTTGGGAGATGCAGCTGCATGGCCAGTGCAAGGATTAATCCGGCATTTTAGGCCGTTGGTACAGCAAAGAATCAAGGAAAGAGCGGCAGCAAAAAGAAATGGAACGCTGCCTTATTTGGGTGAGGATTATCACCACAAGAAACCACCGCAGCATAGAGAAGGATTGACGCTGGCAATGACACAGCCAATTATGTAGCAAGAGGAGTAGATAGATACTGCAGTGGATCAACGCCCAGTATTGCCGAACAATTTTTGACATCATGCATTATAAAAGAGGGAATGGGGTGTAGAAAAGTAATTGATTGTTCGCGAAAGACGTCTAAAAGTGCATTAAAATGCCAAAAGATTAGCTCGTTGGGAGCCTACCCCCCCCCCCCCCCCCCCCCCCCCCTCCGTTGCCGCGCATACACTCGTTATGGGTTGTTGAGGGTAAATTAAAAACCCTAATTGCGGGATGGCCCTTTTTCGAAATCGTTATCCGGAATTAAGCCATCTTTTTCCTGCAATACCTTTTCTAATCTATCTTAAAAAGATAATCAACCCCCTCGCCACTATTGAGCGAAAATAATTAGCCGATAGTGTAATTTTAATTATATGCCAGCTGCAATTCGTCCCATTGTTCCTGGGATTCTTTTGAAATTTTCAGACGACGAGCTGGAGCAGGTACGCTGAGCGATGATTCATATCACAGTGTTGCAACTTTTGCATCAATTTCCTTTCCAAATTGTCCATTATTCTGTAATTATTCGAATTCCTCGTCTTTAACTCAACTACAGGAATGGCGCCAGGAGTCAAATTTGGCGAATGAGAGAGGAGATAGCTGGTGGTTTTGGGGTTTAATTATATGGGGACTCAGTATCGTTAGAAGATGGCAAGACGGGGGGGACATGTGGACAGATAGTTGGTTTTCAGCACACGTCGTCTTGTGCACAGCCCCGCTGCTTTGGAAATTCATTGCTCCAGGTACGTATACCAAGTACCGGATACCTTTGTTGGCAACGGTTCGATGCCTTCGAGCAGTTGGAGTGGCAACTGTGATCGGAAGGTATCAAAATTACATTTGGAAGCCTGCTTCAGGCCAACTTGGTTGCCCTCTCGCTCTATTTGTCTCCCAATACATGAAGTTGGCCTATCTACTGTGCCAAGTGTTAGCTCATCAAGTACCACTGATCCATCACATTTGGCTGATATCACTTAATGTGTTGGCCGTGTTGATATCGGTCCCTGGTCGCTGCCAAGCTGAGTGCAGTCTCTCAATTGACGTCGGCAACTGTTCAATGAAGTGGTTTAAGAGAATAGCTGTGCTTGATAAATACTGGATGTTTTCTGCATCTAGCCCTGCATCAATGGAGAATAATATTGAACCCTGGCAAGCATGCACCATCATTCAATCCTTATTCGCGGTAAGACCTTGAAAAGAAGGGAAAAAAAAAAGAAAAAAAGCTTCCAAATAGCGAATCGCTTTATGTATTTTTGGGGGGAGGAAAGTTTTGACTAAAATTTTGCATCTTCGCTTTTTTTCTTTGCAGGTTTCATTCGCTATTGGTCCTCCTCTTTTATATTATGCAGCTATTGAAGAGCATTGGAGAAAGAATTTCCTCTTGTGGAGAGGTGGAATTCCAAATTTTTACAACTTACAAGCCGCTATATTTCTTGACACGCTGTTATCTATACTTGCAATTTCCATCATATATTCAGGTATCAGACTGTTTGTCTGATCCAATTTTTTTTCCAATACCACCAACATTACCATTATAACCAACGGAAAGCTTTTATCCTCTATCAATTTACTACATTACATTTTGAAAAAGGTAGCTCCTTTACTACTCGAGATAAGTCAAGTTTTTACCATTCTGCCCAAGGGAACATGCTTCTCTTCTTTTATTTAATACGCCTTGTTTCTCATTGTTTATTATCCTTAGTATATCCAGTCCTTTTCTCTACTTTTTGAAGGTTTATTTTTCCGCCACTCGTTTCCTCGGGTATTCGTCTTTTCTTTTTTATCCCTTCTAAGTACTACCCTCAAGCTCATCATAGGTGTATCCTTGAAAATTACATACATAAAACACCTTTATTTAATTGATTGATTGATCGATCGCCTGGTTTCTTTTCTTCTCTGTTCAGATACCCCCCTTCTGCAGGCCTTTTCTTTCTTTCTTTCTTTCTTTCTTTCTTTCTTTCTTTCTTTCTTTCTTTCTTTCTTTCTTTCTTTCTTTCTTTCTTTCTTTCTTTCTTTCTTTCTTTTCTTTCTTTCCTTACAGTGCCATGTGAGATTGTTTTAAATCACTTTGTAAGCGCATCTGATGACAATAATAAGAGAAATACACCTTTTATACTGTCACATTTCCCAGGAGAAAAGTGAAAAGCAAATTAAAATTAAGCAACGCCTCTCAGTATTTGCCCAACTAATTTATAAATACAGAGATGTATTCTTACTTTCTTTCTCTTAATCTCGCCACTGCTCTCCAACCAATATCTCTCCTGCAGAACCCATCAGCAAAATCTATCTGATCTACAGCAGCGTACGCCTTTAGTTGCGCTTCAGCTACATCTGCTCCCAGTGCCGTGACGCCAAGCACCCGCCCGCCTGCAGACACAACTTGGCCATTTTTCATCGCTGTTCCAGCGTGAAACACCTTGGCACCTGTCACACTTTCAAGACCGTGTATTGGAGAGTCTTTTGCGTAGGAACCTGGGTACCCTTTCGCTGCCAATACAACACTTAAACTGGGAGATGGGTCCCACTCTAAACGAATTGCTTCCCCTCGAAGGGCGCCTTGTAATGTCTCTAAAAGATCGCTTCGTAAGCGTACCATCAACGATTGACACTCTGGATCTCCAAATCTGACGTTGTGTTCTAATAATTTCGCTTTCCCTGAAGAATCAATCATGAGACCGGCAAATAAAACGCCTCTAAACGGGGTACCCTCTACAACCATGCCTCGTGCTGTAGGGTAGATAATATCACGCATAACTTGTTCCTGAAGCTCAGGAGTGAGTACCGGAGCAGGGGAATAGCTACCCATGCCTCCTGTATTGGGTCCTGTATCACCATCACCTACTGCTTTGTGATCTTGAGCACCAACAAGAGGAATACACGTTTCGCCATCAATCAACGCAAAAAAGGAGGCTTCTTCACCATCTAAGAACTCTTCAATAACAATACGTTCCCCAGCGTTGCCAAAGGTGCCGTTAATAAGCATATCGTCAACAGCAGCAAAGGCTTCTTCTTCAGTCTGTGCTACTATGACGCCTTTTCCAGCTGCAAGGCCATTTGTTTTAACGACAATAGGCGCTCCATGGGCTCTTATATACGCTTTGGCGTCTGCAGGGCTATCAAATACTTCGTAAAATGCGGTAGGAATGTTGTATTTGCGTAAAATATTCTTCATAAATGCTTTACTCCCTTCGAGCTGGGCTGCAGCGGCGGAGGGGCCAAAGGCAGTAATGCCTGCTGCAGAGAGAGAATCAACAAGACCGTCAACGAGGGGTTGTTCGGGACCTACTACGACAAAGCCGACTTGCTTTTCTTTGCAGAAATCAATGACTGCTTTATGGTTCGAGGGATTCAACGACGGCATGGTAATCATGTTACGCTCCAGCTCAGTGCCAGCATTTCCAGGAGCGACGAAGAGTTGGTTGCATGATGGGGATTGAGCCATCTTCCATGCCAGAGCGTGTTCCCTCCCGCCGCTGCCAATAACCAGCACGTTCATATTGCTGCCAGCGCTAGCCATGCATGACAGCCCGCGATGAAGCTTTGAATGAAAGGCGATGGGAGATAGGATGCTGCATCTATGGTGCAGAACAGTGCCTCGAATGGATGCCACACTTGTCTGCATTTTTAGATTCTTAATTGATGTAAAACGTAATAACTTGTTTGAATTATAGTTCACACTTATTATTTTCTCTAGGCAAATTAGAATACTTTGCTCCCTCAATGAAATTCTTGCTGTCCTAAGCGAGAAATTTAACGAATATTAGCTTCCCTGGGGCTAGGATGCATTACTCTATTTATTTTCATTCAAAGTTGATGCCATCGTCGGCGACGGCGCCTTCAACATGAAAACTTGTGCTGTCCCCTAGGTACAGACCTTTCGAAGCTATTTGGGGCATTTGTTAGATTTGGCTAATTATCCTACAGTTGGTGACATGGATAGAAAAGCGCTAGAGTATACTCGAGACCATTACAATCGACATGCAAATCAATATGTTGACACGAAAGAAGCTTTGCACGCGCGAGCAACTGGTGCGAGCGCTCCTCTTAAAAAATTCCACAATACTATCAAGCGCAAGTTGATTGACAGGTAAGATGCAAACTCGCAGCATGAGTATAGAAATATCACGATCACTGTCTAGATTGATCACTTTCTCTCACCGCCTGTGCCCTCACAAACTATTCTACAGATTCGCCTCGGGCGCAGATTCACTGCTAGATTTAGCCTGCGGTCGTGGTGGAGACATCTGGAAATGGATAGATTCTAAAATTAAATACGTAAAAGGCATAGATCTTTCTCCAGGAGAGGTAGCAGAAGCTCGACAGCGCTACGAGGAGGCTTGTGGCAAACATCGACAGACTTCTCTTCTAACTCGCTGCGAGTTCCTCGACACCCCAAACTTAGGTTTACAAGAGTGGAAAGAAGCTCAACAATATGATGTCGTTACGTGTATGTTTGCCCTCCATTATTTTTTCGTTTCGGAAGCTGCTTTAAAGCAATTTTTCCACAACGTGTCTATTAATTTAAAAGACGGAGGTTATTTCATTGGCACTGTTCCTGACGGGAAACGAATTAACGAATGCATCAGGTCAAGTAAAGTGTACAATAGCCCCATGTTAAAGATTGAAGCCCGATGGGAGGGGGCCCCGAATGTGTTTGGTAGTGCCTATGTATGTGCCATAGGCGACACAGTCACAGGCGGTGAAAAGGGGACGGAAGGCTCCCTGGAATATCTCGTGTACCGGAATGTACTGCAAGGTGTTGCTGCCCAGTATGGACTCAAACCTGTACTACAGTATAACGATGCTGAGCTTGAAGGCATGTTTGATGCTGCAGACCAGGGCCAAGTATTAAAACATTTTGCTCCAAGATTTCCTGAAAGTGACCCGTCGCTTGCAAAAGCAAGCGCATTGTTTACTGCGTTTGCATTTCAAAAGACCGTGGGAGATGTCACTTTGCCTGAAGATAGCAAAAAACATGAGGTAATTGCAGCAGTGGCAGTTGAGAAAGAGAAAGAAAAAGAGAAGGGAGGGGGCTTGAAGAGAAAGCAGGAAGAACTAGGGAGCAGCGGTGGAGGTGGTGGCTGTGATGAGAAGGCGGCTGCGGAAATCGCTGCTGTTGCTGACGATGGTGATAAAGAAGGTGTAGAAGATGATGGTGCAAAGCCTAAATCTAAATATAAGCGACCGCAAATACGGAGGAAAGCAGCACCACAGCCTCCACAAGACCCACCCACCACCAGCTAAAATTATCACTTTTTATTTCATGTCCCGACACTCTTGTTTTTTTTTTGTAAAATATGTTTAAAATAATGTATTATTGATTATTCTTCTAATTTCACTACCCCATAATCTTTAAGAATCCTTTCAGCAGTTAATTTCGCCCCAATAAAACACAGTGGCACCCCATTCCCAGGCCGTGTTGATGCCCCTACGAAATACAAACCATTAATTGCATCGTCTTTGTCAGCTGGTCGGAATAAACTTAATTGATCTAAAGTATGGGATAACCCGAACGCAGCACCGTGTTGTACACCGTATCGTTCCTTCCATTGTGGGGGCGTTATGATCATCTCGTGTGCTATCAATTTTGAAACATCACCGATGCCGGCAGTTTTAAATGAATCGACGATTCTCTCTCGCCCAGCAGTAACTAACTCGTCGTAAATAGTACAACTATCATTTTCAGAAGCACTATTGTACGTACCCGTTTTCTTGGCTTTTAATTGCATGTGTGCGACCGGTAACAAGATCATTACGCTGTCACAACCTTCAGGGGCCGCAGTGGGATCTGTCCTAGAAGGAACGTGGACATAAAAATTAGGAAATTCAGGGAGCTCTCGAGGTGTAGCTGCAGGTTTCCAGGCCGCTTCAAACTTTTCTGATAAAAATACATTATGGTGTGCCAAACCCTCTAATTTGCCCTTGATACACCAATTGTATGCAATAACACCGGCGCTGTACTTGAGATTTGACAACTTCTTTGTTTGTTTCAGGGCGTAGTCGGCGACGCTTGCTATGGGACTTTGATGTAATAGAGAATACGCAGCAGGCAAATCACGGTTGCACACAACTACATCAGCTTCTATATAATCTCCACTCGTTGTTCTAACCCCTTGTACTGCTCCATTTTGTCCTACTTCTATGCTTGCTACTTCCGATTGGGTTCTAATTTCAACTCCGCAATTTTTTATTGCTGCCTCTAAGCCATCCCGCACAGATTGAAAGCCTCCACGTGGATACCAGACCCCATCAGTCAGCTCCGTCCCTGCAAGGAGGCTAAACACTGCTGGGGCGCTGCCTGGACTCAGCCCCACATAGAGATCTTGAAAAGTAAAAGCCGCTCTCAGTCGAGGGTCTCGAAAAAACTTTCTCATAACCATATCATGAGGACCCAGCATCTGCCAAGGATTAATACTTGACAATTTCGGTAGTAAGTCGAACAAATTTTTGGCATTTTTCAGTTCGTCGAACGACCTATCGATAAAATAAGGCATACCGACGTCCAAATGAGATTTGGCCATTGCTAGAAATTTGAAAAAAGAAGCACCTGCACCAGGTTCTAGCTCCTCCAACTGCGTCGCCATGTCGTCGGGGTTATTCAGCAGGTCTATACTGTATCCTGGGGAAGAAGGAAAGAAGACTCGATAGGCAGCCGGTTCAATTCGGCGAATGTCAACGACAGAGGCCATAGGGGTGCCCAGGGCTTTGAAGGTTTCTTCGTATTTTTGTGGAAAGAGTAGCAATGAAGGGCCTGTGTCGAATCTCCACCCATTGATGTTTTCAGATTGGACTCTTCCACCCAACTCAGCATTCTTTTCTAACAGTTTAACGCTGCAGCCTGCACGGGCAAGTCGGCCTGCGGAAGCCAGACCGCCAGCACCACCTCCGACTACTACAACTTTTGGTGGTGATGTGGCAATGCCACTGGCATCGGCGGAAAATATTTTCGACATGGCTGACGCTGAAATGGTAAGCATGGCAGTGTTTTCAGTGGGTTAGGACTGTTAGAGCACTGAAACAATTTGATCAACGAAAGCAGAGAAACCCGGCCTTTGGGGGATTAACTCCATAAGCAGCTCTGTTTACACTATCTTAAAGATTTTTCAAACAAACCATTAACAATATCAGGCTTAATTTGATTCTTTTAAAACCTGGATATCTGTTTCCCCAAGTTTTGGTTTACATTACAAAAGCTTGGTGCGTGTTAATTCTAAAGAGCATGGATGATAACCGCTGTATAAAATATTCAGATATTGCTTTAGGTATCTGATGCCCTCTTTGCTGTCGTTTGGCATTTTATCGACACTAGATCACTTATTCAAATCATAATCAAAGTTTAATCTAAAACGTTAAACACAATGCCAGAAGCAGCTGCAGATGATAATGCTCCTGGACATCCTACAGCTGGAATATTTCTTCTCCTGTTCAAAGGAGGAGCCATGGCTTACTATATAATTTGTGGAATTCTGCCTTTCAATTTTGTTTTAAACTTTTGCATAGTGACCTTTCTCCTAGTTTGCGACTTCTGGACAGTAAGCAATAGTCACATTGTATACACTCTGCGATGCTGATCTATCACAACAGCATTGTCTTCTCTGCGTGCCTCTTTTTCTCCTGCTCTCACCGCCTTTTCTCAAATTTCCCCTCTTTCATAATAACAGGTAAAGAATGTATCTGGCAGACTCATGGTGGGTCTACGATGGTGGAACGAAGTTTCAGAAACTGGTGGCAATGAATGGAAATTTGAGTCTCTTCAAGAAGGTCAGCGGGCGATCAACAAGCACGATGCTCGAATGTTTTGGACAGTTCTTTATGCTACCCCCGTCATGTGGGTAGTTCTAGGTATAGTAGCATTCCTCAAGCTAAATGTAGAGTATTTCTTGTTGGTAGTAATAGCAGTGCTGCTTAGTTCTGCTAACTTGTTTGGTTATTTGAAGTGCAGCAAGGCAGCACAGAATCAGTTGCAAGGGCTGCGGTCGCAGTTGTTTGCTCAAGGCTTGCGAGCGTACTTTACTAGAAGTTGAGTAGTATGAACTATAGAATTTGTGTCTGTATTTGATGGAATATCTGAATAGATCGTGCTGAAAGCTGATGTAAAAAAAAATGAGAGAACAGGGAGAAGACTAGGCGCCGTCGAGCCGGCATTTTCAACTTTGCAGACTCTCTAAATTACCCATAATAATTAGACTAACTGAATATATTTATTAAAATAGTAGATAAAACAGCAGCTAGTTCAATTATTTTTCAATTTCAATGCTAACTTTTTGAATAAATAACATGGCATCTGAAATCAATGGCGATGCAGGAGTGCCCGCTGCAGCTTCGGAGGTAACTATTTACACTGCAACAAATACGAGAATAACATACTTAATGCAACTAAAACTTATCCAGTGCATTTCCTCCCAAGCTCTGTTTTCCCTGACCACCATTGATCTCTTCCAATTTGCAGGCGGTGCTGGTGCCGTCAGAGCAACTCCCTGAAGACGCTATACAAATCCGTGGCCACGATTTCAACGACCCTAGCGACATAGATTCTGTTATGTTATCTATGCTAGCTACAGGATTACAAGCTACAGCTCTAGGCCAGGCTATAAATGAAGTGAACCGGATGCTCTCATGGCGTCTCTCTCAAGAACCTCTCCTTCCAGACGATAAATGCCCTGATCCTGCACAGCGCGCTACTACACGATGTAAAATTTTCCTGGGATACACATCAAATCTCGTCTCTGCAGGTGTTCGTGAGCATATTCGCTACCTCGTTCAACACCGCCTTGTGGACGTTCTCGTAACGACAGCAGGAGGCATTGAAGAGGATCTTATCAAGTGTATGGCACCCACCTATGTTGGAGATTTTCAATTAAAAGGGGCAGATTTAAGAAAACGCGGCCTTAATCGTGTAGGCAACATGCTTGTACCAAATTCCAATTATTGTAAATTTGAAGATTGGGTAATGCCAATTTTGGACGCCATGGTACTGGAACAGGAACAAAACGGCACTTCGTGGACACCATCACGTGTTATTGAACGTCTAGGCATCGAAATAAATCACCCAGATTCAATTTGTTACTGGGCAGCAAAAAATAAAATTCCTATTTTTTGCCCTGCGCTCACTGATGGGTCTCTAGGAGATATGCTGTATTTCCACACGTACAAGTCATCTCCAGTGCTTAAAATAGAGATCGTAGAAGACATTCGTCTTATGAATGATCAAGCATTAAAAGCAGCGCCTAGAAAAACGGGGGTGCTTATTCTTGGTGGCGGTGTCCCCAAGCATCATATTTGTAATGCGAACCTAATGAAGAACGGCGCTGATTTTGCTGTGTATTTGAATACTGCACAGGAATTCGATGGCAGTGATAGCGGGGCAAGGCCAGATGAAGCTGTCTCGTGGGGTAAAATTCGACCTGAAGCCACACCAGTCAAAGTTTATGGGGATGCATCGATATTACTTCCGCTGTTGATCAGTCAGACGTTTTTGAAGGAAGTCGAAAAGAGAGGGAAAGAAGAGAAAGATTCTGTTTGATACGCTAGAGATACTTGTATTGCTAGTAAAAAATTGTAACGTTGATCTCGTCTATAGAACCCAAGTTTTCTTAGCCTTGGCAGCCCTCTTGATATAAAGAGGGGAGGCCCTCTCGGAGTCTTGCCGCCAAAACTCACCTAATGAGACCTAATGATCCATCGACTAAACAATGCTTTTTTACAGCAGATGTTAACCTATTCACTTGCCTATTGAGAAGCCTGCGGATCGATTGCATCTGGAATATTATGAACTAGATGATTAAAATTACAGAATTCTGAGATTTATACATCCCCTACCAAACAAACGACCCAGTGCTTTATGTTTTTCCTACTCCCTTTTCAACCTTTGATGAAAACTGAGTGTGTGCTATTTTACAGCGTGTAAACATGTATATAGAGAAGGTTTATATACTGAAATCAGGTATTCTATCGTCCCAAGTGTTCTAAAGCAGCTGCTGCTTCTACAGGCATTCTTTTCAAAACCTCCTCTGCACACGTGCCTGCACCACCAAGGACAGCCCGCACAGCAGGCTCCAATTCTATCTCCTCTTCAGTGGAAGAAAGATCAATGCCTTGTTTTCCGCGATTTGATTTAGCGCCTGCGTGTAGTAAACGTGACAATACAGTAGAACCAGAGTCCAGTATTCTTAGGAAAGAATGAGTCCCTGCGTGTTGCATTGCCACCCAGGCAGCTGCAGAGATATTCCCACTGCGACTGCCGGTGCCACTCGTGCCAAGAACAAGCTGTGCTGCAAGAGCGACAGCCAGCCCTGTCCGTGGTGGCAACTGTTGAATATGACTACCAGTATTTGTACTACCTCGTGGTACGGCAAAAAACGCCGCGTCATCTTTCTCTAAAAGCGCTCGGCATACCTGTTTAAACACTCCAGGGTTCTGTCGAGCGAGGTCGGCAATAAGGCCCTGCCGATGCAGTGCAGCGACGGCAAGTGGGGTCAGCCCAGGTAATCCTTGCAAATCATCTCCTGATTGTAAAGAGACAATCTTAGCCCACTCGTTGTGTTGAATTCGTCTATAAGGCAACAACAAAGCCACTGCGGCAGCAGCGACGGTGCCAAGGGCCGAATCTGCTGCTGCGACAAGTGCCTCGGCGCCACCCTCTCTAACTAAGACCCTTTGCTTTTTAGATACTTCTGTAGCGCCACTAGAAGTAGTAATAGCAGCAGCAGCAGCTACATCCAGAGCAGCAATAACGGTGTCTAAAGACCCCTGTGTTAGCAACGCAGTTAAAGTACGAGTCCAAACTTCGTGTAGAGGGTCAAGAGCGAGCGTGCCATTGTCATTGTCATTATCATCACCTTCAGAACTGCAACCAATAAAGGCTCCATCTAAAACTTCACTAAGGACCACCACCACGGCAGACAGCTGTTCGACAGTGGCAGCGCTATCTACCAACTTCATAAGAGCAGATTCAGTGGATTCTAGCGAGCTAAAGTCCTCGGGAGTGATTGCTGCTTGTTTAAGAGCAGATGGCCATGAGGCAGCCAACGCAGCTGCAGCTCGACTATGAAGCAAGGTCTCTGCGTGTTTGTACGCAGCTCCAGTGGTGGAAGAAATTGTAACAGCGCCTTCAGGGGGTTGCCAGCCTTGCCACATAGTATAACCAAGAGAGCCCAGCATTTGAATGACTTGCAAGTGTGCTTCTACAGCAGCGGCGTCGGTGCTGCCACTTTGATGTTCTGCAGCGTGGGTTTGAAGCAAGGACCAGACCCTTGATCGGGTAGTTTCAAGAAGATGGTCCATAGAATCAGGTAGAATATCTAAAGCTCGGATGACTCCATATAAGTTCTGAACAGCGTCGCCAACAGAGAGTGGCTGCACATCTTCAGTCGATATTGCAGAGGTGGTGGAGGGGCTGCCTCCTTGAAGGGCACCAAGAGCGTTATTCACAGCATTCTCTGCTGCTTGAAAAACAATCTCCTCATCTTCAACTGCTTTTACTACCCAAGAGCCGATTTCTTTGCATGCTTCTGCTATGTTTGTTATAGCACCAAAGCTGCAGCCATCAGAAAAGAGGGTCGACAGGAAGTTTATAAGCAACTTCAGTTTCTGAGATCCAGCGGTCATAGCATCATAAGCAGCAGCAGCAGCAGTGTCTTCTTCTCCTATTTCTTCTCGCAGTTCGGGTATCAAGGTTTGTAGATACTGCACCTGGTGCTCAAGAAGATCATCTTGGCAGGTAGCTTCGATTTGCAGCAAGACAGTAAGCCGAACACGTTCTTTCTGCAAGAACGTTGCCGTCGATGGAGTGCTGCTTGTTTCACTGGCAGACCTCAAGGCAGCCAAGGCACTTTCAAGTACAGCAAGCGATTGCCGTGGGGATAAAAACACAGGTAATGGTTCTGAAGGGAATTTAATTGGTGGAGGGCCATTGAGACACGTAAATGCAGCCGTGGCAATACAGTCAGCAGTAGAGGCGCCACGGAAAAGTTCTTCTAGTTTAGTTCTCTGTTGAGCTTGAACGCCTTCAGCCATGGCCAGCGCAGACAATTCTTTGCAAAGAGTCACAACATACACGGTACTGGCCGTGACCGGGTAGTAGAAGCTAGTAGAAGACCTGGAAGAAATATCTAACGCCACAGCGTGCTGCTTTGCCACAGCATCCACAGCAAAGGCCAATGCAGCAGCGATAGTGTACTCACAGTGCTCTAACAACTGCTGAATAACCGCCGCAGATAACGTGTCTATAGGAGTAATAGAACTTGCTTCTGAGTAACGCTCTTTCAATAAATGCATTGTAGGGTTTAAGAAAATGTTGACGTCTGCATGTGTGCAGGCAGCGTGGAGAGCAGTAATAGCTTCAGCCAGGCCATCAAGGACACCAGAAGCCGCCGTATACTCTTCTTGAGAAATAGAAGGGGTATCAATAGTGGCGGCGGTGGGGGTGGTAACGCTGGCGCAATGCTGGAAGCACTCTCCACAGAGGTGAAGAACCCAAACCAACCACTCAACTTCTACTTTAGAACTGCCAGCAGTGCTTAATTGAGGGTACACCTGGCTTAAAATTGCAGACACTGTTTCTATTGGCTTTGTTTCTAGTAAAGAGCTCCACACATTCGCTACATCACGCTCTGCTGCTGCTTGGAGCGAAGCTGAAGCTTGACCAGAAGGTGAGTTTTTCTTCAGCTGGCGGTGGTGCACCATCCTTGTCAAGACTGCAATAGCATATGCCAGCTGCACTTCCCGAAAATCGACTCCACACCTCTCAGCCAGAGTAAGAGCTTCCTCTAAGGAAGCCTGGCGGCCAGTGGCAGTAATAGAAACATCCTCGTTGTCGGCTGCTCCAAGAATTTCTTCTTCTTCTTCCTCATCACCGCCATCAACAGAATGAACAATTGTAGTTTTCTCACCACGTCCTGCACTAGCTGCCAACTGAAGTACCACACTCCTCTGCGCTTCAGCACCACCTTCCATCCAATTTTCTGCGGAATAGTGGCCAGGAAGAAGCTGAGCGACACGCTGAGCATCAGCGCACGAGACAAGATGTTGACACATATCTAAAATAAAAGATTCAAGATACTCTAAATCTATGACATTCACGCTCTTTTTACTGGCGGCTTCTTCTGCTGTTGTGGTAGCACTGAGTACGTGCAGAGCTGCAGAAAGAAGCTCTTGTGGGGATAAAAATAGCAACTCCCTGTACGTATAGGTGGCATCAGTAGGATGTTTTTCAGCCGCTCCCTGAGCAGTGGTGTCTGCAGGTGTCTCTAAGCGTTCCTCCAGAGCTTGCTGCTGGTGCTGCGTGGATACCAATGCCTGCAAATAAGAGAGAGAAACGTTGTATATTCGTATTAGAAAAATATATATACGAGTAAAAACATTGGCACTGTTAATTCAAAACAACAAAAACAATATTTATCCAGATGATACCGTCTCCTTACCAACATGGATGCTGAAGCAATACCAACAATATACGCCTGCCTCAAGGCTGCAGGATCAAGACCTACACGCTGCATTTGTACACTCGCAGCCCACTGCTTCTGCCCTTCAACACCTAGAGTATGTAAACAACTACAGGCCAGCAGCCCGTCTTCAGCTGAGCCGCTGCCTATTAACAATATAGTATCTAGTGCTTCTTTTAAAGGCTGCATATAGGGTGTGGTGACTATATCCCTACCACTAGCAGTATCTTTACTCGTACTAAGAGAGCCAGTGTGTTCGGGTATGGACCAAATTTCCGAGTCACCCGCAGCCCCTGAATCAGACGCTTGCCAACAATGCAGCTGCCCTTCCAACTCCTCTGCCGAAGCAAACCGCATAGCATAGGCAAGTAAACGTCGCCTTTCAGATTCACTACTGCATGGTTCTTCCATAGCAACGCGTGCTGCGATTTGCCACCCTTCACGAGAACCTTCGTACGCTAATTGCATTGCAACATCTTCTGCTAATCGTGGTTGGCCTAGGGCTAGAGCTGCTTCAGCTATCAAAGACAACACCGCTGCTTTCTTCAAGCCAGTTTTCAACGATTTTGACAATTCCAGTAACCCTTCAATATCTTTCAATGCCTTTAACGGCGCTGTAGCGATCGCTTTTTGTATTAACGTTGCTTTATCAGGCTGCTGTCGGAGTTGGAGCGGCGGCATTTCGATTCCTAAAGCTCGTAATTTTGCAGCTGCGTGAATAAAGGATGCTTCTTCTAATGCAGCTTTACTATCAGGCAAGGTCTTTAACACGTCTAAAGCTCTACGAACGGTCGCATCATCAGGATTTTCTTCAGAATACACAGCATCCCTCGCAGCATCGAGCACCAACTCTTCTTTCAAAACTGTATTTTCTAGTGCAGCGAGGTGTTTCTGTGCTGGGCGAAGCTGGCCACACCGTAGAAGAGCTCTACACATCTCTGCACGGATGTCTTCTATAGGCAAAGCTTGTAATCCAGAAGACTGTGCAGTTCGTAAATCTGCCCAAAGATCCACCCACCGGCTTTCTGCTGGCTGTGCTCTCGCTACTCTAGCTAACAGCGTCCGTACCATGATTAAAATATCATCCATGGTAGCATCTCGTACTCCACAAAGTGAGGTGGATAACCCATGTTTTGTTAATACCCGTGCTGCAGTGAGATGCCCGTGGACTTGAGCTATAGTAGCTAGTAACGCCTGTTTTTCATCTTGTTCAGAAGCCGTGTCGCTCTCTGTTGCTTCAACAGCAGCGTGTAATAGCTTCTCCTGTAAAGACCATGCTTCAAAGGAATGGCATGCATACGCTGCTGCGCATGCTGCGGAGGCGAGATCGCCTGCTGTTTCAAAAACAGCTGGTCGTTGAGCTTCTAATTGAATAAATGCAACTACCCAAGACAAACGAGTTGCCGCTTCTGCTTCCAGTGCATGACGTACTATTTTTCTAATAGGCTTTGTTTCGGTACTCAACTGGTTTAAAAAAGGTATAATAATGCGAGGAATATCTTCCGCGAGGTCATCGCTTTCAGTAAGATGAAACAAAATTTGAAGTCTACCTACGTTATCTCGAGCGGCAAATGAACCCAAATCCATTCTCCACACCGTAGCGGTACTTGGAAATAATGCGTTGCTACCTCCTTCTTGGTCGTCATTACGTTCTTCTTCATCACTGCTACTATTGCCATCGTTACTGCCATTACTATTACTGCGCGCTGCGGCCAGCTTAACAATCATTAATAGCTGTTGTGCGGCTCGGTGGAGGTCCGCCACTGGTTGACTTTCCGGGCCATAATGTAACACTGCACGAGTAGTTTCTAGCAGTTCCATAGCTGCAGGGAGTTGTCCTGTAAGCCTATCTACAGACACAGCGCGTCGGCGAGCCCAGGAAGCGATTTGGGTTTCAGTTGGTGGGGAATATCTGGGAGTACCAGCTTGGACTAAATTTTCCGTCGCAGTTACAAGAGCAGCAGGAGGTGGGTTGAAACTATTGCTTTTCCCGTTGTTATTATTATTTCCCTGCTGATCTTGTTGCCGACGGAGGAGAGTATACACGCTGTTTATCTCTACCCAGTCAGATGTTCGCGGGAGCGTCGGCGGTGCTCCTTGTAAAGAAAGGATCTGACGTAATAATGATTCAATGCTCTTCGCAGCAAAAGTTTCCGGAGCACAACTTAGAATCTCTAATATATATGGAGCTAAAGAGTAAGGATGGGAGTCTAGCAACACAGTAAGGGCTGCAAAGTTTCCACATGAAGTTGCTGATTGAGCTACGTGTATTATGTTTGCGCTGCGAAGCTCGGTATAGAGCTGGGCATTAAAAGACCTGCGGTGCGGAGATTCAATTAAGCGAAATAATAGTTAATTATTGACAATCTGCAGTACCATGTCCCAGTATATACCATAAAATACCACACAATACCCAATTAGATCCCCTGCACCTACCCCTGGCTTAGCTTGAGTGCAGTAGCTACTCGATCATAGTGCTGCAATGTCTCAAGGCGGCGTAATGCCCACCACCACTCTTCATCGTTCTGAGGCGCCCATCCTGGACCTCCAGCCCTGAGGTGCGCATCTATGAGTTCAAGGCATTTTTCCAAACCGGCCAGCTGCTCTTCAGCAGAGTCAGCAACGCTCTGGAGCGCCTGCTCAATTGATGATCGAGCTTTGGCGTCACTGATCACTGTCGCAGACATCACTGCTGCGTTGTTAAATTGATCATAATATCCTATAGATTGTATTAAATGTATATCTTTAATTGCACCGGCGTTCTGAAAGTGCTTTTGTCGCTCGAGCTCACTGAGTTTGAGAAAGTAGCACAAAATAAGAATTTCTTAAAGAAAGTCATCTCCATATTTTTCAAACTTTTAAATTTTTGCACAGTAATTAATCATTGCTTTACACCTGCGAAACACAAAACTAAACTACATCTAAAACAAAAATCGAAAGCGTGATTTAAAGTGCTGTCGCGCAAGAAGAGCGTGCTCATTTTAAAGCCATGAGTGGCTTCGATGGTGAGTAGCGTTGTAGACTAGGAATTTTATGGATGCAGCCATCGTTATGATATTGGAACACTGATAGACGTCTTTTGGAATGTTGTCCATGTTACTTAATGCGTCCCTGCGACTTGAAAGATTTTGAATATTTAAACTTGATCATCCTCTTTTCGCAGAACATGGAGTTTTCTACACTGACCAGCAGTTTGAAAATGCTGGAGCAGAAGGTGACGACTTTGCCGGCATGTCTGGACAGCAGGCTATCGCCCGTTTTGGAGAGTTCATCCGTAATTTCCAGGAAGATCGCAACACCAACGTCTATCCCTATGCGTAAGTAAATGATCCTTTTAAAGGCTTACATGCAATAATACATATAGCATGAATCCAATCCATCCCTACTCAATGCCTGTTTTGCGTTTCCTTGACACACTTTCATTCCCAATTATTTGCTCAATTTGCAGTGATCAATTGGCCCGTGCCAAAGACCGTCTTCGCGTGGATTTGAGCCACCTTTTGCACCCTCAATACGGTGCACCTGAGCTTGCTCATGCTCTCATAGATAACCCTGCCGAGTTCTTACCCTACTTTGAACAGGCAGCCAAGGCCGAGTCCCAACGTATTCACTCTCGCCGTGAAGATGGCTCTGAACCTGAGGTCAAAGACGTCCAGATTATGCTTTTCAAGAGCGGCCCTGGTGGAGAACTCGCAGACTCTCTTTCTATGCGTGAAATTAAGCCTGAACAGTACGTTTCTCGCCTTGTTATTGTTCCTGGCATTGTCACCTCTGCCTCCCGCCCCAAGCACAAGGCTACCAGAGTCACTCTTCAATGCCGTACCTGCAAAACTTCCAAAATCATGTTCTGCAAACCCGGTCTTGGAGGTACCATGGTGCCCCGGAAGTGCGAGGCAGGCGCTGGCCTTGATGCTGCCGCCACCGGCCGTGCCACCAACGACTGTGGCCTCGACCCCTTCATTGTCATCGCTGACCGCGCTCACTGCTTGGATCAACAGTCTCTCAAAATGCAAGAACGCCCTGAAGATGTTCCGACTGGCGATCTCCCTCGTTCTATGCTCTGTTTGGTCGATCGCAAGCTCTGTGGTACCATTTCCCCAGGTACTCGTGTCACCGCTGTTGGGATCCTTTCCATTTTCCAGTCTAAAGATGCTGGTCGTCGTACCGGCGACCAGAGTAAAAACGTCGCTGTTCGTCAACCATACCTCCGTATTGTGGGCTTCCAGGAAGATGTTTTGAATGGCGATACCGCTCGTCGTCCTACGTTTAGTGTCGATGAAGAAGCAGCCTTTCGGGAGTTTGCAGGCACTCCCGGCGCAACTGAACGCATTTTTGGCCGTATCGCACCCCAGATTTTTGGATATGAAGACATTAAAAAAGCTATTGCATGCTTATTGCTTGGTGGAGCTCGTAAAAGAATGCCTGATGGTACATATCGTCGTGGAGATATCAACGTTTTACTCATCGGTGATCCATCTACCGCAAAATCTCAATTTTTGAAATTCACTTCAAAAACTGCTCCGATCGCTGTGTATACTTCCGGAAAAGGATCCTCCGCTGCTGGTTTAACGGCTTCGGTTATCAGAGATCCCTCCTCTCGTGAATTTTTCCTCGAGGGAGGTGCCATGGTGTTGGCAGACGGGGGCGTTGTCTGCATCGATGAGTTTGATAAGATGCGTCCTGAAGATCGAGTAGCCATCCATGAAGCTATGGAACAGCAAACTATTTCCATCGCTAAAGCTGGTATCACGACAATGCTTCGTTCTCGTACCTCTGTGCTCGCAGCAGCAAATCCTCCTTCAGGTCGGTATGATGATTTGAAATCCGCTCAAGAAAATATAGACCTTCAGAGTACTATCTTATCCCGTTTTGATCTGATCTTCATCGTTCGAGATGAGCGATCTATGGAAAAGGATCTCATGATTGCCAAGCACGTCTTGGGTGTCCATCGTGCTGCTGGAGCAGCAGCTGATGTCGATGAAGCTGACGAAAGAAAGGAAGAAGAATTCTTAAAACGTTATGTAGAGTTCTGCCGTACCCACTGCTCCCCTCGTTTAACTGATTCTGCCTGCAAACTACTGTCTAATGAATATGTCGAGCTCCGTACAGAAGCTAAACGTGCTGCTGCGAGTACTTCTGACGATGGTTCTGACATACCAGCGGTACCGGTTACTGTCCGTCAGTTGGAAGCTATGGTGCGTATTGCCGAATCGCTGGCCAAAATGACTTTGCAAACTACTGCAACTGAAGCACACGTTCGTCAAGCATTGGAGCTGTTCCGTGCGTCTACTATGGATGCCGTTCGCTCCGGTTTAATGGACGTTGCTGTCTTCACCGAGGAGCAAAGATCGGAGGTACACCGTGTTGAAGAACAGGTACGGAGACGTGTTGCCATCGGTGCGTTTGTAGCTGAACGTAAGCTTGTAGATGAGTTGGTTCGTGTTGGATTTGCCGAGTCAATGGTCCGTAAGGCGTTGTTGTTCCTGCAAGCGAATGGAGATTTTGAATACAGGCGCGAGCGGAGATTGGTGCATCGCTTGAAATAAAAGTAGATACATAATAGCTTTATCATGAAAATCTTTACTATATTTGTGGCCATAAGATCTGTCTTCTTTTCACGTACCATCGATATCACCCTTCTTCGTTCCCTGCTTTCTTCTTCTGGAGAGAGGGAAGCAAGGAGCAGAACTTTTTTTTTTGTTCTGTTCTTATTAACTTTTCTGACTGTGCTCAAACGCCTTTATGTTATTCCATTTGTAACTGACTGATAACTAATTCTCATAGCCTTCTTACATAAACAATGATGAAATAGAAAGATTACTTCTTCAGATTACTAATAAATTCAACTACTTGCCCGAAGCTATCTCCAGACTTGACTCCATTTTCCAAAAGCAAAATTTTACCGCCCTTCTCAATCACTAAATGAGACCTAACAACATTCTGAGGCTCTTTGAAGGCTCCAAAGGCCTTGAGAGCGGCACCGTCAGTGTCGGTAAGTAACAAATACTGCAAGTTTTCCTTGATCTTCCAATCAGTTTGGCTTTGAGGTGGGTCGAAGGAAAGTCCGTAGACCTCATACCCAGCTTCTTTCATCAAATCGTAGTTATCGCGGAATCCACAAGCTTGCACAGTGCAACCAGAGGTTGCAGCCTTGGGGTAGGCAAAGATGACAACTCCCTGGTCCTTGCAAATTTGAGAAAGATTCACTTCTTTCTCCTCATTTGTCAGCAAGGTGGCATTGACGGAGCTGACATTGTCTCCTACAGCCATTTTTGAGTCAGAGGCAGCAGTGCTCGCCATGATCGCAGGATTTCTGGACCCGAAAGCTTTATTTTGCATGGATTTGCGCTTAGGGGCGATGGTGCTCAAGGCATTATTTTCAAATGAGGGTGTAGGTGAAGTTGATGATCTAAGAGCGACAAGCCGGAGAGACTGGCCACGCCCACCTAAGGAAGGATTGACACGTGTAATGGGTGCAGTAATCATGATTAAATTTTAAAAATTGACGACAATGAGTAGATCATCGCCCTAAATAGTTGGCTTTTCTTCAAGCCACCAACGACTTCCATACCTTAACCCTAAAACTGATGAGGCAATCTGAATGGTATCTGATTCTCTTCTTGTTTGTATAAACTTATCACAAAGGAGGTAATTGCATGCATTAAAGACAATATATATCAATATATCAATAAAATAGAAGAAAGGCCCTCTGCCAGCCAAGAGGCGGCAACTGCAGTCGTCTTACACAAAGCACCCAAACTTGGCTTGAAAATCCCCGAAAAAGAGCGATTTCTTCGGTTATTGGTTTAGTTCAGGGTAGTTACAAACTTGACCGCCTCATTAAAACTATCAGCAGGGGAAATTTGATTACGGATTTCCAAAACTTCACCCCCTTTGGCGATGATGAAATGAGATCTGATAACATTTTTGGGCAATTTAAAGGCTCCAAATGCCTTGAGAGCGACACCATCAGCATCAGTAAGTAAAGAATATGGAAGATTTTGCTTGATTTTCCAGTTTGTCTGGCTTTTTGGCTTGTCGAATGACATGCCAAATACCTCGAAATTTTTGTCAGTTATCTTTGAATAGTTGTCCCGAAACCCACAAGCTTGCTTAGTGCACCCAGGAGTAGCAGCACGAGGGTAGGTAAAGATCACGATTCCCTTGTCTTTGGTGAGTTCCGACAGAGTTACTTCTTTCTCGTCGTTGGTTAGCAAAGTCACGGAGACGGAGCTGACGTTATCTCCTACCGACAGTTTGGAGCCAGCCTTGGCTTTCTTGGGAGCAGCGGCTTTCTCTTCGATCGCATGGTCACCGGCTTCGGCAGCCTTGGCATCTGTGGATTTGCGTTTAGGGGCCATGATGCTCGAGTTGACTAAAAAAAAGAAGTGGGTGAATTTGATTGCAATGATCAAACAGCCAAACGAGTTAAATGGCTACGCGCGTCGAGGCAAGAATTGATGGGTATAATAGGTGTAACAAAAAGCATCAAATTTTGGCAATTGACGAGAGCTGCTTGATCATCGGCCTAAACATGTGGCTTGAAGAAAAAGACTTCATTTGAATTTGAAAAGTTCGTATAAAGGCCTTCTTAATGAAATTTGCATATGTGGAATAATTATAGAAAATAATGTATACTCGGGGTTTTGCGCTCGGGAGCCCTGTGCTCACAGGCCCACCAAATCACTTGTCCATCACTAGATTAAGAGGAGCACCCACAAGGCTAGTTGCCAATGCATCGCCCTCACAAGATAAAGACAAATCACAAGAAGTCGCGAGCGTTGTGGGTATCGATCTCGGTACAACAAACTCTGCCATCGCAGTGAGTATTTATTCAATCTTTGATTTCCACTACTGCCGCTTACTTTTTCTGCCGCCTTCAAGGATTCCCTCCTATCCAACCCCAAATCTCTCTCTCTACGTAACGTTTAAAACCTCTCTTAAATTCTGATATAGATGATTGAGTTCAACGAACCTGTTATCATCCCTAATCAAGAAGGGAAACTCACAACCCCATCCGTCGTCGGCTTCCGCTCTGATGGCAGCATTCTGGTTGGAGCCCAAGCTCAACGCCAAGCAGCAGTCAACCCTGCCAACACTTTCTATTCCGTCAAACGATTTGTCGGTAGAGAATATGATGACGCCCTTGAAGATGTAGAACGTGTTGCTTATGGAGTGATGCATGATCCAGATGGCACTGGAGCAGTTACACTTAAATGCGATCATGCGGAAGATGGTTCTCTGTACCCCGAAGAAATTTCTGCGTACGTCATAGCCAAATTAGTGTACGCAGCAGAAGAGTATAAAAACACCCCGGTAACGAAAGCAGTCATCTCGGTGCCTGCTTATTTTAACGACGAGCAAAGAGAAGCAACAGCCACAGCGGGAAGACTAGCAGGGCTTGAAGCTGTCCGTATCATGCGGGAACCTATTGCAGCAGCGTTAGCGTATGGATTGAGCGCCGAAGAAGATCAAACTGTTCTTGTTTTTGATCTTGGAGGGGGCACATATGATGTTAGTTTGCTTGAAGTCGGGGGCGGTGTAATTGAAGTTTTGTCGACAGGAGGCGACCCTCATCTCGGAGGTGACGACTGGGATGCAGCTATTGCCTCATGGCTTATTTCAGAGCATTTAAAACCAGCAGGGGTAGATTGTACAAACCCTGGTATATTAGCCAATTTAAAGGCAATTGCAGAAGCGGCAAAAATAAAATTATCAACTGAAGACAAGGTGGTGATTCGAATGCCTGTTGGAGGTGGAATAGAAGCTGTACTTACACGACAAATGTTCGAAGGTATGACTGCAGATTTATTTAGAAGAGCGAGGTTGCCATTGGACCAAGCATGCTGGCAAGCAGGTGTTGACTTGGGGACAGCTGTCCGAGAATTTGATGATGCGGTCAAATCAGTAAAGAAAGGAGGAAAAGGTGGGTCGGGAAACCGTTCCGGTGCAAGTGCAGCTGCAGATTTAGCAGCCTCAGGAGCCCCAGAAATCAGACCAAAGAGGAGAATGCCGGTGACCGAGGTCTTACTAGTTGGTGGCGCTACCAGAATGCCAGCTGTACGCAGATTTGTACGGAATATGACTGGTATAGAGCCACGTGATAGCGCTGTAGATCCAGATTTAGCTGTAGCATTAGGTGCTGCAGTACAAGCAGGTATTTATGAGGGGCAATTATCTGATTTGATGGTTATGGATGTGTGGCAAGCGAGTTTGATGAGAGCCTATGCTCGACAGGTGGCTGCGGAACAAGAAGCAGCAGCTGCGGCGGCGGCCGGAGAGGAAGTAAAGAGCGGCGGGGCTGTTGGCGAAGGGGCTAATGAGAGTGAAATTGATGGATGGGATGATGAGGAGCTAGGTGAAGTAGAAGACAAAGTTAGTTAAGCTAGCGGGAAGTTTCTCGGCCATGTCTCAACCAAGGACAATAGGTGTTATGTTTGATGCAATAAATGCACGTTTTATCTAATATTGGTTTATATGGTTGTAAAACATGGTAAGTATATATCATAATGCATGTATAGAAAAAACAAGTAGGGCGCCTTTCCTTCTATTATTTACGAGAGTTGCTCTTCTTGTGTTTCAACGTTTTCCTTGAGATCTCTCTTGCTCTTCAAAGATCCTATGCACTAGGTCATCTTTTTTGCCGCTAATAGGAATACTCCAGGCTTTTAAGATAGCTTGCAAGTCTTTTATTGTTTTCTTTGAAAGAAGTTCTATGGTGTATTCCGTTTCGGCAGGTGGCAAAGTACTAGGGCCTGCTTGCGCAGGTGCATTACTAGGACCAGCATCTGAAGCGCCTGTTCCCTTTTTCGCAGGCTTGCTGCCTTCTCCATCTGCTGCCCCCTCTGCCGGACGCTTGCCCTTGTCTGCAGGCTGGCGGGTGGTTTTCTTCTTCATTCCGTCTTCCTTAGCTTTCCGACTTTGCAAAGATTTAATCAGAAGACTCGTAGGGTCAGTCTTTACTACTTGATCGGGAGGAGGTGCTGTGTTATGAGCGGCAATATAAGGCACAGGAGCTGAGACAAAAGCTGAACCAGGCTGAACCGACGTGAGCAATCCTCTGTATTGCAAGGAAAAAATAGATGAGAAGAGGTTGAAACATGAGTTGGGGTAGACAATAGGAGTAAATAGCACGTGGAAGAGCAATGGAGAGGCGTTACGTACCTAGAAGGCAAGTTTTTTAAAAAATCCATGGTGTAAAAAATAAATCTTTAAAATCGTGGTTCAAAACTTGCTCTGGTGCCCTCGTCGCCTAAATAATCGGCTCTGTCAAGTTCCTATATACGTGGGTATTTTATTTTTATGGCGTTCGAGTAGGCTTCCTTTGCTGAAAAAGACATTTAGAGTTCGTTTTCTTCTGTTCGGTGACACTATTTGGACAAACAAACTTCACTGAACGACTGTACTTCAAATTTTCCAAATATGGCTACGGCTACAGATGGCAGTAAGCCACTGCGGGTGGCATTTTGTCACCCAGATCTGGGCTTAGGAGGTAAATTAGCTGATTGATCTGATCATAGATAAATTCATTCACAAAGCACCAAGGCACTATATTCCCCCTCCAATCATGTCCATGTAGGTGCTGAAAGACTTGTTGTCGATGCAGCAACAGAGCTAGCTCAGCGTGGCCACAAGGTAAACACAATTCAGAACCTTTTCTGTTGCTGCCGCCGTCCGTCTTCATTTATTACTTGTCTTCAGCCTTCCAAAACTGACTCCTTTCCTTGTTTTTCTACCAAATATCTGCCTAGGTTGATATGTATACTGCCTATTACAACCCTAATCGATGCTTTGAAGAAACTCGTTCAGGTTTATTCGCCGTCAAAACTGCCGGCACATGGTTCCCCCGAAGTATTCTTGGTCGTGCCATGGCCTTATGCGCTTACATCCGCTGCATTCTGGTCGCTTTTAGAATCGCCTGGGATTCACGAGAAGAAGGATATGACGTTATTTTCGTCGATCAGGTCTCTGCCGTCAACCCTTTCCTTAAACTGTTGACTTCCGGCCAAGTTTTATTTTATTGCCACTTTCCAGACTTGCTCCTGGCACAGCGGAGATCTCCACTACACATGCTCTACCGTTTGCCGTTGGATTGGATAGAGGAAATGACGACAGGATGGGCAGATATGATATTCGTTAATAGTAACTTCACAAAAAGAATTTTTGCCGAAACGTTTTCCCGTCTTGCAAAACGAGGAATCCGCCCCTCTGTTCTTTACCCTGCAGTACACCCTCCTACGGATTCCGAGCTGGAAACGGCGGAAAACAACTGGGAAACCATGCTCCCAAACAAAATCGTCGAATTAATCAAAGGAGGCCCGACTTTTGTGTCTATTAATCGATTTGAAAGGAAGAAAAATATCGGATTAGCTGTCGGCGCTTTACGGCAATTGATAAAGGAAGACCCTTCTACGAGAATAAGTCCTGCTACTTCTACTTCTAATGCTACCACCAGTACAGAAGATTTTGAAAGTAGTGTATTACCACCAGGAGTGCCAAGACTGGTCATTGCTGGCGGTTACGATGCCCGTTTAAGCGAAAACGTTCAGTATTTAACCGAGCTCGGTAGAATGGCATCCACCATGCACGTGCGCGATCGTATTGTTTTCTTACCTTCCTTCACAAATTCCCAGCGACAAGCGTTGTTAGCGAGTTGTATCGGGGTGTTGTATACCCCAGAAGGTGAGCATTTTGGGATAGTTCCGCTAGAAGCTATGGCATCTGGCACGCCGGTGATTGCATGCAACAGTGGTGGTCCATTGGAAAGTGTCGTTCAAGGTAAAACAGGGTATCTATGCAAGCCATTAGCTGAAAATTTTGCTGCTGCAATGAAGGAATTGATGAAGGAAGGTGTTTCGGAAAGTATGGGAAGGCAAGCGCAGGTCCATGTGAGATTGAAATTTTCGAGAGCGGCGTTTGGAGAGAAATTAAATCAAGCGGTGCTGATGCTGGCAGAGAAAAAAATGAAAAGGAAAGCTCAATAAAGAAAGAGATGTAACATTTCGAGATAATATTATTTTATTTATTGTAATTGTAGGTCTAGTGTGTTTATACATAACGTTTAATGTGGTCGCAGTGCCTGTAAATACAAGTAAAGGCGATTCAAAACTGATCAACTGGTCTCTTCTTTCCCCAGCTTTGACTCTTTTTTATTTTTGGGGGTTTGACCGACGTTTTTGGACGTTATTTATTTCATATCTCTTATCTGCGTACAAATAACTGATTCCTAAATAATATATCAAATATGGAATCGCGATTTGAAGGGTTAAGACACCGTTTAGAAGAGCTGCAGGTCCATTTATTGGCCACGAGCAAAACCTCTTCATTGCCATTATCATCGTCTTCTCGACAGAGGGAGAAGAACAGAACGGAGCCACAACGGCCTAAAGAAGCGCCCTCTTCTGAACATAGGACTAATAATGTAAGAGATTCACTCCCTAAAAACTCAAATTTGGAAGTATGTGAAGCTCCTATAACGCCCAAAAAACGTCGACACCAGCCAACAACAGCGATGGCACCGGCACAGCAAAACCCCCCTCGTTTCCAGTCAACAATCAGCCCTTCTAAGAGTAATTTAAAGTTTCACCCCAACGGAGACGCGGCTACAGTAAGTGGACTTTTGTCTAGACTTCGTGAAGAAGAGCAGAAACGCACTTCAGAGCGTGCTGCTCTTCAAATGCAGGTTCAAAAAGAAAAACAGAGGGCGCACCACGCGGAGGCAGCAGCCAGAAGAGCAGAAGACCAACGAGATTTTCGATTAGGAGAAGTGAGGCATTTAAAAGCTGCTTTGAAACGCAGAGATGATGTGATTACATCTCTACAGGATCAAGTGAGGGATATGGAAGTGGGTATCTCCTATGCTGATGCTGTTCAACTAGCTCAAGGTAAGTAAAAGAACCGTGCGGAGTTTTTTCTTCTTCTATTTTTAGTTTTTTTACCCTTTTTCTGTCTATTATTTTACAATGCTTTCCCGAATTAACATCTTTTTACCTTTTTCTAAAGGCGAAAGGGATGAAGCGAAAGCAGTGCTAAATGAATCTCAAAAGCAACTTGAAGAAATCTCTGCCGAATTGGACGCTGCCCTCGCTCAAGCGGAACAAGCGCGGGAGCTCTTACGACGAGGAGAACGTGAAAAAGAAATGTATTCTGAACGCTGGGATCGTGCAAACTCAGAGATTACCCGAATACGTGATGATTTACATGAGGAAAGGAGCGCAAGGGCGATTTTGGAGCAAGCTGTTTCAGTGTTAAGCGCCCAAGCGGCGAATCGCCAAGCTCGGTTGAGGCAATTACTGGCTATGGGGGAACTGTTATCCTTTGGTGATTCTGATGAGAAATCTAATAGTTCTAGTACTGAGGCTACTAGTGTTCTAGACTGCGAGTCGCCTTATGAATATGTTTAAAAGAACAACAAAAACAAATTTCTACTGATTTTGAGGTTTTAAGTTGTATGTTACACAAGCGCGAACCTAAACAGAGTAACAGCAATCTAATATTTACTTCTCGGTCTGCTCGCGGAGACGGCGGATGGTCGAGCGGACAGTGACAGAGGCAGCGGTATTGAGAGTATAAGCACCGCCGGCCTGGGTCTTGTTACAGGCCTTGCATTTCCAAATACCGACGACAGTACGCTTCATTGCAAACTTGCCGCAGAAACTGCAGAAGTACTTGGAGTGCTGGCTAACTTCAATTTTCTTAATCTGCTTACGCAGAGAGGCACCATAACGGGTGCCGTACTTGCCGACGATCCCGACCTTCTTTGTGCGCTTCGACTGCAATAATGAGAGGGAGATAATTGGGAAATACAGTTAGGTTTTTGTCGAATGAAAATAAATGGTGACTTTCCGCCGTCTAATTAGCAAGAGCTTTTCGTTCTAGAGACCCATCAAGCTGCCATGATTAAAACCTCGGATTCAGCAGTGTGGTGCGGTGTCGCTGCCATACTTTGCACGTAACATAAAGGTATCAATACTTGGTATTCTGTAAAAGTATGTAAGATACCAAAGAGCTTCTCCAACAAATAACACCGTGATGAATTGAAAAAGAACAAGAATTCGAGCTGAAATATTTGGAAAACGAATTTTTCTCATCTAGCTTTGCATCTTTATCAATAAATATTCATGCTGGTCATTATTGAGCCATAAAGGGCTGCTCAAGTCCGTCTTCGCTCGCAAACATGGTTTAAGCAGCCGCCCACACTGTCTTCATCCTCGAGGTTCTATCCGCCTCTAGCTCCCTAACCCAGCAGGTATCTATTTTAACACTCACCATTGTATATAACGCTCTCCCTAAGCTTGAAAGAGGACGTGTCAGGCCGGAAACCACGCTTAAAATGGCAACTTTAATTGCCGAGCCAGGGTCAAGTAATATTTCAAGTTGCCAGGATGTGTTAGGCTCGTTTTTAGCCTTAATTATCATACGTTGCTCAGTAAATCCATTTCAACCGAGCTTGATCACTGCGATCTTTAGATAATAAGCTCCCGAAAGGTGTTGCTTTAGTAAAACTTTGGAAAAATGAACACATTCGTGGGAGCCCCAGCTACCCAGAACAGGTTAGTCGAGCTCTAACAGGATTTCGACTGCATAATTATATCGATAATAACATGGTACTGAACGTTGATTGATCCATTTGATTTGCAGGAGTGCAATGCTCCCACAAAGCCTGTCTGCAAAGACTAGTGTAGCAAATGCCACGCCTTTCAGGGCGCCTTTGGCACAAGTTCAGCAGTCTAGAGGAAGCCTCCAGGTACGTGGTATCAAATTAATGTCCCTGATGTGGACCGTATGGGCCTCATGCATCATTTTAAAGACATAATCACTTGACATGTCTACCCCTACGTAAAATTTTCGGCGATATATATTGAGATTCTGATCATTTGTTCCTTATTTTCACAAACACAGGTAATGGCTGCATTGACCCGTCAAGGAAAGGAAGATACCTTGTCTAAGCTGAAGCCTCTTTTGGAGAGCAGCACAGTCGTGGTTGGTCTCCGCTACCAAGGCCTCACTGTCAAGCAAATGCAAGAATTCAGAGCATCCCTTCCCCAGGAAGGTGCCAAGCTTCTGGTATGCAAGAACACTCTCCTCAGACGCGCTGCTGATGAGGTTGAGGGATGGACTGAATTAAAATCTGCCGCCAAGGGTGATAACGCTTGGCTGTTCATTCAAGAAGAGTATGTTGCAGATTCTATTAAAGCCTACCTTAAATTCCAAGACAAGGTCAAGGAAGGTGTCCCTAAAGACGAGCGTGACTCTTTCGTTCCCCTTACGGTGACTGGTGGAGCCATGTCTGGTAATGCCATTGGTGCTGCTGATATTCAGCGTCTTAAGAACTTGCCTAACAAGAAGGAACTTATTGCCACAATTGCCCGTCTTATTAAGCAAGTGCCAACCAAGGTTGCCGTATCCGTTAAGCAGGTGCCTACCAAGCTTGCCTATGGTGTAAAAGCTTTGGCTGATGCTGATGAGGACACGAGCAAGATTGTTGGAGATGTTTGCAAGCCGTCACCCGAGGCCGCATCAGAATAGATTGTATTTAAAAGCTTGAAAGATACGATTTTATGCATAGGAAATTGATCTATAGCAGAGAATATAAACTAGGAAAAATAGAACCAGTATTATACGCTATATACTATTAGTAGACCCACCCGCCCGCCCGCCCGCCGCCAAAATATTAATTATTTTTTCCTTTAATTTTTGTCTTTGGCGGAGAGCATAAATTTTTAGGCCATGATTCTGTGCCATGTAAAACAATACTTCTGAATAGTCCTTAGAATGTCGAATATAAAACTAATTAACAGTATTACAGCATGTGCACATCTATCAATTTCCTCATATTTCTAATTAAAAATCGAGAGCTTGCTTTGGGCCACCGGCACCATCTGGCTCCTCGCTCCCTGGCCTTCTTCTTTTCGGCATACCCATTGGAATCTCTTCTTCTTCTTCTCCTTCAGCTTTCCTCTTCCCACCATTACCTAGTACCTCCTCTTCACGAGGATGCGGCTTTGGTAATTGGCCTGCAGGTGTCGGAGCAGGATCCATTTTGAAATACCGATGTTTCAAAGCATCAGCTGCCGAGATTCTTCTTCTCGGATCGACCGCGACCATTCTATTTAATAAATCTATAGCATCATCAGCTGCATGAGGAAACATTTGCTTTAATGGAGGTGCTGTGGTGGCTGAAAATTCAACAAATCCTGGCATGTGTCGTAAACCACCCCAGTCTGTGTCAGTGGGCGTCCCCAAGGCGGTAAAAAGTTTAGTTAAGACTTCAATATCTGTCTCTCCTGGAAACCAAGGCCTCCGCAATATCAGCTCGGCAAAGACACACCCTGCTGCCCACACATCCACTCCAGGCCCGTAGCATGTAGAGCCGTAAAGAAGCTCTGGAGCGCGATACCATCGAGCAAAAACTTGATTTGTGTGGCGGCGTTCTGGTGACCCATAGATTCTAGATAGGCCAAAATCTGCTAATTTAATCGATCCATCAGCTGCAACAAGGAAATTATTTGGTTTTATATCTCTATGCACTACCCAGCGTTCGTGGCAATGCGCTAAAGCTTGTAAGATAGAGACCATGTAGGCTTTTACATCGGCGGCAGAAAGAACCATGGAACGGTCTTTGATCATCATTTCAAGGTCACTTTCCATGTACTCAAAGACCAGACCTATACCTTTTTTTAGTGGAATGACGCTTATTAGAGAGACGATGTTCGGGTGGTGTAGCTCTTTCAAGTATTTTACTTCACGAAGGGCTGTCACATTGACGCCTTCGCCTTTTTCACCAATTCGGATTTTTTTGATAGCGACGACATCGCCAGTCTCTTTGTTGGTCCCTTTAATGACCTCTCCAAAAGTACCTTTACCGAGGATACCACCCTTAGCGTAGACATCCGCGATGCCCATTTATCTGCGGAAATTATTATCTTGATCAGAAAATCATATCATCAAGCAATTACTCATAATTGGCTGTTTGGCTAGGTATTTTTCACCCTCTATTATTGCTCCAAATAATTATATTTTGTTTAATTGGCAATTGAAGGAATTCCTGATTTGTTTTTTGAACAGAGCGTCCACTTTTAGGTCCATCCTGTCGTTAAATTATCATAATTTATAGTATACACAATCAATTTAAGCAGGCTATAAGTGCGTTTTTCTCCCGAAATTGCACACCATTTCTCTCCCTGATCGGAATTTTACGATTTTTAAAATAAAATAAGATGAACTGGATAAGTTATAGAATGAAGGCGGAAAGGTTGGCAAATCGTATAGAGAGTGTATATCATAAGACTGGAGGCGACTATCTCTTTGTCTGGGTTCACGACGCTCCCACTTTCACATTGAGCTTCACCGCCACAGCTAATTTTGGAAACGGCCTTGCGGACGGAGCAGGAGCCCTGAGCAAGTTCTTCCACGAAGCTAACAAAAACTACGTTACTAGTCACAGTCAAATCAATTTATGGTCAATAATAGGGACTGATAACATCAAAAAGTTTATGGTGACGGGACCGGATTGGAGTCATTTGACATCAAAGAGAAAGGCTACCGAAAGAGGCAGGCAGCCTGGCTACATCATTAAATGCTTAAATGAGTTAAAGAAAGAAGGCCTCTCTTTTGTATTTTTGTATAGACCGCTAATGAAGTCGGCTACTGAAACTCAATTGGTAATCTGCGAGGTATTTCCAGACGCGCACGCTGCATTATTAGTTAATACTGATGCCTGGAAGCAGCTGCTGCGGTCAACTAACACTTTACCGCCACCAATGCCAACGTTTACTGTTGCTACCGGAAGACCAGCAGCGGTGCAGACCAGGTTGGGACCAACACCTCGTCAATTCAATTCAGCGGTAGTTGGCGGTGTTCAAAAACCACGGACTGCGAAAGTGCAGAAATCAGCGAAGAGCGTCGAAGAGAACATTTGAAGCCTTTGAAGGACTCTTAGGGCTAATGGCTTCCCCCAAGCCAAAAGAAGATTAATGTCGTGGTTGAGGCTTCAAACAGGGGGGTTTACGACTTGAATCCATTATTTTTCAAATTTATCGCATTACATTCGTGTACGCGTAGCATACGTACATATCATTCTACAAGGTTTAAGTAATTCTAGGGAAGAGAGGAAGAAAACAAAAGAAACAAACAAGAAAAATAACTGGCGTTGACTTTAAAAGTGTCGTAGCAGTGTAGTTGGTGTGTAAGAATGTGCGGTGTTGCAATCTTCTCTAGCTGACCTGCTGCTGTTTGCATCCACTACCGAAACAACTCGAAGAAGTACAATTCGGAGATTAAAAGAAACGCTGCACAAAATTTCAAATTTTCAAATAGAAAACATTCTCTTAAATAGTATCTACACTCGTGCAGCAGCAGCCTTGCGCTTGGCAGCACGTTTTGCTGCCTCAACTACGACATTACTCTTCTTTTGGCTTGGGGGAGGTGCTGTAAGATCATCTCCGTACTTGACAATAAATCCAGTATCGACATCACCTCTCACAAAGGCGGGGTGATCCAAAATAAGCAAATGATAAGGAATGGTCGTTGGAACACCAGCAATGACAGTCTCTCCAAGAGCGCGTTTCATACGGGAGATAGCAGCTGTACGGTCTACACCCCATACAATAAGCTTACCGAGTAAAGAATCGTAGTTAGGGGGTACCATATACTCGGGATACAGATGTGAGTCCATTCGGACGTTGGGTCCACCTGGAGGCAAGTACCCAGTAACACGACCAGGTCCAGGACGGAAATTCTGGAAGGGGTTCTCAGCATTCAGACGACATTCAATAGCATGTCCCTTGAACTCGATATCTGACTGGGTGAAGGGGAGTTTTTTTCCCATCGCAACTTTGATTTGTTCTTGAATGAGATCAACTCCAGTGATCATCTCAGTCACGGGATGTTCGACCTGGATACGGGTATTCATCTCCATAAAGTAGAAACCTTGAGGTTCCCATAAGAATTCAATGGTACCTACACCAATGTAGCCAATAGACTTGGCGGCATTGGTCGCAGCGTCTCCCATTGCTTTACGGACATCGGCAGTGAGGACAGGAGAAGGAGCTTCTTCCAAAAGCTTCTGATTACGACGCTGAATGGAGCAATCACGTTCTCCCAAGTGAACGACATTACCGTGCTTGTCAGCAAGAACCTGGAACTCAATGTGGCGGGGGTCCTTGACGTACCGTTCAAGATAGACTTTCCCATTACCAAAAGCAGCCTCAGCTTCTTGCTGGGCAGCTTTGAGGAGGGAAACAAACTCATCCTCATGGTTGGCAAGACGCATACCACGACCACCACCACCAGCAGTAGCCTTGATCATAATGGGGAAGCCCATCTTTGCAGCACACTGAATAGCATCTTCAGTATCCTTGATAAGACCATCAGAACCGGGTACAGTAGGCACACCAGCCTTTTTCATAGTATCACGAGCAGTAGATTTGTCTCCCATGATGCGGATAGACTCAGATTTGGGCCCAATAAATTCAATGCCGTGGTCGGCGCAGATGTCAACAAAAGTGGCATTTTCAGAGAGGAAACCATATCCAGGGTGAATGGCATCAGCACCACGAGACATAGCAGCAGATATGATGGTAGGCATGGAAAGGTAAGACTCGGAAGAGGGAGCTTCACCAATGCAGACGGCCTCATCGGCAAGCTGAACATGAAGGCAATCCTTGTCTGCTACGGAGTAAACAGCCACGGTTTTAAGACCGAGCTCCTTGCATGCACGAATAACACGTACAGCAATCTCTCCACGATTAGCAATCAGTACCTTGGTAATTTTGTTTTCCTCAGCGGTGATGGTGGCGCCCGCTGCAGCGGGGCGAGAGGCCATCCTGCTTGTAGCGACAGAATGTGTCAATGTAACGCGTGAAACAAATTCGCCACCTTCAGCAAAAATAAATTCGCTGCGGAGAGAGGCAGCAGCAGCGCTCACACGAATAGGAGTGGCGGCATTGCTGCTGCGAGCATTTCCAACCGATCTAGCACCGCTCTGCAAATACAGAAAAAGAATGTGGGTCATGTATAAATAAATACATATCATATGCGAGAAAACGGGGGTTCCGGGAGGGTCATCGAGTCAAGTTGGCAAAAGTTAAGCTACTAACCTGAGAGTGCAATTTGCTTTGGCCGAGTACCAGCTTCATCGCTAGTCTTTTGCAGCCAGGAACTTCGCAAAAGATGATCAAATGACGGATATGAGAATGTGCTATGCCAGAAACGTAATGGTGGCTGGCTACATGTAGCATTCTGGCGAAGTGTTGATCGAAAATGCTATCGTGATTTGGGACTTCAAGGCGCACCCAAAAACTTGGGTCCTCAATTTTTGGTTATCAAGACTGAAACTGCAGCATATCTCATATACTCGATTGCATCTTGAACAACCCAGAAGTGCGCTAAACCAAGGCAACAGCCGCAATTTTAGTGTGTAAACCCAGTTTGCTTAATTTTAATTTTTGGTTTTACCTTAGCGTGTCAGCTTGAGCTTAGGAAGAGCTTAGCGACACCTTCAACTTTTCCAGATATAAACCGTAAATATGACGCTATTACAGCGTGTACAGACGCCCAGTTTGGGGCTTACCAGCCGCCCATCTGTTCGGTCATGCAGTATGATTAGAGGACAGCGCCTGCTTGCCCCACGCAGCCCTCCAGTTGCTCGGCTTGGTGGCCATAGTATGCCTTTGGGATGTAAATATAAGAATTCCGTTGGGTGAGTATACGCAACTGGCGTGTGCTGGCCGTAATAATAATAAAAAGATGATGCCCTCTTCCGGACTCCGCTTCCCCCATATCTTTGATCTTTAAATTTTTATACTTTTAACTGTCAACTCAAGCTAATATTACTAACTTGGTTCAATATATAACTCCAAATCATGCAGTGTTTCTGGCTCTGTAAGCTGCCGTTTTCTCCGTGGAGCTACAGGGCCTGTTGGCCGCCCTTGGGTGTGCATTGCAGCCCGCCGCTGCAATGGCAAAATCATAATCGCCGCTTCCCTTGTAGACTCCTCCGCAGCAAATCCTACAGAATCTTCTGAAGCGCTGCTTTCTCAGAAACTTACTCTCCACCCTGAGTTGGAAGTAGGCAACCTTGCTAATGGTCTTAGATACGTCATTTTACCTAATGTCACTCCTCCTGCGCGCTTTGAGGCCCATTTGGAGGTGCACGCTGGATCTGTAGATGAGAATGAGGTTGAGCAAGGCATAGCACATTTGGTAGAGCACGTAACCTTCCTTGGAAGTAAAAAACGCGAAGGTCTCCTTGGCACAGGCGCTCGTTCCAATGCCTATACAGATTTCCATCACACTGTCTTCCACGTGCACGCTCCTCACTCCAACGCCAACAGTGGGGAACCCATGTTACCTGCAGTGTTAGATGCACTCACTGAAATCGCTTTTGAACCTGAGTTCTTACCTTCCCGTATTGAAAAAGAAAGAAAGGCAGTTGTGGCTGAAGCTCAAATGATGAATACTATTGAATACCGAGTTGATTGCCAACTACTCCAATATTTACATTGGGAAAACGCACTTGGATGCAGATTCCCTATTGGAAAAACTGATCAAGTGCAGCAATGGCAACGTTCTGAGATTATGGGTTTTTGGCAACGCAACTACTTCCCCAAAAACGCTACTTTATATGTCGTGGGCGATGTGGACGTCGCTGCAACGAAGGAATTAATTGCAGAGACGTTTGGACGTGTGCCTGCATCTTTGGAAAACCCAGCTCCTGGGGCTGTAGAACTCAATGCTGAGGTTATTGCCGATGCAGCTGCTGGTAGTCACACTGCTGGTACTTCAAGCAACGGCAATTTTAGAAGCAATAATACGAATGATGGTACTAATGGTGCGGGTGAAGCGACTGGAGCGCTTCTTGATCAGATATCAGCTGGTGCGTCTCTTATTCGCCCTCCTGTAGAGCATCAATGGGGCTGTGGCAGGGTGCTTCATGCTGGGAAACCGGCCCCGGTCTCTATTTTCCGCCACCGTCTTTTACAAACTTTCCAGTTGTCAGTCTTTTGCAAAGTCCCTGTCCGTCCAATGAGTACCATGCAAGACCTTCGTCGTGCCTTTATGGTACGGATCTTGCTTAGTGTGATGCAGTTTAGAATTAATGCCCGGTATGTTGCAGCCGACCCGCCTTTTGTTGCTATTGAATTAGACCATAGCGACTCTGGCCGTGAAGGGTGTGCTGTATCTACTTTAACTGTGACTTCAGAGCCTAAAGATTGGCGTGGTGCAGTCCGTGTTGCTGTTCAAGAAGTCCGCAGGTTACAACGTTTTGGTGTTACCACCGCAGAGCTTGAACGCTACAAATCTGCTTTGTTACGGGACAGTGAGCAGTTGGCTGAAGGTGCTGAATCGGTCCCTTCTTTAGATAACCTTGAATTTGTTATGGAAAGCTTGGCTTTAGGGCATACTGTCTTGGAGCAAAGAGAAGCTCACGCCTGCTTGATGGCGTTGGCAGACACCATCACACCTGGTGAAGTGAATGGCTTAGCTCGGAGTTTGCTCTCCTACGTAAGTCATTATCGTAATGAAGCTTCTCTTGTGAAAGAATATGAAGAAGACCCTGAGGGTTGGGCTGTCCCTGGGCCTACTGCAGCAACATCAATCGTTGCGTGTGTGCCCGCTTTTATGGATGCAAGTGGCCACAGCACTGGCTCTGCAGCTCCTATGCAACGTGGTGCTAGTATGGCAACGACTCAACATGTAGATCCTGCTGCTGTTTCTGCTATAGAAGATAGCGGTGAAGACGACGAGCCCCCAGAGGGGGCTGTTCGCTTTGAACTTGATGCAGCCGCCATTGAAGATGCTTTGTCAGAGGATGGTTTAGAGGTGGAGGCATTAGCTGATGTTGATGTCCCTGATGCGTTAATCTCTCCTGAAGTTTCTGAAGTTTTATTAGCAGAAAGAAAGCCTCAGTTTGTTCCCTTGGATGGCCCCAATGGTATTGGAGAGATCACCCCGGCAGCTGACCCTACCACTGGTGTCGTACGACGTCGTTTGTCGAATGGAATTATGGTTAATTACTGTCGTACAGATAATGAACCTCGTGGAGCTATGGTTCGTGTCGTTGCTGCTGGTGGGCGTGCATTAGAGAGCCCTGGTGTTGTCGGTCCGTCTGGCCATGGTGTCGTTGCCGTGGGTACTCGTACTTTGAGTGAAAGCGGAACAGTGGGAGCTTGGTCACGCGAACAAGTTGAATTATTCTGCATTTCTCGGTTGATTAACTGTGTACTCGAAGCTAATGAAGAGTTTACATGCATGGATTTCCATTTTGCTGTGGGTGATGGCGGTGTCGCTGCTGTTATGCAATTACTTCACCTCTTTTTGGAGAAACCACGCTGGGAAGACGCAGCTATGGAACGATCAAAGCAAATGTACTTGTCACACTATAGATCATTACCGAAAAGCTTGGAACGAGCGACAGCTGATCGTATCATGGCCGCAATGATGGGTCCAGATCGGAGATTTAGAGATCCTTCCACTGAAGAGATAGAATCTTTGACCCTGGAAGGTATGCGAGTGGCTGTCATGGAGCAATTACACGCTGGAAATCTGGAAGTCTCTGTAGTAGGTGATATCGAGCTGGAGGAATTGGAGGAAGCTGTGTTGATGTACTTGGGTACTGTGCAGGCAAAGAGTGGGGAGTTGAACTTAGCGACAGCTGGTCAACCTGCGATGATCTGTTCACCTGAACCGGAGGAGAGGCATATGGTGTGGCATTTGAAAGATTCTGATGAGCGTGCATGTGCGTATATTGCTGGCTCGGCTCCCAATAGATGGGGCAACTTCTCTTCTTCTCAAGCTTCTTCTTCTAGTTCTTCCACTGATGGGGCTGTGGCTGACAGCAACGGTAACGGCAGCACTTCTCAAAAAGAAGTTGTCGCTCCTTTAATTCTCGGACCTGACGCTTCTCCCATGCAAGTAGCTGAAGCTGCTCGTATTCGACGAGCACATCCTCTCTACGCCAGCATTACTCTGGGTCTGCTCACTGAAATGATCAATAGCCGTCTTTTTACAACCGTCAGAGATACACTTGGTCTTACGTACGACGTTTCCTTTGAATTAGCCCTATTTGATCGGTTACCTTCTGGATGGTTCCACGTCAACGTGACCTCCACTCCAGAAAAGATTAAGGATGCGATGATGGCTTCCCTTCAAGTGCTCCGCTCCGGCGCCACACAAGCCTTCACCCACAGAGATTTGCTTCGTGCCAAAAGAACTTTATTGACTCGCCATGAATCTGATTTGAAGGATAATACCTACTGGCTTGCCTTATTAACTCATTTACAAAGCGATGCGGTACCTTTGAAGTCTGTAGAGTGCCTGCGGGACCTCAGGGCGATGTATGAGACAATCACGGTGGATGATATTTATGATGCCTATAGCCAATTTGATTTCTCAGATGATGCTGTCTTTACTTGTATCGGAACCAGTGGCAAAGAAGCTGTATTGAATAAATCACCTGTGCTGGAACAAGGTCCTAATGGAACTGGCGGTATCCGGAATGGAAGAGGTGGGGCGTCACCGCCAGAGGTCGATCCAGAGGCTTTTATGAATGCATTGAAAGCGTTTATGGGGAATATGCAGCAACAGCAACCTGGTGGGAAGCAGTAAAAGAGTAGAGAGTAGTAAGAATAGTGGAAAAAATATTAGTTGTTGAGTGTCTTTGTGTTTGTCGTCTTTTAAAAAAGTAAACAAATCTAAACCAATTAATCAAGCACTGTAAAATCAATCAAACTTGGCAACATAAGAAGTAATGGATGTATCTGATAATGAAAATGATGGCGTATCGATGAAAACGAAGAGGATGGGAACAGGTATATAAAACAACAACGCTCAAGAGATAATACTAAAATAGTGTTTTCTAATTTCTTTCATAATTTTTATTCCATATCGATATCTTTGGAATTAATTTCCCGTTCTCTTCTTCAACATCAACTAAATAGAAATGATGCGTACAGAGAGGATAACTTAAGATATACCTAACAAAAATACCGTTAATTAGTTAGTTATTTCTCATCTTTTATTTTCCTATTTTACTGTCTAATCACCCCCGACGACAAAAATGGATTTGCCGCTCCATCAGCTGATTGATTATTGTAGTCGCTAACAGGACTAGCACTCACTGTCCCTTGCGCACTCATGGACTGACCAACTCCTCCCAACTGCTGCTGGTACTGTTGTTGCTGCGAGCCTGCAGAAGCGTTGCCTGGACTGCCGCCCAGAGATAAGGATGAGACATCAATAGAGGATTCCGGTCTTGTGTCGCCGAGTGCTCTTGCAGCGCCACTAAGGGCTTCACCCTGGACACGGAGAGCTGATGCCATGTAGTGTTTAAGCCATGATGCGTCTTTGATAAGGGTAGAAAGGTCGCTGTAGAGAGATTGCTCTTTCTCTTGGTAATTTTGTACAACAACTGCAAAAAGAGAGAAAAGAAGAAAAAACAAGACCGTTGGTCAAGTAGGAAAACTACTATTAATTACGTGTATCTCGTTTTGTACTACTATTTTTTATTAAATATGATAAACATTATATTTTCCCTATTACTCACGTGCAAGTTTCCCTTCTTTATGCTGCAATTTCTTGATTGTATCATCCAAAGAGCCTTCCAATTTGGCATCTGCTCCACTGACTTTGCTCAACTTTGCCCTTTGTTTATCGACAGTAGCTGCAAGATCAATCACAGTGTGCCTACGTGAATCTACCTCAAGCCGTAACGCTTCTGACTCTTTCATACGAGTCTGTAACGCGGCGAAGACTTCAAGCCAACGTTTGATGGGGACTAAGACCTGGGACTCAATTTGAGCGGAAGCTTGTTGGGAGAGGCGGATGACAGTTTCACCCTGAAAGGCAGGGCCACCGATAGACTCTGTAGGACGTACTTCCCCACCAGCACCAGCAGCAGTCTCTTCAAACACGTGTGGCAGTGGTGCACCCATGGCTCCTTTGGTGACGGTCAACATTGTGTCACAGGCGGACTTCATGTCGGCAATCGCTTTTTCACATTTGCGCAGGTGGGCGGAAAAATCGATAGCCTCCTTCATCATTGCTTCATTGCGAACATTAGATGTTGGCTGGAAGTTCTTTCCTCGTAAGCCAGCGGCTTGGCGAACCCTGTAATACATCGTTTGAATAAATAATTGGATAAATAATTGCAAACGCTAAGAGTCAGGCGAACGCTTTTAAATTGAGAATGAGACATCTGCATGCAGTATACTTACTTTTCAGTGACTCGTCGAAGCCCAACACCCATTCTGCTTATACAATTATGTAAAGAAGAGGTCTAGTCGATTTTTTTATTTCAAATTATCGTGTAGAGGAAGAGTCTGGAGGGTCCAGGATACACCTAAGACGATATTTAATACGGCAAACAATTTGGAAATTGGGTTAAAAGACAATATGAGAAGAGCGTGTGCCTTTCGACCGTGCCCGTCTGCTCCCGGTCTCGCCAATTTGGGGGTCTTAAGATAGCAATTGCCTTGGATCGCAGACACGTTAATTTTTGTATGTGAATAATTATTTGAAAGTTGGGTTCTGCGCGCATTCTCGTTAAAACTCTTTACCTTTAAGCAAATCAAGGTGCCATGAGCGAGCTTCCCATGGGCCTGACAGAAGAAGACATAGATTTAGAATTGCCTCATTGTGTCGATGTCTGGGAAATTGAATTGGAGGAGGCCATCACGTCTTTAAGTTTGACTCCAAAGGGCAAACTTGCAGCCGCCGCCACAATTGAAGATGCAATTACTATTCTAGACACTGAAACTGGAAAAATTAAATTCACCCTTTCTGGACATGCTGGTGGTACCAATGATGTTGAATTCTTAAGCGGAACTGTGCTAGTATCTTGTGGAGAAGATGGCACAGTGAAATTATGGAACATTGCCAAAGAGACGTTGATTAAAGAATTTAAAATTGATGGTGTCGATGCAGACGGCAACTCTCGTGGTCGTTCAGTAGGTCATCTTACCGTTGCAACTGATGGGCGACAATTCGCTGTCTCTTCAGGGCGCAGCGTCGTCCTTTTCGCTGTGGCCTCTGCTCCAGCTAACGCCAACAATGTCACCCGCCGAGACTTTCCTCCTTTGAAATCCACAGTAGAAGGCCTTAAATTTGATGCCAAACACGGCAATTTGCTAGCTGCATACAATGGAGGTGTCACTCTATGGGATCTCTCTACAAGAACGAAAGAAGAAGCCCAAGCTCTCGACTTTCCATATGAAGGCGCCTGCTTGGCTGTAGATGCCCACCCTTCTATGGACTGGCTTGTCGCTGGGTGCCATGATGCAACTGTACACATCTGGCAGCTTATTCATGGCAAAAAAGACGGCGTAGAGGTCAAAGATATGGCTTGCAGCGGCTACGAAAGACCTGTAAAATTTGTAAATTTCTTAAGTTCAGGAAAATATATGGCGTCTGGTGGCGGTACCAGAGGTACTATTTGGGATTTTACAGATAGCCCTGCTGGAACTATACCTACCTTGACATTAGGCCATTCTGAAACTATCACTTGCCAAGCATGGCAACCCGATGAACCCTTCCTGCTTGCCTCAGGAGCCAAGGACGGGAGACTCTTGTTTCATGATGTAGAGGATATCGCTCAAGAAGCTCAAGAAGGGCAGCCTAATTTGTGTTTACCTGGTGTAGTAGCCCCGGCTGGTAAGAATAAAGATGAAGCGACAGCATTGGTGTGGGCTAGAGGTGGCTTCATCATGGTAGGGCATGTGTCAGGTTGTGTGCGTGGCTGGTGCTTACCTGAACCTAGTTCCTCTTCTTCTGAGGATGAAGGGGATGAGGAAGGTGGTGGCGACGAAGCAGCTGCGCAATAATAAAAGAGAGTTATGTACATATATAAGACTAAACTTTTGAAATTTCCGTCTTTCTATTTTCCTTTCTGTTTTGCTTCCTTTTCTTCGAGACCCCAGTGTTCTCCCTCTGTTGTAACTAGCTGAAAATATTTATTATCAATTTTACTGCTACTAAATAGAATTACTTGTGACTAATGTTACAGGGGTGTTGTGTTCTAAAAACCTATGTTATTGTTTATTACCGCAGATGCTTAAACAATTGTGTTAGAGGCAGCGGCAACACGAGGCCAGAGATCGGCGCACTCCTTGGCCACGGGCCCAGTAATGGCAGATCCCTTGAGCTCACCCTTGACGTTCACGATTACACCAGCGTTATCTTCAAAATAGATGTAGGTGCCATCGATACGGCGCCAAGGCTTGCGCTGACGGACGACAATTGCGGGGTGCACCTTCTTTCTGAGATCAGGCTTTCCTTTCTTGCAAGTGGCCATAACCATATCACCGGGGCATGCGGCGGGAAGTCGATTCAAACGAGAGCCCCATCCCACAACGGAGATGATGTACAAGTTCTTACCGCCAGAGTTATCTGCGCAATTGATCGTTGCTGCCACTGGGAGACCCAGGGTCATGCGGAATTTGTTACCCTTGACACCACCCTTCCTGACGGTCGCCATTGTGCCCTAGTTTTTACCTGTAAGAAATTAATCAAAAGTTGAAAATGAGCTAGGATGATTATGTAAATAATAGTCTGAAGAAATCATTCGCTCAAAGCCCCGCTGCCCAAAAATCATCCTTGCGACTACTAATGTACTATTTCCAAGACTGCCGCTTCATTAAGAGCTGTTCCAAGCAGCCACCATCCCATCCAAATAAACAGCACTTCCTAATTTAAGAGATATTCGCAAGCTGCAGCCGCGATGCAGGCATCTATGGATTATCAGCATAAATCATAAAGCTTCCAGCAGTGTGCTTCGATGAAACCAACAAAATAAATCCTCTCATTTCAAGTCCAGCCGCATCACCCACTTCATATTTCGCTGAGCTTTCCCATACCCCGCATATGCATTTCAGACATACCTTCGGTTTCTATAAGGTTAAAAAGAGGAAGAGACAAGCTCCAGAAATTGTCTTTGAGGAGGAACACAGAGCAAAAGTTCGTCGTCAGAAGTTTGATCCCGGATGCTCTTCTATTAACTTGAATTCGTTGGCCAATTTATTATAGTTTCTTTCGACTTCTATGCTTGATGATAATGAATATAATTTGAACTAATTGTTCGCCAATTGCCAACCCTTTAACCAGCATAGAATTTAAAAACATATAGATCGCTTCACATCCGTCTCATTCCATCTCAATCCTCTTTTACTCACTGCATAGTCTCCCGATGAGCTTAAGTCGGCGTGGAGGAACTGTGGCATGTCGTTTACGTGCTCTATGCGCCCCTGTTTTACAAAATAGCTTGGGGTCTGGACTAGAGAGCAGCAGCAGCAGCACCGCTGCCGTCGCCGCCGCCTCGAGGGTTGCCATAGTCTCTGCACTCCAAGGCTCACAGAACTTTTCCACCAGTCTCTGGGGATCTTCTTCATCACAAGGATTTTATAGTCATAATGCCTATGGATACTTTCCTTCTAGAAATTTTAGCATTTTTCCTGGTAGTAGCAGCAGCAATACTAATAGTAATGCTGATTCCGACATGGACAGCGCTAGCACCGCTGCGGAAGCTTTTTCTGCTGCCAGTGATGGCGCTACTACTGCTGCTGGAGCTAGCCTCGATAATGCCGCCTCTCTCTTAGCAGCGTATACCCCCGAATCTATAGTAGAAGTAGCAGCTGTAGCCGAACGTGCAGCTTTGGACTTGGCATCAGAAGGATGTTGGGCGCCCACTCGAGGCCTTCAATACGTCATTGAAAAAGTCCATGAAACAACTGGACTGCCCTGGTGGGCATCTATTATGCTCACAACTATAGGTATACGTACAGCCACCTTCCCCATCATGCTTATGCAAATCAAAAATACGTATGCCCTCTCCCAAGCAAAACCCGAAGTTGAGGCTTTAGTTGAACATCTAAAAGCAGAGCAAGCACGGGGGAATGCCAACGCAGTATCCGAGTACCAAACCCGTGTAGCTGCAGTCTGGTCTAAATACAATGCAAATCCTTTGAAAAGCATAGCTACGTTGCTTGTACAAGCACCAATGTTTATTGGATTTTTTTCTGCCCTTCGTGGAATGGCTGCTGCCAAGGTACCCTCGTTAATGGAAGGTGGAGCTTTATGGTTTACAGATTTAACAATACCAGATGCTACCTATGCTTTGCCATTACTAGCAAGTGCCACTTTCTTGCTAACAGTAGAGGCCGGTGCGGCAGATGGTATGGAGGGCCAAGGCGACAAAATGAAATCTAAAATGAAGAATATCATGCGGGCCGTTGCTGTTATTGTAGTACCATTCTCTGGAAGTATGCCTGCAAGTGTGTTTATGTACTGGACGGCATCTAATTTCTTTTCTTTAGCTCAGACTTTAGTTTTGAAGATTCCCGGAGTAAAACCAGCACTTGGGATTCCTATTTTGAAATCGAGCACTCCGAAAACAAAGCCTGGAAAACCGTTGACGACGTATACACAGAAACCGACACCAAAGGCTGCTTCACCTGCAGTAGTCCTAGCTGCTCCTGCTGCTCCAGCAGCAGTGACTTCTCCTCCTCCACCACCAATGGCAGCAGCAGCACAGCAGAGGAAAGTTAAAAAGGCAGCATCTAAAAAGAAGCGGAGGTCTTAAAAAACGCTCATCTTTAAAAATGAATATTTCTTCATAGAGGCCTTGTATTTTATTTTGCTATTACAAATATATTTGTTTGTCAGTTATTTTATATCTTGATATTAGTTACTTTCAAAACTCTATTTTTCAAAATCTCGAGTGCCCTGTCCTTTTTCCCTCTTGAGGATTATCTCGAGAGCGAAGTGACCCTCAAAAGGTTGAATTGAATTTCGTCATCAGTATTGTGTTTACCATATACGAAACTAATACACTTCATCACTGCTGTGTACAGTGCCACAATGCTGTCGCAACGTGTGATTAATCACACAAATTGTTTTGTTTCTCACAAACAACAAAATCGCTCGCAAAAGAGAGCGTACACTGCCATCTATTGCACCAATATGAATGAGGACAGTGCAATATTAATAAGGAAAGACAACTCCCGTCGCCAGCTCCTAGGCAGCCTCTGCCTTGGCCTTGCCGCACTGACCACCGCCCAACCGGCCTCCGCTCTTCCACCAGGCTTCAAAAAAGATCTGACCAGTAAACGCAAGACCATAATCCCAATAGAAGCATTCAAAGAAGGTCCAGAAGGCCTTAAATATTTCGACGTGATCACAGGCGATGGCCTTGAAGCCAAACAAGGATGGAACTGGGTGTGATAATGATGCGCTACTTATAGCAGCGATGGAGAAAGTGGGAGGTAACGTTGATGCCGCGATAGAATTCCTTGTTGAAGAGCTTCATGGAGACAGGAGCAGCTGCCGTGGCGGGAATGGTGAGTGCGGTGGTGGAACAGAGGAGGGAAGAAAAGAGGAAGAGAGAGCTAGACTTGAAGGTACACATGGGATGCTCTTACCTGAAACTGACCTATATAAGAAGCATTAGTCAGTACTTCTGAAATTAAAACTTCACAGTAAACATCTACAAGTTTACAGCTAGCGTGCCGTTTGCTTTAAAATGACTCGTCAGTACCACGATATCTATCTATGGCAAATACACGGGGCCAGTTCTGATTTTGGGAATACCAATCATTGAATATTGGTCTTCCGGGTGGCATTATCCACTGAGGTACCAAGAAGGGGTCATTTCGGGCATACTAATCCTATTAATTCTTCTGTAGCAGTATTCTATCGTTCAGCAATGGCAGAATGAAGATAGATCCAAGGTTTAGTTCCTGCAACTTGGGGCAAGAGTAGAAAATCTGTAAATATGCACATCTGTACAAAGTAAAATCTGTACAATTCTCCGTCAGGATGCGATAAACAATTTGATCCTCGTCATTATGACTCTTGTCGTCATTAATATTCATCGCTATTACATAAACCAGAAGGAGAATTTTAAACATACAAGTGAAAGAATACACGGCAGTAAATAAATCGATATTAGAACTTCTTGTTGCCGGGAAACATTCAAGACGCTACAATAGGTCCTTTAGTTCCGTCATCACCGCCTTTTGTAGCACCCTTTGCAGCCAAAGCTGGCTGTCCTTCATTCGCAGGGTCATCAGTAGGTGGGGGCGGGGCAGGAGCTTCAGTAGTAGACTCTCCACTACCATCTAACTTTCCGCCAAAGCCTTGTGAAAATTTATCGATATTCCGCATCTCTACCGCATTATAAGGCCTTTTCCCCAACAAACTTTCAAGCTCCTCAAGATTAAGCACTTCTTTTTCCAACAAAGCTTGCGCCATGTCTTCTACAAGGTGTTTCTTATCCTTTAATAAACCTAAAGTACGTGTGTAGGCAATATCGACCAGCGCCCTTACTTCTGTGTCGATTAGCTTTGCTGTATCCTCGCTATAGGGTTTATCCAATCTACCTTCTTCAGGTGGGAAAGATAATAATCCCACAGCAGCGTTCATTCCGTAAATAGCAACTTGGCTATACGCTGAACGGGTAACTCTCTCCAAATCGTTCTGAGCGCCTGTTGAGATTTTTCCGAGCATGACTTGTTCAGCAGCACGACCACCCAACGCCATGGCCATCATATCATTCATCTGTTCAGTCGTCATCAACACATTCTCATTGGGGAGATACTGTGCGAAACCCAGGGCAGCAGAGCCACGGGGTACGATGGAAACTTTTAACAAAGGCTCAGCGTGTTCCAAAAACCACCCTACGACAGCATGTCCAGCTTCATGGTACGCTACGGTCTTTCTTTCTTCAGCGCTAATGACTTTATTCTTCTTTTCTAATCCACCAATCACACGGTCGACTGCATTTTCAAAGTCTATCATGGCAACAGCATCTTTATTTCCTCGAGCAGCAATTAAAGCAGCTTCATTGCACACGTTTGCAATATCAGCACCAGCAAAACCAGGGGTTAATGCAGCTAGACGCTCACTGTAATGCTCCACAGCTTTATCAAGCTTAATTTTAGCCAAATGCACCCTGAAAATATGCTCTCTGCCGTTGATATCAGGTCGATCGATTGAAATTTGTCGATCAAACCGACCTGGACGGAGTAGAGCTTTATCAAGGATATCGGGTCTATTGGTACCAGCTAAAACAACCACGTTGGCAGTTGTAGGGAAGCCATCCATCTCCACAAGAAGCTGATTGAGAGTATTTTCACGTTCATCGTTACCTCCAGCAAAACCCGCCCGCCCACGAGCACGGCCGATGGCATCAATCTCATCAATAAAGATAATCGAAGGCGCCTGAGCACGTGCTTGGGCGAATAAGTCTCTAACACGTGCAGGGCCCACGCCAACAAACATTTCCATGAAATCTGAGCCGGAAATAGTTAAAAATGGAACTCCAGCTTCTCCGGCAGTTGCCTTGGCCAGCAAAGTTTTTCCGGTACCAGGGGGTCCAACCAACAAAGCCCCACGTGGGATCTTTGCGCCCAATTCACGGTATTTCCCAGGCTTCTTCAAGAAGTTCACAAATTCCACAATCTCTTGCTTGGCTTCATCACATCCAGCGACATCTTTGAAGCCAACTTTATTTTTTGAATTTTTATCAAGAACCGTCACGTGTGCTTTGCCAACATTGAAAATACCGCGGCCACCAGGGCCACCCCCGCCACCTAGACCACCTAATTGCCTTCGAGTAAACCACACGTACCCAGCAATTAACAGCAACGTAGGTGCTAAACGCCATATTTCTTGTTGCCAGCTTACCTCTGATGTATATGTCACAGGAATCCTGCGAGAGGCATCCACACCCATAGACTCTTGAGCCTCCTCTAAAGCCCGTTCAAAAGCATCGACAGAGCCGATATTGAAGAAGAATCGGTAGGAACTGCCACCACTGCTACTTGTACTAGGGGAAACCTTCCCACCACCACCGGATGTTGAAGAAGAGGAAGAGGGTCTGGAATTGCCATGAACATCACTAAGACCTCCAAGGTCGCCTGGAGATCCAATTTGGACGAACTCTTCATCCAAAGAATGCCCAGTAGAAGAACCGCCAGCAGCATTCATGCTGCTAGATTGAGAACCCCCAGCAGAGCGGAGAAGCTGTTGCAATGCTGCGTTTTTCACATAGACTTTGACGGTCTGTTTATTCGCTACTTCCACCCTATCTACGACTCCATTGGCTAGCAGCTGTGTTCGAAACCATTGGAATGACACTTCTTGTGCATTCTCCCGGCCAGAGCTCATAAAAGAAGCTGCTAGAAGCATAACACCGACGATGGGCAAGATTTGTTGAAATCCACGACGGACAAGACCTTCAAGAGATTCTTCACCTCCTTCACCACCAGGCTTCTGATTGGGTTCTTCTTTACCGTGCTTAGCCTGGGCAGCAGGACGGCGGGGCTTATTCTTAGGGTAGAATTTATCCCAGCCTTTACGAGGAGTCTCACTGCTGAATAAACGCCGCCAGAGAGCGATCTCAACGGTGCGAGATTCGCGACCAAGCACGCGGGATACTAAATTGTGTAGCTGGAAAGGGTTTTTAGCATTTTTAGCAGCTTGCAAAGCGAGGGATAGGCTGCCAGAGCGGGTGGCACTGGCAATTGCAGCAGAAGTGAATGCTCGTTGCGATACACCATTCTGAGCTGATTTAGCAAGCAATTTCCCTATTGAAGTTGTGGATAAAAGTTTTGAATTACACGTTTCCAACTCCGCAACGATAGTGCGAAGCTGGCCTAAAAATACATTACTCCTTCTCATTTCAAATTTGTGATCAAGTCCAAGGCACAAGGCCCAAAATGGGGAGCAGAGGCGCAAAACTCCTCAGTATAATATGCCCGGGATGTAATAAGTGGAATGGTTATGTTGCTTGGCATCCGGCGTAATTACCTAAACGAATGATGTGGCTCTGGAATGATCAGGTTTGAAGAAACTTGCAGTGTCCATTTGAATGTTGCTCTTACAACTCTACATGTACATCCGATGCTAAACTATCATTAACTGTGGCACTTTCAACCTCTGAAGCATGTTCAACTGCATCACTCGTCTCTGTACCCTCTTTATCTCTTTTCTCTTCAACCACTGGGGGCGGTATTTCTGGCACCTCCACTGCCTCTTTTTCTGCAATTTCCACCACTTTTGCAAGCTTTTTTATAGCCTCTGGTGATTTTTGAGAAGTGGAATCTACTCTAGATGCCGGCGAAGGCGGTGGTCGTTGACTAGACTTCGTCCGTCGCCGAGCAGCAGGACCCTGCTGCCCTCCTCCACCATCTTTCTTACTCCTATCTATATCACTTCTGTTGGCCAGTATTTTAGACCCAGGCCCACCTCTTATTATCCTGTACGTAGTAGTTATTACTGCCATGGGTCTCAAAGCTTCAGGCACAAAATATAAAGCTCTTTTTTGAGCTACATATCCTGCCGTCAAAACGAACAACGCCAAACCGCACCACAATAAAATAGTTTCAGATTTCTGTTGCCAAGTAATGGTACGTAACAGTCCCTTTGAACGTTTTAAGATGCCGTGTTGGCCTAGATATTCGTCACGAGTGCGAGAAAGCTGGGTGTGGGAGACGTCCATCGCTGCTAGCGTTGCACTGGTGTGCTGAAGCTCCTGCGGAAATATAAATTTCAAAAAATAAAATGGAAGTAATTTAGGGGCTGCTGAATATTAAATAATAACCAGAACTAGTGCATCAACAGTCTCATATTTTCTCTAAGTTTAAAGTGCTTGTATTCTACTTGCCTCTGACATTATTTGCCTGGTTCTTCTTAGGCTTTCAGTGATGCCTTCCGAGGTCCCAACAACGTCCGCATCAGTTGCCATTTGTTTTCTTTTTGCTGCAGCTTCAGGGGTTCCAAGAAGCTGTTGACGTTCTAATGCAGCGATTTTATGTGCGTTTTGATGTCTGTGCAGGGCTGCAGATTTTAGAGATTGCTGGATGTGGTTGTATCGTGATGCGTGGGCAGTGAGAAGTCGGGCGACAGTCTCACGTTCTTCATCACTGCATAATTTTTATTAAAAAAAAGAGGATTAAACATAACTTGTGCCAAATGCCATATACATATGATTGCTTAGTATGTTTCTGAAGTTGGTGTTGATTGATTACTACACCATACCTATCGAGTTCTTCAACTAGCAATTCTAGATCACGCGTCAAAGCTCTGATCTGAGATAGCTTGGTCTGAATGGAAGCTTCAAGACGCTGGGGCTGTCGTGCAAGCTCTCCAGTACATTCTCCATAACTTCTGATATCGGCTAAGACGCTGCTTTCGAGCTGAAGGAGGCTGGCATGCTCTGGAAAATCTGTTGACATGTTTTATATAATAGCAGATGAGCTCTAATGCTCTGCTATCCTATCCTATAAATACAATCAGAAGTTATTCCAAGAAAATGGTAAAAGTTAAAAGAATTAACATGCAACCAACATGGCAGGAGACGAAATAAATAAAATGGCAAAATTATATAGAGGTTAAACGATCATCAACTGACTTAAGTTCAAAGTGTTATGATATGTTTCGCTTCAATAAATTCTTAAAAACACCCTACGCATATGGAACTACCCATCAACAAGCTGGTGATTTGCCCCGATGCCAAACTGATCAATAGATTTTCAAAAATTAATTACGAGACAAACTCCTCACAATGGACGAGGCAAATTGTAAAATTGCATGCCAACTGATCTCTAAAACATACATTAACCAAGGATCTCAGGCTTTGACCCGTCGTCACAAACTTATTAAAACTCTTCTTTCTCAACGCCGATTACCGACAGATGGCTGGGACGACGCTACAATAGAACTATTCATTCAGGATGCATCTCTGATGGATAGCAACAACTTTATAGACAATATAGGATTGGGGGAAAGAGAAGCGCGTGTTGCGAGTGAATTAGTCGCTCGTCGGCATTACCGCCTGGCCCATGGCATTGGCCGATCTGGTGAAGTAGCCGCAGAGCAACCCAAAGCAGCTGGTTCTTCTCTATTAGCGAGATTAACCAACCATCTTGCAGCAGATGCATTAGAAATTGCAGGAATGAAGGATTTAGGACCTGTTTTAACTCTTCCTTTAGCTACCGGAATGGCTTTGACAGTCACTTTGCTAGCACTGCGACAAGACCGACCCGAAGCAAAATACGTTCTCTGGCCACGAATAGACCAAAAAACATGCATAAAATGCATCACAGCAGCAGGTTTTACTCCTGTCGTAATTTCTATGAAACTAGAAGGCGATCAAGTTGTTACGGACATCGATGCTGTCAACGCTGCGCTTGCCAAAATAGAAAATAAAAACACATTAGCATGTATTTTAACCACTACCAGCTGTTTTGCGCCCCGAGCGCCAGATAATATCATAGAAATAGCACGTATCTGTGCTTTACTAGACATCCCTCACGTAATTAATAACGCTTATGGGGTACAATCTGCTAAACTATGTGCTCTAGTCACCTCGGCAGCAAGAAAGCATCGAGTGGATGCCATTATTCAGAGCACAGATAAAAATTTCATGGTGCCAGTAGGTGGCGCTATCATTGCTGCGCCTAAGAATAGACCACTGCTAGTAGAAAAAGTGAATAAATTGTACCCAGGGAGAGCGTCTATGGCTCCTCTGCTTGATTTGTTGATTACCTTGCTTCATTTGGGCGCTGCCGGGTGGTCTCGGGAACTGCAACAAAGAGAAGAGTTGCAGCCTTTGGTGCTTGAAGCTTTGAAAGAGTGTGCTGCTGCTATTGGAGAGCGGGTTCTAGTGACTTCAAATAATCCAATTTCAATGGGGATGACGCTGGATTCGCTAGAAAGTAAGAACAAAATAGACTGTCCTGATACTAGATATTCCGCCAGAGCGGGTCCAACTTTTTTGGGTTCAATGCTGTTTGCCCGAGGTGCCTCTGGAGCGAGAGTTATCACCCCTGAAAAGCAACAAACTGTCGCTGGAATCCAGTTTCAAGGCTATGGTGCTAGTTACGACAACTATCCTCATTCGTATGTGACGGTGGCAGCGGCAATTGGAAGTACAAAGACGGATATCGAAGAGTTTTTAAAGAGACTGCACGCTTGTGTGGATGAGTTTAAACGCAAACAGACGAAGAAAACTAGTCATGGGGATTCTTAACATGTGGCTGGTAATGCTTGAATTCATATTATTTAATATTTATTTAGTGTTCTTTGTCTAGAAGACTATCACTCTCGGGCACTAATAATTCTTTCGGAAAAAACAATGGAATAAAATCTATAAAGATCTGCCAATTAAATGCACTGTCAAATAGAAGTATTTCCTCTAAAACGATCCCTAATCCTACTTATAATACGCTGCATATTCATCATCCTCAGTCTCGCTCTCATATTCAGGCGTTGGAGGATCATATGGAATCAGTTGACTGCCTCGTTGAAAACTTAAAATTAATTGTGGGTCACTTCCCATTGCTCTCTTGATGTCTAAATCAGGCATAATACGCTTCGCTTCTGCCATAGCTGAACGCAGTTCTTCTACATCAAGCATTGATGGGTTCTCTTCTACCAATAAATCTATGTTTAAGCTGGGGAGGAGCTCGTGGAGTTGGTCGGCGATGATTTGCATCAGCTCCGAATCCATCGTGAGCACCATTTCAGGAGCTCTGACTGCTAATTTGGAGACATTTGCACCAGGAAAGGCTGTTTTTAGTGACATGAGTTGCTGTGGAAGGGTATCCACGGTGTCTAATAGCCGTGTCAGGGTCACAGGGTGCATCACTGGCAGTTTTGAAGTGATGTCGGGAAGAAGGGCTTGTAAAGTATCAAGTCGACATTCTACTTCTTCATCGGAAATTTTTAATTTTTCAGCAGCACTTCGAGCAGCTAACCGTGTTTTCAGGCTGTCATTCCACAGAATGTTCTTTTCAGACATTTGATAGCCTAGTTCCCAGGGGGCTGAAGTCAGAGTGCCATCGAGGGTGGGGATGCCATTTTTGAAAGCTTGCTCAAAAGTAGCCTTTAAACGGCCATCATTGCCTCTATACGTGAATTGGTAGCCGTCATCATCGTTAGCTGTATTGTGGGTCGGGCCATCCTGCGATTGGATACGGCGTAGGCGCTCTGTGCGTTGACAATGGATGAAATGTGGGTGCAAGGATGAGGGTAAAGATTGGGGAGCAGGCGACGGCTGGTAGCCAATACGCGCACCCATTGTGTTCATTCGCTTGTTGAGAATTCTAATGGTGCTAGTTAAACCGTTTAAAATCAAGGTGGAATATATATTTTTGTTTTATCGTGCCTGCTCTGTTTGCACACCAAGCAGTTGTTGACAGCATGCTTAGCATAGAGCCTTTGAGAGTAAATTTGAACTTTTACATAGCCATAGAAAGCTACTTTTGCGTAAGAATAACATTTCTACACACCACTTTTTGTTCCTGCAAGCAGCGCAGTGTAAACTTGACGGTTATTATAAATAGTAATTTCAAAAATTTCCGTTTCAACTGGAATCTTTCCGCACGCTAGAAGCTTTGAAAAGCTATTAAAACGCAACAATGTTTGGTGCTGGAGGTGCTAGTCAGTTTAATGGCAATGGCTTCATGCCCAGCCCTGATGTCCAGGCTGGTGGCAGTGCTCAGAAGAAAAATTACGATCAGGACAAGCAGTCTGTCCGGAAGGTTTCTATTAGGCAGATCTGCTCCGCTTTAGAACAGAGAACGGGTGATGACATCTTTCTTGACGGCAAAGAGCTTGTCAACGTAAGTTCTAGGCAACATGATCTATTCTCATTCCCAGTTTGGGCTGTCTTTTTAATTGCCCTCATTTTCTAGACCCTGATGCCCCTTCTTTCTCTTTCAAAATACAGGTTGGCATAGTGGGCAAGATCGTCAGGGTTACCGAAGAGCAGGTCACCTACAAGCTGTTGGTTGACGATGGCACCGGCCAAATTACCGTCAAGATCTTTGTGAACGGCGAGGACGCTGATATGGAGCGCCAACGCCTTGCTGAATTGACCGCAGGAAAGTATGTACGCGTATTCGGTAATATAAACGGGTATAATGGTGTGCAAGAGCTCCAAGCTTTCTCTGCCCGCCCTATCACCGACTACAATGAAGTCACCTATCACCTCAGCCAGATTATTTTCCAGCACCTCCACCTCAGTAAAGGTGGATCTGACATCTCTGGCGTCCCTGCCATGCCCAACATGGACGGTGCTGCTGCGGGAGGCTTCGGTGCTGCCGCCGCTCCTGTTGCCTCCGGCTTTGGGTCATCCGGCCTCAACCCCATTCAGGACGATGTGCTTAATATCTTCAATGCTCCTGATGCTATGAATATCGAGGCAGGTCTTACTGCTCATGATATCATTGCCCGCTCCAACAACCGTTATAATAAAGCTCAGGTCGACGATGCTATTCTGTACTTGGTCAATGAAGGACACCTTTACTCTACTATTGATGACCAGCATTTCAAGTCTTGCAATACCTAAAGATACGATTGAGAGCATAGGTATTTCAAAATGATTTTGAGAGGAAGAAAAGAATGAATAAAACAAGAAAAAATTTCGTAGCCTTGCACTTTAGAGGTCAGCTAATATCTTTGCAAACTGATTGTTACTCGGCCCGGGGTCTTTATTAGCCACCCCCTAAGGCAATCTTTAGAATCACTCTGCTTCTATTTTGACTAAAATCTTACAGTAAGAATGTAAATACCTGAAGTACTAACTACCTTTCTTCTTACAAAAATTAAGCAAGGGAGTCCTCCCAATTTTTTGACAAGATTAAAATAGAGCTTATATTACTTTTCCGTCTTCTTAGAATCTATCTTTCCGTTTTCTTCCACTATATTTCGTATCTGGCTTCACATTCGTCGCTCCTCTTCCTCTTTGCTGCTGTTTCTTTCTTGAAATCCAGTCCCTTCTGGTCTCACTACCGTGTTTCCCTTTCCGTCTTTTTGTCCTTCTTTCGTTCACTTTAACCCCATATTCTTCTTCCTCTTCACCATACCCGTACTCTTCTTCACCATTCATACCTTTTGCCTGCGGTAATGACGAGCCACCACCGACCATTAATACCATGAAATATTTCTTTGCTTTAGTAGAGTGGGGAAAATCAACGACAAGACCACCCCCGAAACCCGCTCTCATAGCTGCATTAGTCATCATAGCAGCCTGTTCAGTGTTTTCTGGGTAGATTTGAAGCACAGCCCGGGCTCCTTTTGCTAGACACGAGTAGAGGCTCTCAAAAAATTTGCGTAAACGACGACGAGGGTCATTTTTTGTGGTGTCGGCATTGCAGAGCCATTGAACTGCGGAGATGGAGATGGCTCCATCAAAGGCACCGGGACGGAGGGGTAAGCCGTGGCCAAGATCGTGAAGGCATACATCGCCTTCGACTTCTCGCTCTACGGCAATTTCTAGCATAGAGGGACTAATATCCGTTCCCTGTACATGAAAAACAGATTTTCAAAAGTTTAAAAATTGTCTGGGGATGATATATTGGATTTGTACACAGCAAAAACTCCCAACAAAATTAAGAAAGACAGCTAAACCTACCATCCATATATGGCCTTGGTCTGTAAGTGCTTCTCCACTGAGACCTGAACCACACCCCAAGTCTAATAAAAACTTTGGGGAGCCGTCGCTGGGCAGCGCTAAGAGTTCCAAGGCACGCTCTGTTAATTGACGTTGAATGTTGATGATGCGACTATTATCTGTGTATTTACGAGCTTCGTCGTCATTGTAAAATATTTCAGGGGGAGCGCTGTGCTCAGGTCTATCATTTCGCCCCATTTTTATTTTAAATCAAAATTGAATCGCTTTCAAAATTTTATTCATGAGTCTATAAGCGGTACGTAGAGGACGTGTTTTACACTAGGAATTTTGTTATTAAATATTTATCAAAAAGTAACTTTGAGCATTTTTAAAGGCTTGTAGCAGGCACCAACTTTTAAAACGGCCAGAAACCCAAAGCACTTTCGCTTACTAACCCAAACTAGAGAACCTTTTCGTCAATAAATTTCACTCACTCAGATTTTGCCTGTGGTCCTTTTTGGCTCCTATTATCCCACCATGGCCATGAAACACCAGCACTAAGAAGCTCCCCAACCACCGCCGACAAGGTCGACACCACCGCTACCGCCAGGCCTCCGTACTCTGCGGTCTGTAACCAAATATGTGGCAAGTGGGGTCCTACACTGTAGTGTACATTTAACAATGATGTAATTATAATCACATGTGCACCAACGTCAGAGGCGTCACATAAGAATGCCAACCAAAACGCTCGAGCGGCAGGCATATTACCTTTTTCAGCTTCTAATAACGCCCGTTTTCTATCTTCTTTGACTAGATAGAGTACAAACAGAGATCCTAATGCAGGTAAAGCAATGGTAATCCCACGTCCTACTCGAATTAGAACACGATCAAGCACAGTTTCTAGGCCTCGTCGAACACCTCCACTATTTGCAACATGGCGAGCTGCCTGTTCGGCGATTCTCTCCCCAGCTACCACAGCACCCATTTCTCCTGCACGGGGGAGTGTCTTCTCTGCTCCACGCTCAAGGGCTTGCATGGATCCGCGCTCAAATGCAGAGTTCATTGCCCTGTTCCCCGCTCGAGGTAGCACTTCTTCTGCTGCTCGTTCAACGCCCTTTATAACACCAGATTCTGCAGCATGACGTGCTGCAGCTATGCCTGTTTGTCTCGTTGCCTTTTCTAGCACTCCTTCAAGTATCCGCTCCCCGGCTTTTTCTGAAGCATGCTCTAGGCCTAATGCAACTCCGGCTTCGGCTGCATGTTGGACTGCAGCTTTTCCAGAACTTTCAGCTGCCCGTGTGATGATTCCGTCTATAATGTGTTCTCCAGCTCGGTCTATGGCACGCTCTCCGATTCTTTCTGCAGTTTTGGCAGCTGTTTGCTCGACCGCTCGACTACCCACTTTCTGTGCTGCTCTGCCTATTAGGCTATCTGCGATCCTTTCCAACGCAGAGAAAGTCACCTTCTCTGATACTCGATGTGTAGCTTGATGTGCTGCGCTGTGCAGTGGATCGTGGTCGTGGTCGCGAGAACTTTCTGCTTCTAGGTGATTGCCGGTGGAGAGATTATCGACTCCTTGCGATTTTGATTGTTGGCTTTGTTCACTGGTTAATTCTTCCTCAGACTTTTTCTGGCCATCTCCGATCGAAGGATTTTGGCATAGATGTCGAATATTCCTTACGGTTGGTCCACTATAGGTAGGAAACCTTTTGAAATATTGAAGATTAATTTGAAATTGCAGATTTGAAACAGGATGTTTTGCTCCGGTCTGCCATAGCAGACGCATTGCTTTACTGGATGAGTGTGAATACATTAGATGATACAATACATTTAAAGAGACACGAGCGTGCCAGCAAACCCTTGGCTTTGTATCGAAGACTGTCGCGTAGTTCCATTCCAGATGATAATCTTGTCACAACAGTGTTGAGCTGGCAATTAATTAAAATTCGTTTAGGGCTTTAGACTTCAGCTTGCACTTGTACTTGATAAGCTGCGGTGTTACATACTGCCAAACAGCAGGTGATAGTATACAATAAGAGGAGGGGCGTCTATTTTTCCATTCTATATGTTAAAAGAAAAAGCAGACAAAAAAGCAATCAAATTCTTCAAGCTGCCATCTCCGCTTCCAACTCGGCTAGTTCATCCTCGGCAGTCTTCTTTTTATTCGCCTTTGCTGGTACCCCAGTAGGAACGCTAGGTAAATTCAACTGCTCTGCAGCTGCTGGCAATGTAGTAGGAATAGGAGCAGGCTGTAATAACTCTTCATCCAATTGTTGCGCCTCCATTTCCGCCAACTCTGCCGCAAGTTCATCTTCGTCAATTGCACCGGCTCCTCCTAATGGCGTCGCCAAGGCTTGCTGAATCTCTTCTGATTGATCCGCTGCGTCTTGAATTTCTTCAAATATTTTATCTACTTTATCAACATTGAATTCAGCCATTGTAGCCTTGTGTGCCTTGGCTGCGTGTGACATTGCAGCGACGGTGGTCACTTGCATTTGAGCTGCTTCTAAAGCGTTTTGCTGTTCCTGGAGTCGCATGATATTGTTATCCAGGCCTTCAATTTGTTTAACGAGTAGAGCCTTTTTCTTCATTGCTGTCATGGCAGCTGCTTTATTGCCTTGTGCGAGGTATTGTTTTGCTTTGGCAAGCTCGGCGGCAATCTTTTTCTCGACGACCTCCTTCCGCTTTTCAAGCAACTCGCCTTGCTGTAGATTTCAGAAGAACCAGATAATAGTACGCGTTAAGTACGTGTTTATAGATATTACTAGGAATTTCGCAAAGGCTGCAAGAGCGTGAAATAGAACAAAAGTTTAGATGATTTACCTCTGCAAGGCTTTGAATGGCACCCACGACATTTTCCGAGGTTTTGGCCGACACAGGGGCCACAGTTTTATTCGGTTGGCCACCAAAGAATCTATTAAACATAGTTATGGCTTTTTGGTCAAGGGAGAGAGCGAGACGGCTAGAAAATGGGCGTCAACAGGTTGATCTGAACTATTTTGAAGGCTCAGCGGTCAATCCCCTCGTGTCTTAGCTTAGGATTTTCATACGATTTTTAAATAAAAGTCAGCTGAAAGTGGAAGAGACACGGTTTCTAACAAATTTTACAAGGAAGCTCTCTGTAGTGCTGTCTCCTTGAAAACATACAAACTGCAGTTTTCCCTTTATTTTAATCTTGGAGTGGGTTTCCACAAAAGCAGATGAAACATGAGATACCTGCAAACTCCTCAGCGTTCATTTTCTTCTATCAATTACAATTTAAAAACAATTGACATTTGACAATAAAACACACACATTTTTTTAAAGCATTTCATGCTAGTCCAGCCCCGTGATAATTTGGCATTGATGGCATCCGATCATGCGGGCACGCCGCAGATTGGGGAGAAGATGAGGGAATTAACGTTGACATTTGGACGGGTCATGGTAAGCAAGCCAGGGGGTCTAGTTTTGATGCTTTTTATACACTTTAAGACCTTTCAGCTCAATTAACGTGATCTTAAACCCTCGCCAAATTTACAGAAAGCGAAAACAGCAGTGCATCATCGCCGCAAACAAAGCAGCACCAGTGCCGGGGCGGTGGCAGCCGGCGACAGTCCCGTCCAGGTTTCTTCCGCTCCTCGTGAGGACACAATCGACTCATATGGCTTTGAAATATCAATAACAGTAGATGAAAGAGAAGATCTAGAACGATGTGCAGCGCAGCAGGCAAAGCAGCTTGGTAAATGGCAGGAATGCAGCGTCTTTCAAAAAATTCTACCACCGGAAGATCGATTAAAAAAGCTATGCCGCAAAGGAATTCCCCCGCAATACCGCAAGTGGGTGTGGTTAGAAGTCTCAGGAGCAGAAAAACGTCGTGTAGCCCACGGTCCTGCATACTATAAAGCGGCAATAGAGGCAGGAAGAGAAAATGCTGCTTGTATGCATCAAATCCAGCTAGACGTGCCTCGCACCTTTCCTAGCTGTCCCTGGGTACAAAGCGAACCAGGACAAGCTTCATTAGGTCGTGTTCTTCTTGCATTCTCCCATCATAACCCCACAGTAGGCTATTGCCAAGGAATGAACTATGTGGCGGCATTGTTACTCGTTGCCCTAGGACACGACGAAGAAGCTGCCTTTTGGGTACTCGCTTCTCTTATTGACGACGACCGTGGCATTTTGTATCAAGACATGTATTCGAAGGACTTGTCTGGATGTCACGTAGAAATGCGTAGCTTGAAAGAATTGGTAGGATTAAAATTACCCCGACTTGCCGCCCATCTAGAAGAATTGCATTGTGACATGTCTATTGTAGCTACAGATTGGTTTTTATGTTTATTTTGCACCTCATTACCGGCAGAAACAGCTATTCGAGTTTGGGATGCGTTACTTCACGAAGGCACCAAAGTGTTATTCCGCGTCGGCTTAGCATTGCTAAAAATGAATGAGCCGTTGCTCTTGGTGGCTGATAACCCTGGAGATTTATTAAGGGTTGCCCGTAATGCTGCAGCTGATGAATTTGATAGGGATGAGTTGATGCACGTTGCCTTTGATGGCTTGGGGTCTTTACCAATGGAAAAAATCAAGCGTTTTAGAGATACAAATCAAAGAAAGGTAGACAAGGAGATGGCAGCACGTGAAATGCGTGCCAACTTACGTGCTGCGGTAAAAGAAGGGTATGTTCTGACGGAAGCTGAGGCTGAGTTACTAAAATCTGAGGCTGAAGACGATAGTGAAGAGGGTTCTGAAGATAGCGGGAGTAGAGGTGGATCGAGTTGGAAAAGATTGGGGACGGTGCTGGGGGAGAGGACAAAGGCGACGTTGGATGCTGGAAAACAGAAAATTAAACAGTTGAGGTAGAAAACCTAGGTTGAAGTACCTACTAGAACGTTGTGGTAGAAAACTCAAAAGTAAGTGATATGCTGTGTACTTTTTGACATTTATACTGATAGTTGATAAATAATAATCTTGCTGTGTGATTTTTAAAAACTTTAACTGTTAAAATCAATAATAGCGCCATGTCGCTGCCCAGATGGTCGGAAGATAGGCTCAGTGTGGACGAAAAACATGATGCCATCAGCTGACTCCGGGACGAATACTTTTTTTCGGAAAAGAAAGACCTACTAAGATAGCTCGCTCCTCTGAAAACCAAGGATATTTCTGTATATTTCTTAAATTCCTATAATTCAAGTACTATTCGGGTGTGATATCCTAGGTCGCTTCGAAATGGGGGACCAAGGTGGACCTGCAGATCAGATGTTGGAAGCCGATGAAATGGACATAGATAACGAGCTCCAGGTAGCTATTATGCTGAGTATGCAGCAGGTGAGTTACAATGAATTTATGTTGCGCCAGACAAACTACCTCAAAACGCGTCCATGTTTTTGTAGCTAACACTCTAATCATTTTCGTTTCGCTATTAGGAACAACCCCCTTCTGATCAAGGCCAGATCTCCAACGCTACAGACCCTCAAGGTGTGGATATGTTCCCACTATTATTTCCCGCTATCTCAGCATACCCTATCGTGTCTACAAATCTAATACCTCATATATTTTCACTTTCTATTCCCACTTTCAGAGACGTCTCTTCAACCCCCCCGGCCACCTCAGTCAGGAGCACCACAATCTCAAGCTGCCATCCAGGCTGCACAGCTTCAACAGGCTTTACTTCAAGCATACCAGCAACCTCATCCTGGTGTAATACCAGCTCAAGACGCGCCCCAGCAAGCTCAAGCTTCTGCTCCTTCCGGCCAGCCCCGCCAGCGAGCTCCTGCTCCTCGTTCCTCTTCTGCGCCACAGCCAGCCTGGGTCAAATCAGCTTTAGTGTGGCCGCAATTATTACCACAGCCACATGACATCTCTATTCCTCTGAGTTTATTAGACCCAGACAGTCCCCTAAATATTATTTTTTCCTCGGCATTAGGCAAATCTTTTACCTCTGCTCTAGGCCCTGCTCCTCCAGTAGTCACCTGGAAATGGATGAATAGCACAGTATCACGTATCCCTCCAGGACAGAATCTTATCTTGACTATGCAACAAGCGTGGTTAAACGCGGCGCCTGTGAATGATGGCACTATGAGCGATGACAATAACAATATTCTCGCAGCGCCTGTCCTTAGTATGCTCCGTTCTGCTCTCGCTCTACGAGCCGTGCATGATCTATCGGAAGATGAAGATGATTTGTATTTTGAAGGAGGTAAATCTATGGCATTCTTTATGCAATCGTTAGAAGGAGGTTACCTAGCACCTACATTTTTAGATTCCATGGCAGTGGCTTCCTCTTTTACCGGAGGTACCACAGTGGAACATTCCACCACGCAAGCAAGAGAAATAGCCACAGTATGGACTGGTATCTTTAAAAACGCCTTTAAGAGAGTACAATCCCTCTCCTTAAGTACTCCTGCGGCATTTGAAGCCCCGCTGCGCTCTTTAGATATTCTTACTCAAAGCGCAGCTCTCCGTGAGTGTTTAGCCACAATATTGCTAAAAGAAGCCGCATCAGGACGTATTGCAGGAAAATTAGTGGAAGACCAAAGCATATTCGCGCCATTACTACGTCTGTCGGCATTGCCTATTCTAAATAGCCGCCGAATACTCCCTCTTGAGTTTCCAGCAATTAGCTGCTTTACTGAATTGAGGAACTATCCTCGCAATCGCGGTTCTCAAGTAGAATCTGAGATACATAGCATTCGATCGAGTCTACAACGGGTGTATACAGCAGCGCATGAGATTTTAAAGCGAATAGCTACCTTGAAACAATTAAATAGCAGCAGCTCCACGGTACCGACGGCTAGTGGAGGAGGAGAAGCGAGTGTGGTGGGCTCAATAATGCCCCCGACGTTAAATAGACGTGGTGGCAAAGAAGTGGTTGCAGCATGGTTTGCTGAGCTCACGGCATCAAATCATCATCGTTCTGAAGCTGGATCTTACATAGATCGTGTTTTATCAAATCGTAAAGCTGTTTTTCAGTCTTCTTCTGATGCTTTTCTCGTTGGAGCAACAGCGGTTGCTTTGAGATTATGCCGCCCGTTTATGGCGACTGCTGAGAAGAGACAGGGCGCGCTCGTTCATTTAAATCCTAGATTCTATACTGATAGTGCGTTTAGAGTGAAAGGTGTGAGAGCTGAGCGGACACTAGCTGGAACCTTGCCTGATATTAGTAGCGGCAGCAGAGTTGGTGGTGGTGGCACTCTTTTTCTTTTCCCCGCTGTGAGCCCTGACGGAGGCTCCTCCCCTTCTTCTTCTACTTCTTTTACTTCTTCTTCTTCTTCCCCTCCTCATTTTGTGGCTGAGATGTTCTTTGCAACGCAAAGATTAATTCGAGTAGGTTTCGTTCCTGCTATATATAGATATCAATCTCTTTCCAAGATGATGCGTAGGCAGAGATCAAAAAGCAGTGTTGATGACGGTAACGGTAATGGTGATGGTGACAATGACAATCTCCTTGGTAATGGCAGCGAAAACCAAGAAGCCAGTCTAGAGGAATGGTTATTATTTGATTCTGTGCGTGCTGTACTTGCCGATCCTGGAATCGGGAACGATCTTGTTCAGTTTTGCGAGTTAACAGCACGCTGGATTCAACAGACTGTGCTTTCCTCTTCAAAAAACGCCACCACCGCCGACGGTTCTATTAGCACTACTTCCTTAGTCCCTGAATCTGTAGTACGTGATATGTGCGTGGTATTGCAACATTTCATTCAACAAAAGGCCACTGAACTGCTCGGTGGTATCGATATAGGTACACTAATGAAATGCTTGACAGGGGTGTTACGAGCCACCACCACTATTCCCAGCCCTGCTGTACATTACTCGGTGGTTCAATTGCTCGTGGCGATGCTCAGTCCACAGCTTGGTACTAGACGAAGCCGTTCAGGAGGGGTCAGCGCTGCTGAAGCTGCGTTAATCTCTGCTGTTCTAGGTACAGGTGCAGCACAGACTGATTTGTTGCCAGCATTAATAGCGTCATATGCCCACGCTGATCACGTGGTGGGGTTAGATGTCGATAAAGACGCCTATGACAAGTTTACTATGCGTACTCAAATTGATATTTTACTCATGGAGCTGTGGAGAGACCCTGCGTGTGCTAAAAGTTTAGATGCAGTGGCAACCGCCACCACGCCTGCTGAGAAAATTTTATTTTCCGATTTTTGTGGCTCTGTTTTGAATGATTTGATCTACCTATTGAAAGATTCTCTAGGTAGATTGGAAGATATTGCGACATTAGAGCGCAGCATGGGAAATACCACAGCATGGGAAGCTCAAAATTTAAAAGAGAAACAGAATAAGATGACATTCTACCGTTCTCAACAACGAACCGTCGGTGGTTTCATGTCTATGGCCTTAACTACCCTTGAAATGCTGAATACTCTTGTAGCCAGTAAAGCTGTGCAAACTGGGTTTGTGGCAGAAGAGATTGCACCCCGTGCTGCTGGTGCTGCCTTCCATTTTATCGACCTTTTAGTGGGCCCACGGTGTGCTGAGCTAGCGGTACTGCAAAACAAGCAGCAGTACCATTTTGACCCAGACGCATTACTGCTAAGTATGCTTCAATTTACGTTACGTCTTGCTGAGCAGCCTTCTTTTATCATCGCTTTATCAGAGCATGTTCCGGATTATGATCGAGGTGTGCTAGAAAAAACTGCAGAGGTGTTGAAAGATCGGCAACTTGGTGAATATGAACATAGAGCACGCTTGGAAGGTCTGGTGGCTTCTATAGATCAACGTCGCCGTGAGATTCAATTTAAAGATAACGGCGCTGGTGGTGGTACTTTCGTTGAATATAGGAATACCAATAAAAGCGATGACGGGGACAATCAAGGCGGCGCTGTTTATGATGAAATGTTAGCTAGTGAAGTCGCTTCGACATATGCTTCCGAAATAGAAGATCGCTATATCAAGGCATTAGGCCCACTTGCAGTAAGGGAATTCGATTCCTCATTACCTCGTGCCTACAACCGTCACTTCTCAGCGATGGCTGAAACTGCAGCTGGTGACGTCAGCAAAGCCGCAAAAGCAATCTCAAGGGAACTTCGCAATTTAAAAAGTGGGAAAATGGCGTTGCCTGTGTTTGCAGGAGGTGCTTTATTGGTTCGTCACGATGGAGAACGACTTGATAAAGTACGAGCGCTGATTACTGGCCCCGAAGGTAAAAGAATTTATGGTTTATGAAATCTATGATCTATCTAGGCTATGATTCTCTCTTCTTTTAACCCTACTCATTACCTTGCTTCTAATTTATTTACTAAACTTAATTTCTCTTGATACAATTATTTATATGATCATACTTTCAGGTACTCCGTATGAGTCTGGGTGTTTCTTTTTCGATGTATTCTTCCCTCCGCAGTACCCTCATGTCCCTCCATTGATGATTTTGGAGACCACAGGTGGCGGAGTAGCTCGATTCAACCCAAATCTTTACTCTGATGGCAAGGTCTGCTTGAGTCTTTTAGGTACCTGGCACGCTGGTAATGAGAGTGAGAAATGGAATCCTAGTACATCTACTTTATGGCAAGTACTGGTTTCCATTCAAAGTCAAGTCCTGGTACCAGAACCGTACTATAACGAACCTGCCTACGAGGGTATGAAGGGGACAGTAGAGGGAGATGCCGCTAGCTTGAAGTACAACGCTGAGATATGGTTGAATACTATGAGGTATGCTATGTCTGATGTGTTGAAGCATCCTAGGGTGGGGTATGAAGAGGCCATTGCAGCTCATTTTAAAACGCTAAGGCCGAGAATTTTGAAGAGGATGGCAGGGTGGGTGCAGGAAGCGGCGCCTTTGGGGGCAGTGATGCAAAAGAGATTGGAAAAGGCTGCTGCTGAGGTTAAAGCATTATTAGCTGCATTGTAGATGTGCAGATTTCCATTTTAGGAGTCTACTTGATAACTGTAATTGCATTTTGGATTTAAAGAGAAAATATTTAGGGAATATTCACTAAAGGCACTCGTCACAAGAGACTTAAACACGTACTCAACTATCTTCCTCTATCACTGCCGCTGCTTGAACGAGAGCTGTAACTATCGCTGCTGGTGCCAGAGCTTGTATATGAACGACTTTGACTACTGCAGCTCGGGCTGCGGCTTCTCCTCCTCCTGCTCCTCCTCCTATCATCCCGAGATGTACTCCTAGAAGGGCTCCTACGACTGCGTCTTCTTTCAGGACTAGGGCTTCTGTCACTTCCACTGCTATCATGTCGATGTTTACGTGGAGAGGCACCAGAACTTTTCTCAATTTGCTTCTTAGCGGGTGCCATTGCTACTTCAGCGGGTTTGGTAAGAACAGGTGCCTCACCCTCTTCTACTTCTCCCTCCTTTTCTGCTGATGCTGCTTTGGCATTTCTATTAGTATTACCTTCAGGGGAAAGAGCCTCCCCATCAGCTCCTGTCTTAATATCTCTCGTATCAATTTCTTCCTTTCTCGATCTTATGTCTTTCTCTTCCCGGCGTTTAGCCTTCTTATTTCTCCTCCGTTCCTCTTCCTCTTCCCTCCTACGCTTCTTTTCGTCCTTTTTACGGCGATTTGCTTCCTTTTCACGACGGCGTTCGCGTTCCTCCCATTCTTTAAGCCGTGCCACTTCTTTCGCCTCTCTTTCCGCAATGCGATCTAGTTTCTTTTGCTCTTGCAATTCTCTATTGAAAGCGTCACCTTCTTTTATATCCGCCGTAAACCCAAACGCATTTTTCAATTTATCCATCTGTTGGGCTTTCCGGGCAGCCAACTGATGTGTTTCTTTGTCATTAGCTTTTGAGCGGGAAGCAGCCACAACTACAGCCTGTTGTTGTTTCTCCTCTTCAGCCTTTGCAATGAGCTTGGCCCGGTATGCTGCAAGCTTTTCTTCAATTTCTTCTTCTGAGAGACCTTCTTCTTCCAGCTCATCTCGCATGAGTTCGACCTGCACTTCGATTTCACGCTTGCGATTATGTTCTAAAATGGCGGCGTTGGGTCCACGGTTCCTTGGGCCTTTATTATCGTCACGGTCACGGCGCTGCTGGGGTGGACCCCTCAAGTTGAATTTGTTGGTCTGCACATAGCCACTGGTACCAGTGCCACGCACAGAAGTGATGCCAATTCCTGCAATAAAGATTCGAAGTTAAAAATAAAGTCAGCGTTATGAACACTGAAAATGCGTTTAAACTACTCCTAGTAAATTCAAGAATCAAATCGCATTGTGTAGAATTAATTATATTAACATACCGTTGTACATAGTGCAAAATTAGAAACAAGATGCTTGAGATATAAACTTGTGAAACAACGCAGCAGCTCAGATATACTGATATACGTTAGTTAGTATTATTATTTGAATTTTTAGAAAACATAATTAATGCTCTGAAAGCGAAGGAAACATCGGCAAAAAGCCCCAGAGCTTTTTTTTTTGCGCCGACGCTCTCAAATGGAATTCTAATGGAAGATATAGAAGAGTTCTGATAGATCTTGTTCGACAAAGACAGCAGGTGTGGGTTCATATTAAGAATCAAAAGCTAGCAGCAGAAATCGATGAATCTAAAATGACCCAGGTGCATCGACTTACCTGGAGCGCATAACGCGGTTACCGCCCACCGACCAAATGTAATAAATGTATCGTCTTCTCGCCTTATCCAGACGTTGATGGCACAATTAAGCCGGAGCCCTGGATGGCGACTCAATAGATATATTTGGGATATTCAAAGGTTGCCTTGCTCTCACTCTGGGTAGAAAAATATTTCCAGCTGCCGATCACGGCGGGCACAGCATCACCTCAAGGTTTCATGGAAGCATGAAAGCACCCTGGCATGATATGCGTGTTTAAAATTGAATAAATTATAATTACCAATATTTTAAGAAATTCGCTGAAGCCCGAGTTAGGCTGAACGCGGGGTGATCATAAATAATGTCTTTGGAAGACGACGGCTTTGTTTCGGCCGGGTTAGAGGTAAGAGTGGCATACACTATGCATGAGAAAGTGTTGGTTTCGGCACTGTATGTCGTTTGGTCCCTTTTTTATGTGGCTAGCAAAGATTGTGTTTGATTGTTTCTTACAAATTAAAATATTATGTTCCTACAGGGTGATGGATTTGGTGCAGCCCAGTACTCTTTCTTCGGAAACCTAGGTGATGGTGGGGATGGAGGTTTAAGAGATGATGGGCTCGAGGGTGCTTTGGAGGTAAGCAACACTTGATGATCAAATTTGTTTTGAGGGGTCTTGACAAATAATTCTCTTAAAGCCTTGTACCTTTTCAGAACCACTTCCGGTGTCTAATTAAACATCCTCATCTTTGTCTTGCAGGATGGATTGGAAGCACCTCCTGAAGAGGAGCTTCCTGATCCCGATCTTTTGTTAGATGCCGATGAGGATTTATCATACGCCAGTATGTTTGCTTCTGCTTTAGGCCACGAGGAAGAGAGAGCTGCAGCACCTTTGCCAGTTCATATCCCAGATCTTTCTCCCGCTCCTAAACCCAAAGCACTCGGAAGCATTGCTCTTGGTGGACTGCTGGCGGCATCTACCCCTTCTGAAGCTGCCTTCAGTAGCGGGCCTCTATCCTCTACTGGCGGGTCTTTTTTAACCCCTTCCTCTTCTTCTGTATCCCCATTGCATTTACCTTTCCCCACAGCTCCTCGTCCTTTCGGAGCTCCTGCACCTATCCAAACAACAGGAACACCAACTTCTGGCGGTGGCGGCGGTGGAGCATTAACACCTCAGGAACTTGAAGCACAGCTCCGTGGACGTGGCGCTGCAGCGCCTTCTCCTTCAGGTAACCAACAGCAGATGCAGCAGCAGCAAATGCCTCCTTACCCTTACCCTGGAATGCCTGGTCAACCACCGCCTCCAAATTATGGCACTGGGATGGGTCTGCCCCCTCCTGGCTACATGCAGCCTGGCCCTGGCGGCTACCCTCCCCACATGCAAGGCCCCCCTCCTCCTCGGATGCAGCACCAAGCTCAGCCTGGTGTTTTCACCCCTGAGATGATCATGCAACAACAACACCAGCAGCACCAGCACCAGCGACCTCCGTTCCCTGGAGGTCCAAGTGGGCCCCCACGTGGGCCCCCTCCTCCCCACATGATGCAGTTGCACCCTCATCCTCAAATGGGAGGTCCTGGACCTGGATTCGGTCCTCCTCCTGCATTGGGTGCTGGGGCCCCTCGTGGACCCCCTGGATTCCGTCCTCCAATGCCGATGAGTGGTCCTAATCAACATCCCCACGCCAATCTCGCACAGCGTTTACGTGCATTAAATGTCGTCGACAGGTCAGATCATCACCGTGGTCCTGCCTTGCGTAGGCGGTATGCTTCTCAATGTATGGCACGAGATGAAATTGAATCTATCCTTCACATGCAATGGCGTCCTTTACACCAAGGTGCCCCTTACGTAGAAGATTACTATTACCAAGCGTTTGTGTTTAAATACTATGGTAAAAGAAATAAACGTAGTTTTGCACCTGAATCTGTACGTGAATTGGCACCGACTGAGAAGGTAGCCCCTGATGAAGTGTCATTTGTCCGTCTTGAAGGGCTCGGGAGGGTTCCTTTTTCGAATGTACGTCGCCCTAGACCTTTGATGGATGTTACCCCTGAAGATCTCCGCGCTGCAGCTGCTGGAGGAGTTGAGAATGCATCAGAGGAGAACGGTTCGACTAAATCTACTGTTACAAAAGAGGGAGCAGAGAGGACTGGTGTCCCGTCTCGGCGCCTTGATCAAGAACCTATGCTTGCTGCTCGCATCATGATTGAAGACTGCATGGCTTTGATCCTGGACGTTCAAGATATCGACAGAATCTTTACAGCTGCGGCGTCTTCTGGACAGTCTATTGAGAATGAAGGGGCGTTACGTCAAAGAAGGATTTTATTGATGGATGGGCTGAGTGCTTCATTACGATTGCCTGACGGTGCAGTAGCTACCACCACTGCTTCTAGTGGGGACAGTTCATCTTCTGATGGAGTGTTTTTACGTTTACTTGCGTTACCCAAAGGTCAGAGTTTGGCTGCAAGAGCATTACAGCAGCTCTACCCACCCAATGAAGCTGCCACTGCTGCTGAAAATAGCGGAGAGGCAAAAGGCGTTGAACCTAATCTGAGAATTTTATGGGCTATTCTGCGCAACGTTCGCGCTCTTTTCGCTGGTTCTGTTGGCCCTGCACCATCTTCTTCTGGTAAATCAGGCGGTGCAGCAGCAACGGCTGCAGCTGATGCACAAGCTGCTGCATCTTCTGTAGCTGCTGCTGCGTCTGATGTCATTCATCGCTTGCACACCCGTCAAGCTGTTTGTGATGCTCTTTCGGCTTTAACGCATGGCGATTTGGATGCGATTGCTGCTGGTTCTGACGATCCTGAAGCTGTGCTGCTGCCATTATTCGCTCCTGGTGTTGAATCTGCTGCAAAACACCATTTCCCTTGGTTGGTCGACATGCTGACTGCGCTATTACAGCGAGCTGCAGAATTTGAATTTTCTACCGCTGACAAGGCAGATGATTCCACTTCAAAGTCTTGGTCTAAAGAATTTAGCTCCCTCTATGAAGCTGTGGAAAGGCATGTCGATGCTTTAGCTGAAGCTGCAGCAGCTGCTGCCTCTGAGAAAGATACTGAAGGTGTTGAGGAAATTAAAAAATTGGTACCTGTAGAATTGGCACGATCGATGCTGCAGCACTGCTCTGAAGAACGAGCACAAAAGTTGAAATCAACCCTGACGACCCTGGGATCGTAAAATAAATTTTAGAAAATTTTATTATTAAAGTGATTCCCTATCTCATCTTACTCTATCTATATGATGCATTTTTCCTTTTCCTTCTTCCCTTGTTGTTTGTGTCTATGTGTCTACAATCATTTAAACATTTATCGCGCTCGTCTATTTTTTATAAAACGGCGAAAGCAAATACGACACGACTTTTTCCTTGGGTTTTCTCCGTTAATTCTCCCCCTTCAAAGAACCGTATAATAGCATCGTTACCGTTGCTTTGTAATACACGTAGTATGCTCTCGCAGAAAAGTAGTAGCAATTCATATTTAATCAATTTCACAACGAGCGAGGGGGCTCATTTTCTCAATTCGAGATGAGGTACTCTCTTCTGAAAATTTTCTTCCAAGCTCAGTATTAACTCCCATTCTAAACTCTTCATAGCTCCTATAGCCTGTCGAAGGCAGCATCACTTCATCCCACTTCTTCTTAAACGCTTGCAGAGTCTCTGGTGCCAAGGCTTTGGCTCCATGCCCAATTTTCCCTTCTCGAACTTTCCCCGCAGACCTCCCGTCGAGCCCAGCCCTAGGATGTAGCCCACATGCTTCATTCCTCGCTTCTTTCAGCACATGTTCATCATATTTTGTAGGGAATTTCTTCATATGTGCTATGGTAGATTGCTCAACAGCAATCGCCCTTAGCTCCTCGCTATCATTTTCAACTTGCAAAAAATCTGCAATGAGGTCAACGTTAGCTTTATGATGGGCCACTAAATCCTCAAAAAATAAAAATAAAACATTATCATCGTTTCTATATGGATACCATGATGCCATATTATGCCATTGGGATGCATTTTGCATGCTATTTACAGGGGCCCCACGTGCCAACATAAACTCTTGTAGAAATTCATCAACTGAAATTTCGCCGGGGTCAAAAAACCAGCCCCCTAGGAAGTGATAAAATGATAACCCGGCATCTAGCGGGTTTCTAGCAACAACTATATAGCGGACACCATCTCCTTTGGGGCAATCATGGTACCAGCTGTGCGTTTTGAATAAGCGGGGGCGATGGCCCGCTTGGTTGTTGTTGTCTAGATCTTTGAGACCAGAGTCCCAGGCCATTTCTAAACATGGGATGACGATATTGATCTCTTCAAATGACATGTCACCTTGAGAACGGAGGGAATGAGCTATTGCGCATATTAGAGTGGTACCACATTTTGGAGGTGTGGCAAGGATGACGTCGCCTGGTTGCGGTTGTAGTGACAATCCAGCAGTTCGGCCTTCTTCAGTCTCTAGTTTACATATTGCCTGCTTCATTTTTCGCATAGCTTCTGTGCTACTTGCAGAGGTTTCGAAAGGCATCGCGGCGAAGAGGTCACAGAACCTGAATGAATGAATCGATTAATTGAGATAAGTGACCTAACGTCAGTTGGTTCTGGTAAATCTGAAATAATACAGAGTCGATTTGATGTGTGGAACTAGAATGAAGGGTGATTGATAAATAAAAATAGCCTACCTAGAGCAGACTACTTCCCTGCTACTTATTTTTGGCAATACCGCCATACGAATATGGATGCATGCTGCGGCGCCCCTAAGTTCATCCTTTCTTCTCAATTTTCTTTACAAATCCGCTTCATAAAATTATTTTACTGCAGCAGTAATAAACATCGAACCAAACGCGGTCTGCAAAGCTTTCTTCTTTTGGAATTCTGGCGTCCATCCGCTCGCTAGTGCCATTGCCTTCCACTGATCTCTAGTCTGTTCACCTGACGCTGTAGCTAGATCTGCACCACTACCGACTGCAGTAAGAGGCACTGTACCTCTCGTAGAAGCCCTGCATTGTAACGTATCAAGGAAATTGATAGGAAAAATAATAAGAAAACCAGTAGGTAAGTTTCCACTCAGTTGGCGATTGCAATATCGAATTAAAATTTCAAAAACTTACATTGCAGCTCCTGATGGAATCTCAGCAGTGTATTCCATACCCTGATGTGGCTCTGCACCTGCCCCATCTTGGAATGCTGCTGCTGTGCCGCTAACATCAGCCCGCTCTGGACCGGGTACACCAGCTTCAACCTCTTCAGCCGCTTTTTGCCGCAACGCCTCCGCCTGCAGAAAAGAGACAAAAATTTAATGATTTAGAAGCATTGATAATTAGATAGCTTACTGTTTCTGGGTCTCTGTGATAGTGTTATTCACCTTTTTAGCTTCATTTCTGATTATACTATCAGCATTGTTCCGTTTATATTCTGCTATTTTTGCCTCCATGTCCTTGACATCGATCCCTTCAACTAGATTAAAAACTGCAGAATTTTGAGAGGCAAAGGTTATTATCCTATTCTTGCTTATTTTTCCGATTTTTCAAGCCATTTATAATGAAGATTGAAGGCTTACTTATATCCTCTCGCTCTTCCAAGTAATCATCGTAAGCTGTCTTGTCCACGAATTCATCTTCAGTTTTATTGAAACTGCGATATTAGAACATATTCTGTGGTTAGTAAGGTCCCCTGTACACAGCAAATCTTCTTAAAAGAATCTTGATCACTTACATGGATTCGACTCTAAATCGAACCTGCAGTTCTTTTTTATAGTCCATTGCGCCGCCTCCCTAGCATCTATATATTTCAAAATAAATCAATAAAATCAATTGCCGGTAATAGCTAAATATAATGAGACAGCGACCGTCGCAAGTCGGACTTTCTCTTCCACAACGAACATTTTTAGAATGCCAACGAAAATATCTTTACCGCACATTTTGAACTCCACTCTTCATTCATCTGGTATAAATCGGAATTGTCACTGCATGGGTATCCATTTGTCTGGAGTAGTGGGAGGCATCGCCTCCCTGCCTGCGCTATGTGCTGTTATTTTTAGGAAATCATTACCTCTTCCAGCCTCTCTTATACTTTGGCACATCGCTGGAACAGGCATTGTCATCTCTATAGCTGCATCAAGTAAATTCGCTCGCCATTCGACCTGGCTTCTTGGCAAACGCAAAGACGGAACAATCAATCCTGTTTCAAAGATGCTGTTGTGGCCCTACCACGCCGGCCTCCGTGCCAAGCTCGCGATCCAGAGACACGTCTCCTCCGAACCAGCATGGGATCAGATCACCCCGACGTACTTTATTGGAGCGTGGCCTTCGGAACAAGCACTTGTTCCTGCCGCCCATCCTGCCGTTTTGGACGTGACGTGCGAACTGCCATTGCAAGTGCGGCCACCAGCATATAAGATGATTCCGGTCTGGGATACTCACAGCCCTCTTCCGGACCAAATAGATGACGCTGTAGTATGGGCGCAAGAACAAGAGCGCCAAGGTCGCCAAATATTAATTCATTGCGCTCATGGCCACGGTCGATCAGCAACCGTCCTCTGTGCTATTCTCGTCGCCAATGGACAGGCACAAAGTATAGCTGAAGCAGAAGCAACCCTAAAGAAAGAACGGCCTCGAGTGAGGTTAAATGTAAGACAGCGTGCTGCTGTGACAGAATGGTTCAATTTGAAGCATAAGGCTAATTAAATTATTCATAAATGAGAATTACTATGCCCGTCATTTTTATTTACTTTTTGTGTTTTTATTTCTTATGATACACACAGTACTAACCTTTTTTTGTAAACCCCACTTTAAATAATTATAATTCACAATAAAATTTTGATTGATTGATATTGATAATACGAGTCTTGATCTTTTAAATTCTTAATAAATAAAGTTTAAATACCGAGCGAGATTAATCAAGTTATATCTTAGTTAGAGCTCATCACGACCTGCTTGAGCCGTCGCATGCTTTGGCTTTGGTGTCGACCTAACGCTGCTGCTGCTTCCACTCGCTGGTTTTGTTGTAGTAACGTTCTTCTCATCTTCTGCCTCGACAGGAGGTGGCAACTCTTGCAAAGTCTTATCAGCTGCCTGCTCCACAAGCGCCTCCTCCAGTAGCTGCTTCCCCAGCTCCCAAATTTCCAAATCAGCTGCATTCAACTCTCGAATACGCTGTACAATAGTTGGATGTAATGCCTTACGCTGCGCAGAAGAGAATCCAAACGATTCATGCCATGGAGTTACCAAATCCTTAAATGCACCTCGCCGCTTGTCAGCCGCTTTTTTTGTAGCACTCTTAGAGCAGTGTCTATAAAATGCACCCAGCGATGTTTTTATGTCTTCAAATTCTGAATCTGGTACCAGCAATTTCGCTGGCCCTTGAGGCATTGGGGGTCCTTTAACTAAAGGCATTGCTAACAGTGTATCGATATCTCGTTTGATGGCATCACGTTTTTGTTGTAAATCGTACACTTTTGCATCGAGAGCTTCTATTTCCTCAGCCCAGGGTGAATCGATTTTCTCACCAGATGGAAGGTCACCTTCATTGTCACCTTCCTCGGGTCCCTCTCCTTCTTCATCTTCTTCTTCACCACCAGTACTAGGGCTACTTGTACCACTATCAACGCTCTCTTCATCTTCGTCATCGTCATCATTATCAAGATCTGTATCAGAGACATCATCATCACTTTCTTTCATACTACTACTGGTACGTGAAGTTGTAGTTGCGACCACTTTTGGTGGCCAGGTAGGTAATACTGCAACAGATTTCTTGACCCACCCGACAATTCCATCTAGAACAGAAGCAGTACCCAATTCGCGAGAAGTACTGCCGCCTTGTCCTTCCTCTTTCTTCTTGTTATCCTCTTCTTCAAGCCATGCATCTTCCTTGTCGACTAATTCTTGCAATTCTGGCTCCAAGGTGCCTAATTTTTTATTCAAAGCATCAGCCTCCTGCTGGTATTTGACTAACAAATGCCTTGCTTCTCGAATCGTAATAGGTGTCATTTCACCTGTCGGAACGTATCTCGAGGCGTTAAAGGTTATTAACTGCTCCATGTCAAACCCAGGAGCATCGTATGCAAAATAATTTCTATTTGCACTGCGATGTGAATGAGAAGAAAGATTAAAACCTAGCCCAGCCGCCATCGACGCCACAGACTGATCCAAGTTTTCAGTCAGTCCTACATGCAGCATTGATCGAAGGCGTTGTTTTGCGACATCTACTAGACGTCTATGACTATCCAAGTCTTCAAAGAAGCATTTTCGTAAGGCGGTAGCGCTCTTCCAATGAGAATAGTTGGTCAATCCGAGTATTTGCAACGTAGCACCTTCATGGATCAGATCTTGTGCCTCTTTAGTTTCGATCCAATCAAAGAGAGGGGTTACCAGAACATTTGAATATGGATGCACCATTTTACTTGCAGGGGGTAGTTTCCATACTGATTGGTTTAATTCTTTATTCCAATAGTAGGTGCGGTTACGGCGGTTGTCAAAATGTTCAGTCCAAGTGCGAGCACGGGCGCCTTCCTCTTTGGCTTGAGCATTCAAGTCAGCCAGCTGTAACGAAGAGAGAAATACAAGGTATTGTTATTTTGAAATATTCAGTCATCTAGATATAGAAAAAAGGTTGGCCAGAAGAGTCAGGAAATGTGAGGAGCAGGAAAATATTAAAATATCAAGCTCCAGTTACATATTGGTAAAAGTAGCTTTAACTAATTTATCACCAGTGCCTCGAGTGGAGCTCCTACTACTTACGTGTACTTGCATACTCTTCCTGAACCAAGGCACCAAATGAGACCATGGCCATACATTCAATGTATTAACAAATGTCATATTTTTTGCGGTTTTGAAAAACTTCTCATCATCCATTTTGATGCGTCTGGCAGCTACTTCAATTGCGAACTCGTAGGCGCTTAGGACACGGGTCACAGGATCACGTAATTGGGTAACCACAAGGGTGTTTTCAGGGAGAAGCTGCAAGACAGAAAAAGTGGGGTAATATGGTTTTAAAAATTAAAGAAAAAATTAGTGGAATGGCGGTACGTGAAAAAAAAATGTTGAAGGATTAAATTAGAGGTAAGCATTACAAGATCTACCCCGATTTCAAAAAGAATTCAACTTACTGAAGTCAGGCTGTAATCGTCGTGACTGACCAGGTATCTACAGCCTTCTTGACTGACATTTAAACGCAAGAGGTCATAAGACGGAGAGCACCGTTGAGAGGCAGGGAGAGCAGCTCGCAAAAAGCAAGTAGCATACGTCTTGCCAGCAGTCCTGGGGACGTGTAAGAAGAATATAAACGCATCTGATTTGTTCTTGGGTGTCACATGCTTGCCGTATTCAGTTTCATAGCGATCGACAAGTTTGCTGCAGGTAGGTGTTGGCCAAAATAATGCGTGTGCGCGATTTAAATTCGCTAGTAGCGCTATGAGTAAAAAAGTTTGGTACGTTGTATTCGTCATTGTGATTGAGGGCTTTATAAATCAGTTCAAAAACCCAGCAGCGTTTAGAATCACTTTATGTTCGAGAAAAAGACAACTGAATTTGATCACAAAGTGCACCGCATTGGCGCTGTGAGGCGCGTCACCACTACAAGATGAGACAAGATATGCCCAATAAATTAAGAATTGGAATTGGATATTGCTAATGCTCACTTGATCGCCAGCTTTTGTAATTGTTCCGCTCTGCAGAGCACGCCCAAAACTGAAAATAGGATACAGCAGCTCTCAAATCTTCAACTGCGACCTCTGAAAACCACATAATAATATTTATAATTTTGTTTAGACGGCGGGCAAATGGCTCAGATGGTATAAATACGCCATCGGTGGCTTTAATCATTTAGTTTTGGTTTTTTATAGTTCTAAAAACTCGACTATTCCTGTCCATATAACCTACACAATCAAAGAATGTCACGTCCACCTGGTCGTCCAGTGCTCCCGCCTGGCGTCAAAGTAGATTTTAATAGCTTAAAACCTCCTCCCGGCTATGTTCCGGGTGCCGGGCGTGGTGCCGCTGGTTTTACCACTCGATCAGATATTGGCCCTTCTATGCCTGCTGCTGACGGTCCTAGTGGCGATGGAGACGATGCAAAACCTGAAACCACCGCTGCTGATGCCAAGTTTGATGAATTTCTCGGCAGCGATACAGGCGTCTTTGCCAGCGGTGCTCGAGACGACGAAGATAAAGAAGCAGATGAGATCTGGGAACAAATTGATGAGCGTATGGATGAACGACGTCGTGCTAAACGCGAAGCGAACGAAAAAGAGCAAATGGAGAAATTTCGACGTGAAAATCCTAAAATTAGTGAACAGTTTGCCGATTTAAAAAGAAAGCTTGGAGAGCTATCAGAAGCTGACTGGGAAGCTGTGCCCGACATTGGAGATTATACAGTGAAGAAACGTAAAGGAATGCAACAATTCGTCCCTGTCCCAGATTCCCTTTTGGCACGTGCTGCTGCAGCGACAGAAACGGCCACTGCTTTGGATGCTTCTGCCATGGCCAGTGGTGGAATGGCCACCCCCGCTGGTGGTGCAGGTGGTATTATCTCCGATTTAACAGCCATCGGCGCAGGTCGTAACACTGTCGTACAACTTAAATTGGATAAATTATCAGATTCTGTCACTGGTCAAACAGTTGTGGACCCTAAAGGATATTTGACTGATTTAAAATCTGTCACGGTCAAATCTGATTCAGAAATTTCAGATATAAAGAAAGCGCGATTATTACTACGATCTGTTATTAATACAAACCCTAAACATGCTCCAGGATGGATTGCTGCAGCGAGGTTGGAGGAAGTTGCTGGAAGGCTCGCACAGGCGAGAGAATTAATTATGAAAGGGTGTGAGCTCTGTCCGGGAAATGAGGACGTCTGGCTCGAGGCAGCGCGATTGCAGGCAGGAGAAAATGCAAAGGCGATATTAGCTCGCGGTGTAGCTGCTTTACCAGATTCTGTAAAATTGTGGATGCAAGCAGCGAGGCTGGAAGAAGGTGATGCTGCTAGAAAAAGAGTGTTGCTTCGAGCATTGGAACGGATACCGCATAGTGTTCGCCTTTGGAAGGCTGTGGTAGAAATTTCCGAGGAAGATGATGCGAGAATCTTGCTGTCTCGTGCTGTAGAATGTTGTCCTCAACATGTGGAGCTTTGGCTCGCTTTAGCGCGCTTAGAAACGTATAAAGCGGCTCAAAAGGTTTTGAATAGAGCCCGGCAAGTGGTGCCGACGTCGGCTGAAATTTGGATCACAGCTTCCAAGCTAGAAGAATCTGAAGGTAACGACGCAATGCCTGCAAAGGTTATTCCACGTGGTATTAAATCTCTAATAGCTAATGGAGTCGTTATAGATAGAGAGTGGTGGTTGAAAGAAGCAGAAGCCGCAGAGAGAGGACACCCACCAATGGTGGCCACGTGCAGGGCTATTGTCTCTGAAGTAGTGGGTATTGGAGTGGAAGATGAAGATAGACAGATTACATGGCTGGCTGATGCTGAAGAATTGCAAAGAAAGGGCTCTATTGAAACTGCAAGGGCTATTTACTCTCATGCGCTGTCCATTTTCCCGGGTCAAGATGGTATTTGGCGTCGTGCTGCCGGTTTAGAGAAAGCATACGGTACACCTGAAAGTTTAGATGCCTTGTTGCGTAAAGCGGTTCAATATTGTCCTCAGGCAGAGGTACTTTGGCTCATGGCCGCCAAAGAAAAGTGGCAAGGCGGCGACGTTGCCGCTGCAAGATCTATCTTAGAAGAGGCATTTGTACGCAATCCTGATTCAGAGGAGATTTGGCTTGCGGCTTTCAAAGTAGAGTTCGAGTCTGGGGAGTTGCAACGTGCGAGATTGATCTTGGCAAAGGCTAGAGACCATCATCCTGCAAGTACCCCCCGTGTTTGGATGAAGAGTGCCGTCGTAGAACGCGAAGCAGGCGACGCAGATGCCGAAAGAAGTTTATTATTGCAGGGTTTAGAAAGGTTCCCACAGTATTGGAAACTTCACTTGATGCTGGGGCAGTTGGAAGATCGCCTCGGGGCAACTGACGCTGCAAGGACGGCATATGCTCTTGGTATCCGTCAGCGCCCAGATTGCGTCGCACTATGGACTGAAGCTGCCCGCTTAGAAGAGAAAAGTGGCGCAATAGGTAAAGCGCGTGCTTTATTGGAGCAGGCTAGGCTTAAAAATCCTAAGAATGAACTTTTATGGTTGGCGGCTGTGCGAACAGAAGCTAGGGCTAATAATACTCGAGCAGCTGAGTCTCTGATGGCAAAAGCGTTACAAGAATGTCCTTCAAGTGGTATTTTATGGGCAGAAAATGTAGCTACTGCACCTAGACCACAGAGGAAAGCTCGCTCGGTGGATGCGTTAAAGAGATGTCATGATGACGCCTTTGTTGTTGCTGCGGTTGCCGGATTGTTCTGGCAAGATCGTAAGGTAGACAAAGCTAGAAACTGGCTTGTTAAAGCTGTTACTATTGAACCAGATGTGGGTGATTTTTGGGCGCAATTGTACAAGTTTGAGTGCCAGCATGGCACACCTGAAGCAGCAACTGATGTGGTTCAGAAATGCATCGCTGCTGATCCTCACCATGGGGAAAGGTGGCAGAGAATTTCTAAAATGCCTGCAAATGTACATTTATCGACCGAAATGGTGCTCAAAAAAGTAGCAGCGGATTTAGATAACCCAGCCATTTAAAAATGCATCTTTTTGTAATAATTTTTACAAAGCTACAAAGTACTAAAGACACAAAAAGTTTAAAAATTTAGTTTAGCCTTCTTCAAGATGATGTCCGAGTACGTGCTACTGCAAGTGCAGTTGTATCTGTATGTATCATGGCATCTACAGCAGCAGCTTGGGCTACAAGCACTTCTTGTCTCACCAGCATACTATTTCCTGCAGCGTGTTGTTTCTTTAGGGTCTCAATCCATGTTTTGAGGGTTTCTAACTCAGAAATAAGAGCATCTACACTTGATTTCAGAGTATTTATACTAGTACCTCTATGTTTCCGTGTTTCATTTTTAAAAGAACAAGGTGTTTGAATCCATATTGGCAGTGCGCCATCGATCGCTCCTTTTATTCTATTTTCTAGTTGTGTTTTTAATTGGTCTTGGATGGTCCACACAATCTGCAGAGATTCGGCATATATACTAATTGGTACTATATCACTCCTAGTAGTACTAATCTCAACTTGCTGTGATTGCACTTGTGCTGCGGTGCCAAAGTGCCATCGTGAAACCCCGCCAGCTGTTTCAGAAGAGGCGTAACTAGGATAGCAGCCTAAATGCTGAACTAGTACCGTGTGAATCCAGCTCCTATCAAATTCTTGCATGCTAGTGTGCATCTTGACGAAAAAGTGCGCTGCGTATGGCCAGGCAGTCTTCTCCTGCTTTGTTTCTTGGTTATTGTCCAGAGAGCGGAAAGAATGTAGCCACGCTGTGCTGTCTAAAGTAATCTGCCCAGCATGCACCACAGCAGATAAGATACCAGGTTGAAGAGAAGCTGATGATGGTGTCAGCAAAGCGTATATTTCTAAGGTAGTGCCATTCGCACTGTTTAAAGGGAAGCCTTGTAATTCTACAAGTGCTGATGCTCGCACAACGGGGTCCGTAGCTACTGTCGTAATTATTGATGTCTCTTCTAATTGTTTCACGCTGCAGCCACCAATTCCAACACCAGGCAATACCGATGCAATTGTAATATTGATTTTTTTTAATAAATCAGCAGATCCTTGTACCTGAATAGAAACTTTCCATCCGGAAGAACATGGCCATGATCCCGTCACCGTAGCTTGAAAATTGTTAAATTGATTTTCTATTTGAAGTAACTCGGCATCTGGGCCTAATGAAGCCGCTAAACAATGCTGATGTAATACTTTGTATCCAGCTTGTAGTAGATTTTCCTTTTTTTGCTTTAAGTCTTGCAAGGAGAGGACTTGTTGGCGGGTGACGCGGAGCTGGCGGGATAGTGTTGCAACTAGTTGATGCAAACCAGGGGTAGTTGCACCGTCAGCAGGTTCTATCTCCATGATGAAATGATATAGATGTTATATATTATTCTAGATCATTGCAGCACCAATTCTACGTAATTTTAGAAACTTGTTTTTTGATCTGATTTCGAACTTGTCTGATCTGAAATGTTGCAAAAAGTAATATGTTTAAGAACCAGACACTGCTGATTTAAAAGCTAAAAGCTAACATCGTCTTGGCGAGGATAATAACTGAATTTAACAGCAAAACTGAATATATCGAAAGTTATTAAGGACCCGATCGGCCTTCCTCAGTTGAGCTCGCACAGCAGCTGCTTACGGGCATAAGTGGGACTCTTCCTCGCAGTGGGCGCTGTTAATTACAATTCAGAAGACATTTGCAAGGCCAATCATAGCATAGTTTCACAAAAATGGAGGCAGATGAGGCGCTTGCCAAGTTGAAAAGAGAATACCCAGAGATCGAGCTGCACATACTTGAGGAAGCTCTGCGAAACAACGACTTTGACTTTAGACGCACAAGTGAAGCCTTGAGGGTAAGGAAAACCTTGCAGGAACATCAGTATCATTGACAACATTGAAATTAAAGCATGTTCAATTTCTGTTTAAATTGCAGGCAAGGTTTTATAATGAAGACGCCGGGATTCCTCAAGAAGAATCCCTTTGGACGAGTCTAGCTGTGCCATTTGGCACACCATCCGGCCCACAAACTAGCAAAGCACAAACCTCAGGCTGGGATTTGGTAAGTTTTGTTCTTTGCCGGCAATCTCGCGCTGGTATTCCTTCTTTGCAAACAAGTTTGTTCACCAAATTCATTTCAATTTCACCCCTTCGCAGTCATTAGATAGTCTAACAGAGGGTGTGAACGCCCTTGGAGCAAGCTTATTGATGGGCGTTGAGGCTGTTGCCGACACGCTTGGCACTTTGGGCGATTTAATTCCCGACTTGATTTTCGGTGAAGAGGAATACTATGAAGATGAAGATGGTGTTCGTCAGTCCCGTAGAGAAAGAGATCAAGTAGTTGTTGGTTCTAGCAGAGATAATGCAGTAAAGAAACGTGGTACACCACATGTTGCAAAGCTGGAGTCTCCACCAGCGGCACGCTATCAGCAAGAAGAGGAGTATGCAACAGACGAGTCGGGTGATGACTGGACCAAGGAAGATTGATATCGATTGATATACTTGAACAGCGCTTTTTTTAATTCTTTAACGCAGCAATTCTGCTTGTAATTCTCTGCAACAAGCAGTTGAGCCTGAGTATGTATATAGGTAGACAGGAAGTGGAGTGCAAAACAACATTGAGTCGGCCGCTGATCAGAGCCTCTCGGAGAGGAAGCAGCCAAGATAATTTTTATCACAAGAAAAGTGAATGTGAGCGTCACACGAAATCATTTGTTATGTTTGGATACAGCGAGTCGGACTGGAAGGAATAAAGCGTGAAATAAAGTTATCTAACAGGAACGCTTTGGCTTTGATATTTATTGGAATTAAAAGGAATAAAATTGCATTCTGCTGAAAAAAGACTCAGAAGAGATAGCGTAGGCAACGGCGCCAGTTACGAGATCGTAATGTACGTCATTTGAATAAAGTCATGCTTTGTAGCGGCGTAATGCTCCCCTTTTCGGGAGCTTTGTCCGTCAAGGTAAGATCAAAATTTAAAATGTCTTTCGAAGTTTTTACAAAGGTTATTCTAGCGGTTCACGCCAGCAACCTTCCAAAATGATGCAATAATTACTTGAACATATTCTACATTGCGCAGACACGGCAGCAAACCCCATTGCGAGCCTCTCTCACCAATTTAACTCACTCACGGGCGTCTCCTCGTGGCCGCCACATTAGTCTAGTGCCCTGCGCAGTTCCCCCTCCCCGCGACGTCAAATTCTCGGATACCACCATCCCCAACTCATCTTCCGACGAGGATGACGACACTAGTGGCCATGAAATAGAAACACAGGCCTATGTGCCCCTAGACTTCACACCGACAGCCACTGCCCCACCCACACCATTTGAGCCTGTCGTAGAGGTCACTACAGAGGGTCCTGCAAAACGTTCTCCAGATGCAGGCACCATTTGGGGTTTATTAGTACTATCTTTAGCGTATCTACACCATTCCACCTCAGGGTTTGCTCTCCCAGCACTACTACCTATTATTTCTGAGGACCTACACCTCGGCGACAGCCAAGGTGCCCTACTGACAGCAGGGTATACGGTCCTTTACGCGTTAGCTCTTGTTCCTATGGGTCTTTTAGCAGATAGGGTTGATCGCCCTCGACTCTTAGCTGTAGGAATCGCTCTGTGGAGTGGTCTTACCGTTGCAGCAGCATCTTCAAAAGGCTTTACAGAACTTCTAGTTGCCCGTGTCGGTTTTGCTGCAGCCCAAGCAACACAAAACCCGATTTGTTTCTCTCTTATTCCCGAGTTATTCCCTAATGGGCGTACTACAGCGATGGCGGTGTATAATAGTGCTATTTATGCTGGTAGAGCACTCTCTTTTACCGCACTTATTATAGCAGGAAAACTCGGAGTGCCTCAAGGAATCATCGGAACTTCAATTGACATTGCCTATACCCTAGTACCTCTAGATAAAGTGGATTTATCATTAGTATCTATCTTATATACTCAAGGTGATTTTGCAGCAGTGACACCTATATATACCTACGCTTCTGATGCGATAGAGGGGGTCATGCAGATGGAGTCGGCATTTTCAGCATGGCGGCAATTATTAACTTGGCTCGGTCCCCCTGGCTTGATTATCGCTGTGCTGTGTTTGTTAACTGTGGATGAACCCCGACAAGGCCGTGCGTTCTTAGGAGACCCGTTGAAATCATCCAGATTCTTATCAGGCTTGAACGCAAGCAAAAACAAATATAGCGGCAATGGGAGCGGTGGCGGCAGCACAGCATTAGCGGTAGCATCAGATCCCCCCAGGCCACCGGTGACCGCCACCATCTCCGAAAGCATTGACAAGATCAAAGTATTACTGAAATCCCCTGCGTTTGTCGCTCTCACTGCTGCAGCTGCGTTTAATGATGTGGGTAGTTGGGCGCTGGTAGCTTGGCAAGCTACTTTCTACCAACGAGTATACGATTTGACCCCGGACACATACGCTCCATTACTCGCTATAGTCATTCCCGTTGGAGGGATCATTGGGGGTGTCGGTGCAGGTCTTTTGGGGGATACACTCAATCGAATTGGCGCTAGAGGCTGGATCACAGCTGGAGCAAATATTGTCGCAGCGCCGATGATTGCTGCTTCATTATTGGCGCCAGATTATAAACAATCCTTTGCCGCGTTGTTGGTAGGGTTTGCATTATCCGAAGCGTGGAGAGCGCCTGCTGCGGTTGCTGTGAGGGATATTTCACCTCCAGGCCTGGGTTCGACTGGCAGCGCTGTTCATTTGTGTATTAGAAATTTGGTTGGTGGGCTGGGCCCGATTGCGGTTGCATTTTTAGCTACAAAAGTGGGGCTGCAGGTGGCAATGCTGCTCGTGCCAGGATGTTATTTGTTGTCGGGAGTGAGTTTTATAGCGACGGAGGCTGTCATCGCTTCGGAAAATACCAAACAACGAATATAAAGATGTTTTTGTTTCCTTCTGCCGGTGTCTCTACAGACTTGAGCTTTTTTCAAAAAGAATAAATTGCAATTGATTGAATTTATCTACTACTACTACTACATTCTATGAACAGTCTATCTACTACTATATCAGTACCATTACATGTTTTATCTTTTCAATTTTGTAAAAAGAAAATTTCGTCATAAAGCGAGGCGGTGGTGAGAAATCCACGGGGCTGTCCTTGAAGTTAGCCCGAAGTTGCATCGCCTTTTATTCTTCATATCTCAACATTTTGTGTTAATTAGAGAGTATCTACAGTGCAACTGCGCCCATATAGATTGCAAATAATGCTATGGAGGATTACTCAAATCTTCCCGCTGCTCAGAGGATTATTTCTCGAGGGAAATGAGAAAGCGAGGCTGCCAGACTGGGTGGAAATTTGAAAGAAATGGGCATTTAACCGCCGTCTTGAGCTCTTCCTGCAAACCTGCCTGTCATTCAGAATCAATCTAATACATTATTTTTATTATGATGGCTAAAGAGCGCAAGCAAAAGGAGCGCAAGCTCTTGGAAAATGTTAAAAATAGCCCACATGATGGGGGATTTGCACGGGCTCTTGGGTCGACTGATTTCCACACTCGTGAACGCGGTTTAGAGGCTCTAACCCTGTGGCTAACTGGCCACAAGCAAGTTACAGAGACTGATCTCTTGCGGCTATGGAAAGCTCTCTTCTACTGCTTCTGGCATAGTGACAGAGTTCCAGTTCAGGCATGTTATTCTTGCATTCACAGCCAATCCTCCAAATTTTCATCTGAAACTTGCTCTAACAAGACTTCTATGGTAAATAAAAATTTTCGAATATGCAGACCGCGCTTGCCGAACGTCTTAGTGAAATCATGAACTCAGTCCCACCGGCAGTTGGGCGACTTTACTTTAAAGTCTTTGTGCAAACTATGCGCCGTGAATGGTTTGGAATCGATCGACACAGGATGGATAAGTTTATGCTGCTGGTTAGGAAATTCTATGCTCAGCATTTACGCTATCTTCAGAGCACAGGCTGGTATGTTTTCAAAACTTTGACCAAACACCGCTCCCTGTCTGCTTTAGCACTCTATTTGATGACAACTAAAACCGTCAATTCTCTAACTTAATACTTAACTAGTTTTCTTAATAATATTATTTTCAATAACATTAACAGGGAGAAAGAAGTAGTTGAAGAATTCTCAGATTTCTGGCGTGATCAAGTTCTTCTACCTAACGACACTCTTGCTGCCTCTGGTGTTGCCTATCATGTGATAGACTTGCTGCTACCTGAGCTGACGAGAGTTGTTGGAGAAGCCGGGAAAGGCGTTTTCCCATCTAAAAAGACGCTAGCAATACTTCTTGACCCCTGTTGTGCTGCTGCAGCCACTACGAAGGATGCTGTTTTGATCAGGCGGCTGTATCAAGGGTTGTGGGAAGCGCTAGCAGAGGAGATTAAAGAGCCTCAGGCAGCAAACGCATTGAAAAACTTGGATGCACAGGCTCTTGCTGACAAGCTATTTGAACTTGGTAAGTAGAAATAGACGAAAGAAATATAGAAAAATAGTATAAAATATCTCATTGGAGACAACTATCTGCTTGTGAAAAGTGAAAGAGGAAAAGCGACGCTTTGGCCGTACTTTTTTTCTCTTTTTAAATTTTAATGAACACTGCGGCTGAATTTCTCCATACACAAAAAATGCGTGGTTATCAGCCTCTTGTTTCTATTATATCTAACGAAACTTGCGGTTAAACCCCATTGCTACATCTTTTTCAAAATTATCTGTTAAAAACAAACAGCATGTACCGAAGAGTTTTCTTTAACTCGGTGGCGGTGCTTTCTTTTTTCTTACACCTTTGTTTGACTCTTTCTGCCACGTTTTACAGGTGCGATGGAATCAACCAGAGCTTTGAATCGCGAAACCCTCTACGCTGCAAGTAAAGATCTTGAGCATGCAGCGAAGAACCGGGGTAAGCCACCAAAGAAGGAAAACAAGAAAGCGGCACCCACCGTGGTAGAGAATCCAATGGAGGAAAAGAAAGAAGAAGAAGAAGCGGCCGTAGCCCTGAAACCAAAGGGCGATAAAAAACGCAAATCTTCCTCTTCTCCTCCTACTGAAGCTGGACCTTCCAGCAATGGTATCAAATCAACAGCCCAGCCTTCTTCTCTAGAGAAAGAACCATCCAAGAAGGCAAAGAAATCCAAAACTGCCACTGCAGCAGCAGAGGAGGCTGCTCCGGCTCCCACTGCCGAACAGCCTCCTTCCACTTCTTCCTGTGGCAAAAAGATTAAAAAGAAAGATAAGAAATCCGAAGGTGCTCCAGGCGCTGCGGGCCCTGCTGGTGACGTCACCCCAATTATATCTCCCACGTCTGCTGCTCTTGAAGCGGCAGACGTCAGAAGGAGAAAGAACGTCCGATTCAGTTTGAAAAGAAATTTAGTGATGACTATCGGCCAGCCACCACTTCCAGAAGATATTCGAACCCCGCCTACATCAAAACCTAAAGGATCTGCATTGAAAGTAAAGGTTAATGTGCATCGACATGTTGGCAGTGCGCTGAAGCCAGCCGCTGTGAAACGATTGTTGGTGGAGGGGCCCTCTTCAGCGCCACCCAAATACAATATATCCCATACTGCAAATGGTCGTGGTGGTGGAAAGGGCCAGGGGAATGGAAAAGGAAGGAGTCCTGTAGGTACCCGTAGTGTAGCCAAAGGCAAAGGCCCTGGTGCAGGTCATGGCAAATGGAGAAATTCTGGTGGCGGTGGTGGTGGTGGCCAAAACCAAAACGGGAGTGGTGGGAAGAGACCGAGGGCGTCTGATTTTTTCTAAGCGCCCACTGAGCAACTTAATTAGTTACAAAATATTTTAGAAAGTAGCAAATCAATAAGAAATGAAGCAGAGAGGCAGAACTTAGCAAAACCTAGAAAAAACACACTGCTCGGCTTTTCTGAATCGAGTTAAATGAAGATACAAACGGAAACGTTTTTTATACTGACCGACCGTCTTTCTATATATATCAGTTAAGAATTTATACGGAAGTAATACTTGCTCTATGTTATTATTACAACGCGCTATGCGGAAACAGTCTGTCAGTTATTAAATTAATATGAAGATGAAACGTCAAACGCCAAAGTAGTCCTAGCAAAGTATGGGTACCAGGGAGGTTCCTCCATCATTTTTCGGTTTCAAATTCGCTCTCCGTACTTCCCGTCTACACATAGGGCAAGAAGACTCTCTCGCGAGCCACTCTTCTACACAATCTGAGCAGAAAATATGGCCACAAATTAATCGAAGTGGATTTCTCACATCTTCCTGGCAAATAGCACATTCCCTCGGCGCTGCCGCCAGTTCCTCTGCTGTGGGAACTGTGCCATGCCTGCCTCCAAGCAATTTTCCTACCTCCATAACAGCTAAAGACAGCTTTTCAAGAACGTTTCCAGCCTTTGCTAAAAGATAAAATCCTGACAAGCTCATTGCAAGAAGAAAGGGTAAATTTGAATTTTGGAAATATTTCAACCATAAAGGAGCGGGAAGCATAGACCGATGAACCGAAATACAGTAATCTAATGAAGACAGCAATGCACCACGGCGGCGACATCGTGCTTGTGAGTCAACACGCGCACAAGCAACGATCCCTGCTTTCAGCGCAGCCATCATCAATCGAGAGAAAGTATCTGCTAGAGCTATAGTAAGTAAAACAGACCAGAATTGATAGCCTATAGGAACACCTCTAAATGCCAATGTACGCAGCAAATTACCTCCTGGTAATCCTACAGCTGCGATTATGGTAGCATAGAAAAACAAAGCTACGGCGGTGCTCACTGCTTTCTTTCTGTTTAGTTCTCCTCTACGAGCAACTTGCTGCTGAATCGCCGAGTTGCAGCGATACAGCGTAAACGTACCAAATGATACTAACAAGATTGACTTGAAATGATGGTAAGTAAATACGAAGAGTACGAGTAATAAAAATGGCAGAGATTTTTCGACACTCCGAGCTATTTGACGGATATCTAAAGTCGAGATGGGAGTCGATGTAGTGAGCCGTAGCCTCTCTGCATCTGCTGCTAGATCAGAATATTCATCTTGATAGGTTAGATGACGAGATACACCAGCTTCTGCTTCTGCTAATGCGCCAAAACCTAGATTAGTGGTCGTAGTGTCAGACGTCGACGGTGAGCCAAGAGAAGAAACCTGGAAGACTGGAGACGCCCCTAATGATGCAGACGCGTTATGTATTGATTCTAATCTATCAGTCAATACGTTTGATTCTGAAATTATAGGGACATTGGGTTGGTCTTGCTCAGAAATAGACAAGGTGAGACGAGATCGGCTAGATGTCGACCAGAGAGAGAGGAATCTTCCAGCAAGTGAGGCGAGGGACTCTCCATTGGTAGCCACAGGTGCACTATCGGGTCCACTGCGTGGTGAAGCCACAGGGTGAGAAAAAGGCTCGTCTTCCTCCATATTTTAATTTTTAAACGGTCAGAAATGGGATCAGATTATTATATGTGGGCTACTTTGAAAGCAGCCTTTCTACTGTTCAATTGCCGTTATAAGCAAATTTAAAATATATGTATTGATAATGTGTTAAAAGAGTCAGCAATGCCGTTTAATAACAAGTTCAAATCTCAAGACGAAGAATGTGGACAAAAGGCAATCATCCACTTCAACAAAATTCATTATTAATAGTAGATACATGACCTACATTAGAAGCTAGAAAAGGCTTAGTACTACGGTAGATAGTGAGGGTCTACACAATAATCAATCCAAATTGGCCACTTGTGCAAAGTAAAAATAAACATGGGTGGGCCAACGGAGTTCGTGGGCAAGGTATGACGCTTTAAGTGTTGCTTTAAACAAAATTAAGATGCTATTCATGTTCATTTGATGGTTTTTCACTCCAGACCAAGCCAACCTTCAAATTAAAAATGTCATGTTTGTCTTTGGTTTTCTTTGCAGGTGATCTCTAATCGGATGGAAAAGTCCATTTTAGTAGCTATAGATAGACTAGTACGCCAAAAGAAATACGATCGAATCCTTAGACGGACAACAAAGCTCATGGTAAGTTCAAATTTCCAACACCGCCGCCATCAGGTTCCCGACTAATTTTCTCCCTTTCCTATTTTTCTAACATTTTATTAATTCAATTGATTTATATTTCAGGCGCACGATGAGAAAGATGATTGCAATATTGGAGATACAGTGAGAATACATCTATGCCGGCCATTGAGTAAAAGAAAAAGTTGGACAGTAACAGAAATTTTGCACCGTGCTAAAATATTCGATGCAAACGCAGCACGTGCAGCAGCAGCTCAGCAACCCCGCAGTAGCACTAGTAATAGCATTGGAGAAGTGCGTAGCTTTGCATCTTCTGCAATTGTAGATCAGAAACTTCCCTAGCTAAATTACCCTTTTTCAAAGTAATTAATTCCTTTTTGCCCGCTGTTTGTAAAGACGGAGCATTCACTAAACTTACAACACCATCCAAAAGGAGTATACAAATCAAGCATAGAAGCAAAAAGATTCTACGTTCCAGCCTGTGCTGCATCAGTATCAGTATTCCCACCCCTCCATTCTTCCCCACTCTCACTTAGACTCCTTCTGCCGCCAACACCGCTGCCGCTATCCCGTTCCTCATCTTCATCTGAACTTCCTGACGCTGAAGAGCCTCCTGTTGCATATAGACTATCCATCCCGCTTTGAACAGAAGATAAGAATAAGCTATCTGATGGCATACTCGCCAAGGAATGAGGACTTAGCACAGAAGGTAAGAAGCTCACACTCCTCGCCATGGTGATTGGTTGCTGCTGAGGTTGGTGCCGAACCCTGGCACCGCTACTACTGCTCACTCTATAGGAAGGTACTGCTAAAGCATGTCTAGATGAATTTAAACCCCTCTGTTGCTGTTGCCCTTGTTGTTGTTGCTTCTGAGTGAGAAATAAGGGGTCTGGAAGACGACCTTCTCCAGAAACCACCCCCAGCCCCAGCCCAGCCACAGCCACAGCCTCATCACCACCGCCACCAGGCAACAAAGAAGAAGAACTAGGGTTGTCCACGAAATCTCCATACGCTACCGTCACCTCTCTTAACACCTCCGAACTCCTCCGTCTCCCATCTCCCCCTGGTCTTGTCCTTGTACCACTTTCTGAGTCGCTATCACTGGATGATAAGAGCCTTTCTTCTTCGGCACGTGGCGTTATTGTAGGGTGCCGGCTTCGTCTTCTTCTAGAATGATGTACCCTTGGCCCAGCATCACCAGTGCCACCAGCGGCACGGCTGTGAGGAGAGCCACCGTGATAGTGGACGTGGCCTTGTGTCGATGGTGATGACGGCATCATTGACCGGAGAATATCGTTATACACGCTGGTGCCAGTGATTAAGATCGCAAAACCAACAACTTGGAGAAAATGGAATCTCTCCCATCCTGCTCTAAGGCAAAACAACCACACAACAGCTGTCCGACAAGCATCAATTGCAGCACGAGATGCCCCACTAAGACGCTTTGTAACAGAGACGCCGCAGAAATTGAAGGCTGCTATGGACAGGACAGTCACCATAGTGGTCCATTGCAGAGTTGAGGAGGCAGCAATGGCGGAAAGAGCGGTGCTGGCGTCATCGATTGGGGCGCCTCCAGGGCCTGGCACGTGGCTTAGTAGCGGTAATGCGATAGCACAGAGCATCATACCGACGAGCCCTTCAGTGCCCACAGCTAACAACACCGGTGGCCGCAGTTGATGTAAGAATTTCTCTTCCACAATAAATTGCGCAGCATTTAGTAGCTGTGCTAAAATAACCAGTAGATTGCCTAGTAAAGGGTTTGGAGCGACGCGGTGTGCCGCTCCACCTGCAGCTGCATCTTGTTTTTCGTACACGATGCTTGATGCGCCGACGAGGGCTGCTCCAGCGGTAATTAGGACGATGCCAAACCAGTTATGCGATCGAAGACGGCGTTTTAATAAGACTATTGTTAAGATACCAGCAAAGACGACAAGGGTGCCTCGAAGCATTTGAAATACACTCGCGTATGTATAGTATAGTCCTAAGTTTAACAAAGTCGTTGCGCCAGCATCGCATATGGCTGGGAGGGTGAATGCCAAGGCTGTGCTACGAAACATGGCTGCTGTAGTTTTGGTGCAGATATTCGAATTACTGATGCCGTCAGCTGAGGAAAGTTGCTGCTGATTTCTAGGAGTGCTCGAGGTCGCAGTATCGCTCTTCATCCATTGTCCGATGAAGAACGGAATGAGGCAAAGAGCTTCTCCCGCAAACATAAATGCAGTTTGTACAGCTGGGTGCTTGAATAGCAACGGCTTCCCGGCGCTGTCGGTGCCAACCACGACGCCATCCTGAATCTTTGTTGCGATGGTATTCAAACTTCCTGCATAAAAACACATGATAATTGTTTCACAAAAAGGGGTTATTGCAACCGTGCAGGGCAAGAACTCGAAATTATATACGAACTCGTGAGGATTTCAAATCTTTACCTGTAAGTAGCATAAGCGACGCTAAAAGCGCAACTGGGATCCGCATGGTTTCGAAATTTCAATGCGGCATTTATCCGGGAACCAAAAGTATAAAACAAGAGAGCACGAAACGTTGGATCCACCTCATCACGTTCTTCATTTTAGCTGAATTTGAATTGACACAAACCCAGTTTAATAAAACTGGTTAATTCTCATAAATGTCCATCCTTTTGTACACTCGGTGGCACCTATTATTCATCTGGACGACGCTAGCTATTGAAATTGCCTATGCATGCTACAGATCCTCGTTGGAATTTGAAATAAAGTAAAATAATGCCACCCCGAAAGCAGCCTGCACAGGCCGAGCCCGAGCCTCCAACAGCTTCACGTATTGACGTTAAATCCTTGAAACAGCGGTACCCTGGCAGAGAGACCCAGATCGACGACCTCGCAACCCTTTTCGGATCAAATCGCAATGCCAGCAACCCTGTATTTGTTTACGGCCCTCCAGGCACAGGGAAGACTTCAGTCCTTCGAGATCTATTAAAGCACCTAAAAATTACTCAAGCATATGTTAGTTGTCATGAAACAACCCGCACCCGCACTGTCCTCGAGTCAATTCTCCATCAGATCAAAGGCACCAAGCGGAGACGAGAGGATGGCTACGGCCCTTCAATGCGCTGCGATAGTATGGGAGAATTTCTCGCTGTCCTTCCTTCTGCAGTATCTAGAAAGAAAGGCGCTGCGTGGATTATTATAGATAACGCACAAAGACTCGCTGGCGCTGATTTACTCAGCATGTTAACTCGCCTCCCCGACGCCACCAGCAGTAATGTTGGTGTCTGCCTCATCGCCAACATTCCCTGGGCTACAGGAAAGTTCATTAGTACAAACCAAAACTTAATGCCACCTCATCCGGTGCATTTTCCGGCATATACTGGCCCGCAGCTGCAGAGAATCTTGGCTGGCAGCTTACCGCCTGGAGAGGACACTGCTGCTTATGCCTCGAAGTATCATCAATTTCTATCAAGTACTGTAGGTCCTATGTCACGTGCGTCGAACAATGTACTGGATTTACGTACTGCAATACACGCTTTATGGATACAGTATAGTGCACCCTTGAAAGAAGGTAGAGATCTCCCTGCAGGAGCCCTTTTTAATAAAGTGAGAGGAGAGCTTCAGCGGGTGATTGGCGAGCTGGAGATGGGTGGGAAGACAAAATCAATGAATATAGGTAGTAGCAATAGCACTGATGGTGGTGGACGTATAAACGGAGCATCTGGCTCTGGAGATACTGTAACATTAGGGGTGCCAACCCCATCAGCAGCACCAGCACCAGCTGCAAACACAGGCACCATAAGCACGACACCCTCCGCAGACCCTCACCTGGGTCTAACAATAGAGCTTCCTTACATGTCCAAATTCCTTTTACTAGCTGCCTATATTGCCAGTAGAAACAAAGCAACTGCAGATCGTGCTGTATTTGACCCTGGGTACAGTAAAAGAGGTAGAAAGGACGCACAAGCACATGATAGACAAACGGAAGCAGCGACTGAAAATTTGCTGAAAGGACCACATTCGTTCCCTTTAGAACGGCTTTTACACATTTTTTACTGTATTTATGACCAGCATTGCGCAGAGGATGGTGATTTCAATGATGATATTGATGGTGTTGCGGCACCCAGAAATGCTGCAGCAGCGCATGAAGTGCAAAGAGCAGAGGTGCAGATGCAGATATCGACGTTGGTGGCGTTGAGGTTATTGTCTGTTTCTGGGGGGGATTTGTTGGAAGGAGGGATATATAGGTGCAATTTAGCTCAGGAAATAGCGTATCAAATTGCTGGAAATGTGAAAATGAGGCTGAATGATTATATGAAGTTAGCTTAAAACGTTCAGAAGTTAATAAATTATGATATTCTTTCCTGGATTGGCGTTTGATTTTAAATCTGTTAACATGTTATCAAGAGAAGATTTGAACCATTAGTATCTTAAGAAATTAAAAAAAGAAAGCGAGTTTTGGAGGTTTAGAATTTAAGCAGCATTATATGGAATGCGAAATTTAACAAAACGAAAATCAAATGAAACGAGGCACTGTCACCGCTCGGCCATTTTCAAAAGAAAGCAGCAAACAAGCGGGGGAATCAAACTTGAGAAATCAACCAAATCGAGAATTCTACTTTTACTTGAGTCCATAATCGTCTTGATATTTCTTCACAAAAGTATTCAACCCACGCACCACCCCTCGACCTCCGGTCCTAGTACCATCTCCGGGAGAGCCGTCATTATTTGTATTCAGACTCACTGCACTAGCACTTCTACTGATCGCAGGAGAACCATCTAACCCAGCTTCAACCACCATGGCTCTAAACGTAGATTCTTTACGTCCCATAAGGCTAGGCACCTCATCAAACTCCTTGACCAACCCATCATCCATTACCAAAACTTTTGTAGAATCCAAGACAGTATTAATTCTATGAGCGATAGTCATCACAGTACAGTGCCTAAACTCTCTACGAATAGTACGCTGAATAAGCGCATCTGTTTCAGAATCTACAGACGCGGTTGCTTCATCAGCAACTAATACACGGGGATTTCTAAGCAAAGCACGAGCGACACAAAGTAATTGCCGCTGACCGACAGAGAAGTTTTCACCACCTTCGGCGACACGAGCAGAGAGACCTTCAGGCAAGGCAGAGATTACCTCTTTCAAGGCAACGTGGCTCAAGGCATCCCACAATTCAGCGTCAGAATGGCGTTGATAAGGGTCTAAATTCTGTCGGACAGAGCCGGAAAATAAGACGGGGTCTTGAGGGATGGCAGCAATACGGCCACGAACGTCATCCAACCCTAAAGTAAGGATATCAATGCCATCTAAGATAATTTTACCCTGGAAAGGTTCTACTAATCTGAACAAAGTGACGATCAAAGAGGATTTTCCAGAACCGGTACGACCTACAATTCCGATTTTATCACCAGGTGACACTTTAAAAGAAACTCCTTTAAGGACAGGGTCTAATTCTGGGCGGTAGCGCATCCAGACATCTTGGAATTGTAAAGCACCTTCGTTAGGCCAGTCTTCTTTTGGCTCTACATCAGGTTTTTTGGCCTCGGCTTCCTGAGGCAAAGACCAGTAGGCGGCAAGACGCTCAACAGAGTTAAACCTAGATTCAAACATAGCACCAGAGGTTACTGCTGCTTTTAAGAATAAAGTGACATCAAGAGCTTCAGACATGGTCAACGCAGCCAAGGAGGCGGTGAGAATATCACGACGGACGATGGCTAATGCAGCAGTCAGAAAGACGATACATGCACCGATACAATCAAGCCTCATTGAGAGCCATTCATTAGCCATACGGCATGTAAAGTAGGCCCGGTGGTTGGTATCGACCCTTGCGTCGGATGATAAAGCAAAGGCTTCGGTTAATCGATATGCACGGATGGTCTCAACACCTGAGAGCGACTCGGAGAAGTGAGCGTAGATTGGGGACCTAGAGACAGAGTCGAGTCTTTGAAGCTCAATATACGATCTACGGTAGTACCGTTGAACGAAATAGTAGATAATCATCAAAGGAGCGACACCAGCAAGAATGATAGGTTGTACTACTGATAAGAAAACGAGCGTGGCGATCAACTGCATGATGCAATTACCAAATTCTGTCATGGACATGGATAGCAAGAAATCGATGTCATCTGTGTCTTTAGAGAAGCGATTCAGAATACGACCCACAGGGGTAGTATCGAAAAAGGTCACTGGAGCGCGAACCAAGGTACTCAAAGAGCGGTGATGGATCAGACGAGAGGCTTTCAACGCGGACAACAAATTCATTAGAGCACGGGCTGTAGTCAGCGCAGTGAAGCCCAACGCCAATCCGAGGTATCCACCCACATAATCCCAGCGGTTGAATTCTACAGGAGCGCCTGCATTGCGAGCAATCGAGGCATTGACCTCAGCGGTAGTCCAGCGGGATAAATACCAGTTGGTCAATATACGAACAGACTGTTCACAACTCCAGAAGAATAAGAGACCAAAGAAAGAAATAACACCGTACGCGGTGATGTATTGCCAGTAGACTTTACCATTCACCTGACCGATTTCTTGGTCTTCTTTCATAATCAAACCGCCTTCAGTGTTTTTAATAGTGCCAGCACCTTTCTTACCAGCAGCAATTGCATCTGCTTTCTTGTTTTCGATACGCATGGTTTCAAAACGCTGTAACTGGGCGCCATACGTGCCACTTTTCGCACTAGAAAGAGCACCACCGAGGTTACCTTGAGTCGTTTTAGTTTTCCTCGTAAACATGCTCGGTAAGCGGGCAAAGGTAGAACCACGTTCTAATCTAGTTTCATTCATACCATTACGGCCCATAGCACCAGGTATAGCAGTAACAGCGTCAGCAATTCCACGTCGTTCGATGCTTTCAACGTCTCTTTGAGGGCTTGGCACCATAGTTGTGACGCCATTGGTCTTCTTTTCTTCCACAGCGGCAGGGGTAGGTGCAGCACCTGGAGCAGATAGTCCTCCTGCTGTTGTAGCAGTAGTACCAGAAGCAGTGGATGTAACCAAATCAGCAGCAGCAGCATCAGAAGCAGCAACAACACGTTTACTTTCCGCTGCAGCATCAGAAACTTCCCCTGCCTGAGAATTGTGCTCAGCCAGTAATCTCGCAAAACTTTCATTCTGCAAGCATTCTTCATACGTTCCCTGGGCAATAATCTCACCAGCATCAATCAACACAATTTTATGCGCGTGATGCAAGTATTGCAGTTGATTCGTTACCAATAAACGAGCCTTTTCCTTAATGGCACCATCGATGAACTTTTCAAAAATGTGACGCCCAACATGAACATCCACAGCAGAAAGAGGATCGTCTAAGATATATACATCAGCATCTTGGTAGAGAGCTCGAGCTAAAGAAATACGTTGTTTTTGGCCGCCTGATAGATTAATACCCTTTTCACCAATTTCCGTGTCGGCACCGGCTTGGAGAACTTCAAGATCAGCAGCAAGGCAGCAGGCATCGACACATTTTTGCCATTTCTCTTCATCAAACTTCTTTCCAAAGGAAACATTCTCCTTGACAGTAGCATTAATAATCCACGCTTGCTGGCTTGCATATGCAATGCTTCCACCAACTTCTATAGTTCCCGAGGAAGTTTCCATTTCGCCCAAGATTGCCTGTACTAAACTGGTTTTACCAGCACCAACACGACCCACGACACATACAAGTTCTCCAGAGTTGATAGACACATTCACATTACGCAATTGCCAGGCAATACCTTTACCCGGGGCAGCAGTACCGTCGGCGGCTTCTGTCATCCCAGGAAGGATGACAGTGACTTCCTTGTCAGCAGAAGCAGACTTGCTATCTGGGGAAGAAACTCCTACAGGGCTGTGGTTACCATTGGAATCGACAGATACTGGAGTCATCTTGCCAGAATCAGTCTCTTCAGAGGTAGCACCATCGGTAGCAGCAGCAGCAGTGGAATTTTTGCCGTCTCCTGATGCCTTTGCATCCTTTTTGCCACCCTTTTTCTTCTTTTTTCCGACCTCAGGCATCTCAATTTTAGGAGGAGGATCAGCCCAGAAGAACTCTCCATCAATAATTTTAATACCAGGGGTTTCCTTGTCCAATACAATCTCCTTTCTATCCTCCAACATGAAAAATTGAGTAAGACGCCTCATACTCACCAAAGCATTAGCAAATTGAATAAGCGCAAAGGGTAAGAAAATGAGAGGAAATCGCATAATAGCAAACAAAGAGATGGCAGTGAAAACATTTGCTGGCTGGAATGCATCAGGCTCTACTGATCCATACACTATAAAGCACACCACCATGGACAGCAGTGGTGCAGAAAACAATAGTGCCTGCATACCCACACGGTACGGCACACCTTTTCTGAGCTCTCCTAATTCTTTACGGCGTACTTCCAGCAACGCAGCTTCTTGAGCAGATTCCCAGGCATACATTTTCAAAACTCGAATTCCAACGAGAAGTTGATTCATCAATTTAACACGCTGATCTGTATGTTTCAACATTTCGCGCCTAAACCCAGTGAATTTCTTTAAGAAAAAGGCAGTCGCAGGTGTAGAAAGCATCAGAATGGCTAAACCAATGAATGTAGCCCATTTAATTTGGAACCAGAGCAGCACAAGAGCGGTGATCAAGGTCGCAGGTCCAGTCAGCAGTTGAGAAGCAAAGGGGTAGAAGAACATTTGCAGAGAATTAACATCTGCAGACATGAGATTGACGACACGTCCAGTTTCTGTAGCTTGGCGGGATCTGGTACTTAAACTAAGAGCTTTTCTATAAATTGTTGCAGTGATTTCTGATCGGATCATGACAGAGGTGCCAATAGCAATTCTATTGGCCTGGGCAGCAGCTAGAGTACCAACCACGGGTGCAAGGAACATACCCATAGCGTACAACCATGCTTTGTTCACGGCAGATTGTGGTACAGGGGGTCCTCCTGCTTCAGCAATGTCCGAGGCGGTCAAAAATTGAACGATATTCTTGAGCATAATAGGGCCAACAAAGGAGAGACCAGCGTAACATAGCTGCACCGTCATGGCAAATAAAATGCGTCCTTTGTGTTGGCCTATAATTGTTTTCAAAAGGTAACGAGCAGCTTTGCCTTCCTTAGCTTCTTCAAATTTCTTTTTAGCTTTTTCACCGCCATTCTCTGCTTCTTTGAGAAGTCTTTGCAAACGAGCAGCGAACCCAGGATAGACGGAGGCTGTCTTTAAGACGTCAGGGGTGTCGAATACGTCTTCATACTGAAGCGTGCGCTTATATCCCTGTAAGATTTGGAAGGAGAGTTGTGAGCCATAGAAGCGTCCGAGGAATTTGAATGTTTTTCAAAAGACTGGCCATCGCTGTTTTCAAAGATCTCCCGCATAGCACATTGTAAATAACATATAACATTTGTGGTGAAAAGCGTACCAGAGTAAGAAGAGGTGAATACCAAAGATAGAAAATATAAGAGATTGGACTCCAGAATCTTTCGTTGAACTTTGGTGGCTTTGGATTCTGAACAGCCGCCACAGGATGGCCTATTACTGTAACCTCCTCTTGTTCTGGGCGCCCGTTTAAGGCTCCTTTTGACATGATGTTAATATATGAAACTTCACAAGGCAAACACTTGGCTACAATTCATGGATCCGTATTGAAAAGTAAGCCACGAGTATCGCAGTTAAACTGGCTGAACACTATAGAATGACTCAAGCTGTTTATGTGCGATATATTTAATAATATACAGCAATGTGCGTCTTCTGGAACCTTTGAGAGGCTTTAAAGTTTGAACTTTGCGTGGCTCCAGACGGCTCACTTCCAACTTGGAGGTGATTACTAATCATAATAATCTGGAAAGAATTTGGCTGACTTGGCACTACGCCAAAGAGTGTGGATGTAAGAACAGTAAACTAAGGAGACGCGTAATAATCATAATGATTTTACAAAGGAACTCCGGTCTTGATTCATGCTCCATTTGTTAGTAGGTCGCAAAGGTTGGTAGTCGACCTGCCCAGACGTCCGAAAACAAAAGAAAAATAGAAAGTAAATAAACAAAAGGAGATGGCAAGAGGAACAGAGAAAGATAGCCAACATGGCATGAATGAATGAATGAATTTGCTGGAAAGAAAAAAATAACTCAGTCTTAAAGAAACATATCGTCGCAACTGCTTTCAACATAGAACCATGACAAAAAGTGTCGTTGAAAGACGACTGCAACTAAGAATAAAGAAAAACAAGAAAAAAATATTAATATAGAGAAGGTATATTAAAGTGAGTAGAAATGATAATACTTCATTACTAAATTTTGGACTTCAATGCCCCTGCAATCGAGCAAAGAAGAATTTTCGAGAATGGGCTTCCATCCATCGCACCAACGCCAATGGTCCAATCAGAACTAAAGACCCTGTTCGCACCAGATCAAAGCCCACACAGACTGATAATGAAGTCTGAGGGTAATATGTCTCGCAAATCTTAGGCATGAGGGAGAAATTAATAGCAAAACACGCCAAAGTTAATGGCAAAAGTAATTTAAATCTCATTTGAAACATCAAGGCCAAGACGCCGAGCCAAGAAAACCCGTGTAAATAGAGGCTGCGGGTAAAGATAGATGGCTCAACGCAGTTCATATAGTTTTCTACATGCATTTGCCAATGGGTAGTAAACAAAAACACGTAAATTAATATCATTTCCCGGTGTTTAGTGTACAACAAACGAGAGCGACAGGTGGTGAAGAGCAACAATGGAAGCACCGCAGGTATGCTCCACCACGCATGGACACCAGTTGCCTTGGCAACTTTATTAAATGCTGTAGATGGAGCAAATAGAATATATATTGCTGAACCCAGGCATAAGATAAAGCCAAACATATCCATCCGTGTCAAGTTATTGTTGTGCCAAGCTGCAAATGCGGTTTCCAAGCGGTAGTCGTGGAATTGTAAAGTAAAACGATCGCTGGGGATATCTTCGTCAGCTAAACTAACTGCAGCAGAGGATCTGCTGTTAATTTCAAACTCTTCTTCAATAAAGTCGTCGTCGTCGTCATCGTCTTCGGTGTTATCTCCTTCAAGGCCAGGAAGGGGCGGGGGAGCGACGAGCATCTCCGTCACGGTTAAAATATTGATGATGGATTCTCTAGAATTGGTAGCTGCTGTGCCAAGTACAGTTTTTGCAGCTTTTATAGATATTGGTGTGCAGTCACTGCGTTTTTTGAAGCCTACAACTACAGCAATGAGAGTGCTCGAGCTGATTGCAGTCGCCAACGACAAGAAAGCGGTGCAGCCCCATTCTGCTGCAGGCTTCAGGTCGAGAAACCGTGCGACATTACTGCAGGAGATAGTGGGGAATTATCGAATTGTATAGGGGGAGAGCATGGAACATAGAGCAAAGTCTAAAAATAATTCGAAATTTCTAATTGATACTGAAAAATTTTCTTTCTCACCTTGATTCTGCGATTCTCCCGGTGGCGTTTGAACCATGCGCACAGCCTTCAAGAGCTCCATTAGCCCAGACAGATGACCTAGGAAGCAGAGATAATCTCGCAGGCGCAGATGCCACATCAGTTAGCATCCCAGAGGTCACCAGGAGGCTGCTCAAAGGACCCTGTTCCGAGGATAATGCTATTAAGACATACTTGATTTCCTCAGGAAGAACCCTGGACCGGATAAAATTCGAGCTACCCAATAATGATTGAACTAGGGCTGAGTAATCCTCTGGGCTGGAATCGTCGCGGTTCAGCGCCATTATAAAGCTCTCCCACTTATTCCATGAAGGATTCAGGTGTGTAATTCTAAGGAAATCTTTAAAAATGGCCCGACGGAAGGTTCTGTACTGGATATATTAAGCTGCCTTTATTAATCATCTGCTGGAGATGAAACTTTATTTGAAAGCTTTGTACTACATTCCCAAAGCATTGCCACCTTCCTCCATCCATCTTTCAGTCTCTCTTCTCCAGCAATTTTTTTGCATTAAATCAAAGAATCACAAATGAGAATACAACTAATATACCACAACAAAACGGCATATCGAGAAAAAAAACATAAATAAAGCTAAAACGACCAACGGTGGTTTTGCCGTGTCAAATTATCGTTAAACCACACAATCGCTTTCCTCTAAGAGCGCCATAGCCAAGCACAGCCACATGGTCAGCTAACCACGACGCAGCAAAGTTTAATAACAACATTCCCAGCATCTTAAATCTAAATCCTGCCAAAGGGAACGGCACCATACCAGCAAAGGTCTCAGAAACCACACCACCAGGAGAGAAGACAACAAACAATAAAAAGCTCGTTTGTAACACTAATGCAACAAGTAACCATGTATTGGTCCACAAACCACGACGGTGTGGTGGTCCTTTATTGAAAACCAATGCTGTAATCAGGAACTGCCCTAAAGACATGACAAACACACAGCTATTCTCCCAACTCTGGGAACATTCTGGAGAATTTGCAGTCTCTCTGGCAAAGCAATTTGTACCGGTTGCACCTGGTTCAGGGTCAAATCGTACATACCAAGGCTGCTGTGCTAGCATTATCAACGCAGCAAGCTGAAATGTGGCACAAACTACAAACTGAGAGATAACAGGGAACCAGATTCCTGCAGACATCAGTCGCTCGGGAGGGCGTTGAGACGTTAATTTCTTTGCAGGACGAGTGAAACCCATAGTACCAGCAAGCACAGTCGTATACAGCAAATCTTGAATCAGGTACTGATAATTTCCAACAGAGCCTCCGAAGGAATACATTAAATTGACCGCAAAAACTTGGACAAAGGCGTAAACAATAATAAACTTGAAAATTAGGTAGGAGGTGTCTAGAGAGCAACGGCCTTCAGCGACAACAGCAACCATGCATGCAATAGTTTGCCTTTTTGAAGTTAAAGGAGCAGCAACGGACGCTTCCGCTTCACAGAGGGAAACACCCACGTGGGCAGACTTCAAGGCGCCGACGTCGTTAGCACCGTCCCCACAAAAACCAACGTGGTGACCTAACCCTGGTGTTTCTTCTCCATCTAGGCCTACAGTACCTTCACCAAGAAGCTCCATCAATAGACGTTTATCGTCAGGAGACATACGGGCAAAGACACCAGCCCGGTGAAGCGCTAAATCAAGACCACCACCTGCCATGCTGCTACGAAGATAAGTGATGTTCTGTTGGTGGTCGAGGCTGGGTGCTCCTCCTGCTGCTAAAGAAGAAGCGAATGTTGGCGAAGATAACAACGCCTGTTCTTCCGCCTCTAATCCTAATCTTTCAAATCCACGCCCTGTGACAGCAGCTTCCACTTGACTGGTAGCTATCCCTTGCAAAATCGCATCAGCAGCGGCACTGTCTACAGCACTTCCATCCGGCCCAGCCAAGCATAATTTCATACACGTATCTTCAACACGTCCTTCGGAAGATTGCGTATCTAAATATGCCACTGCTTTCCCACGTTGCAACATGCCGCATTGATTAGCGACACTAACAGCAGTACGAGCATGATCTCCCGTTACCATGATGGTACGAATACCAGCAGTTTGTAGCTCTTTTAACACAGCTCCAGTATCTTCTCGTAATGGGTTGATCATAACGGCAAAGCCCATGAAACGAAGACCGCGTTCAAGATCATCTTGAGTTAGACTCTGTACTTCAACTTCATTAACCCCCTCTATCAAGCGGGTTGCTAAACCAAGCACCCTCAAACCTTCCCTAGTATGTTTAGCTAATTCTGTGTCAAAATCAAGAGGCACAGAGGCGGAATCTGCTAATTTTCGCATCATCTCAGGTGATCCTTTCACATGGACGTGTAAACTCCCATCAGGGTGGGCTACAACAACGACATTACGTTGCTTTTCTGAAGAGAATTCAAACCGACGTATAATTGTGTACACACCTCGTAGCCCCACAACACCTCCCGGCGGTGGAGCCACTTTTGTATGGACATGTGCAGTAGTTAACACACCAGGAGAACCTGGGACACGGTGTCGGGGGGAGCCTGTAAGGTTACGAGGAGAGGTCGCATGTAAACCACCAAATTGAATTCCTAGCCCATCGTCCCCGGCGTACCCCTCATCAGCTACAGCAACAATCTCTACAGGAGCACCTGCGCCATCATCGAGCATACTCCAACGAGTAGATTCGAATAACCGCTGGTCTAGAGGGTCGCCGACAAGCTCACCATCGAGTTGAGCGAGGCCATGGCAGGTGGCCAAAATTTCTTGAAAATTGGCTGGGAGTGCCTCGACACCGGGAACTAAATCACTGCATACTGGTTGCTGTGCTGGTGCTACTACTGGCGCCTCTACTTGAAGTATTGATGACTGTGTATTACCATCATCACCGTCATCATCATCATCATCTGCTACAGGTAATACCGCAACCTGCATTGCACTCTCTCCATTACTGTGTATTGGCAAAGGACTGCTCTTGCTATTCCCCCGACTCCCGTTTCCGCTAAAACTTGAATTTGTCTTTAGCTGTCGTTTGACCACAGGCACCACACCCATCAAATCTAATCCAGGCTCAGTCAAAGTTCCAGTCTTATCAAAGCAGATGGTATCAAGATGTCCAGCTGCATTGATAGCAGAGGGGTTGGAAACAAAAATGCCATGCTCGGCAAGACGGGAAACAGCAATGGCTGTCGCCACTGTGAGACACGCTGGCAGAGCTGGAGGCACCGCAACAGTTACTAGATCTAAATAGCGCAGGATAATAAATCCAGCTGGAGCGCCATAGGAAGCTAATGCAACGATATCCCAAATGTAAAACGCCAAACCAAGTGACAACATCACGGCGATAAACAACATCGAATCTTTAGCAAAGCTATCTTTATGCGCTCTAGGGAATAAAATTGATTTCATAAGCTGCCCTTTAGCTGTCCAAAACGCAGTACGGACAACTACTCCTAATGCCATACGTTCTACACCACCAGGACGGACTTGTGCGACTGCTGTACCACCATAGAGAGTACATGATTTACATACATCAGCATCGTAATTTGGTCCATCCACGTCAGGGACATAGGACACTTTACGCACCGGTACAGCTTCTCCAGTCAACATATTCTCATCTACAATTGCTTCACCACGTAGTAATACTAAATCTGCAGGTAAAATGCCGGGATGGACAACGACAACGTCCCCAGGAACCAGCTCGGTGGAATTAAGAGTGGCGGCCGACCCGCCCGGCTGCATAACCTGTACTTCACACGTATAATGCGCTAAAGCAGCTAACCGTTTACGATATCTATACGTTTGGTAGACTGTAGTGAGAATAGAAAACATGGTGATGGCTACAATAATAAGCGAATAGGAATAATATGCTTCTAGACACCAGATTAATACCGAGGCATATTGGAAGACATAGAATGGGTGTATCATCTCTTCCGCTAGTAGTTCTAAAGGAGATTTCACTGGAATACTCAATTCATTTGCTCCGTAGAGAGCATGGCGATCTGCACGTTCCCACTCGTCAGCGGGCCTTTAACCCGACGTGACACAGCAGCGGTATTGAGCTCGTCTACAAAGCCACTAGGAGTAGCTGGTACAGGCAAGAATGTTCCTTGTGAATATGAATATATGTATCTTCCACAGCGATACTCTAGCATGCGATCAAATCCGTCGCCTGTTACTCCAGCTGCGGAATTCATTCCGTCGGTGATGCCGCCGTCAGCATGGACATAAACAGCAGCGCTACTGGCTTGAATATTAATTGAAGCGAACGATGTCATGCGAGATACACGTGTTAGTTCTTGCCTTTTGTCTACTAGTGTGACTAAGACCCATTCAGCTTCTGGCAAAGGGCAGGCAGTTAAAGTCAGCGCCACCTTCATTTTCAGGGACCATTTTGCACACAGGAAGACTACTCCGCCTGATATCAGGCCAAGGATGTAAAATACGAATTGTTTCCATAGCGGCGTAATGAAGCCCTCAAAAGAGGCGATATCCTACAATACAAATGAAGGAAATAAATACAACAAAAATCTGTCTGAACTGCAGTGTCTTCAGATGCGGTGTAAGCTCACGAAGGGTGTCTGGTAACATGCACAACATCCTACTGCATTCACAAACATAATGGTGTCCTGCAATTTCGCAGCTTACCCTGTCGTGTTCTCCAAGCTGCGCTGGCTCGTCGGATTTACCGATTTTGCGGCCAGTGAGACTCTGCAATTCAACAGAATCGGAGGTCGAGGCACCCCTAACCATCCTCCTGTCCTTTAAACAATTTATCTACTGAATAATTGTGAGCTGTTTGTCAAGAAAAGCCCATTTTGCAGCAACATTTGGTAAATTAGTTCAACGAAATTATAACTGAAAATGTAAAATACTCATAGAGCATCTAGGAAGCGCAATATAATACACCATTATTCATTTACTCAGCATGTTGAAGCCAAATTGTTATTTTTAATAATAGGCGTTGCTGAATTGAACTTTTCGATTAAAAGCCAGAAATTTTGAGAAAAATCGAAAAGTTTCAAAGTTTGCAGACCCATTTGTCTACGTCTCGTCGCGGATCAATGTCATAAAATGCAAAATACAAACCTGTTGATTGCATTGCAACTAAGAGAGAAGCGCAAACTGCCTGATACAAGTGTGGATCGATCAATTTCACTTTTGCATAGCTCCAAATAGTTTTCGGTATGGAGTTTTAAGAAACAAAAGCCTTGACATACAGCTAATAATAATATGGACGCTTCAGCTGGTAATCAGGTGCGATTTTTTATTTGCAATGAAATTCCTCTCTTTTTGAATAGGTTTTCCCAACCTCTGTACCCACAAATCAATCTCTAGGCCTCATATGACCAACCACTCACTTACTTCACTCTTCCCAAACTTCCCATGTACAGAACTTCACTGGGTTAGTGCTCGCTGTCAGCTCTTCACTCTTTATCGGAACTAGCTTCATCGTTAAGAAAAAAGGTCTGCGTCGGGCTGGCACGTCAGGTGTCCGTGCAGGTAGTGGTGGATATTCCTACCTTCGAGAGCCACTATGGTGGGCTGGTCTGCTCACCATGGTCGTAGGTGAAGCAGCAAACTTTGCTGCCTACGCATTTGCTCCAGCTATCTTAGTTACCCCACTAGGTGCCCTTAGCATCTTGGTCACAGCTATTCTTGCCCATCTTACGCTAAATGAAAAATTGAATGTTTTCGGTATTATAGGATGCGTGCTGTGCGTGACGGGCTCTTTATCGATAGTTCTACATGCACCGGAAGAAGCGCCGATAACTTCAGTGCTTCATGTATGGGACTTGGCAATGCAGCCAGCATTCTTAATGTATGTTGTAGCAGCACTCGGCGCCATCTATGTTTTAATTTTTAGAGTTCCAGTCGACGTTCAAGCTGGAAACATATTAGTTTACGTGTCAATTTGCTCTATAGTAGGATCTATTAGCGTGATGAGTTGCAAAGCATTAGGAATCGCCTTAAAACTCACTTTAGAAGGCTCAAATCAGTTTATTTTCCCCCAAACATATGCCTTTGTGGCTGTGGTGATCTTCGCCGTTGTCACCCAAATGAATTATTTAAATAAAGCCTTAGATATTTTTAATACTGCTATAGTGACGCCGATATATTATGTGATGTTTACGACATTGACTATCGCAGCATCGATGCTAATGTTCAAAGAAAAACAAACTACAAATGCTATTATCACCGAACTAGCGGGGTTTGTCACTATAGTCTGTGGAACATTCCTGCTTCACGCCACCAAAGATTTAGATATACCTGTAGCTTCGTTAGTAGGGGTAGTTACTGGGATACGTGGACGAGGTGTAAATGATGTAGAAATGTCACGGCCGTTGGTTAACGTAGTGACAGAGCAGCATGGACGAGGTGGTGCTGGTGGCGGTGGCGTTGGTTATAGAAAAGCAGCGAGACAAGAAGATAGCAGTAATGGACTAGGAGGAAGTGTTGCTGCTGGTAGTAGTGGTATCATTAGCAATGGAAGATAAAATAACGACTGTATTACTAATAAATTGTTCGAATGTTCATTTCTATTTAAATTAAACTGATGCTCGCTTTTTTTACTTTGTTGATGTTTAATGTTACTCTGTTGTTTAAACTAGCTACCTTTAATTTTTTAAGGAAGAAAGAGCGCATTTATTTACATTTCTCATGTTTCTTACTACCTAGACTGCGTCTTAAACGCCGCATTTTCGCATCCCATCGCTGGTCTTCTTGATAGGCCGTGATTGCCGCTCGAGGATCCCCGTCTGCGGCAGAAAGATAATACCCAGCTGTTGCAGCATCGATCGCCAGCGTCTTTTGTAGCATTTGTTGCAATAATGCATTCGATTTGTGGTATTTACTAGCGGGAGTTGAAGCAATAGCAGCAGCAGAGGCACTGTCTGAAGAGGCGCTGTCAGTTATAGCAGTGCCGTCGCCAGGAGCACTGACACCGGCAGGGTGTACGACAAACATAGGTCTGTTATGCGCTGCGGAGTGGTACTGAAAAGATACATTGCACCCTTGTAATGTACTTTCATTTTGCACTGCAATAATTTTGAAAAACAATCATTTTTGCAAGGTCAAAAGATGAGATGGAAAGACTCGGGGCCGAAAAGTGGTGTTTATTTTTGAAACCTCGTCTTACCTGGGACAAATATTTCAGTTCTGGAAACTAATGTATGGTCTGAAATGATATTATTAACCCTTCGTAGCGTAGACACGTCTGTTTGATGCTTAAGGGCTATTGAGGAGAGGCTCTCGCCTGAGACAACTGGGTGACCGAGGTAAAAATTGCATAGGCGGCACGTTGAGAAGGCAGTCGGGGAGGGAGGTGAGCCGCCTGCAATTCCACAAATATTCCATCGGAGACAAAATCTGTCCCTTAGGATCGCATCGATAATGGTTTTAAGCCTCGTTCCGAAACAACGGAGCTCAATTAACAAGTTTGTTTCAATCTCTACAGAATCTATAATCTTTTTTAAAACAAAGTCGTCCAGCCGCTCCATTGGTTATGTTGATATTTTAGGCGCCACTCGAATCGAATGGCATTAGCAGGACAGCAGGCAGGGTTCGGAATGGGCTTTTTGGCCAAAATTTTCGACCATCTTTCCTGCCCTCAGGCTGGCAGCTGCAGTCACTGAGTCATCAGAACTGCGGAGCGAGGGCGTCGTCTATTTTGCTCGTACCCCTCCTCCTCATCTTTAATTTTGAAGCGTTGATCTTTTTGTAATTGATCAATTGGCCAGAGAAATAGTTCTATACGTCTCTGTCGAACAATTCTCGACACCGACTAGGTCTTGCAATCTTTTACGACATCAAATGAAGCAAAATCTTGAAGATGAGGGCTTCAAGCCGAACAATAAGACAGGTAAATAACCATTGACATAATCATCTATCGAACAAGTATCCGGTTCGGGTTTGCCACGTTGCCCTTCAAACTTCAATCTTTTTCTCTCTGTTCCTTTGGCCCCTTTTTTAACCTTTGACGTCTCTCTGGCTCCAGCACTGCCAAGGAGATCTCCTCAAAACGTAGCTCTCCCTAACCTGTAATTGTTTATTATCTTTTCAGGAACTATGTGGACCGCGTCAATGCACATTTTCTGTGCTGTGGTTGGTGCTGGTGTCCTCGCTCTCCCCTCCTCCGTCGCATGGATCGGTTGGGGCGCAGGTCCTTTATTGATTTTGGTATTTTATTTAATCATCCTGATGTCAAGCCAAATGCTTGCTGATTGCTATCAAACCAGAGGAGAAGACGGTCAAATATACGAACATGCCCGTTATCACCACGCCGTTCGACACTTGCTTGGTAAAAAATCCTCCATTGCTGTCTCTGTCTTTCAACTGTTAAACATCTTCTTAACCTGCATCGCTTATACCATTACCGGAGCAGGTGCAGCTCAAGCTATTGCACAGATGTCATGCAGCAACCCGAACCCAGATGACTGTACTTTAAGTAAATCTAACGGAGGTTTATGGATTTTGACTCTATCATTTGGCGCTGTAGAGTTGATTTTAAGTCAAGTAAAGAATCTTGAAGATGCATGGTGGGTATCAACTATCGGCACAGTAGGGAGTTTACTTTATGCATTTATAGCATTAATAATCTCGTTGGTTCATGTGAGTAATGGCCTTGGTAGTGCCGGTGGAATTCCTGTTGGCTACACAGTCTATGGTGGCACCGTAGTCACCACGGCTGACAAGGTCTTTGGTGTCTTAAATGCTTTAGGATCTATAGGATTTGCATATAATTTCGCATTAATTCTCCTTGAGATTCAAGATACCTTGCGCCAGCCACCAAAATCCAGCATTACGATGAAAAAATCGTGTAATATGGCGATTACGACATCTTTTGTGTTGTATATTACTGTAGCCTGCGCCGGGTATGCTGCAGAAGGTGATGACGTGGCGCCTATGATTTTGGAATCGTTTGATGGGCCTGAATGGGCGCTAATTATAGCTAATGTTGCGGTATTAGCTCATATGATTACAGCGTACCAAGTGTTTGGTCAGGCGGTGTTTAACACAATTGAGTCGCATTTCAAGTGGTGGCAGATTAAAAAGGCCGCGAAGAGAGCTGCTGCCGCTGCTAGCTCTACTGTGACTCCTCAACCGACACCTGCTCTTTTCACTGATGGGGCCGAAAAAGGAACTCCTGTTGCTGCTGCTGCGGCTGTTGTAGCCCCCTCTAGTGCACCCGCATTGCTTGCAAGTCCCTTTGACGCCGCTAGTGCAGCTGGAGAGGCTCCTTCTCACCACTACCACGACACATCCACTACTAAAATGATGGGATTCAACCATGTTAAACTTGAGCCCTTGCCTGAACGCCTTTCCAGCTTACTGTCTGGCCAGGTCTCTGTAATGGACCCCCACTTGTCATCGGTTATTGAGCATCTCCACAGCTTTGAGGCGGAAATCAAGACTCAAATGGCCCCTGGTGGAGGTTTACGTCCTCGAATTTCCATGTACGCTGCAGACACTGGGTTTGCCAACGAAGAGGTACCCTTGAACGATGAACACTACTATTTACCTCTTTGGCAAAGAATTGTCCTAAGGAGCGCCTATGTTTTGCTCATTACTCTGATTGCCAGTATCATGCCCTTCTTTGGGGCTATGGCTGGCCTTGTAGGTGCGGTGACGTTCTTCCCTCTTGCTGTGTACTTCCCCTTTGCGCTTTACAGAAAGGTCAAGGGTGATGAAATCTCTCCGGCGTTCTCAAAGTTTTTGTGGGTAATTTGGGGGGTGCTTTTTGCTGTGGCTGTATCGGCTACTGTGGGTAGTGTACGGTCCATTATTGTCAGCTGGAGCACCTTTAAAATCTTTGGAACTTAAACTTAAGTACTAAGAATGAATTTATTGTGGCAAACCAGATTTCTTTTCTTTCTTTACCCACTTTTCTTAAAAACAGCCGTCGGGTGGTGCTACCTGAAATTTTTACGAGGTCCATCAAAGTCTTTCAAACAGAAACTAGGCATTTAAGCTTTCTGTTTCTTTGTTTGTGATATTTTCAATGTAACAAGTAATTCAATGTATGTAATTCACGAAAAGTAAAATAAAAGAACCCCAACAGGGTAACTTGAGGGATCGTGAGAAGCCACTACGGCGGCTTCAGGCCACCCCTATGTAAGAGATTAAGAAAAAGGTTAGCCTATCCCAGTAGGCAAAATGAAATTAGTACCGAGTTGCTTCTTTAGATAATGACAGTAGAGATTAATTTAGAGTTGTAATTATAGGTATGTGTTTGAATAGACTTGAGGAAAGAGTTGACGGCTGAGTCGGTTAGGTCGCAGTCCGTTTTGAGAAAGGTTTGGAGGGAGAGGGTGACGCATCCTGAGTGCGTGAAGGCAATGGGGTAGAGCTTTGGCCTCCAACCACGACGATTTAATATGGTGAAATTTTTCAACCCTGCTAGCAGCGCTGCCCACTTGTTGGGTGAAATGAAACTTGGCGCCTTGGAGGCATGACAAAACCCTACGTGCTGCTGCTTAGGGGAAGTTTATAAACAATTCAAGAAACATAGTACTATGTCACTCATAGAGTACATCTCAGGAGCGATAGAGACGTTGGGATATCTAGCGCGTTTGGTTTCGATCTAAACTAAAATTTAAAACTGATCGCAATGTTGATTAAAACATTGGCAAATTATTGCCCGTGCAATGGCAACATGCCAATTCATAATTTTACAAGTCTTCACTTGCTGCACACATTCCCCAGGGTTTATTCCCGCCGTGCAGCTTTCAACAATAATGGCGGTGTGAGCGGCAGCAGCAACGACAACACCACTAACATTACAAATTCCTTTCTACGCAATCCAGCTATCGCACAGCGCGAGGCTGTACGTCAATTCTACCTAAGTACATGCCCCGAAGAGCAGCTCGAAGTCATTAAAACCTCAATAGAGTATCTAGACCCACCAACGTCTTTACATATGTGCTGCCATCTTGCAGATTTGAGTTTAAAGGGACAATTAGAGGGCGATGTCGCTTCTCAAGACGCTGTTCTACACGCAATATATAATACTTTGAGTAATTACTTACCATCGTTACCTTCCCAGAGTATTGGAACTATTCTTTGGAGCATGGCCAGCGTTCAGCAAAATGCTGATAGCCAAACTCTCTCCTATACTAACGGAAGTAACTGGAAAGCAGAAGCGATAGAAAAAGTGGCTTTATTAGAAGGCAATTGTGGAAAAGTAGCCACTTACAATACTAAAGAGCTAGTTAATATATTATTCTCAGTAGGTGCACTACAAGGACCACAGACCCCTTCCAAAGCCGTGGTTATTTATTCAACTGAACTGATGGAACAGTTGGCAGCAAGGATGGATTCGACACCATACGTTAAAGGATCTCTTTCTCCAAGTGATTTCACAGATTTGGTTTCTGTCTGCGCTAGAATGTTTGTTAGAAAAGAAGAAGAAGAAGAGAGTGTTGCCAATAAGAGCAAAATGGTCCCGCCAGCAGCACTTCAGCTAATGGATCTGGTCGCAGGAGAGGTTCGTCGGCAACTTGCTAACCGCGCAAGCTCCCGTGCTGCATTCCTCCCACGAGAACTAACCCGTTTTTTGACAAGTTTTGCTTCGCTAGAGATAAAAGATAATGCCAACGTCGATGGATTATTCGATGTTATTAGCGGCTTTGTTGTGAATAGAATTCGATCGAAGCACCTAAACGCAGTAACTAAACCTGATGATCTCGCTGCAGTACTCGCTGCATATGCTAAACAGCAGCATAGGTCGGTCTCTGTGCCAGAGTTGCTGACAACGATAGGGGCACAGCTAAGAGTAAATGCTGCACAAATGCAAGAACGATACACGGCTGAAAAACAAAGAGCAGGAGTAGCAGCTGAGACAAGCGCACATAACCCTGTAGAAGGTTCAAAGCCACTAGAAGGAGGTCCACCTGACCTTAGATGCTCTTTTCCTACGCTACTTTCCATCCTAGAAAGCCACAAAGACCTTGGTTTCTCTCCAGACCCTCTAACACTCACAGCCCTCCTTCCAGGAATTCAGCGGGGTCTTGGAGGCATCAACCCGGTACCTGCACAGGATGTGGTGCAATTATTAGAATTATTTGTTGTGTTTAGATTTAATCCTGGCCCAAAAATGCTAGAATTACTTGTAGCAAGGATGGAAGACTTGTCAGACATAAGTCGGTACAGCCAAAAGGGCTGTACTACTGCGACTGTACAGGCTGCTCATGCTCTAGTTGCTGCTCTATCTAAAACACATATTCCATTGTAAATTAAATCTTACTACTTTACAATCGTAATACAACTTTATTTATCAAGAGAAAAGAAATTAACTACCTCTGAAATTCGATTGTATCTTCTACCCTTTGATCACTGCAATTGGCCTCAACTTCACCGCTTTTTTACTCACCCCCGCAGCATGGCATGTCTCCACTACTTCACACACATCTTTATAACTTTCCGGTGCTTCTTCCATTACTAATTTAGGCGAAGCAACACGAATAGCAATCCCTTTGGCTTTTAATGCATCTAATACTTGTTGATAATCTAATTTACTACGGGAAGAATTACGGGATCGGGCCCTACCAGCCCCGTGACATGTAGAACCGAATGTGTCCTTCATACCCTGCTCTGTTCCCGTCAGCACATAACTACACGTACCCATGGTACCTCCAATCAATACCGGCTGTCCTGTTAACTGATAATCAACAGGAATCAACGGGTGGTGTGGGGGAAAGGCTCGTGTAGAACCTTTCCTATGGACTAGCAAAGTTTTCATTTTGCCGTCGACCATGTGATCCTCTACTTTTGCTATATTGTGGCTGACATCATACACAACGTGCATATCTAAATCATCAGGGGTAGAATTAAACACTTTAGCAAACGCTTGTCTGCATAAAAAGGTCATTGAGGATCGATTGACCCAGGCATAATTGGCGGCACACGCCATCGCAGTCAAATAATCTTGTCCCTCTGGAGAGTCTATTCTCGCACAAGCAAGCTGCCTGTCATTCACATGGATACCATCACGAGCCATAGCTTTCTCCATGGCCACTAACGAATCAGTGGCGACTTGATGCCCCAGGCCACGAGAGCCAGAATGGATCATAATGCAGACTTGCCCAACTTGATCGATGCCCATTTTTCTCGCTGCAATGGGGTCATATACCTCTTCCACTACTTGAATTTCAGCGTAATGGTTGCCTGCGCCTAAAGTACCCATTTGAGGGAGGCCACGCTTCTTTGCACGGGCAGATACTTTCTCAGGATTCGCAGTAAGCATTCTGCCATATTCTTCACAGTGTTCTTTGTCTTCTGCCCAGCTATAGCCTTCCCTTAAAGACCAATCCATCCCCATTGCAAGGGCTTCTTCTAAATCCTTTGCAGTGGTTGGGATGATTCCTTGAGATCCTACGCCTACAGGGATGTGATCAAAGAGAGCTTGAGCTAGCTGTTCTTTTACTGGTTGGACGTCTTCTTCTTTTAGGTTGGTTCGGAGCAGGCGAACACCGCAATTAATGTCGAAACCAACGCCTCCAGGGGATACAATGGCTTCTGGGTTGGACATATCGAAGGCAGCGACGTTCCCAATGGCGAAACCGTAGCCACTATGGACATCAGGCAGTGCTACAGAGTGCTGTAAGAAAGAAAAAAAGGCAGTAGAACTTATTTGCTGTTATATACATGAAGTACTTTAAACTGATAATGGTGGAACACAGATACATTTGCCACAGTATTTGATGTGTAATGCAAATTACCATATAGAGATGTGAAAAACGTACCGATACTACACCAGGGAGGGCAGCTACGTTTGCAATTTGCTTCACCGCTGGAAGGAAACCGCCGTGATCACCTCGTTGGCAGGCTGCCTGTAATTCTTCAAACAGCAAACCTTGAAGTCTATCGTTGACATATACAATCCCAGGAACATTCATGCCAGGTACAAAGCCTGGGTTAATGCGGTAGTGGTAGGGACTGAGCTGTTCAATAAATTGCCGCTCCTGTCGGGGAATGAAAATTTGAGAGATGAGTTAATTACAAGAAATTCATCAAGCATGACGCCATTTGGAAATTTAAGCATACGATTTACCTCTTCATATGTCCGAACAACCATTTTCTGTATATGTGAAGGCCCGTTTTAAATAAGATTAACACAGCCAAAAGAGATGCTGGTGATGCCAACTTGAACTCAAAAAATCAATGATACCTTCGTCTATTTTTGCTATCTAAATTTCTCAAGTATTGCTTATATTGTATATTAACAATTCGTTGTTCAATCTGAATTATCGTAACGAAGGCCAACTTGGAGTACAAAGCATGTCTAAAATTTCAACGCAGAACAGTAACACCCAATGATCCTGAGTTCTGCGCAGCTAACCCCATTTTAAATTGTGCATAATACGAACCTACAGGGTTCACACGACATGCGGTGGTGGCGATGAATTAACTTAATATTTCAAATGGAGAACTCGAATTACTGAAGACATTTCTCACTTTTCCTATCGCAATGCGCGTGGGCAACAATGAGCCGTTCCACATTAACTGCCGCCATACAAAGTAAGCTACATGTCGTGGTGATTTTGACGCACCTTCCTATCCGCGTATACCGCTTCATCCTTTGATTTAGTCGCTTATTCCCTTTATTTTATTACAGACGTAGCATCTGCTACTGCATAGAAGGCACTCCCCCAGGATTAAGAGACCCTTCTGCTGCAAAAGAATACAGTGAGAACGCCAAGCGACTCAATGAATTCTGGCAACGGCCTGCAGAAGCATTGTTTTACAATACCGATGCTGTGGATGTTATTGTCCCTCGTCTACTACGGCGTGAACGCATACCTGCATCTCCTCCGGAAGTGCCAGCAGGCCCTTCGTTATCCCAACAATTGGAAGAAGCGCAGGGAAAAGCACAGCATGCTGCTATGATGGCTGCAAGTTTAGCTGCTCGAGGCGGTTTACTCTATAGACCTCCTCCAGGAATTGATATAAAAGACTTTCTAAAGCAAATAGTGATGCAGGACCAAACAAAACTAGAAGAAGCTGTCGATCAAGTACTTAGAAACCGGTCTGCGATCGCAAGGGCTACAGCAGCGGTAGGAAAAACAGCAGCAGCAGCAGAGAGAGAAATGAAAGCGCCAGTCAACGACACAATACTAATACCTCAGCAGCAGCACCACCACATAATAACAGCAACTACTCAAGTCCCCCAGCACTTGTCGATGAGATTCCCACAAGAATTTCGGCGAGGACCGAGAAGAAGAGCCCCTTTAAAAGCCTGGAGGCTCACGCTAGCGCACCACACCCCCAATCTCATCGGTAAATTGATTCAAATATTAGTTAAATCACCCAAAGAATGGCATCCTGCACTAGTGTCCGGGTTAAATCCGGTCGATGGCAATGCTCTACTTGTATTTGAATCAGACATGCAGCGAGTGGTCCACTTGAAAAGTTTAATAGAAAACGATGAAGTAGCGTGGTTGAATAAAGAAACCGCTGACGAACAGAACAGTGGTGCTGGTGGCGGTGCTGGTTCTTCTAAGAAGAAACGAGGGGCTGCGATAATGAAAGCTTCTGCGCATAGTAAATACCAAAGGATATCGCCAATTACGTCCTCAGTTGATGGCGGAGATAGCATCGATATTGCTGCTGGTACTGCTGGTACTATTTGTGGTGGTGCAGGTATGAGTGGCGGCGGTGGGTATAGTGGTATTGGCGCAACAGGTGCTGCTGCTGCAGTAGGCGTTTCAGCGGTAGATACTAAAGAAACCGCAGCGACAGCATCGGCATCAGCAGGAATGGAAGAGGATGAAGAACAATTAGTTCTCGCAAGGTTGAAAGGTGTGACCAAAAGACAGAGGGCAGTCGCTGCCAAGAAAGTAGCCAATGCCAAGACGAGCCCTGATTCGAAAATACGTGATACTGAAGCTGTAGTAGGAGCTCGGGCTGTAGAAAGATCTGGTTCTGGTGCTGATGCTGCCTTTCCCGGCATCAGACACGACCAACAGCAGCAACAAACATCTTTACCTCTTCCTCCTGGTTTCATCCCTGTGGATAGAGACGCTAATGTACCAATAAATAATCATGCCTCAATTCCAATAGCAAATGCAGCAAGCTACGAAGCCATTATCCAACAACAGCAACAATACCACCAGCAGGTACAACAACAACAGCAATCCATTCTTTCAAATGTTAGTGCAGGGACAGCGTCCCTGGTAATGCCTCATATTTTCCAGCTTGGAGATGGAATTATGAGAGGAAAGGCTATTCAATTAACAATTAGTGATACTAAATTGGCTGCACTTGTGCTTAAATTAGATAAAGAGAAGCAATCTATGCTGATTGTTGTGCAAGGGCGCCCTGTTATGCTTAAAGCTGAAGACGAAGGGATCAAATACCAGCTGGCGTTTATTTGAAGTTTAGATAAATAGCCAAAAAGAAAGGTAGAGAAGAATAATATTAATCCGCTATTTCAATTAATAACTATCATATATTTTAAATTTATTTGTACTAATATCTGTTACATCAACATGTAGAAGCAAAAAACACCAATCAAAAGAGAATAAAGTAGAAAGAAAAAGAAACAACAGAGCGGCAAAACCACTGCCAACACGTCATCTATCAATCTGATAAAGAAACCCATATCTTATATAGATCTACTTGAGATTAAGAGATACCGTCTCAGTAACAGGATTGAAAGAGAAAATATCGCTATTCTGCTCGATAATCTTCTTAAATTTAGGAGATCTTGGGGGGCGCTTCACGCTCGATCCAAGTACCGATAATTTGCATGGCCCATTTTTCTGTAAAAATGACTTCAACTCTGCTGCAAATTCTGTATGATCTCCAGCAGGAGATTCTCCATTTGATGTGATTACTTTCGCGGGGGCAGTGGCAGGGGCCTTTGCTACATCTGCAGCCTTGGCTTTTTTAGCTGGCTGGGGTGTCTGTGCTGCCGCAGCTGCTTGCTTTCGCTTTGCACTCTTCGCAGGAGGTGCTTCCTCCTCCTCCTCTTCAGAACCCTCCTCCATTTCTTCATCAGCCTCACTATCTTCTTCTTCTTCTTCAGAACTATCATCCTCTGCTTCTTCTTCTTCTTCTTCTTCATCAGAGCTGCTGCCTTCGCTCGCCTCGTCTTGAATAAGCTGATTGTTTCTTTTCTTCTTCTCTAAAGGCACAGCGCGAGGTGGTTCTTCATCGTCACTGCTCTCTTCATCCTCATCGTCATCTTCTTCATCAAATGATCCACGAGGTGCCTTTCTATACAGCCTTAAACCATCTTCTTCGCCGTTTCCAAATTCATCATCGACCTCTCCTAAGCCAACAATAGCCACTGTTCTATAGCCCGTAAGGTGGACTTCTGACTCTCCAGTGTGGCTAATTGTGACATCGTCGCATGCGATGGTGATGTCCATGCTGAATTGGGTGCAATTTTCTCTGTCCAGAGTGCCTACAGCAAACTTGCCATCTGTAATTGCGTGGCCGCCGACAGGAAAAATGAAATTAATATTGATGAATGGAGACATGGTTCTCGTGATTTTGTCAGCACGTGAAAGATCTTACCTCCATTCTCAATGAAAATGGTGTGTGGGCCCTTGGCAGGCTTTGGACCGAGAGCGACTTGAGTGAAATGGATCGTCTCAAGTTCATCATCATCAAAATCAGCAGCGATAGTTACGCTTTTCCCTACAAAGTCACAAATTCATAATTTGAGTTAGTAATTGGCTTGCGATTTTGCTTGATGGCAACGTAATTAAAAAGGGTTCAGCCGCAATCATTTCTTGTTCAAGATGCAGAAAGGAAGACATACCAGAAGGAATTAGCTTGCCTATGAAGGTGACCTGGGCGTCCATATCTAGGCAGATGCATCAATATACAGCAGTAACAATTTAAGTGCACCCTTAACGAGATGTGGCGCACTTTATTGCCAAAATTGGAGAAACGAGCGAAGCAGGTCACGCCAACTATGAAAGCTGAAGGGATCCAATCTGGTTGTGCTTCTTCATTTACTAACTCTTAGCAGCACTTAGAAGCCCTTGATTTGAAGTGGGGGGCGCACCTTCAAATCTTCTTAGATCATTTTGTTAAAATTGATTGATTTTCAGGTTTTAAAAAAATCGATAAACTAGCCCTTGCAGTCATGATAAAATTCGTATTGATGGTCAACAAGCAGGGCCAAACTCGGCTTGCGAAATACACGGATAATACCTTGACAAATGAAGAACGGCAAGTGCTCGAAGCTGAGATCGTTCGGAAATGCTTGACTCGAGCGGACAAGCAGTGCAACTTTGTAGAACACCGTAGCTTTAAGATTGTATACAGGAGGTATGCGTCTTTATTTTTCCTAGTGGGCGTTGATGAAAATGAGAACGAGCTTGCGGTGCTAGAGTTTATACATTGCATGGTCGAGACGATGGACAAGTGGTTTGGCAATGTGTGCGAATTAGATATTATGTTTAATATAGAAACGGTAAGGGCTACGAATAGATACCTGCTGATGCTTAGTATCCTTATCCAGTTAAATGCGCTTACGATTTGTTATCTGAAGAATAAACCAAATGTTCTTCACCGCCCGCCTTTATTACCAGTTTATTACCAACTTGTTTCTTTTCACCCTACGCAGGCTCATTTTATTTTGGATGAAATGATTAGCAATGGATTTATCGTAGAAACTAGTAAAGCAGCAATCCTAGCACCAGTTGAGCTTCTAGATAAAGCTACATGATACAACTTTGTTACTAGAAATACCCGACATCTCTTTCTTTCTTCTTTTTGTCCATTCTTCTAAGGCTTTTACTTGTACTCTGTATTACATATGTATTATACATGTAAACTTTCTAAACCAATCATCTACGCCCCGCTTAACTTACAGGGGCTCCATTAACCATGCCTTCCCTTCTTCTTTTACAAATCTCTTCAGCCCAGCTCTGTCCGATCTCTGTTCTCCATTTGCCAGCAGTAGAGTCAAAAAATTCTTGAAGCTCGCTGCCCTGTGCAGATTCATACTCACTCGCTTGTAAAATCATTTCAATCTGTAGGTCGAAAATGAAAGAAAAGGAACAAGAATGAGTTACTATCTGGGGATGTTATTAACGGGTAACAAAAAAAAAACCTTACCTTGTCAAAGTCTTTTACCAATTGTGCTTCATTTGTCTCCCCCTGTTCATACTCTAACCACAACGCCTCCAAATCATCTGCAGCCATGCAATCCCCTAATGTTTTCTTTAATTCAGCCAATGCTGCTGATTCCATTTTATATTTTTCGTCGTCTGTGATTCCACATACTGGTGTTATGTCACCGGCGATGCCTGTAATTAAATGAAATTTATATGTAATCACGACATCGTAGATTATTGGATACAGTCAGAGACATTGCTTAATTGCTTCATTGTTAGCAATACACGTTAAAAAAAAAAAAAAAATTGAAAATATTAAAATATATAAAAGCAACAACGTACTCTCTGCAATATCGTGGACGATGGCTAGTTTCATACAGTGTGCGTAATCATAGCTCGTGCCTTGGACTAAGAGGGACATGACTCCCATACGGTACATGTGATCTGCTATGCTCTCAGGGTTTTTAACGCCGCGCTTCACCCAGCCTGTGCGAGGGGTTGTCTGCAAAAAACAAAAATGGGGCGGACGTGGTTGGGGCGGTAGAGACTAAGGTTCCGAAGTTCTCTGTAAGTTATTCAAGCTGGCATGGTTAATTATGGAAATTAAAAACTACCTTGAGCTTTTCTATAATGTTGAGAAAGTTTATCGCTTGTTGCGGACTAGGAATAGCATTGTTTGAGGTTGCCATTGCTGCTGTTCTGATCCGAACAAGATGAGGATTTGTCCGAGGTTTAATGCAAATCCGTCCAGGCCAAAGAACCATACGCACTTTTTGAAAGTTCTTGCTTTTTAGATCATTTGAAATGCCCTTAATAAGCTGCAGGGAGGCCTATAAAGCTCCAAGTGCTTGGTGGAAGGCCAGCAAGTTTGAAAACTCAAAAGGCTGTGCCACTCAGTCCTGCTTTTATTGCCCAAAACCCATTAATTATCAAAGATGAATGTCACCTCCATCCAAAATGGGGGTGGCTTGGTGGCTGCAACGCAGGAGCTGGAAGCAAGTGTTGCTCAAAATGGCCAAAACCAGGAAGTGATCCTAACTTTAGGACAAAATTGCTGTGCTGAAATACACAGATACTTTGAGATATATCCTTGTACTGTTCCGGTGAAAGCTGTTTTGGATGCCATTTTGGTTTTAAAGAGAGCACTATCCTCCATTGCTGCAAGAGCAACAACTGCTGAACAAAAGCTCTCAACTTTGGATCACCAGTTCTGGCATGTGTCACTATTTCCAACTTTGAAATCATGCTGTTTCGATGAAAAGTACGTCCTTTGTGGTATATTTCAAAATCAAGCTTTATTATTTTCATCTTCCTCACTCCTCCCCGCTACCCGCCTACTCACGGACAAAAATCGTGTCTTAAATTTTGCAGATGGCACCTAGCATTTATTCAAAATGAAACAGACCTAGGACACCCTCTACATGCATCATTTCAAGCTGCCGTGCGGGACATTTTTAAAGAGCAGCTCATTCTGTTCATCTCCAATGGCATAGCCTCGCAAACTCCCGAAGCTGGAGGCCTCTGCTTGGTGACCCCTCTTCACTTCTTCCTGGACCTAGCATCAACAGCTGCAGAGCTGATTGGGTGGAGAGATCCTCATGTAGAAACTGCACCGTACCTTCGCAATTATGGGCTGGTGAATATTTTGTGGTTGGGGGTTACTAAATGCTGGAGTGCTGTTCCAATCCAGCTGCACCTCTCTCTTACCGACCAGAAGCAGCAAGCTAATGCAGATCTAAGTGCAAATTTAGTGATTACACGCCTGCTAGATTATCTACACAAAGATTTCTCTACTATATGCAATAAAAGATTGACGGCAGACGTCAATCTGATTCCATTTTGGACGGTGCAAATTTCAAAAATTCTGGCAGCCTACCCTGAAACTGCACCGATCGTCTGGAAAAAATTAAAGGATTGGATTTCAACTGCGCGTGCTGAAGTAGCCAAAATAGAAATTGCAGAAGATTATCATGGAGCAGCAGTAATAGCCACACCTGGTACAGATTTTATACGTGCTGTCCATCAGGGTTCTTTCTGGGTGCGCCTAGCTCGCCTTACTCGACATGCTTTAAGTTCAATGCCTGCAGACTTAAGAATAGCATGCATCGAAGAATTACGACACGAGCTGCATTCATTTAGGACGTCTTCTGGCGGTGGTTTGTCAACAAATGCCACCGCTCAATTTGTTTTTGCAACAGTTATAGATTTGGTTGGACAAGCAGGAAGCATGCCGCCAAATTCTCGCAGCGACTATATGCCTTTATTTAAAGAAGCTATGCTGTGCGTACCTGGTGCATGCTTTGCCCCCGCTTTAGCCACCTGTAAATCAAGGGATACTACAGCAGATTCTCTCCTAGTTTTCGTGCTTTCTTTAGCTTCTGCCGCAGTGGCAGAAGAGAGGACCGACAAAACACAGCAGGCTTGGGAAGAGTGTCAAGTTGTTTTAATGGAAAGTTCTATGACCCCACACCCATATATGCTCAGTATAATGAGTACGATATGGAGTTCTGTCATGTATGTCTCGGAGGGTCCAACGACAAAACATTTCGTGGCAGCAATGCATGAGCTGTTATCCTCGGCTGCCGCCACGGAAGCAGCCGCAGCAGCTGCAGAAGGTGTGTTCAAGCCCAATTCCCCCACATCCCATCAATTAACGCATTTGCTTGGAGTTTTCCTTGCTTCAGTACCTAAAAAGATGGCAGAAAGCTTCTATGAAAGGTTTTTAAAGCTTGATAGCCAACATTGGGCAGCAGCAGATCTGTGTCAACTGGCGGCCTTGTCTGCAGTTCTTAGAGCGACGTCTCTTAGTGACCGAGCTGTGGGGTACAGTACCATTGCAAATCTACTAATAGATATGTGCAAGCACATCACATCGGGCATAATTGCCAACAATCCAGTGGAGAACAAATTTTCATTGGATGGAAAACAACAGTCATTGCCAGCATCTATTCGCTTGTATTTGGCGTGGGCTGTGGACTGCTTGGGCGCTAGTTTAGAGACTGTACAGGCCTATTATTTAGATTACGTAGAAGCGATTATTCCTACTCCTGTAGAAAAAGCAATAACCACAGTAGCGAAAACGTGCATGGCCTTGCTTGCTTTCCCTGATGCTGCTACCGCTCCGTATTTACCTTCTGTTTTGCGTACTCTTCACCTTGCATGGAGGCTCCTTCCTACAGTTATAACTACCTTTGAGTTGGAAACCCTTAAATCCTCTATGGAGCAGTCCCTCCACGCCACCCCTGCTGCAGCGGCTGCTATCGCAGAACTGACCCCGGCCTTATCCACTCAATCAGCCCCTCCAAAATTTCTTTTTGAGACCCTATTAGGTCTCTCTCAAAGCGCCCCTTTACACTTTCTTGGTAGGGAAGCGTACGTCAAGTATGCGAAAGAGTGTGCTGATGATAATGTACTGGGTGCATTGCCCCGACAGTGGCTGGATCCGACAGGAATGAAATTAAGTGAGAAGGGACAACCGGTGATGCAGAGGTATTTATCAAGGATTTGCTGTATTACTAGTGGGATACACTCTACTGCTCCAGGTACACTACACCCTTCATTAGCTGGAGAGGATAATACATTAGATTTAGAGATTAAGAGGGAGGTGGAAAAATTGGCGAGAGAAGCGGGTAGTAAGCTAGTAGCAATGCAAGTCAAGGCCATGGAGGTGTCGACCAAAATGGTTGGTGAGCAGCAGCAGCAGCAGCAGAAGCAGCAGAAGCAGAAGCTCTGCGATACTGCAGTGTTGATTGGACCCGGAATGGGAGCAGCTTCTGGATTGAAATCTGCAGCATTGCATGTGATGGAAGCAGTAGAGAATCTGCAAAAGGTATGGGTGTCTGTAGCAACAAGCTCAGGAGATGATGCTGTCGAGGTGGTGAGAGCAGTGACACAAGCACGAGATGCCTTGACAGCATTGCTGAGTCAATAAAAAATAGTTATATTCTATAAATATTTGTATCTCCATAGACTGCAGCCTTCATCGTGTAACCAAATGAGAAACTTAGATATCAAGCTTGATCAAGTGCAGGGGAAGCGGCTGCCTTGCCTTGCTACCACAACTTAAAGTATAGAAACACCGAGAGCAACCTGTATGCCAATCTATGCTTTTTCTGTAATGCTTCATATGGTATCACGTCCGATCTCGCTACTGAAGAAACAGATTCTTGTCGTTCCGCGTTTGTATCACAATCATAAAATGTCAATTCAGCCAGCAAAGAGGCAGCGATCAGCTTCTGTAGCTGCGACTTCACCTTCTGTAGATATATCTGAATTTGATCAGATTGTACAAGAACTGTCGAGCTATGACCAGCAGCGCGAAATTGTAAGTCCTCTGCAGAACAAGATCATCACACACACCGCCTGGCAGCCGGCATTCTTGTTTCTGCTTCTTTCTATCACCAACACCGCCGCTTTATTCACTGCACCGCCTTGCACCGCCTTTGCGCGTATTCTTGTTTTCTCTAAAGGTTATCAAGCGCAGTCGAGATATTCAAAAACTATCCAAGCAAGCAATTTACTCTTTACACCGAGGTGACGACTTTGATGCAAGCAATAAACTCAAATTAGCTGAAACAGCTGCAGCTGAGCTTGCTCCTTTGATTTCTCAGTCCCCTACATTACGCCACGGCTCGTTTTCAAACTCTATAGAAGAATATGCTGAGGCTGTTATCTTAAGAACGTATTTACAAGACGGCAGAGTCGCTACTAGAGAAGAAGTGCAATTGGCTGAAGTGGAAGAGTACCTAGGCGGTGTATTAGATTTTACTGGAGAACTCAATCGTATTGCAGTTGCTAAGGCGACTGTACGGGATAAAGAAGCAGTACAAAAGGCCCGAGATGTTGTTGAAACGTTGCAAGGTCAGTTTTTGCGCTTTGATTTACGCAACGGTGCTTTGAGAAAGAAGTACGATGCGCTTAAATATACTCTAAAGAAGCTGGAGAATACCTTGTATGAGCTCAGTTTGACAGAGAATGGGTTGGCAAGTAAGCCTGAAGACGTTCCTGATATTGTTGTTGTTGGTGGTGATGAAGACGGTCTTTAAGAATTAAAGTTTATTTTTTATATTTGAACCTGTTCTCAACTGTCAGTGCGCATGTCGATGCAAAGGTAATTACGATAAATCTATTGTATGCTAATGGGACAGGGTACATAGCATGTAGAAACTGGTTAGAAACTGTATGAAAAAAGATGGATATAAACTAAATTAACACGCTTGGCGTCCCAATAAGCAGACAGTACTGATAAAATCACTGCTGCTGCTGCTGCTCGGCTGCATCTGTCGTCTTGCCAAGCCTATGTCCATACCGTTTCCAATATGCATGCGGATTAAACGGTTCAAATCCAGGCGGTAACACCAGCACACTTCCTTTTTCTCTCAACTTCCTCGGCGGCATTTCAAAATTAACAACATCAAGACCATCAACATTTTGATAATCATGCTCAGGACCTGGGTATATCCTCAATTTCCTCGCCATGGATCGTCTTAAATTGTTTTTTGGGAGCATGCCCATCACTGCAGCACGTAGAACCTCGCCAGGTTTGCGTTCATGTTGTTCTTTTGCCGTCCGCTGTTTTAGACCACCGGGGTACCCAGTATGCCATCTGTACACCTTTCTATCCCATTTTCTACCTGTAAATTCTACATCTTGGGCATTAACTACTACAACGACGTCGCCGTCGTCTTTCCATGGGCTAAATGTGGGCTTATCTTTGCCCATCAAGACACGAGCAATTTGTGACGCTAGGCGGCCGACAACTTGGCCCTTGGCATCGACTATTCTAAATCGCAAGCCTTCTATGGATTTGAGACCCTGCAGATTATGATATGTTAGAAGCGTGAGTTAGTGATAACGGTGATAAAAATGAGGGCAAAGAGCAAGCAGCTCATGATACCTTTCGTTGGCTGCCGTAATATCTCGACCAATCAATTGTCAAATAAGAGTGGCCATCTCTGCAATTAAATTAACGATGCTGCGATGCTTACCTTGAATAAAGACATTATATTTTTCTAGATTAGACAAGGATAAAGGGAATTACTGTCTTATTGGCTTTAATTTTGACTCGTTCAGCTAAATTTCATCACTCAAGGATTATCTGCAAGAAGATAAGAGACGCCCGCCTAGTCTAGTGATGGATTTACAATCAGATGGACTAACTTTAAATAAGGACGTACACCGGCCTCTTATTCTAGGCCTGCGAGGACATTGCAAAGCATGCACAATGCGGCATGGGCCAAAATTGGCATGAAAAGAACCGTGCTCCTCTAAGCGGCATTATCAGTAAATAATTCTTAAATCAGAGAACCCATTAAACCCACATATAACCCATATTCTCGGACAACACCAAGCCGCCCGTGCTTTTTTAACTTTGAAAATTGCAAAGATGGCTAATCGTTGCCAATTTGAAAACAGGTAAGCCTTGTAATCTCTATATATATTACCTTGATTATACTACATCAATTCACTTGTACTTGTCTTGATTTAATGTAGTAATGAAGTGGGCGTCTTCGCCAACTTGACAAATGCATATTGCATTATTGCTCTCGGCGCAGCAGAAAACTTCTACAGGTTAGTAATTGACATATAGATGCCATACAATTCGCCATATATTGCATAAACATCATACACCCTTCACAATAAATATCCTCATTTCTAATACCAAATCCCGCTCTTTTTCAAATACTTCTCGCAGTGTCTTTGAAGCTGAGTTGGCAGACCATATCCCTGTTATCAAGACCTCTATCGCCGGAACCCGTTTAGTAGGACGTATGACTGTAGGTAACCGCAACGGTCTCCTCCTTCCCAACACCACAACTGATCAAGAAATGATGCAGATTAGAAATTCTCTACCTGACGAGGTTGTGGTCCAGCGTATAGACGAAAGGCTGTCTGCCCTCGGAAACTGCATCACCTGCAACGATTACGTCGCTCTCATCCACCCAGATCTCGATAAAGAAACTGAAGAGATCATAGCAGATGTTTTAGGCGTCGAAGTCTTTAGACAAACTGTGGCTGGAAATACATTAGTCGGCTCGTATGCCCGTTTTAGCAACCAAGGTGGCTTGGTAGCTCCTGGAACAACAGTGGAGGACTTGGATGAGTTGTCTAGCTTGTTGCAGGTACCTTTGGTTGCTGGTACTATCAATCGTGGTAGCGATGTTGTTGGATCTGGGATGGTAGTCAATGATTGGGCTGCTTTTTGTGGTTTGGACACTACCTCAACTGAATTGTCGGTGGTAGAAAGTGTGTTCAAGTTGAGAGCTCATGATGCGTCTAAGATTGTAGGTGAAATGAGGGCTTCGTTGATTGATAGTATGATTTAAAAGAACTTAAATTAGAATTAGAAATTTTAGATTAATGAAGAGATACGTTTAAATTTAGGAATGGCTTTTTGTAAAAAAATGAAAATTTGAAACTTTAGCAGGAAAAGCATCTAGTGAAATACACAATTGAAAGTATATATATTCATATTGCTGCCTACATATCCGTATTTTTGCTGTCTTCCTTCTCCTCTGATACTTCTTCTGAAGATTCTTGCTTCTTCCCCAGTGCATTAGAAGACCCTTTTGGCGGCTCTAGCCGACTCTTTCTGTGTTCACGCACTGCAGTAAGCAAATCCGCTGTTTGCTTGGCTCTTTCCGAAGCCGAATTTGCTCTTTCTTTCATCGCTTCTTTAATTTCTCGATTTTTCACCCTCTGGCAGGCACTATATATGACGTCATTTACCATTGAACCCGCAATCGGGGCCAGAATATTACCTGTGAGCAAGAAACTAGTGCTCAATGTTGACCATTGTAAAAACTCAACAGTCGCCTCTACAGCAACAATCCACCTCTGTTGAATAACCACCCCTGAACGAAGTCTTTCAAGCAATCCAGCAACCACTTTTTTCTTCTTTTCAAGCTTTGTAGCATCTTCAACTCTTTCTTTTCCATTTTTATCTCCACCTGTAGCAGCACTGCTGTTCCCTTTCTTTCTATCCTCTACAAAGTTTTGCAGCTGCTCCTTCGTAGCATCCAACAGCCGCAGCGGAAATAACTCCTTCTGCACTAATAAACCTACAGCGCCAACTGTCAGGCCAATGCCACCAAGAATTGCGCCCAATTGCGGCGGAGCCAGTTCCAGCCCAGTGCCTGGCAACACTACACTTTCTTCTACACCTGCATAGTACAAATTATCCGTACACCATCGTACTGCCAACACTAGTATGACCCCACGGTATAACATCTCTTCACTTACGTGGACTAAAAACAACAACAAAGCTTCCGAGGGCGGACTAAGGGAGCGCCCAATGTTGCTGACCACTCTACTCATTTGGAGGCTTTGTAACGCGTCTCGTAGAGGGTGTTGATCCACTCGGACTGTCATTTTACGTTCTACATCAACCATATCAGGAAATAGTGGCTGTGGCGGCGGCGGCGGCGGAGGTTGTTCTTGTGGATTACGCTCGGCCCCATTAGTAAGAGTGCTGGTAACAGTCTTGGTGTCTGTATCAACGGCCATAGAGCTTTCAGTATCCAGGCTTATCACAGCATTAAGCAATGATTCAGTTGTAGAAGCGATGGTGGAGGTGGTAGCATTGTCATCTGCGCTTTGCTCATTTTCATTTGCTGCAGTAGGAGCTAAAGCGGCGGTGGTGCCGGTCCGAGTGTCCAAAATTTTTATACTTCCACCCACTTGAAGTTTTTCAGCGACATCTCGTGGCATCTTTAGCTTCATTGTACGGGTAGTGCGTTCAGGCTCCCAATTAGGTAGCAAGATGATCATATCCATTAAAGATGGCACAATCGCTAAAGCACAACCAATAGCAATTGCTTCGGAGTCAAACCGGAAAGTGCCCCAAGGATCAATATGTGCCCAATACCCCAAGGCGACTGCAATGCTACCGCGCACAGCAGGGTATTGGACTATGAGACTAAGGAGAAGGTTGAGCTCTCGGCGTTTGGGATCGTTTTCTTCTGGTGATGGTGGTGGCGTCCCGCCATTGCCTCCCTGGGCAGAAGGTATCAAAAATCGTTTATGAGGAAGTCTATGGCTCGCATTGCTGCCGACATGCGTTACTCCTAAGGATGGTGTCCTGTATTTCACCCTTAGAGGGCTTTTATTGCAAACATGTGAAGTAGATGGATGTTCAACAATTCGATTTTGGAACGAGGAAGATATCGTCCTCTGCCGGACAGCGGCGCCAGCAGAATGCACCATTTTATAAATTACGCCAGGAAAAAATGGTTAAAGGTTTCAATTGTTGAATGCACGTCTTATCCAATGACTGGCTGGGCTGGTTTTGCAGCCATTTTGGCGCTCAATCAAAATTCAAGGTTCAAAAAATTTAAACTTATGTAAAGGCCTAAGAATGACCAAAAGAATCCCATATTGACGCATTGGAGTCAAGGCCAGAATTGAAATGGCTGGAAAAAGAAGTCTAAAGTTCATCCCGCAACTTCGGCAGCAGTTAGGCTCACCTACCGTCCCTGAAAGGCCCTGTTCCCTCAAAATTAATTTGAAACTAACTCTTACAAAGGCAGTATCACACATCAAAACTTTTCAACCAATATGCTATTCACTGGCACTTCTGCTTGTACTACGAGTCCTCTCAGCTCTTTCATCTTCTGTCCTCTTTCTTCGACTGACCAACGACGCCTCTCTGAGGTAAAGCTTATATTGACTTTTTCGCTCTGGCGAACACGTGGGGCACTCGCACGTATTTTCACAAGGGCACCACCCACCCTGAGATGAGTCATACCCACAGCCACAGCCTCCTTGGCAGCTCTCGCAGTTCACCAAGGGAGGTGGGTCAAATTTTGGTGGTGGGTCCTCCTCGAGTTCATCTTGCAATAAATCCATCTTCAGCTCTGTTGTCAACCTCTCGCTACTCTCAACCTTGTTAATAATGTAGTAAATGAGTATAATAAGGTTTCATGGAGCATAATATGGCGATTTATTCCAAGACAAGGCCGGAAAACACCTGGGTGCTCTGACGTCAGCATGCTTTGCAATTTCCTGCCTTGACCAGGCAGCTGTCTTTTGTCTGCTGGAAACGAGGTCGCTGCAGGACCTCTAAAAGGTAAGCCTAAGCCTCAACAGTATCGATTTGAAGTTCTTCTTCTCTGTCTTGTGTCCCATCCTTCTCCCCTCTTCATATCTCTGTCTTTTTATGAGACATGCATCTTTGGTCCATTGTTGTTGTCTCCTGGAGGGTCGGAGCCACCCAGAAAGAAATCCCGCTTGGCAGCCTTTTCCCCTCAAACATAGTACCTGATATCTATCTATATTTACATCAAGACAGAATGTTTGTTAAAGTCAGCTATTTTAATCATATTGCTGTCGTAGAGCCATCTCCGCTTCAGATTTCCAATGGCTATGACTAGATTGCCCTTTCCCCCGCTGTTCCTTTTCTTTATCCTTTCTTTCTTGTCTTTTCCTCGGTAATTGCGCACCACCTACCCCTTTTCCAAGAAACTCTTCGACACACATTGCTTTACTGGACCTCGTATTCCCTCGATCTCTTCTCTCCTCTCTCTGTGATGGGCCACCGAGCATTGCTCCTTGAGCAGCACTGACAACAGGAGGAAGCTGTTGCGCTTTAAATCCACCATCAACGGCTTTAAATCGCTTTGCTGCTGCAGAGATAACTTTCGCCTGGGGCTGATCATCTTCAGCTGAACCTTTTGATTTTGGTGCCATGCGGGATATATCCCAGGATAACGGGGCTTCATTATTGCGCCGAGGTAATTCCTGGATTTGCCGGGTTGCCTCAGGATCTAGAAAAGCAGGAGGACCTTCTACAGCTGTGAATGCAGCGTCTACGGATGGTAATGTAATTGTTGGGGCTATACTCGCATTGTGGTCGTGGAGTTTGTCTGCAGCTTCACGAGCTCGGTAAGCAGCACTATCCTTGCTGCAGATTTTTAATTAAATACATTTTAGGAGTTCATAATAATAATAATAAGATAGAATGCCTGAAAACTTCAAGATACACAAATACGACTAAGATTCTGTCACACTTACTTATCGTTATCAATAGATTCATCTGAAGAAGTGCTGCTGCTGCCGGTGGATCTTGGCGGTGGCGGTGCTTTTCTAGGAGGGCCAGCTGCAAACGGGAAGCGAAATGGATCAGCCTAATACGAAGATTAAAACAAAGACAATGTAGCAAGAAATAATCTTAAATAAAATCCCAACTAAAATTTAAACTGACCATTCCACAGATCTAATTGATCATCCTCATCGGGCACAGCTGCTGGTTCTGGGGCGATGGCGACCATTAAAATTCAGTTTTCTTATACCGTACAAATAAATAATTATGTGATAAATAGAGAATACTGCCTGCTAACAAGGCTGAAAAGAAAAACAAAGGAGCCTCTCCCCCACGCCGCAGGGCGGCCCCATGCCTTGACAGCTCAGCCCAAACTGCCTCCAAAACCTTTACTTTTGAGAAATCGTATATCTTACAACTTTAGTCTATGCCACAAACATTAAGAAGAACATCACGGCCATCATTATAATACCGAAAACTTTTAACACAAGCCAGCGGTTTGATGATATTGTATTTAAATATTTAAGCAGCTGAGCCTGGCCTGCTTCTACATTCGTCAACGTATCATCCACATTCTCATCAATTCTGACCGCCATTTCGCCTTGTTCATGCACCATATGCGCTAATTGCTGGAAAATATTGCCTAACTCAACTATTGTGGACTCTACTTGATGCAACGCCTCTTGCCGACTTGTAAGATAAGTATCCTGCTGTGCGACCATTAGTTGCTGCTGCTGCATCGATGATGAAGACATTTGCTGTTGTCCAGCACCACCTGGAAGGAGAGGCGTATGCTCCCCATCTAAAGAAGCACCACCGCCTTGCTGCAGCCCTCCACGCACACCCAGAGGATTTCTAGCATTCGCTGGCAAGAATGAAGCCCCTGGCTGGGTAAAAAGAGGTTGTCGTTGATCAGGAGTCGATGTAAACAACGATTTGCGTTCTTGGTGTACTTTCAGATTATCTGTTCGAAGCGTTAATACGTCTTTAAACTCCTTTGTTGCATCTTTAAGACGGGTTCGCAGATTGTCTATAACTGTATTTGAATGATCTGCGCTTTGTTTATTCCCTCCACCAGCAGAAAATGTCAATAAATCTGAGATCGCTTGATTTAATGCTTGGATGTCTTGTTTAACTATTGTTGCTAGTTCATTAATCTCTTCAGCCGGGTCGTCAAACATGGATGTCTGTTTGGCAAGTTGGGCAAGTTTTTGGAGCTTTGTAGATGTGCTATGGATTCCCATACCAATCTTTGAAGCTCTTTTGGCAAATTCAGATTGATTTCCTGAGGTGGAAGGGCCTGCAAGATTAATTTTAGGCGAAAAAGAGGGAGTGAGAAGGGAGGGTGTTGCGAATAGCGGTGATCACATGATCTTGAACATAATAATTGCAGAACAAGTCCTGCAGGTTTTATAAGCGTGGCTGGTGATTTGCCTGTAGCCACATACCGCCATTTGCAACTGTACTGGGGCCTGGGGCTGGCAATCCTGGCTGTTGCTGCTGCAGTCTAGTAACAATTTGTTGAAACTCTAAAGTTCTGTCACGAACACTAGCAGGCCCTGAGGCCCTTGGCGGATACATGGCGGTTTCTAATAGGCGTGCTACTTATGAAATGGGGCCTTGCAGCAATCCTTAGCTTATATAAAACACTCTTAAAAACTGAGAAAAAGAAACTTTCTCAGTTTGGTGTCATTGCTTTTAATTAAATGAGGTTAACCCATTGCCCATGAAGTAAAAACACCATCACATTGATTATTTCTTTGCAGCGTTGAATGCGAGACTGTGCAAGCTAGGCAGCAATTTACCTTGGAATTTGAAGTTTGATTATCGAGGGAAAAAAGTGTTGTTACAAGAAGCCTAGCAAAGAAAACCATGGTCAGTAAAGAAAGAATGCAGCTAAATACTCTAAAATGAAGATTGCAATCGCGGACTGTGCCTCGGGGCTTCCAAACGTCGAATGTGATGGAACTAATTATGTTCAACCTCTTTTGCAGGAGCAACTGGTGCTCGACCTAACAAACCCTTCGACCAAAGAGACAGCTCTTTTAGAGCTTAGTAAGAAACGCGAGTCTTTTCCGGAACTTGCTCCATTTTTATGGCATAGTTTTGGAACCATGGCAGCGCTCCTGCAGGAGATTGTTTCAATCTACCCAATGTTGCAGCCCCCATCACTCACAGCGCATGCATCGAACCGCGTATGCAATGCATTAGCTCTCCTTCAGTGCGTCGCATCGCATCCAGAGACACGCAGTCTCTTTTTGCAAGGTAATCAATAATTCTCCTTGCTACCGCTTGACAGCTTTGGTGTCTTTAACACACTACTTACAATCTCTCTTGCTTTCTACATGCAGCACACATCCCTTTGTTCTTATACCCATTCTTAAACACCGTCAGCAAGACCCGCCCATTCGAATACCTCCGCTTAACTTCTTTGGGTGTCATTGGTGCCTTGGTCAAAGTAGATGACACCGAGGTTATCAATTTCCTTCTTTCCACCGAAATCATCCCCTTATGTTTACGCACCATGGAAACCGGCAGCGAGTTGTCTAAGACTGTCGCTACATTCATCGTACAAAAGATATTACTCGATCAAGCAGGCCTGGCTTATATTTGCGCCACTGCTGAAAGATTTTTCGCTGTTGGGGCAGTGTTGTCCTCAATGGTTACCGGATTAGCGGAACAACCTTCTGTTAGGTTATTAAAGCACATCGTTCGGTGTTATCTGAGGTTATCAGACAATCCAAGAGCTCGTGAAGCATTACGTCAGTGTTTACCAGACCCATTACGTAATCCTCAATTCACAGCTTGTTTGAAGGATGATTTGACAACTCGGAGGTGGCTGGCGCAGTTGTTGATTAATGTGGGGCATGTACAAGAGGCTGCAGCACTTGGGACGGATGTGGTGGCACCGACGCCACCGGTGCAGGCTTAAGGCAGAGAGTGATTAGGTTAGAACCAGCGATAAGAAAGGAAGTGGATATTGATACCGCTGAATAGATCTTTTCATAATTTTGTATAGAGAGACACAGTATATTTTTTACTATTTTTTCTCTAACAATGCATCACTTGCACAATGTATTACAAGCAGCACCTTCAAAAATTTCAATGACAGAGGAAAACGAAAAGAAAATGAATTAATAAAAAAACAGACACGGTTGCAAACAGAACAGTTTTGAGATTGAGAAAATATGTATTATCATTTGCGAGACATCTTTCTAAACGGTGATATTCTCGATAGGATGTGTCTTATTGATACGCTTCATAATACCAGCGATGACCTTATTAGGTCCAATTTCATAAGACTGTTCAAGGCCACGATCCAATAGAGTTTGAACAGTGTTTTCCCATAGAACGGGGGAGGTTACTTGACGAGCAAGAATCTCTTTAATAATCTCAGGATCAGAGTGAGGGAGCGCATCAACATTTGAAATAACAGGGATACGGGGTGAAGAGATAGTGGTAGCAGCTAAAGCTTCTTGAAGCTTCTCAACAGCGGGTTGCATATATGCAGTGTGAAAAGCACCGGCGACAGCTAAACGAACTGTCATACGAGCCTTGAAATCAGGCTTAGCAATGCGTTCAACAACCTCACATCCTTCAATTCCACCGGAAACAGCGTAGTTTCCATTGCAGAGGAAATTGGCAATACGGACCCCCTTTTCTTCACCAACTTCAGCGGTGGCGGCAGCACAGAGCTCGGCAACTTTATCAGAGGAAAGGCCAATAACAGAGACCATGCCTGAAGGCTTGGCATCAGCAGCAGCTTGCATGCTTTCACCACGGAGTTTTACAAGACGGACGCCATCTTCAAAAGATAAAGCTCCAGCGTAGGCAAGGGCAGTATACTCACCAAGAGAAAGACCACACGCAACGTTGGCCTTGGCAGCAGCTTCCTCACCCTGTTCAGCCTTGAGTTTCTCAATAGCAGCCAAACTGGCGACGTAGATAGCAGGCTGACTGATAGCAGTGGAATCGAGCTTCTCTTTAGGGCCTTCGCCGCACATTTTTAAAAGATCATAGCCCAAGATTTCAGAGGCACGATCAAAAAGTTCCTTGGCAGCGGGAACCTGAGCAGCTACCTCCTGGGCCATGCCCACAGTTTGAGCACCTTGTCCAGGAAAGAAGAAAGCTACCTTGGGCACATAGTCGTCAAATTTGGTATCAGAAGCGGGCTGCAAGTAGGAAAATTGAGGAAGAGCGGCATCCGGTAAGTGATCAAATGCGTTGAAAGATGGCTAAAATTGTTGATGCATTGGAAAACTGGCTATTGATTTGTCCATCAACTAAATATACGGTATCTAATAATGCCCGAAAATAGCAGATAGTATAAAAGATGAAAAAAACTTACTCTAGCGGAAGCATGGATATTTACACGACGAACGGTGTTGCGGCGGATTGCCACTCTGCAAATGCGTCAAAGACAAATAAAAAGTTACTAATAGTTCATTTAACGGCCCCATCATAGCACATTGTCAGATTGCAGGTCTAGATTGCAACTTACCCGATCTTTGATTGTAAAATAGGAGCTCTGAGAGTAATTCTAGACATCTTTGTTAGTCTTCCTTGATTCTATTGAGTAAAATATTAATCCACAATGGTGGCGATGGCGATTTTTACTACCGACAGAATGAGCTGAGTACGTGCTGCATCAACAACTTTGAATCTCATCGGGACGAGCATCCCAAGTTGGTAGCTCCGAAACAAATCCGCTTTTATTTTTGATGCTCCTATTTTACGCTTTAGTGCCAAAACATGGTACTCTACTCTGTTCCCATTACATTTAAATGAAAATTAAGTCAAACGTAGCCGGGGCTCAAGATCAGTATTTTTGCCACCGCCGCCAGTGACGGTCAATGATTGCAACGCCTCTCCTAGCCTCTCCATCGCTCGTTCATACATGGAACCCTGCCAGTACGCTTTTTTACACCCCAAACACACCCAAAACTCGTTCACTCGTTCTAGTACCCCAACCGGAATACCGTGTTCCTCTGCCGTCAATTGATTTGCCGGCACAGGAGTCTCTCCAAATTCCCCATTACAGCGCGCACACCTTGATAGCAACGCAGTCTGCATCACAGGCAATCTAAATATCTCGACAATTTCCTCTAACTGCCCTCGTTTATTCTCTGTTTTCACAAAGTAGGCTTGATCTGATAGATTCCTTCTCATGAAAATCGCATCCCTTGTGAGAATGACTCTCCCTTCTATTTCAGCTCGTTCGACCAACTGACGGTGTACAATATGCCTCTCTGTCTTTGATACGCATTCTACAGCTTCTGCATTGAAGCCCCAGAGCCTTAATTGCCGAGCAAGGCCTTGCAGCATCACATCTGCGAGGAAGAGTGGCGTGGAAATTATCTCCTTCTCTGAATCCATCCACGGTACCGTTTGTGGGAAGGCAGAAAATTCAAGCATTGCTGTTTTTTTATTCTTCATCTTCTTCCCTTTTAACGGTGGTGATAAAGGATCATACACCAGATCATGCTGAAACAGACCTCCTGTTCTTTGAATTTTTTTTCTTCCTTGGTGTTGGTTTCTTCCGGTAAGCTCCCACCGCTCCCCCCAATCTTTGGCTGCCACGTCTAGTTTAGTTTGGCAAAGCTTTATTAAGTTTATTGAATTCATGGTGCTGTTTTCAACTGGTATTTTTTCAATATTTTCATCTAGTTCCTCTTGTCTCTGATGCCAGCAATGCATAAAATAGCTAAGAAGGGCAACCAGACATGCAGCATCGCTTGCAGCGTACCGTAGCTGTTCTGCTGTCAATGGCCTAGCCCCCCAGTCACTACACTGCTGTGATTTATCTAACGGGTGACCTAAATTTGCGTTTACAACCCCACTAAGCCCACCTCCTTCTCCGCATGAATGAACTCCAGGGCAATGAAGCTGCTGATAAAGATGGCCATGCAAAGAAGCAATATCTATAATGGGCTCTATAATAGCCACAGAAGCGCCAATTTCACTGGATTTAAGGGCCATATCTAGTGCAAATACATCTGATTTGAAAGAGTACCCAACTTTTAAGATATTCGTATCAGTAAATAGGCTTCGTAGAACTTTAGAAGTGGCGGTGGCGTCAAGGGCGAGCAAGTCCTGTCGAAAATGAAAGAAGCTGAAGGCTTAGATTTGATGGTGTTGCTGGTTTAAAAAATGGATAATCAAATAAAGCTACGGATTAACGTACCAGGACGAGAACAACGAGCCCTTGAGATGGTTCCCAGCACGCAAGTTGCAAGACCGTTGAGGTCGGTCGGTGGCCTGTGTCCCTTGGAGGCCATTCACAATCAATCCCCACTAAGAGAGCCTTGGAGACGATGGCAGATGCATTTTCTAACTCTTTGTCCGTAGAGATGAGCAATGGAGCTTCTGCTTCAGCAATATGCCAATATTTATGATCATCCTGTGATTCGCATTTCTGTGACATTGCTGTAAAGGAAAGCGTATCTTAGCATATCCCCGCGATATTTACGGTTATAATTTAACTTTTTGAAGTTAATTACAGGGTAGATAGAGTTAACATTTACGGAATTGTCCTGGAGTTTGTCCACCTTACGAAAACTGCCAGTGGGCGGAGGCGCCCACAACTGTTCCTAATTTTATTAATTTCTTACATTCTGACTTCTTAAAACTTGATCATAATCTGTCCAGCATCACCCTGTACCGGAGGCGGTACTTCAAATCTCAACTCGCACATTTCTTCAGAATATTTAAACTCCACCGCTTTCTCACCGACCACCACTTTCAAAGGCGTCTTTCCAGATACATAAACCAAAAATTGACCCCACCCTCTCACTTCCATTGCAAACGCACTCTTTCCAACTGGTTCTCCACGTAAAATAGCCCCACCTGCGTTCATCATGCTAATTAATCCAATTGGGGCCACTTGAATAATTTTTTCACCGCCAGCATCATCACCGTACCTCCCAGCCGCAAGAACTTCACATACAGGGGAAACGACAAAAAGATCAAATCCACCGTTTCCTTTCAATTTTCTCTCCCACTCTTCTTCTAATTCCATCACTTTAAGCTGTTTTAATGCGTCACTGTAGACAACAAACTTTCCAGAAGAATGTGGTATTTGAAAACCAAGCCCATGGACATCAGCAGGCTTGATTTTAGCTACTAAAGCTGGAGGATTTGTATCGTGAGCGAAATAATTCCTACGTTTGATATTCCATGAAGCTCCCTGCACGTTAAACGCTGCTATCATCCCGGTCACTGCATTTAAATTGAAAAGTTTCAACACCGTCTTTTGATCCCGACTAATATCTTTAAATAAACAATCTAGAGTAGGTCGACCAGGATATTTCGCACGTAATATACTGCCATCAGGAAGCACCAATCGCCTTAAAAGATCAAATCCATGCTCTCCCGGCCTATCGCTGACATATACTAATCCTCCCGAGACGGCCCGCGCAGCGGCATGCAGCTCGGCAGCGTCATGGACAGAATGCATCATGTCCCAGTCGACGTGGCAAATAGGCGCAATCATAAGCGACGTAAACGCAGCATTAGCTATATGGGCTATATGAGAGGCCTTTAATGTGGGATAAAAGTCTTCTCCAACTCTGGCAATCGTGCTATTTTTTAAATTATAAATTGTTTCCATATCACAGCACATGCTATTCAATTGTAGATTGCCAGGAAGATGCATTGCTACACTGTCTTCTAAAGACTCGTGGAATCGGCGCGCTATAGCAGCGTAGCCACCAGAATTCCAGCCAAACATACTTATAGTGCCCTGAACATCCACTTTAACGCCATCGACACCACTTTCTTTTAAATAAGAATGCAGGGCAGCATGGAAAGCACGGGGGCGGCGAGGGATACCAACTCCAACCACTGCAGGGTGTACCCACCGCATAGAGGCGTCTACTTCTAGTGTACCAGGGGAAGGGCGTGGGAACATGATTTCAGGGTCAAATGCAGCAACTTCTTCTGCCCCTGGCATCAACCCGCTCCAATACCCCGTCAATGCTTGCCACACGAGAACATACTTTAAGCCACATCGTTGCTTTAACTCGGCGATAACTTGACCAAAATTATCACTTTGGCTTTCTAAAGGGGCGTCTTCTGAAGTAGAGTCAATGTGCGAAAACTTCCCATTCGCTTTGACTGAGAGCAGACGGCGGCTGTGTGAAGAGGCGGCAGCATAGAAACGAAGGAGTGGTGTACGAAATGGACCAGTTGCCATGGCTGTGAAGACTTCTATTGCAGTGGAGTCGGAGTGGGAGCCTTCCAGAGCTTTGGAAAGTCTTCTCATGGCTGCTGCTTCGATTCTGCTACGGACGGAGGAGAGGGCATTCCAAGTTAATCTAAACCAGCGATGAGGTAAGCCGAGCAAAGGGTTTAAATTACCATGAATTGCATTATGGACACTACTTGTGATATCATAAAAACTAGAAGAGAGTGATCCACGTTGCTGTTGGTCTTCCTCTTCTTTCACTTTCTCAATTGCACGCAACGGGGCTGTGATTTGCAGATCTTGAAAAATTGCATCTGCACTAGCTCTTCTTGAACGCACCTGAGCCAACGAAAAATCTCGCATAGAAGCAGCTAGACCCATGGAAGAAGAAGGTCTTCCCATTTTTTCTTTTTCTTTTTGAAAGTCTGCGTCCAGTTCTGTGTTTTGCCACCCGTCGTCGATGATGCACCACTGAGCAGGACAGCCCCCCGCTGCCAATTGATTCAAACCAGATTGTAAACCAGCAGGGTTGACTTCCGTATACATGGCATCCCAAGAACACCACCCAAAGGAATCTAAAATAGCAGGCTGTTCCTTTAAATTGCGTGCTTGAGCAGTGCCCGAAAATCGAGCAGCACCGAGGACACCCTTCTCAATAAGCTCGTAAGGGTCCAATCCAGCGGTGCAGTAGATGGCGTTCGAGACAGTAGTGGTCTTCACAGCGTCATCACCGCTCTCTATACGAACAACCATGCTTGAAGAAGTATCGGCGCTGGTAGTTTGGGTTGATATAGCGGAAGAAGGGGGCCTTAAACTGCAACGAAACCCACTTTGGGTGTCGATCAACGGCAACAGAATTGCATATTCTTTAAAAGATTCTCTTTCTTTTTTTTCGTTATTCAACTCTAATAAAAGCAGCTGTGTTTCTACAGGGATTTCTGCAATGCTTTTACCCCACACAGGCAGCATCCAATATAATTTTGCTCGAGCAAGGGCCAGGAAATTAGAACACCTGAGCTCTCCAACTGCAGCATCCAATAATGACGCTGGCGAGCCTGGTAGGTCAAAGCCTAATACAAGGCCGTCGATATCGGTTCCCTCGTAAGACGCCGTCGTTGCATACTTTGATAGATCTGTAAGAATGGGAACTCCAGACGAGGTTGTCAAAACTCGTCTACTGAGCTTTACAGAAAGGTCAGAAAAAGTATTTTTAGTTTCTGCCGAGCGCTTGGTGGGTGAAGAAGAAAAACCCTCCAAGGCTGCCTGCACTTCTGCTTGCACAGCACCGTTGGTATTTTGCACTATATTTTTCATTAGATTATGAATATTCAACCAACAAGGTCACAAAAACTTAAATATTCGAGGAGGAATAGGTGGTCGCGAATTGGGACCAAGAGGAGTCAGCATTTCACATTCGTAATACCTTCCGTCTGCCAGCTGCCGATAGACTCCGCATGCATGGCGTGCATTTCCTGCCAAACAAAACTATGTACATAGAGCACTAGGCAATTTACAACGTCTTTTACTTACAACTATGTATACCAAAGCAACTGTCGATAATAAATTAAACTCTATAAATAACAACGATTTTTTAAAATCTTTTTCATCTCTGTTTACTACTGAGGCAAAGGCTTCAAAACTCCATCTTGCAAATCATATTGTGCCATACATACATAATCAGCCACTTCTTGTCCATTTCCTTGCTGCGTAGCATGTGTCAGTTCATCTGCACAAGAAGGAAAGGCCACAACACATCTTCTCTCAACTCCCTTTAAGGACAACCTCGGCTCTTCAACACTCGACATAAAGACCTGTTTCTTCTGCGAATGCAAAAATACAAGCGCCAAAGGGGTATCATCTGGACTCAATAAGCGAATAAACCGTCCAAAGGGTTTATCGTGTCCATTGACGTCGCGCTCAGCCCACAAGGCAGCTACTTGAGCGACCCGTGGAGCGGACTCGCCAGGCATGGAGCTGAGCTCAACGTGAGAACCAACCTGAATTCGTTGATTATTAAATATCACAGCATCGTAATACCTTCTCCCAGCAGGTGTAGACCCTTGAGGAGGAGCAATTGGGTCTCCAATCCAGGTGAAAGAACCGGGTTCAGGGGAAGCCGCCGTGGCGGCAGTCACAGCGGTGGTGGCAGCGGTTGTAATAGCTGCAGGAGGAGCAGAAGCAACCTGGGGAGAAGGTTTCCTACGCTGTGGTGGAGGTACACGAGGCTCTTCAGCTACATTCGCGTCAGAATTGTGGCGACGGGATCGACGAGCAGCAGCAGTGCTTGCCCCTCCTGCATACTCTGCAGCGACACCTCCTGCTCCCTCAGTGTGGCCTTGAACAAACTCCACTGAAGGAGACGGCTCAGGGATAGCATCGTGTTGCTCTTCCAACGCTACTTCTTCGTCCATATCTTCCTGTCCAGGTGAAGAGGGTGCAGGAGTAGTAGACGCAGGGCGTTTCCTTCCAGCAGGGCTTTTCCGCTTTGAGGAGTTCGGAGGCGCAACGTCACCAGGCAGTTTGCCATCTAGCATTGCACGAATAGCCCAATCACGTTTGTGGCAAGGTATATGCAGTCTACGCGCGAGTCGTTCTAGGGCAGCACGGTCTTTCTCATTAACGTCATCATCTGCACGTGAGCACACAAAAAAACAGAAGACTATTTTGTAAGACGGGAAGAAAGAAAACAACAAAATAAATCTAAAAGTTTGTGTGTAAAGAGGAACTCTTCATAAATTTTAAACTTCAAAACAAATAAACGCACCAATAATAACGAGATCACACGAAGGTTCATAATCTTTACTAGATTCTTTGGGCGCAGCGGTCATTTGCGCCCCAGCATGCTGCAGTAACTGCGCTATGCTTTGCGCCAGACTCTTCTTGCCAGACACTTTCAAATGCACCCTTAATCCAGCAAAGACCGGTCCAGGTGCTGGATCCGCTTCAGCCAGCAGCTGATATTTAGCAGTCCATGGAGCACGCTTCTTCGTTTTTTCGCAGACCTTCAACCAGTCTGGAGAGATTACAGGAAGGCCTTTAATAGCTGCGTAGATGCATTTTGCTCTACGAGCGTTTCTATCTGCAATCACGGCATCGACTTGAGGGAGCGCTGAAGGAGAGCGAAGGTCCACAGATAAACGACGGTTCAAAGAAGAATTATACGCTGCTGCTGTTCCAGCAGGGGTTGGAGGAGGTAGGTCGGAGAGAACACGGCCACCAAGTGAAGTTATTAACTCTTCGATGACGCCCTTGGCCTCGGTGCCTTCACCACAGCCTCCTGAAACCAAGAAACACATGCCGTGAAGAGGACCTGATGCAGTGGTAGCACCGATAGATCCTATATGAGCAGGAATGGGAAGTGTAGATACAGCGTGTTTGGTTCTTGTAGCAGCTGGTCCAGGGGCAGGAGGAGGCAATGCAGAAAGTCGGCGTCTCGCTACGGGAGCAGGAGCCAAAGCCTCGATAGGTTTGCTAGTTGTTGCTGCCTTCGCCCTGCATCTAGCACAGCCATTTTTCGACCACCTGCATTTAGGACACCCATAAGTAACACCAGCTGGAGGTGGGCTTAAACGAGCTCTACTGCCACCACCACCGCCACTGCTACTTCGAGTCTGTTGTAATTTCTTTACAGCAACCTCTTTAGCAGATCTTTTAGGACGCGGAGAAGACACAGGAGATGTGACCTTATCCGCGCTTTGCTTGCGCTTTGTTCCAGTCGACAGCCATCGTTCTTTAATAGTTTGGTCTTCACTATCGGCTGGCCCGGGTCCAGGCGTTGTTGTCGCTGCTTGCCGTGTTCCACTACTGCGACGTCCAAGGTCTTCGTTGCCATCTCGGTTATGTTTAATATCCCTTTTTTGGCGTTTCGAGCTAGTTCCTGCAGCGAGACCGCCAACAACAGTAGGAGCTTCAGCTTTTTTGTGTTCAGCTTCTTGTTTCCTCTTTCTCGGAGAAACACGCCGAGCGAGAGCTACAGCTTGAGCTACAGCTTGAGTCGTTGCTTGAACTTCTGCTAGGCCTGCTGTAATTGAAATTTCCATTGAAGAGTACTCAGGAGCTGTCTGAATGATAGGATGAGGTAAACGTGTAATCATAAGACCGTCGATATTTTGTTTAATAGGCCCTGGTTGATAAGGCTGTTGTGGCGCAGCCGCAGCATTTGGAGCAACCGTGGTCGCTGTCGCTGCCTTCTCTGCTGCTGCTGCTGCTGAAGTACGACGGGACGACTTGCGACCACGAGGTGCACGCAATGGTGCTGGGGATTTTTCGCTAGGAGCAACATCTGAAGGGAAATGGAACGGATCTGATGAGTGGTCTTCATCATCAGCAGCAGGAGCCAGGAAAGCTTTCGTTCCTAATCCAGGTGGCTCGAGAGACTTCTTAGCAAGGTTTCCACGTCTAGGACTGATCACACCAGCGCGCTTCTCTTCGTGATCTGCAATAGCTGCAAGAACTCCAGATAAACGACGAGGAGAGGCTCTGCTCTGGCCACCGGCAGCTGCTGCTGTTGGTGCCTTGGTGACCGTCGTAGCTGGTACCGCAGCAGCAGTACCACCATCTGCATGAGCAGTGCTGTCCGTTCCATCCATTTCATAGCAATCTTCGGTGTCGTGAAGACCGCTAAGAAGAGCATGCCTGCGGATAGTACGAGGATTGCCTTCATCAGCTGGAGTGCGTTGATGCTGCTGTTGTCGTTGTTGTTGCTGCTGTTGTTGCATTTTCTGTTCTCTTTCTGGTTGTTTTCTAGTAGGCGCAACTGGCGCAGGGGCTTTCACTACAAGCAACTTCTCTCCAAGACCTAAATCTGTTCTATTTTTAACCATTACTTTGCCTACGTGGGCACGACGAAGCTCAACTTTCTTAGCATTAAGTTTTGGAGCAGCCTTTTGACGTTGCTGCTGGGGTTGTTGTTGCTGCCCTTCGTTTGCTAGTTCTTTCACTTCTGGGACTTTAGCTGCAGGTGCGAATCGGGTGGATTGACGCGGAGCTGGGACAGCAAACCTACTATCTCCACCGGTGCCACCTCCACGAGAAGCAGCATCACCACCACCATCACCACCACCACCGCCCTTGCCAAACAGTTTCAACCCAGAGCCTAATTCCGCCTCCTGCTGTGAAGCAGCTTCATCTAAATCATCAGCTATCATGCCAGTTATTATAAAAGCATCTTTGACTTGTTGAGATCCTATAGGCTGACTTCCATCAGCACCGACATCAATTTCTGTTGCTGCTGCCAGGGGTATATTTAAAAAAGCCCCAGGAGCTGCAGGGCGAACTGCACTCTCCATACCTTCAGTCTGCCGCTGCTGATGCAACTGTTCAGGCTGAGTTTCTGGAACAATGCTACTCTGCAACACGCCAGCAGCAGTAGCGGGCACACCGCCATCATCGGCAGTAGCGGCGGCGTCTTTATGTTTAAACATATCTGAAGGAGTGTTTTGATCACTTGCAGGAAAAGTACCTTTATTAATAGGCAATGGTAGTGATGCATCCGTTTCTGGTAGCGATCCAGCTGGTTGTGGTCCCCACCCTCCAGCCATCCAACCAATGCCTCTTTGAGGATGGATTACTGCTGCTGCCACTGCTGATGCAGGCGATGGCCCTTCAAAGATATTTCCACTTCCGTGGTGATCGCCTAGATGCTTCTCAGACAAAAAACCAGAATTATTCTGCCGTTTTCTTGAATGTACACCAGGTTGAGGAGCAGTGAGATCAGTTTGTAGCGCATGAGGACCATCAGCCGCAGCCGCAGCAGCGTTGCCAGCAGGCTGGCTATTTAATTCAATGTTAACTTCTTGTTTGTCTTCATCCTCTACAATTTCCTCAGCTGCAACCTCATTAGATGGATGTGTTGCGCCAACATCCAATGCAGCAGGACCATCCGTCTCAGGCACTACAGCTGCAGCAGGAGCTACTCCCCTTTCAGTTTCACTCTCGGGTGGAGGCTGTTGCCGTCGGGGGGAATCCTCTACAGCAGCTGCTGCTGCTTGGGTGAGTGCTTGTACTTTAGCCATCAGCTCCTCTTCACTAAACGCTTCCCCTTCTGGATCTTCTTTCTCAGCTTTAAGGTAATATTCTTCATCTTCTTCTGCATCGGCAGCCGCCAAAAGCGCTTCCCTTTTCGCAACCTCCTCTTTGGTACACAAAAACTTAGCAAATTCACTAAATTCAGCTTCATCCAGCTCTATCAAGTGATCCTCAGAGGGATTATGATTAGCATTATCATTGTCGTCATCTAACGAGAACGTCAATCTCTCCAAAAGTGGGAATGCACCTTCCTCACTACTTTCCGCTCTGCAGAAAAAATTAGTGAAGCACCAAACCCAATTAGAACGGACCCCTTCCGATAGTTTACGGGCATCAGCATTTCCAAAGAGGAATCCTGCAGTCACTTCGTGTATCACAGACAGTAGCTTAATTCTTAAATTGCATACATCATCACCAGCCGCTGCTCTGGAATGCCACTCATCCAGAAGATGGAGGATTTCAGCATGCCTGCCGTGGAAACTAGATATTTGCGTCGCTGCATTCGTAGCAGTATATTGCAACCTGTAGTAGCAAGCAGTATACCCACTGGAAAAGTTAGATTACTGTATTCTACACATAATAAAAGCAATAAGAAAAAAAAATAAGAAAAGAGTCTTACGTTGCAAATGGCTCTTCAGAAGAATGAGAACCTAGCCATTGTTCACGAAGCTGATTTTCTATTTTAGCTAGTTGCAGTGCAATATCCACAGGTGTTGACCCACCCTTGTCAGCAGCTTCTGCTGCGTGTGGAGCCGACACGGCTTTCTTCTTCTCTCCTTCCAATGGTGCACTACTGGTCACTATATTTTCTCTATTATGATCGTAATTAGCTTCATCAGTCTCTGGAATGATACCTGCTCGACCATCGTAAACAGGTACTGCACGTTGGTGTTCTCTCTGGCTTTCTTCTTGCTGCGTCACTTGAGCCTTTGCTTGAGTATCTTGCAGCACTTGGGTCTGCAGGAGCATAGCGGGCACAGCAACGCCACTGGCAGGAAGAGAACCTGGTTCATTACCATCTACATCCATAACTTGGGTAGGTTCTAAGAAATAAACCTGAGTTGGGACATTTACAGCAGGGCCAACAGCAGTGGAAGATCGCGGCAGAGATGGGGCCACAGTGGTGGCGGGCAGAGTTTTTGGCAGACTATCTTTACCGTCATTGCCCCTGTCTAGATTTTCAGCAATTGGAGAGGCTTTGCTTCCACGGCTCTTGCGTGCTGAGTCAGGGCTCAAAGTGGGGGCCAATGGGGTGTTTCCAAAATGGGTGATGGGCATTGAAGGTTCTGTCTCGTGATCAGCGCCCAAGGGGCGGTTTGATTGGGCAAAACTAGGACGCATCCCTAGAGTCTCTGGGCCGGTTTCAGCAACGGTTCTAGCAGCTGCGACAAAGCGTCCTTCACCAACGCCCGTGGGACCGTCGATGCTGCCCTCAGCTATCGTGGTCATTTGAATAGAGCCCGTTTCAAAATTCTCTGAAAAAGATTTGCCCGAAAGGATAATTAATCTCTAGTTCCCAGAACGCAGATACAGTCTTTGAGTAAATAACTATTTGCAAAGGGCTATATTTGTAATGATCCGTTTTTATTCTTACCTCTTAGTTTGTTGAGTCTTCATTGCAAAATTTTGAATTAAATCCCCTTCTATTCAATGATCCGCTATGCTCGCGACATTATGTTACTTTAGAAGTGAATGCCAATGCGTAATTAAGTAGTTAAATCGAAGGTTATAAACTTTTCCACTTCTCGACGAAGGCACTGCTGTGCCTGCTGAGCTCTTTTTGCATTTTGTGAGAGCTTTGGCGCTCTGGTCTGCAGACCCTCTATTTCACATTCTTGTACATTGTTGAAATGCTTATTACCTACAATTTTCCATTCTCAATACCTTCAACTACACTCATTTAAAATTTGGACGAAGAAACGCACCAATAACATTCATTTAGGTCCAATCCACAGTTTCAAAGAATATTACGCCTAAAACTTGAAGTTTTTATTATTATATCCTTGAAGGGTGAACCCACGTTCAAAACCCTTCTATACTACCATCTGCAAGCCCCTGTGTCTCTTTTGGAGTATTCTCCCTTCCGATTATTGCATTTCTGTGTGGGAATCTTCCGTACTTTTCAACAATAATTTTATGCCGTTCAGCATACTGAACAAAAAATGCCATCATACCCTTCATTTGATCTGCATCTTCCAAAGATTGTGTCTCTTCTCGGACCTCCTCTGCTAAGCGCACACACTCCTCCTGATCTGCTAAAACTTCACTGTGCATAAACGGGAGGATCGCCCATTGTTTTTGAATGGGAAGTAATTCTTTATACCGGCCAGTTGCCTGCAAAATAGACAAATCTGAGCATTAATTGGCGAGTACTTCAATTTCAATGTAGTTATAAACCAATATGGGAGTCAAATTTTACATACGACGAGGTCTTTAGCCCACGAGAGCACCCGTCCATCGGCCGCATACATTTTTGCCGTTCCTCGGTAAATGTTGCGGCAAAATTGATCGCCAATAATAATGCCTGCAAGCGCGTCGTAAATGTTGCCACCTGTATGCCAATCGTCTAAGTCCCCACGGATGAGGGCTTCAGAATATTCTCCAAACTTTGAGGTAATTTCTTCATCAACAGCAGGGCCGCCTTGGAACCAAATTTTGGAACGATCGGCCCTCGTGTCGGAAGCAGGTGCGGTCTGCCACCCTTCTCCCAACCAATAATCAAGTACTTCTTGTGCTTTTGGGTTGATCTGAAGCGAAGCCATGGCGCGTGTAACGAGGAGGTTGGGTTTCGTCGTTCTCCTGATTCTTAAGAAATGGGTCAGATGTCTTGAAGTCTTCACGAATTGCATTTGAGACCGCTCGAGGGTCTTGAAAAGTTGCAAATATTTGGATCAATGCTCTAGGAAGGCTAGCACGCCTTGTTTATAGCAAAGGATTACCAAATGAGACCCCGGCGGGCTTGATTTTTTCATACATATTTATACCATCGTGAAAAGCCAAGCACCTAATTTTAAATTAAACTAGATGATACCTTGAAAGTACTGCTACTCCAAAGTGTAGGGTTTACCTCCTACAGGGTTGTAGACACCATGCCTCTCGTTTCTGGAATTGGTTTGCCCAAGGCACCACCTGGGCTCCAGAGCACTTCTCGTACAACAAAAACTGCCTTAGAATGCTCAAGTTCAAGCAGAAGTCTTCCGACAATTCCACAGCGGCTAGGCGTGCGTCGTGATAGTCAGGCATCTTTGTCGTCGTCGCCACAAACAAATGGAATTCCTCGTGCGCTTCCAGAGCTACAGCTTCAAGGCCAAAGCGGGGCTGCATCATCCAAATATCCCAATACTAACGAAGCTGATTCCACATCAACTAGTACTAATAATACTGCCGAACCAATATCACCAAACGATCTTGTTGTCACCACATTCCGCTGGCCCTCTCAGCTCCCAGGAAGCACTGTCGCTGTCACTGGCTCTTTCAACAATTGGGGTACTCCACTGCCTCTAGGACGTACCCCCAGTGGCGACTGGGTACGCAGCATAGCTCTCCCTCCAGGCCCAATTCAATTTAAATTTGTCTGCGATGGTCAATACATGTGCAGCCCCTGTGAAGCCGCGGCCAGCAACAGCGCTGGCGGGGCAATAAACAACCAACGCTTAGTGCAGTCTACCTGTGAATTTACCTGGCCGAGTGGCGCATTAGGTGGGCGTGAAATCATGGTTGCTGGGGATTGGAGTGGTTGGGGAGAGCTTCTTCCACTAGCACATGACAACAACACGGGCGTCCACAGCCTGCAATGTTGTTTACCTCCAGGAGCGTACGCTTACCAGTTTTTAGTTGACGGAAAATGGAAATTGCGACCTGATTTAGATTCTGTACACACTCCAGATGGCCATTTTGCTAATACAATGGAAGTGCAGCTTCCTCCAGCATTTCGGATTTTTTACAGCACCGGATGGGCCAATGCAAGTTTAAATGTACGTGGATTAGATAAAGAAGGAAAACCATTGACTGAAGAGTGGATGAAAGTAGATTTACACGATACAGCTAGCAGAGGGCATTTAGGAATAACGGGAAGACGCTGGAAAGTGGCCAAAATTGCCGCATCCGGTGAGAATGCCCCGGCCGCCCTTGAATTTTATCCTGTCAGTGGAGAAGGCGTTGAAGATCGCCCTTTTGGTGGTGGGACAGAGAGCGCCTATATATGCCCACGACCTGGTGGGTTTAAGCTTCGTAGTGGGAAATTAAGGCCATTTATGCGTGCGTCAAAACCTCCAGTAATGTTGGTTAGTGATCTCGACGGGACTCTAGTTGGAGATGGTGCAGACGCAGACCAAAAAACATCAGATTTCGGTGCATATTGGGAAGATAACGCTGCATTAGTTGGATCTGTCCTTGTATACAACACTGGTCGCTCCTTAGGGCAGTTTCAGGGCTTATTGGAAGCTAAAGGTGGGGCACTGCCAGTACCAGATGCTTTGATTACTGCTGTAGGCACGAAAATCTTTCTTTTAGACCGGGAAGGTGGCACACGAGGTACAGCAAGTGGTCTTTCATGGCAAGAGGATACACAATGGGCGGGAATTCTAAGTGGTGGCTGGAACTTGGAAATTGTTCGCGCAGCCGGGGCGGAAGCAATTACCCTGGTTCCCGAAAATACAGCACACTGGTTGGACGATGGAAGTGAACATCCTCACCGAATTGCACTTAGTGTACGTGCTGATTTGGTTCCTACTGTCACAGAATCTGTGAAAAATGCTACAAAATTGCAAGGCGTTCGGGTTCAGATTATTATTTCTGGAGCTGCGGACTGGCGGTACGTTGATGTGGTCAGCACACAAGGTGGAAAGTTAGCTGCATTAGAATATGTACGTGCATTATTTGGTATTGCCGCTGAACAGTGTGTCGCTGCCGGGGATAGTGGCAATGATGCCTTGATGCTTGGCGGTGCAAACCCGGCGGTGGTTGTGGGGAACGCACAAGATGAGTTGTTAGAATGGGTAATGAAGCAACCACAGGATGGCAGGTTGGTTGTTTCGGATCAAGAGATGGCACATGGTGTACTTGAAGGCATGGGCCGATTAGGATTGTACTAAACAAAATGATATATAGAATAAAAGAATAGTATTTCGACTTTTGTACAAAAGTAAAGAATTGTTTGTTTGTTATTCTACTAATGATGCGTTTTGATACTTAGTTGATTACATACATTACGAAAATAGCATTGTTGATAGTTCAATGCGAAATAAAAGAAGATGGATTATTTTATTTTACAAAACAAGTAATAAAACGAGAATAGAGCAAAACAGGAAAAAAAGTCCCGTCGTCAAATATATAAATTATTTTTTCAAGTGCTCTTCAAGGAAGGCAAAGACACGTTCCCATGCCAAATCAGGCGCAGAGCTTGGAGGATGAGGGAACCCCATATGCTCACGCTTGGCGATACCTTCCTCACCAGGATTAAGGAAAGCATGGCCGCATTCTTCATAAATGTACGCAACGGCTGATCCACCGGCAGCGTTGATCTTTTCTGCCATGGTGCGCACAGTATCGGCATCGGAAAAGCCCTTCATCTGGTCTAGGGCGCCAGTGTGAAGGGCAACAGGTACTTTGATGTTCTCTGGCTGGGCTAGTTCCGGGCTGGGGGTGCCGTAAAAAGGTACAGCACAATTGATACCGGCGTGCTGAGCGGCAGCCAAGCTTAAGGCACCACCCATGCAGAATCCGATAGATCCAACCTTGGTAGCAGCGTTGTCCTTCAAGTACTGGACGGCTTGTTTGATTTCTTCAACAGCACGCATCCAGTCGAGATTGCTGAAAAGGTGCGAGGCCTCTTCCTTGTCGATGCCAATCTTTCCGTGATAAATATCTGGAATCAAGCAGCGGTAGCCCTGTGCAGCGATTTTCTCAGCGTGACCTTTGACGAGCTGCAGATAGGTATTTGTAATAAGCGTTAAGAATTATCCATGTTTGAGCAAAACGAAAAGCAACTTACGTCATTAACGCCCCACCACTCCTGGATCACGAGCATTGCAGGATTGTTTACATCCCCAATGATGTAACCAGGCAAATTATCGGCACCGAAAGTAATTTGTTGCATTGCAAAGATTGTAAGATCACTGATGTAGTAAAATGCTCGCTTCAGAGGCCGGTGGATCCTTTGGCCGAGTAAATACTACTAAATATGGAAACACTATGAAGGCGATAGCTTTCAAAGGTCCAACGTGGTTTCAAGGTTTTGGTTCCGGGGTCTCAACAACAGCGCCATCAGTCGTGAAAGCAATTGAAGGACGCAATGCAAATTTGCAACAAATAAAATAATCTTAATATGGCAGACGCGGGAAAGCGCAAGCAGGGCGGCGGAGGTGGAGGTGAAGCTCGCAAGAAGAGATTTTTCTCAGATGTGGGTATATTTTAATAACATTATCACGATTTTGCACTGCATGTACATTCTAACTAATGCGTAATGAAGTATAGAGTGTGGTTAAATTTCGCGCATCCTAAATTTATTTTATTAAATTTGCAGAACGCTAAAGTGCATGGATTACCGGGCGGTGGTGCACGGGGAGTGCTCATAAGCACGTATATTGGCAAAGAATCGCAAGGAGCTCGAGAAGGTATTAATATTTTATCTGAGGCTTACGAAGCCTTATGCCCTGAGGTTGCAGATGCGAAAAATCAAGCAGTGGGCGATGACAAGGGCGGTGACATCAGCGCACTGCTCGCTAGCGAAGTTGCTGACCTCAAAGACCACAGCAAACAAGATTTTGGGTTTCAGTTACTAGGAATTAATGGTTTGGTATTCGTACAAGTAAAGTATGAGGGCGGGCCGTCGCCAGCTGAGCTGGTGCAACATGTGTGCCGGGAAGTTAAAGCTAGCAAACAGAACAAGACGCGCTTGTGCCAAAGATTCTATCCCGTAGAGCATCAATGCACGGCTGATTTGGATGCTATGCAGGAAATGGCCAAAGAGGTCCTTGCAAAGCATTTTCCGGCCGATTCGACAGAGGGCATTACGGTAAGTTTTTTTTTTAAAGCTATTTGTTAATTTTAAACCATTGTCTAACTCTTTCCTTTGTATATAAATGCAGTTTGCTGTGGAGTTTGAGAAACGTGCTAACAACATCGATCGAATGAAGTCGATCAACGCCTTTGCGGAAGTGGTGCCAGCGCCTCACAAAGTAAATTTAAATAACCCCTCGAAGACGATATTAGTTAACGTTTTGAAGAATACATGCGGTCTAGCAGTGGTTGATAACTATAAGGAACTCAGCAAATTTAATATTAGAGCGCTGGCTGGAGAAGGGGAACCAACGGCACTGAGGACGTCTAAAAAGAACGGGGAACCAGCGGAGGCCAAATCTGAGGAGGTTGGGGCTTAAACTATGCGTATATTGCCGTTGATTGTGAACTTATGATGTAAAAGAGATGCAGATAAAGTTGTTTCAGAGCTAAATTACGTTGTTTCCAAGCTAAAGTTTTGGAAAAGAATTGAAGATTTCTAGACAGGCGGACGCCGAAAGTCCGCAGTAGTGTGACGAGCAAAAGATTCGTCACAGCGACTTCGCACCCCATCTCTGTTGGTACTACTGTTGCTGCCCAATCGTGCTTAATTTCAGTGATCAGACGGGAACTGATGTATTCACGATGGTATGAACGAATCATACCACCGATTAGTTAATCTTTTATTGTTTTGTAAAACGCATTTTTTCGTTTTTTTTCAGCTTTTAGCGACATTAGGCAGATTGTGGATACTGCCTATAGATAATTCCCATAAGGAAGATAGTATGGAGATTAGCTCTAGATGGGCTGCCCACTATTCAGCGTTTACACCGTCCTACTCAAGTGTGTGGCTGTGGTGGAGCAGTAGGCGATGCCGCTGGACGGCAACATGTTTATTTCAACTGTGCAGCTATACGCCCTATTATAGATTCCATTGAACAACAACTTCAGGATGAGTGGGCGTTACCACCCCAAGCACCGTCCCTTCAGTGCCATCACCTATGGATGGCGGTACGCCCTACAGAAGCGATACACCAAGGAATCTGGGATGTGGTTTGTATTTCTGCCTTGAAAGCGATGGACAGCACTAGAGCGGGTTTGTTCAAAAGGAAATTTGCTGGTGCTCAGCCTAGAACAGCTCTAGCAGCCTCGGTGGGTGTTCGAGCTTGTGCTCAGTTTTGGGCAAACATTGCTAGTTTTTGTGGCCATAATTTAGCTCCTAGAGCATGGCGTGGCCAAGTGTCCCCGACACACCCCTTTATATCTTTTAATAAAGACTCAGAAAAGTGGACTTTAAACCGCAGCTCTGGGTCTGGATAACTCTGTAGCTATTTATAATGGCAAATTTCAATTCTTCATCTTCGCCACCGCCGCCACCGCTCCTTCTCCTCCCCCTCCTTTACCCTTGGGGGCGGTCTCGGCATGGTTCCTCTGGGCTGAGGTGTGGTTTAGGTGTGTGATGCTATAGCTATTGCTGAAAGCTAGGTGGCAGTATTGCGTCTCACCAGCCTGAGGCAGTGCAGCTGGGGCAGAGCACTCTATTCCCTGCCGCCCCTCTCCCAAAATTTATTTTTTTCTAAAATATTCAATTACACTTTTTTCTGTTACTGGACTTTCAGTCCTGGCCTGTGCTTCTGCATTCTGAAATTTCTTTTAGAAAGCCTTGGTTTCGTGTATGTATGTCATTTATCTTGCATTTGTGTTCTGCAGCACCAAGCTGGGGACTTATAAGAGTTTTATAGACGCCGCCAGCTGGCGGTGCATGGCTATGTAACCCACAGTAAAGTAAAGTAAAGCTTTTATCCATCACTTTTCTTGAGTTAAAATGTAGGGTTTTGCCTTTTGCTCATTACCGCCAGGTATGGTGGTTGGTGGCGTTTTGCATATTCACCGCCCCATGCTTTTGTTATTGGGTTGGCTAACCTCAATTCTAGACTCTTGTCTTTTTTCTACTTTTTATACATTCCCATGTTATAGGGAAGCCTGCGAGTCACCTGACTCTCTCACCAGGGCGGTGGGACTGGGCCACATGTAAGATCCTCAATCAATCAATTTTAGACTTTTTCGTTGACGGCGGCAGCTCACCGGTGAGGTGGGTCGGGCTATATGTAAAAATCTCAGCTCAGCTTTTAGACAAAAAAAATGATACAAAAAAAAAAAAAAAAAGCTTTTTGACATTTTTGGCGTCTTCAGGCCTTCTCAGCCCAAGGTTGCACATAAAATTTAATATTACACCGTTTCTTTTCCATTTAAAAACGCTGCAATGGCCCAAGAGGAGCCGACGGCTGCCATCGATGACTCAAACCCACTCGTTGCAAGTGATGCAGTCCCTGAGGCGCCTGCTGCCAATGCAGTGGAAGATGCTAAAGCTGAACGTAAACGTCTGCCGCCAGGACAGAGGACATATCGCAGAGTTGAGCTACCAACACCTGAACAGATGGCACAGGATGAGTTTATGAACAACTGTGGCACTAGAACAGTTCTATCCGCCGTGATGGGATCTGGATTAGGCGTTCTATTTGGCATCTTCATGGGAACCATGGAAACATCGGTGAGAAGCAGCACATGCCTTGTGAAACTTTTTAAAAAATCAGATTTCGATTTATAAACAGTTTTTAAGAAATGTGACTTTTCTTTGCAGCACATTGACGGAACGCTTAGTGGAGAAGTAGAGAAGCGTACTACACGCCAAGTAGTACGCGATATGGCGAAAAGCACGGCCGCTAGGAGCATGTACGTTTTTTTTCGCCGCCGTCGCCGCCGAATTGCCGTGACGAAGAAATTCAAATTTGGCACAGAAATGAAAAGGGGATTGTTCATTTGAAACCTAATTTTCTGGCTACATACAGTGGCCAAGAGGCGTCAACCAGTCTAATAATATTCCTTTCTTCAAAATTTTCAGGTCATACGCAAAAGGCTTTGGCGCCATGGGAGCTTTGTTTGCAGGTTCAGAGTGCGTCATAGAGAAAATGAGAGCTAGACACGACATGTACAATAGTATATATGCAGGATGCACCACTGGTGCCATTCTAGCGCATAGTGGCGGACCCAAAGCGATGTGTATAGGTTGCGCATCCTTTGCCGCCTTTTCAGCGGCAATCGATAAATTTATGGGCCATTAATTTGGAGATTTCCAGGACGCAGTAGATATCAAATACACTAATAATATCTATCTATCATACATCTCTATTCTTTAAATTCATGAAATAATGTATATTTGACAGGAGAGTTTAAACTTTTGGAAAAATAAATCACAAGTTTAACGCCAATGCTATATCTCGATTACTAGCGCGCTCTTCCAGGACTGCTAATAAACCATCATCTTCTGATGTACTTTCGACATCTAATGCATTTACTTCAGGCTCTTCTATCACACGTTCTGCCTCTTCTTGATGCATTTTTCCTAGCCTCCGAAGGCGTGCAAGTCTATTTGCAGCTGTAGCAGCTTTTCCGAAAGCTTGTTTTGCCATCCAGCGTTCTTTGAGCACTTGCCACTCTGGCGTAGCAACCGAAGTAGGCCCTAGGCCTCCCAATTCCCAGTATCGCTTTGTGCTGCTCGTTTGGCGGCAGGCCGTGCCCAACTGGCAGCTCTCTGGCCTTGGAGGCACTGCATATCTGCTAGACGGAGCGGGAGACCGCTGATATCTGGTTACAGCATACCAGCCATTATATTCAGGAGAAAGTTCTACGTCCAGGAGGGGCTCTGCGCTTTCCACTGGCGTTGATGTCAAGGGCGTTGCGGAGGAAGATCGAGTGTAAGTCGAAGATACATTGCTTGCGCTTTGAGCCCTGCTCAAGACCTTCCAGTTCAATGTATTGTTCATCGATTATCTTAGAATTGCTTGAGTATTGCGTTCGTTTCCCCAAAATTCTAAACTATTAGCGGTCAAAGTTCAACATGCCAAAACCCACATTTCAAGTATCAAAGTTTGATATAAAATCGGGGTTAATTCGGAGAATGTGGCTTTGCACCTAGAAGCTTGGCAACATTTAGACATGGTTCTCTTCACCCAAGCTCGCAAAACTCAAAGCCCGTAGCATGCTTTCAAATTTCAAACCTTTCTGAGAAAGTTTCTTCAAATTCAAGCTACGTGGGCTACCCATTAAGCAAACCATACATTGAAGCTTCTCCAAGATCCTAGGCATCATTCTTCGTAGATTTCCCCTCTCCAAAGCACCATGCCTTCCATAAGAATGCTCCCATCTTAAGGTTAAGACCGCAATGCAGCGGGTATTTTCCAAATTCGCTCGCAATCTAGGGAGGTTTAAACTAGAATGCGGCGATGCTGACAAAGTCGCAATTGCGCTCTCGGGTGGACCCGACAGTATAGCTCTAGCTGCGTTGACGGCTCGTTGGCATCAGCAAAGTCATCCTACAACAGTGAGTTTTGTGGCTTCAGAATCAAGTGATCTTGAAACCTTTTACTATTCAAATAAGCTGATAAAACCTCTCCCCACAACACAGGAACCACCCATAGCATTTGTAGTAGACCACAAATTTCGCCCTGAGAGCACTGATGAGGCACACGAGGCTGCCCAGCGTGCGGCAGATATTGGCCTCCGCTCAAAAGTTCTCACCGTGGATTGGGGCAATTCTATCCCTAAACGGCACCAAAAGATGCGTGCAGCACGCGAAGCACGTTATTCTCTTCTGTTACAAGCTTGCCATGATGCTGGCTCTGTGCATTTAATGACAGCACACCACGCAGACGACCAGGCTGAAACTTTCCTACTCCGCCTGATACACGCCAGCGGATTAGACGGACTTTCCGGCATTGCCCCCATGAATAAAACATTCTTAGGATCACATGGTGTACGTATCTTACGTCCTCTACTTGATGTGCATAAAGCAGAGCTTGTAGCGGTGTGTTCTGGGCTACTTGTAGACTTTGCTATTGACCCGACAAACGAAGACCCTTCTTTTCAGAGAAATCGCCTTAGATTGCTGCTACAAGAAGCTGCAACAGCAGAATCAGCTGCATGTGGTGATGCCAACGCCCCATTAAAGCCGCTAGAAGATCTGTACATAGCGCCTCAAATAATACAAGATGTGTTGTCTTTGCAAAAAATATGCGCCCAAGCATCTAGAGATCAGCAACGCCAAGTGACAAGGCTTCTAAAACGGGCAGTTCTGCATGCATCGCCGAAGATATCGCTCACAGTAAGCAAGAAAATTGCTCAAAAAGTGGAGATACAGCCTGGATATGAGCCATTTACGCCACACCGACGACGGTGGATCCACTGGCCAAGTCAATTAACTGCGTTATCCCGTAAAGCGCACGAAATACCCCATGCAATCTTACAATTAGGTCCATTTAATGGTGTAGATAAGGACGTCACAGCAGCAGCGGTGTCTCATTTATTGCAAGCTGTGTCCAGCAGCGGGTATCCACCAAGTTTGTCTGATTGCAAAAAGCTAGCAGACAGAATAGCTGGAGGGAAAGTAGTTGGTGGTTTCACTGGTGGAGGGTGTGCAGTGCAGCCTATAGTGCATAGCAAAGGGAGGTATATGCTTGTTGTGCCTCAGCGTGATCAGGTGGCAATGGTGCAGTTGATAAAGGCACCACAGCTGCCGTTCAAGAGTTGTAGTGCTGAAAAGAAAGAAATAACTTCTCCTCTTCCTGAGAGAACAAGTACTTCAAGTGGTACTTCTCCTAGTGCAATTTTGGAAGAACGGCAGCAGCATGAGCTGTTCATGCAGGTAGCTGCCGGTTAAATGATGCTTCTCTGTACTGAAATATTTTTTTCAATTCTTTACCGGCTTTGAAATAGTCAATAAGATATGAATATGAATGAATACATACTAAAAAGGCTGTACTAAATGAACTCGTAAGAATCTCATACATTTCATCCTCTATTTTATTTTACATCCAGACTCTTTTTGTACCAATAGATTTAATCTAAGATTAAATAGAAACGCTCGAATACGTAATAAACTCAAACTGAAATCACTTTACAGAACCACTCCTGTCTTTTTTTTTTATTGTAGCAAAGTCAGAATACCTGAAAGTAACACAGATGCAAGGCCGGCAACAATCCCAAACCAAATCAGCTTCTGCAGCATCTCTTCTGCAGGGGATTCACGTGCTTCAAGTCCCATTTGCTGGGCAACTTCTGCTGCTACAGCCTTTGCAGGAGAGCTCTCAAAAGATGCAGCAGCACTGACCACAGTTGCAGCAAAAGAAGCTTTTGCCGCATTGGATACTTTACTTTCACTCATCTCTTCGCTGCGAATTTCCATTGTATTTTCAAACAGAGGATTATTAGCCACCGGTGCTGAGTTTGATTGTAAACTTGGCTGCTCTTGCTTGTGTTGCAAAACTGTCTTCTCTCCTCTCAAATCCGCCCCTGTTGCTGTTTTCTCTATTTCGTTATCTTTGTTTATTTCACCCCCTTCTTCTTCTAGTACTGCTGTCGAGGGTCTATAAAGAACTTTCAACACGTCTCCTTTCACAGACCATCGGCTCGCAGAAATAATTTTTGCCTCAACCACACACCCCATCAAATTCCCACTTCCATCTGGTGCTTCAGCTGGCAACAAAACTTGGGCATAGGTCTTATTATGCCCTACAAGCGATACCCCATCAGCTGCAGTGTCTACAATACAACAACGATGGACAGCTCCAACTAAATTTGTGTAGGAATCCGTCCAGGAATCTACTTCTAATGAGATTTCCCTGCTACGGGCTTTCACCACGTCTGTAGGCACTCGCTTCATCCTTGCAGCAGGTGTCCCTGGTCGTGGGTAGAACTGTGAGATGTGACAATGAGGGAAACGATATTTGCGAAGCAGGCTCAGCGTGGCGGCATGGTCTTCTGGGCCTTCATTGGGGAATCCAGCGATAATATCGGTCGCGAGCTCTATTTGTGGAACATGTGCTATTAATTCATCACAAACTCGTTCAAATTCGGCCACCGTATATTCCCTATTCATTCCTAACAGTACAGCATCACTGCCTGACTGTACCGGCACATGCAAGTACTCAAAACACGCTGGATGACGTAATAGTTCTGCAATCTCTTTCAGATGTTCTAGAATATACGGTGGATTGGTCATTCCTACACGAAGCATGGTTGATCCGTCGTCAGGAAGCACTGCAAGCATCTCCCGCAAAAGTTCCGGTAAGCTACTGCCGAGATCTCGACCCCAAGCTCCTGTGTCTTCACTAGAAAGCCAAATCTCACGAACTAATGGATCAGATACAGCAGCACGAGCACGTTTTAATAAAGCTTCTGCTGCGTAACTGCCCAGTTCACCTCGCGCATGCTTTGTTTTGCAGTAGGTGCAGGCGCCGAGGCAACCTGTTGACAAGGGTATGATCTCAACTTGTGGGTTCCTGCGCACCTTTGGTAGATCTAACCTCGGTAAGGCCTTCTTTGCTAACAATTGCACGGTATTCCCTTTTAAAGTTTCCTCTACAGCTTCCACTACGCGGTCTATTTGAGTAACACCAAGAACGCTGACACCTTGTAGCTCTGTTGCTTTGCGGTCACCCTGAGGAACACAGCCAGAGACGAGCACCGCTTTACCTTTATCACGAGCTTTAATTACGAGATTGCCTACTGCAGATTGGGATGGGCCTTTGACTGTGCAGCTGTTGATGAGCCACAAGTCTGCAGCGTCGGCATTTATGTCGTTAACTAAATTGAAGCCATACTCTTGGAGCTGCCCAGCCATGAATTCAGCATCACTGGTGTTATGACTGCACCCAAACGTCTTCACCCATACTTTCTGCGAGCCAGGAAGGAACGCTGTAGAGGAAGCAGAAGGTTCGAGAGTGGCAGCAGTCACAGCAGTGGATACTGCCGCCGCACCATCTGGAATTGTCTTGCCTCGGCGAACGATGGGCTGAACAGATCCTGGAGCAGATGGACGTTCCTTGTGGGTAACAGGGCTTGTAGCAACCAAGTCCTCAATATCCCCCTCTAAGTCATGCATTTTATTTATACTGATTGAGCCACCAAATTAGATTCGATTGCACATACTATATTTCATGCTTTTAAAGAGTTGCACCACCTTCCTGTGCCTAAAAATAACTACTTATTTACGTATATCCAAAGTAGATGAAATGCGGCAAGAGTGATGGGGACGAATTTTGCGCCACCCTTGCAACCCACCTTGAAATCTTCAAATCAAAGAAACCTGTTGACTTTTTCCAGCTCCCCTTTTCCATGAGACAAACAGGGGTTCAAGGAGTCCGTGAACATGTAACCTAAAAAAACGTATATTACGATATGAAAGCGATTTATATCCGTCGCAAGATTCTTATAGCTGCCTTTGATTTGGCAGATGTCTAGTTTTGGTTTTGTGAGAAGTTGTGGCTATCTTGCGTTAAATTACAATGAACAAGGGAGAGAGCAGGAAGTTCCTCTCAAAATTTAGATACTCGGGCCCCTGTGTAAGTCCCTGCTATAGCAGCGGTCAAGCCTGCCAGTTTTTTAACGTTAAATCAGCAAGATTCACACTCCGCGCAGTATTTAAAATATAAATAGAATATTCCCACTGCAGGGGCCCGTAATAAAAAACAGCGATGGTTCAAAACCAGATACAATAGCAGCAGCCTTCGAGGTAAGGATTTTCTGTTCTGTATTTTTTATTGCCTAGCCACCACCCGAGTTCCGCCAACCTACTTTATTTTTTAAAACCCTGCCAATACTGACTCTCGTTAATAATCTTTTGTCTTTGAATAGAATCTAAGAATCAAGTCATGTGTACAAGATGACTTCGAAATGGGCCGTGTTGTTGGCACAGGCAGTTTTGTTGGCACAGGCAGTTTTGGACGGGTATGCCTCGCCCGTCACAAATCTACTGACACGGTAGTTGCAGTGAAATCGTATCTTAAAACTAATTTAGTGAAAAATCAACAAACAAGTCATTTAATCTCGGAGCGCAGCGTTTTAAAAATCTTGAATCACCCTTTAATAGTGAAAATGCATACTACTTTTCAAGACCAGCAGTGCATTCATTTTGTTTTCGAGTATGTTGCTGGAGGTGAATTTTTTTCTCATTTACGATTGAGAGGGCAGCTCTGTGAAGAAGCAGCCAGGTTTTATGCGGCAGAAGTATTACTTGTATTTGAATACCTGCATTCTAAGGATATAGTCTACAGAGATCTTAAGGTACATCTTAAGCTTAACTGCATTATTTCAAATCCTAAACTTTCTTTCTCTTTCTACCTCATCTAGCCCACTCCCTCCACATTAATTCTTTACTTGCAGCCTGAAAATATGCTTTTAGACCCTAATGGGCACCTAAAATTAGCTGATTTTGGCTTCGCAAAGATACTTCCAGGGGGTAAAAGAACTTACACTCTCTGCGGCACCCCCGACTACTTGGCGCCGGAAGTCATTTTGAATAAAGGTCATGGCAGAGCAGTAGATTGGTGGGCTCTAGGGATATTAATATACGAAATGCTTGCAGGATATCCTCCATTTTGTGATAGCGAGGCGTTAGGAACCTATCAACGCATACTTAGCGGCAATCTCACATTTCCGCCTCACATCTCCCCAGCGGCGAGGGATTTAATTCGCCGTTTGTTGCAGACAGATCTTAGTAAACGATATGGATGTCTAGCGGGAGGTGCACAGGATGTTAAATCCCACCAGTGGTTTAGGACAATTAATTTTGCTGCTCTGAAAGCTAGAAGCACCCAGGCACCCATCCGGTAAGAAAAAATAGTCGAGTTGTTCAAGTTGTTTTTAGACAAACGTCATAGTTCTTAATTACGTTTGTAAATTGGTCCATAAGAAGCTATAACTAACGTGCATTCCCATTAACTCTCTACTTTCTACAGCCCTACTGTAAAATCTGTGGATGATACTTCTAATTTTGAAGACTATGGAGATTTGCCGCCAATGGTCTCCGACATTGAACTCACCGAGGAAGAGCAGTCATTATTCAAAGGGTTCTGAATAGTAGTATAATCATTTAAAAAAGCCAGTACACCAGCTTTCTGATAAAAAGTTATATCATTCGGCACTATGTATCGTATTTACTATTTATTTAACGCGTTTAGTTCATTAAAGTTCCTTTATAAAACTTTATTAAAAATCAAGTCCCGTCAATGTTTTTTTTTTTTTAATAAAACGTCGCAGCTTCAGCAATTTATATTTATAGAAACTGTAATAAGTTTTAATATCCTACTGGAATTTCAACAAGCAGTCCCACAGGAGTACGTTCTAGCGCTGATTTAAACTGTGGCAAATCTAAACCTTTCTCCCCAGCTCCTGCATTCTCGAAAACCCGACCAACAACAGCCGCTACCTCATTATCAGTTAGCGTACTACCCCCTGCCTGCCTCACAATCAAATCCATATCTTCTTTAGATACTATTCCATCACCATCGACGTCCCAAATAGCGAATAGATGTCTTATTTTATCATCTCGAGTGGCTTTGGAGCTGTATGGCGCCAGCATTTTGACAAATTCTCTAAAATTGATGCCATCGTAGAAATAAGCTAGACGTTTGCTTAATGGGTTGATGGAAAGCTCAGGAATGCTAAGAAGTTCATCAGCAGTGATGAAACCCTGAAAAAAGAAATAAAACAATGAAGTTTTGATGAAATCAAAAAATAATTATTTGGAAAGCGGAATTGTTAGCTGTTGCTGGATTATTAGATTGCACTTCAGAGGAGAGGGAAGGACTCACCTTTCTGCCTCGATCTAGAGATCTGAATCGTTTGTATAGCGCTTCTATTTCTGCTTGCGTGACTGTAATCAAATGAAGAATGAGAAGGTATAGTATCAGCAAAGCTTGAACGCTCGGCGACAGAAAACACCGAGGAGAAAAATTAAAAAAAAAACAGCTAGTGCATGGGCGCAATGGCAACTTACAGCAGCCATTCGACAACTCTATGAGTTCATCTACTTCAAACTGTGTGAGGCTATACGATATTGTTTGGCCCATGGCAGCAAGTAAATTGGTTACTTTTTATTCAACGATCAATCTATTGAATTGAAGTGACAATGGCGCATCCAAGGGACGGTTTCTGATCCTTTGGGTTCACTAGGTTGTTTTAAATCATTTGTTGTGCCCGAATGCAACAAGCGGCAGATATGCTGTGTGGAACGACAAATCAAGTGACTTCTTCAAATGCAGGTAATTACCAATCAATTTTGTAAAAAACTCGCAAAATTAACGCTATCGTCACTTATTTCAATATCGAGATAAAATACAATATCGAAATGGAATACTCTTCTCCAATGCATTAGTTCTCCTACTAAGAAGCTGCGAATGAAATTATTTGCAGTTGTGGTCATCGGCCTAATAGCCCTTTGGGGCGTTGGCGTGGCTGCACAAGGTGAAGGAATTGGATTTGAAAGGGCAGACTTTGGTCTGCTTCCAGTACAAGCTGCTTCAGGAGGCGATGCAGACGTTCTCATGCGCCTAAAGCGAGCCGTAAGCAACTGGAACCAAACAGTGGCTATGCAGCCTGGCTACACAGGCTGGGATACACCTGATGGTGACCCTTGTTCAGGAAAGAAATTGGTATGGACAGGGATTTCCTGCTCCTTTGGCAGAGTGGATCGAATGTAGGTGTCATTGACAGAGAAGAGCCTCTGAGAAAAGATAATCCCTCTTTTTATTTTGTGCTTGGCACTGAAACGGGCAGGCACTCACTTGCATTCCAATAAAGATCTAACCTAGTTAACCTTGCATTTCGCTCCTGCAGAGATTTGCCAAACTTAGGCTTAGACGGGTACCTCCCACCTGAATTGTTGCAAATTGACACGTTGAAACAACTCAACTTTAGCGATAATTTATTTAATGGGCCCCTACCCCCACAATGGGCTTCTAAATCCCTTACTACTCTAGATTTATCTAACAATGTGCTGAGTGGGCCATTGCCAAAAAATTATGGAGCTGAGGGCGTGTTTCCCCAGCTCAAGTATATTTTTATTCAAGGGAATTTACTTTCAGGCCCATTGCCTATCCCGCAATGGACGCAGGGCTTTGCTCCTGGCTCGAGTATCATTATCCGCCCAGGAAATAATGGATTATGCGGGCCGGTGCCTCTAGTAGATCCTGCAATGTTAGTAACCTCGCCATATGCTGCTACCCTGAGGCCTGAGACGACAAATCTTTTAAATTCTGTAGCAGAGCAATCAAAACTCAGCACTGGTAACGCTACTAGTGGTGAACTTTCTAAAGTATATATTTTCTACACAGGTATAATGGCTTCGGACAGTTCCGTACTTGTCACCAATACTCTCGGCAGTTGTGCTGAACCATGTGGTCGAGCGTTTACTGTAGTTACGAATCTATTAGACGCTACCTGGGAATACAACGTGTCATTAGCAGATATCATGGCAAATAATCCAGGTCTAACACCTGCAGAAGCTAGTCCAGGTACCCAACTTGCTCTTCCTTGCTACCCTTCAGGAGTTGCCGGCCCATCTTGGTTTGGCTCCGACAGTGCAGTAGGCATGTTTGCAGCTGGCCATCAACTGGGGATAGACGGCGTTGTAGGAGGCGAATTGGCTGGTGTTGTTGTAGGTCCAAATGGATTAAGAAGTAGCAATGGTGTTTTTTATGAAGGGAGCATCAACGGGAGTAGCGCAGCCTTAGCTGGTGAGATGGGCAGCCTTCCTTCGTATGCTATGCCCATCTATTGGTTTGTGAAAATGGATGCTACCTTTACTGTGAGTGCAGTCTCCATCACAGCAGGCAATTCCATGTCCGGCATCTCTTTATTCGTAGGCAATGATGCCACAGATTATAAAAGCAATACACTAGTACAACGGGATTTACAGTTCAAAGCAGGAGAGACAAAAGTAGTCCCTGTAGATCATTTAATGGGAAAGTTAGTGCTACTGACCGCCGATGGAGAGGAAACTGAAGGTCTTAGTTTGGCGAATACCAAAGTATGGCCTGCAGAAGGCAATGCAGCACTGAACAAGCCCATCTCAACCGCCGGCCCAATCCCCTTGCGAGCAAATTATTCGACAGATGGCAGTCTTTCCACGTGTGTTTCTTTTGAAGCTGAAGAAGCGGATTCAGTATGGATGGGTGTCGACCTAGGTTATGAAGCTTCTGTTTCTGTAGTTGGGTTAACATTTGGAAAAGACGTCGCCATTTCTGACAATGTTTTAGTTTTTGTGAGCAGCGATGATACTCTCAGTTCTCTCACAAACGCCACTGCATGTGATCCGCCGTATCCTGAGACCGTTATTGGGAAGGCACATCACGTGGTAGTAGCTTGTGGCCGTAGAGGTCGCTATGTGGGCGTTCAAATTTTAGGATTGAGCAGTGTCAGTGTATGTGAGCTTGAAGTTTTCTTAGAAGCACCCCCACAAGACCCGGTAAAACGTACCGTAGCAGCGGAAAATGTAGTAGGCATTGCAGTTGGTGCTGCTGTCGGTGGAGCAGCGCTTGCTCTCATCCTTGTAGCAGTTTTTGTTTACTATAGAAGGAAAAAACGAGCACAGCAAAGAGCGGCCCTTACCAATAGCATGATTAAAGGATCCATGCACAACGGCAACAATAATAATGGGTTTGGATCATCGCTGCCATCTACGCCATCTGGTCTCGGTGGTCTCTCCGACCCTGATGCCCTTGGAATGGAAGCAGGCAAAGCAGGCACGACTCGACATGATAGCATTACCAGCGGCGCTGGTGGACCTCCCGGCGGTTTTTTCCGTAAGTGGATGGGTTTGGGTAGCAATGGAAGCAATGATCATTCAGGACGGAACTCCCCGGTTAACAAAACTCAATCCAGTGGCGGTGCGGGTGCTCTTCATGGTGGCGGCCTAGATGGAATCCAACCATCGACAGACTTGTCAAAGTTCGATTGTGATAATTGCAATATAGTAGATTTCAAAGACATTGAGCTGATTCGTACCATTGGAGAGGGGTCTTTCGGTCTTGTGTGGATGGCACGATACCTCCAAACGACCGTAGCTGTTAAAATTTTGATCCAGGACTTGAAAAGAGATGTCGGTACTGTTGGAGCTGATTCAGCGCTTACTCAGCAGCCGAGTACTCAAGTAATGGCAGCATTGCAGCGGGAAGCTTCCATTATGGCTGGATTACGTCACCCTAATTGTATTCAGTACCTAGGTGCGACATTAAACCCTCCTGCATTGATCATGGAGTATTGCAGCAAGCGCTCTGTCGATACCATTTTGGCCGGTGCTGTCAGCGACCCAAAACTCGCAAAACAGCTCGATTGGGTGCATATAATGAGCATGGCGTGTGATGCAGCGAAAGGAATGTTGTATCTGCATACCAGATCCCCTCCAATTGTGCATAGAGATCTGAAAAGTCCTAATTTATTAGTGGATGGGCTGTGGCACGTCAAGGTCTCAGATTTCAATCTGAGTCGTACTTTAGAAAATAACGCTGTAGTAAGCTCTTTACAAATAACAAACCCTCGTTGGCTTGCTCCTGAAGTGCTTAAAGGCGGACAAGCAGGCACAGCAGCGGATGTGTACAGTTTCGGTGTTGTTTTATGGGAATTACTCACTTGGAAGTTGCCATGGGGTCACGACACCAATCCATTTTCTATTATAAATTCAGTGGGAGGGGGTGCTCGCTTACCAATTCCATCCGAAAGTGATCTCCCAGCTGGTCCATTGCGTTGCTTTGACGCGTATGTTGAATTAATGCAGCATTGCTGGCATCCAGACCCTGGTGCGAGGCCTCCAATGGATGAGGTGGCACAGCGATTGAGGATGTTGCTGTTGGACATGGTGGTCAGTGGAAGAGCAGAGAGCTTGGCCGCAGCGGCGGCGGTAGAAGCATCAGTGGAAGCAGCCGAAAAGGTTGGGAAAGCTGATGATGCAAGCAGTAGTGGTGGAGAAAGTCGATAAAAATGGTGATCTGATATTGGCTTTCCTTTTAGAATGATCCTACCCTATCGGTGATAAGATAAAATTAAATGTTTTATTGCTATATTTGGTCCCTTTTTTTCTCCCTATTAATATTCTATATAATTTGTGGGGGTTGTTTCCCTGGAAAATGCGCTGTTATTTGGGACACGCATTGAATTAATAATATTAAGTTCAACGTTGTCCGTAAACCTAGACATATAAAAACGATATGAAGATTTTGGGGCGCCCTATGTTTTTTTTCCCTTTCCCTCTATAAATGTTCTTTTGTCCCCCAAGATGTGAGTATTTTCGGCTCCTTCTTCTCTCGTGTATACTTTCTCCCTTGCTTGCAGTTCTAATAGTTTTAAAATGACATTAAAGATATGATAATTTGAAAATTAAATTGTTCAGAGGAGAGCGTAGCGTAGCGCCAGCAACCTTGGAAGTAATAGAAATCTCCCAAAGCACAATATTTTATAGATAAAATGAGATGTATATTTAATTTGATATTCTGTAATTTATCTATGCTTCTATAAATAGCAGCAGCAACGCGAAATAGGCCATGCAGAGGCTGCACTCGCGAAAACACGGTGCTCACTCTGGCAACGCGAGTTTAAACACGGCCACTGTATTTATTCTACTACAGCTCCTGGTCGTGTTTCTCATTTATTACCTTCACCAGCGCTCTGTAGGCAACATTCAAGGCAAAGGAGCAGCGGAATGGGAGGCTGCAGAGCAAAAAATGCTGCTACTCTCGGAGGGGCCTACAGAAGGGGGGTCTTCAGAAATGAAAAATCCCCTCGAGCCTAGCACAGCTGTAAATTGCTCTCCTTCTCCTTCTTCGTCGTCTGCCACGGCAGAAAAGGTTGTGCGGTTGCATGAAGCTGATGTGGAGACATTACGTACAGAGGTATTCAAAATAGCAGATTCTATACTCTCGTCCAAAGGCCTTGGTGACGGAGTTGAGTTGACAGGAGGGACAGCGCTGACGACAGCAGATCACTTGCCACCACCACCTAACGATTCTCAGCTCCTTCGTTTATCTGACGAGCAACACCACCCAAACCCAACCTCCAACATCCCTGGTGTGCAAGATGTCCACGCAGAGCTTCGCGAGTATACAGAACGAATGCTTGAAACTTGGACAGGTGATTTTTCTGAAGCAAAAAGGCGGCAGCACCGTCCTACTGCAGCTGAGCTGGGTCTCCAAGCAATCGATGCTTTAGAAGATGTAGACACATTAAGTAAGAGAATTGCGTTTCTGAATGGATTGGTAGCTATATCGGCTGCAGAGAATATGAATAAAGCAAAAAACTTAATAAATACCGCCACGACCACAGCTACCACTACTGTGGCCATTGCCACAACTACTTCAGTTGATTTACTTGGCGTGCGTAGAGAAATCTTACCGTGGCTACAATACCATACAGAGATAGGTGTCACCCGATTCTACATCCTCTATGATGGCAACGATCCTGCTGCGGTAGAAAGCTTGCGGTCTATTCATCACGTTGAAGTTTTGAATATTCATGCTCCGTGGGCGTCGCCGGAAGAGCTGGCGTTGTGGGAAGCTCACTCAAGATTGAGTAAAATTCAATGGCAAGGGAGCCAAGGGAATTATGAATTAATGACAAAACAAGGGTTTTGCTTACAACAAGCTCTTCGCAGAGCTCAAGAGAGAAATAAAGCAGCTTCCCGGCTGACAGAAGCAGCAACAACGACAGAGCCGCAGCAGGTAGAGTGGTTGATGCATCTAGATCCTGACGAGCTCTTTTTACCTGGCGGCAACGAAGCCACAATTATCGCAGAGCTTTCTAAACAGCCACCCCACATTCCAGCAGTAAGATTCCTTAATTTTGAAGGACAACCTGAAGCTGGAGCAGGCATTGTGAACCGATTCGAGCAAGTCACGCTGTTTCGCGCCCACAAGCATTTTATCACTCCAGAAGCGTTTTGGTACAGAAATCGTTTTAAATTAGGTGAAAATGCAGCATTTTTGTATCTCTATGCTAATGGAAAAAGTGCTGTTAGGGTTAATGCTGTTGGAGTGAGAAATGCAGGCCCACATTATTTTAGAGGAGATGCTTCTGAGCGATGGGTGAGTCGAGAAAATCCAACAGGTGTATGGGTCAATGCAGTGAGTGACGTTTCAATTGTATTGCATTATGCATACTCAAACCCTTCAGAGGTTGCTGCAAAGGCTCATAGATCGTGTCCTGGAAATTTCACGGCGTCTGCTGCGGCCGGAGATCGAGAACTTATAAAGAAATCATGTTTTATTATTGACTTTGATGCTGATGCATTTATGGCTGCGGTACAGGGTGAAGATGCAGTGAATGACTTTTATTATAGTAGAATGGTCTTGTCTGAAGGTGTTGCTGTGCGGTGTGCCAAACCTTCTGCCTCTGGAGCTGTTGGGGGTCTTAGTTCCTCTAGAGAAGGGTGGTGTGCCCTTTCAGATATACCTCGATTTGTCCATTTGATGGAAAAAATTGGATTATTGAAGCGTGTGTTGCTACCTCAAGCTATTCTAAGGCAACAGGAAAAGATTTTTCAAAATTTCTGGTTGAGACAGGTCGATAAAAATTAATTAAAAGACAGCTAGTTGCCAACTGAGTTGGTTACATAATTAAATTGATGCTTGTGGATAAGGTTGTATTTCTGAGGTGCGTGATCTTGTAATAGTGTTGAAACATCGGGTTTGTAGTGAATACTAGTGTTTGAACTCTATAATAATTCTTGATAGACGGCATTCCCGCCAGAAAAACAATTCTATAGGCAGCGTTTCCGAAACGGGAAGTTCCCTCGAGGGCCTTGACTGATTTTCAAATTAGTTAAAGTAATACTGAAAGGCTTTCCAAATATGTAATACATGCCGGGTCATATAGTACGAATACTAATAATTATAAACACACCATTTAAGATTTCCAAGGGTTCATATATACCCTATATATATGTTTGTCAGTTTTAAATCAAACTCGAGCCGAGATGCTGACAACTCGTTTCACTAAATTACTATCCTTGCGAGCAATAGAATTATTTTTCAGCACCACACCAGGCAATAACTCTGGAATGGGTTTGGATAACTTTCCTGCTGCTGCAATAGCTCTACGTTGTCCCCCATGCTTTGCATGTATGATGGGGATGACTGGAATCCCACCTTCTTCAACATCGGCTGATACCGCAGGCACCCATTCACCCCACATGTACTCCTTACCCATGATAGAAAACAACCGCTGATTCGCCGCTGCAAAATAATGCTGAAGCTTTCTGCGGACTGATGGATGCATACGTCTCCCTTTTCGATCTCCTGAGGGTACAGTTGAGTGCTGAGGGGTGAAGGGGCATTTCAACGGGTCAGCCCCAATAAATTTGAAAACGGAAGAAAGTGTCTCTTCTGGGTTTGAATTGAGCTCACCAAACTCAACAAACATAATACTGCACAATTAGGTGTTGAAACAAAATGATTGTTAATAAAATTGGGTCCTTGAGCAAATATGCCAATAAACAAAATACTTTATTGTATACTTTTTCTTTTAGCTTACTTGTTTCGTGGGAAGACTTCTAAGAAAGGCTGTGCCCTATCAGCATACGTAGCACACCTCAGCACGGTACTACACCGTCCGAATAATCTTTTTGGCATATCCACAGGCAGCTCTTCTTCAGGTTCTAATCCCTCCAACTGCTCCCAGAATTGAGCATCGTCGGGAGTCTCGGCAAATCTAGGATCAGCTGCAATCACATCTTCCATAAAGGACCAATCTAAATCAATTCCCAAATTCCTCATCATGATCTCCGCACTAAAAACAGATTCCAAAGGGTCCCGTACAATGAAAATGAGCTTTGCATCAGGGTTAATGGCAGCGATTCTCTTGGCTGTGTACCCCAAGCACCCGGTGAGGGGACAGGCATCTAAACAAAACCAGCCTCCAGAGCGACGGATAGCTTCCCGCCACCAACGAGTTAAAACAGTTGGGAAGAAACTGCGGTACAAAGTAGGTGATGCAGCGTTATTTCTACCTAAAACCCCGTTGAAGAAATGGCTTTCTTTCTTGAAAACTGGGTGCCATTTGATGCCATCAACACCGGCAATCGCCGGGTGGCATAAAAGAGCCTGCGCCAAAGCCGTCGTCCCACATTTTGGAAAGCCTAAGATATACACATCTGGAGTATATGGACGTAATGGCAGGGTTACAAATCTGCGAACTACATTCATGCAGTAATTACTTTCAAAGCCAAGCCTTGATAAGAAGCCACCGAGACGGCCACGCTCCTTCCAAACACGAGGGCCTATAGGAACAGCCCAGTAGAGTCTCTTGGCTAAAATAATGCTAGGAATTACTGTTAATATAGCTACTAGTGAGATTAGTCTGGCTAGAATAAGCCACGCTCCAATAAAGGGTAGGAGCAGTGGGAATCCTACGTAATTAAAGAATAGATGTGAGGCCATAATATTAATTAATTGGTTACCTCGCGGTCAGTACCCATAGTATGTTATCTTGGTGACTCGCTGGCCGTTATAAATAGTATATACTTTCGCCAGTTGGGATGATTTTCATTGTTCGACAAGCCCAGGGGAGTCAACTTGAACGAGGCGCCGAAAGGTTCAACTTGAAGCTGAGATCCTGCCACACAAATGGCATTAGCGAGCAGGGGTTTTAAACACAGGAGCAGTCTCAAACCACTATATATTAAAATATTATACATGGGTTTCTGACCGCTGGCTCTGCCGACATCTTTCAAATAAGTTGATAAAGCTTTTAAAAAAAACTATTCATTGCAAATTTGGGTTGCCCAGTTAAATTTTGCAGTCTGATTTTATCTGCTACGCCATTATCAAAATGTTTAATATCTTCTGAATGGATCAAAGCGACGAACCGGCAATACCTCTTAGAGAAGAGGACTTGGAATGTCCAATCTGCATGTCAATTCTAACAGACCCGTTTGTCACTCCTTGTGGCCACACATTCTGCCACGGATGCATCACAACACACCTACAAACAGGCAAAACGTGCCCTTCATGCTCTGCCACAATTAGCAAGAGCACAGTCTTTCCAAATTTCCTATTAAGCAAGGTTAGCGAGCGGTAAAACAACAATGTACCTATCAAATAACATTAATTCTGTGACAAAACCCAAATCAATCATTGTATACTGACTTCTATCACTATGATTTCCAGGTTTTGAAAAAAGTGCAGCGTAGCAGCACTGGCGGTAAAATGACAGCCTTTGAAGGATTACAGCACGCCGCCTCCCAAGCAAAAAGCAATCTTTCAGTTGTCCAGCTCGATGCCTTGCTAACCCAGCTCGCTACCTACCGAAGAGAAGCAGAACAATCTGAAAAAGAAGGTAGCATGGAATTATTGCTCCACTTTCTGCAGCATAGTAGAGAAGACAAGGCTCAAAAACTACAAGCATTACAGCGGGAATTGGCCTGCTTAGACACAGACATAGGTCGAGTAGAGAACACTGTGGACGGAGGGAGAGATGCTTTGAGAAACCCTAGTAGCAATTCAGATATGCTTCCATCAGGGACAAACCAACTACACCAGCTTGATGGTGGAGAAGCAGATGGGAAGGGTGGTGGTGGTCGTGGTGCTGCTCAAGCGATGCAGCAGGCAGCATTAGCAACAGCTCAGCAACAACAACTGCAACAACAGCTACATGCTGCCACTGCTGGCTCCCCTCGGCATGGAAGCTATGTAACAGCTGGGGCCACTGCGGGCAAGCTTCATCCTAGTACTGCTGCTGCTGCTGCTGCTCCTGCTGCTAATCCAACTGGACGGCATGACGCAGCAGTTGAGGCGGCGATGCATCGTGTTGGCAATCAATACACAGCAGCAGCGTATGACGCTCTAGCAACACACCCTGGAATGGCTACATACATGGCAACGCAATGTATAGCAGGTAATGCTGTTGGTGGTAGGGCGCCACCAGGAGCAGGACCAGGTCTTATTGGCTCTTCGACTGGCTTTCTTCTGCCTCCTCACACCACCACCCCACCAAGCAGCACCAGTGCCAGTCAGGAAGATGATCGAAAAGGGAGCTCTCAGCAAGAAACGAATAGAAATAAAAGGCGGCGTATAGCAGCGCAGTTTGAAGACTTGCAAACTGCCTATCTCAGGCTGAGAGCTGATCGATTGAAAAGCTCAACGGCAGGTGGTGGTGGTGGTGGTGATGCGAATAGCAATGACGCCACTGCACCTATAGCTCCGGACATTTCTACCGGAGGTAATGATATTAGCAATGTCACCGTCGGTGCAGTCGTAGATGAAGGTCTTCAAGAATTCTCTCGTCTTTTATCAGTTCTTTCTCGATGCAATCGACTCACCCCCATTGCAGAAATTCCCCGCCCTTCCCTCCGACAGGCTTCTTCCATCATCTCTTCTGTAGAATTCGATCGAGATGGGACCTTATTTGCTACTGCTGGTGTGTCGAAACGCATTTCAGTGTTTGAACATGCGACTGTGGTGCGTGCACCAGGCACTTTGGTCCATTGTCCTATCATCGAGATGGTCACGAGGTCAAAATTAAGTTGTCTGACCTGGAATCGATACGTAGCTTCTCATTTAGCGTCTTCCGATTACGAAGGAGTAGTTACCGTATGGGATGTGAATACTTCAGGTATGGTGCAAGAGTATGAAGCCCATTCAAAAAGAATCTGGTCCGTTGATTATTGTACCGCAGACCCGACTTTGCTGGCATCTGGTTCTGATGACTGTACTGTAAAGGTATGGTCTACACGTGCGCAAGCGTCCGTTGCACAGCTTGATTTGAAGGCGAATGTATGTGCGGTGAAATGGAGACCAGGGACTGCGCATCAAATCGCTGTTGGCTCGGCAGATCATACTGTCTATTTATATGACCTCCGTCGTCCTGAGTCTCCGCTGGCATCTTTCGCTGGGCATAGAAAAGCTGTCTCCTATGTACGATGGTCTGGAGAGAATGAAATTGTGTCTGCTTCAACGGATTCTACGTTGCGTTTATGGGATGCAGCAGGGGCGATCGCTTCTGGAGTTGGTGGGGAAGCAGAGAGGATATACGAGGGCCACGCCAATGAGAAAAATTTTGTAGGCTTGGCTGTTGAAGGTGATTTCTTAGCGTGTGGAAGTGAAACTAATGAAGCTTTTGTGTTTTTCAAGCCTCTGTCAAAGGCAGTTGCTAGGCTGCGTTTCGGAGATGGTCCTTCTTTGTTCGGGGGCAATGCGGGCGGCGAAGGAGGTGGTGATGATAAAGCCTTTGTGTCTGCAGTATGCTGGAGACCTGGTGGACAAGAATTGCTGGTGGCTGATTCTCAAGGAACCTTGAGGATTCTAAAACTTTCAGGCAGTGGCTAGAGAGCTGGAGTATCATGATGAATACATGAACTTTCTGCCCAGAATGCATTGCCGACCAATGTATTAATAAATGCTATAGATAGAGATGCTTTTGAGTTTTTTTGATGCTGTTTTCCAAGTTATTTTTCGCTTTGTTCCCCTGCTTCGGTTATCGGTCATTTCTGTGCGTTTTTCAATACTTATTCCTTAATAAACTGTACGATTTTATCTTCTTTTTAACAAAATACTGGACTTGTCTATTTCATTTTACCAGCTGGCAAAGTTCCAACAAACAGAGAAAACCATACTGCAGGAAGGATATACATTTTGAATTAATTAGATATTGAAGTTCTGTGGTGGGAAAAGCGTAAGCCAGCTTTATTTCAGCTGGTTTGATTTTTACTTAGGCCAGTGCTTTTAACTTCTATTGCACCATCGGAACAGGAGCGGCCTGGGGCATGGGGGCAGCAACAGGGGCAGGGTTCTGGCCGTAGCCCTTGGGGCGTCGGTATAAAAGAATATGGGGCTCAGGGCGATGGATTGCATAATGGACCTGTAAAGAGAGAGCATAAGATTGAAAAAGGTGAAAAAGAAAGAACTGGGGGATAAAATAGAAAGAGGAAATCAAGAGTTGGCGGGAAGGTGAAGTAGCATGAGGCAAGCGAAACAAGAGAAATAACTCACCCAACCACGAGATTGTTGGACTCCAAGACCTCTCCATTCAGCCTGAAAATAGAACAGAAAGAAATTCAGACGCTTGAACAGCTTTAAGAAACACAGATCCTATGTTCAGTTGGGAAATTCTCTTTACCTCAGACATCAGCCTGCCCTTGGGAACGCGCTTTGCAATTTCTGGGGGGAGCACAACGTGCCTATATTCATAAATATCATCATAGTATCTCTCGCTGCATTAAATGAGCAAAGTGCAAGGTAAGCCTTTTGGGTTGTTGCAATCGGACTTGGTCAAAATCAAATTTGAGGAGCGCTACCATACCTATATTGAATTCCGTTTGCAGCCATTGCTATAGACAATTTCAAATTCCTTAATTAACAAGTAAAGCAATGCAAAGAGTTATATTTGCGTAGTCTTTACAACTTTTTACTTTCAACTGTAATTATTTAGTTATGAAAAAGATCTGAGACCGAGTCCTCGAGATGTCCTCTGGAATTCGATTCAATATAGTTTTACTTTCAAATAGTTTGAAACAAAAGCGCCGAGTATGTATAAAATTGTTTCATTTCCTCTGATCAAATTTGCCAAGTTGGTAGAAAACTTGGGGTTGAGGAAACCTTCAAAGGCTCGCTTCAGCTACCGGTAGTTATCGACAAACTTATATCCATCTAGCTTCGCAGAAGTGAAATTTATAATCTGAGTAAGCGCCAGAACCCCGTGTTTTGAAAGCAGGCCCTGATCAATCTTGCATTTTCTCGAGAAGCTTATAACCTTGTTCTGAGTCGCTCAACATCTATATTTCCCCATTTTTCCTTTGCAGTTCAAGATGCAGATTTTTGTTAAAACACTGACTGGCAAGACCATCACTCTTGAAGTCGAAAGCTCTGATACGATCGGTAAGGATCAAGTTTGCAATAAATAGCTCGTAGAACGCCTCGGCCAAGGTTGATTGTCACTTGAGATTTCATTCTGAACGTTTTGACACTCCCATGTTTATATTTGCAGAGAATGTCAAGGCTAAAATTCAGGACAAGGAGGGTATCCCCCCTGACCAGCAGCGTTTGATTTTTGCTGGTAAGCAACTTGAAGATGGTCGGACTTTGGCTGACTACAACATCCAGAAGGAGTCTACCCTTCACTTGGTTCTCCGTCTTCGCGGAGGCATGCAAATTTTCGTCAAAACTCTCACTGGCAAGACCATTACTCTTGAGGTTGAGTCTTCCGACACCATTGAGAACGTCAAGGCTAAAATTCAGGACAAGGAAGGTATCCCCCCAGATCAGCAGCGTTTGATTTTTGCTGGCAAGCAGCTTGAAGATGGTCGCACTCTTGCTGATTATAATATTCAAAAAGAATCTACTTTGCATTTGGTTCTCCGTCTCCGTGGAGGTATTATGATCAAAGTGAAGACCCTTACAGGAAAGGAGATCGAAATTGATATTGAGCCTACCGATACGATTGAGAGAATAAAGGAACGTGTAGAAGAGAAGGAAGGAATCCCTCCTGTGCAGCAAAGGTGAGTAGTAATTGGTGTTTTCCTCCAGACTTTGGAAGAGCGGTTATGTGAAATATGCATACAACTAGCTATTTTATTTTTACCTCTTCAGGTTAATTTTCGCTGGTAAGCAGATGAATGATGATAAGATGGCCAAGGATTACAATATTGAGGGTGGATCAGTTCTTCACTTGGTGCTAGCTCTCCGTGGAGGGCAGTAAAGAAAAAATTTAGATCAGCAGTCCATCCATGGGACGTTTTTTTTTTCTTTTTCTTTTTAATTAACAAAGTGCTATGGTTCTTAACTCTCTACCTCTTTACACGGCCTGGGTACAGGCAAGTATCTACATGTAATAATAATAGATCAGCTCTAGTGAGTGAAGAAGTCGATAGTAATTCTAAAAAGCGAGGGGGGGCATTTACCAGCAATGTTCTTCACCCGCCTCACCCTTTTCAGGAAACGCAATAGTGGCCAGATCACCAGGCTCAGCATATTTCTCCATCAAAAATGTATAAATCGTCAATTTAATATACGTAATATCTTGGTCCCACATATCTTGTAAAGTCAGCGTCACCTTAGCCTCCAGAACGAGCATGAGACTCAACGGATCGGAGCTTCAACCACCCCTCTTGTTCCCCCGGCAGCAGGACAGTGGACCTTTCAAGAATTCGGTATTGTTGGGTTGTAAATCATTAAAAGAAACAACAGTACTCCTTCAATATGTTCTCCAGCGAATAGTCCAGTCACAGAGGTAGCAGGTTTGCGTGCTTTCTTCCTTTCCTGATTACTGTTACTGCTGCCAGCGCAAGGGTTTGTCGTCTGGTAAGGCATTGAGGAATTGAGCGAAAACTTTACTTTTTGGGGATAACATGGCTATGGAGTGGGATCTTAATCCAATTTCCGACTGCCTCCGCTAAAGCAATACACTTAGCAGACTCATTTTTAAATGTTTTTAAACGTGGAAAACGATCCATGGGCCATACAATCTGGAGCGAAATCTAAAGTCAGGGGATCGCTGTTTCGTTTGAACAGACCTCCATAAGCAAAGTCGATTTACGTAGTAATCTTGAGTACTCACCCAAAAGCGAATGGTATGTTTTTCCATCGCAATGAACTTACACAGCTTTGCACACAGAAATTTCTCCACAGCGGCAACTAGAGACAGTCGGGATCTTGTTGTCATTTATTCTGGTTGGGCTACCAGCGTGGAAGTTCGATCACATAAAGGCAGTTCTTCAATCGTCGATTACTTCTGGTTCTTCGTCATCCCATTCTCCATTAAAGTCTTCAGCTGCTTGCTCTTCTTGCAGCTCCGGGAGGGCATCCCATAATTGCTGTTCGACCCCACCTGCTCCCCCCATGGCCATCATATTAAAATCTAAAGTATCTGGAGAGAGCTCAGAAGTGATCAAATCACCAGGTGCAGCGTAGTTATCTAACGCACCATCTTTGAATGCCATTAGATTGTTTCCAGGAATCCAGTGGCCTCTCAAATCAAACAAGGTCCTGGCCTCCATGACCAGCGCATAGGTGATCTGGTCGAGCTCCAACCATCTTTTATCCCGCAGCAGAGTAACGCAACACCCCAGACGGCGCGCCCACTTCGTGTTTGAGTTTGAAATTGGACCTGCGGGATACTCGGTGTTATCTCCATCGCGACGAGTTGATAACCTTGCTGCTATCTCTTTGAGTGAGGCAGCTGTTACCTTATGAAGCTTCAACGCTCTGCTCTCAACAAGCCACCCTAATGGGTCAAAATATGTGAAATGTGTGTCCTTTTCCAACTCATCTATAATGTAACGGCAGTCAAGCTTATCAGCAAGCCTGACGGCGGACTGCAACAGTGCAGGCAGCATTTGCTCCTCTGGTTGCGGGACAGGTTCCGGAGCATGCTTATTATGTTCACCCCAAGTCTGACCACTAATAACTGCTTTTATGGTCTCGCGGTGGTAAAACATTAGAAGAAGCAACAGCACTCCTTCGAGAGATTCGCCAGCGAGCAATCCAGTCACGGATGTTGGGGTGCCTCTAGTGCCGGTGTCGTCTTCCGCCAAGGAAGAGAAAAGCTGGGCAAAGACCTTACTATTATTAGCAAGAACGTGGCTATGGAGAGGTACGGTGACACCGTCTATTATGGCTTCAGCGTCTGCTAAATCAATAAACTCGACAGACTGGAATTTTAAGTGGGGAAAGTTCTTGACATGAAATGAATCCATAATATAATCTGCAAATACAGCGCACAATTAAAAGCTCGGCGTCCGTGTACCTTTCGGTATTATCTCTAAGAAAAAAATGGGTTGTATTTGGAACCTTCGATTGCTCTTTGCTTATCAATCAACGTGGTTCTTCTTCGAATACCAGGGTCTCACAAAGTTGGCTCGTTCTAAGGACAGAAGCAAGGAGAATAATCATTTTTAAAAGCAGCTTAATTATATAAATTGTTACTCGACTGAAAGCTAGCGTATGAAGCATGTAAATGCAGCCTAGTAAACAATTTTATTTTGATTGAAATTTAAACTTACAGGCTCGAAAATGGAAGATCAAGGCGTCCAATCTGCCGAAACAAATACCAAAACAATCGAAGAACAGCGTCAAGTGAAGCGTTACCGCCGTGCTGAGCTAGATGAAGAAGATCAAGCTAATTTACTGCATGCCAACGGCGAACAAGAGTGAGTTTTTATTTCTTCAATTTTTGCCTATGTAGACTCTAAAAATCTGTAAGAGGTATCAGTCATGCTAATTACTTATTTGATTTATGTTCCCACAGTGATTACGAAGAGTATATTCCCGTTAAGAAGCGTAGAGAGATGGAACAGAGAGAACGCCTCGTCCGCCTCGGTCGGGGTGCTCCACCTGGGACATTTGTTGAAGAAGAAGATGTCCTAAAAGACCTAGAAGGAGCTGAAGCTTGTGAAATTGATGGAGATGCTGCTGGAAAACAACAACGTGGTAAACAAAGTCTGCTGGTAATGAAAGCAAAGGCCCTTCAAGAAACCCCGGTGGAAACTGAACAAGATCGAGCTTTACGGGAAGAAGAAGACCTCATGCGACACATAACTCAACGACAAGCTCTAAAAACGTATAAAGAATTAGCACAAGATATAAGCTACAGTCGTACAACGCGGACAGGCTGGAAACCTCCTTTGAAATATAGATTGATGTCTGAAGACGACCACCAGGCGCTAAGGGAAAAATTTTATATTATTTGTTCTGGGAAAAATATCCCACCTCCTATCCCGTCATTTGAAGATATGAAATTCCCACCTGCAATTCTACGTGTACTACAGGAAAAAGGCATTAACAGACCTACTCCAATTCAAATGCAAGGCTTACCTGCTATCCTCTCGGGCAGGGACATGATTGGCATTGCCTTTACCGGTTCAGGGAAAACAACTGTATTTGCACTCCCCATGATAATGGCTGCGGTACAAGAGGAAGTAAGAATGCCATTAACCCAAGGAGAAGGGCCTGTGGGGCTCATCATGTGTCCATCTCGAGAGCTTGCTCGGCAAACTTTAGAGGTAGTTGAAGGATTCACGGCAGCATTAAAACAAGATGGGCACCCGGAACTGCGCAGTCTATTATGCATTGGTGGAATAGATATGAAGGCGCAGGCAGATGCTGTACGTAACGGGGTGCACATGGTTGTAGCAACTCCGGGCCGACTCAAAGATATGCTAGCTAAAAGGCGGTTAAATTTAGATATTTGCCGATATTTGTGTTTAGACGAAGCTGATAGAATGGTTGATCTTGGATTTGAGGATGATATCCGCGATGTGCTGTCGTTCTTTAAAGGACAACGGCAGATGTTGATGTTTTCTGCCACGATGCCGGCAAAAATTAAATCTTTTGCCGAAAGTGCGTTGGTAGATCCCATAGAAGTAAATGTAGGTCGCGCTGGTGCTACTAATTTAGATATCATTCAAGAAGTTGAATACGTAAAAGACGACGCTAAACTAACAGCGTTATTAGTTGCATTACAAAAGACGCCACCACCCGTCTTGGTTTTTGCGGAAAATAAAAGAGACGTCGACACTATCCATGAATTTTTGTTAGTCAAGGGAGTAGAAGCTGTCGCTGTGCACGGCAGTAAAGACCAAGAAGAACGTAGCTGGGCAATTGATGAGTTTAAAGCTGGTAAAAAAGATGTTTTAATAGCGACTGATGTCGCTTCAAAAGGTCTAGATTTTGCCGGGGTCCAGCACGTGATTAATTACGATATGCCTGAAGAAATTGAGAATTACGTACATCGTATTGGTCGTACAGGTCGACGAGGTAAAACTGGAGTTGCAACTACTTTTATAAATAAAGACACGTCTGAGTTGGCGTTGCTTGATTTAAAGCATCTGCTACGAGAAGCAAAACAGAGAATCCCACCAGTGTTACAATCGTTGCATGATCCTACAGAAGAGCTAAGAGATTTAGAAGCAGCTTCTGGTGCAAAAGGATGCGTGTATTGTGGTGGTTTGGGCCATCGTATTGCTGATTGTCCTAAACTTAGGGCAGATACTAGAGAGCAAGGACGGAAGCGGCAAGATAGATTTGGTAGCGGTAGCGGCTTTGGAGCTGAAATGTAATACATATAATTTGCATTTATAAAGTTATTCGAGTGCAAAAATAATCAGAAATACCACAATATATTAGAGATACGTAATTAACTTGAGAAATAAGTTTAATCTTATAATTCGGCGGCTGGCAGAGCACATCTTAATTTGCAAATTTCCTGTTCAGTGTGATTTAGCTTCATGAATTTTACTATTAATGACAACACCGATGCTCCTCCTTACCCTTCACTCTCCCTGCGATCATCACGTCCATCTCCACCATCCCTATCTCCACTTGCCCTCACCTCCTCCTCCCACCTCACGACATTCTCTGTAGCAAGCTTCTCGAGAGCAACCACCGCCTCAGCATCTGATCCGGCCTCCCACAACACCGCTGACATTTCTTGATGAGCATTATCACTCTGACACCTCAGTAATCTCTCTAAAATAGGTAAAGAATCTACAGTCTCGCCCAACTCAGGGCTAGCAACACTTTCCCATCGTGTTGAAATGAGCGGCTGCTGCAAAGATAGAGTGCCAAAGGCTTCCTCTGGAAGAGGACGGCTGCGACAAAAGAATCCCAAATGCCATGGAAGGAAATAAAATGCTTTCCTTCTCCCCATGTCATCATCTCCAAAGTACTCTTTCATATATGCAGTCAAGCGACGATAAATTTCAATTCTATCTGTCGCTGATAAATTCAACTCTCGTCTTTCTTTCGCTTCTTGAAAAATCCACGGTTTGATAAGTGCACCGCGTCCAACCATCACTGCCAAACACCCATGATCATTGAGCCTTCTATATGCTTCATAATGAGTCAATATATCCCCATTGCCTATTAAAGGAATTCCCGACTCTCTTGCGGCGGCTTCTATTAGACTCCAGTCTGCTGGCTTTTTATACCTCTGTAACGCTGTGCGGCCATGAACAGTCACTGCAGCAGCCCCTGACCTGCTCAACAGCTCCACCACTTTTGCTACGTTGATTGACCCCTCCGATTGGCCAGTTCTAATTTTCACAGTGAGCGGTATTGGTAGCTGTGATGCAATTCCCCCAACAAGTCTAGCGAGCTTCTCAGGCTTGCGTAGCAATGCAGAGCCTAGCCCACGCCGGGTTGCTTCGTAAATAGGACACCCACAGTTCAAATCAACCCAATCAGCACCAGCTTCTGCTGCCATCAATCCCGCTTTCACACCCTCGTCAATTACATTAGTAGCAATTTGGACACCGTATATTTTCTCGTTTTCTGCACGACGTAGGCGTGTGATTTCTTTACGATCCTTCTTTCGGACGAGTTGCCTGGCAAATGCCATTTCACTGGTGGTTACTTCGGCCCCAAAATCTGCACAGAGGCGGCGAAACGGGAGATTGTTGCCGCGGGTAAGAGGGGCTAGAATAACTTGGCCACGTAGCTTTTCTACAAGCTCTGCGTTTCTTTGGAGGTGTTCATCGCTCAATGGCTCTGGTTGCCATTTTGATGTGCTACGAGGATCCTGGTTCTTAAATTCTGCAGCCAGCTCGGCAACACTGGCGGCGGCGGGGAATTCGATTGCTTCGCTTTGGGTTGCTCGGACCGCTGAGAATGCGCCTGCAAGCATATTGAAAAGGCTTTAATTACAATACAATTTCGAAAATGAGCGTTAACTTGAGCTACTTACGTCTTGCTATTTGTGTTCTCACTCGCATGCTCAATCTTGAATTAGTTGTAAATGTACTTGAAAATGTTCTTTGCACCCTCATATGGACTTATCTTTGAAACAATATTCAAAAAATGATGATATTTTCAAAAGAGATTACGAAGATTGGGGGCTGTCTCCACTTTAATGGTCTCTGTGACGACGGTAGCTTTTCTTCTTACTGGTCTTAATTTGTGGGCTTTTCCATGTCGTTAAACTTCTAATAAAAGTAGCATGAGTACATTTAAAATATATTTTGAAGAATTAGATAAACATATCCTTCCTACTTCTTATAAAATCTATGCAGGGCTCGCGGAACACCTTCCAACACCTTTTCTTGCGCTTCCCTCTTCGCCTCGGCACTTGTAAGCCCACCAAACTCAGCAGTAAGACCTTGTTCACGCATAGCTGCTTTAATTTTGGGCTTTTTGTCTTCAATAATATTCTGCTGCTTCTTTCTTTGTCTTCTGGTTGGTTTATTTTTACCTTTCTGTCTCGTCTTTTGATCCGCCTCTTGCCTTTGGCCAGACAATCTTGCTGCATTTGCTGCGTCTGCTTCCTCCTGGCGTTCTCTCTGTACATCTGCAGGCTCTCTTTCAATTCTACCAACGCCATCTGGATCCAAGGTAATCATTTCCGGCTGGAGCTTATCAAGTAACTGGTGCACCTCCGCCTCCCGTCGTTGTTTTCTTGTCTGGAAAGGATTTGCAACAAACGAATCGTAATTTGGCTCTCCAGCACCAGGAACAATCATGGTAGACACGCCGCCAGAGTGTCCCAGAGCTAAAATATCTTCATAAGGACAAAATGCAACATCGGCCAGGACTCCCGCTTGGACAGTATGAGTCATATAAGGTGCTTGCGCCTTCTCAGATAGCGCATCTTTCCATACTTGCACTCTCCTTCCATGTCCAATCGCCAACATACCCTTTTGACTGACGTCTGCCCACTCGACTGGTGCGACCGATGTGTAGGCATGGAGCGGGCGGTAGGTGCGAATGTCCCACACCTTAACTGATTTATCAGCTCCAGCAGTGATGAGTTGATGTCCAGAAGGATCGACAGCGACTGTTCGTACAGGGCCATGGTGGCATAGCATCCGTACGACCGGGGTAGAAATATTAGGGGTCCACATTGTTACAGTACCATTAGAGTGACCTAAGCACAGTACAGCATTCCAAGAATTCTGTCTCATAGTATTGCATGGACCTAATTTTGTGCGATGGGTTGCTACAATATGCCCTGTTGAGGTGTCCTGATAGCACAATGCCCCCGTGGAGCCGACGGAACAGAGCAAATGATGGTAGGGTAGAAATTCCAATTTATTTGCTTCAGTGTGTTCTTTTAAGCAATGGATTTCGATACCACGGTTATCGTAAATGTAGGTATGCTTTTTTTGGGCTACAGCAAACAAAGTTTCATTGTGTAAAAAGTGGACATCCCGAATTGTTTCACGGACTTGAAGCTCACAAACAGTGTGTAATCGTTGCCAATCTAGGAGCGCTAAATGGCCTTTACGTCCACCAAGGAGCATGTGTCGACCAGATCGAGAAAAATCTAGTGAATAAGGACCTAATTCAGTTAAAGAAAGATCAAAAACTTTTCGAGCGGCACCGGTGTCAACCTCTTTGACGATATCTTGTTGTTGGAATCTCCATGTCCGCTCCGTGCCCTCTGCCTCTAAGGAACCTGCTTCCCCAGGGAGAAGCCAGTCATTGACTTTGGCAGCTTGAACCTGAGCTTGACGGACAACACCTTCTGAATATTGAAGCCGCCCTTTCAGCTTTTTGTCCTCAATCTGGAGAAATATTAAAAGAAGCATGTGATTTTGTGATTAACTCATGTGGCTGATTCCTACTAGTAATAGATTTACTTGCAGGTGTTCTTACGTTTTTGGTGGCGATGGGTTGGCCACGACGGAATTTGGCGACTGAATTCTCGTCAATCTCGTCAAATTCCTTCTTCAGCTTTTTTGTAGGCCTAGATTTAGCTGCTGGTTCTTGATCTGCCATATTTTAGATTATAACTCAATAGATTACACAATAGAGAATACTTATTAGAAATCAAGATGCAACGATGCTAACTTTATTATGCATTCGTTTTAAATAGCGCGTTGCGTTCCTCCTAAAGTATCTCTTAATGATTTAGTTTGTTTACATGTAATTATTTTGCTCTAGATACGCTAAAAGAGCGAACTTAAACGCCCGTCTTTCTTTTGAAAAATATTACACACTGTGGCAACAATCATTGAATTGAATACACAAGGGCAGCACCACTCTGGCTTCACCGTTCCTTGCAATTTAAGAATCTCTAAATTTTACTGTGAACTCTAGGCTTCGCACCGATATGCCAGTTAATCCGAAATAGCTCTGATTTCCGACATAATCTGAATCCCAAGTATTTATTCAAACACCCTTTGCCTCTTAGAAGTGTGCACCTTCTACGCATCAATCGCCCATCTTTTTCCCTAAGTACTCTATGCTTACTGCATATTCGTTACCTCACGTGAAGACTGGTGGGCTGCCTGACTGTTTGGTAGCTAGAATGGCGCCCGTCTCAAGATCACCGGAACGAAGAAGGACGCCAGACCGAGGTCTTGGAGGCAGATTCATCACTACACATCACCGTAAACTCTCACAAACGAACGCCTTCGAAAATGGTAAGCTAGAAGTATTTCTAAAAGGTCTTCATGAAAGATTCAAAGAACTATTATTTTTAAAATTTCTCGTCTGTGCCACCTCCCTTTTTACTTTCCTTCAATGTTCATTCTTCTGCTTGCTTCCAGAAAAAGGTGATCTCCCAGCTGGAGTACGTGACTGGGCTGTCAAAGAAGCCAAACGTTGCGACGATGGCGACCCAGACCTTGAATTATGTGACTTACCAGAAATAAAAGACAGCATCGTACCTCTTCAAAAATCCACAATAGAAGAAGCTTTTAGCCGAGGGCGGTGGCTCGTAGGATTACTCGTATTACAATCTTCATCCAGTTTTATCCTAGATTCATACCAAGATTTAATTAAAGATCATTTAGTCGTGACATTTTTTCTGACGATGCTGGTCGGCGCTGGCGGGAATGCAGGAAATCAGTCGGCTATTAAAGTTATTCGAGGTCTCGCAACAGGAACAATGCAAGCGACTGGCGATTCCATGCGAAAAGTGCTACAACAGCAAGCAGCAGTCGCTCTTATGCTAGGAACAGGCCTCTCTGCAGCTGGCTGGTTGAGAGTGTATCTCACAAATGGCAATGCTTTGAATAGCACTGCCATTTCGATGTCGCTGTTCTTAATTGTAGTCACCTCGGTGTTACTGGGAGCTGCGTTGCCGTTTGGATTAGCTAAAGCAGGGGTCGATCCAGCAAACGCGGGTACTACTATTCAAGTGCTAATGGACTGTGCAGGGGTGTTGATCACGTGCGTGTGCTGTCATTATGTTTTAGATACTTTTGCGGCAAGTCTAACCACGGTAGCCGTGGTGGCTTCTTAGAAAATATAAGAAAGCCGATGATTTAATTGCTACCGTAAGGTAGTTTAAAATGGAATACTTTTCTCTCTGTACAAAATGTTGTTCTTGATATTGATGTGAAGCTTAAGAATGAGTGAATAATGGTTGAAAGTGAAATCTGTAAAACCCGCAATTTTCTGTGTATTAAACTTAGTTAAATTTGTTTTACATTCCCATTTACGGGCTACTAACTACAGTAAATTATTCAGAATCTAACCCTGTACAAGAGCACTAGCAGTAGCGGACTCGTACTTGAAGTTGGGAGCGAGTTTCTTAGTCTTCTTGTAGTAACGAGCAAGGCGGTGGATACGGGACTCAACGAGAATCAAGTGGAACTTGGCGTCCTTATCCTTGCGGTTGGCGTCAAGATGCTTGCGCATGCCAACGGCCTTCTTAATGAGGAAATAGAGATCCTCGGGGAGCTCAGCTGCGAGGCCAGTGGCCTTGAGAATACGGAGAATCTTGTTACCGGTAACGGCGTTGACCTGGGCAATACCGTGCTGATCACGAAGGATGACACCGATCTGGGAAGGGGTCATACCCTTCTTGGCCATCTTGGTAATCATATCTTGGACCTGAAAAGGAGAAACGAGAAGATTTTAGAATTCGAACAATTGTGTGCATTTTTTGCTTTACCATCACTTCAACATTTTGGCTGTATACTCTGTGGAGAGACTCTGCCCGCCACGCCGAATACACTAATAATGCCACTTAATTGCAATAATGTGCTGTTCCTAACGCCGCGAGACCAGTTTCTCTACATCAACAGCTCCTAAAATAAATTATAATTGGCTATTCTGCCTCCAACTCACATCTGCTGCGGAAGCCTTGCTCCAAGAAGGCATACTGCGCCTGTAAGGCTTGGCGGATTTGGACCTGTGACAAGAAAAACACACCAAAGTCAGTTTTCAAAGCCAATTGAAATTGATGGGCATCGGCCTTTTCTGTAGCTCTATACAATATAAAAACTCATTCTACTCACATGCCATGGCCGCCACTGTGCATACGCGCCATGATTAAAGTTTTTTGCTCTGCCTCCCCTGTGAACAACAAGAAATATAGAAATGTTTAGACGCTAATCGATTTTAATCAATGATTTAATATCCGGTGAGCTGCATTCGGCGCTCCACTTCCACACCCAATTTCACTCTTATCCCACTGACCTTCGAACACGGATAGAAAGAGGCAAAATCCGACTTGTAGGCGAAGTTTTAAGCGAAACTGCGGCGACAGGGAAACGAAGGCCAGGGTCGAATCGAAAAGAGACAGAAATTTGAGAAACTATTGGTTCAAGGAGCCTCCAAGAGGCTTCAAACAGCAGATTCGTGTTTTAAAAAATTTATACAATCAACCTAGCAAAGGGCTTCTATCGTTAATCCCTTTGTTTTGCCCTCAAAGCCGATTCCTAATTTCCAAGCACGCATAAAATCCCAGTAGCTCTAGCTAAAGCTAGCAAAAGAGATTTTCATTGCCTGTTATGATTGACGAAATTGCGCTTGGTAGCTTCGCGGTAAGGACTGAATGCCTTCTCTTAATTGTAAAGCATGTTTAAATTTCAAACCTTGTGATCTGACTCGTTTCTCGTCTCTTTGCTTTGCGCAGAACATCCTTAGCTTTGCAATCGTCGCATTATTGATTGGATACCATTATTTTGCTGCCGAGGCCCGCAAACGCAGCGATTAAGTTCTTTTTACATACTTACTAAATTACCCTCCGCCACCGTTGCCGCCCCACCTGATTGCCTTTTTCTCTAGCGTATACAACCAACAAGAACGATGTCCTTTGTTGGTGGTAAACTCAAACTCAAGGGAGGTTCGGATCTTTCTGGAGTCAAGAAGAAAAAGAAGAAGTCAAAGCATTCCAATGACATCCTAGCTTCCGCCACCGACAACAAAGACAATAGTGAACTAGTTACCACAGGCGATGCAGGAGGAGGTACTTCTACCCAACAGCCTATTGTAGAAGATCGCCGTACTGAAGCTGAGAAGAGATTTGAAGCCCATTTAATGAAAACTGAAGAGCAAAGGTTAAAGAAAGCGGCATCAAAATCTCATCGTGAGCGCATTAAAGAACTAAACGAGAAATTAGCAAGTACAACAGAGCATTTTGATCTTCCTAGAATTTCTCATACGAATTAGGGCTCCGAGACTCAAGCTCTTTCCTAGTTACTTACAAAATAGAATGTACTTTTGACCTATTGTTCTCTTAAACTATGATTATTTGATACTTTGTTTTTCGTTTATCTCACAGAATGAGCTCCTCCAGGAGAGAAGCAACTTACTGAAGATTGACGCAGCAAGCTGTGTGGGTTTGTAATGTATTCTTTATTCGATACTTTGTTTTTACACACTTTGACTTTTTGTCAGCAGAGCTGTAGATATTGTAAAAATATCACCTTTATGATGTTCAGCCCACAAAATATCAACAAAAATGTATTGAATTCCAAAAAGTTGCAATCTATCTTTTATTCTATATACATAATTTAAGGCTTAGGATAGATCATATCTTCAGGTCTAACCCATTCGTCAAACTCGGCATCAGTGCAATGACCCAACGCCAACGCCGCTTCTTTCAACGTCGTTCCTTCTTTATGTGCCTTTTTCGCAATCGCAGCAGCGTTATCATATCCAATACGATTATTTAACGCCGTTACCAACATCAAAGACTCATTTAACAACTGAGAAATACGACGTTCATTAGCTTTTATTCCAGCGACACAATTGTCGGTAAAGGACTCAGAAGCATCCCCTAATAACCTTGCAGAGTGTAATAAGTTCCGGATCATCATAGGTTTGAACACATTCAACTCAAAATGACCATTAGATCCGCCTATAGTAGCCGCCACGTGATTTCCCATAACCTGGGCACACACCATTGTCATTGCCTCACATTGTGTTGGGTTGACTTTTCCAGGCATGATTGACGATCCAGGTTCGTTTTCAGGTAACGAAAGCTCACCTAATCCACACCTTGGACCAGATCCTAACAATCGGATATCATTTGCGACCTTCATAAGAGAAACAGCAATAGTATTTAAAGCGCCGGACATTTCAACAATGGCGTCATGAGCAGCGAGGGCTTCAAATTTGTTTGGTGCGGTAATGAAAGGGTATCCAGTAGCCTTAGCTACAGTCTCAGCAACACCTTCAGCAAATCCAATTTTAGTATTCAGTCCAGTACCTACAGCGGTACCACCTTGAGCAAGCATGAGCAGGCGAGGCATGGCAACTCGTACCCGCTCAATGCTATATTCTAGCTGGGTAGCATAGCCAGAGAACTCTTGGCCCAATGTTAATGGAGTCGCATCCATAGTATGGGTCCGTCCTATTTTAATGATGCCATCAAATTCCTCAGCTTTCAAGGCAAGAGCAGAACGAAGTTTTTCCAAACCGGGAATTAAGCGCTCATTGATTTCAGTAACACCGGCAATGTGCATTACAGTAGGAAAGGTGTCGTTGGAAGACTGTCCCTTGTTGACGTGATCATTAGGATGCACGACGCTTTTATCACCTAAGCTGCCTCCAAGCATTTCAATAGCACGATTCGCAATTACTTCATTGGCGTTCATATTGGATTGAGTGCCACTTCCAGTTTGCCAGACAACGAGAGGAAAGTGATCGGAGAGTTTACCAGAAGCCACTTCATCGGCAGCTTGCACAACAGCTTCTCCAATCCGTTTGTCTAGGACGCCTTGGGCCATATTAACTTTTGCAGCGGCGCCTTTGAGGATGCCGAATGCACGGACGACAGGTTCAGGCATGCGCTCTGAAGGGCCACCGATTTTGAAGTTCTGTAGCGAGCGTTGAGTCTGTGCTCCCCAGTACCTGGACAGGAGGCAAGAATTCGAAGAAATATCGAGAGAATAAAAGATGGGTTAGGGCTTAACCAAGCAGTTGATTGATTGCAGAGAGATCAGTTTATTCAAAAAATGAACTCATTATGCGATCGTCCAATTGCATTGCCACTTCTAGGTGCTTTCTTCGAGTTCAACTAACCTATCAGCAGGCACCTCAAGAGGGCCAAAGGTATCCTTTTCCGTCCTGGTAGTCATCTGTCTCAGGAACCCAACAAGCGCTGCAGGGAGGAGTGACCAAAATTATCAACATAAATGTGGATGAAATCAAGGATATCCATGTGCTATTCATGCATTAGATACTTGCCTGGGAGAGACTTGCGCGCCTCGGTCACTGCTTGCCGTGACTGCACAGTTAGGTGGGCTGCTAACGACATACTCGGCACCCACGGTTGCCTGCACGCTGTGTTAGTCAGGGTTATATGAATTAAAAATCCAGATCCGAGAGAGCAGCACTTTCAGTAGCCCTTGGACGATGGGTTTGCTAAAAAATAATTTTGAACATTCAAACACTGGGTCCTGGTGTTGCGCATATTGTGCTTCAATCGAGCCAGCTCTGGCAAAAATTGCTTAATTAATTGATATTGGTATACTTACTTGTATCGTATCGAATAGTGGGAAGACCCATAAAAGCTTATCTATCGCAAAAATATCTCATCATCAACTCCCATTTTTAATTATTTTCAACTAGAGAAATTTATTTATATCCACGGTGAATAGATTTACGAATGCTTCGACAATTAACCAGCAAGACGTGTCGCGTTGTAGCACGCAGCTTGGCGCAATGGACCATGCCAACTGTTGTTGCAGAAACTCAGCAGCTCACCACATTGCGTGCCTTTCGCGCCATTAGCACTGGAATTTCCCATGTAACATTCCAATCCGAGCCTAGCACATCGTCTGCCGTCGCACGTGCTGCAGAGACTGCCCCTAATTCTCCTCCATTTCCTGCATGGACGCCGACCCGGGAGTTGCAAAAACGCAAGATCTTGCCTAAACGCATGGGCCATCTTCTCCAAGTTTTAGAGAAAGAAAAGGAAGTAGCAGCTCAACAACAGCTTGATCGCCCTGAATTTGGCCCAGGAGATTTAATAGAATTGAAGTTGTCAGTGCCGGAAAATAAGCGTAGAACCACTGCTTTCAAAGGCATTTGCATTGCTAAACGTAATCGTGGGTGGAGAACATCATTTACTCTAAGGAATTTTATTGGAAATAGTGGTGGCATTGAGCGTACATTCCCGCTATACTCACCCCATGTCTTAGAAATTAAAGTGCTAAGTGCTGCTGGACGGAAAAAATATCGTAGAGCGAAATTATATTTCTTGAGAGAACGCCAACCTAAAGAGTATAGAGTTGCATAATACCTGTCATCCGAGTTGTTTTACAATAGTATCAATAGTAGTATGAATGTATATCGTAGTGCATTAGACATGTAATGAAATCTGATATAGTAATAAGGAAAGGCAACAGGGGCGGAGGAAGAAAGAAAGAACGTGGAAATTATAAACAGAAGGAGTATTGGCGAATTTCACTTTCCTCGTTTTAAAAATAACCGAGATGGAGGGAAGCAGAGAAAAAAGGACATGACTCAATAACCAAAAGAAATAGAGTGCCAACGCCATCAGAAAAGTAGGATGGAAAAAAACCAGATGTAGAGAAGAACGCTCTTGGTATCTCGAAAGTGTCGTTTGTTAGTTTATTATTTTTAATTTAGGCAGTAGACTTAGTCTTTACTGTAACCTTACGGCGTGCAGTGCCTCCCTGCGGAGCTGGAGGTTGAATCCCAGCTGCAGATTGCTGTGTTAATATTTGCCCAATAAGATCTCCGCGAGAACTGCCGACATGGCGACCTACAAACTTTCCTCCTCTATAAAATAAGAATGTGGGCACCTGGATAACGTTAAGCTCAAGCATAAGTTGTTTCAGTTCTTCATTCTCATCTCCCATCAACCTTGCAAACGAGGCATACCCTCCTTGGAAGCTACGAGCCAAAGCCAAAACTGCAGGGAACACGTGAACACAGGGTGCAGCATCGGTAAGGGAGACATCTACAACGACAAGCTCTCCTGGAAGAGAAGATGCGATAAGTTTGTCGAAATCAGCGCGAGAATGGATATCTTGAATGTAGGAAGATGCTTTCTCGTTGTTTGCAGCAGTATCGCCGAAGAAAAGAACTCCTTCACCCAAGTCTTGCTCCAACTGCAGGACACCACGATGTTGCCATAATAGTTTTCCATGGCGCCAAAACTGCACTGTAGGTAGCACATCTACGCCTACTTCATCACAAAGTACCTGTCCTTCATCAGAATCGGCTTCTGCAGCTAAAAATACAACATCAGGGCAGTCACGAGCAATTCTTTGGAAAGTATGTTTTAATTCCCGACAGGGCTCTAAAGCAGCTTCTTGATCTTCTTTCCACTGTAATTCAGCTTCCTCTTCATGCCCAGTTTGGCAAACTTTCTCAGAGTGGATTTCGAGGACTACAAGACGGTCTGCTGCCTTGGAGAGTTCTTGTTGCCACTCATCAATGGAGGAAACGTAGGCGACACGCTCCTCTACACGTTCACTCTCACGGACACGACGCTCTAGGGCCTGGTCAGCAGATTCTCCAGGGCGTAGACTTGCTGAGAGGGGCCTAAGGAATCTATGCTGCAGGCATGTTTGAGAGGAAAGAGGGAATGGACACCATGGTTTTTGGTGGGCGCCACCAGTCGCCGAGCGGCAATTGGAGATTTTCAAGGAACTATATGGAGCATACACAACGGTCATTGCACCCATTTTACTATTCGAAATGGTCCAAAGATAGCGTTTTCGAGAAGCCGAGTCACGCTAGGTGTTTGAAACCCAAAAGGGATTACTTTGCTTCGAATTGAATTTCAAGTCACAGGCTAAATTTGCAAGTGCAGAGAGTCTAGAGGTGATTCCTGGCACAGTATAATCACAATGAAAATATAAAACCAATTATTTTTTTGACGACTCCACCACCAACACTGGGTGTAAGAGAGCCTCTTATAGCAAATTGCATGACCTCGTAGACCCCTATCGGCCACTCTCTTGACAGGTTTTATAGAGCTGCTGTACTAGGCGGAAGAGGCGCACATCAAGTGTTTGGCAATGTTTAGAAGCCCAGACTCCATCTCTCTTCCGTACTAGTCCAGAACCTCCTATGTGCATGTCTCAATCAACCGCCGCTGTCGCCCGCTGTCGCCCTGCTGTGGTCAAGTGAAAACATAGCCAGGCCCACAAAACCTGCCAAATTGACTCGCTTTCTTTAATTAAATGATTTTACTCAACCAAATTAAGTTAAAGAGGAAACTTTGCTAAGTCTTGGTCCTTCTAGCCATCCAATTTTCCAAAAAAAACCTAAATGATTATCTCACTTACAAATCTCCGTGGACATACCACCGCTGCAGCAGGCCGCCTTGTTGGCAATGGGTGCATGCAAGGCAATGTGCGTGCTCCTCTGAAGGTAAATGCTCTCTTCACAACCAAGAAAGCCAAGGTGAGGATTTGAAATCTATGGATATTTTGAGAGCACCCTGCATCTTTTGCCAAGATCCTGCTAACACATCTTTGAGAGTGGAAATCATGTGCAAGACCCACACTTGTGTGGATCGTTACGGTGGTCGGCCTAGTATTTTGTGGCTTTCAGAAAAATATCTCACTGTCGTGGTCGGTTGGCTCTCTCTATTAATGCAGGAAGAACGTGAGAACAAACGCCCGCAGTCTTCAAATAACGACGATCCTAGGCCTTCATCGACATCCTCGCCACCAATTTCTGTCGATATGTTTGAAAAGCAAGGCTTCCGTCTTGGCGCTTTCACTAAAACGAATGAGTTATTCGTCGGCAGAATGTCCATGCTCGGAATAGCAAGCTCAATTCTTGGAGAATTACTTACAGGTAAAGGTGCGTTAGGTCAACTTGGTCTAGAAACTGGCCTTCCAGTATTTGAACTCGATTGGACTATTTTTGTTGTTGTTGGATTTAATTTGGTCGCAGCATTGTGGCCGACAAAGGACGACGATGCAGACTCCCTGGATAGCGCTCGTGGTGCTCGTGGAAAAGGAATAGGTAATAGTAATGGCCAGAATAGTGGTGCTACTACAACTGAATTACAATCTCCACAGCTCTCTGCCTCCGATTTTGCAAAAGTCTTCTCTATTAAAAGCCTGCTGACGAAAGAAAGAGAGGTTTTAGTAGGTAGAGTGGCACAACTTGGGTTTGCAGCAAGTCTTCTAGGTGAAGGTTTGACCGGAAAAGGGATTTTAGCTCAGTTTAATATAGAGACTGGACTTACTGTATCGGATTTGAAAATATTTTTGCTTGCCTTTGTGATACTTACCTTGATTGCTTCTGTTTGGGAAGATACAGAGGAAGGCACTCCCGGTGGCGAGGAGGAGAACAAGAACAAGTAGTTTTTCTTTGTTGTTCTTTCTTATTATGCTTGATCTCATGAAATTAAATGAATCTATTGACGTGTATCTTCATTTCCTTACAATTACCCTAGATTATATATATTTGATTAATTAGAATATAAAAGACAAGAAACTTTTTTTTTTTTTCATGAACCAACTTCACCTGCATACCCCAATCCAATCCCCTCCAACTGCAATGCAGTCAAAAACAACTGCAACGGCGACAACATCTCCGTGGGCCTCTCTTCATTAACCAATACACCAGCATGCTGTACTTCTAATAACGCAAATCTCGTTTTATTAATGGCATTTGAAATCTCCATGCAATCGTTTTCATAAAGGCCCTCTGCTCCGTAGATCAACAACACTCTACATTTTAATTTTTTAATTAAAGGGATCAGTGACGGGCGATATAACACAGCAGAGAGATACGCTGCTACTGCTCCAGGGCGTAGAGTCTGTATATCTCGATGGAAGGCGCGAACAAGGTCAGAATCGCCACCTAGAATTTGAAGAGTAGCAGGGGAAAATAACCGTTTAGCGAAATAATCTCGTGCTGTTGCTGCCCAGCCCCAAGTACGGAGAGTCGTCAATGCTACACGACCCATACCCCATTCCCACCACCCTGCTGGTTGACTGCTAGGGGATATTAAGATAAGGCCTGCAAAGAGGCCAGGGTGTTCCGCAGCGCAGTGGGTGAGAATGTACCCACCATTGCCGACACCCAGACCTAGGCATTCTCGTAGTTTATAATGTTGAGCTATTTCATAGACCTGTGTAGACATAGTTGCCAATGAGAGAGGCTGTAATTGTTGGGAAACTGGAGTAGCAGAGTCCTGCACAGATAGGAAAGAAGACCAAATAAAAGGAAAGGCCGGTGAATAGGAGTGGAATATTTTTCAAAATAAAAGGGAAATCCCCCATGAGCATTGCTTCAACCCGATAAATACTTACTTCACATCCTGGCGCATTTATAAAAATAACGTAGAAATTCTTCAGCAGCAGCGAACGAGGCCCACTAGTGACCACCAAGGAATGAAAGCACGTTCGATGGTTGAGCCCCACTTCATGGTATGCAAGGCAGGGTGATTTAGACCGATCACCAAATATAGAAACATATATAGGGCCGCTTGATGTGTTTACTACTTCCGCTTCCCCTGATAAAATGTCTGAAACCTCAAATGCGGTCTCCTCCATTGCCATAAGTAATGTGACTAGTTCGTCAGCTAAGGCTCTGTCGGGTGCGCAATTAATAGTTATTTATTGTCTTTATTACATACAATATTGGGAATTGTGCATTAAGTGATCCTAATGCTCCAAATATACCTCTTTCTTGAAGAAAATTCCGTTGTAGCGTAGGGTATCTCCTAATGCAAGCCGTCCTTCATAGAAGTGGACTCAAACCTCACGCCACGGCATTCCACCACTTTTCCGCATCTAGGTTCGCAGCTGACTTTAAGTGCCTCCAGAGTGCTCCGATGCCTGCTGGCTGTTCTCTTGTTCTTTGCCTCCGACCAGGCGGAGCAACTAGCACTGATGTTGAGCTTCTTTTAACTGAGCATTGGCTTCCAATTTAGAGCAGTATACTAAGCAAACATATTAGCATCTTTTCATCTTCTGATGTTGGTATAAAATCAAGCATTTAATCCTCTACAAGGAGAAATATCAGCTTAAAAATAATTACCGGCGTCAACCCTTTGGCACTTCTTTCCTCTGCCCTATCGGGGCTTTCTTGTGCATTTCAAGAGGTGACACGCCCATCACGAAATCTTCATCTGCAACTTGTACAAGTCCACACACGCCTGCTGAAGAATTAATGGTATTCTAGGGAGGGGAGCTCAGCCAGAAGGGGCTAAATAATTTTTTTAAACGTCAGCAAGGTTTTATTTTTCAGACGCACCGTCCCAAGTCAAAATTGGCTCGCATGCTTCAGTCAGATCGGCTATTTGACGATCAATGACTTTAAACAATTCATCCACTTCCTTGTCGTCGTCAGGGGTGTTTGACCACATTTTTAGTATATAGTAATTTTCAAAAGTGATCGATAGCACCACGTTCAAGCTATTGGCCAACACCCTCGCTTTTAATGCTTGATTTAATGTGGTAAACTGATTTAAATGCGCAATTTAACTAACCGGAAGAAAAGTAAGTAGACCTACTTCAGCACTAACTGTGCAACTGAAGACCTCAAATTTCAGGCCTTCAAATGAACTTGCTACAATATGCATTGCTACATAATTTATAGGACATTCCACAATCAACACTCTGAACGTAAAAACTGTGGTTTCAAATTGAAAAATTGGTAGCTTCAAGGCTGTTTATTTACTTTTATCATTGACTCATTGAATGAATGGCTTGTCTATCTACTTGCTAGATTGAGTGGACTTAATTCCAGCTAAAATGCGGGGAGCGAAGTTATCACATGCACTCATATCGCCAAGCATCGGAATGCCTATGGTTTCACGTGCCTCGGCAGCATTTAGAAAACCTCTCCATCCTCTTCGGAGCCATATCCCTCAAAGTATGTCTCTTTTCACAGCTCTAATTTTCATTTAGTGTACAAAGATGACAATGTGCTAACTCACTTGGCGCATTTTGCAGGTACGCCGTTAGGAAGTGGCAGGTTATTACTTTCAACCCCGTCTCAATGCCGCCCATTTTCACCCAGGCTGCAACCTGACCAGCAGGCCCGACAGCGCGGTCCGAGCCCTCCTCTAGCTGGACCAGACGCTCTTGCAGCTTTAGGTACCGATTTTTTACTCTTTTTAGGTGCCACCGTGCTTGTAGTCCCGCTTTTCAAGTCAGCAAACCAGAGTCCTGTTCTTGGGTACCTATTCGCTGGTCTTGTCATGGGTCAATTAGGGTTGTTCCGCAACGTAGAAGAGATTGAAAAGCTCTCTGAGCTCGGTGTTCTTTTCCTTTTATTTGAAATGGGACTTGAACTTTCTATAGATAAACTCCGTTCCCTAGCCAAGTACGCCTTTGGCCTTGGTAGTTTACAAATGTTCGTGACGACAGCAGCATTAACTGCAGTAGCTTTACCCCCAGGGGAGGGTGTCATGACAAAAGTACTTGAATTCATAGGATCGCCATCAGAATTGGCTAAAATTCGAACAGTTGATGAAGCCGTGGTCATTGCCGTGGCGCTGTCGCTTTCTTCCTCTGCATTCGTACTTCAGCTGCTGAAAGAACGAAATGAACTGGAAACAAAGTTTGGATCTGCTACTTTAGGTATCTTACTCTTCCAGGATATTGCTACAGTGCCTTTTTTGATCTTGCTTCCCCTTATCGAGGGGCGAGGGAGCGGAGTAGACATCACAGACGGTGCTGCATTGCTCACACAGCTGGTACCTACAGTGTTAAAGACCCTCGGTGGTATAGGTATAGTCCTCCTTGGTGGACGCACTTTCCTTCGACGTGTGTTTGAAGTAGTGGCCTCTGCAAAATCCGATGAGGTGTTTATCGCCTTGTGCTTACTGAGTGTCACAGGTGCATCCCTGTTAACACAACGGCTTGGTTTTTCAGATACGTTGGGCGCCTTTGTCTCTGGTGTGCTGCTTTCTGAAACCAATTTCAAGGCGCAAGTTGAAGCAGATATTCAACCCTTCCGAGGCTTGTTGCTTGGGTTATTTTTCGTGACAACTGGTGCTTCAATGGATCTAGGGCTCTGTATTCGTGAATGGCCGACAGTTTTAGGTCTTTTAGTTGGTCTTCTGGCCCTAAAAGCATCTGTAATTTCAATCATTGGCCCAGCTGTCGGGTTAACAAAGTCTGAGTCATTACGAACTGGCTTTGTGTTATCTCAGGGAGGAGAGTTTGCCTTTGTCTTGCTTGCATTAGCAGCACAGCTGAATGTGCTCCCGCCGGAATTGAATAAACTTCTTATTGTTGTCGTCGTGCTTTCCATGGCTGCCACACCCTTGTTAACAGAGGCTGGGCGTATAGTAGCGGATAGAATTAGTGCTCAAGATGGTGAAGCCTTATCTACATCTGCAAGTGAATTTATTTATGAGGCTCCTGTTCTCGTTTGCGGGTTTGGAGATGTTGGTCAAGCTGTAGCAAATATGCTGAGAGCATTGAATCTACCCTATGTTGCCTTTGATCTTACCGTGGCACGAGTACAGGCGGCTCAAGAATCTGGTTTTAACGTTTTATATGGGGACGGATCTAGATCAAAAGTACTTCATGCAGCAGGTATTGGCAAACCTTCTGCTGTCGCTGTGGGTTATACAGCACGGCAACGATCAGTCTCTGCTGTGAACTCTCTTCGTAATGCCTTTCCCGACGTCCCCATTTTAGTTAGGGCTATAGACATGGTGCATGCTTCTGAATTGGAGGAAGCAGGTGCTACACAAGTTGTTTTAGCTGAAGCTGAGGCAGGGTTGGCTGTAGGAACACGAATTGCACAAGATTTAGGCGCAAAGGAAGATACAGTTGCGATGCTTTCTCAAGCGCTGAGAGCTGATATGGCAGTTAGAACACACGAAATGGCTCTAGAGACTGCTGCAAAGCTCTCTGGCACGGATGTTCCGGGCGCTGATGCTGTTGGAGGGTCTAGTATGCGCAGTGTGTATAGATTTGATACACCAAGAGCAGCTTGGGACGTGCCTGGAGGCAGCGTCGCCTCTATGGATGGTGATAATATTGCTGGCAGTGGTGGCCTGTTGGCATCAATTTTCGGCGCTATTGGGTCTACAGATGGTAGTGAAGATGCAGAAATTACTGTAACGATGGTTCCTCAACAGTCTTCTTCTTCTGCTGCTGAAGGAAGGAACGGCAATGGTAGGGGCAGTACCGAGGGTAACTCTTCGGTTATTCTACGCGCCAAGGATGGTGATGAATCTCTTGTATTACCTGATGGAAGTATTGAATGTCCTGTTGAATGGGAAGGGCAAGTGAATGATTCTTCATCTGAAAAAAGTTCTCAGTAGAGGACAGCATCGATAATTTTTAATATTTTTGAAATTCTTTTTTTTTCCTTCTTTTTTGCCATCTAATGACTTTAATGCACTGATTGATTAATAGAAAGATGTATAAAATCTCTAATCGACTTATTCATGTTTTCTTCTTTCTTAAAACTGTTCTCTTTTAATAATAAAGTTCCTAACACAATTATGTCTAAAAACTTGACGGGTTGGGACAAGCAAGGCTAGAAAAGCAAAGGTAAAGGCAAGGAAAGATTCGTACGTCTGGAGACACCCTGGTGGTTAGAATAAAAAGCAAAAATATCCCAGGGGGATCAAGCATTTCTGAGGAAAATTAATATAAACAAAAAGGGACATTTTGTATCGATAGGAGAAAAGCGGTGTTGATATTAAATATTCTTCTTCTTTGGAAATATCAGGTAAATAGGGAAATGTAGAACCATATTGAAAATATTACGAGTATAAACAAAAAAGACTAGAATGAATCCATGCATGAGCAGCTAGAATAAAACATTTTACTGTGGCTCTTTATGAAAGTCTTTGTTAGTCGCTAACACTGAGTGTTGGCTGCCGGCCCGATTAAGGGCGTGGCCTCTATTAGCAAAAATAAACACTGTTATTTATGTAATAATATCATTAATAAAGCAGCAAACGATATTGTGACTTCTAAAGTGAGTTTTATTTCGTCTTAGAGTAGTCGAAGAGAGTAGTACTAGTGTCGACGTTTTGTCAGTAGCCTTGTGTAACCGATGATTCTAAATCATTACCCCTTCTACGGGCCGTTTGGTTTGTTTTCAGTACCCTTCCCTTTTTAATTAGGATTGGTAGTTGAGTCGACTTGCAACTATGTACGCCTCGGTTTTTGCATGACTTGATGAAGTTTCCCTGCACAAGCCAGCGGATAAAATAAATTGGGGTTTAGGGGTGAGTAGAAAGCACACAGCGCTCAATATCAGCGAATGCACCTGGATAAATTAACCTAGATGGATGTCAACTTACACTTGGCGGAGAGAGGCTCGATGGATTTTCCAGCTTGAGACGCTTGCTTAGTAAACCTCTCTTGCGTCGACCCTGCGGGAAGAAAACAGAATTGCATGCAGGAGGGAGTAAGGCTGGGTCTTTGAGGGCCTGTAAGGTCCGCCAAGGTTGATTGATAGCAAAAACCACGCTCTTACTGCTGAAAAGAGAAGCCTCCAGGAGAGGTTGCTGATCCCCAGCTGCAGCAAAAATGAGAACACCAAGGACAACTGCCATAAAAATGGGACTAGTTTTCGCCATGGCTGCCCACTGCAAAAAAGAACGAGGGGATATTATATTTCTGAGCTTTAAGGGTTATAAACTTAAAAAAATCTCGACGAAAATGAAAAGAGGGCCCATCAGTGGTATGTACTGCCTGTTTGACCTCCGTCAAGGTTACCCGGGGTAGAGACGCCCGAATAATAAATGGAACCTCAAGGCTGTATCGTTAGACCCTGGCGACTAACTTTATACAGGTATCTATCTAATATTTCAATTATCTAATATAACTAGTATTAGATCATTATTCAAGGATCCTCGCGTTTCAGGTGGCTTCTGCAGGCGACGCCGCACCTTGATGTTTGGGGGAAGTGTAGAGGAATTTATTTTACATAAAGGGAAGGTGCTCGAGGCGGACATTCAACTGCCTTTTCAACTTCTCACTGTCCCAGGAAATTCAGTCCAAGAAATAAACTCAGTGAGTTTATTTACTATTGAGTTTACTATCGAGTTTATTTACTCTTGAGTCAATAGTATAAAATCTGGAATAAATAAGCAAGCAACGCTTGCTCTGGCCTCCTAAGCCTCTGACACCAATGTTTTACAAACTCTAGATGTGTAGAGGGAACAAGAAGGCAATGTGCTATGCTAGTTATAGAAAATGAACAAAGGAAACGAGGGGAAGCCAATAGCAGACAATAAAGAACAAAGCAAAAAATAAAAGAAAGACTGACTTGCAAAATGAAAAAGAGTGGTGAGCTAGCAGCAGCACGTGCATGGCATGTTAGAAAATGAATTCGCTAAAGGGTTTTAGAAAGGGGATACATTGCTCATGCAATGATAATTTAAATCGATATATCTAATAGTGTTTATTTCTAATATTTAATTTGGCAAAGAAACATTATGATGCACTATGCAACTGTTTTTATTTATTTATACGTGTGATAGGAAGACGCCTATTGTTGCCTCCATTCTGAAAGTTGGCGATGGTGTTTAAGATAGTGCTCCTATCTTGTTGACGTCGGGTAGGAGCAGGAGATCTGCGGGGAGGGGTAGGAGGAGTAGGAGGCCTGGGAGGGTTGCGGTTGCGAGGAAGGGTAGGAAAAGGCCTAGGCGAGCGAGGAGGCCTGGTAAGGATTGGTTTTGGGGGGAGGGTGGTGAGGTTTCTGTTGCCGTTGTTACTTGAATTGGGGTTTGCCATCAAGCGGCGCGCCGCCTTCATTTTGCTGTTTTGCAAACCTTCAAGGGGCGGGGTGGCACGTTAAATCGAGTGAATTTATTAAGAATTCAGCCAAATTAACTTACGAGCAAAAGGTGTTGAGGGTTCTACAGTCTGTTCATTTCTAGAAGCCTTCTCCAAGAACGAATTCTTGGCATCACCGGCTACAGGAAGTGAAGGGAGGAGGAAGCTGGTCAGCGAGGGTTCTATTGTTCGCTAATGTCTGGAAGAAAATGCAGGTTTAAGGGTGCAATAACGTAGTAGTAGCGTAATATCAACTTACTTGAGAAGAGAGAAGCATTAAGAAGACGGCTATGAGCTCGGTCGGACTTCAAGTCCGACTTTGCTGCTGCTGAAAAAGCACACGCGAAAAGCAGCGCCAAGGCCACGCAAAGAGCTCTATTCAAGTGCATAATGATTTGTTAAATCACAGCAGTGTACAATATTAAAAATACAACGCTCAAAAATGAGAAAATGGACCCTAAGATAACGTGGGAAGAGAAAAGGACCAAGGGCAGCAGACGCAGCAGGACAAGATATTACGCTACTATTACGTTATTGCACCCTTAAACCTGCGACATTTGGAGTTAAGTTTTCCAATGTTGAGCTTACATATTCGCATCTTTACTATAATGCGCCTTTTTAAATAATATTTGAAGCGGCAAATTTCTCTTAGAGCTTCGCTTCTGTCAAATATCTTCAATTTGTGAACCAGCCCAGGTGGCCAAAAAAAGGGGCGGCGAGGGCAGCTACATTCTGTTTTTCTTGGGTCAAATTACATTATATCTATATCTCAAGCATATCACATTTAAACAAGCAGATGACACAGTTGTCTTCTCGTGCAAAATACATCTAACAGCAAGGAAACCAACAAATGAAAGAAAGAATATGAACTAACTTTTACATCATCACGTCATTCAAAATCAGAAAATATATCTTCATATAAAAATCGCTTTCGCAGAGCTTCTCCAGCTTGCGATCTAGACAGCAGTTTTGTTTGAAAGGTCAAATAAACGAGAAAGAGGGCCTCTAGGAACACCAGTCTTTGAGCAACCGCCTGTGCGTGCCATGAAGGCGGCCATTTTGGAAGCAGGCACAGGGTTCTCCATATACTGAGCAAGCTGGCGAGGAGTAACTACCCACACGTTAGGTTTAGCTAAAGCGTACTTGAGAAACTGAGAAATCTGGTCTCGGACACCCCTGCAGAATAAAAAGTACAAAGAAACACAGAGAAAGCGAAAAGAAGTTAATTTTCAAGAGGTGGTGGGCAGGCGAGCAGGAAAACAAAATAGTTTCTAAATTCAAATAACAAGGAAGAATAACAATAGAACTATATGATTTGCATAAGAACTTACTTTTTCGTCAAATACCCAGTAGAGGTATGGGTCCAAATACCAACAGGGGCACGGTTTGCAATATAATTACGATCGAACTCTGCCTTTAAGATCTTGTAAGGGTTCGGGGGATCCATCAGATCATTAACCGAAGGAGTATTAGAGCTTTTTTGGTACATCCAAAGAGGAATTTCTATTAGACCAGCGTGCTTTTCAGAGCTGGTGCAGTGGTTGATGTTACCAAACCATTTGCAAGAGTACATCTGAGCCACACCTTTGTCCATGGTATAGGGGAGAAGACGTCTGTTAGCGCTCGGGGAAGTGGGGGAGTCGTAAACCTCAGGGATGGAGGTATCGTATCTATATCCAGACTGATCTAAAATAGTACGGACGGCAGCATCATCAGAAAGGTAAGGCGAACGATGGCCCCAGATAGAAGATTTGGGTAAACCGCATTTGGTTATCCAATTCTGGATCCCGACAATTTCTTTTTTCTTTTCAGAGTTGGATAATTTAGCTAAATCGCGATGAGACATGGTGTGTCCAGCAATTTCGTGACCTATATTGTAGAGAGCTCTAACGGATTTGCAATCAGAAAGGTCACCAGTGGTGTAGAAAGCGGCATTGATTTTGCAGCCGTTGGGGTTGGAATGCTTGCGAGTAATCTCAGTCACAGCTCTGAGAGAAACACTATTGGTGTTGTCATCGTGCTGCAAAAGGTAGTAAGACATGATGGAAATTGTGAGGATCGATGTATAAGAATAGAACTGGAAAACAATATTGGGTGGCAGTTGCTGCATGGTTGCCCAAGATCAGTGCAAACTAGCAAAAAAAGCGCACAGTGAAGATGATCATTTGGGGAACATCCTTTGCAGAAAGACCAGGATATTTCCAGTTAGGGGTTACAGCTGCTTGGACGTTGTGGGCCAATAGCGATACTGCTGCCAGCATCAAGCATGCGACGGCTTTCATAGTAAATGGGTTGGTTACGACAACTAGGCCTACGAAACACGTAATTAACACTTTTAGATACGATATACCCCAAAGCTATCGCAAATCGGTTTGTATTTTGCAGTTGGGTCCAGAGATTAGATTGGTTGGTTGTTGAGGATCTGGCACAAGTTACTAGCACACAAGGCACCCGTCCAGCCACTTAGATTATAGAACTTGGTTATAGGTTTGGAAATCCAAAATGGCAAATACATTGTCTAGGTTGGCTTTATCCACGCGGCTGCAACCTGCATGGTACACAAGACGGTCAAGAGGAAGAAAATTCGAGCCAATGTTCTTTGTATAAGGTTTTCAAGGCAAACTAATAGCATTGACGCAAACAAAAATGGCAATTACTGAAGAAGAGACGCGGCTGGCGCAGGTAAGTTCATTTAGATGCTTGTAATTTATTTAAATCCCTAACTTTTCAGGCAGTTTAATAACAATGATTAAAATTTCTAGGATCTTTTGCGTTTCAAAGTTCTGACATGCCCTTATAAATTCTCTATCGCAGCCTGATGCCCCAGAAAACATCCAGCTTGAAGCTTGGTACATGGACGACAGTGCTGAAGATCAGCGTTTACCGCACAAGTAAGTTCTCCCAGCTAGATACCTGAGTACCTCGAGCACAATCGATCCAAAATGTATTTTAACTGGCCAATGCACTACTGAATTTTTTGTCTCCAGGCTTCGTCCTTGCTCTGCTGAAGCTCTCACCGAGCTCGGCATCTTAGCTTGGCGCATGAACCCCGACGCTTATCCCAACGACCCAAAACTACTTGCAGTCCGTAAAGCCCGTGGCTACAACTACGAAGACATTGTCGACATCTCTCCAGGAACTTTAGCTGGCTATGAAGATAAAATCAAAGCCTTTTACGAAGAACATATTCACACCGATGAAGAAATCCGCTGTGTTCTTGAAGGCTCTGGTTTTTTTGATATTCGTGATAAAGAAGATCGCTGGATTAGAATGTGGACAAAGAAAGGGGATCTTGTAGCGTTACCTGAAGGTATTTATCATCGTTTTACTTTAGATGAAAATAATTATATTAAAGCATTGAGGTTGTTTTCGGGAGTTCCAATCTGGACGCCATTGAATAGACCTCAAGAAGAGCATCCCAGTAGAGTGAAGTATGCGAACCAGTTTATGAGTGCAAGTACAGCGTAAATTTCTGAAATGGGATGGGATAGGGTTGAAGATTTATTTATAAAGTAACTACTTATGAAGACCCTAAAATGAAAGAGTGGCGCTGGCGGCAAGTTGTCTCCCTTCTTGTGTTGTCTCCCTTCTTTTCTGGCCTCCCGTCAGTCTCTCTCTTTTGACTAAAATTTTTTAATTGATGATACGGTTTGGTGTAATATTTGTAGTTTTGTAAACAGAATGATGCAGGGAGTGGCAAAAACTCAGCAACTTAGATCAACATTGCACTCGAGCCAGCACATAGTTTGCCGTAGCAGTGCCGCAAGATCGGCTCCAAGAAGAGCGTATAGTGCAATCCGAGCATCAGGTAGGATACCATGTACTTTAGCAGCCCAATTTCTCCCCTATTCAGTTCGCAATTCTAAAAATGTTCAAAATCCTAAACTATCTCTTGTTTTTTATCAGAAAACAACCAAAATGGGACTGGAAGCATAGACTCTGATGAAAAGAGAACAACTGTAGCAGAATCAATATCGAAAGAGAGCGATATTGTCTTCCTCCTCCGGCTAATTTCGATATCCTTTGCTGGTGAGTTAAAAGCACCGCCCCCGTTCCTCAAAATTTCTCCACCTACTTGCAAGCCACTTTTCTGACTTATATCTTCTTAATGTAGGCGGCGCTGCTATCAAGTATGGTTCTCTAGTTGCAGAGCTCCCTGGGGCACCTAATGGACCCGCAGCTCTGGCCATTGTTTGCACGCCACCGGCAATTTATGCTGGGTGGATGCTGCTCCAAAGAAGAGATTGAAAAAAATTGTTGAATATGAATTCTGTTTTCCTAGCTGTTTGTTTACTGTTTTTATAAATTTGACAGTAAATTTACATATATGTACCAATTTCCAATAAAATAAACGAAAATTTAACAACAAATTAGGCCACACAAAGTTCTTGTAGCTGTCGTGCCGCTTCGACCTCGTCAGCATCATGGCCATCATCTAGGGTTGCTATAGGTCTAGGAAGCAACAATTTTAACCGAAACGCGTCATTTCCATTCAAATAATACCTGCAAATCGCATAGATCAATGAAAAGTCTAAAACCTAGAAACAAAAAGAAATAAAAGCAAAAAATATAAAAGATAAGATTTTTGATCACCGATATATATTTTACCTTTGCAGTCTCTTGTCTCTGATAAAACCTAAATTCGCATAGAGCCTCAATGCCCCTGCATTGGTGACTTCAGCTTCTAACATCACTTCTTCACATCCCCTGTTCACCATCTCTGCTATAGAACGACGCACCAATTCACTCCCTAAACAAAAAATATAAATAAAAAGGCGAGAAAAAATTGGACAGAGCTGGAAAAACTCAATTCTTCTTAATTTCAAGAAGCCTATAAAGTAGATAATGATAAATAATCAAGCTCCTTACCAACTCCTAGATGTCTATATTCCTTCTCTACAGTCAACATGCCTATATATCCACGTAACATTTTCCCTCTATGCACATCCATCTTGGAAACAACACAACCAAAGCACCGTTGTGTAGTTGGGTCTATAGCTAAATAACATAAAAATGGCCATTGTCGTAAGAAATAACGGTATGTGAAAATAGAGTATGGCTCACTAAGTTCATTTCCGATAAGATCGATGACCTGCAGAAAAATAAATTTATAAAAAAAATGAGCTCAAGGCGGTCGAGGCGGCAGCAGTGTTTGTTTTCAAGGAGCGAAAATATTTACAATATGTCTACTCACCACACCAATCTCACTTTCATCTTTGTACTGCAACAATGACAGGGAAGAGGGTTAACACTATTTCCCTGCTAAGCGCTGAACATAAGTTCGCCTCGTCCGCCCACCGCTGCTAATTGTCAATCGAAACAGCACCTTCATTCCAGTGCTAATTGCAGCGTCACAAAACTTACCTGGCGATATGTTACAGTATTTTTATCTATTGTTGCCCGTTTGGGAGCCTCAATTTCCCCTACCCTGCTCATTCCGCTCATCCAATCTCGAACTGCGATGGTTTGAAAACTGATCCTAGGGTTTATTCGCACCCAGGAGGTAGTATTCTGATATTGTGGGGGGATTCCTCTTTGTCAGTATATTTAATGTTACGAAGAAATGGGGCCTACTACTACCTTTTGTGGGTAAACTACCTGCTGACAGTGGCGCCCCCGACACAAGCAAACAAATCAACTCATTAACCTTTTATTTTTACAGAAATTATTATCGAATGCAAGAAATATTGATAGTAATAAACATAAAATGTACACATATTGGCTCAATTACGTCCAATATAAAAAAAAAGGGGGTAGAAAAATAACAACATGCTCTCCAGAGCATCTACCCCGAGTGTATTTAGATAGTTGGCTTATTTTTTGAGTTTTTTAATTTGCATATCTAAGCCAAATCCATGAAATCCCCGTTTTCGCTAGGACATCCACTCGCACTAGGCATATCTCCCAGCAACATAGCAGATTGATTTCTTGGAATATTCAATAAATTTGCAACTGAATCAGAAGCTGGCAAACCACCACCACCACCACCGTCTTGTATGACAGACAACTCTTTCAAATCTAAACTAGGATGCTGCTGCATACTTACTGCAGCTGCAGCAACACGTGCAGTCGCAGCTGCTGCGGAAGAAGTCGTCGCAGTTAGTAACACACCGCCGTTGCCATTAGAGGATGGCGGAGGAGGTGCCTGTGGCATAAATGGAGATGGAGGCACCGCTGGAACCAGTCCAGTTACCATTGGAGAGCCTCCATCACCATGTGCACCACGTGAAGGGTCTACAGCAGCACCGGCAGGAGCAGCAGTGCCTAAAGCGGACCCGAAGTCTCCACTCCCACCAGAAGGTTTTACTTTTCCTCCACGAGGAAGCGTCGGTGACCGTGGTGACACTACTACTTCATCTTCTTCCTCGTTTCCACCATCGTCGTCGTTAACGTTATTATCACTGCGAGGACCACTTCCTTCATCATCAGACGAACCACTGCTGGATACGATATTCCTTTCTTTATCATCTCCACTACGGCTACCATCAGCGCCATCATCGTCGCTGCTATGGTCCTCGTCCTCATCATCGTCCTCTTCATCTTCATCGCTATCATCTTCTTCATCAAGACTGCGTCTGCGATGGAATGGGGAGTGACTGACACCGGAAGGTCGTGCTAAACGGTGGGCTCCAGTACCGTGTGGAGTGCCTCCGTTTTGAGTTCCAGCAGAGCCAGGGGTACGGGCAGGGGCAACCACACCAGGGGCACCTGCTGCGACAAGGCGAGCCACAGAAGGGGGAGGGCCTAAGCGGAGAGGACGAATAACGTGAGTAGGGAGATCTGTGGGTACTCCTTTTACGATAGATTGCTGAGCACGGCCAACACGGCGAGCCATTAAATCGAGAGCTTGAAGACGAGCTTGAAGTTTTGCTGCAGGGGGCACAGGTCCTTGGTATGTATCTTGTTCTTTTATTATAGTTGTCGCAGTAACAGCTGCAGCAATTGTAGCAACAATAGGAGGCGTTGCTGCCTCACCACCAATCGCACCACCTGGAACGTCGGTAGCTGCAGAAGGTGGAGGGGTAGGCGCACCACCACCAGCACCGCCATTACTAGGCTGTTGCTGCTCCTTTTTATTAGCTCTTTCTTTCTCTTTCTCTGCCTCTGCTTTATTAGTACCAGCACCAGCAGCAGGTTCTGAGCCGTCTTCAACAGCAGCAGCAGCAGAAGGCGTTGTCGCTACAGCTGCAGCAGTACCTCCTTCTCCATTAACTCCACTAGAAGATAAATAAATTTTCACGGTGATGGCATTCGGTAAGCTCACTTCAGCGCCATTACTAGGACAGCCAAAGGCAGCAACACGGGTCATCGTTCTCCGCACTACAGGGTCTCCTAATATGGTCTCTGGTGCAGTAGATCCTCCACCCATGGTAGCATGCTGGCTGAAATGGCCAAAAAGCATTGGCAATGATCCATGATGGTTGTGGTGATGACCACCGCTGCTACGGTGGTGCTGTGTGGTATAATGGTGCTGGTGATGATAGCCTCCAGCTCCTGCCATGGGAGAAGGCAATGCATCACTACCATCACCACCGAGGCTATCTCCCCAACCATGCATAGCAGCTAATGTAGCAGCAGAAGGGCGACCAACACGACCACTCCCTCGGCCAAAGCCGCCGCCACCACGACGGCCTCCTCGACCGCCACCACCGCCACCCAAATGGTACCCACCATGCGCGTTTTCAAATTCATAATCAGGATCTGAGTCACCACCAGCAGCAGTAACACGTCGGCGAGGTCTTCCTCCGCCGACTTCCATTCTTTCTAAATTTTCATGGTCTACCGCCACACCAGGGGGTAAAATCCATTTAACTCGATCTTCATTTAATTTCATAACACCTTCTTCCCCATCATCGTACGACACTTCATAATTTTCAGTTGCTTCATCCCATCCAGCGACTTCACCAGGGTAGAATGCAGCATCACCGGGCCAAAAGACCGCAACACGCCACCCGACTGCATCACGGCCAGCAGGCTCTGGTACACTAGGAGACTTTCCAGGAAATAGACCTTGTCTACCTGCAGGTAATTTACGATGCCAGACAACTTCTTCCTCGGCTACTCTAAGCCATTCATCTTCACCGTCAATGTATAACACGAAATGCATGCTACGGTGTGGATCATACGTTAAAGTCTCAGCGCGATGCCATCTCCCATCAGCAGCACAACGAACCGACACTTCCCATCCAGCAGATTCTTCAGTAGGTGGTGGTGCAGGAACGACTTCCCCAATGGGTGTTGTGGTACCTTGAATTATTGTCGCGTCGGGGCTGCGACGTAACGGAGCACCAACTTCTTGTGCAGCTCCTAGCTGGGACATGGCCTTCCGGAAGGTTGCGTCACATCCAGCAGAACGAGTTCGTGGAGTTAGATACCGGAAAGATTCTCTAGGCAAAGCAATCCATTCCTCTTCGCCATCATCATACACAACTTTATGGCGCTTGTGATAAGAATCAAATTGAATGAGTTTCCCTTTGTAGAAAGCGTCCTCGTCGTTGTAGAAAACAGCGACACGAGCGTTGACTACAGCAGCTCCAGCGCTACGGATAATTTCTTCTTCTGCACGCATCATTCGCGGAACAGGGAGATCTTTTCTACCGGGCCCGCTACCAAGACGGCCACCGCCACGGACATTATTTCTGCGACCAGTTCCAGAGCCCGGTGGCCTGCCACGACGACGAGGAGCTCCCTCAATAAGTTGCTGAGCTGGTACTCCACCACCAGCGGCGTTTTTACGGTGTTTTGCTGCAGAAGGATGAGCAGATTGATTTTTACGTCGTTGTTGTTGTTGTTTTGAAGGAGCATCACGAGCAGCGGCTTTTGCAGAGGGACCACCCTTGGGAGCACCGGTAGTCCCATGTTTACTCTTTTTATAAACTTTAGGGTTATCCTCTTCAATTTCACTCGCTTCTTCAGTTTCTGCGTCCTGATCTTCGTCTTTCTCATCGCTATCTACTTCACTTTCCTCTTCAGAATCTCCTTCATCTTCTTCTTCTTTGCCGTCACCATCAGCCTCCCAGGAACCACCTTTTCTCTTCTTTTGAGGATAATTACTAGATTTCTTCTTTCCACTAAATTTATTAGTCTTTATAGAGCGGTATTGACCATCATTTTGATCATCATCCGCAGAGCTATCCTCTTTATTCTTACGTTTTACTCCAGCCAAACTTTTTCCGTCCTTATCTTTTCGGCTACTAATTTTTTTCTTTACTGAAGCACCTTCTTCATCTTTATCTTTGCTGCTCCCACGTGGTCTATCTTTCCTTGCAGGGGTGTTGCTTTTATCCAAATACACTACGGCTTCATGACGCAGTTTATAGGTCTTAATATCACCATCCCGGTACTTTACGGTGTGTTGCTTGGTCTCGGGGTCGTAAGATTCTACTTTACCTTGATACCACTTTGCCATACCTGGCCAGAATACACGGACCTGGTAGCCTACAGCTTCTTCTCCTTTTGGTGCTCCTTGGTGGGTAGGGTTTGGGGGGGCAGTAGGAGAAGGCTGTGTCAACCATTGAAAACGAGTTTTTGCGAGATTTACCCATCGCTCTTCGTGTTTGACGCTGCCTTGTTCTCTTTCATTAAAGCGAACAAGATGCAGAAAATCGTCAGGATTATACCTGGCAATGGTTGCTTTAGACCATTCCATGAGATCATCACTCCAGACAGCGACCTGGCGACCTACTGCTTCCTTGGTGGCGATGACAGTGGGGTCCTTCTTGCGGGCTTTTCCCATCTTGATCCCTGCTGGCTTTTCTGAAGAGGGCTCAGCAGGCCCACTTCCTTGGCACATGTCACTCAGCCTAGGTGTTTTTAAGAAAGCCTGCACCAGGCTTTTGCTGGCCTGCAGAAAAAGGGAATGAGGCAATAGAACAATATTTATTGAGAAACTTTGTATAACATACTTGAACATACGTTTTGAAGGCCCGAAATCCCAATAGCTAGTACTTTGTCTATAGCATCGAACAATGGTAGACGACCAATCAAAATGAGAAGGCAGGCGCGGTCTGGCCTTTTTGTTCATTCAAAATTAAGCAAAGGGCCCAGAGGTTATATCCAGGTTGCAGAGGACACTCGGAGGCCACACGCGCTCATAAAAGAACTTGCAGTATGTCTATGATGTAACATAACAAAGCACAAGCGCCAGATGACCTCTAATAAGTCCACAGACAACATCTAAGTAAAGTCCAGGTGAGATGCTGCCAAAGATGTGCAACGCGAGCTTTCTGGCCACCTGAGCTCTTTGCAATCTCAACCCACAACAATACAGTATCAACATTTTACACGCCCATCTTGCTCCTAAGTCGTTTTAGTGGCGCTTACCTCTTGCTCGTTTAAATTACTTTAAACCTCACGCGATTAGACACCGCAATTCGCGATACTTGTTGCTATATAAAGAATGTCGATTTGGGTTTTCTATGCAATTGAGTTTAATGTTCTCTTGGCTCGCTCTGATACTTCAATTGGTAATTTCACCGACTCGGTAGAAAAATTTCTAGCTTGCTCGGAGTTTTAGAATTTGCACCAAGTTGGAGCAAGCGATGCATCAAATTTCTTCATAAAAACACTCTGCCAATTATAAACATGACATTCAAGCGAGTACGCTGGCTGATCTTGCAGTCTCTTCTATAACTTTTGATTGCCTACATAGATCTTTATTGCAATACATTCTCTTCGCTTAATTAAACCCAACTGCCGCGAGTTTTGATTCTTTATATTTAACTGCGTATCATGGAAGCCCTCCGCCAACGTGTTACAGATGCAGGCCACGGCCATGTCTTTGAAGGATTTGATGAACTCAATGACGAGCAGCGTACCTTGTTGACTTCCCAATTGGAGGACATTGACTTTAATTACGTCAACAAGATCTTTGTAGCAAGCATGGAAGGTGCCAAAGAGGCAGCAAAGCCCGCTGAGCCTATTACAGACGTCATGATGCTCGCCGCCACTACCGACGATAAGCGGGCCCTGTACCGGGCCACCGGTTTACAAATGATAGCCGAAGGCAAACTTGGATTGCTATTATTATCAGGAGGCCAAGGCACGCGTCTTGGGAGCTCTGCACCCAAGGGATGCTATAATATTGGCCTTCCTTCTGGAAAAAGCCTTTTCCAGCTGCAGTCGGAGCGTGTATTACGCTTACAACGCCTCGCAGTAGCAGCAAACCCTGATGTCCCCGCACCTAAACCTATTCGCTGGTACATCATGACCAGCCATGCCACTGATGAGCCTACCCGTACTTTCTTTAAAGAAAATTCCTTTTTTGGCCTCGACCCTACTCAAGTCGTCTTTTTCAGCCAAGGGATGCTCCCTGCTTTGACCGAAGACGGGCGTGTTATTGTGGAAGCTCCCGGAAAGCTTGCACTAGCCCCTGATGGCAATGGTGGCGTCTATACTGCCCTCCGCTCTGCAAAGATTCTAGATGACATGGCTGAGCATGGCATAGAAGCAGTGGATTGCTACTCTGTAGATAATGCTTTGGTCAGATTAGGAGACCCTGTATTCGCTGGTTTCTGTAAAGAAGGAGGTATCCAATGCGGTGCCCGTGTGGTAGCGAAAGCTTATGCTGAAGAGAAAGTCGGTGTTTTTGCTCGTCGGGGCGGTGGCATGGAAGTTGTGGAATATTCCGAATTAGAACCCGCAGAAGCCTCTGCTGCTGATCCTGATACTGGTTTCCTTCGTTACAATTGGAGTAACGTGTGTTTACATTATTTTGAGCGAAGATGGCTTGAAATGGTTGCCGATAGGCTTGCTGCTGAGGGGAAGTTTCATGTCGCCAAAAAACAGATTCCCTCTATTCATGGTAAAGTTCCCGGTGTAAAGTTAGAGTTGTTTATCTTTGATACATTCTCCATGGCGGAAAAAACAGCATTGATGGAGGTAAAACGTACGGAGGAGTTTGCCCCAGTGAAGAATGCTCCTGGTAGTGATATTGATAGTCCCGACACGGCGAGAGCGGCAATTTTAAAACTTCATCGGCAGTGGATTGAAGCTGCAGGTGGTCAAGTGGAGGGGGAAGATGGTGTGGAGATCTCTCCTATAGTGTCATATGCTGGAGAAGGGCTTGAGTGGGCTCAGGGCCGGAAATTTCGAGGGCCTGATTGCTCTGAGTTGCAGATCCAGAGAGAGTAGAAAGAAAGCATCAGTCTTGGGAAGAGGAAATAAGAATACACCGAGCTCGAGTAATTTTACTGTAATTAATCCTGTGTTCCTATATTCCAGATCGACTGGGTGCCGTGCTCCTAGGATGCTCCAAACTTTGGCTATAGGATGTAGCAGAAGAAGAAGAGCAAGATCAATAATTCTAGCTTTGCCGACCAATAATAGCGTCTACTGTTGCAACATTTTTTGAAAATCTTTTTGTTTCTGAATTAATTTATGCTGTTCTCATTCTGTCTAAACTGTATGATGAATTTATTATTAAGGAAAAATGTTAATCAATTGTAAAAAAGAAAAATGAAACTGAAAACAACAAGCCAAGGAGCGCAAGCCTTTAAAGGAAATTTCCCATTTTAATGTAGTTGATACCCGTATAACACCAAACAAGCAAATACTGTTCAATCTTACTCGCTCTCTGAAGCTTCATCAGAAACATCAGCAGCAGCAGGTGCAGGTGAAGCAGCAGGGGCATCACTAAACGATACTTTCACCATTGCGGGTCGTAAAAGACGATCCCCCAACATAAAGCCTTTTCTAAATTCTTCGAGCACAGTTCCATCAGGGACATCTTCATTGGGTTCCCTCATGATAGCTTCATGTACTTCAGGGTCAAATGGCTCACCAGCCCCGGGGACAGCTTCCAAGCCCATTCCTCTGAACAGCTCCACCATTTGTTTATACAATCCTTGATATGCAGCATCAATCTTCTTTTCGCCTTCAGTTTCGAGTTTAAGATTAGATTTCGCAAGTTCAAAATTGTCAATTAGAGGCAGCATGGCAGCGACAGTGTCTCCTTTAATTGAAGATTTTAAATTATCACGCTCAGTGGCGCTGCGTTTACGGAAATTATCAAAATCTGCAGACAATCGAACGAATTGCTCTTTAACTGATTTCAAATTCTCTTCCAATGCTACTGCAGTGAGTGCGGATGATGCCGCGCGTTCTTTCAGCTGGTCAAGCTCGGCTTTAAGCTCCTGAACATAGGTTTCACGAAAAGAGTCGTCGACAACGCCATTATTAGCAACTTCTTCTGCCCGTTCGATGAGAGAATCGGCCATGGACATGACTTCCGTGTGATCATCTTCAACCGTAGTATCCTGTGGGTATTGAAAAGGAATTTCTGAGCGTTAGCAGAGTAAATTGAGGTTCAGAAGCAGATGGAGAAGGAATTGAGGAAGTGTTTTTGAGAAGTGGCATTGATGATGGTACATTGTTTACCTCGGCATAAATCCGGTATTTCTGCAATCTGTTCATATCAATAGTGGCCCTTCTGAAGGTATTTGCCTGCTGCTGAGAGGCTCTAGTAGGCCTAGATGCTAAATTGCGGCATGCCACGGTGCTATTGCCGCTGACAATCTGAGTAACGCGCATTGTGGTCAATATCTTGTGTATTAATAGAGTTACAACAAAATTATTGCAATTTATGAACTTAATGAGCTACATTCATTCTTTTAGAGTTCACTTCTGGAAGCGGCACCTGCATCATGCAGCTTGCAGGTATACTATTTCCCCATTCTGGATTTCTCTTCCTTTTCCAACGTCTCTCGCTCTTCAATCACACCTGCGTTCTCGATTTTCCAAGGCCTGTAGGCAGTCATGTTGTTTATCATTGTTTCGTCCCCTACCATGTCAGAATTTAAATTTGACGTGGCCCGTCGCTTCAAACTGCCTCTATTATTGCTCGATTGCTCTGCTAGTCCAGCCCTGGCGCTCCTCTCCGCATATTTGTATGCATTGCGGCGTTTGATTGCCTGTTCAGAGACTCCAAATGCTCTTTTAATTGCATCCCAAAACCCTCCTTGAACCGACTGGGCCGTATGCATTGAGCCAAGTTGTTGGAGGCAATAAACTGCCTTTTTCGCACCTTTGAAGGCCTGAAGTGCATTCATGCTTTATATTTGTTCTCTATTCAATTTCACAATAGGGATCCAAGGGACAAAATACAGGGTTATAAGCTAAAAATCAGTGGAGGCTGCCACAGCAGTTCCGAGGCAGCAATCCATCCCCAAAATGTAGTTTACTTACGATGATATGCTTCTGTTTCCTAGTAATATATTGTTATAGTCCGATGATGTGGTTTATGCTGTGTTCGCATTGCCTCTCCGTACTCCCACAGCCACCAATCGACATGAACGGCATGCGGTAAACCTGATGACGTTTTTGCCGCCACTGCTTTCCTAATTTTCTCTACGGCAACGATAGTGGCAGCTCGAATTTCGATTTCCTCTTCTGAACCGGGCAGTAACTCTTCTTTTGCATCGATTTTCTGGCTTAGAGAGTCCGAGTACTGAAGTACACCCATCTCCCGTAAGACAGCAGGCACTCTGTAATCTGCAAACATAGTAAGCTCGTCGATATCTCTAAAAGCACCTTCTCCCTGGCCTTGGAATGCGCCATATAAATCTCCACAGAAAATTTGGGCACGTTTATAGAAGAAAACTTGCTGCCCTTTGTATATGGTGTGGTCGCGGAATCCCGGAAAGTAGCTAGTTAGTAACGAAACGAGCTTGACAACAGATCCATCTGCACGTGAAACTAATTCTTGAGCTTGTCCATTGAACTCTTGTAGTAAAACAGTCCCAAGTTCTCGTAAAAGGCGTGCTCTCTCAGCTGCCGCAGGCACCGTTCGTGGCCACTTGAGAAGATTTTGGACCCCTTCTTCATCAATTGTTGATAGTGACAGCGCACTAACAGCGTCTGGGTTCTCTAAAATCGTTTGTTTGATGCCACCAGCCAAGTCAGCATACTCTAAACTAGAATCAGGCCAAAAACAAAAATTCAGGTTGTCGACGACCAGCAGGTAGCTTATAGTGAGAGTTGGATTTGTAAGATCAGCGTAATGAAGGTCTCTATCGAATGACTTTATGGTGTATAGATCTTCTAGTCGGCCTCCTTCCAGCCCTGGGATGACCGCTTGTTCAAAAATGTTCTGAATCGACTCTTCTTTCGAAATAGCAACATGAGATGCTTGGCTCATGACCGATTCTGCTGTCCATCGCACAAGATCACATGGATTTTGCATGTTTGAGAAGTAGATATCATAAAAGGTGCCATCATGTTGAAAAGTTTTGATTTACAGGACTGGGGAACCAACTTGAAGAGCGGCGCCTCAGGCTTGGCTTCAGAGCCTGGTCATAGCAAAGCTACAAGACAAAGCAGATCAAATTTCTAATTGTAAAAATGATCAGCACGGGTCTACGCCCGTTGCGCCCTGCGCAAGTCTTGCCACAGAAAAGGATCTTATTCGACACAAGTGATCGCTCAAGGTTCTTTTCCAACCACAGAAGCTGCTTCACAAGGTGTGCAGCTCAAGAAGGTCCTGGGTCGGTGCGCCGTGAAGTCCTCACTCCATCTCAACGCACGAAACTTAATCCGCAAGACGACCGCTATTGGTATGACAAGCCAAGATTAGTTCATCACTCCGATGCCATTTTCAGATCACAAGTAACACAGCTCTATCGTGAAAGAATTCCAGCAGGTGGGACTGTCCTGGATCTCTGCTCTTCTTGGGTATCACACCTCCCACCTGATGTAGAATACGCAAAAATAATGGGGCATGGACTTAATGCCGTCGAGCTGGGAGAGAATAAACGCTTGTCTCAATTCTTTATCAGAAACCTGAATAAACAACCCAACGAGTGGGCATTAGAGTCAGATAGCTTTGACGCGGTTCTTATCTGCTGCTCTGTGCAGTATTTTCAGCAGCCAGAGCGAGTATTTAGTGAGATATTTAGAGTACTTAAACCGGGCGGTGTGTGCTTGGTTACATTCACTCACAATTTGTTTTATGAAAAAGCAGTAGCAGCGTGGCGTGACGGTTCCATGTATTCAAGAACACAGCTTGTGAAGCAATATTTCCTGGCTGTAGATGGATTTACTGAGCCAGAGGCGCTGACTTCTGTTTCTGGAAGGGCAAGCCTGTCGCCGTTTGAAGCAGCAGCGACAGTCGTTCAGAAATTTTTTAAAACAGGAAGTAGTGTTGCTGACCCTTTTCATGCTGTAGTTTCTTATAAACTGAAACGAAATTGAATGTAAAGTGTTACAAACCTGGTGCACAAATGAAAGAACGCCAGAAAAATGGATTGATTTCTGTTGATTTGAAATTTATTAAAAAAGCCTTTATGCTGCTATCACCCGACAACGCACGGACACTTTCAACCAGCTTTAAAAAGAAAGCATCATTTCTATAATAAAAACGAAAAACAATTCTTTCTTTTACTCCACCAAATCCTCATCATTATCATCAGGCAAGGGCATGGCTGCTGCTTCTGCCAACTGCTTCTCGTATTCCTGTTGCTGGTGAAGATCAATCTGAACTTCCGGAGGCGCCAACGCAACCTGCTCAACAAAGTGGAGGTTGGGGTCACCAACCAACTTCCTGGCGAGGTAAAGGAAAGGCTTCTCGTAGTTATAGTTGGATTTCGCAGAGATTTCGTGGTATTGAAGGTTCTTTTTGCGATGGAAAGTCACCTGTTTAGGTTTCACTTGGCGGTTCTTCACATCAACCTTGTTACCACAGAGAACAATGGGGATATTCTCGCACACGCGGCAAAGATCACGATGCCAGGTAGGTACATTCTTATATGTGAGACGAGAAGTCACATCAAACATAATAATTGCACACTGGCCATGAATGTAGTAACCATCACGGAGGCCACCAAACTTTTCCTGTCCTGCCGTGTCCCAGCAGTAGAAACGGATCTTACCGCGGTTGGTGGTGAAGTCGAGAGGGTGGACCTCCACACCAATAGTGGCTGCAAAGGGGGGTCGAATGGATTTAAATATGTATCAAGTACATCTTCTAAACAAATGCATTGTCTAGATGAATTGGTTACAAAAGGAGTGCAGTGATCAAGTGGTTATTGGTGCATTGGGACTCACGTTCATACTTTTTCTCGAACTCTCCGGTCAAATGACGCTTAACAAAGGTGGTCTTGCCTGCACATAGTCGGATAAAAAGGTCAGAGGGAGGCTATTCTCTCAACAGCAGCCATTCTAGATGAACAGCCGTCCTCAGAGCTTTAACGTCTCTTACCTGTGCCACCGTCACCTACAAGGACCAACTTGAAGGAAGGCACACCATCAGGGGTCTGCTGGCCGGGAAGAGCCTGTAAATAGAAAAAAAAGATTGTAATCAGTTTTGCTCTGCAACCACTTTTTCCAACCCTCAATTGCACATCAATAACTTGGACGCATATATATCGCTTAATTCTGTGAACTTATAGCCTAGACAATTCAAGTTTTTCCTTAGAACGCACCATATTTATCAGCTGCGAAGCTCCCTTTCACGGGCTGAAGATTGATCGAATGCAGAGCTTGAAATGAAGCGTGCACCCCTTGGCAGCTTCAAAACCCGTTTAAATACCCGTGTTCAGCGAGTGAAAATAGAAATTACAAGAGGACGAGGAATCTGTTTGCTCCCAGCTTTAAACCTCCCTCCCTCCAGGCTAGAGCGCTCTGCCCAGTTTTTTTCTTTTTTGATCGAGTGTCACCAATATGTAGGCCGTCTCTCCATTTGCTGACTTAACACTTTGTTATTAGGACGGGTTTCTGTGAGAGGCTGCGAGACAGAGGCAATATGATGCCCATTTTATAAAAGATCACCTTTTGCAAGAGTAAGTCTGAAGCCATAGAGGATTCTAGGTGCCCGCGTTTGCAGCGAATGGACTATTTATTTGCAAATCAGGGTATTAACGCTGTTGGCGCCTTTTCAATCACTGCAGCCTTAGTTAAAAGAGTTCTCGAAATTAAAAGCTCGTAAGAATTTCTTCCCAGGCCTAAAACTACGCACTTATTTGCCCGCCAGGGCAACCTCAGGTTGGTGATTGAGTCCGGGATAATCGCCACAGCTGCTCTTGTGCTCGTTATACGCTAGATGATGACACCTCGGCTTTTTTGATTGCAGGTTTTAGGCACTAGACCGGCCTTTGTTCAGGCCAGTAGGAAATATGGTTGAACCAGGAACAAAGGGACATGCTCTGGCTTCCGCCATGGAGGCTGCAGGTCCCTCCTGCACAGCCACCGAGTCTGCATTTCAAGACGTTTTAAAAACGCTCCCTGCACCCACAGAACAGGCAGTCGCTGATGTTCTAGGCATGGTTGCGCGCACATCCGGAGAAGGCTCTGCTGGATGGAACGTAAATATTCTAGTAGAGGGTCTAAAAACAGCAAACCCAGCTTTGGATTGGGGTCATGTTGCGGGACATCTTGATCAGCCCGACTTTAAAATCCCAGATGGGGCAGCATTAGCGGTATTGATGAATGCCTGGAGACAAGCCAGTACCGAATCATTCCCACTGAATGCACTTGTAGGTGGATTGTGGACCAACGTTGCTGGGCAGCTAGACTTTTTGCGGCACGCCACTGCTGCACCTCCCGAAGTCTTCGACTGGGCCCAATCAGAACGACAGCAAACCCCGTTAGAAGGTCTCCACGCTGGAAAATCACCATCGGGAACACCTAATATGTGCTGGATGTGTTTAGATCTTTATACAACGTTAGCAAAGCTTACAGAAGCTGGTCATTCAGCTGCTGTTCGCTCCATCTTAGAATCTCCGCTAAAAGCATGCCCTGAAATTTTACTTCTAGGTGCTGCTTCAGTGAAAAGTGGATGGGGAGTACTGCAAACGGAACTTGTGGATGCATTGGTAGGTACCTACGTAGCTCCTCATCCTAACTCGATAGTTGTGCTGCAGCGATTGTGGCCGTTGAATGGAGAATGTGTTCTTCGTGCGATGGCTGCCTTGCATGCCAAAGATCCTGCCACTGTAGCGCGATCTTTAGATGTGTGCCAAGAGTTAAAGATCCTAACAGACGTACTGCAAGCAGCTCCAGCACCGTTTTGCATGGAGCTGGCAGCACTTGCGGCTCGCAGAGAATTTTTGAATCTGGAAAAGTGGTTGGGAGATCAATGTGGAGCCCGTGGAGCTACTTTTATGCAAGCTGCAGTCTCATTCTTGGATGCAAAGTTGAGAGAAGATGTTCCGTCGTCATCATCTCCCACCGCAGCAGCAGCCACCGCCGCCGGCCAGCCCTCCAGACTCAACATCTCTGTTGAGACTTTAGCTGTTTTCCTTCGTGTACTTGCTTCAAATGCTGGTTTAGTCCCTACTGATACATTACAGCAACTGAAACTCATCCAAGCTGTAGCTGTACAAGCTCACCCTGAGCTTGCTGCTGTTATCGCCGAGGTCGGGGTCATGGAGGCCTTCCCCGCTGACGTAGAAGAAGAAACAAATAATGCTCTTTCTCGTATGTACCGAGGAGAGGTGTCTGTAGACGCCCTGGTAACGATGCTAAAAGAGTATAAAAACTCAACTTTAGCTAGAGAACAAGAAGTCTTTGCCTGTATGGTGCACAATTTGTTTGATGAGTTTCGGTTTTTCTTCAAATACCCGCCCCAAGAATTGCATACAACTGCGGTTTTATTTGGACAGCTGGTACAGAATTCTTTGGTAGCACAAGTCAGTTTGGGCATTGCGATGCGCTACGTATTGGAAGCATTGCGGCATGAGCCTTCCCATAAACTCTTCACCTTTGGAACGACAGCTGCCCATCAGTTTAAAGACTCTTTGGGGCAGCACAAGCAATTTGCACAACAGCTCGTTAATTTGACCTCCTTAAAAGAGAGTGATCCTGAATTATATGCAGCTGCCGCCTCTGCTGTTGCTGAAGCTGCTGCTGCTGCCAGTACGGCTAAAATCGAGGCTGCAAAGGCAGCAGAGGCTGCCGCCAAGGTCGTTGCTGCCGCTCCTGGTGATACAGCAACCCCTGTTCAAGGACTTGGTGGCCCTTCTCTCAACGCAGCAGGATTTCCTACATCCATGCCTGCAGCTCCAACGAATCCTAATATGCTTTTCTCTACCATTAACGCCGAAACTTTGGAACACGAAGCTCAGACTGCCAATTACCCGCTGCCCGACCAAAAGACTATCGACCGTGTACACTTTATCGTTAATAATCTAACCTTGTCCAATGTTGAAGTGAAAGCAAAGGAACTCACTGCACTTGTTCCCAAGACACTTCACCCTTGGTTTGTTAATTATTTACTGGTGAAACGTGCTGCTCAAGAGCCTAATTTTCATCATACGTATGTCTCCTTGGTAGAGCGATGGGGTGATAAACCCCTTCGCCAGTCTTTTGTGCGGTGGACAGTGCATTACTGCAAGGTTATGCTTGGAAGTAAGCTGCTAAAAACAAACAGTAGCGAACGTACTCTGCTTAAAAACTTGGGTGCATGGTTGGGGAAACTCACATTGGCTGCAAACCGCCCTGTGCTGCAAAAAGATCTGGATCTCAAGGCAACGATCATTGAAGCCTATGAAGGGGGCCGTATGTTACCTGTATTAAGTTTTGTACGTAATTTACTGGAACCGTGCTCTGATTCCAAGGCATTTAGACCACCAAATCCTTGGGTGATGGCTATTTTAGGTCTTCTTGCGGAAATATATCAGATGGAAGGTTTGAAAACATCTCTCAAGTTTGAAGTGGAGTTGCTTTTCAAGCAATTAGATTTACAGCTTGCAGATGTACAGCCAAGCAATCTCCTAACTGGAAGACAGCGTGAAACAACAGATAATATGGATTTCCAGGCAGCCAAGGTACCGGTGGGCGCTCGTCTCGGAGAAGGTGCCAGAGCAGGTGCAGATGGCAAAGCTCCTGGAGCTGCTGCTGCTGCAGCTGGCCCTGTTGTTGATCCCACCCTTTTGGCGTCTTTACCTAACTATATTGTTGTCAATCCTCAGCTCAGTATTATTGGAGAACGGCTTGGTCTCAAACGTCTTGTCCAGTTGGCTATTGAGCGTTCAGTTGTGGAAATCATCTCTCCTGTTGTAGATCGCAGTGTTACAATTGCATGCATGACTGCGCAAGAGCTTGTGGCCAAGGATTTTGCTACAGAGCCGGATCCAGAGGCGATGCGTCGGGCAGCACACTTGTGTGTCGCCGGCTTGGCACAGAGCTTGGCATTGGTCACAGCGAGAGAACCTTTACGTTTGGCTGCCACAAACAACTTGCGTGGTATGCTTGCACAGCATCTTGACCCTCAGATGCTTGAAGGAGTTGTTGGTATGTTGGCAAATGATAATTTGGATCTTTGTTGCCAGATTGTGGAACGGGCTGCTGGAGATAGAGCCCAAAAGGAGTTGGATGAACGTTTGGCTGTGTCATATGCAGCACGTGCCCGTGCAAAGGCTGCAGGACAAGTGTATCAAGATGCTGCTCAGTTGCAAGGTCGCTTCCCTGCTGGTCTACCTGATTTGCTTCGCGCCAGACCTTCTGCCCTTACCACTCAACAGCAACGCGTCTACCAAGACTTTGCCACTATTCCTCGTACTGCAGCAGCTGCTGCACAGCAGACTACCTCTGGTGGGGCTGTTGGACCTCGTCCTGGTGAGGTTGGTGGCCCTGGAGGGGCTGCAGGGCTTGGAGGTGCCGGTGAAGACCCTCAAGCACAACTTCGTGCTCGTTTCATTTCCTGGATTCAACGTATGGATGCTATGGCACAGACTATGGGGGCACGTGATCGCACTATCTCCTTCAGCTCTCTTCCTGAAAATCACGAAGCTCGAACTTTGGTCTCTGAAGTTGCATCTCTGCCCGCCACAGAGCATCAAGCTGTTGAAGTTGCAAAGAATATCTTCACCAAGCTCTATCAAGGTGCTGCTGCTGGACGTATGCATGCTACATCCTATGCTGCTGCTCTTGCTGTGCTTCGCGATACCGCTGTTCGTCGATTACCTGTCGAAGCGACTGCTTGGTTCTCTCAGTTACCAGATGAGATGCGGGTGGCGAGAGAACCAACGGAGGCTTTATTACGTGTTCAAATGTTTAATATGCCTGACTTTGATACTTTATTAGCGAAATCTTTGGCTACTCCAAGGTATCAACCTGCAGTGGAGCTTGTTTACTGGATTTTGCAGAGCTGTGTGGCTGGACAGTCGGCTTGTCTTTCGGTCACAGACCTTCCCGTTGCGATTGATTTCTTTACAAAGTTGGCTGGAAGGTTCAGTGGAGGTCCTGCTGCATTGAGATTGGTGGAAGAAGCGCGTATGGCTTCTGCTGCACGGGCTGGGCAGCCTGGTGTCGCGGGTCAAGCTGCTGGAGCAGCTCTTGGTGGTGTCGGTGGTGGTAAATTACCTCCATTACCTCAAGACCCTCCTGGCTTTACCGAGGCTGTAATGAAGGCTTTTGACCGCTGGGCTCGTCTTTTGGAAGAATCTCCTGCAGAAAGAGTCCACGTTGGCTTTATTCAAGAGCTCAGAGAATCTGGTTTACTGGGTAATGAAGAATCGACAGAGCGGTTTGTGAGAGTGATGGCATCATTAGCTGTACAGCATTGCTTGCGTAGTGAAGCTGCAGCAGCTGCTTCGGTCCCTGCTGGTACTCCCCGCCCTGCTGTATTATCCTTTGTCGCTGTGGATGCCTTTGTCAGACTTATGGTGTGTTTGATTACTCAACATGGTGGTGGTCCGCCCTTGTGTGCTCGGGTCCTCGGCATTTTGGCAACTGCATTGCAAAGAGACGCTGATGAACGTGCTGGAAATTTCAATGGTCGTCCGTATTTCCGTATGATTGTTGGATTTCTAGCAGAGCTGTCCCCTGCAGAGCCCAGCGATGAGACTGGTGCTGCTCATCTTCAAGCGGTTGCCGGATTTTTACATGCCACACGCCCTCTCCGTGTTCCTGCATTTGCATTCCCTTGGTTGCAGTTGGTCGCTGATAGGAGATTTATGCCTCGTTTACTTATGGTTCCTGGTCAACGTGGCTGGCCTCCGTATCTCCAGCTTCTTCTCGCTCAATTGATGTTCTTAGAGCCTTTCCTCCGTCACGCAGAGCTTACCGATGCAGTCCGTTTGCTTTACAAGGGTACCTTGCGCTTGTTGTTGGTTCTCCTGCACGATTTCCCTGAGTTTTTGTGTCAGTTCCATTTCAGGCTGTGCGATGCTATCCCTCTTTCTTGCATTCAAATGAGAAATTTGGTCTTATCTGCCTTCCCTCGTGCCATGCGGTTACCCGACCCCTTCACCCAGGATCTCAAGGTAGACCAGTTGCCTGAGGTAGCACAGCCACCTCGCTATTCCCCTTCTGTCGAGTCTCTCTTACCTGATCAGATTCGATCTGAAGTGGATGCAATCTTGGCTGGACAAGCGCCTCATGGTGCTGCTGCAGCGTTGCTCCAACGGCTTACCCTTGGACCTTCTGAAGCCTTGGCTGCAGGCTCTCGTTATAACGCACCTTTGATTAATGCATTGGTGTTCTACGTAGGTATTCGTGCAGTTGAAGCTTCTGGGGCCAAGCCTGGTACTACTCCAGACGTCTCGAAAACACCATCTTTTGAAATCTTGGCTTCATTGATGAGAGACCTTGACAACGAAGGTCGACATTTCTTGGTGAATGCACTCGCACATCATTTACGCTACCCTAATTCTCATTCACACTGGTTCTCTTGTGCTGTTCTCGCTCTCTTTGCTGAGTCAAATGATGAAAGGGTGCAGGAACAGATCACCCGTGTGTTGCTTGAAAGGTTGATCGTAAACAGACCTCATCCTTGGGGGTTATTGATTACCTTTATTGAGCTCATTAAGAACCCCAGATTCAATTTCTGGAGTCATGGATTCACCAGAGTAGCTCCAGAGATTGAAAGGTTGTTTGAGTCGGTTGCTAGATCATGTATGGGGAGCGCCCAGGGGGCTGGTGGAGCACCTGGTCAAGAGACGGCAGTACAAGCTGCAGCGTAACTATAGTGTTATGCTTGTTTTGTAATTAGGTTTAAATTAGGTAGTATATTCAATAAATTTTCTATTCTCGCCTCGTTTTAATGATTTATCTCTCTTGCCCTCACTTGTTACAAAGTTTTTCCAATATCTTTCCTCTTTCTACGGCAATAGAGATTTTCAGTTTGTTGTTGCTTTTTCTGTGTACATGGTTGACGAAGGCAGGTGGATTGCTGCTTCTACTCTACCTGTGTAAACGTATTAAAAATTAATGAAGGTTAAAGAAGGTTAATTAAATTAAGTTCAGGGAACGAGCAGACGCTGCTGGCACAATGACTGTGCTGTGAAGTTCTTAGATGATTGTCAGAAAAGTTGATAATGGCCTCATCAGTATAATATATTGCGTTCAAAAATAAATAAATAACTTCAATCTCTGCAAAGATATACATCTACCAACGTTTATTTGCAATAACTTGTACAAATGATGATATTCTGATCACAAAAAACAAAATTCAGCAAAGATGACCACGTTTCTTCCTCCGATCAATTTTGAGCTTCCAAATAGACTTGATGTGCTACCGACGATCACACCACACCAAGTTGCTTTGTGTTTCCTCGTCAAAGGTTATTTGAGTCCCGGTGAAAATGATCCTGGTGGCACATGGCCTCAGCGCCAAGCTCTTGGTGATGCCCTGCTCACAGCGGTCCGCGAATCAGATACCGTTCGAGAACCCACCATTAGACAACTCTCAAAAAGACTCGAAGCTGAGGTTACCCGCAACTTATCAACCACCGCCTTTGCCGACCAAGGTGAATACGGCAAAGTGGTCTCTCAATCTCTCCAAGCGCACATGCGTCCGGAGTCTTTGCTCGACCGTCTTGTTGTATTGTTTACCCAACTCGCAAATATGGTCACTACCAGTACAAATTCTAGAGCAGAAGACTCTGTCGGTGCTGATGACAATTCCGTCATGGGATTCTTTCTTCGTCGATGCTGGTGTGATTTTACCTCTTTATCATTCGAAGAGACATGTACACTAGCAGACGCATGTGGCAAATATAGTTCTTTGATAAAAGAAGATGATGCGGCCACCTTGAGAACGAGAGCGGTGACTGATAGATTCTTAGCAGATCATATAGAAAACGCTGAAAGAGCAAATATCACTCTAGGTTTACCAGAATATGAAGATCCAGTGTTGGATTTGCTGCGTCACACAAATAATACAATTTCTGAGGGTTCTCGAGCTCGTTTAGCTTTTGCCGTAGCGAGAAACGACCCGATCTCCACCATTGACGCAGTGCACGCTCAATTCGATGCCCCAACCAACTCTTTTTTACCTTCTATCGGAGTTGTCGCTTCAGGAGAGACTCTCCATATCGGGAGAGAACGTCTCCGCTTGCAAACAGCAGCGTTAAAACTCGCTGCAACCCATGCTAGAATGGGAAATGTAGAGCTTGCAATGGAGACGCTCAATGAAGCACTCAGAACAGCACAAGTAGCACGCGATGATCCGACTTTAGCTCATCTTTTAGCTGTCATGTGTCAAACCATGGAAACAGCCACTCCGGGGACGATAGATTTATTACTAGAGCCTCCAGAAGGGAAGAAACGATCTGAAGCGCATGTCGATGAGCTCTTAGTTTTACTTAGAAAATTGACAACTCGAGCAGAAGAGCTGGGTTTACCTCATTTAGCAGGCTATGCAAGGCTTGGTTTAGCTCGTCATACGCTTATTTATCCAGCACAACCTCGTCAAGATGCAGAACTTGGCAAATTTTCAAAATATGATGGTCATTTAAGTGGTGTAGGTGGTGACAACAGCAACAAACAAGATAGTACCATGAATAAAATTCCTCGAGAGGTTCCTGGTATGACTGGTGTGTTTTACCCCATGTACCCTTCTACCTGCAAAGCAGCAATAGAAATTGCAGCGGCAGGGCGATATCTCGCTCATTTAGACCTTGCCACGTCAGCCTGTGCTGCTGTCCCCAGTGCCCCTCCTTCAACTTCAAATTTAGCTTGTCTAAGAATTTTGAAAAATTTGCCAGATATGTTTGTTTCGACGCCGTCAACGACCTTTGGTTCGTGCTTGATGGGGGCGCAGGGGCGCTGTGCAGGTGAAGTGAGAAAACTCGCTGCCAGCTCCATTTTGCTAAAATCAGCAGGGTATAGCCTTTTTGGTGGAATGCGCATGCAACAAAGCCTTTGCATCGCATTTTTAAAATCACACTCTCGTAAAGCAAGCACAGAAGATAAAGCAGTGGCCTTGGCTCAACTCGCAGTCACTTTTTCAGAAACCAAAGGGTTTGAAGCCGCTGAACACTTGTTAAAAAAGGTTTCTAAAAGCTATCCTGAAACGAATAATAGAGTCCTCTATGCTGCGCGAATTTCTATTGCACATAAGCGAGCCTGCCACAGAAGAGATATTCGCTATGCTCTCGAGCTTGCAGGCCTTATGCTGGCTATGGGTAACCCTCAGGAAGACACTCAAGAAGACCCTACGTTGATTGGCTACCGTATAGAAGGCGAAGAAATGGCTGCAGAAGCGTATTTTTACGGAGGCCATTTACAACAAGCTGAAAAGGGGGCTCGGACAGGTGTTTGGCCAATCGCTATAAAACACTACCAACCGCTCGCACACTTGAAAATTTTACTATTACTAACCAAAATTTTTGTAGATGCACAGGCTTGGGAGGTGGCTAAAAAATACGCCTTTAGTTTATACTCTCAATGCAAGGAAGTGCATGCGGAGATGCTGCAGGCTGAAGCTGCGGTGTTGCTCTGTAGAATTTTCCGAGGGTTGGGAAGAGAAAATATCCCCCGCGCTTTGCGTGAAATGGATTCTGCAATGAATTTTATCATGGCACATGGTGGGTTAGACCTAAAAGCGAGAGCCAGGATGGAGCTAGCATCGTCTCTGATGGACAAAGCAAGCACAAAAGAAGAAATTATAGAAACAAATCATTTGATTTTACCATTGCTAAAAGAAGCCAGGTACGAATTTAGGTTGCTGGAGTCGTTTCAAAATGTCCAAAAATGCTTTTATTTGGAGTCTCTGGTGAGGGACGCGATGGGGGATGAAGAGAGGCAGACGCAGTGTGAAGAGATGATGGAAAAGTTGCAAAAGGAGCGCGCTTTGGGACTAGGTCCGATTGAAAATTATCTTTAGAGGGAAAAAAGAGGTGTGGAAATCTTTTTTCTTGGCTTTTCATGATATTTACACATAGCATAGCACTTGTAAGAACCCACTAGGATATCTGCGCTTTATTTAAATACTTGAGTACTCTGGGTTTCACAACAGCAACTCAGCCACTTAGTGTACTAGCGCTACCGGTGCTGTGGTTCATGCTAGGCCATGCTATGAGGCCCACGCTTTGCTGGATCGCATGCACCAACCCATACAGCATTACAACAATTCCTAACATATACAGCGCCTGTTCCCAAGGATCCAACATAAATGGTACCATTGAAATACGGAAATGATGCCACGTCAGCGTAATTTTATGGTGTACTCGACTAAATATATTTTTATTTGCTGCTTCTCTTTCTTGCCGGATCATTGCTCGATAATTTTCTACCCAGATTTTATCATCTTCACTTCTTGGTGCCGTAGATACCGCTGCCTGTAGGAAGTGTGTATATTATGAGTGTTGGCAGTGGTAATATTGAACATTAGATTGGAGGGAATGAGTATATTTCATAGCCAGAAGAGAAATATTTACCTGTGAGCGGGGAGCCACATGGCGGGCTTTTCGTGGGCTAACAGCAGGCTGAGGATCAGCTACGGGGGCTTCTGCAAGCACTCCTGTTGTTCTTCGCGTGCTAACCATTCAAAAGTGAATATCTAGAGCGCAAAAAAGGGGAAAATTCAAATTAAATTCAAATTAGGGGATCGTTTTGATGGCTAGTTATTTCTCATAATTAAGGTTAAAAGCGCATAAAATTAATTAATTAGTGCAGCAAAATATTTAGAAGTTCTAAAATACCGGTAAATAATAAAAGTTATGTTCCTGCAGCTGTCCGTTTGTCAATTTTAGAGGCCTGGTCCAGTCTAGGCGCTAGTTTTCACCGGCTCCTTTGCTCATTTTAAGATGGCAAAAGGAACTACAACATGTTGCAAGCACCCGGATTGCTAACTTTAATATACTGACCTTGACTGTAGCAAATCTATTTTGGTATAAACAGAAAGCTGGAACTTCGTTTCTCCCTGACAATTTCTTCACTTTTTCATTCACCCTCGACAAAATGTTTTGTAAATTTTACTATTAATCTCTCTCGTTTAAAACAGAAAAAAAGCGGGAAACACGTTTCAAAATCTCAGCAGCAATAATAATCTAATCTTTATTGGTATATCCATAGTACTGCAACATGGGAACAACCACACTAATTCCAAGAAGCGTAAGGACAATGGTGGAAGTGGCCGTCTTTGTCCTAGCCGTCTCTCCCTTGGTCTTATAAGTCCTCTTACGCTGCCTTTCAACACGAATAGGAGGACCAGGATCTTCCTTATTGGTCAACTTCGCAACCACACGGTTCACAGAGGACTGCACAGCTTCATTGTACTTTTCTTCTTCAGTTAAAATTGAAACATTTTCTCCAATCACGCTGTCGATAAGATCATCACCAATTGCCTTCATGAAAGAATCTCCTCCAGTCAAGGCGCCATCTTTACCAGCAGTGACAACAAGCAAAAGACCACGTTTATCAGTAGCACCAGGGAACCATTTAGATACGAGTTTATCTCCAAAAACAAAAGCATCATTTTCGAATTCAAGTTTGCGTACAGTAGCGACCTCGACACGGTAGCCAGTTTCGCGTTCAAGTTCCTGTAATGCATCACCGACGCTCTTCTTGGTGGTTTTGTTGAGGGCGGAAGCGTCATCGAGGATGTAAGAATCGGGGGTTCCGTTGGCGAGGAGGTCAAACTCGTTGGCAAGAGCGCACAAGGGCGTGGCGACAATGAGAGCGGCAGCAGCAGCCTGTTGGGAGAGGAATCGGTAAATGTGAGATAAACATGAAGGAATAAAATAATTTGTTTATGGTTTTGCTGAGTAATATGCAGCACTAACGGATTCAAAGGGGGAACTCCGTGGGGGTAACATTTGGGCATTTCAAGGAATTGAGAAAAGACCTATATTCCACCAACTCACAGCTGCAGCTCTCCTTTTGATGGAATCGAAGGACAAGTCCTGATTTTGGGCACGGCAAGAAACAGCCACACGACGGCTACGCATGGCAGACTTGCCAGTGCTTGCCACTGCAGGCGTGGGGGCCTTGAGGGCAGCTATACCAACCATAATGATCTGCAGATGCACAGGACTAAAAATCAGAATAATCTGCACAGTTTAAACTAGCACGATGGGCCCTCGATACAATTTTCCAGCGAGATCAACATCATAGCCAATCGAAATGTGCAGCATTTGGGCTCAGTGTTCGATCCCGAAGCATTCTATCCAATTGCTATCTTACCAGAACAAGAAATGAAACTAATTATATTGTGAAATATCTCGTCTGAAAGGTCCATCGCATCAAAAAGAAGCGTGTGGGCCCCCTTCAATTTCAAGTTCAAAAAAATGGATCGACTGTGTACAGCTGTGCATTACAGTGTGATTCTGCGCAAAGCGGGCAAGCCAATTTTGACAAATCGAGAGCTGTTCCACTATTACATATTGTTCACAACAAATTAAAACATCTGAGGCTCAGGTTCGGCTTCCTCCCCAACTTCTTCTTCCTCTTCTTCATCAAACAACACTTTGACGGCAGGCACCAACGCCGGCAAATGCGGCAAGTCTGTCAACCTCACAGTCATCAAATCAAAGGCAATAGCCACATGATGAACAAAGTTCTCATCAATTACAGGTACTTTAGGATACCTCTGACTGAAGTGAGTCAACAAAGTACGATACACCCCCGCAGCAGCTCCTGCCTCAACTGCCTCTTTGGTAGTACAATGTTTCTTCCCAATCGCTTCTTCAAGCATGCTATCATCGAATGTCGCTTCATGAATGAGCATTGTGGCATCTTTTGCAGCTTTAACTAAAGCGTCACAGGGTCTAGTATCCCCAGAAAAGACAATTTTAAAAGGCACTGCGTCATCGCTCTCTATGACTAGTCCGAAAGAATGGGCACAATGAACCACGCGTACACTCTCCAATTTACTCAATCCAAACGATTTTTTTGCTTCTTCAATTGCAGCTTGAACGTCAACAGGCACAGCAGGCTCATTATCCTCGTTCATCGTACCAGCTGCAGCTGTGGCATTGGCTTCCTCTGTCGTATGAGCTGCCTCTACAAATCTAAATCGCATAGGCTCCAATGCAGCATACGATCCCAAAGCACGTCTTAAAGGACGAGGCCCAATTACCAGTACAGGAGGACATTCTGGCCCTAGCAACCGGGTCCTGGCCGCTAGCAATGCCGGCAGTCCCACATGATGATCTGCATGGATATGAGAAATCCATACTAAAGAAAGTCTACGCAGTATATCTTGAGCACCTTGAACACCAAAACGACGGTGCAATTGGCCTAGACTACCTTCTCCGCAATCTGCCAACATTGAGGCTCCTTTGCCGCCATTGTGACTAGGACGGTCGTAGAGTAATCCAGTCACGTTACGGTATTTCGATGGTATTGCCGCTCCAGTACCCAGGAAAGTGACTGCAAAAGTATCGTCACGTGCTTGAGATACAGCAGCAGGGACATCTGTTTCTGTTGTTGCAGGTGATTTTTTAATCTGGAAAGCTCTCTCTGCTTCGAGCAAGGCTTGGGGTTTTTCTTTCTTTAGCTCTGCTCTAATAGCCTCAGCGTCTAGAACGTCGTCGCATTCTTCAGAGTTGAAGCCCCGCTTGGCAACAGGGCGTAAATAATAACGTAGCATGTTCGTCCCTACTACACTATTGGCAGGAAGTGCGTGTGCTTTCTCCGCAGCAGCAGCTGGGGCGGGGGCGGGGGTAGAAGAGGAGTCAGCTTCTGGGGGCAGAGAAAACACATCAGAGTCCAGAGCATTCAATTTTACTTGTAATGCAGCACTTTTCTTCATAATAGGGATCTTTGAGCCTTCAGATTCGGCTACAAGGATGTGCTGAGGTCCTTCTCCGAATGACTTGATGAAGGCCTTGTACGCGGGAAGGTGGAGAACTGCGCGAGGCGTGAGATGCACAATGCAGGCAACTGTAGAATAAATAGAATAAAAACCAAGTAAGAACCTCACCAATCAATACTCATTTCATAAAAAAGACAGGGAAAGAATTAAAAAAAAAAAAAAGTTTTTTGCAACAAAGAAAATAAATGTGCCTAAGGCAGTGTACTCGAAGATACCATGGTAGAGAAGATACTTCAAGCGATTGTCCCCGGCTGGAATATAATGTAAGGGAGATTCAGTGGCACCGGTGCTCATGGGAATACGTAACAGCACCGCGCTAATCGGCTCCCAGAAAAAATTTCAAAATTCTCTACAAAAAGAATTTACAATTTCTTTCTTCTTCTTACCTTTACCACCGGCTTCGGCATCTGCCGCCCATTTCCCAACTCCATTCTCTGCATCAGCCAATGCAGAAATAAACCCTTCAGAGGGGCAATCAAGTATTAGAACAACAGGACCTGGGGTAGCTGCTTCCATTACATCTTCAGGGCGGACAAGTTTGCCATTAACAGCGGTGACTTCTTGTCCTCTGGCGAGCTGACCATACAATGGGCCACGTGGGACACCCAGAGATGCAGCCTTATGAGGTAAAAACTTGCCAGGAATGTCAGGAAGTTCACAAACATAGCACGCAGCAGCGCTCTCTGTTGCAGTCGAGGGGATGTCCATGCCTGCTTGAGGAAGAGACATACCGGGAGCAGCATCATCAATCTTTTGACGCTTTGCAGTATGTTGTTCTCCGTTGGCACCAGAATCATTGGAATCACGCCCGCCGCTTTTATCTTGTGCTGTTCGGATAATTATCGGTGTAATGGAGACAGCATCATTCTTCACCACAGGGCGGGAAATGATCCCAACAGCACCAGCACCTTCACGTCGACCAAATTCCATTACTTTTAATCCCATGTCACGTACATTAACGAACGTTCTAAAGGCATTGACTAAGGTATGCAACCCAGGAGGGCCGTGGATAGTCATGCCTACGTGGCCAGTTAAGAGACCTCCTGCGGTGGTGTCCGCCATGGTGAGAAGCATGCCAGGGAGGCCTCCAGTAGCTTCTGTGGTGACGCGAGTAGTCAAAACATTGTTGATTTTGGCCAGTTTGACCCGATGTTCAACACAGAATCTTTGGAAACCTTCTCCGACGTTGAAAAGGTAGCGTTGGCGATCAAAAAACAGAAGAGCAGAAGGCACAGCACAGCCAGTGTCACTGCCGACGCCTAGGACTTGAACATAGCATGACGTGTTGATAGCACCGATGTCCTTGTCTTTACCCATGATGAAAGGGATTCTAATTAAAGAAAGAAGAGCCGGAAGGCGAGCTCTAAGGGCGGCTGCTGGGCCAAGGGGGGAGTGTGGGGTAAAAGGGGCAGTTAGATGTCTTAGAGACGACGCTGTTGCGACGCGAAATATAGGCCGAAGCCAAATAATATTGAAAACTGCACGGCGCGCCTGAAAAGACGAGCCGAACAGAAATCTGTTCAAATGACTAAATCAGACCAAATTTAAAAGCATGCGCCTTTCAACGCACGCTTTGAGGTCTTGACGACAACAGAATCGATTTCAATATTAAAAAAATATGCAATCGTTTCTGATGGCGAAAGAATATAGAGCTTTGGCGGCGTCTGAGCTGGGGGCAAAAAAGAAATTCTATCTAATTTCTTCGAAATAAGACGCATTTGTTGGCTATCACTTGCACAATAAAATAAAGATGAAACTCAGGATGGATGCCCCTCGGGGCCTTGCAGTAGTAAATCTCGGATCCCATCCAAAAGTCGCGATGAAAAACATGCCTAGAATTCAACCACACATTCCCTTCATTCCCTTTCGAACGCTAGGTTTTAATCTGTATAGTGCCGCTAAATGCGCAAAACCTCCACTCCAAGCCTTCCTGATTCCAGTAGCTGCAGGAAGACGTGATAACACCTCCGCTGACACTCCTTCCTCTTTCCTAGACTACTTTAAGAGTGGACCTGCGCTATCCGTTCTCTTCTCTACCCTAATATCTACTTTAGCATATGCCCCTGCATCTCTTGCTATGGACGCAGTTGTATATAACCCCCAAGACGGCGCTGAGACACTGAAAACTGTCGCCGGTATCGCTTATATCGGCCTTGTGATATTTTATTTCATAAGATTATTTCAAAAAAGAGCTGACAAATTCACTTCAGAACGCGTTGGGTCTTCTTCAGTAGATGGAAAAGATGCTGCTGCAGTAGAGGATGATGAAGAAAAGGATGCTTTAGACTTGGAGGCAGCAGCTGCAGCGGCATTAGCAGAGGACAATGTTACCCCTCTCCAGTGCTTGATGTAAGTTATATATATTTATTTATTTATCATAAGCATAGAAAGTTTCTTTATAATAATCATGAGATTGGTTTTATTCACATTCAATTTGATTTTTCTTCTCCTTTTATATAGTGGTGTTGCTCAGGCGGGTACAATCTGTTATCTTTTATTCCTCCTTTCCACTTCAGTTGACGGGTATTTCCAACAACAAGACCTCCCTAGCCAATACACCGCCCGTAATATCACTGTGCTAATTCAAACTGTCTCAAGAGGGCTTGTATACCTCGCTACCTTTATTTTTGGGGCCAATGCCGTGGGCTTAGCGTCTCTCGGCATTGCTCTGATTGTGGCGCCGGACTGGGTTAATAATGGGCCTCAAAGTCAGAAAAAGCAAGAACAGAAGCTGCCGAAAGTCAATATTACTGATGATATCTTTACTTTGAGAAGAGCGTTTAAAGAAGCGGAAGAGATGGGGCGGCGGAATGCTGAAAAGGAGAATAAATAATAAAAACACTGACGAGAAGAAGAAACTGATTGATTATTATATATTTAGTACTTTCACAAATGTAGGATCTCTATATGGTATGTAAGCAAATTACACGTTAAATTTGACTTAAACTATTAAAGAAATCATCGTCATCGTTGCTGTCCTCTCCCTGCCGCTCAGAATCCCCAGAAAATTGAGGCACATTCTCCATTGAAGACGACAAGCCTGCTCCCACTGCCGCTGCTGTCGGCATTCCTGAGGCAGCCATCACAGCAGGTAACGCATGCACAGGCAACCCTTTAGCATTCCTACCAATCACATCTTGCGCTAACTTCACTTGTCTACCCAGCACCAATACCGTAACCACCCCTTGACCACCAGCGCCTCGTGCAGTACGACCAACACGACGGACATATTCAGAAGGGTCACGAGGAAAATCAAACAATACCACATGGTCAACGAATGCTGAGTCAACGCCTCGAGATGCCCGATCAGTACACACTAAAATAAGCCTCTCAGGAGTGTTATTGTTATTACTACTACCACTTTCTGAAGAGAAAGTTGATGAAGATTCTAATTCACCATTATCATTATAAAATTGCCGGCTGCTGTTTTTACTTTTAAACGACGAAGTTTTTCTTTGTCCTGGAGGAAGCAAAAAAGTTTTTAAATTCCCTTCTCTCTGTTCCGCAGCGACTGCTGTATGGTAAGGCAACATCGTCACATTATCTTCCTTTGAAAATGTTCTATTTAAGAAATTCTCTACCTTTCTACACGTTTCGATTTTATTGCAAAAAACAATCGTTCTCAGCGCTCGTCGCTCTTGTAACGATGCAAATAAGGCAGCTGCTTTCCTTCTCATGCCCGATTCCTCTGTAATTTCATCACCACCACTGCAATCTACAATCTGTTCTGTAACTCCAGGTGCTGTGCGGTGCAGACCGGGCCCTAGAGCGGACACGAGACCGGGAAATAACGGCTCCAGCTGCATATAGACGTCATTTGGCAAAGTGGCGGTCACTAAAATCCATCTAGTAGATGGAGGACAGGCTTGTTTGAGTGGAGCTACTTGCTCTGCAAACATAGATGCACCTCCCAGTAAGACATCGACTTCATCGCAGACTAAAGAAGCGCAATTATCGAGCTTTAGTGCCCCAGAATTTAGGAGTTCGGCAAGGCGTCCAGGGGTGCCTACTAACACATCTACTCCTTGATCTAGAGACTCTTTTTGAGTACGCAGAGGTCTTCCACCCGTCGCAGCAACAGCCCGAAACCGTAAGGTATTGGATAAAGCACGACACACACGCAATACTTGCGCGCAAAGTTCAGATGTGGGAACTACCACCACCACTCGAGGAGAATTTGGAATAGTGCCCGGCTTGCCAAGAGCTTCTTCTTCAGCTTTCAGTGCCTGTACCAAGGGAACGATGTATGCTAACGTCTTGCCACTACCCGCATGGTCGGCGAGGACAACATGGGGTGCTCCAGTGGAGAGAGCTTGCATGGCGGAAGCTTGAATGTGAGAAGGGCGAGTGACGCCAAAGGCCTCGAGGGCAGCAATTGTATTGTCATTAGCTCCGCACTTGGACCAAGATTGGGAGCTGAAGAACTGTGCAGTCTTTCCAGGACCAATACGAACTACTGGTACCTCAGGTTCAGGAGGGGCGTTGGCCTTTTTGGTGTTAAAGCCACCTCCTCTGCCTCTACCACCACCTCTACCCCCTCCACGACCACCGCCCTGGGCATCACGACTGTAGCCTCTACCTCCTTTGCCACGACCACCTTCGAAACTGCGGCGTTCATTAGAGTATGCTGGAGATTCATTAGATTGGTATGATGTGATGCAGAGTCTTCGAGGAGGCTGTCGTCGACATGGCAATCTGGGAAAAGGATTTCCTGCATGCGTTATTAAAAGCTCAGCTCGAAGCACCATTGCGTGCTATTTATTTTTTGGTTCCTTAATATGTACGCTTTTGTCAATTTTGCATATAAATTTGTAGGCAATTCTTCAAGTGCTTAACGCAAGGTCTTCTTCCTTTCTAAAGAAAAGTTGAAACGCGAAGGATATTCCTCTTAGGGCTCATGTTGAACCAGTGCTTCGTTTAGCCGGCATATATGCCGAAAATGCCGGAAAATGCCAATTTTCCGGCATTTTCAGGCGCAGGAACAGGAAAAAATGCCGTGCAAAAAGTGCCGGAGCGGAGCTCCGGCGGGCCAGAAATGCCGGGGGAAAATGCCGTTTTTTTCGAAAATTTTGAAAAAATGCCGGAGATTTAGGCCAGTTTTAGAGTACTAAATTAACAAAAGTTCATTTGTAAGAGGTTATTCTCTCATTATCACTATGGATACCACTCGGCAGACCAATGATCAGGACTTAGTCCGAACTTTGGTTGCCCAGATCTTTGATCGAGTCATGGCTGTCCAGCACTTGCAACAACCCATTGATTTGACTTCTTCTCCGTTCAAAGAACCTGCTTTGAAGGTATGTGATGTCATCTGTATGCTTAATTTCTTAAAATAAGCCACCCAAATTCAAATCTGAATTTTCTTCCTTGTTGCAGAAGAGGAAAAAAGGTATGGAAGGCGAAGAAAAAGCGTCGTGGAGCGCATTTGTAGTTCCTTGTTTTGCTTTTTTAAAGATGTAATCTAAAGAAATTCCAGCCATGTTTCAATAAGGCGCATCTGCGCTGCTCAGAAATAGTGCCTGATGCTGTCAAGAAAAAAAATGGAAAAAATGCCGGGGCAGAATCCAAATATGGAAAAAATGCCGGGGCAGAATGCCGAAAAACAGGCCAGGGACGAAAAAATGCCGGGAAAAAATGCCAGGCCAAAATCCTTAAACGAAGCACTGTGTTGAACAAAGTAGCTGTCGTTTGCTACATTGTTTCAGCAGTGGATTAAATACAGGGACTCCAGCTGAGGAGTTAATCGCACCAAATCGTCTTAAGGAGCGTGATCTAGCAAGACTCGAATTGTAATTTCCAAAATGCAGCCAGGTGAAATAACTGATAGGTTATTTGGGACTAGAGCATACACTGAAGGTGCTAGGTTTCAAATACCCCGCAAAATTCCTCTCCGGATAGAACCCAAGACATATTTGGGTGAGCATAGCAAACAATTTCAAATCCTTGCCCCGAAAGAGTTTTTTTTTTTACCCTATACCAATTCGTCCATTGCAGCAAACGAGCGAACGTTCTTATCATGGCTGAGTATGGCTGTTACTTTAGGTAGCGTTGGTACAGCTATTGCTGGCTTTGCTGTAGAAGATGAAGACTCTCCTGGACAGCATAAAGGCGGTATTAGCCAGAGCACTGTCCAGTTGATGACTCTTACAATGTTGCCTATATCTATTTGTATGATTGCGTATGCGCTTTTTACTTTCTACTGGAGAAGCGAATTTATCCGCAAGAAACAGGTATGTGGCGATTTTTAATATATTAAAGCTGCTTGTTCTTTAAAAAGGACATTATTTTTGCCACACTGATGATGCTGACGTTTGTTTCTTAATTTTTTTTCTCTACAGATCGGATTCTTCGATGATAAAATAGGCCCTGTAACTGTGGCATTAGTTGTAGAAGTAGCTTTATTAATTATTATGTTCTCTGCTATTCGTGATGTGTTGTTTTATTGAGTATCATTTGGTGGGTTATCAGCTTTTCCGTTATAAAAAATGTACAATCTTAAAAGAGGAGAAATTTGGTTGTCGCTGCTCTTTCAATTGAGAACCGACTCTGTAAGAATCAATCAAAATTATGAACACATAACACGAACACCTGCTTGTGTTATATAATACAAGTAACGAGAAACAAAACAGAAAAAAGAGAAGAACAAATAAATGTAAATGAGTGACTAGCTAGGGTCTCCTTGAGCAACAGCGCCTTCAATCGAACTGCTGCCAATGGAAAAACTAGAGAAAAGAAAAGATAAAGGCACCACCTGCATAGAATTTTTTAAGTACATCGTATATTTATGATAGTGTTCCTTAGAGTTATTAATTAAACTGTGTAAGTCTCGATGGATTAGTTGAATCCAGAGATGAAAGCATCGCCAGCGGGTGCATCATAGATATTCCCGCCTGTCACGTCAGCCATGAGATAGCAAAGACCCATTGGCATAGACTCTCCAACCCAACCACAATTAAAATCTGGTGCAAATGTCCATGCTTTACACTCCATATTCTCTGTACACTGGCTTTGGCAGTCCTTTGCGTTGCTTGCCACGTTCCCGCGGCACGGCATGTAGGAATTGAGGCGGCGGCCATAAACTACTTTATTTCGCAGCATATCTCCGCTGGGAGGTAATGGATTAAATGGGGGGTTGTTGCCAGTGCTATCGCCTCCATTGTTATTAGGGACATTACTTGGTGTGGGAGGAGGTGAGGGAGGAGGGGGTGCCTTTCCTGCGTCGTACCCACTGTTATCCCCTTCACCACCGTCGTAGTGGTTATCACTATCATCGGCGGTATTGGGGATGAATGGAGCTGCTGGTGGGGATGGAATCCTAGGTTTAGAATTATCAGCGGTATCTTGAGAGCCATCATTGACGTTGCCATTCGTGGATAAGTTGCTGCCGAAAAATGGAAAAAAAAAAGGGGGTTGGTTAAAAAAAAAAAGTGCTGTTGGTGGGTGGGGGTTGCAAGATGTGATCAGGGGGATCAAGGATCAGGTGCAAAAATGTATCAACTTACACTCTCCATTGCAGAATACCAGCAGTGTGTCTATTGCCAGCAACCTTTTCGAGCTTTTCGCTGTTTGCAAAGATTTTGCAGTTGCGCTTTCGGGGATTATGAGACCATGCGATGCATTCTTTTACCTCTTTGCACTTGACGCAGCAAGAGCGCCAACGTGTGTAATTATTGAACTTCGCAAGAGTTTTCCCTTTCATCCTGGTGTTCTTTTCTTCTTCGCAAGGCTTCCAGTTTTGCAAAAGCTTCCTGCCAATGACAGGAATTTTGGCAAGTAGATGAGATGTGAAAGAATCATCATTTCCAGCACAGCCAACATGCGATAAACTGGCATTTGCTGTATGTAGGTAGACACCAAGCAGTAATATAGCGATAAAAGACTTCATTGCAGCTTTTCACTCAGGGGTTGGATGATCAAATAAATGATGGGCGGCAACTACAGGCAGGAATGATATTGTAAGAAGATTTGCGCCACGCAGATGCTATATGTAACACTTACTTTGTTTAGTTGAGGGCAATTTACCTGGTTCAGGGGATAGTTTTGGATTTTGTTTCAGATCTGGGCTAATCAGGGGGACTAAGAATGTATGGCAATCAGACAAGTAAGAGGGCGGTCAGGGCTGAGCAGAGTCTTAATACATCTCCAATTAGTACCAAGAGTTAGCAAAAGTGTCCATTCTGCCTGAGAATCTCCTTCTTATGGTCTGGCACACTACAGTTGCCCCTGAACTTTTCAAAGCAGCAGGCACAGCATATTCATATTCATGTCATACCAAGAGACTCTCTGAGGAGAAATAACACTGGAGAGAGTGTTTTTTCTTGCCTTGAAACAAGACAATCCGCAGCCAAATTCAAATTTCATAAACTTATATAATAGAAAATAGACACCTTTATTTCAAAATAGGTTCCTATACTGAAAAAATGGCCTCTGATCCTGGTTTAGATCACATCAAATGCAAAATCAAAACTTTGAATCTGCGTGGGCTATTCTCCTCTCGCACGCTTCTCATATCTTGACTATTAGAGATATCAAAGCATTGAAATTGGCATCCAAGTTCACCAATCAGCTCGCCAAGGCCAGACTTCAAAACCTGTCAACTGACGGTATCAACCTCGAAGACCTTGAATACCTAGCAAACGAGGTCTTGCTGATTCCCAACCTTACTGAATTGTGTCAGGGACGCATAAACGTTGAAATCCGGCGTTGAGAATATGAGGACATCAGTGCTTGAAACTCTTACTGGTGGATGGTATCAATTAACACAAGATTGAATTAATAATGGCTGACGCTGGAGCGCAGGGAGGGTGGCCGTCTCTAAAAATATTAAAACCGTATGCATTGCTGCCAAGGACAACTCGCTCTAACTGCCAAACCATCCTTGACACGGGGATATCTGGCTTAATATTTGCAAAATTAAGGTACTTCACTGGTGGCCAGGTTTGGAAATAGAAGTTGCCCCGGTGCAAGCTTGCTCCACCAGAAGCATTTCTGAAGACGAAGAGTTGTAGTAAAAAGCAGGCAAAGTAGAAAAGTTCAGAGTAGATGAAGGCGGCTGTCGTAGTAAGATGCATTCCGTGCGCTGTTAGCTATAAAATTCGTTCTTTCTCTCTCCTCTTACACCGCTTTAGTTTTACAGCAAACATCATAGATACAGCAAACTCTTTATTCAATTAAAGTCTAAACTACTTTAACATCATCATCATCATACAACGGTTCAAATGGAAAATCTTCTTTCCTTTGCAGCCAATTCGTCTTGCTATACTCCACACCTTTCGCCCCTTCAACAACATGGACGGTAAAAGCATGCCGACTTTTTCCAGATTTATTTTCTTTACTTTTATGCAAATTAGCGCCATGTAATAACACGAGTGTACCTGCTTTCACCTCCACAGGCTCATATTTACTATCACTGCTATCATGATAATCTTCCTCTTCAAGTACCTCTGCCGGGAGCTCTCCGGAAAAGGACACGGTGTTGTCTTGAAGATTTCTAATAAATTTTCGATAAATACCATGTTTATGTGACCCTGGTAGCGACCAAAGACATCCATTTTCTAGTGTAGCATCTTCTAAAGCAAGCCAGAGTCCCATTACGGTGTTGGAAGGCTCAGTGGCTAGAAACGAGCTATCTTGGTGGGCACCAACTTCACCGCCAACGCAGGGCTGTTTACAGATGTACATAGATTGCACAGGAAGAGGGCGCCGGTAGCCTAAAGAACGCAATAACGAAGCAATTTTAGGGTTGTTTCGTGTCCAGGAACGGAATTCTGGGACTAGATCGTGCATCGCGTGGCCTATTTTATTAATTGATAAATTTTTTGGGCGGAGGAGATTGCCGTCTTTGTCAAACGCACCCTCCTCAAAGAAGAAACTGACGTTGTTGGCGCTATCTAGGAAATGTTGATCCGTTTTCTTGGTTTGATTTTTGGTAGAGAAGATAGAGATGGATTGTGGATCAAAATTTTCCAAAAGATCACGGCCAGATTTTTGAAGAGAAGAAATCTCGGCGGAAGAAGCAAAATCAGGAATTGCTAAGAATCCCTTGTCAATGTACTCTTGTAGCTGCGCTTTGTTTAACATTTTGCTTCTTGTCGAAGTCTGGAAAGGTATTTGTGCAAGGTTTATTTGGGGAAATTGAATGGATTTTCAGCAAGTGATCTGACTGCTACGTTGGTCACTCCCTTGGTTGGCGCTGAGCATATACCTTCCCAATAATGTCTCAAAAGTATTGAAACGCAGGGACATGTTTTCACTCAAGCACTTAACGAAAACAGCTCGAAAATGACACTGCACAGCAGGAAGGGCCTCGCCGAGTCGAAGGAGGGGCAACCGTAAAACTGGTAGAGTTCCCATATTTTCAACTTGTTTGAATCCAATCGTTTGAAGGGCATTCACCATCTCACAATAATTGCATGCTTTTCGTAACTGTAAGTTGCCGTCCCAAGGCAATTATTAAAACAAAATTGTTAATCGAGTTTGAAATTCGCAACTAAACTTGGGGTTTTTACTCTTTCAAACATTAAGTCACGATGACACACGCTGTATCTAATAGTTCCACTGGATATACGTATCAAGTTTTAGCTGCAATGGGATCTATGTCTTCTAGCGACCGAATCAATGTCTATGGTGTTGTCACAGAATGGGCAGCTCCTAAAAAGACAAACGGGTCGGATCTCTTATGCACTGTGAAGATTACAGACCCTTCTATGGTAGATGCAGCTGCAGGGACAGTCGGAACTCAAGATCTCTTAGTTTTTGCACCGGACCGTGCACAACTCCCTCTAATTAAAAAACCTGGCGACATTATTCGTCTCCATAGAAGTAGACTCAACCACTTTAACAATCGCACACAGCTTGTGTGTAGCCTAGGAGGTTTCAAAAGACGAGGACCTCCTGCTTCTATGTGTCTCTTTGACAGCACACCAACTGCTGGCAGTTTATATGTAGACCAACCGTACCAACGCTCTTCTCAAACATATCACTTTGACGCTCGGGAACAGAGCATTTTGGCCGCTTTGCGAGCGTTTGCACAGAGTGGGAAATGGAGTAGTGGTGCAGATCAAGATTCAGAAAAGTATAGGAAATCCATAAGAGATATTATTACTAGAAGCTCAGTTGAAAATGTCCAGTTTGCAGACCTTATAGGCCTTGTGCTGGCGGTAGAAGAAAATGTTGACGGGCCCAAGGTGGTGTGGATGTGGGACGGGACGGATACCCCTCCCTTTCCACCCACATTCTCTACAAACATAAAGCCACCACCACAGCAGGGCGCAGAAGAGGAGACTGCAGAGCAACGAGCGGCAAGTATTTTACAACCCCGCCCTTTTCCTGTAACCACCCTCCCACCTACTGCAGCTGCTGCCTTGCCAATGATAGGCACCGCTGTACCAATCTTAATACGAGGCAATGTAACGGAATTGCCACCACCTGGGTCGTGGGCGAAATTCCGTAACTGTGGCTTTCAAGTAGCAAAAGGACAGCTCCAAGGGGTTTTGGCTCAGATGTCACGATGGCTCCCCTGGCGTGAAGACGAAAAAGTACTTAAAAAATACACTCATAGACTCGCTTTGAAGATTGTATCCGAATGGTACAATCCTGAAAGATCCCGCTGTGTTAGTACTACACCACACGGTGACAAAGAAGTCACGTCTCTAAGACAAATAGCAGTAGATGCCTTGCAACCGAACGCAGAAAACAGACCGATGGCATATCGATGCATTGTTCATGTGCTGTCTCATTACCCAATAGCTGACCATGTGAATACAATGTGTGTTCCTGCTCGTGCTTCTTGGGGAGCAGCAAAGGCAGACGGGTATACAGACGAATCACAATTGATGTTTGCTCTTCGGCTTTGTGTTGTTGATGGCACTGGCACCGAACTGGATGTCGATATTTTTGGAAAGAGCGGTGAAGAATTTTTCAAAAATATATTGCATCCGCAAAATTTAAGAACGGAACCAACCGCGAGAAGTACGCTGTCTGCTGCGTTGAAGTACTTGACGGGTACTCAAGAGGGTTCTACCCCTTCTAGTGAGCCTGTGTGGCTGGACATGTGTATTAAATCGTATTTTCCCGAGGAGGTGGTGACGCAGACCGAGCAAGAAAGGAAGAAACAACGGCAAGAAGAGATGGCTAGTCCAAGTAATGGCATGGGAGGTGGTGCACTTGCAAGTGGTGGTGGAGATGGTGAAAAGAAGAGTTCATTGAGATATAGAGTATTTGATACCAAATTGTTGCCGCTTACGAACTAGCATAGCATAGAGTAGCATGGCAAAAGACATTATTGCATTGTTGACGGCGACATTTATGAGACTTTGACTTGTATACTAGCATTGGCTGTTGAGTTTGTTACACATTGTTACTTTATTATACATATATCAAGTACACAAAATCCGAGAGTGTAGTCGGTGCATTTTAGTTTACAGCGTATCAAATCTTTCTCAGAATTTATTGTTTTTTCACTTCTTCGAATTCTGTGAGGACGCCATGCATGTCTTTGGGATGAAGAAAGAAGACAGGATTGCCATGAGCGCCAATTTTAGGGTCAGTACTGAGAGGACGGACTGTTGTGCTGGTGCGTACATGGTCCATAGCAACCTGCAAAGGAAGAAAGAAAGAAAATGTGAGGGAAAAGGTCTCAATTTTATCAAACACAATTATTAAACGACAAAAATATGGTAAACGTGCCGTGATATCTGGTACTTCTAAACATATATGATGCATTCCACCAGCAGGGTTTTTAGCTAAAAAGCCAGAGATCGGCGAATCTTTCCCTAACGGCTCCAACAACTCAAGTTTGGCGTTGGCTAGTTGAACAAAGACAACTTTAACGCCATGCTCTGGTAAGCTTTGAGGCTCGCTGACGTGCGCTCCAAGTGTGTTTTTGTAGGTTGCGGCAGCTTCTTCTAGATTTGGGACTGCAATGGCGACGTGGTTGAGCCTACCAATGTTGGGAGTGGTAGTAGTGGTGCGAGCAGGGGAAGCAGTGACCGTGGTGGTGCTGAAAAGTGAAAAGAAACGAGAGAAAGCCTGCAAAAATGTGCAATGGTGCATAAAGCGTGACTATTGGTTATTGTACATAGTTATCAACTCATCTGAAAGGACTTACCCTTGGTAGCTGCGTGCTTTCTGTTTCGAATGCTAGATTTGCAAGTTGTGATCTGAAATTAGCCATGGCATGGGTTCGACACCATACTGCCATCTTTTGGTGTCTCGAGAGTATCGACAAAGGTAATAACTATGTAAAAGATAATTCAAGACTGTGTCGACATCTCTAGAAGCCGACTTAAAACTGTGGGGGAAATAATGCATTCCATATACTCACCCAAAAGATAAAATTTGGATTTTCGATTCATTTAATAATCCTTGCTATTACTCAACAAAATTGCTGAATTAGATTTCTGGACTGCATAATGGCGGCGGTTCTGGAAAACATGCGACTTGGCAGCAATTTCCATGCTAGATCACGTCCATCTAGTCGTGGCAAGTGTTCCCACTGTTCACGCCCTTTCACTCTAAAGCGAAGCAATTTTCAACTTCATGCCAAAGATGCAGACTCCTATGATCTGATTGAAAGTCTTGTTGGCAAACTTTTCGGCAAAAAAGCTTTAGAAGACCCCTCCCCAGGCGGTCTTCGTAGGCTTGATAATCCCGAGATCTTTGGCCCTGTTCTAGACCGCTGGGCAGCCCCATTGAAAGATGATACAGCCGAGGCAGCTTTAATTAGACCTCTATTAGCAGGAACACAGCTTGAATCAACATCATTACGGCTAGCCTATTCCGCAGACAGAGACGGGTGGAGTGCCCAAGCGTTTCATGATAAGGTCAACACCTTTGGAGCTGGGGTTGTCGTTGTACGCACTGCCGGTGGAGCTGTTGTCGGTGGGTATAATCCCCGTGGATGGATTGGTTTAGGTGAAGATCGTGACTCGATAGCAGCATTCCTTTTCACGTGGCCTATGGGAACAAAACAAAAAGAAAAGCCTGTGAAATTGCCTAAAGTGGGGGGCGCTTCACTTGCTGTGGTGGATAAACCTGAAGCAGGCATTGCCTTTGGAGCTGAGGGATTGAAATTACTGATTCCTGGTAAAGAGAGACTAGCGAAATGTCGTCTTGGCACTTTTTATGCCAAGATGCCCGATGGCGGTAAAAATCTGTTTGCTCCAGGAGAAGATTTAAAGGGAGCTCAAGTTGAGAATATAGAGTGCTGGGTGGGTGTGGGGAAAGGGGAAACCTGGGAACTTGATGGAGTTATCTGGAAAACTGGCGTTAAAGAATGATTTTAGGCAATACATACATAATCCATTTATTAATTCATCCCAACTCCTTTCTCTAAAAAAAAATCAAAAAAAAATCGTGTCTTCTAAAGATTTCTCAAACACGAGGTCTATTCAGATAATAAACTGCGAGACTACACTACCTGTTTTTCAGCATCTCTACCCCTTTTCTACTGAGTTTCCCGTACCCCGCCTCCATTCACTACTCCATCTATATCTGCATCAATTCTCCTCAATGCGACCCCCTGCTGAATATCTTCCATCCACCACATTTTCAAAGTACCATCACCTAGTACCCATAATCTACCTTCTACCCATTCACGTGGCTGGCCATTTCCCACACCAACTTGACCAGCGCCTATATGAATACTTACTACTTGTTTATTATTAGGAGAAAAACCAGGAGGATTCGTAACTGATGTGATATTACTAGGAACAGCGGCGTTTTGGTGGCCATTGCCTCCACCGCCTTGATGTACGCCATTGTCAATTCCATCATTAGTATTATTGCTATAAATATCACTCTGGCTATCTTCATCGTCTTCTAATTCTAGGAATAATGCTTCTAGACCTTCTAAAGCGTGCTCTTCCGCACGTTCTTCCTGTATCCGCTGCAAATCTTCCATAATCTCAACTTCCGATTGTGGCCATGGCGTCTCCACCGCTGCAGCGAGCACCCACCACGTTCGTTGCCCTGCCGAAACTCCTTCATCCCCAACTATCTTGTCAGCTATAAGCCGGGCAGCTCTACCAGTAAAATCGTACGCTACTCGAATCACTTGAAATCCAGCAGGACCGTAATCACCGATATAGAGCCCAGAAAGCGGGTGGCGGAGAGTTGGCTTTGGAACATCTACTTTTCTAAGATGGTGCAATGCGGGGGCAATCGAGGTGCCCCCCATGCCTCGAGATTTCCTCACTTTTGAAGGTTTTGCTACGTTTGAAGACATAAATTCTAGCCATGCATACTCAAATGAACCTTCAGGGCTGGTACCCAGGAGGGTAGCTGAGGACTGAGGGGTGCCGGCACCAAATGAAACAGCAGCAGCAGCTTCAGCAGAAGAGCTTCGGTGTAGCTGAACTCTATCAGATCCTGTGCGAGGGTGTATTTTCAACGTTGCAGTGCTTTTGTCGTCGATTGAATCCCATTCTATTTCGATATTAAGACCTTTCAGAGGGCAAATTCGCCAATAAGGGGTCCTGTCGGGTTTTCTTTTTAGAGACGAATAGCTAATTTCTTCACCTTCTAGGCCATCAGAGGCCCATTTGAATAGTATGAATGCTCCAACAGGTCCTTCGCCTATGACTCTCCAAAGTCCACAGAGTTGTTCAACGTGTCGTAGGTAGTAGTAGAGCTGTCTATACGAAGAGGGTGCAACGACGATGTGGCGGCGACCAAAGGCTGGAGACCGTGTTCTGCTGCTTGGAGAGCACGTTGTCTCGTTCGTGTCCACCCATTGGCGAATGTTTGTTAAGTGTGACCACGTGGTGTCGCACATTGAATACCAAACTCGCTCGTCTTGGCAGGATTTTTGGAGAGCTGTTGAGGTTCTCAAGAGATTGTGAACATCATCGAGGCGTAAAAAAGTCAGGATGCGAGCGAGCTCGTCGGGTGGTAGATTATCTAAACCCACATAGGGACCGCCGACACTTTCCGACGACATTAATTTTCGAATTTTTTAAAATTACGAGTTCATGCTGTTATTTTCTCTCGACTAATATCGGCGGCAAATGCTATAAAAAAGCACTAATACTCTTGCCTAAAGGAAAAAGTAGGTTGAAAAGGAAATGTGCATTCCTTTTTAATGTACATTCAGATACGACTTGCTAAGGTCAGCAGTTGCCGGCCTGGCACCCGCTGTGTGCTGTTTGCCGCTGCTGACATATCAAAAAGAGATCTTACAAAGCCAAATAGTAAATAGCAGTCATACACACCTATAACAGTACATTAAAAAACATCTTCCATCGAGGTAACAACTTTGAAATCAGAATAATTCTCAGGCAATGGCTTATTTCCTGGTCTATCAACAACCACCGCCCTCCACCCCGCTTGCCCTGCTGCCTGTGCCTCCAGCACATTATCAGTGGCGAACAAAATATCTGAAGGTTCATCTGCTCCCAGTGATAATGCAATATTTGTATATGACTGTGCTTCTACTTTAACCCCAGAGGTAGTATCAAAAAAGCCGCTAAGGTAGGGGCGTAAATCTCCAACCTGGGTATGAGCAAAAAGATCTCTTTGTGCTTGTCTAGAGCCAGAAGAGTAGATATAGGTTTTAATACCTTGAGAACGCCAGGTAGCTAATGCATCAGGGACATCATTAAATAATTCAGCGCGCAATTGACCTGAGGCAAAGCCATCCCGCCAAATATGCCCTTGTAAGGACTTTAATGCTGTAGTTTTACGATCTTCTGACATTTGAGCTTCGCAACACGCTACAGCAGCGGCAATAATGTCTTCTTTTGATGCATAGGTAGCATTAGGCAGAGGGGTACCGTCTGCGAGAGCTTGTTGTCTTAATAAGTCCAAATCACTTCGAGTTTCTGCCGAGTCAAAACTTTCTTCCAAATGGGACCTTAACCGGGCCTGTGCGTAGGGGAATAAAATATCCGCAACAAAGGAAATGGGGGAAACTGTTCCTTCAATATCAAGGACAATGTGGGAAGGAACTGAGGAACCAGTAGAACGAGGGCGTTTTACTGGTCGAGCGGTACAAGCATCTGTGGTACCTCTATCATTGAATGTGCCATTTGCAGCAACACTTCCATTACCCTTCGCAATTGGAGCAGGGGCAGGGGCATCTTTTGCATCAATACCTAACCCATGCATCCGTATTGCAGCTTCAAACAAGTATTCATAACACTCGAATTGTGTCTTCGCATGGATCCAATTATCGCCCCAAACATAGACTCCATGGCGTCTAACTAATACAGCATTCGCTTGAGGGTACTTCACAATAGCTTCCCGTAATCTATCTGTGAGTTCACACTCACGAGCGGTGTTTTCAATAATAGGGACGATCATGTTGCTATAAAAGCCTTGGCCGGAAATTCCTTTGATCATCTCGACGTGCGTGATGCGGAATTCGGAAGAGTGAGGGTCAAGGAGAGTAGCTAGCATGGCGTTAATGGAATGGCCATGAAGGACAGCTCCTGCATTACGAAGCTCAAATGCCTGCGAAAAATAAGTGATATGAAAAGTAGACGATACTAAATTCAAGTTGACTGTCAAGTGGCAAAGAGAGAGTGCCGCCTAGGAAAACAAATGTGGCTGTACCTTTCCCGAATCAAATGTTTCGGTTGGTTGGTGCATTGAATCTGTAAACATTTACGTACCGACATAAAAAGAGGAGCGCATTCGCTCAGCTTGGGAGCTTTGTAAGGAGGAGGTCGAGCTTCTGGTGTGTGAATAACATCTCCATTTGAATTCAAAACAAACATATCTTCAGGGCGCATTCGTTCCTTCTGCACGCCCGATGGCGCCATCACTATTGTATCATTCACTTTAATGCTGATGCCACCTCCAGTTCCACTTACATGGCCTTGGGTGTAGAGATTGGCGCATAACTCTGCAATCAGTTCCTTGGCTTCTTGAATCTCTGTAGCGCTCATCGTGCATCAAGTTAAGGAGACTTCACTGTTTACAATGACATCACAAAACAGTTGGTGAAACGATGTTAGGCATCAAAAATATTCCAAAAACTTTTCAACTTTATGTTTTTAAGAAAGACCTTCAACCTTCTTAACTTGAAGGTTTGGTTAACAAAAACAAGAGCTATTTTGGTTCAGTGACATGAAAAGAAGCCTTAACATAACTACTACCTTATGAGAACATCCCAAAGTGTGTGGAGCAGCGTTTTCGCTTACAGTGGGAGTGATCACTTTGAACGAACAACTTCCATTCAGTTGAGCTTTTTCTGAACAGGCGTCTACGCTCTTTTTCAATCCATTAAACGCTAGCCATAAATAACTGCAGTCGCCATGTCCGACCTTCAGTCCATGCACACACAAGCAAGGAAGCTCATCCTCATGTTGAGCGCTGGCGTTGAAAGATTAGAAAATGCAGAACAGGTCAGATCTTTTACCAGATACACCAATATTCTGAAGCTTTATCCAACACCTAGCACTGCGGCATACTTATTTAGAGATAGTCGATCTTAAACTAAATACTAGTGTTTTTAAACACCTCTTCTTGCAGTCTTCCCGGGGCCCTGTTCCTGACGGTTTTGCCTCCGACCTTCAAAAACAACTCGGTCAACTCCAAAAACTCAGCGTAGACATGGACGGATTATGGCGCATGCAGTCCATGCGTGAAGCAGCCTCTAAGCGGGACCTTTGGAAACGTAAAGTAGAGCAGGTAGCTGAAGAGGCAGATGCTCTACGAGGAGCTCTCGATAAGTTTGGAGTCCGACAGCATAGAAGATGTGTCGAAGAGGCTACTAGACAAGAGCTAATGCAACGAAGAGCAGATGGGAAACCTTCCATGGATCTAGGCGCAGAGGTAGCTGCACGCAGAAGTGTCCAGAATAGTAAAGCTGTAATAGAAGAGGCGTATCAAACAGGTGTTGGTGTGTTGGGCGCCATGGCAGGACAGAGGGAGACCTTGAAATCAGCTCAAAGGAAAGTGTTAGATGTACTGAATGCAGTAGGATTATCAGATTCTGTGTTGAGAATAGCAGAACGGCGTATTGCGGTAGATAAATTAATAGCGTATGGAGGTATGGTGTTCATTACAGGACTATTATTTGGGATGTATTGGTGGCTGAATAAAAAGTAAAAAAGTGAAAATTATTCTCAAGCAACAGCGGTTGTATGCATTTTTAGATTGGCCACTAATCTTCAGCTTTAATTTCTATTTAAAAATGGTAACCGTATGGTACACTACATATCATTGAATAAATTATCTTCTTACTGCATCTTTAAACAGCTGTTCCCTTCTCCCTTTTCTGGCTTATCAACCGCCTTACAACGTCTTTTAGAAAAGATACAAAGACATAATTTGTATTATAAACTAATCAAATACCAAGGATGAATTCACTAACTTTCTCCCAAGCAGATTTCGATGGTAATGGCACCACTGCTGCTTGTGCTGATGCTGCATTCACTTGATATGGCCTTGAACTAGCTAGCTTTGGTAAGACAGGGCCGCCTCTATTCTGTCCACCAATAAACCCTCCACTGCCGCCGCCTGCTGTATTTGATCCACTTAGCTGACGTTCTATAGCGTCTCTTTTATGTGCATCCAAAGGTTTCACACCTACCATGCACGAAGAAGAAAGCTGATCTCCACTACGGAGCAAAGCGCGCTGGGCAGCGTGCTTGTTTGCATAATTAATATGAAGCCAATTACAATGAGGCCCACCCTCGAAACTACCAAAATGTACGATATCTCCACATTTACCAAATTCACGTAGTACCAGAGGCACATCTGCCTGGGAAAACCCATAAACGGTGACCCAGGTGGATTCATATTCTCGCAAAGCGCGCCCAGCAGCGGCATAGTCACCGGCGACTGCTGCAGCTACATGGGTAGGAAGAACACTTCCTTGGTGTTGTTGAAAATGTTGGACTCCGCCAATGGGTGACGTAGACATATCTTCTACACCTCCTGCTCCAGCTTCTCCAGGTTGAGTGGTAGCCCAGGCATTCAGAGACGGTCCACCGAGGCCTGGAGAGTCTAAAAGAGAGTCTGCTGGAGGTGGAGGTGGGGTATCTTTCGCCATGCTGCTTGCAGGGGTGAGACTTCTTCTACGTGAGGGTGGAGTGGCTTGTTCCTGTCTTGGTACTGCTCCAAAGCTTTGTTGTGTGCCAAAGTGTGGGGTAGGGGTTACGGAGGAGGAACGGCCCAGTGGGGAATGCTTTTGGCCATCGGCAGCTTTCATGGAAGGAGAGAAAAGCAGGCTAAATGGTTGGTGTTCCTTGTTTCCAGCACTTTGTGGAGTGTGGATCGACATGGTTGGGAAGCTGTATTCAACGAAAAAGCTGTTTAGTTGGCTCTAGCAGTTGAAATTAATGAAACTATGATCGGCCAGCAATTGAGGCGCTGATAGGCTAGGATCCCGTCAAGTCGATGTCCCAATTATTTGCGATAAAATGATAATACTAATGAATATTGAAAACAGCGGTGAGACGAAAAATATGAAAGAAATATGTTTGCAAACAACTTTTCCTGTTCAAAAGCTTGACCAAGAGCCTGGACCTACATCTAATAAATTCTAATATTTCTACCATGACCTCACAAACGCACCGGAGAGCGTCTGAAGTCTAGCTTTCTTACTTTGCAACACAAATTATATTACATTTTATTTTTCTGATCGCCCGTTCACAGCCTTGGGTAAGGAATGGGTGGCTACGTTGGCTCTGCTGAAGATCAGCGACGCATCATTCGCCAGCAAAAGGAACGCGATGAACAGCGTCGCCAATTTGAAGAGGCCAAGCAAAAGCTAGAGGCGGGGGGGCCGGGTCTCCGCACTTTTGGCACAGGCACCTCTGAAGTTCTTGAACACGCTTTTAAGACCGAGACAGTAGGTCTTGTAACTCGAGATGAGTTTCTAGAGAAGAGACAGACCATTGCAGAGCGATTAGAGGCCGAGACAAGGCGGCAAAGAGACGTAGAAGAAGAAGCAACTTGGCAAGAAAGAGATCGTCAGCGAGCAAAGAGAGCAAAAGCTGAACAGAAGAATAAGTTATCCTTCCAAGATGATTTCGAAGATGAGGAGAGAGAAGAAGAAGAAGAAGATAAAGACGACAACGGTACTGGTGTAGCTCTAAAGAACAACACCGACCAAAAGGGCGGCGAAAACCCTGCTACCACCACAGCTGCTACAAACGCTCCCATCATTCCCTCTCGTCGTTTTGCCACTCTAGGCAAAGACCCCACAGCTCGAGCAGATTTCCTTCCAGACCGTGATCGTGAACGTCAAGAACAAGCCCTCCGCGAACAACTCAAAAAGGAATGGGCCACCAAACAACAAACCCTAAAATCAGAACCCTTGGAGATTACGTATTCGTATTGGAATGGTACTGGACATAGACGGACAGTTACGGTACAAAAGGGAGATACAATAGCCACATTCCTCAAAGCAGTACAGGAGCAACTCGCCCCTCAGTTTAGAGAAATTAGAACGTGCAGTGGTAGTTCACTCATGTACGTCAAAGAGGACATGATCCTACCAAGCACCGTCACGTTTTATGAATTAATAGTAAAGAAAGCACAAGGACGTAGTGGCCCGTTGTTTCAGTTTGATTTACAAGAGACAGCAGTGACGAAATTTGACCCCAGGGTGAAGAGTCAAGATAGCCATGCAGGAAAAGTAGTTGAAAGGCATTGGTACTCGAGAAACAAGCATATATTTCCGTATAGTAAGTGGACTGTGTACGATCCTGATGCTGTTGTAGGTGATGGTGATGGGGAAGGAGATGATGCGGGCAATGGTAATAATGGAGGGAAATAGAAGAATTTACAGATTTACAAAATAAAAAATATGTAAAGAAATAAAGAAAGTCGGAAATTCACACGTCGAAATTATTTATTTGATCAAAAAAGAAAAACAGCAACAAACAAAAACAATTATCGCATATACAATGCGTTGAGTTCAAAAATTAATTATACGTATACGTATCTCTTAGATAGCATGCATCATGCCTTGCCATTCTAATCCCATTTCCATTGCCCCTGACCCACCCTCGATCACCCATGTTTCTCTCATCTTGCCAGCCATCAACACCGATGATAACGGCAATGTGACTGCGCCTTTATAACTAGGCTTCAATAAGAAATGCTTGACCCAAATCTCTACAGTTATCACTGTATCACGTCGTTGCGCTGTATCTCCATCAACCAACATGTCCACTCGTTCATCAAATACTGGGGAACGGGCGTCTAGGCCACGACCCATGCCGCGTCTCTCGGCTGATTTTTTATACACTGGAGCACCATCTCGAGGGCCGACTTTAACGAACAATTTGTACGTTTTCGTGACACCAGTATTGGGGGAAAGGCCTTCAGCACGGAGGAGGTGAATGTACAGCATGCCACCTCGTAACAAGCGGCTTACACGAGGGGAGAGGTTGTTTGCTACAAGGTGTCTCCCATCATGAGCGTTCTTAGCTGCTTCCGCTTCTTGTGATGTAAATTTGAAGAATTGAAGGGAACATGAAATCGTGCATTTTCTTTCTTTAAGGATGTGAAGATCTTCAAGACCTTGGCGGGCTGCGTCAGCTAGCATTGACGGACCTGCAGCAGCTGCTGCTATGCGTTTCTCTTCTTCTCCTTCACCACGGTTCATAGTAAAGCTTCTTCTCCTCACAACCATTGATTGGTTACCTGCGCCACCCCTATTATTAACAATATCCCCACTTGTTCCGTCATCTTCAACATACATAGGTCTTCCTTTCTTTGCCTCCTTTCTTCCGAGCCTCTGTAGAGTCAATTCCAAGTTATTTACTTTTTCATTCATCAAATCTAATTTTGGTGAATTGAGTGGCAAAACGACTCTACCGACCATATCATCTCTAGATAATTGGTCAGAATCCCAGACTTCTAACGTTAATTGCTGGTATTTCTCATCATGGACGATGATGTCGAACGTCTCTTCCCATTTGGGGAAGCGTGTTTTGGCTTTGACCGATGTCCTTTGCTTTAATTTTTTGGTGGCGAAAATCTTCATATAGGGGTCTGCACCAGCGCCAAACATATCCATTCTGGGAACGTTGTCTACGCCGTGAATAGTGACAGAAAGGACACCTTGAGGGTAAATGGGAGGTGGAATGGCAGCTACTCCAAAGAGCTCGGCGATGTTTAGCTCCAAGGCTTCTGGGAAAGTGAACGGCTGGAGCACATGCCCAGTAATAAACGATTGAATCCAGCTTTCTAGCCCGGGGATAAACATAGGACTCAAACCGAAAGAAGAGACGTCATAACTAATTGTAGGTGGGCCTAAAAACGAGGCACGGATAGCGCCAATGACGGGAATTTCACCCAAAAGTGGAGCAGCAATAATTCTTAATTGACCGCGTGCAACGATATTTTTAACAACGACTTTAATGGTAATTGCCTTGTAAACCACCGACAGCACTTTATCAGCGATGGACCGTTTATTTGTCGTTTGTAATGTCTTCATGACGATGATGCAGTTCAGTTTTGATAACCAGTCAAAGTCAATGTCCACAGTAAGTGAGTCGGGTTTGACGTCACCAGCACCGGGAGTAGTAGAATACACTTTTAACCCTGTTACGTTGGGCGGGGTTTGACCTAATTCTAAACTTTGGAGGACGACGCCGGAAGCGGCGAGCCAGGAAGGTTTCCAGAAATCCTGCTCATTCAAAAGGTTCTCTAAATTTCGATCTTTGAACGCCCAAGAAGTTGCTGCTCGATCAATGTGAGGCCATAGGACAGACATAGCTTGATTGACAAAAGTAGGGTGATCAGAATCTAAATGACGAAGCCAGGTCGGTAAGCCTCCCGCCTCACTACTGAAGATTCTAATAATGTTGTCTTTAGTAAGGGAGGCTGCAGTCGCGGCATTGATCACGCGTTTTTGTTGTTGCTGGGATGATGCATATGTGATAAAGCACGCTAAAAAGATGATTCCAAAGGTAATAAAACCTAGGATGAATGGCATCACCCAAAGACCATCCATTGTAATCAACAAACTGGAGCTTGTCCACTCGATCAAGCAGACCAAATTCAACTGTATCCTTCAATATATTTTGGGATTTTCCCAACATCCGAAACAAGGCACAGTTAATCAAGGTTTGGGCTGACTCTAGTGATATACAACTGCATCTGAAAGTTAAGCAGTAACTCAGAACATGCAGGGTCAATAGGGCCAACTATCCGTCTTTTAAGATAGCGTAGTTTAATAGTTTTTGAAGGAGTTAACTCGATGGAGCATCATTTATTTTACGGGTTTAACTTGTGTGCAGGACATATGTCGGGGCCAAATTCCGTTGAAATTGCTCAAATTTTCATTTGATTGATAAACGGAAGAAAAACAATAAATTATTGCTTTTGAAAATTGTGATATCCCTAGATCGATGCGCAAAATCCGAATTTCGTCAATTTCTTGTTCACAATTTTAAATCATCATCTTTGAGAGATGGGCTCAGGCAGAGACAAAAGGAAAAAAGCTAAAGGCACTGTACCAGGCCAAGGAGCTAACAAAACTGCATCAAAGACCGAGAAAAATGAAGCCAAGCAGCAGCGTCGCCTAGAGCGCAAGGCCAAGGCAAGTTTTCCCCCGCAAACCTGCAGCGGCGGCCTGCGACTCTTCTTAACCCTAAAATCAACAGCAATACTTCAACTCAACTTTTTTACTACTTTATACTGTACAGGGAGGTGAAGATGATATTGATGCCTTGCTAGCTCAATTTAAACTCAGTGATGAAGCTGCAGTCGCTATTCAAATAGACGAAAACTGTCCCCCACCATCCCCCCGCGTCTATTCCTCTTTCCAACCACTCAACGAAAAAGAAATTATCATGTTTGGAGGCGAATGGTACGACGGAGAACGCGATAAAATGCATGTCTATGCAGACATCTATATCGTCAACCCCGAGAAATTAATATGGAAGAAAGTGACTTCATCGGGAGGACCACTCCCGAGAACAGCCCATCAAGCGGTCGTTACGAGAGCATATATGTATATATTCGGTGGAGAATTTACGTCATTAAATCAAACGAAATTCAAGCATTATGGGGATTTATGGAGACTGGATTTAAGCACCTGGAAATGGGAGCAGTTGCCAAGTAAAGGAGGTCCGTCACCACGAAGTGGGCATCGAATGGTATTACATAAAGGGAAATTAATCTTATTTGGTGGATTTTTTGACTCTGGTAAAGAAACGAGATATTATAACGATCTCTGGTCATTTGATTTAGAGGAATTGAAATGGAAATCGCTTGGGCCGACACCAGGACAAGCAGCACCGCCACCGCGGGGCGGGTGTCAACTGGCTCTGCACCCTGAGAGCAACACAGTATTCATGGTAGGTGGCTTTTCTATACGTAAGAATGAAAATAGTGATATTCAAAGCACTGGTGGAAAGTTTAAAAAGAAAGGGGGAATGTCGGATTCTGATGACGAGGATGGCGGCAAAGGAATCATCCATGACGATGTCTGGGCACTAGATTTAAAGAATTACACGTGGGAAAAGGTAAAGAAAGCAGGAATGGCACCGACACCACGTACCTCGTTTGGTCTTGTCACTCACAAAACAAGAGCGGTGTTTTTTGGTGGAGTCCATGATCGTGAAGGTGGAGGTGATAGGCTATATAGTGAATTATTTAATGAAGCATACCAGTTTAATATGGTATCTAGAAGATGGTTTCCATTAGCTATGAGACCACCAAAAAAAACTGGAGCAAATAATGACGGCTCTCTTAACGAACTTGCTTTGGCTACAGAGCCAAGTGAGATGGAAGCCGCTCAGCAAAAAGAGCTACCTCCTGGTGTGAGTCCTGAAATGCATGCTGAGCTCATGAAACTAGTATCAAATAAAAATTCACCTCTTGTGCAAGCTGCTACTCGTATCCAAGCTGCGTATAGAGGTCATATGGTGCGATCAGCAATGAAGGCTTATAAGCTTGGCGGCCAAATTTCTGAGCTTTTATATTCACCCGCTTCCTTTGGAATTGATCTTTCCGCTAAAGATATGATCAAACCACGCGCTCGATCTGCTCCAATGCTTGCTGTATTACGTCATACTTTGTGGATGTGGGGTGGCATGGTGGAAATTGGACATACAGATGTCGTTTTGGACGATTTGTGGTCTGTGGATTTGAATAAATTAGACGGATGGAAGGTTGTTAAAGAGAACACAGCTGGGGAAGATGCCTTTAAAGAGTGGAGTGAAGAGGAAGAAGAAGGCTGGGAAACTGAGTAGCTTTATTGCTGTTTAGCTTTGATGAAAGGGTTCTCGTTCATAGTACAATATTTAAACCGTAAAAAAAACCAGTGTTATCTGTGCAAGACAAATATTAACAATATTAAAAGGTTAAAACGTCATTAAAAACAATGGCTTCTTAACATGCCTAACACTCCTAATTCTATATTTCATCACCATCACATCCTATGAAGACACTTTATGTCTTCTACTCTATTTACTCTTAAGCACGGTATAGGGGGTTGTGCAGTGTGGTACGATCAGTCCCAGCTGTTGCTCCAGCTCTGATAATTGCCTGCATACCATCCAACTCTTCAGTACAGCACGCGGCATTGTCATCAACGGTGTTCTTATTATAGTCTTCTTGCTGCTGTTCTTGGCGCAATACTCTGACTGCACCTCCAAGCAACATGGGGCCAGCAGTAGTTCTACGACACGACGCTTCTGCTGCACCAAGAGCACCTGCGTTATATCCTTCAATGCTGTTACCGCTACCAGGACGCTGATGATAATACTCATCATCAATGTTTTCGTATTGGTACTCTACGTGCTGCTGATGATGGAGAGTAGTACCGCCACGACCGGTAGAGCGAGCCGCCACAGCAGTGATAGCAAAACCTGCAGAAGGAGCGGTGGTTGTCACTACATGGGCTTGGCTACGAGTCACAGGTCCATTCTTTTCAGGACCAAAGATAAAAGGAGGCAACTCTGCAGCAGGCTTTGTAGAGCGCTGTGCTGCACGGACATCGGTAGCAAAAGAAAAGGGTTTAAACTCAGTCAATGGTCTACGCTCAGAGCGACGACGTGCTGCAGGGGGTACAACTGCAGTATGAGCTCTTGCAGTGTCTTTCTTCTGGCGGATTTTGACAGCTTGAGCCTCAGCCATTGCTTTTGCAGCTTCTGCCTCTTCAGTTGGCTTAAAACGGGGTGCACGGGCTCTTGACTTTGTAGCAAATCGAGGGGTTCTAGGCACAGTCAGCTCTGCACGTCCCCTCTGCTGCTGACCTCCTCCACGAGAAGCAAGACGTTGCCTTTGATTTGCTTGTCTAGTAGCGACACCAGTTGTAAATTCAGCGACGCGCTGTGCTGTGGATTTCCACGGAGAAGGTGCACCCGCTGCTGCCGTGGACAAAGCACTAGGTTGGTTATGGTGGCGTGTTTCCATTCCATGAACGCGTTGACGCTTTGCAGTGCGCAAATTAAATTCCTTAGAGGGCTCAGTAATTGGACGTTTAGGCGCAGGGCGAGAAGGTGCCGCTGTGCGGCCTTGCAAGGCAGGTCCAACTGAACGAGCGTTACGACGACGCAGTGCTGCTGCTTCTTTTTTAGCCTTTGCTATTTGTTCCATCTCCAGTTCTTCAGTGGCTTTGGACTGCTGGCGGTGGGTAACAGAGCGCTGTTTTGAGCGCAGGAAGGGGCTCTTTGCTACCGTAATTTGAGGCTGGGAAGGCTTTTGCTGCTGCTGTTTTTGTTGCTTCTTAACAGGGGCGGCCTTCTTAGTGATTGGTGCACGCACACGAGGCGGATCGCGAGCCCTAGTGGGAGCAGCAGCCGCTGTTCCTGACGTTACCCTTGTGGTTCTAGATGCATTTTTCTCCATTGCACGGGTTGCAGGCCTATTGGAACTAGGAACTACAGCTGGAGCCCGAGAAGGGACCGTGCCTCTATCCTCAGGAGCCACCGTACTTTTGGCTCGAGGAGCTGATTGCTGCTGCTGCTGCTGTTTTTGAGCAGGAGGTTGAGCCTTTTTGATTTCCAACGCTTCTCTTTTGGGCTTTGCGTCTGATTTAGGAGGGGCTGGCTTTTTAGAGAACACCCCTCCAGGTACTACTTGCTGCATCGAGGCTGTCGTGTTGTTGGTGATGTGAGCTAGAACTGCGCGCACCTGCTCAGCTTCTACAGGGTCAGGTTGGCTACTGGCGTTTATTTTCTGGCATGGAGGGGGCTGAGATTGGTTTTCTGCATCCATTTGGCTAGACGCCTACATTTAAAATAGGGAAGAGTAAACATTTCAGTTAAATGACCGCGAAGATTGTTGTTGTGGTGGTTTGTATGAAAAATCTCGATGCAATTCTGAAAACGTAGCATACCTCTAAATATTCTTCATTAACTACGTTGACGCCTTTAGTGTTAGGTTTCACTCCGATAGGAGTGGCTAGTCCTGCAAAATGTTTATTAAAATGTGATAGGGCATGTCAGTTGAAAAACAGAAAGGTAAAAACTTTACTCAAGAAGGTCATTATTATTACCTCTTGTAGCTTCAGTTTGAAACCATTCATCCGCACTTTCTCCTGGAGGCGTTCCTTGCTCAAAATCGCGGAAACGTGGGGCATCAAACTCCCATTGCTGCTCAAACTCTGCAGCAGTGCCAGCAAGCGTAGCGTGCTCTTCTACCTCCGCCATCTCTAATATGCTATCTATCTTATATAAACTATTTTTTGATCCAGTAATTCTCCGCTTTTAGGAGCACTAAGAGGCTAACCAAACAGCCAATGTCATTTTCTGTTTAAGTCCATTTCTCTTTACTGCGTTGTTAATTTCCTGGTGCAGCCTTCTCACTGTAAGTTCAGTATTATACTTGATTTATCTGATGCTTTTTTATATAAATTTATGCTACTTCAAAACGCGCCAGCTCTCAACTACATAACATGCGCTTTGTTCGCGCTCTTCCAATCCTCAGCCTTAAAAGCCCGTTCTCCTAGCTTCAATGCTCTATTGTTTCGCTTTCGAGACAACATTTCGCACTCCAGAGTGCACCGTAGCAGCCCATTAGGCTAGACAAGGCTTGTAGGAGGCTGTAAATCGTCACCAAAATCATGCAGAGAGTCTTTATTTTTATCCTAGTAGCCTGCCTCCTAGGAGCAGCGAGCGCGGCTCCTAATGTCGACCAGAAGCTTTTTGTTCAAAATGCACTGGTAAGTTTTAGCGAAATCCTTGTATAACATACACCAGCTCCATCTGATTTTGGATGTCAAGGTTGCTCTGATCTCTTCCAAGCCATGCATGCTAACGTTTCGTTGTGTTTCGCAGATTGCCCCACGTGAATCATTTGACCACTGGGTAACATTGGTCCAAAAGGTGTACCATAGCATCGAGGTGAGATTATTATAATTCTGGCTACCAGAGTTTTTTCAAATGCAGAAGTTTATCTCACTGTTTTTACGATTTTAATGACGACCATATACCTTAACACTAACTACCATCTTCAATTTTGCAGGAATATGAGCGTCGTTTCGAAGTGTGGTTTGATAATCTCCAATTTGTCAAAGATTATAATGCCAAACACACATCTCATCAGCTCGGTATGACTCGTTTCGCTGATCTTACCCATGAAGAATGGAAATCAAAGGTCCTGGGCTACCGTCCCGAAATGAAACGCACCCTCTTAAACAATAAACCCGCTCCACCTTCTTCAGTCGATAACGACGACACCCCCCTCCCCAAAGAAATCGATTGGCGCACTAAAGGAGCAGTCGGTCCAGTTAAAAACCAAATGCTTTGCGGATCATGTTGGGCATTCTCAACAACCGGTTCCATTGAAGGCATCAACGCCATCGTCACCGGAGAGTTCAAATCCATTTCTGAACAACAACTGGTAGATTGCGACACCTCCCAAGATAATGGTTGCCATGGTGGTCTAATGGACTACGCCTTTGAATTCATCATCCAAAACGGGGGTATTGATACTGAAGACGATTACCCATACTTGGGTGAAGACGGCACCTGCGATGTAGGCCGTAATGGCCGCCACGTCGTCACAATTGATGGCTACGAAGATGTGGCCCCCAATGATGAAGTCGCACTTAAAAAAGCTGTAGCAAAGCAACCTGTCAGCGTCGCAATTGAAGCAGATCAACGTGCATTCCAATTGTACGTTTCAGGTGTGTTTGATGATGTAGAATGCGGTACGTCTCTTAATCATGGAGTTGTAGTTGTGGGGTATGGTGTTGATTTCAATGGCACTCACCACTTGCCCCATTGGTTGGTCCGTAACTCTTGGGGCGAGGAATGGGGTGATGGTGGGTATATCAAGCTTCGTAGAGATGTTTCTGCAGCTGAAGGGCAATGTGGTATTGCCATGCAGGCGTCGTATCCTATCAAAAAAGGCCCCAATCCCCCGGAGCCACCGCCCGCCCCACCAGCACCCCCGCCCGCCCCACCAGGTCCCCAGCCAGTCGACTGTGATGGCACTGTAGAATGCCCTGCTGATTCGACGTGCTGCTGTATGCGTGATTTCTTTGGTTTTTGTTTCACCTGGGCGTGTTGCCCTCTGCCTGAAGCGACCTGTTGTGATGATCACGAGCATTGCTGTCCGAGCGATCTGCCGGTGTGTGATGTCGATGAAGGTACCTGTTCTGCTGGTGGAAATGGGCCTTATAGTGGTGTAACTATTCCTATGGTAAAGAAACAGCCTGCGATGAGGAAGGAACGGCCTCGGTGGGGTCCATTTAGACCCAGGGGGGCTGTAGCTGCCACTTAGCGGCTACAACCGCTTTGATGTTCTTTATTCCCTTTAAAATAATGATAATCGAGGTCGTATACAATAGAGTCGATGGTATATACAATTTTTTATTGACTCTAAAAAGTAAACGCAGGTTGAATCCTCCATTTATTCTGCTCCAAATGCATGTTTTTTCTACTTTGTTTGTGCACTCTGTCCTTGTATATTCTCTTGCATTTTTCTAAAGCTCTGTACATTATTCTCAAGCTTGGCTTGATTCTTTTTGCAGCGCGTATTGGATTTTCTTCTTACTCTGTTTTATATGCCCCTTTCTTTCCTACATGGTCTGTAACTCGCTGCCAGTTTTAAACCCTCGAAACGGAGAAAAATACACACACACAAAAAAAGTCAACTAACTTTGACTTTTGAACTCTGAAAGGGAGCCCACCTTGGGGAGTCGCCCAACCAATTTGCGTGCATTTAACTGGAAGTTTAACAAAATCCACTATTTAAAATACTTTTTACACAAATGTTAGAGATATAGGAAAATGCACAAAGCTTTAAGAGCGACCTCGGTGGTCTTAATCTTAGGATCGCTGATAATTTCAGCAACTGCACAAACAGGTAAGTCTACAATGCATCTTAACCCTTTCTAGATACAGTGACTAATCTAAGTACATCGTATATGCAGAAGAGGAGACGCTCAAGGTTCAAGGTAGACTACTGGCCCAACTTTCAGAGACCTCCATCCTTGCAACATCCTTCGCTGACAATGGAATAATTGCCCAACCAGCTGACGCAAAAGCCATTAGTTCCCCTCCGTCATCTAAACCAGGTTTATTAACGGCAAAAACAAAATGGATTTTCATTGGATTAGGCTCGCTTTGCGGAGTTTTAATTTCTGTTTTAATAGCGCAGTGGGCGACAGAGGTGGTCACTTGGCGGCGGCAGAAGAGAAAACTAGCCCAGGATGAAGCATGCAGACGACATGTGGAACTTTACACCACGGATATAGAAAGTCCAACCAAGCCTGCACAATTAAGTATATTTAAAGAAGAGGAGTCGACAGCACCATCAGCTGAAACATTTTGTGAAAATTCTACAGATGCTGCAACTCAATCTCAGCCTACAACAACAACAACTGCTTCTGGTATTAGACTTCCCCCACGCGTCATGTTACGCCGTGCACCTTCTTTACGCTCTAACTTCGTCTCTGTAGCAGTCCGTAGATCTACAAGCTCTAGAGAAGGAACGCCACGTTCCCCGCTCGGTCACCGTCTAGGAGGGCTTGGCCCTGCTGCTGTTTCCATTCGCCGCACCAACTCCTCTAGAAATCCGTCTTCCATGTGCGGCAGCCCTCGATCTCTTGACTGTAAAGAATTGACGGTCGATAGTTCAGTAAAAGCGAGAGACGTAACGGCAACTGGCTGGGCGCCACACAATCACCGTCGAAGTCTTGTCAGTCCTGCCACCTCTGGACCTGCAACTCCTGCAGCGTCTGGATCTCCTACTGGAGCGTATACCCTATCCCCTGGAAGATTGATCCACCATATTGTTACAGAATGCGGTGATGGAAATTGTAGCAGTGAAGATGAGAGTAGCAATACAGTCGGGGCCGGGGCAGATTCTTCTGGAAAGTATCCTCAATTTGGTGGTAGTGCCCAGACTGGAAATAATAAACAAGTCCTGATTAGAATGGGGACGGACATAGGGCTGGCTGATTTTAAGTTGACTACCAGTGTAGCTGAAGATGAAATAGACGAAAATCAATTAATCGAGGAAGAAAGTCACCTAGCTGGTGGTCACCAAAGAGAAAGAATCGGGATCCCAACACGGAGCACGAGCAGCAGCGGTAGTGGTGGAGAGCCTAGTAGTAGTACAGCTGGCGGAGGAAGCGCTTCCACAGGTCTTTTCTCAGCAAAATCTATTAAACCCAAGGATGTTTATGATGCTGCAAACAACGATAACAACGAAGGCGAAATTCAACCAAAAAGTACTATTGCTCCAACAGCGCCAACACTATTCTCTGCAAGGAGTAGCAGCCCTCGGACTTTAGCGCTCACTGGAGCCAATGTGACAGTCCTCTCCGCAGAAGAATTCACATTCCAAGTCCAATTCCTTCGTTTATTAGGCGCTGGAGGTGCCGGATGCGTTCACGAAGGGCTTTGGAAAGGCATGCCTGTCGCTGTGAAAGTGCTCCACCCTTCCCGTCAAAATTCAATATCATCAGTCGAAGCATTTCGTAGAGAAGTCGAGGTTATGGCACGTGTGGGCCCTCATCCAGGTGTTATTGCTGTACTAGCTACCTGTCTAACACCACCTAATCTCGCTATTATTGTAGAACTAGCAGAAAAGGGGAGCTTACACAGCGTGTTACATGATGAAGGTTATAGACCACGATATGGAACTTTACTTTCTTTAGCTGAAGACATAGCTTGCGCTGTAGCCCATTGTCACAGTCTAAAACTCGTTCATCGTGACTTAAAGGCACATAATGTGCTTTTAGACAGCGCTGGCAGGGCAAAAGTTGCAGACTTTGGCTTGGCTGCTGCTAAAAACAGAACTTTTTTGACCGTCGAGCCAGGGGCTTTAGGAACGGCGAGCTGCATGGCTCCAGAACAGTTTGCCGCTCATGAAGTCTCAGAACGCTGTGATTCGTACGCGTTTGGCTGTTTATTATGGGAGTTGATTACTGGACGACAGCCTTGGGAAGAGTGTACTAATATAATGCAGATAGTGATGGCGGTTGGCTGTGAGAGACGGCGTCCTCCGATACCGCCAGGCTGCCCACCCCCACTTGCGAGACTTATTCGTGAGTGCTGGAGACACAATCCAGCGTTAAGGCCTGGATTTGCAGAGATTATTGATAGGATTCGGCAGATGAAAAGGGAAGATGGAGCGGCAGAGGCATTTGGTGCGGCATCGATGGCTGGGGCCGGGGCAGCAGCTTTTGCTGGAGATAAAGGAAAGAAATTCCGTTCACTTGCTGAATGTATCTTGCCTTATTCTTCTAAACCTAGTGCACAACTTAAACCTGGACTCTCTAGGCTTGCTATTGGCTCTTCTTGATGGGAACATATCTGGTAAACTTTTCTTTCTTTTTATACATTTTTGTTTCTAAAGTTCAAGGGTTTTTCTTGGCTATAATGTTTATTTTATATTAATATAAAGCAAAGTAGTTGCGCATGAGGTTGCCTAAATGTAAGATTTTAGGGAAGTAGTAATGTAAAAGCATTGATACAAATTGTTCAGAAGGAGGTTTCAAAAATAAATTTCAGGGTGTAAACAATTCATATTTCCTTTTTGCTTATTCCTTTGAAGACGCCTCGCTTTCTTATTTATGCGTGTTATCTATCCGAGAGTGATGGAACTTCCGCCACCAGGGGGTGCTAATACACGGGAACTAGGCCTGTCAGTAATGAACTGCAGCAGAGAATAGAAAAGAAAATGAGAGGGGGGTTCAGATATCGACAATGGGAGTCTGTTTTATTTTTATTTGTAAAATGTAAATTAAGGAGATAAATCACGTGCATTTCCGACATTCTGACCCTCGGGGCGCACATAGTTATTCTGAACATGTCCAGGTGCGTTTTCAGTCAAAGGCTCACGGGGACCAGTGGCACCGATGGGTGCGGGAGCGGCAGGCAAGCAAGAGCCCTCTGCAACGAAGGTCCTGCATTTTGGGGAAGGGAACAGAGATTATTATCCATATTTTACAAGTGACGTAAGGCAGTCAGATGCCCTTGAACAGGCTGGCGTCTGTGTCCCTTTCAACAGAAAGAAGCCCAACTGGACATGGATTTTGTAATATGGAAACAGCCGAAGCTTTTAAATTGATCCTCTATATAGTATTACTTACAGGTCACCAGTCTGGAGCATGTGTTCCTTCAAGCGGTCTGCGAGGACTTCACGGTTGCCACCGGGATTCAGGCCACGAGCACGGCATTGAATGCGGAGGTCTTTGAGGAGGACAGGCTTTAAGAGGTCCTCAACCATAATGGGGTTCACACCAGGAGCAGTCATGATGGCGTTGTTAGAATAGAACTGCGTTATTTACTAGAGAAGGTGGGAAAATTAAGCTGGCAGTTGGAGCAACGATTGACAGTAAGAGAGGCTATAGCGTGTCTCGAGTTGAAACTTAATTGTCTTTACTAAAAATATGATACAAAATTATAATGCTGCCAAACTTGTGGCCGATTACAAGTCTAAAACTTTGGGAAAATTTAAATATTCATCTCACAATTTTCGGCTCCTCCAGCCTGAACACCATTTTGCTAGTTCCTATATCAACACAATGCAGTCGATACTACTCCCTTTGCCCTTGCCAGCTATTGATTCTACTTAACACGCTAATAATATACAAATCTGATTAAACCAAATCTCCAACAAAAATGAAACCAAACATAAAAATCGCTACACGCCTTCTGCCACTATAGTGCGCTACTAACTCTCTATAAATTTCAGTCCTCCTATTTCTCTACTATTTTCTAGCAGCAAAATCCAACCCTTTTTGAATACTCGACTTTAATTCCCCCTTCATAGCCTCAAAATTCTCCTTTTCAAGCATATTCATAGGCGGCACCGGCAAAAATTCTTCGACGCCATTTACCCCTAATCTCAATGGACTGGCAAAAAATGGTAATTCAGTAACACTAGACGCGACATACGCACACTCCACAACTCCATCTTCACTAGACATAGCTCTCATACAAGCTTCCGCAAACTTTGCAGCAGCATACGCCATCGATAACGTTGCTGAGCCGGCACCAGCTTTTGCCTTGACAACCTCGGTCCCGGCATCTTGAATGCGCTCCATTAACGCACGCTGTGCTTCATTTGACAGCCTGACAGGTGGCTGCGAAGCGGATAAAACGGGTAAAATAGTAACCCCAGCGTGGCCCCCTATGACAGGCACATTCGTCGTTTCAGGATCAGTTCCCAAAATTTCTGCCACAAAGGTGTTTGACCGCACAACATCCAATGTGGTCACCCCAAACACACGGCGAGGATTAAATACCCCCGCAGCTTTGAGAACTTCTGCTGCAATTGGGACAGTGGAATTCACCGGATTTGAGATGATTGCAAGCCATGCTGTGGGGCAATATTTAGCGACGCCTTCGACTAGAGTTTTTACGATGCCGGCATTGATATTAAAAAGATCATCCCGGGTCATTCCTGGCTTACGTGGCACTCCAGCTGGGATGACAACGAGGTGTGCACCGTAGAGAGCATCTGCAAGTTGTTGGGGGCCCGTGTGGGAGGTGAGTTTAGCAGGGGAGCTGATGTGGGAGAGGTCAGTTGCAACGCCAGCGGTGTTGGCGACATCATAAAGACGGAGCTCTTTAATTCGAGAAGAGAGCTTTAACAAAAGGGATAATGGTTGACCGATTCCACCAGCAGCGCCGAGGACAGCCACGTTGAATTTGTTAGGTAGGAAAGCAGATGTTGGTTGTTGCTTCAGGGTGTTTTGTTTTTCCTGCAGCAACAGGGAAATGGTGAAGGATGGGGGTGAAACATGTTGCACTACGTCTATAGAAAAAACATGGATTCCGTTGAATACATGTTGATTATATGTGTTTATTGATAGGCAGTATATCTTAGTGAACGGTGCTAGCAAGTTTACTCGAGTTCCGACAAGATGAAATCACGCTTACCTCGACGGGCGCCAGATGCGCAGCAATGCGTGATACTCTGTCCATGTCGAAGGATTCTCCCAAATATTTCAAACCAATATTTCAAGTATCAAGCCCTGCAGGCACGGGTTTAAGCGCCAGTTGCCAACTTTAATTTCGAAATTTCTTTAAAGGGGAGAAAATTTGACGAGGAGCTCGTCACCCCATTCCCTATGTGTTTTAACTTAAAACTTCTGATATGCATTGTAGAAAATATTTCTAATATTGGGCCGATCGCCAAGCTGCTCACTGCAAGTTTTTTCAAATCATAAAATATGAAATGAGGCAGGCTTTGCCCCCTTCAACACGCCTGGGGAGCTTGCAACCCAGTCCAGCATTTTCTCCATATACATCAAATCGCATTAGAAGGTGAGTATTGTCTAATTCTCATTTTCATTAAAATATTTTCTTAGTGTTCTCTCATTCCCTGCTCCCCTACTGTTTGTCGCCTGCAGAAGAGCATCCTTCACCCCGCAAGCCAGCGCAACACCACCACAGAAACGATTAATCCCTTTTGTACTATCCCTACCAAAACGTGTAGAACTTTATTTTGACCGGTACCCTGCTCGCCGTATCCTTTGGAGTGGCCTTTCTGCAGGCGCCGGTTTCTATGCAGGAAACACGGTAACACTTTCCTTTGGCGCTCTGGCAGTGAATGATGTATTAGCAGCCGTGATAACCATGGTATTTTATGAAGTAGTCAGTAATGCGTTTTATAGTGCGGAGAGACCTTCGTTAAGGCTATGGTTTGCTAATTTCTTCAAGATGGGTGTGGTGGCGGCACTGATGGCTGATGCAATTAAACTCGGTAGCTAGGCCCTATAGAATAAAAAACAAAATTGACTGTATTTATGATAATACTACATTTTATGACGATTATGAGTTTAACTTGATTATTTATTCTTGTTAATAACTGCTTTATTTGCCATTGGCCTATATATCAAGGCCGTCTAAGAGTCTTTTGGAAATTCTAAAATTCTTGGTGAAATAAAAAGAATAGAGTCTTGTTTCAGTCAGTTGGTTGTCAAAATACCTTATCAATCTACTCGGTGTCTCTTTCTCCTCTCTACAAATACCGTACCATCTGTATTTCTTTCTTTACCAGACCACATTTCTCATAAAAAGGGGCATTGCTCTCGGAACAGTCCAAGATAACTTTATAGCATCCAGAGTCCTTTGCAGCAGTGATCAATGCTTCAACTACACGCAGACCCAGCCGCAATCCTCTATATGAAGAGTCGACAACTACATCTTCAATATGACCACATTTACTGCAATTGCGAATGAATTTTAATTCAATAAGTAAAGTTGCCGTGGCGATGATTTTTTGTTTGTCCAAATCTGCAGTAGAGAGAAGGAAAAGAGTTACAATATCTAGTAATATTACTGGATTAATATCCTTATTGTTTGTATCATCTAGACAGCTAATCGAGGTAGCGAGCATCACGCCATGCTTAACACATGTTTGTCACAGGTGTAGTGGAGAAAATAGCGGCTGTTGTCTCACCTTCAATCACCATCGTCTTGTACATCTCGGGTAGAGACTGCAGCTGGGAGAAACGAGCTTTAAATACAGCTTCGTCATAATTACCAACTTCTGTCAACTGCGATAAAAGGTCTAAGAACCCTGCAATGTAGAAAAGGATCGATTTTTGGTTAAGCAAACTTGGGTTGGTTAATTGACTGGGCAGTAAAAATGTGATCCCTGCTTTTCCGCTTGCCTTTATTATAATCGTCCTCTTCAAGAGGACGGGTGATGATGTTTGCACTGGACATTGCTAATTTATTTTGCTCTGTATTGTCAGGTAGAGGTTGCCTCTTTACTAAATGATTTGAAACAGATTGCTTATTTTGCGGGCTTCCAGAGACTTTCCCTAGAGAAGAGAAGCACGACAAACAGTGCATTATATTATATACATTTTGAGAAGCCTGGAAGGGGAGGCTATAGGAAAATTGAAGAGGAAAAGTATGATTATCCTGCTGTGCATAGCGGGGCAAACACTGTTTGAACCACCACCAGCCGGCAGTACTGTCCCTGCCCCTTTCCCTGGAACACTTGAATACTTTCTCTTCCGTAATTATTCGTAGTTACAGAATATCAAAGCTACAGTCAGAAGTGCGAGCCAAAATTTGAGTTCAAAATAAAAAATAATGAGATATGTCGGCTGCCATACAATGCCAAAGAGAAAAGTATAAGAAATAAAGTAACAATAAGCTCACATACTATGTATCAAACTAAAAGCTATAGAGAAGTATACATCAGATAGTCCTCTAGGGTATCCTCCAATTCTATCTATCACAAAGTGTATAGCAATCCAATTATATAACCTATTATTATCCCAACCACCGCCCCGACAGCCACCTGCAGCGGGGTGTGACCCAGAACTTCCTTCAACTGCCCTGCACTCGAACTAACTGGATGGTCTGGAGGTAATTCAGTAATAATCATGTTCAACACTGAAGCCTGCTTTCCCGCGTGTAATCGTACGCCTGTCGCATCGTACATAACCTGCATTAAAGAAAAGAAAAACATGTGTTTTTTAAATTTAACTTTTGCTGAATTGCTAAATTTTCCCTGCCCTCAGACAGAAATGAGAGCAAGAAAAGCTGCAAAACAGAAAACCTCGGGACTTACTACAAGTGAGAATACTAGAGCGATTGCAAAGAAGGGGCTATTAGTGCCGTGCATCACTCCTAAAGCTGTTGTTAGGCCCATGACTAGTGAGGTGTGAGATGACGGCATACCGCCAGAGCCTACTAACCGTGTTAAATCCCATTCTCTTGTGATAAAATGGTGTGTAAACACTTTAGCAATCTGTGCAAAGAAAAATCCAAGGAAGGCCGCCACGAATGCTCTGCAAAAGAAGGGAAAATAAATCAGAGAAATATATGGAAAAATAATCAAAAGGTCAAAGCGGCCACCAACCGACGTCAATGAGGAATTGAAAGTATTGCTATTAGTCGCTAGGGCTTACCCATTGTGCAGTACGCCAAACAATCCACTTCGTACTATTACGTCACCGTCTCCATTTGGGAGGGGAGGTGCTGTATCCATGTTTGGAGGAACTAAAGAGGCTAATTAAATGCTGCTACTTGGAACGCGATAGTCAAAATAAGGGGCTGAAACAGATGATCCAGCTGGGCTATGTTTTAATATAGATGCCGTATAACTTAAATACACGAATCAAGCGCTGCTTTAATCGCGCGCCGCGGCTAGAGTGAAAATAATTCGAAAAAGGTTAGGGATTGCTCCTTTACTACTGCAGCAGCCGTTCGATGTAGACGTTATCCAGGTGAAAAATAATTTGAAAATGACAAACGTACGCCAAAAAGCGAGGAAAATGCTTTATAATGAAAGAAGCTGCGAAAAAGGTAAAATTGCGCTGATTGGCGAAGACAGAAAAGCCTCCCTTTTGCCCTTGCAAAAACTAATAAATTCCTTTAATATTGCATTTCCACATTTCAGGCTTCCTAGAAAACTCCATTGATCGGCAGCAACACTAATCATAGGCTCTCGATTACTTCATCAAAGTTTTGAATCTCTTATTTTTGATTTGCTTTTCTAAAGAACTCCTAAGCCAAGCACATAACCAATAGTACTACCAAGATTCTTTAGCAGAGGCATCACATAGGATGTATTTAGAGAGCATCGAGTCATTTGTCCAACAGGCAGAGGAACTTTACAAAGCCGACCCTCTTAGGTGCCGGTATACAATGAAATATAGACACTGTGATGGGAAACTAGTTATTAAAATCACTGATAATACCACGGTGAGATGCAGTTACTTTGAAAATGGGTTGTTTGAGCTTTTAAACTCATAGTATTACCTGGAAAATGCTCTTTACGGCCTCCTGATGCCCCCGCTTATTCTTAAATTATGTCCTCTCTCCTTCTGAATGCAGTGTCTACAATATAAAACTGACAAACAAGCGGATTTAAAGAAGATTGAGAAGCTCAATCATGTCTTCTTTTCCCTCATGGCCACCGGGAAAGACCCAGTAGGGGATGTAGAGATGGTCGCAGCCGATGCAGGAGGCCGGAGAAGGAAAGGCTAGTTTCATAAAAAAGGAAAATAAAGAACCGTAATACAAGTTATAGAGACCAAATGCGTATTTCATGATGAACTCTTCATGTAAAAGAAAGAAAAACGAATAAAAGAAAGCGAAAATCAAATGATTATCAAAGAATTAAAAAGGGAAATTAAATTTTGGGGTTTCTCAAAGATGGCGGTGAAAAAGATTTTATATTTCAACTTCTGTGGTCTGGTATATATTCTTAGTTGGATATATCTTCGTAGATTATTATTTATTTATTCACTGCCCCGATCTTGACCAAGAACTTCTTGGCGTTATCCAGAGCCTTGATATCATCAGCAGGGTACTGCACACCTTTTCTGGCAGAAAAACCACCAGCACCGCCATTAAACAAGCTTCCAAGGAACCCTCCTGCGTTGGCGCTCTTTTGCTGCTTTCCTTGTCCTTCGTATAAGAACCCAAATGCAGCTTTGAATTCTGCAGGCCCAGCTTTAATAGGCGCTTGAAAATGAGCCGGTATGATACTTGTGAATCTCCAGTCTCTACATATTGAGTTGATCCATTCTTTGGAGGCATCAGGCTCAGTAGAGAAAACCAATGTTTTTAAAATGGGCCCCACAATGAGCTTATTTGCCACCGCTTTGAAACCCGCAGCAGGGTCACGTAAATCTCCAGGGACGATGTATAAAATCTGCATTGCCATTCGACGCCAGCCGAGATCCCGCACAGCAGGGGTTAACTCAGTTGGTTTTAAAGGCACGCCATTAACCGGTTCGTCAGCTTTATCCCCTGCCAAAACACGAATAAAGAAATTACTCGTTGCAGCGTCAACTAAATCTGCGTCAGGGACGAGTTCTGATGGTTTTTCTGGTACAGATATGACGGCGTCAGTTACCAAAAGTGTACGGGATTTCTTAAGGAAGAAAGCCACTTCAATATAAGGGCCGATACCAACAGAAGAGACGAGAACCTTTTGCTCGATTTCATTGGCCCAGGGCGTGGTGGTATCGCCATCTTTAAGAATGCCAGTAGGGAAAATTCCAAAAAATTGTGGCGGGAGGTTGATAGGCCAGCTCCATTGTTTTGGGGCTATGTAGACTTTGGCCTTTGGAAATTTTCTGGAAAATGGACCCACAAAGATCTTGTGTTCATAGGCAAAGGTGGGGAGTATAATGTACTCAACAGGGGCGTCGAGTTCTTTTAATAAACGTAAACATTCTGCAGTAGGGGCGATTGGGGCGTGTACCCAGAGAGCGCCTGAAGCAAGTTTAATAACAGTCATTCGGCAATTGGTGGTCACGTTACTAAAGCCTAAGGATTGAGGTTGTTCGAATACCCAGATACTATTACGCTCAATCTGTATTTAATTTTGAAAGGTTGGGAAAAAGAGGCGTAAAACAAGAGACTCTGGTTGGAGGCAAGTTTTCCATCAAGGCAAGGTTTTATATTATTTCTCTACTTACCTCTCTACGGATTGTTTTGCGCTTGGTAATGGGTCCCAGAGGGAAGGGATATCCAGTGACATTAAAATATGAGTCTCCGCTTGAAGAGGAAGGTTTGTTTGTACCTTGCTTTGTTTGAGCTTGAGCTTTGCTCTTGGAAGTGGAGCGGGCAGTAGCAGTTGCCGGGGCCGACGACCTGAACATAATCAAAAAGAAAAAATGTTAGAAGATGGGCAAGAATTTGACCATCGAAGAAGACAATTGTGATGCATTATTATATTTTCTGTAAACAGGGTACTCACCTTGCTGCAATTTGCAGGCGCAGCTGTTTAACCTGGCGATGATTGATTCGAGTATAGTGTACAGACCTCGAGGGCAGGGAGGTCGAGGCTTCCATCAATCCCACGTTTGAGGAGCTTCCCAGATTCATCAAAAGGTATTTAACAAAATTGGAGGGATGGGATAGACAATGTGCTTCTAAAATGTAGCTATTTACAATAAAAAATGTGACAAGATTAAACAATTGGGTTGATTCAGCGAGGACCTCTTGTCTTTCTCTTCCACTGCAAGCTCAGGTATAGACATATACAATGTGATGTGAAACTACAGCCCTCAATTTTCTATTTTCTTTGGCAAATTTCTCTAACTTTTACAAGAATAGCTGAGCACCTCAAGTCATGCACAGCGTCGACCTCTAATCCTCTCAAAGAAATTTGGAGAAACACCAGTCAAACTATGCATCATACACTTGACTATGCTCTATCTCCTACTTACATCTCTAAGCTTGACTCTTCATTGTAATCTTGCACAAATCCCCTAACAATCCAGACAGCTGCAACCTTGAATCCACTCCATCCACAATCCTCATATGACAAAATCCAATCTGTTTAATATATTCCAACTTTAGAAACTCATTTAAACCTCCGTAATTCCTCACCACCCTAAATAAAATCGTAATAATATCCGATGCAGAGTATCCCATATCACACAATGCACGCATCCCTTCGTACGCGTCGTCTATTCTCGCTTCTGTGCAGTGCTTGACGATGTTTGAGACGAGGAGCGGGTGGGGTTGATCACAGACTCTAAATACGTTTTCTTGATTAACAAGCCCAAATCCATTTGCAGTGGCTTGAAGATTGTTCAATGCTTGACGCATATCACCATCTGCAGTGAACACCACAGCTTCTAGCCCTTCAGGAGTTTGAGCTACATCTTCCGCTTGTGCCACGACCATCAACCGCTCCAAAAGTTCTTTGTCTGAGAGTTTTGCGTAGCGTACGATGGCGCAGCGACTTTGAATTGGTTCAATAATCTTAGAAGATTGATTGCATGCTAAAGCGAAACGAGTTGTACTGGAGTAGATCTCCATAGTACGACGCAGCGCCTGCTGTGCTCCGGTGGTCATTGAATCAGCCTCATCCAAAATGACAATTTTATGGCGACCATGGGGTAAAGTAACTTTTTGTTGAGCAAACATTTTGATTTTATTACGGACCACGTCGATTCCACGATCGTCAGATGCGTTGAGTTCGAGAACACCTTCACGGAAATTAGGGCCGAGGAGTTCATGGGCGAGGCATAGAACGCTGGTAGTCTTACCAGTACCAGGGGGGCCCTGATGTATTAGAGAAAGAAAGAAAAGAATCGTTATAGAGATTAACATTCAAAAATGGATGTGAATTGGCAGGATATGAATGGAAATCATCATGTGGGGTAGTTCTCTATTTGAACACTGTAGTAACCTTCTTTTGTTTGCTTACCGACAAAATCATGTTGGGCATATTGCCTTCTTGAGCGATGACCTGAAGTCTAGAGACAGCTTCGGTGTTACCTACGATTTCTCTAATCTTGGTGGGTCTATACTTTTCGACCTGCACAGAATTGAGGGATTAAAGATTATAAATTTGGCCAGCGGGCGAGCAAGATGGCAACGTCCTTGATCACCCTTGCATTCAAAATTTAGGGGATATTGAAACGTACCCATGGGAGCGCAAATGCTGTTTTAGGTGCTGATGTTGAAGGTTTATCGATATCCATGGCTGCCATCGTGCTGCAGATACTTTTGCAGAAGTGATCAAATCAAAAATTCAAATGGTCGTTGAGAGTTTGGAATTTTCTAAGCAGATATCTGGGCCCTAGAATATAAGTATGTATATATGAAGGTTTCAGAATTATATCAAATTGATAGTAAAGCCTTGCTTGTGGGGGTTGGAACTCAAAGACAGCAGCAAGAGTTGTTGGGAAGAAGAATTAAAAGAATGGCTATCGAGCGAGCATCTATCGCTGTTTAAAGATAATTTTAATGGAATTATGGACACTTTGTAAGGTATATGAAATCAATAAACGAGCCCACGTACTTTCTTTCTACAACACTGTCTCACTAATTTAGATCAGACTCTTCAGATCAAAAATAATGGTAAGAAGCCTCAAAGTCACCTTGTCCTATTTCCTTGAATTTAAAACGTAGTTTATATCACATCTAAATTACGCAGGCGTCTATGTATGTACGAGTCAAACGCCTTAAAACAACATCTTTTCTCCACGTCGAACCTACCGACACCATAGGCAGTGTCAAAGCAAAACTGCAAGATCTACTGCAGCAAGCCCCAGAACGCCAGCAGTTGTACAAAGATGGCACACTGTTAGAAGATGACCGTAGCTTGGCAGAGCTTAAAGTAGAAACTGATGATGCATTAACGTTGGTATTGCAGCAAGAGGGTAAGTGGTGACATATAAATTTTATTTTTCTCTCCCCCCCCCCCCTCTGACTCTGCATTGCCCCTTTGGTGTATTGATAAATAACCTTTTTTCCACTCCATTCTTTTGATTTGTTATTCGCAGATGGTAGCTGGGAGTCTCCTCAAGTAGTTAATTACGACGATGGCGGTAATGAAGAGAGCTAAACAATAGGCAAAGAACTGTTGTTCGTTTCATCAGGAGCAAGCGTTGTTTATTTTTTTTTAAACCATGGATACTACCCAACTGAAAATTGGCTCTCCATGTTGCATTATTAATTTCCTACCTGTTTTGCTTCGACTTTGTACAATTTTACATAGTAATGCCGTGTAAATTTCTAATCACAATTAATTAATTTGTCTTTTCTTTAATAGACAAAGCGGATGAAGAGCGTAAGAGAGATAATAGATACTACAACCACCCAAGGGAGATATTTCTGAATAAGAGCTTGATGATAGAGGCCTTTAGCCTTGCCTGCAAGTTGCCTTGCGTCTTGTGAAAGCATAGCAGACATCTCGCTCATGCCTGCAATAACAGAAGAAAAAAATGAAAATTGAGGAAAGTACGCAAGTTTTGCCCGAGAATTTTCTGATATTCTTGTCCAACATTCTCCAGCAAAGAAAGAAAATTAATTTTCATTTTAGGATATAACGTACGGTCTAGTCTTTCGCCTTGTCCAAGCACATCTTGTATATTCCTTGTCATAATTGAATGCACTTCAGCGATGTCTGCATTCAATCTTTCAATATTCCGCTGAGTTCTTGTGTCCATATACAACTTTTTAGTCTTTTGAATAAAGCTATCAAACTTAATAAAGGCATACGGCCGTGTCACTTGATCTATTTGCTGCCCATAAAGGGAATAAAACTCTTTTGAAAGCTCATCCAGGTACTGGAAGGCAAGTTTTTTGGGGTAGGCCTTGTCAACGAGAACAAGGTAGACGACATCGCCTTCAATAACGTAATGGAACATGAAGCCACCACTTTCTATAGACATGCGAGGCGGAGGTTTTGTAGGGCTGGCTGCGATCTTCTTGAATAGGGTCTTAAGGAAGGAAAGAGGAAGGGAAGAGAGTTGGATTAGAATTTTGTGCAGCGGGGCGGTTGAAGAAGAAGAGAGTTCCAGAGGCGGGAAATGAACCATTATGGTGTGTGATGCGTTTCACTGCACGATCTGGTGATTTTTACCTTTGCTTGACTCTTATATGAGTACATTTCATGATCCTTGTCGGTATCCAAGCCCTCGGCAAGAGGAAGGCCATCCCTGACCCGATGGATCAACGTGAGCTTCACCATCTTTGACTAAATGCGGTGTATTAGTTGCCAATAAACTAAATGATGCGTTCTGTAATCGTATTATTTAAAGTATCAACAACCAGGTTGTTGGACCAAACAACCAACTTTAAATTAATTCAAACAACAACTCTCGTGTTTGAACTGGAGACAGCTTTAAGAGGCTTAAGAATTTACTGATGATAAAAAAATAAGCTAACTATGCAAATGGCTATTAGATCGCTTGGAACATTAGAAGTGGCAGCACTGCTGAAAAGCAAGCCCCTGCTTTTGACGTCAACCACAGCACAGTTTTGCTCACCTCTCATTTCAATAAGATGTTTACACGATAAATCCTACATCAGACTATGCTTAATAGGGTTCACCATAGCAGCAAAAATTACTTGGGATTGGGGATTGAGTTTTAAATTCATTTTAGAATAGCACGGTGAAAAAACGAGGGGAGAGGATAAAAGCAAAACATGCTACTCAGAATGGCTTATTTTTTAGCAGGCACGTACTTGATAGACACATAGTTCACGCAGTGTCTAGAGTTGGTAGGAGTAGGGAAGCCTTCGCCTAAAAATTCGTGACCGAGATGTCCACCACAGTTTTTGCATGTAATCTCGGTTCTTGTCATCCCCATGGTACTGTCAGTATGACGGTCAACCGTACCAGGGATCTCCTGGTACAAAGCAGGCCAACCACACCCAGCAGAGAATTTGGTGTCTGCGTTGTACAAAGGAGTGTTGCAAGCACGACAGACATACACACCGTCGGTAGGTTCTTGCTCGTAGAATTTTGAATAATTTTCAGAAAAGGGCCGTTCAGTGCCCTTTTGTCTAATGACGTGGTACTCCTCAGCAGAAAGCATTTGTTTCCAAACCTATATGACACTTGGGGAAAGCTAAGGTTAGAAATGTGTTCAGAGGAAAAGATGTTTCCAGAAGTAACGGGACAGCAGTAAAAACAAGATGTGAATACTTGATCTACGAAGATGAGCTCAAACCCGAAAAATACTCACGCTATCAGGAGTATCCTTGTCAAGCTTAACTCCAGTATCATTGGAGGAAGCCATGGTGCGGAGAATTGGGCGGCTCTGACGAAGGCTTAAGTTTGAAGAAGATGCACGTAATTGGCTGACTGGGGTCCTGTGCAACAAAGCACGACCAAGGACAGCGTTCATCTTCATCTAGGAAATAATTTTATGGTGTTGAACGCTGTAGCGGTGGAATTATATCATCTGCTCGAATTTCTTTCTTTTCCTGTGGTTTATATTTTAAAGTGGAGAGAGAGCCTGCGAGACATTTTAGAATCAGATGGAATTGTTTAATACCATGTGCAGAATACACTTGCCGTATTAGATCCCCAGGTAGATTAGAAGTCGGATGCTAAAATTTGAAGTTTGATCATAAAATCAGACATGTTGCATCCCTTGCTGAGGACCCAAAGCCACTCGGCAAAAGCGGCTTTATCCCGCATAGTAGATACAATACCACGTCTACAAAGTTCTTATGAAGGTAAACCAACCCTCCAATGTCCATCTAATTTAATAAAAAGAAAGTTGCATATATGTTTTCCCCAGCCACCGTTTCAGAACACCAACCCTCTCTCTTTCTGTTACCTCTTTCCCCTCTGCAGAGCTCATTAGTTTTCCTACTTTCAGAAACTTCAGTGAGTCTGTGTTAAATAACCCTCCAATAACAGAATCGATATCAAACCAAAGCTCAAATCAACCAGCTGCCCGCATCCTGGATGGCCGTGTTATCGCCGCCAGATGGCAAGATGAGCTCGCACTTGAAGTATCAGACATTAAATCCCGTGGCGGTCGCCCCCCAGGCCTGGGTGTTATCCTTGTTGGTGACCGTCCAGACTCTCTCCTCTATGTCTCCCGCAAACAGGAAGCATGTAAACAAATAGGAATGCATTCCGTCGTTCGGCAGCTTTCTTCATCGATTTCTCAAGTCGCTTTACGACGGGCTGTCCTTGCCATGTGTGCCGACCCTTCAGTCGATGGAGTGCTAGTACAGTTGCCCTTACCGGGTCATATTGATGAAGAAGATATTATAGAGCATTTTGACCCCGGTAAGGATGTAGATGGATTTCATCCTCTAAATGTTGGGAGAACGTTAATGCGGGGGCGTAGTGCCAGATTTGTGCCTTGTACTGCTTTAGGTTGTGTAGAGTTATTACGAAGAAGTAATGTAGAAATACATGGGAAGAGTGTAGCTATTGTAGGGGATAGTAATATAGTAGGGATGCCATTAGCGATGCTGTTTCGAGATGAGGGGGCAGCGACGGTGACGGTGGTGCACCGAAGTTCATATTCTAGCTTGTTTAGTGGTGGTGCTTTAGCTGCGAGTAAAGCAGAAGCATTAGGGGGGGAAGGGCAGCCACAGAATGAGAAAAAGAGCCAAATGAATCTAGATACAATGCAAACAGCGACAACAGAAACACAAGTGCCTGCAGCAGAGAGCAGCAGTACCAGTGATGTACACACCGCCAGGCGGCGAGCAGAAGCCAACGCGTGTCTCCCGTACACCCCTGGTCCCGCTTACAGTAGCAACCAATCACCAGAATCTCCTCAGCATCACCGTGCACTCCAACCGTACCAAGTGACCTATAGCAGTGGGATGCGTGATGCCTATTTGCCTCCAACCTCAGATTTTGAGGATCTCGCAGCGGTACCGAGCCACTTGGCTGAGTTGGCAGGCATAACCCGTACTGCAGATATTCTAGTAGTCGCTGTAGGGTATCCACATTTAGTAAAAGAAGATTGGATTAAGCCAGGTGCTGTGGTGATCGATGTAGGTATCAATGTAGTGGATTGGGATTATCATCCAACAGAGGTAGCGGTGCCAGAGCGGCAAGGAGCTGACCTCGTGATGGCGGAAGGAGCCGGAGGTGTTGATCAGTACCAAAGAAATGAAATTGAAAATCGCGTTTCGGATGAGCACCGACAGCATGATGGCACTACTGATGAGGAGCATGCTCACTTCCATGTAGTCGGTGATGTAGAATTCCATCGAGCATCACGAGTTGCATCTGCATTGACGCCAGTCCCTGGGGGAGTTGGTCCGATGACTATTGCTGCGTTGTTGCACAATACAGTGAGGGCGGCAGCAGTGAAAATGGGGTTACGAAATGAAAAATGATGGCGGTAGTGTTTAGTTTATTAGTTTGGTCCTATGGCTGAATAAAAATTTAGAATATCTTAGTTTATTAAATGCTTGAAAACGAATGAATATACAAACATGAAGGAACAGTAATAAACTTTCTATATATTTTGAAAAAGAATACTTAACACTAAAAATAGCTAGTAATGAATTGGTAGATACTGAAATGAAATACAAGTAGGGAGGGGTCTTGAGATCAAAGAAAGACGAGGAATGACGCTGTGCTGCGACCATCCATATCTAAAAATTGAAATAAATGTACATTCTTTAATTTATAAGGTAGCACACTACTTAACTACAATCCCGATTTCGCAAAAGGTGAAGTAATAGAGTTCAAATGAATTATAGGCACAAACGACGGGGTCGTATTCGTCGTACTATCAGCACCATTACCATGATTACTATGAAAATGACCGTCATATTGTTGGTGGTGACCAGGTCTATCCGCCTTGACAGGGGTCACATACCCTTCTTCCATTTGATGACTCTTAACAGGAGTCATCATTGGTACTGGAGTTGATGTTGGTCCTGCAAGTGTTCCAGTAGTGAGTGAGGATGCCGGAACGCCGGCAGCTTCCCCTGAAGCCACGATGGCCGACTTGAATAACAAGGGCCCCAAGATGAGATTTCCTACAATAATAGCAGCCATCGCAGCTTCAAAATCAGGTCCCCAGGCGCATATTTTACATCGTGCGACTGCTATGCGGGTTAACCCCATCGCAATGCCTGCTTGTGTCACCATTCCGTAGGGCACCCGCTCTCGTAGAGTAGCTGGTACTGCACCAAAATACCCTCCCAACCAGCTACCAATCCAGACTCCAACGAGCCGTACAACGAATAACAATGCAGCAAGGTGTATGTTGCCTAAGAGTTTGTCTAGGTGGAGATTTGCGCCGACGAGTCCAAAGAGAATGGTACTTATAGGGACTAATAGTACCGTCATCACCATCTGCTGTTGAGAACTCGCTGATGTGGCTTCTTCTCCCGCTCCAGCAGAATTAACGCCAAGAGAGACACTCCTTTGCCTTTCTAAACGAGACGATGGACTCGGGGAAGCATGCAATTTTAGTTGGTCTGCTTGGTGACTAAGGGGAGCTGAAGAAGAAGAGCTGCTCGCCGCGATATAGGTTCCTGTAGCACCGGCGGCAACACACGCTAGCAACGGCTCAGCATGCAGCCTATCGCTAATATAATATACACTGCTTGATATTATTAACGGAAAAGAGCAACGTAGAAAGGTAAGAACCTTTGAGGAATGTGTCGTAATAATACTATTTAAGGAAGAAAGTGGCCATGATGATGACATGGCAAAGCCAGAGTGCATTTTTTGAAATACAATGCCTCCTAGGGTCCCTAGAGCGACAGAAGATGCGACGCTAGAGAATGGATACAATATAGTTACTAAAGAATATGAAGTGGTAGCTCGTATAGATGCCTGCGAAGAGAGACACAGGTATATAAAGAGATTAATAAAAAATCTTTGCAAAATTTGCACGATCGCCCCAAAGCTGTAATGTAATTTATCTTAATGCTAACACCGAAAATTACCTGTTCCGCTGCATTTAATGCTAAAGAGAATGCTAAAAATACTAATACATCCTTCACAATAACTATTGCCATAACTAACGAGCAATAAGGTCCACTGCCTTTCGTCTCATGAATAACCGAGATAGCAGACGCGGGCGATCTGGCTAGAGAAAGTACACCTAGTAAATTACACACTGATAAGATCTGATTCTGCGGTAGGGCAGCTAAAAACGGCGTCCTAGATGATGCGAGTACAGCGCAGCTGAATACTGATACCCAAGAAAAGAATGATATGCCTGCGACCATCCATGTCACTTGCCGACGGATTCTTTTTATACCTCCCAAATGCAATTCCGCCCCAGCAAGAAGAGCAATGTAGCTGAGACATGCGTGTTCAATAAATGCAATGTCGGTTAAGTGGTGCTGTCGGAGAACGGCAGAGACGTGAGGGCCGCAGAAAATGCCGCAGACAATGTAGCCAGTTATAGAGGGAAGCTTGACGAAGGTTGAGCACCCTTGGCCAAAAGAGTACCAAAATGGCACCAAGCATGTAAGTAGTATCAAGCTGAGGAACACCATAATTTTATAGAACAGGGTAGAGAACACGGTGTAAAGACATATTCTTTGGCAAGATGATCAAAAGAGTTTGAGAATTGAGAGTTTGCAGCCGTATTGCTCGCGGCTTCCAATTCATGTATATGTATTATCATTGATACAACCTAATAAGTTGGGTAAAATCAACCATTTAACGCTGTTACAGATTCACATCTCAAACAGGCGCAAAGTTACAATTTTTATTAACCGATTAAACCCTGCGCAATTCCATATCTAAACTTTTCGGAAGGCCCATTATTTAATGCTAGAAGGGTCAAATGGCGGACAACAACAACCAGAACAACAGCAGCGAGCCCATAGAATTTCCCAATTTTTCTAAATTAGAAAAGGTGCAGGATCTTCTAGACAATAACAGGCAAGTAAAAATCTTGAACATCAAAGTTCTAATACACATGCGAGCGAACTGGGTTTAATTTCCTCACACGGCGTTTTACAGGCACCTTCTTCAACAAATCAAGGCAAACCATGACGCACAGAGGCCTGAAGGGCTCGCCAAAAACTTTACACTCATACAAGATGTCAACGCAAATATAGATAAGGTTAGTTAATGACCGGTCTAGCTAAGAACTAACATGTCTTCCAAAATAGGAATCGACAGCGATCCTGACGTCGTCGCCTGTATCTCCAACTGCAGGTTCTACAAGTCTATGTTCAGATCTCAGAGGATTACCGGGCGTTTATGATACAGCGTCCTGGAGAAGTAGGTAATGAACCAGGATCTGATGATGCTGATCAGCCAGCTACATAACGCTATCAATATCAAACCTTCAACGAATGAGCCCCCAGAACTTTTAACAAAACACTACTTTTTCCCCTTTTTCCTGCTCCCTTTTACCTGTTCGATTCTTTATTCTTCGTACTATTCTTGTCTTTTTCTACTACACTACGTCATTTCAGGCAATTTTTGCTTATTCGTGTTGCTAAACAACTCCATGTTATATATTAAAGACAGAATTGTTCCACCCAGAAGGAGCTAAATCAGCTGCGGTTTCACCTCCTTGATTTTTGATCAAAGGGTCACTTCCACTTTCTAGCAGCGCTATTGCCGCTTCTTTTTGTTCAGCGAGAGCAGCATAATGGAGTGGCGTCAAGCCATCTCCATCTACAGCATTCATATCAGCTTTTGAGTTTATCAATTGTGTTATAACACTACAGTGTCCTCGGTCGGCTGCCCAGTGCAGAGCGGAACAGCCTTCGGCATCTCTTTGATTTGGATGTGCTCCTTCTTCTAGAAGCTGGGATACTCGCTCTATATTTCCTACACTTGCAGCCATAATCAATTCAGTGCTGCCTTCATGCACCTGAAATAACAAATAAGGGCTAGCTTAAAGTTAAAAAGAAAAAGGGAACGGAGATGGCAGGCGGTTTGAAAGTACTCTCGCATTCTTACCTCGTCATCATTTTCTAGCTCATCATCATCATCATCATGAATGTGTGCAAGTGAGCTAAATACACCTCCACCAGCACCTCCACCACCTCCACCCGTCTTCCTTTTACTAGATGCACCTTGGTTCCATTCTGGCTTGAGACTTGTAAGGAGATCAATGTAAGCGGTGCGAGCCTCTTCTGATGAAATATTGCCGACATTTTTCCATGCTGCCCATTTTGTCCGTCCCTTTAAATCAAAGAATGCAGGTTTGGCAGTTTCACAGGGTCCTTCTGTCGCTTGTTTAAATAATCCATAGAATTTGAGTAGATCAGTTTCTGAGACATCGCCATTTGCTGCTAACGACCCTACATACGTGGTTGCAGCATCGAAGTTGTCATCAATAGATGTTGATGATGCCATAATGTATATTTAAGAGTGAGAATTCATCATAACATTTGAGCATTTGGAAAAGCTAATTACTCAGTTCCGGCAGCGCCTTGCTAGCTGCCTTGCTTTTCTATTTAATTATCTGTTCACCAATCTTAAATGATTCTTTTACTTACAGATTGCTATATAAGGGATTCAGTAATATCAGCAACGCGAGTTTGCTGTGTTTCATCTATTAAGCCAAGCGCAGGACTTCCTAAAGCTTCGTTATTTTCACCGCCTTCTCCTTCGACCTCTGTTTCTAAATCCCTTAAGAGATCCAATTGAGGCAATTGTTGTCTTTGTTGTCCAGATGTTGATCCAAATAAAGAATGAAGGAGTCGAGCATCCACCCCCGCTCCCGCTGCTGCTCCCACACCAGCTGCTTTCCCTTTCAAGGCTGCAACCGCTTCACTGGAACTACCCTCCATTACTAACTGCCTTCCAGATGGGCTCCTATTTGTACCCCAACTAGCTAATTTTTGAATTAAAGATCCAGCGCTTTCTGAAATACTGCCAGTGCTTTGGGAGGTACTTGCTATGAGAAAATTTCCGCCACCTGTAACAGCACCCGATGATCCTTGATTGGTATTAGAAAGACCTCTAGAGGGAAGACTTCTACCAGTTTCCACACCATTTTGGCTCACTTGTTGTTGTAAAGAGAGCGTCAATGCTTCATATTTGAACACAAGATCCCTGTACTCAGCGAGCAATGAGCGGACGTCAGCAATACTGAGGTCTTCAGCTGCAGCATAAATCCACGGGTGACTCTGCTGTAACCTGCCTTCGGCTTCTTCTTCTAATACTAGGGGAGTGCCATCAGCCACCATTACCTCGATAACTTGAGCAGCAGCAGCACCTGCATTCTGTTCCTCGGCGGGCACCGCCCCTATATCGTTTTCATTAGTGGCACTACTACTAGTACAAGGTGGCTCTTTAGTGTGCTGCTGTTGTTGCTGTTGTTCTGTTATTGTATCCTCTGTTGCAGGAGGTTTCTTTCTTATAAGAACTGGGGTTTGTGGACCAGCACCAAGGGGGGTAAGAAGACCATCAGCGGTGGTGGTGGTGGCGGTGGTGGTGGTGGTGTTGGCAGCATTCGTAATGTTCGTGTTGTTATTAGTGTTTAGTAGATCTGATCTTGATTCTTCATTACCAAGTGTTTCAGGCACATCAATACTCAACAATGGTTGCTTCTGCTGCTGCTCAGAAGCTGCTTCGACACTTTCTTGCAGACTAATACTCTCGGCAAGAGCACCACCGCCATTGCCCTCCTCTTCACGACCTGGACTCTCTTCCCGTACTAATGAACCTTCTACCTCTTGCTGTTGTCGTTCTTCCCCTAATGCTCTCAACTCCATTGCAGCTTCAGGAATCCCTGCCTCTGCCAATCTCTCTAAGAAGTAATTCCTAGTTACCCCCAAATGCTGCCAATCGGCTGTATCCAGATACATAGCCGCCGACTCTAAATTACACAACATGTAGTCAAATTGACCATTTAACCTAGCTCTCGCCCGAAACCTGCGTATATAGTCTATATTACTGGCTAATCGAGGCAACCGAGCATGCACTACAACTAGTAGAAAGACAGGGAAGAAAGCATCGGCTCCTCCAATGGATGCACCACGCCGTACCGCCTCGCCAACGATATCTTCTACTAGAGTTTTAACGTTGACCAAACACAGTAATTTGTCCCTGGGAGCCTTGTATCTATCCATTTTGGCTAGTTCTGCTATAGCGCTTGCTACTAAACCCTCATCGGGAACCACCTCGGCACTGCCGCCCATTAATGTGGTGAGATTCACAAAAGAAAGAGCTTGAGCAAGACGGAAATATCGCTCATCGCGGTCTCGATCTTCAGAGCTTGCTGCGAAAGTACGTGGCCAGATTTTTGACATGACATACTTTTCTAGTCCCTCTATAGCCTGGTCGATAACCTCAGGGCCAGCTCCTCTCCACGCGGGATGTGCTCGAAATAGTGATTCCATTCGGATGAAAAACTCTTGAACAGCAACACTGTCTGTATCTAAATTGGGAATATTTTTGCTAGAGCGCTCGTCAAAGTGGCGGATAAATCCTTTGATGTTGCGCACAAGGTCAGCTGCAGCAGGGTCCTTCATCTTTTCTAAAAAGTCTGCAAAGGAGAGCGGGGCTGCACCCTCCGCAGGAGAAGCCATTTTTAAATATATTTCTGGCTGCTATAAAAGCTTATTTGGGTGGGTCATATCTATTCGTACGATGTAATTTAATCCATGCACTCAGGCTTATTGGAAGTTAAGGTGTCCAGCGTTTATTCAATTTGATAATTTTCAGATTGTGCAGACTCGGATGTAATGATGGTTTGCAGGGAGGGTGCCCGCTGCGCTTGGAGGACTCCAAAGGATTTACAATTATTTTTAACTCCAAGTCCTCGCCATTCGAGCTTGTATTTGCTCATTTGGTTTCCAGCTCGAGTTTTAGAGTTGTCTAAATCACAATTTAAGTTTTGCTGGGAAAAGGTAAGGACAAACTCAACCTTCTCCTTCAAATTTGTTTCCCTCAAAAGTAAATTTGAAGGATTCTCATGGATCTCGAGGCTAGGCTAGATGTTTTCCGGGCTAGATGTTCCAAGCCATGGAGCGCATTTAATAAGGGCACCTGGCTTCCAGACCTCCCGCATTCCATTGCGCTTGCAGGATAGATGCGCTTCAAGGCATCGACATGCATCCTTATCTCACAGGAGGGATTTAGGAGGGATGAGTTTGGCTGGAGGACTGCTGCACCATCTTCCTAAAATTACACGCGCAGGCCACCTTTGCGCGAGTCATACAGCAAGTATGGTATCATCAGAGGGCAAAAAGCCTCCTTCTGTATCCAAACAGCCTCCTGTACCCAAACACTACCGTGTTTTGAAAATTTTAGGATTAGTGGTACGATCCCTGATATTCTTAGCAAGCTGCAAGTGCGTTGCCAATGCCAGTGTTCAAAAGGCAAGTATTATATTAACTTTTTATATGCGTTGGCTTGCTTTAGCGTTCTGTTCACTTTCCGTAATATTGCATCGTTACTCTCCTAAGCAGGCGGCGGCGGGTTCAATATCGTTCACCCTGGCAACCAGCGATGTGATTACGGTAGCAACTGTGGTCATTATTCCATTGGTGGTATGGTTTGTAAGAACACTGTTTGGCAAAATAGATCGCGTCGCTGAAGATATGGCGGAGCTTATTAAATTTATGCACAGAAGTGAAGTCACCACAGTAAAGGATGTAGCTGCCTCAGAGAGCAGAACCAACAGGATCATCCATTTAGCGCTGGCTGGAAAACATCCTTCGACTGATGCGGAAAGTGCTAGTGACAACCCATAGTGTACGTGCTATGGTGGCCTTGTTTACTTCTCCAGATCTTTTTTTTCTGCCGCTACTATTGCCCTGAAGGCGCTGCATCAAATGAATATACATACCCCCTTCCCCTTCTTTATTTGCTTTTTTAATGCGCTCTGCTTCTGTTCAAAACTCAATATCCTTTGTTTTTTCATCTTTAGATAATCTTTCCTTTTCATTTCTTTGGCTTATGCCTATTTTCATTTCTGTCGTGAAAATAAAAATACCTCCCCTCGTCCCTCAAGCATGCTTTTTTTTTTTTAAATAAATCGTCTACTGCTATAGATTGTAAGACTAAGAATCACATCATTATGTGGATGCCATCATGCAAAGCAAGGAGTATCCTTGTACAAAATTTTCGCCGCAGAAGCGCTGGACAAGGAGCAAAGGTCACTCGGAAAAATTGAGCAGTAGGGAATCGGGCTCAAAAAGGCGTATAAAATGCCATTTCCCAGCCCTTTTCCCAGCTTTTTCCCAGCCCCTCTCCCAGCCTCGGCGAGGTTGCCTCGCTTTCTCATCTCCCACGCAAAATTTTCTTTCAAAGTTGGTCTTGCCGTTGACTTTAGTTTTGTGAAAATTTGAAGCCCTCTTAAAATATTTTAGAACGTTAAATAGCTTCAGCAATATTTCATAAATTGCATACTGCAAGCGGGTAGCAATGACTGTCTCTGCGGTGAGCATCACCGACGTTCCTCCGGCAACATGGAATGAAGATGAGCTGGCCAGCTTGAGGGCAGAATACCCTGAACTGCGCGGAACCTTAAATGACGCTGTTAGCAAGTACAATCCAGCCCCAGGTAGGGGGAGTCAAATTAATCTTTGTCTCGTGAACACGCCATTGAAGCAATGATTTCCACCTTAATTAAACCTTGCTCTCTTTATTACTTATTGCAGGCACTGGCCGCACTGGATTCATTCCCGTGCCTCCCAACAACTATCCTTTCTATAACGACGACGAGAAATACGTCCCTATCATGCAGGCAGATGGCGGCCAACTTTCAGGTAAAGAGAGAAGACCCTCAACTGTTTTCACGCTCTCCCTAAAATCCAACTGCCCTCTCCTCTCTTCGTAATATACTAACCGTACAACTAACACATTGCCCAATTGTTAAAAAAAAATTAATTATCAAGTACAGAATGGAAACCTATGTACCACCCCACTGCCGAACAAGCAGAGGCGGACCGGCGCCATGCCTATGAAACCGGCATCCCCCATGGCTACGTAGCCCCCGGAGACAAGTACAAAGACCTCCCTACCATCGATCTTATGGTTCAATCTGAGCTCCACAGTGCGGAGGAGTATGGTGACCAGGTAGATGGCAATGGCCGTCACAGTGGAGGGGCATTTAAAATTTCCGTCTCCCCAAAGATGCGTGTTGACGAGTTAAGAAAGGTTATCTATGAGAAAGGAGGGATTATTCCTGCGTTGCAGCGCTTCTCATATGCTGGTAAGAATCTTGAGGATTCTCAGCGCACTTTGGAGCATTATGGGATTGCTTATTGGAATAAGAAATTTCCTGCCTGGCCATTGAAAATTAGACGTTGTAAGTAGATTGCTTTTAAGAAGTATTTTTCGTGTTTTATTATTGATTGCTGGCTGTGTTCTAAAAATTTTCATATGTTCATTGTGCAGATTAAATGGGCGTTCTCAAAGGGAGAGGAGGCTGGCTGTTCCTAGCCTTGGGCTGTTCTGTGCTGCGGCCGTGCAGCAAAGCACCGTGCTGCGACACACTGAGGCAATCAGGATTAGCCTTAAAAGTATTTCAAAAATAGGCTTGAAATCATATCATTTTGTTGAAAGTAGATTTATTGTTAGTTGTCAATTGAGATTTAAAGAGGAAAGTTAAAAGAGTTAAACCATTATCGCCATTTAAAAGAGGCATCACATACATTTGAAATAAGAAATGTTGGCTCCTAAAACGCTGCAAAAAGCAGCCTCGCCACAAAGTTTATCCCCATGCACCACATTGACACAGCGAACACGGCTGACGCGCCTTGTCGTCCACAGCAACAAAGGTTTTGGAAGTCAGCAGCAGCAGCCAAAGAAGAAAATTGTCGACGAAGAGATGCCAGTCCCAGGCACAGCTGGTGCTACCCCCCCAAGTAAACGCGCTGGGCGTACAAAGGGCAAACAGCAGATGCGTGTCGGCCAGGCTGCAGCTCAAGCAGCAGCCCAAGCTCAACAACGTGCCCCTGCTGCTCTAGGCAGCCTGATGCCGGCAGCCTCAACAGAACCCACAGAGTCTGTGACAGAAAAAATAGAATTCGAGCAACGTTTGAAGGCTTTGAGAGAGGAAGCGGACCGTAAAAAAGCAGGAGTACGAGCAGCACGTAGTGATATTGACAATCCCTTGTCGCGACCTAACTACGATGATCCCCCTCCATTGACTTCAACGCTCTTCATGGGTGGACAAGATATCAAAAATCCTGCTGCTGATAAAGAATATTCTGGCTCTTCATTTGGACCGAGCCAAATAGGTCTTGGAGCTGTATCCTTAGCCCTTGTTGGTGTTTTCCTAGTTGCGAATGGAGGAAGTGAACTTGGGTATGCAGCAAAACGCCCGTCATCGGGGCAGCAGCAGAATGGAGCACAGACAGAACTGGCTCCTGAGCAACGTGCTGATATCGAAAAACAGCTTGAAGAGATGAATAAGAAGCTGGAATTGAATGCCAATGATTTGGAATCATTAGAAGCAGCTGCTGTGCTTCATGCCCGACTTGGCGAATTTTCTATAGCGGCTGAACAGCTGGAAAAATTGACACTTGCAAAACCGAATGATGTAGAATCATTACGAGTTCTTGCAGAAGCTCGCTCCGCTGCAGGTGAGCCCGCAAAGGCAACTGAAGCGTACCGTAAAGCCTGGAAAGTTGCTGGTGAAAATAATCTAGAGATTTTGACGGGTTTTGCAAATGCTTTAGTAGAAGAAGGCAAACCTCAAGCTGCTGTGGAACAGATCCGAGCTGTTTCGAAATCTAATCAGGTAAAGGATATTGGTGAAGTTGAATTGGGATTGTTATTAGCTAAAACGTATTCGCAATGGCGGGGTCATGGCCCTGATGCCGTTGCTCAGTATGATGCTCTGATCGAGGCAAACCCTCAAGATTTTAGGCCTCCTTTAGGGAAAGCTTTGTTATTACGAGATCAGGGGCAAGAAGGAGATGCACAGAGGTATATTTTACAAGCGAAATACTTGGCACCACCCTCTGCCAGGCCTCTTGTAGATGCCTTGACAGCCAAAAGACAGTAAATCTTTCCGTTGAAACTTTCAGTTTAAAAGAAATTGTAGAAAAAAGGAATTTACATGTTGGATTCGATATCTTATTTTCTGTACATGTAAAGAGCAACCAGACTTTACAGGGTACACAGTAGAAAACACCAAAAATACTCCATTTGGATATATACAAGCATTGACGAATTACTATCCAAAAAATACATTGTCGCCACCGCCGCCTCTGCTCACCCACCACTACCAACATAGAAATTTCTATTATAATATTCTCTATTTTCTCTACCTTTTCGTCCTCAGATCAATAACTTCATACCCAATTCTTTCATTTAAATAGACATTACTGCATTCTTCATACAGCGGCTGCCCTGTACTTGTCTGAGGATGAGCATGGAAGCCTCGTAATGGACATTGCTGAATTAAAGAAAGGCCCCCCGGGGTCGTTAGTCGAAATACCCCCATCTGATGCCGTTGTTGACTCGGTGCCATCACAATCGCTACAGCTTCATCCAACATCGTTTGATATCCACAATGTGTGTGTACATCAACAGAAGAGAGAAAGCATGTCTGAGTAGGATGTGTGTGTATCCATCCAAGAGGGTAGAGCGATCTAGTATCTTGTACTTCGAAAATTTCTTCTTCAGCTAGCGCTTGGACCGTATCGGTCGTTCCTTCTTGTTTTGGAACGATAAGACACGTGATCGTGAAGCGAGCATCGTCAGGTGATAAAGCGCCGGCAAGAATCCCACACGTTTCGATACCTCGTCGGGTATTTGCGTCAGCGTATCGTAAGAATTCTTTCATTAAACTAGCAGAAAGATGCACATCGCGGATACGTTGACGTTTGCGGACTTCTGCTACGCCGCCAGTCATCGGTTTAGGTGCTACAGCCACAGCGGTGCCTGTTGAGGCGGTAGAGGTACTACTGTTTGTGTTATTTAGCGGTGGTGGTGGTGGTGGTGGTGGTGGACAGCAGGTAGCTCCAGGGGGAAGAGGGCCAGTAGGATAAGGTGCTGTATGGACATTAAGTTCTTGTGGACCGAGTTGTAGCTGTCCTGAATACGGGCTAGGCTTATTTATATCCAAGGAGGCTAACAACTCACTATAAGAAGGAGCAGGCGGCCTTGCAGCAGCTTCAATAGTATCGTCATACGAAAGTTTTGGTCTACCTGCCGATGTTAAAGGTAGTGTCCCTCCTAAGGCATGCTTTGAGAGCATGTCGCTACTTGCAGGCGGGAGAGCAAGCGTCGGCGTCACATCTGGCATTTCTAATAACTTAGAAGTAGGTGAGAGAGCTCCTGCTGGTCTAGTTGATAAGGTAGAAGGTTTGCTACTCTGTGATGCCATCATCGCAGCCCATTCTGGGGAGCCAAGGCCATCTAAAGCTGAAGCAGTGTCATGACTGCCATCATTCCCAATATCGGTGTGCTGTTGTTGCTGGTCAAAGGAAGATAAAGAATCAATGTCAGGGCCAAATTTGACTGCACCAGGTGCATTCGTAGGTAGATACGGATTTTCTCTATTTAGTAGCCTAATTTCTAATTTCAATTGCTCTAACTCTTCCATAAGTGTCGTGCTGATTGCTCGTAGTCGAAGGTACTCCACATCGTTTTTGCGGTAGTCACCATGCCTAGGGATGGTTTCTAGAACCAGGCTGACGAACCGAAGAAGCATGAGGTACTGCTGTTCTTGGTTCTTTGCTCGTCTATATTCATCGGCCTGTAAATGAAGAGAAGAGGAAGCAGGACCAGCGGCGGGTTGAAAAAATAATTGGGATTTAAATTTTTGCTATTTTCGTCTGGACAAGGTGAATAGGCAGGTCAACCTTGCTAGTGTACACTCTAGCATGTCACTCAAATTTCGTATCCTACCTGGCGCTGGAGATTGACTGCTGAACGATAATATGTTCTCACTGGGATGTAGCTATTCACTTCTCTTCTCGGAGCAGCAGCGTGCAGAGTGTCCAACACGCTCGGAGGAGCTTTCCTGGGCGATTTTGGGGCTGGCATAGTTTGTAAATCTACGGCAAGGCTAGAGAGAAACTATTTATTATTTTCAAGATCGCAATCGATACTTTAATTTGAATTGAAAGGTTTACTGTGCTGCTCGTCGTTATCCCTAGCATTGTCTCGCGATAATACGCCTCTGAGCATTTGTGTAAATAGCCGAATGGTAGATACGGCACTGCCTTTGCTTTTTGAGTGGCAAAATGTACTGTGTCGTCGACCGATGTACACAATTTTGCACCCAAGCTTCATTCCGCAGCCTACAGATCACGGGCTATTAAACCTACAACCAATTGAAATTAACATATATATTTGAATTTACCTAGATAACCTCCAGCCGGCAGTCTGTTTGAGATACTCTTAGAGACAAATCTAATAAATTAAAGTTTGAAAAATATTGAACACAGCAGTTAAACATGGGAGAGAAAGTTAAGAAGGAGAAAAAAGCAAAGAAAGAGTCATCTGATGTGGATATGGAGCCTGCTGCTGATAGAAAAATCGTCCTTGCCCCAATTGCAAAGCCTCTCGCCGATGACAAGCTTTCGAAAAAGGTAGGGACACAAATAGCTGAGTTTATGCTGATTTGTATACAGAAGAGTACACTTGGTATAATTGGATTGCATGCAATGTGCATGCATTATGAATGTCCAAGTATTCTAAAATGTCTAATAATGGCTTGCAGGTTTTAAAATTGGCAAAGAAGGCAGCAAAGAGGAAGCAAATTAAAAGAGGAGTCAAGGAAGTCATCAAGGCGATCCGCAAGAACAATAAAGGGTATGCTGACAGTTTACAGTCCATTAATCATTTAACTATTTTCATTCATTGCCGCCCGCCGCTCCTCATCTCTAACGTTAAATTTATTGATGTTCCTATTGCAGTGTATGCATTATTGCTGGAGATATCTCACCTATTGATGTTGTCACACCTTTGCCAGTGCTTTGTGAAGATAACGACATTCCTTACATTTATGTGCCTTCTAAAGATGAACTTGGTCAAGCAGGACTTACCAAGCGCCCTACTTCCTGCATGCTTATTCTGCCTAAACCCCTGAAAGGAGACATGCCCAAGGATGCAGATGCCAAGGAGTATAAGGAAATGTATGAAGAGGTATTTACAAAGGTGCAAGGAGCACAGATTGTATTCTAAATTAAAAAACAACAGTGGGTTAAAAATTCAATAACTCAATTAGGCAGCTCACAGGGGATACCTCTGCGATGCGATTAAAATAACACACTGTTTCATTTTCAAGAACCTGTGAAATGTAACATAGTAACCATGGAATGTATTTTGACGTTTAAAACTATTTTACACATCAGTGAAAACAGTGCCTGTTCAAACGATTTGGGTTCTATGTCCCTCCCCTCGTTCAAAATTTTATAATATCTTTGCAGACAAAAGAATGCAAGGACAGATACACGAACTATTTATTTTTCTTGCTGATTATTTACCAATTAAAAACGCCTCGTTTGCATTCTGCTTTGCAGCAAAGACGAAATAAATAAGGAGGCGTCCTAGGGTTTGAAATCCCTCCTAAACAAGAATTAATAGGAGGGATATAAGAATGGCGGTGATTTCTGGCAACGACTTTTGGGAGTCCGAGGACATTTTACGCCCCGTCACTGTTGGACTAATCGGGTACCTGTTTCTCTACGTCGCATTTAAAGTTCTTGGAGCAGGAACCCTGGCTCAAACCACTGCAATAGGCCTCATTGTCAAAGTTACACTGGGCTCAACCCTCTCTACCTTGCTCTTACAAGACACAGTCAATCTCACCAAGACCATTTTTGCCTTCTGCGTCTTATTTTTAGTAGACATACTCATTAGTTTGATGCTATCTTTATTCCCTTGGCTCACATCCATTGTCAGAGACGATCCAGTGCTCGTCTATTGTGACGGAAATTGGCAACGGCATGCAATGCTAAAAAGTCGAGTTAATAAAGTGGACATAGATGCAGCTTTGCGCCAGCAGGGAAAAGCAAGCTACAAAAAAGTGCATGCTATTGTATTGGAGATTACTGGCAAGTATAGTATTGTTATGCAAGAAGCGGTGGAAGACGGGGTACGGGATGCACTTGAGTCGGTAAAAAACTATCCTCCTCCCCCGCTGCCCCAGGAGAACAGTCAGCGAAACAGTATCCGAGTACACGGTGGCAGTGCATAAGAGAATAGACTTTGCGATTGAGCATCGTGTTGCCTTGTGATTGATTCTAGAGACTGCATAATGCTAAATAACCTATGAAAATGTAAAATAAAATCTTACTTGACTAAAAGTGCAGCGGCATATCTGAGATCTCATATTTGTCTAGCAGCGACAGGAACACAAATTTGCTTATGCTTCTTCCATTCAGGCTTTTGACACGCTTCCGAACAATACACGGCCTTTCTGCACCGGCTGCAGCAAAACGACACCAGTGCGGTAAGTACCGAAGTAAGTACCGAAGTAAGTACCGCACTGAGCGCACTTCTCTGCTTCATTCATTAACTTATTAGGCGCTGATGTTTTGAGTATATTAAACGCTTCCCGAGCCAATGCAATTTTCCCCCGGACAACGCTGCCACGATAAGGCTCAGTGCTCTCCCTCCCGGTGGGTTTTTTTAAAAGGCTGTAACTTTGTTGTTGCCGGTGCAGCTTGCCAACTGAATTGGATAGGGCAGCATATGACAAAATAAGATATTATCATCATTTATTGCTTTTGTCTACGCATCAGGATGTTGAGGGCTGTTCTTAGAAGTGCCTGTCAGGCATCCAAGAGGGCTGCGAGCTCTGGCGCTGCGGGTAATTGATCTTGATCACAAATCATTTGAACGGATAGTGCCTTGGATGTGCAGTGGCCCTGCGCTTCTTGCAGTCGATCTCCGGATAGATAATGATGTTCAATCTGCATTCATCATTATTGCATCGCAAATATAATAAGCTATTCCTTTTTATTTTCAACAGGTGCTGCTTTTGCCGCCGGCCGTCAATCGGTATCAACTTTTGCGAAGGCAAGCAATTCCAGTGGATTTTCTGCTGCTCTTTTCGCTGGAGCATTTGCAGGTATATAATAGTGTTTAGCTCATTGTCTCATTTGCACTTTCCCTAACTAAAACACCCTTTTCCCTCCCTCCCTCTGCTCCGCAGCCACGGCTTCCACTTCTGTTGCATTCGCTTCCTCCTCCAAGGAACGTTCTTTCATTATGGTCAAACCTGATGGCGTAAACCGTGGCCTTGCTGGTGAAATTATCTCTAGATTTGAACGCAAGGGCTATAAACTTGTGGGAGCTAAAGTTCTGGTCCCTTCTAAGGAGCTTGCCTCGGTGCACTACGCTGAGCACGATGGTAAACCATTCTTCCCCAAATTGGTGAATTTCTTATCCTCTGGACCTGTTGTTGCTCTGTGCTTTGAAGGCCGTGGGGCTGTAGCCTATGGAAGAACTCTTATTGGAAGTACAAACCCTCTAGTGTCACCTCCCGGAACTTTAAGAGGAGATTTTGGTATTGATGTAGGACGTAATATCGTCCATGGAAGTGATTCTGTAGAGGTAAGAAAACAAAATGGGTTGGTTTGGGGATTTGGGAGCTTCTTATGGCTGAAAAGTAGCCTGAAATTGATACTGTGGCGGTGAGGTATATTTGCGTTGATTTTTTTTCCTTTTCGTGTCCTTCATTTTGCAGAGCGCCCAGAGGGAGATAGCACTGTGGTTTAAGCCTGAAGAGTTGGCTGTGTTCATTAGGGTTATTGACGAGTGGGTGTATGAAGGTCAGTGAGAGGTGGGGTTTGGGGAGCGATGACTCATTGGATGCTGAGATTTAAACAAGAAGAAAATATTTCCCCCTTTCTGTTCAAAGCCTGGATAGCGCATCATCTTTCAGCACTTTATATAGCCAATTTCGGTGTAATATAAAGTTACCACAATCCATAGAACGAGTGAACAAGCACAGAAGACAAGCATCATCAGAATAAAATTAACATTGAACGGAACCAACTGATAAACGCATCAAGTTAGCGATCTGCGATGTTAAATTGATCCAGAATAATTGACAGGATTCTATTCTAGAGTTCCTGATCTTGCATGTATTAAATCAGGCAAAATAGTCTATGGCTTTCTCTTTTAATCCTTCCTCAACCCCTGCGTTTGGTGCAGCCTCTGCACCCGCATTTAGCTTTGCTGGCGCAAGTTCTACTCCAGCATTCGGTGCTCCTGCGAGCACACCTGCCTTTGGAGCAGCTCCCTCGCCGTTTGGAGGTGGCGTCTCCACCCCAGCCTTTTCCTTTGCTAGTTCTTCTAGTCTTTTCGGAGGAAATACTGCTCCGGCATTCGGAGCATCGCCTAGCCCTGGCGCCTTTGGAGCAACACAGTCCCCATCCCCATTCGGAGCTCCGGCGAGCACACCGTCTCTTTTTGGCGCCGCTCCAACGCCATCTTTGTTTGGTGCGCCTCAACAAACACAACAGCAACAACAAGCAGCTGGTCAGTTAGTCACCAAAGACAACCGTCCATTAACACATAGCACCAAATGGGACGATCTTAGCCCTCAAGCTCAACAATATTTAATGGAACTAGAAAAAGTAATCTCTGCTTGTCGAGAAGAATGCCGTCAACTCGATGGGGAAGAACGCTTACAAAAAACAGCAGGCTCTCGATCTGGTCTTGAAGAAATTGTCCGTGCGTTGTCACAACGCGTCACTGCGTTAGGCGTCCGGGTTCGTGCTGATACAGAGGAAACAGAAAACGTAAGAGAGATGGTAGTCCACTTACTCCATCACACCGAGGCGGCTCTTCATACATATAAAAGAACTCACGCATGGAGGGAAGCTGCCCGTTCTGCACCAGGGCAACCTTTAGCTACGCATGTTGTAGAACAGCTTGGTGGACCAATAGCGCTCCCTTCTAAATTTCTATTAGAGACGGTCTCCTCTTTACACGAGAGGCTTCGTGCCCATGAGCATGCCGCCAGTGAGCTGGAGGCAGCCCTGCATAGAACTGGATATGGTAGAAGTAGCAGTGGGAATCGATATATACCAGCTGATTATGACGCTGGTTCTGCGTTATCATCGCTCCAATCTTCGATAGCTAATTTGCATGATTGTTTAATGAGAACAGCGGCAAAACTTCAAATGCTCGATGATCGATTAACTAGAGCCAAAGCGAGTAAATCAGCTGAATTAAGGCAGCAAAGCGGCGGTGCGTATATTACTGATCCTTTTGAAGAAGCTGAACGACAGGATAAAAGTCAACAAAGCGAAGATGCTGCTAGAGGAGTTCGCAGACCTTCTTCGACAAGATCACCTTTACCGTCACCGATGCAAGGTACGTAGTAAGTTCTCTTTAATTTCTGAATTCTTATTAACTGCCATTGCCGTTTAATTCATTCCCTGTGATTTTGCCTTTTTATATCTAAATAAGGCGGTAATTAGAGTCGTTATTGTGCCTGCATTCGGTGGCATATACTAACACTTACACGCCGCCGACATCGATGTTGGTTTGGCTCGTTAATGGAACGTTTTAATCAATTATAGACGCGCCACGACGGGTTACAGCCAAATATACCAAGAATTTCTTATTAGAGACTTTATTCTATCGTGATTCTATTTGTTACCCATCTTGATTCTAATTTTTTGTTTTTTATTTTCTTTCCAGGTGGCACACCGCCCTCCTCACAGCAGCCAGGAATGCCTTTAATAGCTCCTTTGACTGGTGTATTTGGAACTGTATCTCCTCCTTCTTCTGGGGTCAGTACTGGAGGATTCTTTGGTGCGCCAGTAGCGGCAATAGGAAGGCGGTCGCCCCGGCGGTGATGATGGCAGAAATTGTTTTATCCTTCTTTAATTATTGTTTACTTGACAAATTCCGATAATTTGAATATGACCTTGGCATTGCGCCACTGTAAGAATGGATAGCGATGCTTGGTATAGACCGCAGAGTAGCAAAGGGGTGGTTCTAACAAGTAGCACCAGGTTAAACACCCAGATAAGACTAAATTCCACGTAGCTCAAATAAACGGATCTTATGAGGCTGTCGTAAGATCGGTTATGCGCGTGCCTTTTTCTCCACGTTAAGAAGCCATAAATTAACGCACATTGTACATTAAATAATATCAATATCTCAGATATTCAGCGCGAAGTAGTGTGTTCATCTGTTTATTGCGGGGAGAGTGATTTTTGATCACTTCTCCGGCATCTAACATGTTGGACTTTTTATTAGGTGCAGCGATTATCGCGTTGCCACCGCAGCATCAAATTCCTCTGGCAATTGGCACTGCCTTAGTGAAGGGTGTTCAAAATCTCCGTAGAAAGAAACGTGAACGGATCGCCAGCAGCTTGAATGCTGCTGCCACAGATGAAGTTGAACTCGTTTGGTCTGCGCTGAGCGTCACCTTGAAGGAAAAAGATGGCAATGAGCGTGTCCTACTGGACAAGTTACATGGCAAGGCCAGCCCTGGACGTCTGCTGTGTGTCATAGGACCATCAGGCTCGGGCAAGACAACTTTGCTGAACGCATTGGCGGGGCAACTTCCTTACAGCAGCAAAATGCATTTAGAGGGCTACATTACCGCAAACGGACAATCTATCCCTGTTCCTGGTATCCGCTCTGGCTTTGTTGCCCAGGAAGATCTCTTCTTTTCTCAAATGACCGTCAAAGAAACTCTAATGATGGCCGTGGAGATGCGATCTGCATCGATCTCAACTCCAGAAGCTCGAGAAGCTACAGTAGATAACGTTATCCGTCGTCTAGGCCTAGGAAAATGTGCTGATACCCCTGTAGGCGATGCCAAAACACGTGGTCTTTCAGGAGGTGAAAAAAAACGTCTTTCTATCGCTTGTGAGCTTGTTTCAAAACCTCAATTAATTCTCGCAGACGAGCCGACCAGTGGGCTTGATGCCTTTGCAGCTCAACAAGCTATGCAAGCTTTAAAAGACTTGACTGATGATGATCATACAGTTATTGCATCTATTCATCAGCCTAGATCGTCTATCTTCGCCATGTTTGATGATTTATGCCTCCTTTCTGATGGTCAGATGATTTATTTTGGTCCCGCTCAGGAAGCACTGGCTCATTTTGAGAAGCTAGGACACATTTGTCCTCAGCATTACAACCCAGCAGAGTTTTTAGCAGATTTAGTTGCCATTGATCACAGCAGTGAAGACAAAGAGAAGGAATCTAGACAGAGAGTGATGTCCTTGGCTGCCGCGTGGAAAGAAGAAACACAATCTGCTTCTAAAGCCAATCTCCAGGTGGGGGGAGAAGTAGAACCACCGCAAGATTCTGGTGCATTGGTTGTTGCTGGTTCTCCTCCAGGGTATGTCCGCCCTGGCTGCAGTCTTCGTCGCCAGGTAGCTCTTCTTTTAAAACGCAGTTGGCGTCAGGTTACAAGAGACAAAGCAACGCTTGCTTCCCGTGCTTCTTCTCAAATATCCTCCGCTGCCGTTTTTTCTGGCATTTATTGGCGTATGGGACGTGGTCAAGCTGCTATTCAAGATCGATTAGGCCTCTTGCAAGTCTCCGCAGTTGGTGTTGCTATGACCGCCATGATTAAAACATTGAATGTGTTCCCTAAGGAACGGACTATCGTCACACGAGAACGTGCTCGTGCTGCGTACCCTGTTTTTCCTTATCTTGTCGCAAAATTGGCAGCAGAGTTGCCTATTGGGGCTATTTTTCCAGCAATGTTTGGCTCTATTTTGTACCCATCTGCTGGTCTTAATGCAAAATTATCCCGTTTTGGTAAATATTTGGCAATTCTGACCGCAGAAAGCTTCTCCGCACAAGCTCTTGGTCTTGCTGTCGGCGCAGCAGCGCCTTCTACTTCTGCAGCGCTGGCTATCGGGCCTGCAGTCATGCTTGTGTTTATCGTTTTTGGAGGACTCTTTGTCAACGCTGAGGGCTTGCCTACCGCATTAAAATGGATTCCCCGTACTTCTCTTATAAAACAAGGCTTTGAAGGGGCATGTATTAATGAGTTTCAAGGTGAAAACTATGAACCTGATAATAAAGGGAGAGGGGATGTTACTGGGGAGCAAGTATTAGCCAGGTTGGCATTTAGTCATGATAAGGTAGAGAGTACTTTGATTAATCAAGGGAGAATTACAGTTTTTTATTGGTGGGTGACGTATTGCGTGTTGCAAGCAAAGAGACCTAGATACCTGCCTTTATTGCCTCCGAGAAGAAAGTAGGAAAGAATGTCGTACATGGTGCCAAAGCGCTACTGAAAGAAAAAAAGTGGATATGTTGTTTGTTTTTTTGTCTATCATTTCAAGATTAATAATGTTTGACAGTGCCAATGAAGAAAAGAGAGAGAGAGAAGGAGAAAAAATTGGCTTGTGCCGTACCTGGCAAACCCGAAAAAGACGCTATTGTATTGTGACCCTCATTATGTGCGTGTAGAAAGAGAAAAAAGATTCAGATATAATAATAAGTTTATAATCTCTGATAAATTGCAATTGATATAGACAGGGGGTGTAGTAAAACACGAGGGGCCTTGCCCGTGGTATTCGTTTAAAGTATAAGGCATTAATGCAATGCAGCAAAGAAGGTACGCGCCAGGAAGGAAAGTAATATATCAATACGAAATGAACGACCGTCAAGATTGAAACATAAAAAAAAGTATCATTTAGCATTAGCATGCGGCAATTATGTACTTCGAGGGAGAGAAGAAGAAGCAATATTCATAAAGATGAGATGTACATGTCCATATGCAACGAAGAAGAAAAAGAAAGTAACCCATTCAAAGAACTATTTGAATGATGATTGATGTCGGCGCTACGGAGAGCGGTAACGGCGTCTCACGTCGGCCGCCAGCCCGAGTGCGTGGTCAATAAGCAGACGAAAATTTGTAAAATTGTATTCTATAAAAAACTTGAGAATCCCAACAATAGAAAGAAAAAAAAAGCGAAGTAAACAATTTATTAATACCCCCCGAAAGAAAACAAAAAAGGTTAGCAGAGGAAAAACAATTCAAATTTAGGAGGGAACAAAGAAGAAACAGTATAGAAATCATGTTCGACATTATCAGAGGAAAATTTGAAAGGGAAATCCAAGGAAAAGAAAACACAACAATAAAAAGCTAAGAAAAAATAGGGAAAAAGGAGGGGGAAAAGCGCACCATGTATTCTTGGCTATATTAAACTTTTGTCGTACAATTTGCAACCGTATACTCTATCTATACGGATTATTTTTTATCAGGTAGGAGGAGAGGGAGATCGAGCATCACTACTGCCGTCTTTCTCACCATCACTTTTGGCACTTTCAGCACTGCTGGACTGGCTTGGAATGCCTTGGCCAAAAATTATTTTTTCATTACCATAAAAGGGTATATTTATAGGGGTTTGGTCAAGTTTGGGTGGCGCTAATGTTGCGACACTTATGCTACTAGAAGCAGTAGTAGTGGTATTGGGAGCAGGCTGTGCCAACTGCCCACCACTAAAAGTGCTTGAACTATCTGCGCCTCCTCTGATCCGTTGCGGGTACTGCTGCTGCTGGTACCTGTGACTTTTGGAACGAGGAGTTGGTTGGTGTGAATCTTGATGTTGTTGGTGCATGGGGCAATGTCTCCTGCCGTCTGTAGTGTACCCTTGGAAACCAGGATATTGCCTTGACATAGCACCGCCACTGCCAGCAAGAATGATAACGTCGGTGCCTCCATACCATGCAGTAGCAGATGCAGCTTGCTGCTGCTGTATTTGTTGTTGGTGATGGCGTTGTGGCATTCTCACATAGGTTGCAGTAGCAGGAGAACCCCAGGTTGCACTTTGAGGCGCAGCTGCCGTCATGAAAGGATGCACTACAAAAGGTGTCATCGGCATTGATTGTTGCTGTGCTTGTGGGGGTGTGCTTGCACAGGAGCCAGTACTTTGACGTCTATTAACCCAATGAGGTCGCTGTTGTTGTTGTCCAGGGCCTGTTGCTGGAGGGCTAAACGCGCCGCTGGGGGTGGGAGGCCCAGCTCGGTTTGTCGAGACAGCAGTCCAACCAGGAGGGCTGTGGTGCTGAGATATACCTATTTGCATAACTGGCTGCTGTGACATGGCACCTATTGGATAATTTAGTTGAGTAAAAGTTCCAGCAGCACCAGCATGATAGTGTTGTTGCATGTGTTGGCGGGGGAGGTAGGCTCTGCTGTGGGAGAAGCCAAGCCCTGTAAAAGCTTGGTTTAAATTGTGATCACCCCGATGTGGAAGATTAGAAGTACGTATTCGTGGTGCATTCCCTGCAGAGTCAACCTCTCCAGAATGCTGATTAATCGTATTGTGGATTATACTATTAGGGTTGAGGCTATAATATTTTTTGACGCCAGCAACTAAAGTGAAAAATCCTCTATGGTAAGCTATATGGAAGAGCTCTCCCTTGGTAGACCTAATCGTTTCAATGTATCGGGATCCTAAAAATGCTTTATTCTTTTGTAGACAGACTTCAAGGTCTTCTTCTGTCTTTAATTCTATAAAAGCGTCGCCTGTAAAGCGACCGTCTTGGGCGCAAGAGAAAAGCACCCCGGAGGATGCACCCATTGAAATTACTGGGTCAAAGAGGTTCAAAATGTCTTCTGATGTAGAATTGAATGGCAGGCCACGTAGACGAACAACAAATCCGGCTAGAGAAGGCTCTCGGTCACTGCTCTCTATAGTCGACGCTACTAGACTCGCCTCTTTAGCATGAAAAATCTGCAAGGATTGAATCGGATGGTCATCAGTTCGGGAACAGCAAGAACTACAAAACCATAATTGGACGCCTTCACATCATACAGAGATCAAAGTATATTGCTGTCATCCCCACCTCAATATATCTTGTTCCCAGATGAGCTCGCTGCCGCGCTTCCATGGCCTGTGTGGCAATCTCCGCACTTGAAAACTCTGCATAGGCTTCTCCAGTGGGCTTGCCTGCAAAGAAAAGTCATTGATTCACTTGCTGGTACACTCCTTCAAGCTTGCTGAAATTCAAAATTCTTACCATTTCGTTGCAGCAAATAGACCTGTAAGACTGAGAAACCCTCGAAAAATTCCACAATAGCATCTTTATTAGCTGTATATGGGAGGCCTCGCAGTCTGAGCACTCTGCACGTTGGGGCACCGTCCATCTTAGTGTAAATTCAACAACTCAATTTTGCCTCCATTGCGGCCTCTACGACAGCACGCGCCTCTGCTATAACTTAGATAAGAGACTCATATAAAATTACAGGATATCACACAGTCTGAGCTTCGATCTACGACAATTGGCGGTTTTACAAAAGCAACATGTGAAGTGATCTTTTTCTTGATGGAGCGATTGTCCTGCCTTGCTATGGTAGCAAGGTATATCTTCTTGCCCTGCCTTGCCTTGATGCATTCATTCAGTTATTCAAAACTATTATATGGGGGTGTTTCTCCGAGCTACTGTAGGAGACTATAAAGTATAATGTAACAAATCCAAACCAACTCACTTTTCAAATGTTTGCTTTTTTTGTCTAATGCTTTTTTACAAGGGTTCACTGCCTTCCTTTTCTAGCTTCATAAAGACGAAAGGAAGGACAGTGACAGCGGTGAACTCAATACATCAAAGGATAAAATAGAAAGATAGCAAATAACTACGTCGAAGTTGGGAGGGAAAAAGAAAAGAAAAAGAAAAGATAAGGGAGGGGGTGTCGTCCTTGCTTTCTACAAAAGCGAAGAAGCACAGAAGACCCTCCTTCTTTCTTCTCTCTCATTCTCTCTCAAAGGGAAAAGCAGGAAAGAATGAAACGCTAAGAGAGAATATAACATGCGCTACTGTACTATTACCTAATCAAATATTCAAAGGGTGGAAAAAAGCTGAGATTCATTTCGCTAAGGATTTTATTTTTTTTCATTTTATATTTATTCATCTTCTTAAGCAGTAGCAACCTTGGGGGTAACATGTTCGACCGCTGCCTGATAGTAAGGAGAAGCAGTGATCTGTGCTACAGCAGGGTCAGCGTACTTGGACACCAAGGGATAGAAATTCTGCATAGCCTTCTGAAAAAAGTAGGTTTGCTGAGCACGAGTGAATGCAGCTTGAGAGAGATCAAATGCCTTCTTGTACTGAGGAGAAGCGACCACAGCGTCGTGAACACCTACGTACTTGGTGTAGGCAGCATCAATAGTAGGCTTGGCAGTGGTCATGGCCTTTTTCACAGGCTCAAAGGCCATCAAACGCTCAAAAGCATCATGGACCTTGCTGGCGACGGCACTGGGTAACTTGCGGGCCTCAGTCACAGCGATAGAAACCTCATCAGCGGCTTTTTTGGCAGCGCCAGTGAGGCCATTAGATTTGAGGAACTCGACACTGTCCTCGATCTTCTTTAAATACTGCTCCCTGGCAGCCTTGTAGCTCTCCAAGTTCTTCTGATGAAGCTCGCGCTGTTTACCGAGCTGGGTCTGAATGAAGCTGGAGTTGCTCTGATACACCTGGCCAGCACTCTGCATCGCCTTATCGACCTGTATTGGAAAAAGATGAAACCATGAAGGGGATTGACGAACCACTGGGAAGAAGTAAAACTAAGGCAACAAACCCGATGGTTGTTCGGTCAACTACTTGGTCAAACATATAACACTGCGCTTACCTGATCATCGACGATCTTTAAGAGCTCAGAGCCCTTATCCTGGGCCTTTGTAATGTAGGGGGCGGACGCCTCGGTCACAGTTTCCTCGACCTGATCCACCTTGGCTTTTAAAGACGCGGGGAGCTTGTCCTTGGCAGTGGAGTAGACGTTGGTGGCCATGAAATATCCTTTACTGCCATATTCGGGGACGAAGTTGAGCTGTTTTAATTGAGCTTCGTTGTGTTCCATATTGAGATTTTTTATTTCTGGCAATCGAGAAGTTGGGAAGCCGATTCTCGAATAAAGTAAATAAATGACCAAATGCGGGCTGATTCTAGAATTAAAGTAACTATTTAGAGACGTACCGGCAAGTCCTCTATTTATCTTGATTGCATTTTGAAAAGGGGCGAAGCAACTGGAAGTTATGGTCTCTTGCCTCTGATGCTGAGTAGAAGCCACAGCATGGCAGTCTCTATCTGCAACTAACTCGATAGAGCAATACTCAATCCGAACTTATACTAGATAATGTGCTATCGGCAATACGCTGCGCCAAACCTCTAAATACACTAGCAGCCTCCTGCTTTTGAAAGCTCTCCAGCCACCTGCTTCTGCTTCCCACCCGAACAAAACAACACCTGATTGAACACGTCCCATTTACACATAGGTAGTAGATCTCACCTCTCATAAATAGATAAAAACCAAATTAAAGAATCGACTAATTTCTATTGTCAACTCAAAGCCAACCATGAGACATCCCCCTTCCCTTCTCTTACCAACACCGCCTCAGATCCACTCAAGTCCACTACAGTACTGCCTTCCAACACTCTAGGACCTACATCGACTACAAATACCAGTCCACGAGGTCCATACATGTCTGCCAGCACCGCAGCATCGGGTGACACATCCCCAGCATGATACCCTTCAACATTTGCGGTTGAACATAATAGAGGTCTGTCTAGTTGTTGAAGCACCGTCTGACAAATTTCATCGCTTGGCAGCCTAACCCCTACAGTCGATCGTGCTTTACTTCTACCAGAATCAAAATTTGTGATTTGTTTAGGCAGAGATTTGCTCGCTTGTAAGATGAGGGTATATGGGCCCGGTAAAATTTGTTTTGCAATGTTGAAAAAATTTGGTTGACCTGGTGCTGATGAGACAGGAAAGCCTAAAGTGTATGTTGATATATCGCTGAAATTGCGGCATAAAATACTGAGTTTCTTAGATGCGGAAGCGCCTTTGAGTTCATAGAGAAGCTGGACTGCTGTGCGAGATTCAAGGTCGCAGACGAGAGCGGGGTAACTATCAGTCGGGAGAATGCCAACCTGCATTTAGGTAATAAGATATTTAGTTTAGGGATAAGAATGGAAGCTATATTGTAATATAATATACACTCTTTGAATGCATTATGTTTCAATTGCCCAAATATCTATCCAAAACAAAACAAAAAATAGATTAATTTTACTTCACCACTTACGGCTCCATCTTTGATCATATCTACAATTTGATCCAAACGCCAGGCATCTGATCCGTCCGGCTCCACCGGAACTATAATTACTTGGCTTTTATCTTTGTCTCCTGCACTTTTAGCTCGTTTGGCTGATTTTACTGCGTTGGTTACAACATGCAATTGTCTGGATTGGAAAAAAATTACGTGGTGGGGGCGAGCAAGCCACGAACTGGGGTTGCGATGTGTTTGTGTAATCATGCTTGTGATATTGAAGATCCATAAAATGGCAATGCATTGGAGTATTTGTGCCGACGTGATCAAAGATTCCGTTGGGCTAGAAACGTGAAACGAAGGCCTGCCAACTCAGCTTTCCGGAAGGCATTCTGCTGCCATGGATCTCTTATTTACCATAGAAACTTGAATATAATTGAAAACAATGTTTTATTGTAGCAAAAACTTGCCGGGTCTGTACAAGGCAGCAACAAAGTCTCTTTTGAGGTCACATCACCCTCCAGGACCCAGTTCATTTCAAGCAACTATCAGAGCTACCATGAGCTCCAACAATTCATCAAATAAATCAATTGCCGTGATAGCCTTTGGCGGAAACGCGCTCCTCAAACGGGGTGAGGAACTTAGCATGGAAAATCAACAGAAAAATGCCGCTACCGCCGCTGCCGCCGTTGCTAAACTTACTTCCTTAAATCACGGCATGCAGCTCTGCTTAACCCATGGAAACGGACCACAAGTAGGTCTACTAGCCCAACTAGACGAATCTGGAACCTTGGATATGCTTGATGCGGAAACACAAGGCCAAATTGGTTATTTACTAGAAACTGAGCTCTCAAATGAATTACAAGGCAGCAATATAGACGTGGTTGCCATGCTCACTCAGGTCATTGTCGACCCAAAAGACCCTGCATTTCAACATCCGACAAAACCGATCGGTAGGTGGTACCCAAAAGATGAAGCTCAATGTCTAGCAGCAGAAAAAGGGTGGAGTATAGCACAAGATGGAGACAAGTGGAGACGTGTCGTTGCCTCCCCTGAACCGAAAGCTATTGTAGAATCCCATGCTATAGAAATATTGCTCAAGGCAGGGGTCATTGTAATTGCTTGCGGTGGGGGAGGCATTCCTGTTGCGGTGGACGAGCAATCAAAAAGGCGGCACGGGGTCCAAGCTGTAGTTGACAAAGACGCAGCAAGTGCTCTTTTAGCTGCAAATTTAGGAGCTGAATGGTTGGTTATGCTTACAGATGCTGATGCAGTGTACGATCCTGAGCTGTGGCCCGAAAAGAAAGTGCCTTTGCCGTCACCGATTTCTTGTGCAGATATTGAAAAAAGAACATTTGCGTCAGGCAGCATGGGCCCCAAGATGAAAGCAGCGTGTTGGTTTGTTACGGAAAGTGGAGGGAAAGCAGCGGTGGGTAATATAGAAGATGTTGTTGACATTTTAAAAGGAAAGGCTGGCACAGTTATCATTGCCAACACCGAAGAAAAATAAATAAAAATTCACTGGAGAATTCACAGCCAAAGGCGTACGAGTTACAGCGTTCTGAGACTTCATACGCGGCAACACTTCTGGAGCCATGCAGCTCGCGGTTCCTATACTACTTGTATTAGAGAGCAAAATGAATGCAATCGTGTTACAATAAAATATATATTTCTTGACAGAAACAAATGGCGTCATCAGAATTACCTCCCTCAAAACTATCAACTAAACCAAAGAAAAAGAAAAAGAGATAGTATATTTAAAAATCTAATCAATATCGGGAATCATTTTTTGTATTTTTTATTCCTACTGCCGACGATGTACTAAAACATTTTCTCCATGCCTTGTAACAAATTCACTCACACTACCCAACCCAAATAGGTTCATTATTGATCTCTGTGCTGACCCCATTCCACGGCTGCCCATAACTAAGAGATCTGCTTTATTTTCAGCAGCATACTCACATATATGTCGTCCTAAATCAGTGCTCCCTCCAACACAACTAACCAGTGTTGTCATTTTCACATTATTTGAGCCAGAATTGGCAGCGACTGCAGCTTGGTATTTCTTCAACATTAGTGCACGCTGTTCAAGTTGTAAAGGGTTGGGTTTGCAGTCTGCATTTTCTAAAAGTAAATAAGAAGACTTTCCAGCGGTCGAGATGTCGGGGCGTTGCCCTGGATCTAGAACAGAGATTAAATGGACCTCGTCATTGGGATTTAGAAGCTTCTTGGAAGCCCATTCGACTGCTTCTTGGGATATGGGGCTGTCATCTACTGCAAGGACAATTTTACGACCAGCGGGCATCTTGGCTGTGATACAAGATTGCAACGTTGATCCGAGTTAAGTTAGACAGCGGCTATTGCTTTGAGTAGATTTAGTCGGGGTTGTCTCTTAGAATATCTAAGGATTGATAGGTGTGGAAAGATATGCCGAGATCGGGAGCTTAAGGTTTCGAAACGCAATGAGTTGATTGAATTACTATTGACGAAATGACTTGTGCTTATGAATAACTCCAATGGAGCCTTGGCTGTCCTTGTTCCGTGATAAAAGACTAGCTTAATTTGATTTGGTGTTCAGTAGCACCAAAGACCTGGTTTATCTCTCTCTCTCTTCTGGAAAACCTTGCCTCCATCTCCTGCCGCGCTGAGCTGTCCCAAACTCCGCTGCTGTTCAGCGCTGCATGAAAAACCCTCTTGCCGCTACTAATATGCCTGCAGAATTTATTAGTTACAAAAGGTATACTAGTATACTTTTAGAATTGAATGAATTTCAGATTTATTGCTTAATCTTTCCCCCAGTCACACGTTTTGATGGGGGGAAATATTTCCGAAGAAAACACAATACAAAAAATAAATTGCTCAAGAGCAGAAAAAACAGAGAGAGATCCAAAATTGTTGTATTATTCCAAGTGTATAAAGAAATTCCAATAGAGAAACGAAAGATAAATCAATAGAAATGTTAATTGCGTCAACTCGCAGAAGGGGCGAGGCAAAAAAGAAAAAGAAAAAACAGAAAGAAGATTTACTAAAGAAAGTCAATTAAGAGTCAACTTGCTGGCTTCCTTGGGCTGAAATTTTCCTCTTCACGTACATCACACCCCACACCGCAGCACTCACACCGCCAGCTATTAAAGCTACACGTGCTACTTCTTGAGACACACTCCCCACTTGCTGAAGTAAATCACCAAGCAAGGCATCAGGGTCAGCACCTCTTCGAAGCAAAGCACGGCTTGCACCACCAAAAGATGCGTAAATACACGACCAGAAGAACATTCCAGCTACCGTTCCAGTCACATAGGGCGTCATGGGCAGAGGACTTAGGCCCAGCATGTAATTACTCGCTGAGAAGGGGATGAAGGGGGTCATCCGAAGAACAAAAACTGCAAAAGTCTGTTGGAAAAGAGAACCATTCTCTATCGCTACAGTGGCTTCCATAAGTTTTGCTTGCACAGAAAACCCATTGGTACTAGGAACCGCATTGCCTTCATCATCGACCTCAACACCCTTCATTTCGTGGCGAAGGATCTTTTCCGCCAGAGGGCGGCCGACGCCCCGTGCGACAGTAAAGGCAATTAATGAAGCTAACGTGGTTCCAACAAGCATACACGCTGCTCCTTTTTGAGTACCAAAAAGAAGTCCACTGGCTAGGCTTAAAGGCTGTGTCGGCATCAGAGGAATTGATTCGGCTATGGCTACAGTTGCTATAAAAGCGACGGGTCCTAATGGGCCTAGCCCTTCTATTGTGGTGATGATAGCTTCAAAAAAGCCTTCTGGGGCTGTTTCGACTGCATGTGCTGCTAAAGGTACTAAATAGGTTGCACTGGCTGCAGCAAGAGCTAGAAGAGTCGTGCGGAGGACAACGTGGTTGAGAGGATTCCCGCCGTTTTCATGTTCTTCTGCAAAAGGAGAAAAAGTTTGAGAAGATGAGTTATTCGGGCAGAAGTAACGCTTGCAGTGCTGGAGGGAAAGATGTTGCAATAATTAATAAACCATAACATTGCGAGTAACAAGTGACAGAAACTGCATTGGTCTTCGGGAATATACTTGGCATGGTAGTTAACAAAAATATTGAAAGATAACGTACCGGACTTGGTTTCGTCTGCTGAACATTTAGGAGAGGCTACCGAGGAGTCTTTATGCTGCGAATTGGCTGCACAAATACTCCTGGCGGGAAGTTCAGTCAACTTTAAGAGGGCAAGTTTATTACCAAATGAGCTGCCAAAACTTCTATTTCGGACTGTCGTGTCCCCTAATTGTGTGTTATTATATATTTTGGAATAGTTGTGACTGGTTTTGGCCGAACGAACCGCTTTAACTTGGCAACTTGAAATTATTACCATGCCGTGGACCGCCATGTGAGGTAAGTGGCTTCCCCCTGGTGCGCCAACGTGTGGTTGGAGAAATAGTTTATATGAAAAGCAGCGTACAAATTCGAGTGCGCTTCTATATTCGCGAAAATATTTGACGAGACTTTTCTTTTATTTGGTAGCTGGCAGGTGTAGAATAGAACTGAAAGTAAGATTTGCTTTAAGTTTGAATTCTATGATAGAATTTCTATCGTAACCGAAGACTTTCCATAAATAGAATAACGCCAGAATGACCTCATTAGCTGCAGCCAACCTTCCTTCTAGTGACGAAGAGGATGAGGATTTTGTTCCCGATGAGGTTGACTCTGAAGACGAGGCTCAGAAGAGAAAGAACGCACCTCCCAAGAAGAAACGAGGCCGCGTTCGTGGTGCAGCAGCAATAGGTGCCGCAGGGGAAGATAGCGATGGGGATGGTGCTGCCGTTGACAGTGATGGTGACGGTGATAAAAAAAGTGAACCTGTCATTCCGGAGCACAAACGTATCGAGAAAAAGGCGAAAATGGATGAGCTTTGGTCAAAAATGAACTCAAGTAAAGGCACTAAACCCAAACCAGCTGTAAATTTGGCAGCTCTCTGTAAGCCAGTGACGGCGAAACAATCAAAAGACACCGCCGACCAGGTAAAAACTAAAAACATCATTTTAATTTCATTAGTAAGTTTTTAATTTTACTGTTATTACTAATCTATGGTTCATATATATTTCAGTCTTGGATGAGGCAATTAGGCTTGGCTCCTAGTACCCAGCAAGGTAAACCCAAGAACACTGCCTCAGTCGCCGCTGCCGCTCTTGCAGCAGCAAAAACTGCCGCTTCTGCCACCGCAGCACAGCAGTACGGCATGTTAACCGTCACTGAAACTCGTAGATTTGCTGGTAAGAATGTTACTGTCCAAAGAGATGTCGATGCCAACTCAAAGGAGGCTGCAACAGCTGGCATCAATGGTGCGGGTTCGTCGAAACAGAAAGCAGGGTTAGATGCAGTATTAGAGTCTCTAGCACAAGCGAAAAAGGTCACTGTGCTAGATAAATCCAGGATCGATTGGAAAGATTATAAGAAAACAGACGATACAGTAGATGAAGAGCTAGAAGCTCACAAGAGGTCCGGAACGACGTATTTAGAAAAGAAAGAATTTCTTAGTAAAGCTGATTTGGCAGAGTACGAGAGGGAGAGAGACCAGAGATTGGCATCTGACGTCAGAAATAGAGGAAGGTTATGATACCTTGAAAGAAATGCTGCATTCGCTCGTTTTTTTAATGTGCTTGTTGTTTATTTCATATCGTGTTTTGTAGAAAGTACTGTTGTGGCTTTCTCTTTGTTTTACATCTTTCCTTCTTTGTTGTATACAAATCAGAAGGTATTGTACATTGTATAGACGTTAGTACACGAAGTAGTCGATAGCAGCAACAGAAAAGTCAGCGATTAAATCCTAAAATGGGAAAATGCTCTTTTTTTCTGTCTCCGGAGGCAATGCATTCTCTGCCGCCTCCAGTCTAGCTAACAAGACCTGCCCAACATTTTCTGGTAATCTCGACCTTTGCCCATTTTTCATATAAAACTCTCCCAACTCTTTAATCGCTCCTGTTAATTGTGTATAAGACACATCGTCTCTAACTAGCGGGACATCTTTCCATCTAGTCATAAATTGACGAACTAGGTCTTTCGCAGGGTCAGCTTTACGGCGTACTTCTCTCTCTGGGGCTCCACTTAAATCGGTATCTACAGCATCACGGAGAGCTATGACTAGAGAGCGGGCGGTATCTAGATAGCCCTTGGGTAAGTCGATGTCGGCGGCAGCGGTTGCTGGCACTGGGGTAACAAGGCTGGTTGCTGCAAGTACGGGAGTGAATAACACGCCGATGAGTATCTCACGTCTCTCTAAGTTTGATGGTTGGGTATTCTGAGGGTAATTGCTACAGCGGGCGTGAACTGCTGATCTAAAAAGTTGGGCATGGGGAGGCTCACGACGGCTTGTCGCGCACAATCCGCTTGCCGAAAACGTTCTTTGCACTGATAAATTCATGATCTAAATATATTTAGCTAGGAATTTTAAGGATCTGAGATAAAATTGAGTAAAAAGTAAGTAAGAGAAGATCGAGTTCTTCAAAATTTTCGCTAAATTTTCCAAAGAGCGCAATCTCTTACAGGTACGAATATTTAAAAAATATATGAAATCGATATGGCGTCGCTGACGAGTGTATTGCCCTCCAACGGCTCTCCTATTGCCTGTGATCCATGCCTGGCCAGACCTCTCCTTGGCCCTCACCCTCTTGCCCACGCTTTCGCTAGGCCTGCAAAGCCTATATTATTAAGTTCTAATGAAACCCATTCACCGTGCGTAATAGTGAGAGCGCACTTCATCGAAACTTCAGCTGTTGAAACTTCTACTACTACTCCTGCCACCGCCAACAGCAACTGGGATAGCTTCTCCGCTGCGGCTTCTGGAGAATGGGACGGAGTTACCGTTACATTTGATCGTGATGGCGAAGCGCAGCAGTTGCCTGAGTACTATGTCCCACAAGCATATCGCGATTGGGAGGTGCAATTGTACGATTGGACGTCACAATGCAGCATGCTTGCCGATGCCACAGGTCTCCAATACACGTTACGCCGCCTCATGCCGACAGTAGGCTGTGAAGCCGACGCAGTCGCATTTACAGAAGATTTGCAAGCTATGTTTACCCCTGGAGGGGCAGCAATTACAGCATTGGGTGGCTATTCCACCGGACCCTTTGCCGACCTTTCCTCAAAAGATCTTTTTAAAGCGCAATCTGAGCATTGTTTTCCGTTAGAAGCAGCAGGTCAACGCATCCGTATTGTCCATAATTTCAAGAGAATGGGTCCAGAGGGTGTGTGGAAGGTATTAAGTGTAGAAGTTCACAGAGAACGACGGGATGGCCCGCACAATGGAAGGCGAGAGCTCGCAGGTTGTGGAGGGGGTATGGACACGTTTTCCCAAACACCAGTGGTCGAGATAAGCAGTTTGAAAGGTATGTGGAAGGTTATAGAAGGGTTTAGACACGTCGCTGTTGATGGTCAACAAGATGCTAAAGTGGGGTATACAGCGGGAGTTGACACATCCACTAGAATTGACATTGCTAGTTTGCCTGGACTTATAGGGTTACGTCTCGGCGCATGGAGTTCAGCACAGATTGTAGGTGATGCTGATGTAGAGATTGTAGCTGGATTGTTGCTTCCTAATGGGAAAATGAAGGCTGTGAGGCAGAGTATCAAAAATGGAAAATTGAACACAACAGAGCTAATGACGTTGGAGAAGGAAAAATTAGATGTAATAACTACTTGAGAAAACTTGGAATTATTTTGGTTTTATTTACATACATGCAATTTACTTTCTACATTTGATTAAATACGTTCTTTCCAGAAAAGTCTTAACACAAAAGCTAATAATTTAGTACAACCAAGTACATGGTACACTTTTGAAAATGTTATAATCTAATAACGTAATACGGTTGACCGAGATACTATCAGACAGAGAAAATATATAACACGGCTTATTAATTATTTATTACACCACCACCATGGGCTTTAGAAACGAAAATGCAGCTTGCAATTGTTTAAACTTCTCCCCTGCTGTGGACGCAGTCTTTGGGTCTGGGTGTCTATCGGGATGATAGACCAGGGCACTTGTTCGAAAAGCTGTTTTTAATTCTATAGCGGTCGGTAGATGGGTCGTTGCCAGGCCTAGGAGACTTAAATTCGATCGTACCTCTTTACTAAGGGTAAATAAGGACCTATTTAGAGAGGAAGACTCTTGCTTTTCAAAGCGGCGTTTGTAATTTGGATGGCAATTTCCAGCCTGTTCCCTCTGTTTCTGCTGCCATTCAAACGCCTGTCTCCGTGCGTGGTCACTGCTGCCATAGGCCCAAAAACTCTCATAATCGGTATTAAAGCTTGAATACGCCGAGGAGCTGCTGCTGGCGGAAGAAAAAGAAGAAGAGGTGAAGGCTGCTTCCAAGGCCGCAGACCATTCATTAGAACCAGTGCTGGCCTTATTCTGTCGATCTGTTTTATTACTTTCGTTGTGTTTATTGCTTCCAGAATCTCGTTCGTTTCCTGTAAATGCTCCTGATGCTCTTTCAGATGCCTCTTTCATTGTACTTTGCCATAGCTGCCATGCACTGCGTATTCGAGCAGCTTCACTGGAAGACCGGGATTGCTTTAGTAGCCGACGCCACATTCTATCTTCATCACTGCTGGTACCTTCAGTGTTTATTGACGACGTGTTAGGTGTGCTCTTCAGTTCTTTTGTGAAAAACTGAGGTCCAAAGCCATCTTCTGCCCAAGTCTTAAGTTGACGGTTTGCGTCCCGTCGTCGTTTTCGCCGTTCTTTCTTAGCCTGCATAAAAATTAAGAGGTAAATTGTGATTCTGTTTATTGCGGTGACAGTTCTTACAATCAAGGAAAACGCGCCTGCCGAGCTTCATCTGTTTGGACCTGGTTTATGCTGCTAGTTTGAAAGGATCGAACTAAATTAATCCCACCGACTACAACCTGCAGGGAGCATCGCTGCCCTGTCTGCCTGCAGATCGCATGCATTACATATTTTATGAGCTGATGAAGCTGGGAAACCAATCATTAAATAGCGGTCATGGAAAATGCTGTGGAAGACACGTTTTGGGATGATTATTTATAAAAGTTTAGCGTGGGAGATGATAATTTTCTTAAATTTCTGTCCCCTACGGTAATTTGCTCCAAATTCTTTAATTTCGATATTTACATCATTTAGCATAAATTGCAATATCTTCAAGGAAGAGTTACGGCCCCGAACTTATCTTTACTTGCCACACGGAACTGCCATTTTTGCTGCAAGCCCTTTGGTGGCTCGAGAACTAAATCGCAGGGATTCCCTGCTAGATTATCAGAATGAATTGGTTCCTTATTATCGTAGTAGCAGTAGTGGCATTGCTCACTATTGCGCTATCTCTTTACTTGCTTGTCATCTACCAGCACCCTGAAGACAAAAATCAAGCTTGGTTCCCCAAGGTAGTAGTCGTCCTTGGAATGTCTGTAGCGATATATACAGTGTTAATGTTCCCTCTAGATGTGGCAAATCAACAGTCGTGTACGCTGGATATACCTTTGGTTGATTGCACCTACACTTTTCCCATGGACACTCTTTGGGAAGCACTCTATATTGCCAATATGATACTAGTTTTTGTATTAATTCCCTTTAGTATCTTCTTTTACGAAGCAGACTCGGAATGGTACGTTTGAAAATCATACTAATTTCGTTCCTTTTTCTTGAACCAAGTTTTGAAATGAACCGCCCACCGCCTCTTTAATTCCCTTAATCTCTTACCCTCTTCCCTTCATTATACAAATTTCAGGACGGGTGGCAAACGTTGGGGCAGTTCCCTGCTTTGGACTCTCGGTGTGATGGTCTGCGCAGCCTGTGTTATCTGCATCCCTTACGTTTTCGGTGGTTATGCCGTTTACGAAATTCAAAGTGCCCGGTCTGGCATTCTCCCTGTTCTCCCTTACCTTGCCAACGGCACCAATGGACTCAACACATGTATCGGTGTATTCGCCTCCTTTACTCCTGGTAGCCCGGTTCCTGCTGTCAACTCTATCCCTCCCTTGCCCTTAACAGGCTATTATTGTGATGCCGGTGCAAGTGGGGGTACGGAAACGTGGAAGGTCCGTGTTTCCTTAATCACCTACGCCATGGCTATTATTGCTACAATAGGTTGGTTGTTATTTTTATTGTTCGGTTCTATTGGTCTAGTCGCATTACCCTTGGATTGGATTAGAGGATTTATTACTAGACCCCGGTCGGTGATCTCAAAAGCGCAGTACATAGAACGAGCACGTGATTTAGCTCGGCGCGCAAAAGACATCAAGTTGGTTGCAGAAGGCTTACGTAGGGAAGAACGTACACAAGGTAGATCTCGTAAATGGCGTCGGAATTATAACGCATTACAAACACAAGTTGAGATCCTTGAAGAAGATCAAGACCAGCTCGAAACAGTCTTTCCGCAAGGAGAGGACCCTGCGTACTCTTGGACAGTTACTGTCATCATGCAATGGGTGAAATTGATGGGAGGCATTATTGCTCTAGGTATTTCAGTAGCCTGGTGTCTTCAAATCATTCTCTACATCCTTATAGACCCTCCAGTAACACCACTTTTGAACGACTTATTTTTGGCAGCCAATGACGTCTTCCCTCTTTTTGGTACTTTCCTCTTTGCTGTGTTTGTTTTCTACCTTCAAGCAGCAGTCATTAAAGGTAACTTCAAATTCGGGTTGAATTTGTTGATCTTTAGAGTCCATCCAGTGAAACAAGGCGCGACTATGATGTCTTCATTCCTGTTCAATGTGGCCTTAATTCTATTAGCATCCACAGCGTGTATCCAATTTGCAGCCTCTGCCTTTGCTCTGTACGCGAATGGCACTGCAATTCTAAATATTTATGGTAATCAATTGAAATCTTTAGAAGGATTGCGATATATTTACACTAAGAATATTTATGTGTACGCATTCATGGCATTGGTGGTGTTGACCGCAGCGGTGTTGTTGATTAGAGGACCTGATGCGTGGAAGAAGAAGAAGAAAATGGAGAACTATTATAGCATGTAGATAAAGATTATAGCTCGTGTAAATTTCTTCTAACTTTTCTCCCTCTCTCCCTTTTGATTGGACGTCGCCTGTCACTACCTACTAATGATCTCAGTATGATCTGTTTATATTTTTGCTATGTTTATTTGTAGACTTTGTTATTTAATCAACAAATCAATAGATCAATGCATTGAAAAGGAAAGCAGGAAGTAAAAAGAGGAGGTATGCATTAAACTTAGTCTATATTAATCTATATTAATAGATAAGAGGTAGTCTATATTAGATGACAAGTTAAACGAGATAAAAACATGTACCAACGCTGCAGAGGCCGTCGTAGTATCGGCAGTGGTCGCTGGAGGTAACAGCTGAGGAGTTGGAGGTGGTGGTGGTCGTTTACCTTTTCATTTCAACGTTTCTTCCCACTAAACATCTGTTTAAATCCACTCTTTTGCTGCGTCAAAAACTTAGGCGGGCCTTCTTTTAATATCATTCTTTTCCCTTTACACAAACACCCACAACACTGGTAGTGCGGCTTCAAAGTCAAGCTTCGTCCTCGAGCCCCAGGCTGTTGAACCCATGCAAAATCAAGATTCGCTAAAGCTCTATCTCTAGCAGCGTTGGCCGCTTCTATTGTGGCTCTCGGCTTTACTCGAATCCACACAACACAGTTTTCTTTTAAACAATGGTCTAAAAAGCCTTTCAACTCACTGCGTTCGCTCATAAGTTCAAATAGAGCCTCTCGGACGTTGGCAGCTGCACCAACATAGACAGCAATGTAATTTGTAGGCTGATCTTTGTGGACAATAGCAAGTTCGTAGATGCCTGGACCACCGGTTTGGGCTCCAGCAATGTCCACAGCAGTTCCGTCGCTTGTGGCTCTCAGAAGAGAGGAAGCAGAAGCTAAAAGCGGTTGCCAAGGGGCTCCACCCCAGCTCCATCGGTATCCTGAGAATAGCGAGAGGCCTTGCTCACGTTTGGGACGCAGCTTGCCAAATGACATCTTTATTCAATTATTTTATAATCGGATCTGATCTCAAGCAAACGCGTTGCAGCAGGAATACATGTGCTTTGAAACAGACAGTGTACTTTATGATGCTTACAAAAGATAGACGTATTTTTAATAAACAAACAATTAGCTTCTTTTAGTCTCTTATCATTTTAGTCTCAGATCACAACCCCTGAGCATTCACAATCTCTGTTTGAAAGCTTCTAGATCAAACTCTTCGCCATACTGCGCTTCTGCGGCTGCAGGATCCGTAAGACCAGCAAGAACTGCAGCCATTCCACTATTTCCAGCCCCTCCTACATCTGCCGCTGCAGCAGCAGCTGCTGCATTACCGTCTCCCACTCCACCACCACCAGCAGCACCAGGTTTCTTCTTTTTATCGTCTTCCTGCAAAGCAAACAGATCCAGCAAATTCCCAGTATCCATAGCTTGCAGTGACATATTCTCTGCGTTTACAACTGCAGCTGCTACATCCAGTTTAAATTTCTGTAAACTCATAACTTGTTCCTCGAGTGTACCTCGGACCAGGAGCCGGTACACATTAACCGCTCTGCGTTGACCTAATCGATGGGCTCTATCCATAGCTTGTAAATCTTTTTGTGGGTTCCAATCATGCTCTAAGAAAATGACGGTATCTGCTGCAGTTAAATTTAGGCCAAGACCTCCAACCGCTGTTGTCAATAACATCACCTCGACAGTAGGATCAGCATTAAAGCGCTGAACCCTTCTAAACCGTTCTGAAGCATCTACCGATCCATCAATACGTAAAGAAGAAATCCCCATAGGCTGTAATACTGAGCTTTCAGCAAGATCAAGCAAGGCTCTTGTTTGAGCAAATACTAACGCTCGGTGACCAGCATCAGATGCAGCAAGCGCTTCTTCTTTTGTATTTTTATCCCCTGCAGCGTCAGTTCCGATGCCACAATCAATGAGTAACTCTCGTAATGCAGCGAGTTTCGGCGAATGTGATAAATTCGACCGGAGATGCTCTTGTGCTTCTGCCCAGTTGTTGCCAATTTTTGGGCCGAGGACTTTTATTAAAGCTTTTTGATGAGCTGGCACTGCTGGATCTACGACTAGAAGAGGGTGAGAGCACAATCGACGTAAATAATGCAATGCTTGGAACACGTGAGGAGAACCACCATTGGAGCCAGCAACACCCCCACCGCTCCCGCCGGCACCAGTAGCAGCCAAAGACCCTTCCTGCACCGCCCCTGTAACAGCAGTCATCGCTTGGGAGGTGGCAAAGTCTTCATACAGCGCTCTTTGCAACTCCCCAGGGTCACAAATAACATCTTGCACGGTTTTCGGTGGTAAATCTTGTAATACTTGATCTTTTGTCCGTCGAAGGACAAACGGCATGACTTGTCGATGAAGAGCATCTAAAGCTAGAACACCTCCTTCAGCCTCTTTGCTGCCCCTTTTAGCGCCCCGAGACGCCGCCAAAGCACGGCCATAACGGGAGTTGAACGCACGCTCACCGCCCAAAAATCCTGGCATCAAAAAATCAAACAGAGCCCACATTTCGATGACGGAATTTTGAATAGGGGTTCCTGAAAGAATCAATCGGTGCTGTGCTTTGACACGTCGTACAGCTTGAGAGACTTTGGAAGCAGGATTTCGTACTGCATGGCCTTCATCCAATACACAGTACATCCAGTCAACACTGGAAACCCAGTCAACGTCAGCACGTACTGCCTCGTAGGACATAACCACAACATCGTGGGAAGAAAGTAAAGGACGCAGGGCAGCACGCGCAACAGGGACGCCGTGATATTGCATTGGACGGAGAACTGTTTCATCGACAAATTTAGATATTTCATGAGGCCAATGGGCCACCAGCGTCGCTGGGCAGACAATAAGAGAAGGTCGAGGCGCATCAAGAGCAGCACCGGAAGTGGCATATTTTTGTTTTCCTTCAATGGTTGCTGCAGCGACGATAGACGTTGCTTGCAGTGTTTTACCAAGTCCCATATCGTCTGCTAAGACACCATGAAGACCAAATCTTCTTAAAAATGCCAGCCAATTGATTCCTTCTTGTTGATACCGCCTCAAAGTGCCGGTAAGCAGTTTAAAAGGTAGCTTGAAATCTTCCATTTGACGATTATCTAGCAATTGCTGCAAAAATTTACCTTCTTTTTCAAGCATGGCTTCTTGTTCAGCGCTCAAACCAGGCGGAGGAGGTACCCCCTGTGCGAGAGGCATCAAGGCCACCACAGCAGCAAAGCATGATGAGGCCACAGCACGTGTGCCAGGATGAGGATCACTCATTCGACTCAGGAGTGGTACGACAGCAAGCTGTACATACGGAATCATCTTCAAACCAAGAGAATGAACGATCTCCCGCATGGCGACAACTGCTCCGAGCCGGGCTGCCTCGGCAGCGGTGGAGACAAGCTGTGGTGATATCACATCCAAAGCACGAGGCATCACCACAGAAGGCAACGCAGCACCTAATGCAGCTATTGCGCGTGCAGCAGAAAGCTGTACAGCTCCATTTGTGTGCCCCAAACACTGGGAAATACCTAGTAGTAAGGCCAACCCGACACCTTGGATGACGTCAGCATGCAAAGCCGGGGCTAGGACTTCAAGAGTACGGAGACCTTCAACAGCAGGTTGAGGAGCTTGTGCAGCGTCTTCTATAGATTTGGAGATGTGTTGGTTCCATAGGCCTGGAAGAAGAGAAGGTAAAGATGGACCGCATTCAATGGCCAGAGCCCTCAGCATTGCCTCACCACCCTTTGGAAGACAAAACAAAATCGGAAAATTTAGAGTGGAAAAATAGATGTACAGGAATAAATAATGCTGTAGATATATTTGAATGAAGATATATATATATATCATCTCTTCATTCTAGTACTTACTCTTCGAGTTAATGCCGATGCCTGTGCAAAAGCACTATCTACACCGCCATCCGCTCCTGCTGCTGCTGCCGCTGCTGCTGCACCAGCCACAATTTTCCTAGCTTCCCCCCCCTTTTTAGCAACAGTTTTCCCACTTTGATGTTGCTGTACCTCTTCTTCACCCAGTACCGGAGGCTTTGCAGCACTTGGAACTGTACCTGAATCGCTACAAGCGAAATTACAAATATTCTTGACTACCTTTTCAGTCGGCGATGGTGTTCTTGAAATACAGGCAACTGCCAGTTTTGCAAGCGTCACTGCTGCCTGATCTTGAAACAGAGGGTCCGGTTCGCGTCGTACAGATGCAATTAACGGTTGAATTAAGCTATTTAGCTTTGCAGGCAGGTTTTTTGATGTTTTAGATGAGTGAACAACAGCTGCAGCAAGCGACGATGACGCTGTTGCGTGCAGTACTGCTTCGTTGGTTTGAAGAGATTTTGCAGTACCATAAACAGCTTCAGCTGCTAATTTCACAGGTTGTGGCAGTTCTGGAGCTCCACGTGCAAGAAGAAGTAACGGCCCTACTATATTGAGAGCTGTCGGCGGAGTGATGTTCTCTATCGGGCAAGAAAGTGCCGCCACCGGTGTGCCTTTGCTGGTGGCAATTTCAATGAGCGCAGTAATTTGTCGTTTTAATAAGTTATATGAGGGAACGTGCTCTTCAAAGACGATAGCAGGGGCGGTAAGGACCGACAATGCTTCACCCACAACAGCATCAAGTCCAGAAGATGAAGAAGAAGAAGGAGAAGAAGAAGAAGGGGTAGTTTCTTCTTTCGTTGAGTATTGGCCCCAAAAGGCAACAGCAAAGCCTCCAAGCACCCTTGCAGATGCAGACGTACTTTTCAACGCTGCCACAAGGCACGGGATTATTGGATTTTCTTCTCGTACTTCTTTTCCCAAACTGGGAGGAGAAAGTTTATGTGCCAACTGACCTAGACAAGTCGCTGCAACAAGTCGCATTCTGGTGACACGCTCTGCCTGGCCTTCTCCTTCACCACCAGGAACCAAGGAAGAAAACTGCAGCAGCAGTGCATTGCCCTCATCGTCGTCGCCATCTCCAAGACCCAAGGCATTATCATCTCCACCAAGGGAAGATAAAGAAGGAGGGAATACAAAGAGCTTGGCATTGAATTTCTTGTGCTGGGCAGTACAGGCGAGTTTAACAAGTGCAGTTGCAGTCTCACCACCGCTGACAGCCTCTGTTAATTGTGCTTGAGAAGCTTGATTCATCAGCGTTTCCCACGCTTTTTGACTATAATTTAGCACATCTGCATCTTTTTCAATCAATATATTCTGGAAAAGTAACCGAAGAGTCAGTCGTAGATCGGTAAATTGAGGTAGTAATGTCGCAACTGGCTGAGTAGCAAGAAGCGCTGTTAGGCACCGCAGCGCTGAGATCCTCACTGACGATAAATTATGCCTAAGGTGAGGGAATACCCGAGGCAATAACGCACATAATGGTAGTGTATTCCTACTATTAGTAGCGTCATCATCACGGGAGCTAGCCTCAAGACACGCAGCACCGGGTTCAGCGCTAGAATACACGGCAGCCAGCAACGACAAGGCTCCCTTTACCGCAGGGCTCAGCTCATCTGTCGCTAGCAACGCATCCCAAACCAACCGTAGAAGCATCGCAGCATCTGGGGAAGTATCATGTGCGAGCAATTTCGCTGTCGGAAGAAGTGCTTCTGCTGCGACTGCTCGGACATCATCGTCCCTGTCTCTCATGCCATTAACGCTCGACGGAAGGGCACACGCTAAGATCTCGGTATCTACTTCTTCTGCTTGAGCAGCTAAAACGTATTTTAAACCTTGAAGGCCCCCATGCCGTGCTTCCCATTCCGAGCATTCAGCTAGCATACGTAACGCATGCAATAGTCGCAGCAGAACCGGACGAGGAACTGCTCTGGCCACCATGCCCAGCGCTTGAGCAGTGGTCTCTCGAACGGGGGCAACTACTTGATCAGAGAGATAGTCCCCAAAACGATCTAAAGCGAGAGTACAGAGCATATGAATAGCACAATCTTCTAGCCAGCTGGTGTTGGACTTCATTGCTGCCACTACATCTATTTTATGTACACCAATTTCCGCTCCTGCAGCAGCTGCTGCCGGTGCTATGGCCATGCTTCCAATCAATTGAGGTCTTCCTGTACCTCCTGCAGCAGTCCATCCACCAGGAGGGTCTTCCAACGGTGCAATTACACCTGCACTACGCGCTTGTGTGCTTAAAATCTCACGCAATGCTATAGCAGCGCCGTGCCTGACCTCCCACATCGGGTGGAGTAAATCAACACACAGTTGATCACAAAGAAACTGGAAAGGCCAATGACCTGCTAATATAGCTTGCCATTGAGAATCTAGAGCTTCAGCTTCTTCAGCGACTGCAGCTTCAGATATCTCTGTACATGTAGCGTCAGTTTGGGGACTTTCTGCTTGTTTTTGAGCTACTTTATTATCGGTTCGTGACTTTTTTGCTGCTCTACCGTCGCTGTTGCCTTCTCCTATGGGACCTCGTTTTCTTGCAGATTTCGCTTTTCGAAGAGCTGCAGCACGTTCACGAGCGCTCATTCCACTCATGTCCTGTAACAATTCAGTCGCTCCTTTCCTCTGTTCAGGTTCACCCTCGTTTCCCGCAGTTGTGGTGGTTGCCGCAACTCCCGCTCCTGTATCTTCAACTCCGCCATTGTTAGAAAAAAAATCTTCGTCCTTTAGAAAATCGGAAGTATTAATAAATTCCCCAGCAGCTCCACTCAACCCCATTCTTTTTTGCATATTCACTCGCTGCTGTGCTATGCTATCAGCCCGGCTGACTCCTCCACGCACAGCAGGCAAATCATACTCGTTGCCAGCGGAAGCAAGGAGAGGTGTTCCTTGTTGAACTACAGTGGCCACGTTAAAGGTATCAAAAGAAAGTAGAGATGATGTAGTAGCTGTATTGGTGTTTTCATCTGAGAGGGCTGTTTCAGGTCTTATTGCTTCTGCAAGTGATTCTAGATTGATTCCTGCTGCGAGTGCCAAAGTTGCCGGTGTGTGATGTGCAACGTGATCTGCAATCTTGCCTAAACAGTGTGCTGCTGCGACGCGAGCATCCCATTCTTTGTGACGAAGATGGCGAGATACTTGTTGGATGACTGCGGTTAATTGGGCAGGGTGGGCTGCAACGATGGCTGCTATTTGTTCTGCTGCAGCTCGGCGTGTTTCTGGTGAGGAGCCACCTGCAAGATGTTTATCAGAAAATTTCGAGGATTAGCTAACAGAACATGCTTTAATATATATATTCATTGCACTATAATCTTTTCTAGACGAACCATCTATGAGCCGCAGGAGCTTTTGCAGCCTAGAACCGCCTTGCTGGGCGGAATTCATTGATATTGATTTTTGATCAGATTAAGATCAGGCTATATATTCGCAAATCTAACAATTTATTACCTCAAGCTGCGCAGCTGGAGTTGAGTAATATACTGCATTGATTTTTATTTGAAAACTTGTCCCAAAATGGGGGTAAGTATAGACAAATTGATAAAAACCTTGAGGAATTACTTGGTAGTCCTGAGGAAAGAATTCAAGCATTTTCTTGAAACCTCGTCATTTTTCAGCCCATAAACCGACTTAGGTTCCTTCATTTTAATTGGAACAGCATATTTACTAACTTGCAAAACTTGCAATCTTCGACATGGCTGCCTCTAACGTAAGTCTGTGAGCTGTTAATCTTTCAAATCTTTGATCTCTCCGCCGGTGATGACAATAATGTTTATTTATTCTTTTCTGTGCTTCCTGTGCAGAATGACGAAGTCAAAGAGAAAATTCACAAACAGTGGCTTGAATTCGCCCCTGGATACAGTGAAATTGTATTACATGGCACTTTTATGCCGCAAGTCCATGCCGCTTTTGTGGATTCATTGAAGCCGCTGCTGCATGACAGAGACGAAGTGAAGATCTTAGATGTCGCAGCTGCCAGTGGAGAACCGTCTTTATCTCTTGCTGCCGCTCTTCCCAATGCGAAAATCATTGCTACAGACTTGGCTGAGAGTTATCTCCCTTTGGGTAGAGCTCGGGCAGAGGCTGCCAACCTCTCAAAACAAATTTCTTTTGAAGCAGCAGATGGTGAAAACTTATCGCAATTTGCAAATAATTCATTCGATGTAGTGACCTGCAGTTTAGGTTTAATGTTCTTCCCCAACGAATCAAAAGGATTAAGTGAGTTCTGTCGTGTGTTGAAACCAAATGGTATTTTGGCCGTGACTGTTTGGGGAACCCACGTGCCTTTCTTCACAAAAGCGATGGAAGTAGCCAAGAAAATCACTCCTCCCGAAGCTTCACCACCCAGTGCACCAGTAAACACAGCGCAACGCTTTGGAGATGGAAAAGGTCTCTGTGAATCAATCACAATATCTGGATTTACAGACCTTGAACACCAAGAGTTGGAGATTACTTTCAAGTTAATTAATAATGAAACAGGTGGGGACTGGTTTGATCAGCTTTGGAAGACGCCTTTCCCATTAAAAGCTGCAGTCATGCAAGCAGTCCAAATACCAGGCCATGAGAATGCCAAAGAAGAGGCAAGAGCGTTGTTGGCGGCAGATTACGGAGACTGGGTGAAAGATGACGGGTCCCTGGTTATGCCTGGCAATATCTGCAACTTTATTATGGCTAAGAAGGCGTGATCGGTTGCTTGTATGAAATGTTTACTTAAGTACATACCCTGTGATGCACATTTTCTTTTTATTATATATTGGCAGCTACGGACAATCAAATCACCCAACAAGGAAAGAGAGAATTTATAACCAATGAATTAAACCGCGTTCTATCCACACTGTGCATTGTACAGACTTTTTTATAATAAAACCCGAGTCATGATGTTCAGTTCTTGTAATAGACCGCGGTTGTACACCGTTTTTGGCCTTGCAGCAATGTCATTCATTTCCTTTCCTTGGGTTGTGCAGGCTTCTTCTGAACGTCGGCAGCTTATCCAAGGAGAGGCAACTGTTAATGAAGACGTATCCACTATCCCTGTAGAGGACAGGTGGCCTTATACTCTTGCGCTATGCGTTTGCAAAAATGGAATTCCAACTTCAGTTATCTGTGGCGCCACTTTAATCCACCCTTATGTCGCCTTGACAGCAGGCAGGTTGTACACTATATTCTTGAAATGTAATAAGATTAAGTCGTACTAATGTTTTCGCTATTCATAACCCAAAATCTTGCAGCTCATTGTCTAAAATCAAGGAATGACGCCCCACTTCCTCCTCCAAGCGATGTGTGCGTTGTCCACGGGACAACTAATATGACTGAAGGACTTTCAAATTATAACAACTACACACTTATAGCATCAAAGGTGTGGTCGAAACAGACAATGTCATTCATGTTCTTCAAATTTTCTTTTCTCCGCCCACCGCCTCTGTTGATACTTCAATTCCTAATTAAAACTTTCTTAAATTATAATACCCGTGTAGGAGTATGCCATTTATCCATCATACAACCAACTCAAAGAATTGGGCGAATTTCACATCACAGGAGATGTTGCTCTTCTCTTTTTAAATGAACCAATTTTGGCACCCGCACAGCCAGAGAGTTATATTGCTTCAAGTACTTCAAATCCTGGCTACGCTCTGCTTCCCAACCCTAACCAAAACTGGGATAGATTCAGTTTTGCATTCTTTGGTGTTACTATCGGATGGGGGCTTACTGAAAATGCGACAAGGACGTACAACCAACCTGGAGATCCTGAACCACAACGCCTCGATGTCGAGAGGTAATTTAAAAAACATTCACCTCTTCTTACAAGTTTCAGTTATACACCTCTCCCTTCATTTAACCCCTTTGTTTGCATGCGCAGAATCACTTTTCAAGTGGCAATGACCCCCGAAGAGTGTAGAAGCCAACCTTTATTCTACGGAACCAAAAATCAACCCGAGGACACCTTTTGCGGCGCCTGGTTTGGTGGCTTTGAAAACTTATTTGGCAGTGGTGGAGATAAAATCGTTTCTACTATCTGTAGAGGTGATTCTGGCGGTGGTTTGGTTATTCCAAGTACTATTATCGATCCCTTTGGTTTCCAAGGAGACGTCCAAATTGGAATCGTGTCTGCTGGCCCCCCTTGCCCCTATACTCCTTTCAATGACTCGATCGTGTGGCCTGCAGAGTACGTTGATGTCTCTCAATACGTGCCTTGGATTCACGATGAAATGAAGGCTAGAGGGTATACTCCCTTGCGTGTGGCGACGAGTCCGTTGGGCAAAGCTTACAAAAATCAAACGTGCTTCCCTGGAAATTGTTATGAAGAAAATGTGATGGAAGGTGTCTTGACTGGTGATGATAGCGACAATTCAAATGCGAAAACATCTAATGCAGCTGGTAAGGTGAATGCGATTATGGCTTCTTTGGTTGGAATCGTGGCTGCACCTATGCTATTCTAAAACAGAGTAAAAAAAACATTTTGCGTGGGAGCTTCGCCGGTCTGTGTAGTACCAGCTTCCAACCTTGAAGGATCTGCCCCCATGCATGCATTGTATTCTGCAGCCTAGGTTTCATTTCACAATGAATCATTGATACCTTTAGTTTGACTCGCAACAGCTTCCTCCCTGAGCAGCATGGAGCCTGCAGCGGCCACCGCCGATTTTGAATCACAGCCTGGGGTCTTGCCTACAGCAACAGAATCCCAGCCCGCAGTCCCTGTTGAACAGTCTTCTCAAGCACAGTCGCTTTCTAATGAACGCACAGGTACGAGGTGGAGATTCTCGCTGGCCGGCGGTGTGCTATGGTAAGGAAGTAAGGATTTGTTTTCCTTGGGTATTTCCCCTCGATTTTTCATGATTAAGATTATTGTGACTGGTGTGACATATTTTTTCTTCCATCGTATTACTTACAACTATAAGTGCTGTAGCGGACTAGTTATTAAAAAATATGTGCAAAAAAATGAACTTAAAACAAAGGTGGGGTGTGTTGCTGGTCCACCTCGAAGGCTTTGCTTTTTAAATTTTCAAATGGGGTTGATAGACGGAGCTCTTCAGCGCTATCTTGAACATTATGGGCTATAAGTTCTTGCTTATTCCAAGTAGAAGCAGCCCCACGGTTTAGTGCATCATCATCAAAAGGGTTTATTATCGGCCGGGTAGGGGAAGGAGAGGCTGTTTCACCTCTTAGATAACTCCGTTTCCTTGCATTATATCGCCGCGGCTGTGTATATGACCTACCCCTAGATACTTTACCGCCTAATAAAGGCTCGTCCACCGTGTCCGACATGCCGCAGCAAGTAGTTAATGCATACCAGACGCTGAGGGATAATTTTTTCAAAACTCTTGAAATTTTATGTGCTGGCGGCATTGGGCAGCAATTTAGGGCACTCAATCTATGTTTCAAACGCTATATATACTTATACTATGCTCCATACCTTGCCCAGAGTACATAAACACGCCTGAAGCCATTCCGAAGTCGGTGTCGAAAACTTGCTGCTGAGCAGTGCTGTGGCTTTTGATGCTGTCAAAATTATTTTTACTCCCGCTTGCTCTCTGTACAGAGCAGAATCGATTATTAACTTCAATCTATCTAATAAAATGGTATTCAAACTTTGCACTGGGAGGACTTCCCACGTCTTCCCTTCGAATCTTTCTCAAAAATTGAACTTGAATCAAAACGCATCATCTCCTGGAGGTCCAAATCTTTCTCTTCACTCTCCCTGCTCTTTACCCATCACTAGCAATATTCCCATTAAACAGCTTAAGCTAATGAATGGGCCTCGAAGAGCTGCTATTGGCATCGTCAAAGCTGAACAAAAATCTGCATCGTCGTCTTCATCTGCCGTCACCCCTGAAATTATTTCTGTTGCCCATGAGCTCGCCGACGCTGCTGCAGCCGTAACCGCCCCATACTTCCGCACCGCAGTCCCCGTGGATATTAAAACTGACGCGAGCCCTGTCACAATCGCTGATCGCCAAGCTGAGATAGCGATGAGAGCTGTGATAAATTCCCGCTTTCCGAGCCATGCCATTTTTGGAGAAGAACAAGGCTACACTCCAGGCACTAGCAATAAAGATAACAATAATCACAGTGGAGAATATATGTGGGTCATTGATCCAATAGATGGAACAAAATCCTTTATTACAGGCAAACCGCTGTTCGGCACTCTCATTGCTCTCCTTCACAATGGCCGTCCAGTGCTTGGAATAATCGATCAACCAATATTAAAAGAACGCTGGCTAGGTGTATCCGGTAAACCTACTACACTAAACAATAACCCAATATCTACTAGACTGTGTGCAGAAGTAAGTTCTGCATATATGTACGCAACGACACCTCACATGTTTACTGGCGCTTCTGAATTGGCGTTTAATCGATTGCGTGATCAAGTACGCATTCCTTTATACGGCTGCGATTGTTATGCGTATGGGTTACTCGCTGCTGGGCATTGTGATTTAGTTGCTGAAGCAGATCTAAAACCGTATGATTATATGGCTTTGATACCTGTTATTCAAGGTGCCGGAGGGGTTATTACGGACTGGAAGGGGAAAGAGCTGTGTTGGAGTACTGAAGAAGCAGCACAAGGCGAAGCTCCTCCTGGGGAAGTGCTAGCTGCAGGGGATAGCACGTGCCATATAAAAGCCCTAGAATTGCTTGCGTGGAAGTAATTAGAGAGAAAGTACCGTACCCTCTCTTGGAAATTTAAATTTAAACTTGAACCTGATGTTTATTAATGTTTGTTTCTTGGAGTAAATGTGAACTGAAATCAAATTGAAAAATATAAGATTATCTGTTAAGAAATCAAGTAAAACAACAACATGGACGAGAAGAAACAAAACACAACCCAACTAGACTTTCTGTCATCGTCTGGTTTTCTACTTTGCACCACCATCTTCCCCTTCTTTAGCAGTCGCAAACACCACCCTTCTCTCCCCCTTGGTCGCAACCCTTGCCAAAGCTACTACAGCTAACTCACTCTCAGCTACTACTTCTTCAGTTCCAGCATCGAGGTCTTTTAATTTCACAACGCCTTTTGAAATCTCATCTTCTCCGAACAACACCATGTAAGGAATACCAGCTTTTAAAGCATACCCCAACTGATCTGCCATTTTAGGGTTTGGTTTAAACCCGAATTCAGCCTTCACACCAGCAGCCCACAGTTTTGAAGCTAATTGCATTCTCTTTTTCTGTAAGCCGTTCCCAATTGACGCCACCAGCACTTGTGTCTCAGTTTCTCTAATAGTGCCATTGGCTGCAGCAGCTTCTGCTCGCATTTGGGATTCCATAATAGCAAAAACACGTTCAATTCCAATAGAAACACCCACTGCAGGTACTTCTTTGCCACTAAACATACCCACCAGCTTATCATACCGCCCCCCTGCAGCTATGCTACCGACATTGCCACCTAGAAGAACAGCCTCATAGATAACACCTGTATAATAATCAAGCCCTCTCGCCAAAGAAAGATCGAAGACAATAGGTCCCAATGCATCCATGCCTTCTAGAAACTCAAATAAGATTTTTAATTCAGCTAATGCAGCAGCTGACTCTGGGTGGATGGCCAACGGGTGCGTTGCCTGTCCCTCTGCCTCTGCTGTTAATTTGTTCAGTAACTCCATTGGTTTGCCTCGTAATATGACAAATTCTCCAATACGATCTGCCACGTCACCCGGTAACCCTTTTTCCTCAGTCATTTCGGCACGGACTACCTCCCAAGGCTCTTTATCTAGTTTGTCAATGGCAGAACAAATAGGACGGAATTTCTGAGGCGGGACCCCAGCAATGTCCAACATCGCATCTAACAACTTTCTATGATTTAGTTTTACTTCATATTCACCTAAATCCAAGTCATCTAGAATCTCAACGAGTACTTTGAGTACCTCTGCATCGGGTACCATGGTTGAATAGGCACCAGCAATGTCAAAGTCACATTGAAAGAATTCTCGGAATCGACCTCTGTTCATTTGTGGCTGATCTCTTCGATAGACTTTTGCAATGTGGTACCTTTTAATAGTAGCAATACTGTTGAGAGCGACATATCGTGCAAATGGTACGGTCAAATCGTACCGTAATGATAATAATTCACCACCTTGATCTGCTAAATCGTAAATTAACTTTGAATCTTCTCCGTATTTTCCAGTCAAGGTCTCTCGTAATTCAAAGACGGGAGTGTCGATAGACACCGCCCCGTGGCGTTTGAATACGGAAGTTATTTTATTGAAGGCGACTTCACGGATAGCCATTTGATCCGGGTAGAAATCTCGAGCTCCTTTTGCGATTTTGGGTTTCCGCTGAACTGCGTTTGATTCAAGGACGGATGTTAACGCTGCCATGAGTTGGACCAAAGCAGGTCCAGCAGGGTCAAGTTGGGAATTGATGGCAACGCTAGCGAAACGGAGCTGTTGCGCTGCGGTTTCGGGGTCTTCAAGGGATAAACTAAGAAGCTGAGCGGCAAGGCTGTCGAAACTGGCAGAGGCGGGAGTGGAAACAGCAGAAGCAACGACAGCAGCGGCAGCAGTACCTTCCAAAGTCTTGCGTAATAAAGAAGTACCAAGTCCTAAAGCCATTCCAGTAGCCTCCCCTTTGCCCTTCTTCTCTTTCTTCTTCTTTGCAGCCTTGCCGACCCCGTTGGCAGCAGGCTCAGCAGCAGGTGCTTCAGCAACAGGCTCAGCAGCAGGTGGTTCAGTAGCAGGAACACCTTCTTGAATACGCAATGATACCACAGCAGCTAATGTTTCAGACTGTATAGCTTGTTGAAGCACACGTAAAGCGCAATACGCAGCATCCGCTGCTGCCAAAGACGGCGCGGGGTCATCAGGCACCACTACTGCCACAGTGACACGAGCCACCTGCTCTTGTACAGCTTCAAAAGAAAGCATAGAAGCGTTTGCTACACCACCTAGACCAGTCTGTAGTGCACCGACGGACGCAGCACCATCTTCAGGAATAATGCTAGGTAACCGCTCAATAAGAGCTGCCGTACGTTTCAAACTGAGCGCAGCACAGCGCAGCAGTGATGTCGCCACAGCAACCATCGCAGTAGCTAATGCTGGAGACGCAACTTGCAACTTTTCACCATTTTTACCAGCGGGGAGAGCTGCACTGGAGAGGATTGCCTTAACGGGAGCGGAGGCGACGGTGATGTCGTGCAGTGCAGCCCCGTGGACAAAGGGCACGGCAGTTAAAGAAGGAAGCACACCTGCCCCAACTTTCTTAGCATTAACTTGTCGTGATTCTGCCAGCATGGCACGGAGTGTATCTGCTATGTCAACAGCGCCTTTATGGGGAAGAGACTCTGTAATGTCCACATCGAAAGCTTTGACATCAGCCTGAAGGGCTTCTGCCGAGAGCGCTGCGACAGCAGTGGCAATATTTACCAATGCTTTTCCAGATTGAGTGCAAATAGCTCCAGTTCCAGCAGAAACAGCCTGTCCATCTTCAAGCACAGCGCGTTCCTCCACGCTCAGTCCTGGGAGGGTCTCAATGCCTGCAGTTTTGAGAGCTTCAAGGATAGGCACGTTGCCTCCAGCGGTGGCTGTGCCGATGCCATGAAAAGCGTTGGCCAACGCGTGAAGAGCAACGCCATCGGTGGCGCCGAGAGGGAGAGATGGGTATACTTGTGTGTTGAGCATAGCTTCCAAGGTTTGAACAATATCAACTCTGCACTTGCTTTTACCATTGATCAAAGTTTGCAATTTGAAAAACAATGCGGCGCGAGTTTGGGCGCAGTCGAGACGTTCTGTGGTCGTCACATCACCATTGGTAGGAGGGGCTTCTTTTTCAAACGATTTAGGTGGAGGGCTCTCCTTCTTAATGCGGTGAGCGGCAGCAGCATCGACTTGAATCTGATGGCCAACCACAACACGAAGAACGTCCTCAAGCGAACGCTGGCCAGCGCCCACAATATATGCCTTGTGGACTACCATTATATCTTGATAAAATATATTTTAAATGCAAATAGTGTCAAGAGGGAGCGGGTTTTTTGTTGAGAGTTCAAAAATACAATTTTTGCTTAAACAGCTAAAATGGGGTTTATAAATGCAATTGACAATACATGTGAATATATCGCATGCATGTTACATTATGCGTTCCAAATGCATCAATTTTAAATCTACTTAATTGACCATTTAATGTTTACTGTGATGGCATACAAAATTTAAAATTGCCTGCCTCTAAGGCCTAGCACCCTTAACCATAAAATTTCATAAAATATTTCTACAATGAGTGCCTTGATTTGGCAAGAACATGTCCCAGAAATACGACCTTTGACGACAGTTGAACATCTCCTCTCATGGTCACCGTCAATAGAAGAAGCTCGCTATTGCTGCTCCATACCACTGCCAAAACACCGTGATGGAGGTCTTTGTGCAGATAGACCTCGCATGTTATGCTGTCACGACATGCGAGGGGGCTACCTAGAGGATCGTTTACTACAAGGTGGTGGAGATGCAGAAGGCTATTTTTTTCGACATTATGAGAAAGTCGACGGCTTTGTTTATTTTTCTCACAAATTAGTCACCATTCCTCCCACAGGATGGATCCATTCGGCACATATACACGGCGTTCCTGTTCTAGGCACGTTTATCACTGAATGGGAGGAAGGCTCCGAAGCGTGCGCTGCGTTTCTAGCCAGCGACGCCACAGCAGAGCACGCAGCACGACAGCTTGCTGCCATAGCAACCTTTTTCAATTTTGATGGCTGGGTTGTTAACATTGAAAACGACGTGCCATCGAGCCTCATCCCTCGATTACTCCTTTTTCTTAGAACCCTCACAGCTGCTGTGCATGCTTCGGGAAATAAAAAGAGCGACAACAACAGAGGGACAGTAATTTGGTATGATGCCGTGACTACAGAAGGCAAATTACAATGGCAAAATGCACTGACTCCACTAAATTCTCCATTTTTAGATGCTTGCGATGGCATTTGGTTGAATTACACATGGTCTGAGTCCACGCCGGGCAAAGCATGCACAGCAGCAGATGCTAGAAAGTATGATGTGTATATGGGAATAGATGCATACGGTAGAGGCACCTATGGCGGTGGGGGGTTGAACTGTAATATAGCACTAGAAGCAGCACGAAAAAATAACGTATCGGTTGCGTTATTTGCCTGTGCTTGGCCGTATGAAAATCATCAAGCTGTATGCAATGACGAGGAGGCTAGCTCAGCACTAGAGGCATCTGGCTCATCTAGAGAAGCGAAATATACTCCCCCTAATAGTGCGCCTGCTGCTATACGTCATAGTAAACGTAGAAAATTAACTGCGTGGCAAGTCCGTGACGACGAATTCTGGAAATTAATTCAAAATTCTTGGGGTCTTCGTCGCACGACTCTCTGCTCAACCCCATTTTTCTCAGATTTTAACACCGGAATTGGAACTGGATTGACCCACTCGGGTTCTATTGTATACCCTGCATCGTGGTATAACCTCCGCTTACAATCTGTACAACCTGCCATTGGGTTTCTAGGCAAACGACCAAATGGTGTTCATGCGCGATTAACGACAGCAGCAGCGTACAATGGCGGTTCCAGCATTCATTTGGGCGGTAATTTACATGAAGCCGTTTCTTTAAAATTATTTCGAGCTGCAGCGCCGCTTTCTGGGCAAGGAATAAAGGTGAGGTTTACAGCTGCGGTGTGTTGTGCTGTGAACTTGTCGTTGTGTTTGAGATTGCGTAAAACGAATTCTCAGGAAATCGAAGTTGGAGAGCAACAAAGAAAAAAGGAAGAACTATTAATAGAACTCGTTTGCAATTCACCTACTGCCCGTGGTGCCTCCACTATGGCATCATCCACTTCAACGGTCTCGCCTTCACCTGTAGTTCAAAAACTCTCGAGTCAAATGTTGACCTCGCCATTCACGTGGCTCCCCAGTGAAGACGACTCTGCCATATCTGCTGGCAATAAATACTCCACTACACTTTCTACAACGATGCTTCCTAGAGAATGGTCCACGTGGCAATTTTCTGTGGCTCCTGGAGATGTACTCTCACAAGGATGGGACCTGGCACAGTCAACGCTTTCCTCAATAGAAGTGACAGCTGCACCCAAAGTGCCTGGAGCTGGCTGTCCATGTGAAGTCTACATTGGCGCTGTTGCGCTCTGGGGTATGCATGAAGAGCATAAAGCACCACCGACGTGCTCACCAGTAGAAGAGCTTGTGGTGGAAAACGTGGCTGTGAAGAGGATGTGTATTGCTACTGGTGGGTCTACCGCTGTTCTTTCTGCTAGGCTCAGCTGGAAAGGAAACACCAGTAATAGCCATAATCGTGCGCATGTATGGGTACGAATAGGGAGCTATAATAAAACAAATAAATCAATACAAGATACTATGTTTAGCTCTTCTCCTAGAGCTGCACCAGGGTCCCTGTCAGCTACGGGGGCCGGTAGTGCTGGTGCTCGAGGTGGTGCAGAGCTATCGAGTCCTCGATGGGTGGGTATCTCCTGTGGATCTGGCTTTGCATTATCTAATTTCATTCTACCTGAAAGTGCAGAGTTTGTACGAGTGTATATTGCCACGTCAGCATGGTCCTTTTCACAACCGCTGCGGTTAGCAACAGCAGTGACAATCCCACTTCCATTTGGTGTGACAAGCCCTAAACACCTTCATACTTTGTGATATTCACAGTATATGTTAAACTAGTATTTTTGATGCCATAGTCCAGTGACGTTACTGCCTGAGTCATTGAAATTTAGAAGTTTTGACCTTGACTCAAACTTGATAATGAAATACCTGTACGTTATTTTGACAATTATTTTGAAAGAGTGCATAAAATGTAGATCAACAGTAACTGCAATATTTTCTACCCAACAAATGATTAACTGCAATGTTAAAATCAAATAAATGCTCGATCAATTATGACCCTCTCTCTCCTTCCCAGCACCAAGAACTGAACTAAATCTCAGCAATCTCAACGAATTCAATGCAACCAACAGCGTACTTCCTTCATGCAACATCACTGCAAGCCAGAGCGGCATAAACCCTAATACAGTAGGCCCAGCAAGGACTACAATCGAACCGAACGCAAGGATCAAATTCTGAGCTACTACATATCTTGTAGCACGGGCAATTCTAAGGAGCAACGGCACTGCCGCCATGCCGGCGCCTTCATTGATAACAACGGCGTCTGCAGCGAGCGTAGCTGCAGCAGTGGTGTTCGAGGCAATGGCGATACCGACATCAGCTGTTGCTAATGCTGCTGCGTCGTTTAATCCGTCACCCACCATAATTACACCACTTCTTCTGCTGGCCTTCTTGTTCTTTTTATTTATACCGACTCCTTGGTCCTGGCTGCTTGTTATTCTAAGAGTTCCTATTTCACGAAGCTTGTCTTCTGGGTTTAACCCAGACATGACGTGGTCAATACCAAGCTTGTCTGCTATGCGTGCTGCGCTGGCTTCATTGTCCCCGGTCAGCATGACCACGTGACAGGCACGAGATGGTACTGCAGGAGCTGTTGTGGATTGAGGGCCTGCCCAGGAGCCTTTTTGGAGGGCTGAGACAGCAGCTGCGCTTACAGAACGCAGTGTATCTTCTAAAGTAAACATCCACACATAATTCAGTGCTGCTGAGTCGTTGCTGGATTTTAAAACTAAGATACTGATGGTGCTGCTGCCGTCGATATTTTCGTTGCCCTTGTTGCTTCTACCGTTGGTGGCGCTACTAGTGATAGCACGACGCAGTGCTTCTACCTGTTCACCAGATAATTGAGAGCTGATATAATCAATTGAACCAAAATACGCTTCATAGCCTGGTTGGCTTTCTTCTCCAATATTTTCAATCATTGCCATGACACCACCGCCAGCTACTAATTGAAAATCAGAAACTCGGATTGACCCGGGATTGACCTTTTTCCTGACACTTTCTTCTACTATAGCATCAGAAACTGGGTGGCTACTCCTCAGAGATAAAGCAGCTGCGATTTCAAGAGCTACTGACTGGGATTTTTTAATTTTTTTCCCACCGCCGCCGCCGCCGCCGCCGCTTCCGTTCAACTCGAGTCTTTTCATGCTTGTCACAGCCAACCTCCCAGTCGTCAATGTTCCAGTTTTATCTACGCCCACAGTTCTACACCGATCCAAAGCATCAAACACACGACCTCCTTTCAACAAAATTCCTCTTGAAGCTACGGCAGCAATGGCAGAAACATAGGCTAGTGGCACCATAACAAGAGCACACGGACTTGCTACAGTTAATAAACCCATGCCGCGGTATAATGCACCCCGTTCGGCACCTGCAGACCCTAAAAATGGAACTCCAGTGGCAACCATCACACCCAACGAAACTACAGTTGCTAAAATAACCAGCTTGCTATAAATTTCACCAAAATGTTCTAGCCAGCTTCGTAATTGTGGGCGTTGCGCTTGTGCATCACGTGCAAGGCGTGCTATTCTTGCAGGAGTGGAGTCTTCTGCGGTTCGTAGAGCTTTTACAGCTAATATTCCATCGTGGCACAGGGCGCCTGCTGGTATATCATCCCCCTGTCTTTTTAATGAGGGTAAAGACTCTCCTGTAATATGTTCGACACTAACAAGAGCTCTACCATAAACTATACTACCATCTAAAGGAACCTGGGTGCCTGGTTTCACCAGCATAATGTCCTCTAAAGCTACTTGTTTAGCTAATACACGCTGAGCAGTTTCTATAAGCGGAGCCCCTTCTGCATCTAACTGTACTACATCCGCGTGGTCAGGGACAGCATCGTATAATGCTTGTAAATTTCCTTGAGCTTTTTCTGTGAGAAGATGCTCTACAGCGTGGGAAGTTTGGAAGAGGACAAGCAACAATGCGCCTTCAAGAGGGAAGCCAGTGACTAGAGTTCCTATGACAGCTAGATTCATTAGGACGTGGGTATCGATACGTAGGGCTGAAAGATCAAGTGCTAAATCCACTGCAGCAGGTGCTCCAGCGAAGAAAAATACACCAGCAATGGCAGCAACGGAGAAAGAGCGGAGGGTTGACACTGTTGCAGCACCCCGACCACCACTCCCTGCTGCCCAAGACGTTCCTGCTGCAGCAAGGAATAATACAATTTTGGCTATGCTACTAAACGCACTGCCTTCGAGCCACTGGAGTAGAGGTCGAAGCCTTGTAAATTTAAGTATTGAAATTAATAGACCATGAAGCCAATTAGCAGATTTGGAATTGTCGCTGTGGCAGTGTCCAAAACCTTCTACGTGGCAGTGATCATCATGCTCATGATCGTGGTCATGGTCCTGGTGATGAGCATGATCGTCGTGATCATGCTTGCAATCTTCGTGATCATGGCTATGTGTATGAGAGTGGCCGCTGTGAGAATGACCAACGCCATGGGCGACAATGATCAGAGAATGCGCATTCCGACTTCTAGCAGGTTCTGATAACCTGGGTATTTTAGAAATCTGACGAGATTGTAGAACATTTCTAGATGTCCAAAACGGTGAAGTAAAGGAGGCTTGAGCTCTACAAGAGGTTGGCCCAACAACCAAGACTGATCGAGCCCACATGGCTAGAGTGGACGATGCGCGAGCAGGGCTACTTCAAGTAAATTTACAATTAGAGTATGAAAGTGTGCTCTAACGGGGAATTAAAGAGAAAACACGACCATCTTGATTTCTTGTCTTCAAAATTTTGGAACATATTTTTTGCAAGCGGGCGGCAGAAGCTCTCCTGAAGGTTGAAGCTGCATTTAATATAATTATCTTATACTTTGGTTGTATTGGATTCGGTGAACGCCCGGCAGAGACTGCAGCGGGCTTTTCATCGAAGAGATGCAGCAGCGCACAATTCCCACCACATGCGCTCCTGGAGCAGCAGTATGTCAGAGAGGCGCCGCCTCCACCCGTCGTGGACTGCGCAACATTGGTAGACAGCACGGACGTGTCGCCAACAAGCAGATGGTGCGTAATGTAATAGCAGTTGAAGAATCAGCTCGCACCGCGCAAGGGACTTGTTTTTTTGAAAAAGAAGATTACTTAGAACACCAGATTTTTCCGAATTTGCAGTATGTAGAGCTTCTTCACGAAGTTGATAAACATATGTAGTTCGTTAAAAGCAAAATGATTGAATAATTCCTCTCTCCCTCTTTCTGCAGATTACCCGTGCTGGTGCTTCCGACAGCGTTGTCGCCGCCGCCGCCACTGCTACCCCTCCCGCTGCCACCATGGCCCCTGAATACGTCGCTGCCCCTGGACAGGGTGTCGGTATGTACCGTGGCACTGATGGCTTCCTCTACTGCGATAGCCTTCGTATTGACGATATTCGCGCTCAATCTGAATCTTCCCCGGTGTACATTTACTCCAAGGAGAAGATTCGCCGTAATTTCGAGGCTTACCGTGATGCTTTATCTGGATTAGACTCTATTATTGGCTATGCCGTCAAGGCTAATAATAATTTGAAGATTGTAGAGTATTTACGCGAGCTTGGTTCCGGAGCCGTCTTGGTCTCTGGTAATGAGCTCCGTATGGCTATCAAGGCCGGTTTTGACCCTACACGCACCATTTTCAACGGTAATGGCAAGCAACCCAAGGAATTGGAGGTTGCTGTCCAGCATGGGGTCTTAATTAACATCGATTCGGAGTTCGACCTGGCCAACATCAAGGCCGCCGCTGCCAACGTCGGCAAGCCTGCTCGTGTTCTTATACGTATCAACCCCGATGTCGACCCTCAGGTCCACCCCTATGTCTCTACCGGTCTTGCAGGATCTAAATTCGGTATTCGTAACACCCATCTACAATGGTTTTTGGATCAAATCAAAGCAGCACCTTCTCAACTCACCCTAGTTGGTGTTCATTGCCATCTTGGGTCTACCATCACTAAAGTAAACATCTTCCGTGATGCCACTGTCCTTATGGTAGAATTTATTCGTCAAATCCGTGAGCAGGGCTTTGAACTAAAGTACCTGAACATTGGTGGTGGTCTCGGCATTGATTATGCCCGTCAAGGTGATAAGTTGCCTACCCCTAGGGACTTGATCGATACCGTCCGTGATCTTGTTTCTTCCCTTGGTTTGACCCTGGTCATTGAACCTGGTCGTTCTATGATTGCTAATTCCTGCTTAATGGCCTCCACTGTTATTGGCGTCAAGACCAACGGCAATAAAAATTTCGTGGTTGTGGATGGGTCCATGGCTGAGCTTATTCGCCCTTGTTTATACGATGCATACCAACATATTGAGTTAACTGCACCTTGCAGTGGAGAGGTACAGGTGTTTGATGTTGTAGGACCTGTTTGTGAGTCTGGAGATTATTTGGGAAAAGAGAGAGCATTGCCGACACCATCTGCTGGTGATGGTTTGGTTGTAATGGATGCTGGTGCGTATTGTATGGCCATGGCATCGACATATAATTTGAAGATGAACCCTGCAGAGTATTGGGTTGAGGATGGGAATAAGCTGAACAAGATCAGGAGGGCACAGACGTTGGACGACCACCTTGCCATGTTTGAAGGTCTTTGAGTGTATGTAGATAGTATTCTTGTTCTTTTAGTATTTAGCATTATTGATGTAAATAACAGTCGATATGTATTATGAGATTGAAGAGGTGATGAGAGCTAGAAGCTTTGGTAAGTTGAAGAGATGGAACCGAGTGCCACATGGATTAGCTCAAAACTGGATGGTAGCCTACCCGGTAGGTGACCTACTAGGCTAGTAGTAGGGGCTTTTATTTTCCTCAGAGGTTTCGAACTTTATCATATGCCAGTTTGGATCCAAGTGCAGATCGATTTTAAACTTGTGGATTTGCCTAATTGAAATTTATTAGCGAATAAAAATGCAAGCCGTTATGGTGCAAAGCCAGGGCCTGATGGCCAGGCCTTCAGCCAAAACCACCATCTCATCGATGAGAACCTCCAAGGTGAGAACTTTGGAGAGAGTGAACTAGAGATCGGAATTTGAAGCTGGTATCATAGGTTAATGTGATGTTCCAAGTTGACAATTGCATACTCGTTTGTTTGATCTTCTTTGCAGATGACGATCGTTCCCAAAAGAATCGCTGCTCCCGTCCAACTTCGTGCTTCTATGCCCTCAATCAGAGCATCCCGTAGGTCTTTGACTATTACTGCGGCTGCTGCCGATGCTTTTGCTCAGAGTACTCTCGATCCTATGGAAAAGTAAGTAGCAATCAATTTAAAAAGAAGCCTACAACTCTTCAGGTCTCGTATTCGTCGCCGGTTTAGAATTCAAGCACAAGAAGATATTGTAGATTTTATTGCGACCGCTGCGACATCAATGCAACCGTGATCCACCGAGTTCTTCTCTTCCTCTCCATTCCCCCCTGTTCCCTCCATCTCGTTGCTCACTTTTTCTCTGCCCTATTTTTTCTCTTGTTGCAGGATTGTCTCCAAGGTAGTCGGCGCTAAGAACGCCCCTACAGTCGTTACCACCGCCTACATTGCTATGTGGTAAGTATTTTGCTGATTAAAATTTTCATTGAGAAGGGGTTCTTTTCCTTGTTGCCCTACCTCCTAGGGCACCGCTCTTTTTTTTCATATACATACTAATTTACCAAACCTTCTTCCACTATTCCTACCTACAGGTACGGTCTTAACGTTGCTTTCAACTTACAAAACAAGGTCATCTTCAACTACTTTCCTTATCCTTGGTTTGTTTCCACTGTCCACGTCATTGTCGGTGCCGCCTACTGCGCCATTGTCTATCTTTTGGGCGCTAAAAAAGCTTCCTACGAACGGCCTATCACCATGCAAGAGTTCAAAACTATCTTTCCTCCCGCAGCTATGCACGCGATCGGTCACGTCGCAGCCAATCTTTCTTTTGCTGCTGTCGCCATCTCGCTCACACACACCGTCAAGACCCTTGAGCCCGCATTCAACGTGATCCTCTCCAAATTGGTTCTTGGTGAAGCTACTGCCCTCCCTGTTATGGCCTCTCTCCTTCCTATCATGGTTGGTGTGGCTATGGCCTCTGCTGCTGAGCTTTCTTTCAACTGGTATGGTTTCATCTCTGCCATGATCTCAAATTTAACTTTTGGCTTCCGTGCTGTCTGGTCTAAACGTGCTATGAACAACATGAAAAATTTGGGTTCCACCGGTATTTACGCCTGGACCACCCTTATTTCTTGCTTCATTTGCTTCCCTGGTGTCCTGATCTGTGAACCTGGTGTGTGGAATGCCATTTCTGATCAGATTGCTCAAAAAGGTCTCGCTACCTTTGGAGGATCTTTACTTTCTGTCGGTGTGTTGTATCATTTGTACAACCAGTTTGCATTCAACACGCTTGCACGTGTTACCCCTGTTTCTCACGGCGTATGCAATGTTGTGAAACGCATTTGCATTATTGCTACTTCTGTGCTCTTCTTCGGAAATGTGCTCACTACACAGACCAAGATCGGTACCGCCATAGCTCTTGCTGGGACTTACCTCTACACAGAGGCAGTTAAGGCTAACAAGAAGAAACAAGCTTAAACTATGTTAAACCTTGGCCTCTTCTTTATTGTGCTTTGCTTTTCCCTTGCTGCAAGCGCATTTTTTGACGAACTGCGCTCGTAAACAATAATAACTCTTGCAGTGTTTTAAAGTACTAATGGGTAGAACTTGGCATTAAATATCAATCCACAGACTACAAACGCTTGGTATTTCACAGTCTTTGTGAATTCCAAGAGAGAGAGATAAAAAAAAACAATTCCATGTCATTCTATACTTTCCTTTGAATAATCATCTTGCACCATCTTTCTTTTTTAATCGACAACTGAAATTTTGCAAATTTTGCTGCATAAAAAATCCTAAACAGCAAATAAAGAAAATTAAAGTATTCCTTTTGTTGCTGTTCTTAAACTCCTTTGGTTTGCTATGTGTTGCATGTGCACTTTTTGTTACAAAACTCACTTTTTTAGAGCGAGAATGAAAGCATGATGAATGTTTGCTGTATATATTGGGCTTGAAAAAATTCAAAAAATCAGCGGGGAGTTAAAGGGATTAAGAAAAGAAATCAACCATAACCAGAGGCATATCACCTGCACCTCCTCCTCTCTCTCTCTCTCTCTCTCACTCACTCAAAATCACTAATCAATACAGAAAGAATCGTTGTATAAACCTCATCCCTTCTTACTTTAGAATGAGAGAGATCCAGCAAGGGCTTCCTTGGCAAAAGTCGGCAACACAAATGCAGCTTTGTGCACTTCCTGGTTATAATACTTCAAAGGCCCATACCCTCTTCCTTCAGGACATCCAGGTAATGGCTGTCTAGGTTCGCGAGGATCATGAGGCCCAGTTTCAGCATTGGCCTTTGTACACACCATAAACCCAATTTGTCCTGAAGGATAGGTCGGGATGGTTGTGAAAGCGTACTGCACTGTACCGCCAACAAATACCTCTTTACACATCGCAGCCAAAGATTTAATAATCTCCATATGATACCACAAAGACTCAGCTTGGGTGCACACGATACCGCCAGGTTTTAAGGCTTTGTGCATGTATTCAAAGAAAGGTTTTTGGAAAAGGACTTCAGCTGGACCAACGGGATCTGAAGAATCTACTACGATAATATCATAGGTGCCTTCAGGAGCGTCTTGTACGAATTTGATACCGTCACAGACATATGTAGTGACGCGAGGATCCGAGAAACCGACTGCCATTTGGGGGAAATGTTTTTTGGAGACGTCAATCACCATGCCATCAATTTCTGCAATGTGAATTTCTTCGAGGGAAGGGTAGCGGGAGAGTTCACGAAGGACACCGCCATCACCGCCACCGACAACAAGAGCCTTCTTAGGAGCGGTCTACAAATATATGGAGAAAGGAAGTTCCAGTTGAGTCAAAATGTAGAGTAGAGGCAGCGGTTGCAACTTCCGCTCAAAAATTTTCAATTCAACATTAACTTCAATTGAGAACCAAGTTTACGTACAGCAAGAGAGCAAGCTGGCAAATGAGTGATCATCTCCTGGTAAGAGAACTCATCACGGTCAGTGCACTGAATAACACCGTCCAGCAAAAGGACGGTGCCAAAGGCCTCAGTTTTGACAACCGCGACATCCTGCGAATGAGCATATTTGGGGTATGTGGAACAATTTTAGTGATTGAGATCATAATTTTCAGGGTGCTAGCGAGGTGTTATAGCGAAGTTGGCATATAAATGCAAAATGGTGCAGAAGCTCTGACTGCGGCGCATTTAAAAAATGTGTACCTGGAAGTCACTGCGACCCCTGAAGATCACTTCGTTGATCTTCAAGGACATTCCTTGGCCAGGCCACATAGTACTGAGCTCTGTGAACCATCCATCCTTCATCTGGGAATCAAACGTGCCTGGTTGCGCCATACTTATAATCGCTCTACGTTTGCTCTGAATGAATCTTGATACGTTATGCACGGTGGATGTCAGACGAGCTTGCATCAAACAAAAAACAATCAAAAACATTGCAGTTGAACTCATCTTGGGGGCTGCTGCTGCTTCCCATCATGGCAAAGCAGGCGACATTAGTGCCACGTAGGCCCCACTTTCGAGGCCAGATGCACCTCATTACGGGATTTATAAACCATATATAAACTCTCACACAAACAGTGTTGCTCAATCAAACCTCTCAACATGTCGGCAATGAGCAATTCAGTCGGAGAAGGTGAGTTCACTTCTTCATGTGTCGAACGCTTCAAATGTCTGCAAGTAAATTTACTTTAGGGCGCTATTGCTTAAGATAGAGCTTAGTTTGTTTTTTATCTTATAAGCTTAACAGGTATTGACAGTGGATTTGGTGATAAATTCGTTAATACTGGCTACGGAACTTACAATGGCCAAGGAAACGCCCGCACCGGTGCGGAAGAAATGAAGGGAACTGGCTATGACGAGCATGGACAAGTAAAAACCCAATTTGGAAAGTGGCCGATTTCATATGAACCCGTCACAGGTACTGCAACTACAGGGGTGACTTCAAATTATGATTTTCCACCAGGGCACTTGGATCCTGGCGATGTCGGTGGCTTAACAGATGTTAGCATTCCAGCTGAAGGCCATTCAACCATGGGAGTTGAACTGAAGGCGAAAGAGAAGGTAGATGGAACCGAACTGAAGCCAGATACTGAAGCGGAGGCTGGACAAGGGGGTCCCAGTAGTGGTGGCGGAGGTTCTTGAAAATGTAGAATAAAAGTTGCCAGCTATTTTTATCTCCAGCATTTATTTCAACATATTTTGTATTTCTTGCATATAAATAATATTGTAACTTTAGTAAAGTCAAGAGCAATGTCTGCTGGTCGCATCCAAGCTCTCCTGATCGCAACACGATCGGGTCATGTTGTTTATGAACGCTTTTATGACGCTTTTACAGAGCTAGAAAAGGCAGAAATTAGAGCAGCATTTGATGATACAGCAGAGGAAGAGGGTATCCCTGATGGACAAGAACAGGTTGGAAGGCACAAGTAAGTGATCGCACAGCCGACGCTCTTTTCAATTATTTCACGTCTCAAAAAAAATTATGGTTCACCCTTACTTCTGTTTCAACGCCTCTATAGGAACGGAAGGATAGTAGCTATTGCGTCTGGGGGGTTATTCTTCTTTGGAATGGGCACTGGGGAATATAATGAACTTGCAGGTAAGCAACACCGGTGCTGGTTGGGGGTTGGGGGGGGGATAAACACACAAAAATAAGAACAGTTCATGCTCTATTAATTCCACAACTGAATACATAAATACCCGCATACCGCCTTAATAACATGTATGCATCCACTTCTCACTTCTATCTCCAGTTTCTGAGGTTTTGAAAACCCTAATAGACGCATACAAGGAAATTTTCAAAGCGCCCGAGCTCACCGATGCCATCCTACTTCAGAACTATCCCCACACAATATTAGTAGTCGATGAAGTGTGCAAGGAAGGTTTACCAGAGCACATGGACAGAGCCAGTATTATCAAATCATTATCGTTCAAGTTACCGACCTTTAGTACTGATGGAGAAAAGAATAAAAGCCTGATGAGTAGACTTTCGTCGTAAGGAAATGAAATCTTCTTAGTGGACAGAGAAGAGAGATGCTGGTGAATATCTAGTCGCATTAAAGACATAATTTTTTATTGAGCAACAATTTGTAAAATACTTTGCATAAGAAAAAGGTATATGGTTTCTTTTTTCAACGGCAACAACATCCCAACCGTCGCTTTTTCTTTTTACCTATATTTTCCTAATATGTGATTCTAAAGCCTTCTTTTCATCCTTCTCCCGCTGATTCTTCTCCTCTTTAGCTACTCTAGCCTTGTCTTTATTCCTTCTATCCGCTTCATTCAGCAAATCCTCCATAATTGTCCTCACTTGTCTCGCTGTCAGCTTTATCAATAGCCCTTCGAGCGCTTTTGGCGGAGTAACACCTGGAGCAACACATTGTTTCAGTTCCACTATAGAAGAATTAGCATGTTTCCCAGTCAAAGTATCTTCTAATTCATGAAAAGCTTTTTTCAAGTTGTGTAATGGACCCCAATGACGTCCTGGAAAGGTGATCATCTCTTCAATGTTGTCGGCATTGTACGACTTCACAACCCATCCCCCGGAGAAATCCTTCATATACGGACGTTGGATTTTATCATGAGCAAGCCTAAAGTTCATTGTTCTTTTATTTTTATCTTGGTTTACTATAAGGTGGACGTTGAACGACCCTTTAAAAGGGCCAAACTTCCATTGGCCGACTTGCTCTACTTCAACTTCTTCTTTGCCATGGTTGTTGTCCCATAGAACTCGTCTATTTCGCATCTCCTTGACGGATCTGAAAATTTTGTAATTTTCAGGGTCGACGAGAATGTCGTAGACTTCTTCTGGCGGCAGGGGTATGCGGGCGAGGAGTTTTATTGAACACCAGAAACCTCGGGGGGGTGCCTCAACGGTGAGCAAGATGTTTTCATCTTGGTGGTTCAGCACAGACAACTTCTCTGGCATTGTTGGAATTTTCAATTTGTAATAATGTAGTTTGATACGTGCTATAAGAACATCCCAGTAGTCCAGGTCTTGAGGCTAAAAGATTAAAGCTAGTTAAAACAGCGGCGATGAAGTTTATTTAACGATTGCAAAGTGAAGCTAGTGCCGACGCTCTAGATAATGTTGCAATATTTATACACTACTATAGTAAATCTTGTATCAAAGCCACGGTTTGAGGAATTTGTGGATTTAAGTGGGTTTCACAACAGCATCGCAGCTAGAACAAATTCGCTTCTCCTTGCTAGCACAGTCCCCTTAACCCAAACTTCCCCATTAAGCGGCAAAATTATTTAATGGGTTTCTAATTTTAGGTGAAATCGATACTATATTTGGCGATTTCAAAGCTGTGGCCCAACTATTCTCTCCATTGTCATAGCAGATTCTTAAATGATTGCTGCTGCTTTCACTACTGCATCTCAGTGCACTGTCCGCGCTGCTGCTTCATCCGAAGGATCTGCTAACCGCAAAGTAAAGCGCAAAGGAGTAGTATCTCGCGCACAGAATAAACCTAAATCTGAAGAGCCTGCTAGCATCGTCTTTGGCAACCCTGCTGCCGCCAACGGCAAGCCTGTATTGGAAAAGATAGAGTCTAAAGCACCTTCGCCCAGTATTAATATCATCAGCCCCGTCAGTCAGTGAGTTTTCGCGACAGCCCAAGGCTTGGAGCTCCGATCTCTGATTCAATGGTGCCTTGTAGGCACTAGCGAGCTTGTCTTTATTGGATAGTCTCCAAACTCTATTCAAACAGTCTTAATATTTCAAGTGTTTACATAATCATTGAAATTTCTGTAATTAATTCCCCTTCCCATTTTCCAGGTGGCCCACCGGCATCCCTCCTGCAATGGGCGGTCACTACATGTGCTCTGGAATCCTTGCCCCCCTCTCCAAATCCAAGGGTCCTGGCATCGATATTGCACCACAATACTTCACCTACCCCGCTGGAGAATCTGAAATCGATGTGATTGTCCACGATAATGAATTCTCCGCCGCCAATGGTCTTGCCGACACTATTGCCCGTGCCTCTGCCGCCTCTATCGCTGCAAAGGGTTCCTTCACCGTTGCCCTTTCTGGAGGATCCCTTGTAAAATCTTTGGAAGGTCTTGTTGGTCGTTCTGATATTGATTTCACTCGATGGTACGTTTTCTTTGTTGATGAGCGTGTTGTCCCGCTTTCTTCCCCAGACTCCAATTACGCAGCTGCCCAAGAATCTTTGTTGCGTAAGGTGCCTATCCCTGCTTCTCACATCATTTCCATCAAGGAAGGTCTTCCTGCTTCTCAAGCTGCCGAGCACTATGCTGGTCGTATGTTGGATCTTCCCGAGTCTGTTCTGCCTCGTACTGCCTCTGGATATCCCGTACTTGATCTTGTACTGCTTGGAGTAGGTCCTGACGGACATGTGGCATCTCTGTTCCCTAACCGTAAAGAGACTGCGACCACTTCTGGCTGGGTGCTCCCTGTTACCGACTCCCCCAAGCCTCCTTCCAACCGTATCACGATGACCATGCCTGTGCTTAATGCTGCAGCCCGTGTAGCTGTCGTCGCTCTCGGTCCTGGTAAAGCGGAGGTTGTTCAACGTGCGCTTGAAGTGCAGAGTTTGCCTGGTGCGTTACCTGTTCAGCTTGTTCAGCCTGGTGCTGGGAAGTTGACATGGATTGTGGACAAGGCTGCAGCAGGAGATTTACAAGTAGCTGATTGGGATAACACCAAGAAATATCCTAGAAGCACGTGATTAACTTCAATAAAAGAGTATTAATACGAATGATTTGTTTATTTGTTTGGTAGAGAAGAGCGATAGTATCTTTCTTTGTGTTTTTATAGTTACATGCCCCTGTTCAATTTACGGGGAGCGATTTGTCTTATGTCTTTTTCTTAATTTGAAACGATTTACTAATTAAAATTCTAGGTGCAGTAGCACATGCATGTAAAAGGTAATTTTGCATTAACTTTAACTAAGCCATTAACTATTGCTGCTTTGGGATTGGAAAGGCTCAGGACCATCCAACCCAAGACTATCTCTCTTGAGAGCACCTCTAGCACTATACACAGCAAGCTCTTTCTTAACTAATTCCTCATTAAGAACGGCATGATTGCTACCATCATCGCCATCCAATTCCATTTCCATCCCATCACCGTCTATCTCTTCTCCTCCTCCTTGTTTTCCATCTGATGGAACGATACTATTACTTTCGTTATCGTCCACCATCGTCTCGCCTGAAGTCTCGCCTTCCTTTCCACCTCCACGACTGGGAAGACCACGGAATAAAGTGAAGAGACCACCACCTTCATTCGCATCTTTACCATCATCTACTTGAGCTGGGGGAGTATTCTCTTCTTCGTCAGCAGAAGGGTCGCTATTGAAGGGAGAAGCCGGAGCGGAAAATGCGGAACGCCCTTCTCCAGCTGGAAGTGACACAGCAGTCTTCTTCTTTTCTACAGAGGAGCACGTCATTTGTTTACGGGGGGACACGACCATGGTAGGTCTACCTACGTTATTGCTGGTGTTGTGGACCTTAAGTGGGGGTATTCCTTCTTTTTTTTGAACAAGAAGAAGACTACCACGGTACCGACCAGCACCACCAGCGACCTCATCGTCGTCTTCATCAGGGCTACAGGCACCACCACCTAAATCATGGATAAGATCTTCCATACTACGTTGTATTAATGGGGAATCCTCTGCTAGGGCATGGAATTTATCTTTAAGTGCGAGTTTAGCTGGAGACATAGTACGAGCAGGGCTTGCTACGGCTGCAGGAGGAGCTCCAGGGGCAGCGGCATCGACAGCGGTGGGGACGGCAATCATGGCCAGAGGTGCGGCAATAGCAGATTGATTATTAAGTTTCAAGTTAGTAATTATTTCTTGCTGTCTAGCGAATTGCTCTTCCATTAACTTCATTTTCTCTATAAGAGATTGATTATGCGCTTCTAGCTCAGCTCGTTTGTGACGTTCTTGCTCCAAAAGCTCTTCTCCAGCAGCAGTTTGGACAGCGCCGCAGGCATTCAGGATATCCTCAGCACGACGTCTCGCAGCATCAGACCTGCAGAGACAAATAATATAACATCAAAAGACAGTAAGCTCATAATTATTGTACGCATTGCTGCTTCAAAATAAATAAATAAATATAAGAAAGACAGCGTACTCTATCACTTGACGTTGGAGGTCTCCCCAAGCGGTATTCCCTTTTCCAGCCCCTTTTGCTGCCAAGATTTCTATAGCCACTTGATTAGAACTATTTCCGAGAGCATTCAAATTGTAGCTATTCTTCAGGGTAGACATAATAGCCGAATTATTGTTTGAAGTAGTAAAGTATTTAATAAGCCGAGTAGAGTGGGAGCAGAAACGTTCTTGAAGTCTGAAAGCTCGTTTTTGAGCAACAGCTTGGCGTTGCTGTTGATTTCCAGCACCAGTGCCATGGCCAGGAGGACCTGCTAATGAAGAACGGTTGAGAATTTGGTTTTGTTGTTGCTGCTGATTGCGGGGTGTAGCAACCCGCAGAGGGGTAGAACCTGAGGCCCCTGCGGCACCGTTACCGGCCTCAGCGGCAGGAGATGTCGTTGTTGCCCTTGCCCTTGCCTTGCGGTTGAACAGCCTGGCAGGACGCAGCTCTCCATTATGAGAGGCACGGTACCTCTTACATGTAACGCATTCCCACCCACCAGAATCTTTGTGTTTGTGAAGCTTGGGTGCTTCATCGCTGCCACAATGATAACACGTGTCTCCTCCGCTTTCTGCAGCAGCTGCACCATGACCAGCAGCTGACCTACCACGTGCAGAGTGACACGTATTACAAAGAAGATCACCAGTTTCTTCATCTTCATGCAATTGTTTAGCAGAAAGGGTGCCACACTGGCTGCAACCATTGTCGTTGCCAGCTTCAGTTTTTTCTTCTTCCTCTTCTTGATCGTCGACGTCGTCCAACTCGGCTTCTGCAGCCTCTACAGTAAACTCCTCCTCGTCATCGCTGCTTTTCTTTTTCGAGACTTTACCACGTTTCTTTGCTTTATCATCGTCGTCATCGTCGTCGCTGCTATCGGAGATTGATTCAAAGGCGGTGCGAGGAAGCCTGAATCGAACACGTTTGAGTTTCTTTCTTTTACCGGAAGTGGTGGGTGCGGAAAGAGAGCCTACTTTCTTTAAGAGGATTTTGGTGTCGTCAGGGACGATGATACGTTTTTCAAGCTGTTCTATAGCCTCAGGTCTGCAATCATGGAGGGTTAGAAAGGGAACGGGTAATGGAAAAAAAGGGAGAGTCAAACTAGAGTATTTGGTAATAGTAAGGGAAATCATTGTGGCACTCGCTCAAAGGTAAAATTACAAACAAGGAATTACTTACGGTGCCTCTTCGAATCCTAATGCTCCCATCCAAATTGGCACTGTAATTTCTGCCGCAGGCACCACGAGCCACTGCACTCCCAGATCATTCAGCATCTTTTCTAAAGCAGAAAGTAATCTTTTGCAATTGCCTTCTCGTCGGTAGCCATCCTTTGTGACGATAAAGGGGATTTCAGCGAGTAAAGTACCATGCGCACGAATAACAGCAGCAGCTACAATATTTCCACCTTTACGGAGAATAAAATTGAGGAAGTTTGAGCAGTCAGGAGGTTGTTCATCAGCAGCAGTATCTTTGATGCTGTGGTTGGCACCCCTGCAGACGAGTTCTACAAGGTCACTGCCGTCAGCGTATTGCGAGGGACCAAAAGCGCTGTGAAACATGGAAACTACAGTTCCTACGACGTTTTGGCTCGCTGCAGAGTAGTGAGATAGAAGAAAAACAGTGAGAAAGAAAAAGTTGAGCAGTCGCGAGACGAGGGCGAAGAACTCGCAGTTTATTTAGATTAAAGGAGATATTGAGATCGTACATCTATATTTCTCAGAGTATCTGACAATTTCAGAGGTACAGATGCCGCTCTTCTCAAGAGGACGGCGCTGGTTGGTGGCATCCACTAAGCCGGTGGCAACACGCTTGCAAGCCTGGACAGAGCAAAAACAAAATCGGGAGTTTGGCAAGAGCTGTCAAGTCTTCATGGCTCTAGGATTATAGAAATGTAAGTTTTACAATAGATTAGAAGCTTCTTACATCGCTACAAAACCACACAAACGAAGGGCTTGCTACTTCCTCTGAACTAATACCACTTCCATTCTTGCGAAGACACTTCAAGTGCGCCCCATGGTCCAAGCAGCAGTCGCATAAAATCATTGCATCTTCTTCTACTGTATCATCAGCACATTCTCCACCCTTGCAGTGGATGCAAAGCTGCCGCGCTGTGAAATCTTGCGCTGCAATTATTTCGGGCATTGCAGCTGAAGAGTTTCGCGCAACGCGAACAGGACGTCTTTCGGAAAGTTGTAAAGAAGTTTATATCTGTTTTACAATCACGATACGAGTTTTGGCAGAAATTATCGACCTTTGCAGTGCAATTCGAGGCAAAAAGCTTAAATTCTCAAAACAGGCAGTCGGTCAAAGCTTTGAGTTCGTCTATCTAATAAGCACCCTTCCGAAGCTTTCGATGCTTACTAAATGTATTTAAAAGATATGAAAATGATGCATGTTCTGCTATGCATACTAGTTTGGACTATAAATTGCCTCGCCGATCACAATTCGCCTCTTGATCATGCTTTAAAATTTCACTGCGAAACCAGCGATTGCACAACTGACACCTCTGATACAATCTCTTCAAATATTGAATTTCGATTAGAAGGTTCAGGTTTTCATAGAAGGTTGCATTATTCTTTAGAGTTGACCTGCCTCGATGAGAAAGTCCATCGCCCGCCTCTCAGTTTAGCCATCATTCAGCCCCTTCCAGCAGCCATTTATGCAAATATATATGAATTAGACTCCGCCTTTTTAGCGGGAGGTGGTCCGGAGGTGCGTTTGTTTGGAGAAGTGGATGTGGAAAGCATTGAAAAGTTTGCCCAACCAACAGCGCTTGCTATTTATAGCACCGCCACTGAAGCAGCGACGGCAAAAGAGGGCAACGCTGTGAGAGGCAGTTGTGGCGCAGTCAATGTATCAATTCCATTGCATGGAAGGTATCCACGAGCTGCTCAAGGTGCCAATAAAAGTGAACCTGTATGTTGGAATGAGCTTCTAAAAGGGATACTAGTGGATATAAAACTGCCAGCACCAACCGTGCTCATGCAGTCGGCTGCAGCAAAGCAGTGGAGCAGAGCAAAGCACAATGAACAGCTACAAACAGAAAGCTTAGTCTGGTCATTGCCAGCCGGTGATATGCGGTTGCAGACTCTAACTTCTGCGATAACAGCTGCTGTACTGTGTGCATCAGCGGCCTTGGTCGTTCATTCAATTTTCTTTTCTAGGACAGATCAAATTTCTAGCTCTTTTAATAAGAAAAGGCGCGTGTAAACATTATTACCGATTTTTACAAATAGTAGCGAGCTCATAATAACATCATTTGCTATGCATTGGTTGAGTGCTATGAAAAGAAAAGTACGTGTGACGGGATGACGGAATAAAAAGCAGATGCAACCGCAGATTTGTATTTTCATTCTTTGTCGAGATGAGCAATAAAACAAAACAATCATATCATACTTGCTAGTGACTTTGAAACCAAGGTAGAAACGTTTGGAGAAATACAAAGGGCAAAGAAGCAAAAACAGCAATTGCTTATCTTGATAAGAAATAAAGAAGCTTCCCTCCAAAGAGCAGGAAAAGTGAAGTTACGAAACAGGAATATAGTGCATATTATAGAATAATAGAAAAGAGGGGGAGAGGGGAGTTTCTTAATGGTGAGTTTAATAAAGGGTATAGAAGGTTCAATTAAAATACTTGAAATTGCTCATGCTTTGCATGGAATATAAGGGAGGGGTTAAAAAGGCAGAAAAGGTTGTATCACAATATGAGTATGCCGGGAATGTGGGAGGTCGTTTGTCTACTCTGGAAATCAAGCTATGATGAAATACCAAGCATGTGCATCAAATTGACACATTGATTCATCTGCCCCGTACCATCTGCACCACCTTCCATCGAGTACCCAGTCATATCGTGCAATACCAATGGCCATGATGGTACCAGACCCATGCTTTGGCGCGCTTTGTACAAACATGCAGCAGCAACCAAAGAAGGATCCATCGTGATAAAGGCAGGACTTAACGCAGCTTTGGCGACTAAATCTGTGGCAGTGAGGGCCATCACGTGAGCTAATTGGCATTTTTGGAGAGAAGAATCGTCACAGCCAAGGCGCTCAAGATATAAATGAAGGACTCGGAGAGGAGAAATGGCGGCAGGATCATTTCCCAGGGTCGATAATACCCTTTGTTCTGCTTCTAACACTGCAGAAACAGGTAATCCAGCAGCTTGAAGGACCACTTGACCATGTCTGAGAATGATAGAGGCGTTTCCAGCTTGACGGCACGCCAATAACAGCAATGCAGCAGCACAGGCGGGAGCAGGAGGCTGCTGCGTGCATGGTGCCAATGAGAGTAAACGATTGCAAAGTTGTACTGCATCGTGGGCAGTATCTTCACGAAGCTGTAAGCCACCACATAAAGCAGTTATGCATGAAATAATATCATGACGAAGGGCAGCTGCCTCGGGAGTACACAACGCCTCTGGCTCAAGGTCAGCTACTTTGCAGGTATTTTCAAACTCTCGTACTGCAGAGAACGCTTTACCACACTGCACCTCTGCTGCGCGGTCGTCTTTCAACAATTGAGAACCTGTAGGTCCAGTAACACTGGCAGCGAAATCGAAAACTGATAGCAACGCCAAACCGGAAGGGGACACGGCCCAAGAAGGCAGGACACGTCCATCTGCGTTGATCACCAAGCCTTGAGTGCCAAGAACGGCATTTGCAGGTACAGAGAATGCAGCAAACATGGCATTAAGAGCATCGCAGGTCGAATCAAAAGAGTGATTCGGATCGGCATGTTTCCCCCGAACCAGCAACAAAGAACGCATTGCTGGATTCGCTACAAAGGCAGCAGCTGCAGATAACCCCTCTCTGAAATGACACAACCACCGCAAGGTTACTAAAATAACAGCACCTTGGGAGTATGCAGTCGCTGTCGCTTCTCCACCAGAAACGCTTTGCATTCGAAGAGCACCTTGGCGCTGAGCTACCCCTAATAGTTGGACAGCCTTGGCCAGAGCAGGTAACCTCCCACTAGACCACAGAGCACCTAATGCTGCGTTATATACACCCGCATCTGGACGGATGCCTCCAGCTTGAGCCTTTTCCAAAGCTTGCAGTGCTTGACGCCACTGACCACCGCTCTCAAAGGCAGCCACCAAGGCAGAGTACGTAGTCCCATCAGGACGACACCCAGCTCCAGGCATAGCTTCAACAAGCTCTGCTGCCTTCTGCCACATACCAGAATGTGCACATGCAGCTACAAGCCCATTAAATGTCACTACATTGGGTCTGACGCCAGCTGCCTTCATCTCTTCAAATAACTCCAAAGCAGCCTCAGCACGCCCAGCGCGTTCAAGCACAGAGATCAAGGACGAATACGTTATCACATTCGGTTCACACCCGCGTGCAGACATATCTCGATACATTTTTAAAGCTTCATCGACTTGTCCTGCACGTCCAAAAGCGGAAATTACAGAGGTGTACGTCGTTCCTGTGGGCTCCACGCCATCAGAAAGCATCCTTTCATATACACGCAACGCGGCAGCAGGCTGCCCAGCTTTCCCACATGCCGAAATAATAGAGTTGTAGGTACGTGCTTCTGGGGTAAGGCCTTGCCTGGCAATGGGCTCTAAAACATCAGCTGCTTTGGCCCATTGACCGGTTCGAGAGTAAGCGTCAATAAGGATGTTGTACGTAACCAGATTAGGGGTGCAGCCTTCAGATAAGAGCTGTTCGTAGACATCTAAACCAAGCTCACATTCACTAGAAAAACAAGAGGTAGAAAGATGTTAGATATGGTGTGGCTTTGTAGTACTCATTCATAGTAATTAATTTTGGACCGCAGAAGAAGACGACGGAAATAAGGAGGCAGCAGCGACAATAAAGATAGAACCAACAAAAAGCAATTAATACTTACTTGCACTTGACGCAGACACTCATTAACGCCGAATACGTATGCACATTACACTGGATACCCTTTCCACGCATCTCTGCAACCAATTCCAGAGCTCTACGCAAGTGTTGATGGCCTCCACACTGAGATATCACAGTTGTATATGTATATAAATCCGCTAATGGAGCTAATTGATGCTCTTCTGGCAAGGCTCTAAGGTAATCAAACAGCTCTGTAGCACGTGCTTGTTGTCCTGCTTTAGAAAGTTCCTTTAACAACGCAGCAACAGCGCGAGAATCGAGTGTGCGAAGACCAGAAGCCAAGCGGGGTGCCTCTAAAACTGCTTGAGCTGCTTTTAGCGATATGATGCCACGGACAAGACTATCTACTGTATATTCTTGAGGTTGAGTGTTGAGTTCTGTAGGGGTTACTTTATCACCTTTGCGAACGCTGGTGATGCTTTGCCAAAGCCTCCGGTAGCCTTGGGGGGCCTTGTTGTTAGTTGCTGTGGAGGAGGACTCGCCTTCCTCAGCTGCGGCTGCTGTAGCGTGTACATGGTGAAATTGTCCGATTTCAGAGAGCGCAAAAGATGCATCGGTTGTTCCGTATATAGATTGTGAATGGTAGGATGCATCAGGCGTTAAAGGGGTGCTACTGGGTACACTCGAGGCGAGAGGAGAGACACTGCCTTCCTCACTTGGGACGCCCGAAGCGGCACTTAAATCAGGGACAACTTTACGATTTCCTCCAAAAGGCCAGCTCAATTTGCGTTCATGGTTAGGTTTCTCGCTCGCTATTACTTTCTTAGCTACCTTGGAGCCAGAATCTTGTGTTTCCAAATCCAGCCCCAACAACTCAGATGAGATGTGAGCCAGGACTTGCTCTGTTGTCGATGCAAATTCTTCCTCGGAGAGCTGTTCTTGCTCTTCACTAGCATCTTGAATTGAGTTGGAGTTCCACCACCGAGTAATAGACGAAGTTTTGCTGGCAGAACGCAGGTTTTTATTAACATCGCTGGGGCGAGGGTTGGATTGAAGCGCTCCGCTAAAGCAGCCATACGGCCTCACGACGTCGTTATCGTTCTGCATTAGCTCTTAGAATCGCATAATATATATTAAAATTCCACTAAACAACTTGTTAAAGCAAAAATAAACAACTCGATGATACCCTAAAATTCTTAGCAAAAACAATGTGTTCAAAAGGCAGCCAGAAAGATGACACGGCTGGCCTGGTTGAATTTAAATTAATTTTGTTTACGGGTTTGAACCTTTGTGTGCGCCGCAAACTTTGCGGCGATTCTAAGATCACGCATCAAATTTTGCTGGGAATAATTTTGGCACGTGCTGGCTGGCCCAGCACCGTGCTGAGCACGTGCCAAACTTTGAAACCAGTGGTGCCAAAAAATGAGAATTTCAAAAAAAATGAGAATTTCAATCCACAGCCCTATCTACCCTGCTGGGAGACGGTGGGAGAAGGCAACCAAAACGAAGTTAAGTTAGAAGAAATATGTATCCCATAAATGTATTTCTCCCGTCGTCGCTTGCCAATGGGCATCCAGCATGTTCTTCCAGCATGTTCATATTCGCCCATCACAGTCACCTTGGTCTTCACCAGTGCTGCTTGCAAAGAAGAAGGATTCTGGTCCTGGTGCAAGTGGTCTGCGCTTTTGCATCGACTACCGTGCTTTAAACCTGGTTTCTATCGACGATAAGTATCCCATACCTGTCGCTGAGTCTTTGTTTCGCCGTTTATAAGGTTCTACTGTCTTCTCGAAATTGGATTCGCGCTCTGGATATCATCAAGTCAAAGTGAAAGCGGAAGATACCGAGAAAACTGCTTTTATCACTCGGTATCACTAGCAAGGAATGGCCGATTTTACCCCGCCAATTCCCAGCCTCTTTTGAAATCGCGAATTTCATTTTTAATGGACTTCTTATATATCATAGTCTATGAATTAATTAAAAACTAGGCATCCTGCGCGGGTTCAATACCAGCCAAGGTAATCATGCCAATTTCACGTCGAATTTCAGCTGTTGCACACTGAAATTTTGGAGCTTCTTCCGTTCTTTCCTTGCCCTAGTTTGATGATTCAAAGGTGGTGATGCAGGGGAAAATACCACAAGTTGGAAAAAATGCCAGTAGAGACGTGCAGCACGCAATGCCCGAGCGGCCAGCATGCCGTCCGAAGCCTTCTCTTTATCAAGTGAAAACCCGAGCAGGTGGCGGGTAGTGCCGTCATGTTTTTGGGGGACAGTGAGCTTCATTCCAAAGAATTTGAGGTGAGGCAAGATTTCGCTGCGTTTACCTATCGACATCAAGAAGCTCAAACCAGATAAGGAGAGCAGTATGGCATCCAACTCTCGTAAGGGACTCATCAAGGCGACGGCTTGGACTTGCTTGATCTCAGCGACGGTAATAAGCTTTGCTTGAGCATTCTTCTGGACAGCTGCTACACGCCTGTTTGGGCGAGCAAAGCCCCTCCACTTCTCCACCAGCAACTTCCACGCACTTCCTCCATTCGCGGATTTGCTTTCAATGGTAAGGAGGGTGCGGTTTTTGAACTTTTTGGTTGCATCGGCGACAGGGCGTTGATCTGCCGGGACACCAAGCTGGATGGCAACAAGGCGTGTCAAAGCAGACTGCAAGACACTCAATGTGCCAGAGGGATGCGTAAGCCTGCATTTATGGTGAGCCTCTGTGACCCTGTGAATCGCATTCAAATAGTTGGTTTTTGTTGCGAATCGGAGCTTTCCAAACCACTCAGCACATATCATATCTACAAGGTACCGTTGCAGAGGCAGCGTGAGGTCCTTGTACTGCCTATACACCCCATGGTTGAGCAAATCGGCCTCAGCTGCTGGGGGTCGGCGTCAAGATTGACAAGAAATGCCTCTGGAATCTTAGCCTTCTCACGATCCCTTAAGTCACCCTGTTGGGGTTAATTTGTTTTGTTTTGTTTTGGCCAGCAGGTCCGAGTACCGCGTGGCCTGAAAGGCGCTTGACGTCCTCCATACTCAGTTTTGGGCCCGCGCCAAGCATGAACTCGCGGATAGCGCCACCGAGGTCAGGAAGACCAGGGAGGCCGGGGATAGCAAAGAGCAGAAAGGTCGTCGTGCTCCTGCTGCTGCTGCTGCGTAGGATGGACCTCTGCAACACGATTCTTCGGAGGGCATCCTCTCTTTATTTTTCGAGACCTGAAAGGCTCGATAACGGCGTGTAGTCCGCGAAAGAAGCAGGGGTTTTATCACCCCGGCGAGGTCTTGCCGTCCCTGCAGCAACACCAATAAGGTCAGCTAAAAAAGTAGCAGAGAACATCGATAAATGAGAATCTAAACTACCCATGGGTCCATTAGAAGCAGGATGGGCTTGAAAAGGTTCTTCAACCCAAAGAAAGAGGTCTGGCTGGGATTCTGTAGCTGTGGGCAAGACCCTGGGCTGGGATTCAAAAGTAGTGGTGGCTGTTGCAGGCTGCATGTTGCTCAGGGAGAATGCTGTTGCAGTCAGAATAAAAGCTAATATGATTTAAGCTGTGAAATGGAATACAGGCTATACAATACACTCCATGCATGGGGCGTGTGGCAGCTCCCTCAAGGTTGGAAGCTGGTGCAGTACCGGCCAAGAAAGGGGCAAGGAGACTTGCCTTGCAGAAACTAGCATATAAGGACAGTGCAGCTACCTATTTCAAGCGATTCTTGTTACATAAAGACGAAAATACTAGCATGTGAAGAGATAGAGGCGATAAATGTGGGTCACCTGCCCTAAATGTTGTGATTTAAGTGCTTGGCGGTGGCTGGAGGTGAAAATGCGTTCCTCACAAAACTGAGGTAGAAAGCCAGTGTAGCTGCGTCTGAACAAGCCGACTCGCTGCATAGGGGCGGTGCAGCAGTGAATGAAAGCCTTGGTGCTGATCACCGGAGGCTTCTCCACCAACTCGAGCTAGTAGACAGCTTGGCATCCACCTGTGGCTGGAGGGCGGCGGGAGTGGCGGTAGAAACCAGTGGGATTTGCTCAAGGCAGCAGCGACTCGGTCAAAAGGATAACGAGCGCAGCCGGATATTTAACGAGCTATTGGCGATGGTTGGATATCGTGGGCGCTCCCAATGAACGGTGCAGACGCAGCAGGTGATTAGGAAATCGCCTGAGCGATCATCAACAATGTGGTCAGCGCAGCATTGGTCAAGAGCAGGCAGCTGCAGCCTCTCTCTAGCATTTGTCGTTAATTTTCTCCCTTTACCAGCTTTCTCCCAGCCCTCAATTTGGTGGGACTCCGGGAGTGAAGTTCTTCGCAAGTTTCTTTTTTCCATCTTTCTTTCGATTTCCCCGGATATAGAGGGGAAAATACACAAGTGCAAGTAAAAACTGAGAGCGAGAAAAAACAGCATATCAAGAAAAAATAAATAAAAACTTACCCTAGAAATCGTTGCTGATCAACGCTGGCTATTCCCAATCTATCCGGATTTTAAATCAGCGAAATTAAATCAGTGGTCACTATTGCAAGTTAAACGCGGGTTGTTTAACCCGTGTGGAGCTTGCGTCGTACTCGGAACCAATACCTCGCGAACCTTCGGAAGCGAGGATCGATGATTCCTGCCTGCCACCTCCGATTGCATTGCGGTGTAATAGAGAGAATGCCTTGGCAGCCTAGCCAGCATAAGCTGCCAGGCCTCGCTTCTCGCACTCTGCAGCCCTCAGGTGCGTTCCCCATTGTGGGAGATCTTTTTTTTATAATTACTGGCCCTTGCAGGCTCCCTACCAACTATCCGTTGGACTTAATCCACCACTCAATTATTTTACTGTCTCAGGGAGAAAAGGCATGACCGCCGTGGCCGCGCAGATCATCAACGATCTCCAGACCACCCAGCAGGGTATGGAGACCGCCATCAAGGACATCCAGACCACCTAGCAGGGTATGCAGACCGCCCAGCAGACCATGGCGAACACCATTCAGAAAATCCAGGAGACGCAGAAGGGCATCCAGGAGACGCAGAAGGGCATCCAGGAGACGCAGAAGGGCATCCAGGAGACGCAAATTGCCCAGGGCCATGGGATGAAGGATGGGTGGAAGGATGTAGAGTTACGCCTAAGTAAAGAAATAGGCGATGCAACCACTAACGTAGGGACCATCGTTATTGGTGCACAACTCATTGGGTTCCTTGCAACACTCCTTGCGGGCTATTTAGCTTTATTCAAACGATAGCGGCGTTGGGTGGTCGTTTTTTTTTCCTTGACAATTTTTTTGTAGGTCTTTCTCTTTTTGCTTTCGCTTCTTTTTTCCCCCGATATTCCCGTCTCTGTACTCTAAGGGCCTCGGATATACTTTCTAAATAAATTATAAATTATTAAGGGTGGGGTGTGAAGCTTGATGCTTCTCACGATCCCTCAAGCCACCCTCTAGTGCATTTTGTTTTCTACTTCTACTTCTATACTTTGAGCTGATATGATATTTTTTGTTCTACTCATAATTCTATACTCTATCTTTTAAACTGTTATTTAAATCGTCATTCAGGCCAAAGGCAGTCGCAGGAAATCTGATGGTCCCAACGGTGGTTCTGTACCAGCCAAGATGATGATTGCCTTTCATAAACTATAATCTAAAGACAGTGAAGCTACCTATTTCAAGCAGTTCTTGCTACATAATGACGATTTCATAGCATATGGAGAGGCAGGGCTGATAGATGTAGGGTAGCTGCACTAAATGTTTCAATTAAATGCTGAACGTGGCTGGCAGTGGAGAAGAAGAAAAATACTCGCTGCATAAATTGGGATAGAAAGCCAGTGTAGCTACGTATGAAAAGGTCGATTCAAAACAATCTGCATGTTAGTGAGGCAGTAGATGAACGTGGTGCCGGGAGTTTCTATATCGCCTGTTATTGCTATTCGGCAGCCATTGGAGGGCTTGCGGGCGGTGGCAGCGGCGGCAAGATTTTTCAGGCGAGGTTTTTCTCAAGGCAGCAGCGACCCATACAAATTGATAACATGCGCAGCGGGCTATTCAAAGTGCTGATGGCAATGCTTTGATGTCGCGGGTGCTGAAAATCAGGGGTGCAGACGCAGCAGGTGATCAGGAATCTGAGAGATCATAAACGGTGTGATCCTCGCAGTACTGGTGGCGAGCAGGCAGCTGCAGCCTCTCGCAGTCATTTGCTGTTAATTTTTTCTGTGAAGGAACTGCTCAAAACGCCGTTTAAATCATCTCCCAGCTTTCTCCCAGCCTCGCTTTCTCATCTCCCACGCAAAATATTGGCAGGTGCTGGCTGCTCACCGGGTGCGCGCAAAAAAAGGAGAATCTCAATCCACAGCGAGGTGGACACAGATCAACGATTCTTCAGTTGACACGCTCCCTTAATTCGAGGGTTTATTACATCATATTCCTTTATTTCATACCCTACATATTATCCCCAAATAAAACTAGCTTGGCTTTACCCTCAGCAACTCTCTTCTTTAAACCACACTTGTCCCACAAAGTCCACCAGTCCCCAGTTACTTCAGGCATATCTAGGATAGTCCTCTTCTTCGCATCTAATCTCACATCTAATACAATATATCTAATCTTTTCCAATTTTAGTGCCTCTTCTTCTACCAATTTTGTTAGTCTATTTGGCGTTCCAGCGCCAACTGCAGCGGGTTGTGATTTCAACACCTCCACTTGCTCATGTACTTTGAAATGCTTGGCAAACAGCTTTGCAATGCGGCATTCCCTATTCAAATCGGGGCATGCTTGGATGACAGAGGTGCATCCTAGAGCAGCAGGGCTGATTATTAATGCAGAGAGTTTGCCAGGAGAGCGGTGACCTATTGAGCAGAGTTCCTGCCTCCAATTAGGTTCTAGAGTTTTCAAACCTTGTTCTAATGACCCTATAGAAGCGCCATTTGGTAGATTTACAACACAACTTGAAGTCAAACCTGCTGAGTCTCTTTCAAGCTCGCTGGCAGGGGTGCTCCGTTGATAGCTCTCCCACAACCAGTCGGCTTGCTCCTTGCTAGAGCGCTGTGCGATATTTTCAGCGAGGGATTTAGCTTCCTCAAACTGTGCTGTCGATAGTTGCCTTTTGCGGGATTTGAGTTTGGCGATCTTCTCCTTGGCAGCAGCTGTGGGTGGGGCTCGGGGAGCAGCAGCTGGTGCTGCCACCGCCTCCGGTTGGCCTGAGTCTGAACCGCTTCCATTCTCTTCTAAAGCATCTCCGGATTTGTCTATGGGTTTCTTTGGTTTCTTAGATTTTGAACCGCCGCCTGTAATGTGTTAGTAACAGGAGAATAATAAGGTTGGATTAAATTGGGATGCATAATTTAAATTTACTGCTCAATCAATTGCCGCTTACTTCTGTTTTTGCCTCCTCTTTTAGATACTCCGGCGCGTTTCCTCTTTTTTGGAATCTTAGATTCTTTTTTGCTGTCTTTTTTACTCTCTTTTTTCACAGATGGAGGTTGAAATTTGCCCCTCCAGACAGATTTATTTACTGTGGACGCCATGCTGCACGATAATTGGAGTTCCTGTAAGTCCAGAAACACATGTAGTATGCCTAAATAATGCATGCAGTCCTCAGCACGATGCTTTAATGAGTCAAGAATGGAGGAAAGAGTGAAGAGCCTCTGAGAACAACCTTGAGACTCTTCGTCTTCTAGAAGACCTTGTTGCTGCTCAAACCCGCATATCCGAATTTTTTACATTATAAAAAAGAGCAATTATCGCTTTATCTTGCTCCCTTTCAGAGCAAGTCAGCCTTGATCACTTATCTTCTAAAATGGGTAACTCTCTTTCTCTTATCGCCAGCATTGGCGTGCCTCTCATCACTGGAACTGCCATTGGCATATCCATGCGTGATGACGTGAAGAGTTGGTACCCCACTATTAAGAAACCTTCATGGTAAGGTCGCCAAATTCTCATATTTGTCTGTATACCGCCGACTCCCAAGGTTGCATATTCTAACCTATTAGATGAAAATATAATCACAGGAACCCTCCAAACTGGATTTTTGGGCCCGTTTGGACCTGCTTATACGCCACCATTGGCTACGCATCTTGGCGCGTGTTCCAAGCTGGAGGCGGTCCCCTCCCCCTTGGCCTCTATGCCACCCAGCTCGCTCTCAACTTCATCTGGACCCCTCTCTTCTTCAAGGCTCACAACCTCAAGGCTGCCTCCTACGAAATCACTGCTCTTTTGGGTACCATTGTTGCTACTATTATGGCCTTTAACAAGGTTGACGAGACCGCTGCCTTGTTGATGCTCCCATATTTGGGTTGGACGACTTTTGCAACCTGCTTAACTTGGAACATCCACTTGAACAACCCTGACCAGGTACGCTTTAGACCTGAATATATTGATTCATCTATTTCTTCCTAATGTCTAATTTAACCATTAGATTTGACCCTTGACTATCAAAGTTCTTATTTTTTCATATCCCACCCACCCCGTCTTTTCCCGCCCTGCAGCCCAAGAAAGAATAAATCCTATCTCTTAAACCATACCTCCAGCGGAAATAAAAATTACTCTGACATCCACGTTTCCTATTTTAAATTCTTCTCTGTTTAGGGTGGAAATGGAGGATTTAAGCGTGGAGTGGCTGTTGTAAATGATGATGAAGAAGAAGCCTCCACTCCTTTCCTTGTTGGCGGCTCTCCCCGTAAGCCCAATAGCCCTTAGACTCGCTCTATACATTGATACAAATCTTAATCATGATTCCGTTGATTCTAATTCTACCATATTCTCTTTCATTACCGAACATTATAGCAACAGTGTAAATTAGTCTGCATTCTGAATACAACCGGTGATATCTCAAAAATGCAATCAACCCAAAACTTTTATTGTTCGGCAGCCAATGTGACTGTCACCACTACTTTCTGCGCATTTGCCTGCCCCTGCTCAACGCCTCTCAGCACCTCCACCTCCACTGCATCTCCAACTTCCGCAGCATCTAAAATCGCCGATAAATCAAAAGTAGTGCGCACCCTTCGCTGCCCAATTCTAACTATTACATCACCGGCAAGAACACCGCCCAGTCCTCGACGAGTTCCCAGCAACCCGGCTGCAGCTGCAGGACCATTGCTTTCTATGCTCTGAATTAACACCCCGTCAGAAACTCTCAAAGCTCGTGCTATAGGATCTGCTGCAGGAGCCACTCCAAGCGATGCTCTCGTGACTTTCCCATCTGCAATTAATTGGGGGACAACTTTTGCAGCAGTCTCGATTGGGAGAGCAAAACCGACGCCAACAGACGTAGAGGTATTTGTAAATATGGCAGTATTAATACCGACAACGTTGCCTTGTAAGTCTAGTAATGGACCGCCTGAATTACCTGGGTTAATAGCAGCGTCCGTTTGTATACCACCGCCTATAATGGATCCAGTTTGTGATTGGAAACCGCGCCCTAAAGCGCTCACGACACCGACCGAGAGGCTGTGCTCAAAGCCGAATGGTGCGCCAATAGCCATAACCGACTGGCCGATTTTCAAAGAAGATGCGTTGCCTAAAGGAAGAGGATGTAATAGCGCTGTATTGGCATTAATTTTCAATACAACGAGGTCCCTAGCTTTGTCAGCCCCCACCAAAAATGCATCAAACGCCTGTTGGACACCATCAGCATTAAGCAGAAATACAGTTGCAATTTTAGCATTATTGCCTAATTTACCAGCTGCACCACTTAATACATTACCTAATACGTGGTAATTAGTGACTATGTGGCCTTGGGTGTCGTATACAAAGCCGCTGCCATTTCCTTCAGGCTGTTCAATCGCAGCGGGGCCAGATTGGGTACGGCCAGGGACTGTAGCGTCAAAAATGGTGACTACTGCAGGGTTAGATCGAGCGAATACGTCTGTAATGACTTGCTCCCGTGGTGTAAGAGGTCCAGAAGGAGCTATAGTGGGGGCGAAGTCTTCAGCAGTCGCCGGGGCGGCAACAGCTTCAACGGGAGCAATGCTTGTGAGGATAATAGGCAGAGGGATGGATGCGAGCAGCGAGGCGCATTGTCTACGAGTAATAACTATCTTGATATCGTCTTGTGATCTAGCATGAGCACTGATTCTCCAAGATTTCTTCTCGCTGAGAAGTGATCTTGCTGAGATAGATCGAGCTAACATGTCGCAAGCCTGCATCAGATGGCCGTGGAGCTCCTTTTAATTCAATGCAGTTTGCAAGGCGGGATTTGCAAATAGTAGAATTAATATTTTACGAGTTCCTTGATGGTATGATGGAAATTGGCGATATAGGAAAGGAAAAAAATGCTTTTTATTACCTGATTTTCCCATGCATGCATTTCAAATCGCATTTTTTGCAATTGTGACATCTTGCGAGTATACATCAGATGTTATTTTGATTACAATACTCTGCTATTTACTTGAATTTAATATAAAATCTCTTAATAATTAATTCAAACAAATCTAAAAAGATGGGCAAAAAGCGCGGCAATGCAGGCGCTGGCGGCGGTTTTAGTGATTGGGATAATACTAAGGGTTGGAAGAAAGTAGAAGTCGGAGATGAAATCCTCCTTGGCTCTGAGGAATATGGTTTCATGGGTCTGGAAGAATTGGACCCATCTATGCTAGGTGAGTTTCAGAATGAAATCAATGATGTTTGTGAAGTAGTTGGATCTCTAAATCCATTACTGATATGCGATTTTTTCTTAACTAGTACAGGACCTGAGATTTTCCTTGGAGAAGAACCCGCCTCCTTTGGGGCCGCGGCAGAAAAAGAGACAGCAGCTATTCCTCCTAAAAAGAAGGCAAAAACTAAAATCTCCAAGCAAGATAATTCTAAAACTCAAGAAGAAAGCGTAGATGATTTAAAAGCTCGCCTTGCAGCACTGGAAGCTGAAAACAAGGCGCTAAAAAATAACAAACAAGCGGTGGACAAAATAGAGAAACAACAGACAACAGAAAAGGGCAAGAAGAGGAAGAAGGCCGATGCAGCGTTACAGAAAGCCGGTACATCCTCTGTGGAAGAAACTAAAAAAGATTCAAAGAAAAAAGGGGTAAAAAAAGGTCCTGGATCAAAAGGGAAACAAGATTCAAAAGATGAAGACAGCGAGGCCCCTCTTGTTGATGTGTCTGCCTGGGACGATTTTCAATTAGATTCTCGAATTACGGGCGCGTTGTCGAAAATGGGATTTAGTGCACCTACACATGTCCAAGCAGAGTGCATTCCAGCTGCTATTAGAGATCGAAGAGATGTCATTGGAGCAGCACAGACAGTAAGAATGAGAATCAATGAATTTATTAGGTTTTGTTTTCCATTGAATAAACGTGTGTATTTTGTGGTTTATGTATTTTGTTCTAAATCCGTTATGCAGGGTTCTGGAAAAACGCTTGCCTTTGGACTACCTATCCTTGACCTTCTCTGCCAAGCTCAAACTCCCACCACAAATGACGCTGAAGCAGCAGCCCCATCTCCTCTTCGTGCTCTCATTCTCGCCCCTACACGTGAACTTGCCATGCAAGTATGCACCCATTTACAAGCTGTAGGCAAAAATTGTGGGGTCTGGGTGGTTCCTATCGTTGGAGGCATCAGTGCTCAAAAACAAGAACGCCTTCTCGGTAAGAAACCTCAAGTCATCGTAGCAACCCCAGGTCGATTATGGGATTTAATGCGAGAAGGGCATACCCACGTGTCAAATCTCGGTGGATTACAGTTTTTGATTATTGATGAAGCTGATAGAATGGTGCAACAAGGACATTATGCAGAGCTGAGTTCTATTCTAGATGCGATACCGGGAGCCAGGGCGGCGGCAGCTGCTCGTGGACAAAGGAATGGACACGAGGGTGAAGAATATAAAGATCCAGATGATATCTTCCCTAACAATAGTGGAGATGACGATGAAGAGGAAGATCAAGAAGAGGGAAGGGCAAAAGAGAAGAAGGCTTCTGCTGAAAAAACTGATGCGGGAAAAAGAGGACTTAGGCAAGGCCCTAAACTGCAAACCTTTGTCTTTTCAGCAACATTGACGCTTCCAGGGGAGATGCGCAAACGTCTCCGTAAAGGTGGTGGTGGTGCCAGTGGTAGTGCTACTTTAGAATCTCTCATGGATAAGGTGCCATTCCTTGGACATGGCAAACCAAAAATTGTGGATTTGACCTCTGATAGAAAAGTTGCCGATAAAATTAGCGAAGCATGCATTTCATGCGCTGAAACCGAACGTGATGAATACTTGTATTGTTTGCTTGCGTCACATCCTGGTAGGACTATTGTCTTTGTGAATGCCATCTCTGCTGTTCGTAGGCTTGCCGCTATTCTTAAATTGCTCGGTCTACCGATCTATGCCTTGCATGCTGGTATGCAACAACGCGCTCGATTGAAGGCATTAGACCGTTTTCGTACGGATTCCAACGCAATTCTCGTTGCTACGGATGTCGCTGCACGTGGCCTTGATGTCAAAGACGTCCGTTGTGTCGTACATTACCAGCTTCCTGCGTCTTTGGATGTGTACGTCCATCGATCTGGTCGTACAGCCAGAGCTGACAAGGATGGCATTGCTATCGCCCTGGTAACCCCCAAAGAAGATGCAAGATATCGTGCGTTATTACGTGCATTAGGTCGAGAAGAGCCTCCTTTATTTCCATTGGATGCCTCGTTGATGTCAGGCGCAAGAGAAAGGGTGAGGTTGGCGGTCAAACTTGATAGCCTGGATCGGAAATTATCTAAAGAAAGGGCTGACTTTTCTTGGAGAAAACAAAATGCTGAAGAAATTGGTATTGTATTGTCTGACGACAGTGACGATGAGATGGTGATTAAAGGAAGGAGATTGGGGAAGAAAGCGAGAAAAGAAAAAGATGACGGGGTTCAGCCGGTGGGGTATAGGGAGATTGAAAAAATAAGAGGGGAGTTGAATTCAATGTTGGCTGAGCCATTGCAACCGAAGTTTAGTAAGAAATTCTTTACTGGGGGTGCAGCAGGAGGTGTTGCGTTACAACAGCAGGAGCAGCAAGAAGGTGGTGGAGGTGGTGATGGCAGTGCAGGTAAAAAAAGGAAAGGAGGAAAAAAGAATGATAATGGAGGGAACGTTGAAGCAAATACGACAGCCACTACATCTAAAGCTGTTTCTATGGCACAGCATCTTTCAGATAGCCGTGCTAAAGCAGCTGCAGGAGTAAATAAGAAAATTGCGTCCAATAAGACCGGAAAAAATAAGAAACAACCATCTCGTGCCGAGGCTCTTGCTTTAGCAATTCGCAAACAAGCTGAGAAGAAAGCTATGAAAGGAACTCAAAAACGGGGTATGGTTGTTGTTTCTCAAGCTATGGGACGGAATACAATAGGTCCTGATGCACTTCAAGCTCTACGTGCTCGATTTGGGACGGCTGGTGACAATTAGAAAATGCAGGGAACTCCTCTCAAAACCAACTTCGCTTCGTTTTTATCTCATCTCTGTTTCTATATATCTAGCAATTCTTAAATAATTTGGGTAAAACCAGCAAAAAATATAATAAAAAATCGGTAAATTTCGTGCGAATAGATACTTTTCTGTTTCATTTTTCATTTAAGAAGACTCGTTTCCCCACAAGACTTTTTCTTTTGAAGCAGCAGCAGCAGCAGCCGTGGCTTTTTTTATTTCTTTATTTAACAAGACTCGTCTCTTTTCTCTTTTGAAGCAGCAACTGCGACTGCTTTTTCTTTACTTCTATTTCCAAACAAAAAACCTCCTCCCCCACTTCCACTCCCACCACTACTCGCTGATCTCCTATGATGATGGCCACTCCCACTCCCGCCACTACTTCCACCCTGTTTCGCTGCAGCACGTAATGCAAAGGCAGCTGCCGCTGCACTTGGATCTTTGAACTTTCTTCTGGCGTAAAATAATATATACGCATTCTGTGTCTTCACATTCCCCTCTGCCACTGGAGTCACTGTTTCATCATTAAAAAGATACCAGCTAGAGTCATGTGTGGTTGTCATTCCCTCTTTCCCTTCTTTCGAGAGACGGCAACACGCTAGGTAATGACCTCCGGCGAGCGATCCAGTATGATACGAGATAGCATACAAATCGTACAAGCATTCTTGTAAGGGGTGTGGGCTTTCCGGAGACAAATGATTCGATAAATCGAGAGAATGGAGTGGAAATACGACATCTGTAGTCAGTTTATCTCCTCCACCACCAGCACCTCCATGTTTAAATCGCTTCACATGAAGGATCAAGGCATCTGGGAGACGGTGGAGACATAATTGTTTTGTGGCTGGAGTTTTTTCACCACATTTTTCACAAGAAAACGCCTCTTTACCATCGAGTTTCTCACCCGCAGTGTATGCACGGAGACAGTCTTGTAAAGAAAGAGACGAGCCCCCTGGTTTGAATGTAAGCCAAGAAAAAGCGCCTCCGGAATTGGGCGCAAGAGGAAGAGACAGCTCCCAAAATGGCTCATACATAGTGAATCGACCACCACATTTTGAGCAGCTCACACTGCTTTGAAGCTGCCCCATGAAGATATCAGAAATAGGACTGTCTGCGGTACGACGCCATGATGACCAGGCATTATCAGCTTTGATAGATTCATCAGTAGTGGAAACTTTTAATAACGACGGTGGCGGTGGTGGTGGCGGTGGTAGAGCAAGTGGAGCGACTGATGGTGAAGTGAAAGGTGTTGGAGGACGTGGAGGCAAACCAGTGCTTGCTGATCTCATCGCTTGAACAGTGTCTTTAATGCGACCACCCTCGTTCTTTTTTGGCTGATGTTCTTTTTCACCAACTTTCTTTTCTTGATCGATATCTTCTTCGCTGTCTTCTTCCTTCTTCTTCTTCATTGGTTCCACTCTATTGAGATCTTCGTGCAGTAAATCTAACAGTATTTGCAGCACCTCTTGGCAATCTTGTTGTCTGCCATCAAAATAATCAGATGCTGTCGGGAATCGTCGTAAAACGCTGAGCAACGTCAAGGGGGAGACGGCCGGAGAGATGAGGGAAGAAGAAGAAGAGCCATTAGCTGCTGTAGTAACAGGATTTAAAAAGAGTTCAGTGAAAAGAGTAGCGATTGAGGAAGCTAGTTCGCCTTGAGAAGGAAGGGGAAGTGGGGCAGGAGGCGGGGCAACAGGTACCGCTGCTCCTGATAGTGGTGGTGACGGTGGCGGAGCGGCAGCAGCAGTGTTTTCTTGTTCCTGTTCCTGTAGTGCGATGGCACTTTCTTCAGTCGTGTCTGCAGCAACTCTGGTAGGATCTTCATTTCTATCATTTGTCAAACCATTCAAAAGGGCAGTTTCAGCTTCCTCTCCGCCACCTGTCATCGATGTCATTACCGCTGTTGTTGTTGTTGCTCTCGCAATTTTCGCTAAAGCCGCCACTGTTTCTTTTGGTGCAGACTCTTCTTGTTTCCCTACCTTCACAGCCTCTTGGTCCTTTTCTCTAGACTTTTTCGCTTCAGTTTCAGTTTCAACTTCAGCAACTGCAGCCTGTGTCCGTGCCTCTAGTTGTTCTTTCGCATTCTGTTCAGCTTTCTCATGCAAACCGGGAACTAGAATTGTAGGTAAGCCTGGAGTATGCCGTAAACACTGCAGTGCGGCATTAAGAAAGCATGAATTGCCCATATTTGACATCCCACGTGTTGCAAAAGGTACAGAAGGAGGTAATTCTACTTCCAATAGCTCAATATCTATTAAGCTACCACTTGGAGCGAGTTTATCGTTCCGACCGTCTCCACAACCATCACCATCTAGTCCACCCGCTGCTAGACCACTAGTACTGCCATTACTTCTATCCCCGTTGGCATTGTCTTCTAGCGTATCTAAATCCCCGCTATTTGATGTATTGGAAGCTGTTGATCGAGATGCCTTACTCCAGCCAAGAGTCTCTAATAGCGACCGATGACGTCGGTGAGTGCCTTTTTTATTACCAGAAACAGGGGGTAATAAAGGATCTATAACTGGAGTAACGTGTGTACTAACTGGAGCAGACACGGATATACCTCTCTGCAGACTGGTACCACCATTCTCTTGTGCAGAAAGACTATAGATATCATTGGTGTCCTCTGCTTCTGCTGCTGCCTCGACCCCCGGGAGAGACACTTCAATAAGCGGCAGTCCGCCTACAATGGGTGTAGTGTCACTGGGTTTAGGTGGTTCTTCTGAAAGTATATTATTCGAAAGCACCATGTCTGCAGAACTGGCTCTGCTGCTACGCCTGCTGCGTCCTTTACCAAACCAACCTCCTTTCGTTGTCGTCATTGTTGTCGGCGCTGTGGAAACAGAACTGGTGTCTAGGTTCGAAGGAATACTGCCGGTTCTGCCACGGGAGAGAAGTGAAGATAATCCCCACTTCTTATTGGTCTCTTCTAGAGTGCTTTCTGGGGCAGGCTTTAATTCCGAAGAGTCACCAAGTGCCTGTGGTCCTGGAAACGGAGGATGTGCTCCGTTTGGAGGCATTTGTGTCCCGTTGGCTTCCTGCTCAACCAGCTGTTCTAGAGCAATGTCCCCTATAGATGCAGTATTCATAGGGTCTGCAACTAGGTTTGAGTGTGCTTCTGGAGAGGAGTTCTCAGAAGACTCTTTCAAATGGGCGATTCGATGTTCTCCTTTTGTCATCGTTTCCAGTGAGCTTGCATCTGCTTTAACTACGTATAAAGGATGCAATTAAGAACTCGGTCGCTTCGCAGACTCAACCTTCTTCCCGTTTCAAATAGATAAACAGATCAGAAAAGTTAAATATACATTATACGTAAACTCTTGTTGAAGGGCAATTGGCAGTCGTAACCACATTTTCAATTGACTTTAATGGTTCTGATATCTTTCAGATGCGCAATTCGCCCTTCTAGGCTCGAGGTAATAAAGCCCTTCTTGCTTCTTCCGAAGTTCGATGTAGACAGGCACGTCCTTAAAAGCGGTGTAGTTCTGCTCTCATCAGCATTTCCAACTAACATTATAAAACATGAAGGTGAAATCAACATCAGCACTAGATCAGTGGCTGCAGAAGGCTGCAAATGATTCACAGCTACCACAGGTATATGATCACTTTTGTATTTGATCATGCCGGACTTTTCATAAATTAAGCTCATTTTATTGATTATATGGCTGCAGAATATACAATTACTAGCTCACGAATGCGTGGGACAAGCCATAGTCGATTGGAACACACTAGAACGCGTGGCCGAAGCAGTTCAAGTTTCTCACGGTGACGACCGGCCTCTGCTACACCAAGTAAGCTGCAAATTTTCACTTTTTCATATAAGCAGTGATTTTTTCCCTGAGCAACACAGGGTGTTGATAACTATTACCCCAATAGTGTTCTGCTTTTAACTAACTAACGAAAGCATTAATGAGTTCATATTAATTTCTTGGCAGCTATGTCGTGGTGGCGGTCTGGTCCTACCACCCCCAACCCCCCGCCAAACAACTGGCAAATCCCCTGAACTTCAAGCCCATTTGGCCAAACTCCGTGCAAAGCTAGAACAGGACAAATACGATGCCATGGTAGCTGAAGTCACAGTTGAAGAACGTGCTGCCGTCGCTGCGTCTGAGGGCGGTTTTAATACATATAAACAACAAATGAGTTTTGGTCTGCATGTCATCGTGATGATGTTCGCTTTCTACCTGTTTGGACACCTTGCCGGAATGGCTTTGTCCCCAAATAAAGTCTATGTGAGTGAAGAGTGTAGTTTGAGATGCTAGAATTTTGAGGAATGATCCCATCTTTGAGTTTAAAAAATTGAATCATAAAAATTCATCAGTTAATTTTCTTTCCTTGGTTATTTTTTGCAGCATCCTGCGATTGGACTAGCATTCATGATATTTGCCATGATATTAGAGACTGTTTTGTTTGTTATTAGAACCACAATACCTCCAAAACTACACATTGCTGCTGCAAAAAGGGGTCGAAAATTCAGAGCAGAAGAAGCAGCGGCGGCGGTGGTGGCAGGAGGCAATGCTGTTGTGGCCTCTGCCACGTTGACAGAGGAAGAAAGAAATAGTTTATTATCTTCTCTAGCTGAAGAAATACAAACGATAGGTGATAAAAAAACTAATTAATGATCTGAATGTAACCAATTTGGTATATTCTTTTGTCTTAAAAGTGGAAGTGAACATTCCTACGTAGAGCGAAAACGAAAAACAAAAATGTCAAACTAAGAAATCTAATATTTTCAGACTTTCTTTACCAAAGACGGGCATAACTAAAACGGAAAGAACAAAAATGAATGAATGATGAAAAATGAAGAAAAGAAAAGTTTTACGCTGGAAAGGCATTTCATGCCAAGCCTTTTTCCTTCCAAATGGTTTTTTTTTTTACTTTTTTTAATTTTTCTTGAAACTGTGCGGTGATTGTATTACCTACTCCAATATCAATTTCATCTATCAACCGAATGGCAGGGGCGACTATACACAATATATCCTATCATATATTGTTTCATATTTACGCATACTTTGAATCGCCGATAATGTGGCCCCCAAAGAAGGGTGAGATTTCGACCACAGGTTGTAAATATTCAACAGCCTCTCCATCGTCAACCACAAAAGAAACAATCTCACCAGCCTGAGGGCATTCCACAGGCCAGTGGGTTCCGAGCTGCTCAATATAAGCGATAACTTGACCTTTTTTAACCGTGTCACCGATTTCGACAACGTTTGCTTTGCCAATTTGTTTTCCTTTAATGAATCGGCCGCGACGGAGGGTACCGACCTTGGGAGCGGTAATAGCGATAACAGAGCCATCAACATCATCCCCATCGTCGTAAGAAGATTCAGCGTCAAAGGAAGGAGCAGCGGCCGCAACAGGGGCAGGGGCAGGCGCTGGGGCCGTAGCAGCAGCGGGGGCGGCAGTAGCGGCAGCACCGCCCTTGAGGCTACGGCGGACCTTCATTTTAAAGCCGCCCATCTTGAGCTCGACTTCAGCAATGTCGGTCTCTTCGCAAAGAACGGTCAAAAGATCCTCGACCTGCAGAAGGGGAAAGGATAAATAGTAAGTCTCTTGTGAACTATTTAAAATATTTTCCGATGAGCCATTGGTAGCTACTACCCAACAAATACAGAAAGCCAACTTGATGATTGATCATTGATACGTACCTGCTGTGGAGTAAGTCCCTCATCGCCATCGAATTCATCCTCTTCTTCCTTCTTGCTTTTTTTGTCTGCATAAAAATAAATATAAATCAATTGATTCAAGATAATAAGCTAATATAAGTCCCGGTACTAACAATGAAAGCAAAGTATTCAGACTACGGCATTATTGCACAAGTATCGAGCAGTAACACACCAGCCTTGGAGGAATTTTCGACCTCTTCCAGCTTGGTAGACCGCAATGCAACATGGCGAGCATTACGCTGCTGCACAGGCATGCGCTGTGGCTTAGAAGGTCCAAAAACTTTTTGTACGCTTTTCACAGATGTTCTGCTGGCAGCAAGCCTCATTTGAAGTGCTACAGGTGCCATCGCTCAGACTGAGTTAAAATGCAAAAAGGCTAGCGAGATCAGAAAATACTCCCTTAGTGGCACTTCCGGAACACGTTGATGAAATAAATGTATTATCTTATGCCAAATGAGCGACAATGCGCCGCGTTTAGAGAATTTTTGAAGTCCGTTTCGGCCAGATTGCTCTATGCTGCTCGGTGCTGCTTCAACTCAAAACTTGCCTTCCACTATATTTGTTGGCCTAGCTTTATGATCCTTCTTGCCGATCTCTATAATAGCTGAATGCCACTTGCGAGACGTATATCCATACAATACACAGTCTACTGAGTCGCCACAGAGAGTGCGCCATGGAAAATGAAGAGCAACGTAATTTCCTTAATCCCCGACTCTGCTGACAGACAACCGCCAGCAACCCAATTTCCCCTATCCAGATCTGCCTTTCCTATTCTATTAACCTATATTTCGGTTACATACAGTGATATTTTCTAGATTATGGGTTCAATTTGTCTCCTCAAAGTGTATTGTGTAGCTATACAGAAAAAATAACCGGAAACCGAAAAAACCCAGTCTCGGTTATCTACACACAAGAATATATTTAGAGGTTTCCGGTACCTTTGAGTCCGAGAACGATACCAACGCCAAGAACGTGGCCCATGGCACCGAGGGCCATGACATCAACCATGGTGAAGCCTGCAAGGAAGGAAATAAAGTTAAAATTGGAACTAAAAGCCAACCGTTGTGTATGAAATCCTATTAGAAGTTTTGAGATTAAACTCACCAGCAGGGTCATTAGAGTAGAGACCAGCAGCCTTGTTGTCAGAGAGCTTGAGGCCGGCAGAGGCGTTGCGGTTAGCGGTAGGGGCGAGGCCAAAGCGGCCAGCAACAAGGGTCAAGGTGGTCGAGACGATCATGATCTACAATAGTAAGGAAAAGGAAAGCTTGATCAGCACGATCGCCCGCGTTAATTATATATCATACGCTGCATTCTTGATATATACTCCATTTTCCCGGAATTTAAAGCATACCTGGTTAACGGAGGACCCCAAGAAGCCATCTGCGCGGGGAACAACCAAAGAGCGAGGGCTCCTGGCGGGAGTAACCTGCATATAATAAACATAGTAATTAAGATCAGCATCGCCGCTATAAAAAAATCATCGAAAAGAAGTGCTCGAGAGTAAATCCTACTGATTATCTCATGGGTAAATAATTTATACACTTGCCTTTGCCCTGAGGGTCAAGGGGGTAGCTCTGAGAGTCTGAGTGGCGGTCTTCATCTTTGGTAATTGATTATTAAGGTTGGAGGGAATGGATTTCTCGATTATACTAAGAACTTGCGAGATAAAAAATAAAATCGCTGTGATCCCGGCGATTTTATTTTTCATCTGGGTTTTGGGAAAGGTGGAAATTGGTGCAGGAGCAGGAAAAGCAGCCATGCCCCCTTATGCACAGTGCTTATTTGCTGAGTTACAGATTACAGCAGAAAAGCGCCACTGCAACTTGCGCAGATTTGCACTGTTGCTTTTCGCCCTGTGCTATTTTGCGGCGGTGCAAAAAAGAGCAAAAAAGTGCCGCCCTGCACCGCCGCAATTTTGCACCAGTGCCGAAAAGCGCCGTCTGTATCTGCGCAAAATTACACAGAACTCAATTAACAGCAATAAAATGGCTATAATTCAAATTCTACTAAGAATATCAGCAAACTAATGGCATATTCGGCCGTTTCAGGCAAAAGTAGGGGGGTAGAAATATTAGCTCTAAACGGCGCTCTTCCTACCTTCTCTTTTCTTTCTTTCTTTTCTTTCTTTCTTCCAAGTTGTACGAAAACAGTACGAAAAGAAAGGGGGAATTGTACTACAGACAGGCGCTTTCTTGTATCTTTTTGCACTGGCGCAGTTCTGCACCGCCGCCGACAGGTACAATTTTGCACCAGTGCATCTCGCCCTGTGCTTATCTGCAGCAATGCAGAAAATCACAAAAAAGAACGGGCGTGTATTACAACAAAAAAGCACAAGTGCATTCGGTTATACAGATCCGTGATCCAACAAAAAGCCGCAGAATCATACATCTCCAAAACCCAGACGTTTTATCCAAGATTCCTTATATAATTGAAAAGATTAATATGAGGTGTTATGGCGGCAAGCCTCCCGAGTTTTTGGCCAAGGTCCCTTCTGGTCTCTTACCTGTTCTCGAAATCGACGGCAAAATCATCACAGAATCTGCTGTAATCCAAGGTCTTTTAGAAGAGCTGTACCCTGAACCCGCCTTGCTGCCTAAAGATGGCACACAAGAAAGAGCTCGTGCCAGTGCTTTAATGCGCTTAGAACGCAGGTTATTCAGTGACTGGCTACAATGGTTGTGTATATTCATGGGGAAATGATGGAAATCGCGCTGCGTTTGAAAATACAATGGATACAATAAATAAAGAACTGGGTGCAACAGAGGGACCCTATTTTCTTTCGAATTTCAGTTTGATTGATGTTATTTTTGCGCCCTTTTTAGAGCGGGTAGTTGCTTCTATTCCTTATTATAAAGGCGTAGTTGTGCGAGGACAAGGAAAATAGATGGCATAATATCAATTTTGGAGCTGAAAATGCAAAGGATGGGATTGACTCCTGCATTTTGGCCAGCCACCCAGTCCGGCTGCATAGTGTTTCAAGAAGGTGTCTCCCTCAGTCTTTCTTTTACTAAAAATCTTTTTTTAGCTCTCGATAATTAAAGTACAGAGAACATATAGAACGGCTAGTGTACACAATATTAGCCTTAATATATGTTCATTATTAGTAAACAGGGAAACAGAATAAAAAGCGCCGAGCCAGCAATATTTCTTTTCTTAACAACTTAGTTTTGGTACAACGTCAGCTCCTCCATACGGAGCTGTAAACTCATCCACACACGCCATCCTCAACCTTTCAGGCGTACACGGCAGATCCAATCTAAAGAAACCCTCAATTCCAACATCTTTCCTCGCAGAATACACAGCGTCTTTCAGCGCCCAATATACAGTCGTCCCTAGGAAAAAAGGAGGTTCACCCACTGCTTTACTACTATGCACCATAGGAGTCCTTTCACATGGAGAATCTCTTAGCAGAGTAACCCTCAAATCAATGGGAATATCGTTCGCGGTTGGGATTTTGTAGCTACCAGGTCCTCTCGTAAACAACGTACCCGGTTTTACCCATTGGTGTTGATTGTCGCCCCACACTAGTTCCTCTATGCAAGACCATCCCATACCTTGTACAAACGCACCTTCTACTTGACCTACATCAATAGCAGGGTTGAGAGATTTGCCTACATCCATAACCACGTCAGCACGAAGAATTTGCCAGTCTCCCGTCAAAGTGTCAAGCTCGACTTCAGCTACTGCAGCACCAAAAGTGAAGTAATTAACTGGTCTATTACCTCCAAATCCAGTAATATCTGGAGTAGAATAGAAACCATGGGCACTTAAGTCTGTTCTATCGAAATATGCAGCTTGAACGATTTCTACAAAGGTCGAATTTGGGGGTAATTTGGCTTTGTAAGGTGCCAAGCGAGCGTTCAGCTGTGCACATGCATCTGCTGCTGCTGCCCCGTACATATCGCTCGATGCCGATGCAGCTGTGGGTGAGGCATTAGGAACTTTATCAGTTGCAGTTTCCGCAATATGAACTGAGCTTAGGGGTATACCTAAACTTTGAGCAACGATTTGACATACTTTAGTGTGTAACCCTTGACCCATTTCTACACCGCCATGAGTTACTAATACACTTCCATCAGCCTGGTAGATGTGTACCAACGCGCCAGCTTGATTTAAAAACTTTGTTGTAAACGAAATACCGAATTTTGTAGGAATAGCGGCAATTCCACGCTTTCTGAATCGATTCTTTGCGTTATATTCGGCTATAGATACTCGTCGGGCTGCCATCCCGCCAGCAGAAGCAGCTACCCCATCCCAGCACGCGCGTGCTTGAAAGCCTTCCAACTTCATACCATACGGTGTCAAATCTCCCTCCTTATAGAAATTGAGCTCCCGTATCTCTTCTGGTAATTTTTTTACTAGGCAAGCAATACGGTCAACTATTTCTTCAGTCACTATCATTCCCTGGGGACCTCCAAAACCTCGAAATGCGGTATTTGACGGCATATTTGTACGACACACGTAGCCTGTAGCACGGAGATGTGGAATATTGTAACAATTCTCACAGTGCATGAGTGCACGGTCCATAATTGAATGGGAAAGATCGAGAGAATTGCCGGCATTGTTGTAAAAATCAATATTTATAGCTAAAAACTGGCCTTGAGGCGTACAACCGACTTTATATTTCGCCATATATGGGTGTCTATGGCCCGTCATCGACATATCTTCATCCCGGTCAAGAACAAGACGTACAGGACGTTTCAAAATGTATGCTGGGACAGCTGCAGCGGCATTTAAAAATGCAGCTCGAGTTTCTTTTCCACCAAATCCACCTCCGAGACGTTTAGTCCGCACAACAACTTTATGCATGGGAATTCCTAGACAATGGGCGATGTATCTATGGTGTTTATCAGGACATTGGGTTGAGCTGTAAGACACAATCTCATCGTCCTCACCAGGTATTACTAAATGAGCGTTTGGCTCGAGATAAAAATGTTCTTGGCCACCCATTCTCACCTCCCCGCTGACGAATTTCGTACCAGCAGAACTTTCATTTGAGTTTTCCTCGCATTGTAACAAAGTGGGATCGACATCTCCACACTCAATCGCATGGCCCCAGCCTTCAAAAAATGAGTTTTCAGCAGCAGCTGTCTCGATATCCAAAATCGCAGGCAACTCTTCGTACTCAACCACCACAGCACGAGCAGCAGCACGCGCCTCAGCTTCACTTTCAGCAACCACAACGCCAATAGGTTGCCCTACACACGTAACTAGTTCGCTTGCAAAGAGCTCTTCATCATGAATGACTGCACCTATATCATTGCCTCCTGGAATATCTTTAGCACAGAAGATCCCAGCAACGCCAGGAAGCAGCACAGCAGGTGTAGTATCCACAGAAATGAGTTTTGCATGGGGTTTGCTCGACACAATCATTGCAGCGTGAAGTGTTTTAGGGGGTAACGGCATATCATCAACGTAAATAGCTTCTCCTGTGACTTGCATGTCGGCTGCAGCGTGGCGGTATGGTTGACCAACTACATCAACATCTGAAGTTGGTGAATAGTACTGTAATCCACAGGTAGAAGGACGATGGTACGGCTGTACTGCAGAGCGGTACGATTCTTCAAATGGCAGTTCAAATGGTGATTCAGAGGGTGCGTCAGCTTCTAATGCAGTTGCTGCATAGACAACTCCTTTGAAAAGGAACGATGCAGCTAAAGACCGACGGAATTCAACCATACCACCAGGTGCATTCGGTGACATGTTAACATCTTCAGAAAGAGCGGTTAATGCAGCTTTTAGGCACGATTGATCCAGTGGTTGGCCGATTAGAGCGGATGCCGTTTTGGGGGCGGAAATCGTTAATGGAGCCACTCCTCCGTAGGCAATAGTCACCTCTTCAAAAGTCCAATTACTAGTAACATCTCTATACAATGAAACTATCCCATTAACAGTAGAGGTGGAGCCAGTATTACTGGGAGGTTTAAGTTTAAATTTCATTCCGGCATTGACAATGGCAATATCATCGTCCCTTCTATGAGCCTGTTTAAACTCTTTAACGTACTCATATTTGCGTGTAAATGGTAAGAAGACGCTGACGAGAACTTCATTTGGTTTTAAATCGACTTTACGGTAGCCTAAAAAGAAAGCACCGGCAGGAATAGATCTTTTGCCGCCCGCCTTGCTGGCTACTGTGAATTGAGCCCCTGCTGCAATCCAAAGAGGATTTAAGTCAGAGATAGGCGATGCAGTGCACACATTACCACCAATAGATGCACCGTTACGGATAGGAGGACCTGCAAACCATCGCAACTGCTCAGCAATAGCATTCAATGCACCGCAGCGAAAGGGCGGTTCTTGTGACGCCACTTGACGACAGGTAGTCAACAACTTTGTCAGTGTGACTGAGGCTCCAAAATGGATTCCAGACTCTTCTGCACGAATTTCATTTAACTCAGGTACATGAGTAGCCCCAATTAATACGGGATATAGCATATTTTTGAACTTCATTTCAATGCCGACCTCAGAATTGCCGACTATCAGTTTGGCGTCTGGATTTTCATTTTTTATTTCTAATAATTTCCGTAAAGTTAAAGGGCGGTACCACGCAGCTACAGGTCCAGGAATGTAGAGCTCTTGCGGTTGTCTGGACCGGAGTTCAGGAGGGAAAATAGGCTCAGCGGTGGAGCTACTATAATTTCTAAATTTTAAAGCCTTGTCGGTTTTGACCACTTCAGTTGGGACCAAAGCCCCTATAATCCCATCCTCTTTATCAGCGCTACTAGAGACCACCAGGCCATCTTCAGCAACAGATCCCGTACAGGTACACGGTTTACCAGTCGAGGGACATACAGGACCCCCGTCCGTGTTTCCCTTGTCGTGCCCATTGCTTTTCTTTTGGACACTACCAGCACCGTCGCAATTTTTGTCACTTTCAGCTGCAGCAGCTTGCAAGGCATCTTCTGTGTATGCCTTTGGATCTGCCTTTGCGAATGGTCTGAATGCATCTAATATCGGTCGATATCCAGTACAACGACATAAATTTCCAGCTAAATTTTCCTCAATTTCTTCTTCCGATATCGATTTTCCATTTTTAGAGCGGAGTAAAGAATACATGGACATTACAAAACCTGGAGTGCAGAAGCCACATTGGCTACCGTGCGCATTCGCTAACCGTTCCTGTACTGGGTGAAGTCCTTTACGGCTGCTACCAATGCCTTCAACGGTGACCACGTGCTGTCCTTCGACAGCGTAGAGGGGACAGAGACAGGCGTTGATTGATCGGTGAAGAAGAGAGCCATCTGAGTCTATAGAGCTGACCATGACGGTGCATGCTCCACAACCACCTTCTCCACAACCTAATTTGGCACCTGTATAGCCCAGACCTGCAATGATGAAGAGAGTGAAGAGATTGATGTATAGATATACGATGTATATGAGGACGGCACTTTTGGACAAATAATGTGTTGGGAAAACCCTAGTTGGAAAAAATGGTTCGTTGGGACTCTGCGAGCAATAATCAGCCCACTTACCACGCAAGTACTGCAGTAAAGTTTTCTCCCCAGCGCCGAGAGGAAGCACTTTACGTTTACCATTCACGAAAATTATAGGATCAATTGTCTCCTGCATCTCGTTAATTCCAGCCAAATGTGCAGCGCTATGAATGCATTAGCTACCTGGTTGGACGTCGAAATAAGAATATGGTCTGTGCGAGAGGGCTGTGAGGCTCTAACTCGTGCCCTTGGCTTTGCTAATGCTTTGTTTCAAATCAGGCGCTTTCAAGCAAAGCACTGATGACTGAGTCAGTGACCTATGAAACCCTCTAATAGGGGAATTTGCTATCTTATTCCATTTATCAAGCATCTAGGAACACTTAGTCTTGGGGATACCTCATGCCATTTGGATTGTTTGGACCCATTCATCTGCGAACGAAGAGAGGCACTCGAGTGACCTTCTTCGCCGGATTTATTACATTACCCCTCACGGCCTGGTCACTGTGGCAGATATTTGGCAGCTCTATACCCCAACATTATCCAGATCAAGGCCAGAAAGAACTCCCACACCAACCAACAGATGGCGCCGACCTGAGCCGATGACCACAACTCCTACTACCTGAACCTAGCTAGACTATAAAAATGAGTGGAAGCGCTCTACGTGCTGTGCAGCGACAAGCACGTCGTGTTGTCGGACACAGTTTTAAAATAGTTGCAGGACAACCTACCCCTGAGACACACCCGGAGCTTCTCCAACCAGGAGAGATTCAGCCAGGCATCACGAGTTTTGAATTTTCACAACGCCGCCACCATTTAGCTCATCAACTACCCGAAGGAGGCGTGGCTGTGCTACAATCTGCCCCACAAATCTTCATGGCAGGTGTGATTCCTTATCCATATAGACAAGATGCTGATTTTCAGTATCTAACAGGTATTATTCAGCCCGGGCCGATTGCAACGATTCAAGCCAATGGAAAATTTTCTTTATTTTATCCTGATCGTGACGCTTGGAGAGAGACCTGGGATGGAGCTAGGCTGTCTCAAGATGCTACTTTAGAATATTTTGGAGCTGATGAAGCGTTTCCGCTATCAGAAATGCCTCAAAAATTAAGTACAATGCTTGCAAATGCATCGGCAGTGGCACTTGATATACAGAGAAGTGATGTTGCCCCACTCGCGTCAGCTGTCTCTCAGCTTCCAGCAATGAAAACTGCAGAAGGGCAAGGCAAACTCCAGTCTCTACGTAATATGGTAGATCGTCTACGCTGGGTGAAATCTCCAACCGAGCTGGATTTAATGCGCCGCTCAGCAGGTGCAGCAGCAGCAGCAATGACCGAATGCATGAGAATTAGCAAATCTGGTATCAAAGAACACGATTTAGCTGCATTATTTGAATATAGATGTAGAACAGCCGGTGCACAACGTATGGCATACCCTCCAGTTGTTGCTGGTGGTGCGAATGCGTGTACTATACATTATAGCAGAAATGACCGACAGGTACGGGGAGATGAAATGATCTTATTAGATGGCGGCTGTGAATTGTACGGATACTGTAGTGATGTGACGAGGACATGGCCAGTAGGGGGCACATTCACTGGTGCACAAGCTGCAGTGTATAACGCAGTATTAAACACACATCATAAACTATTAGAAGAAGTGCAGCCTGGCGCCACCCTCCGCCAATTGCACCACAAGTCAATTAGACTTTTAAGTGAAAATTTGGCCGATTTGGGGGTATTAAACGGGACTACTGCTGATTTTTTGATGAATAGTCAATCGTATAGGACTTTTTATCCACATAGCGTGGGGCATTGGCTAGGGATGGACACACATGACGCAGCTACAATGTCTCACAACCGCCCCTTGGAAGTGGGAGTAGTGCTTACTATAGAGCCCGGCTTGTATATCCCAGATAGAGAAGAATTTGGAGCTTTAGCTGGGATTGGAGTGAGATTAGAGGACGATGTCGCTGTGACGATAGATGGAGCAGAGGTGTTGTCCGCAGCAGTGCCGTTGGAGCCAAAAGAAATAGAGGCATTGGTTGGTAGCAGGCTTTGATTCAAAATTGAATATATAAATTACTTTCCTTCAAAAATGTAGCTGGACCTTAAAATACTTAATGTAATGCAGAATAGCTTTATAATCTGAACAGAGCCGGTGAAATGAAGAAGACAAAAGAGGTAGGCAGTGAAGGTGGGGCGGTCACGTCAAGCATGCTGTCTCTGCGGAGGCTGGCAACGTTTGTTGAGATATACTCCCGACCATCGTGGCACTCCTAGATCTTCTTAAACTTGTAAATAATCTAAATTATGGCCTAGAGTGTGCAAGGCATATTAAATAGTTCAAACATATTTTCAATTCCTGCATCTGTGAACACATATAACATGGGAAACAAGCGAAAAGCCGAAGAGGAAGGCGCCCTACCGGATGCCATTGAAATGGATCAAATAAAAGGAACTGGTCCATTTGCTGTCTACTTCCCTAGCGGCTTTAACCCCGAAAAAGCAGCCGCAGAATGCGAATGGGAAACATTTGAACACGAGCAGAAGAAAAACCAGTATGCGGTAGTTGCTAAAACGGTAAGACAGCTATTGATATCATCAGATCACTCAGTATTCACTAATCGTTTTTATGCATGCAGCACGATTTGGGGATTGAAATTGGTTGTTTACAACGACACTCTCTCTAATACTTATTTAACGTTTTGCTGCAGGCTCACAATGTGGATTTTCTTGGTTCTACCTTGAACCCTGAGAACAACTCTGTCACTCCATGCAGGTATGACACCGTGTTTTTCTTTTCTTGAAGAAGCAACACTTTTTTAGATACTGCCAAGCAGCTATAAGTCCGACGGCGGTCATATAAGTTGACCTGTCCGCAAGAATCGTGCTGCGAAATTTAAGTCGTAGGGGCATACGTACTGACTGCACGTCCACAATTAATGGTGTTCAGCAATATTACGGCTCTGCATATCATATCTTCTTTGGAATACCGAAGATGTTTTTCAGTTCTTATCGAATTTCCCACTATTACAAATATCTCTCTTTCACTTCTTCTTTCCAGATATTCTCTCGGGGTATTTGATCGCAGCACTGGTACTCTTAAAATTGCTCCTATCCAGGGCAACCGAATTCTCCGCATGGAACCCCGTGCTCGCGACTTGGACTATTCAGCCACCGCCACCTCCCCCGGAGGCACCGACAAGAAATCAGCTGCAGATATTCAAGCCCGTAGAGAACGCAATGCCCGTTTGGTAGAAGAATTTGGATCCCAGAGACGTAAACGCCAGCTTGCTGCTGCGAAATCTGCCCAGGTCGAAGCAGCACAGGTATCTGGCGGGGAGGCGGTGCTCGGTATGATTGCTTCTGCTGGCGCTAATTTAACAACCCGCGATGTTATGATCGCTGCATCTTTAGCTAACAACCGTAACATCCCTCCACACCATCCTGAAGCCAGGACAGCTGAAGAAGCGTACCGCCTAGATGAGATTGTACCTGAGTCGGTAGCCGACGCTTTAGAAATTCGAAGACTATTCCCAGCTCAAAATAAACCTGAATATAGAGAAGAGTTACTTAAAGGGAAGGTATTTGGCGAAGGGTATGTGCTGTCGCGCCTTTCTGCCTTGGATACCCCGGAGTCTGAAATTAGAGAAGGACGGGCTCGGTGTTTGGTGTTATTAGGCCATTTGTTAAAGATTCTCAATGGCCCTGGTGGTGGTAATATGATTCGAGTTAAAACTGAAGAGAGTATCGCTGGAGCTGCGGATCGTTTACGTATGGCAAGTACCGTTCTTGAAGGAATCTTAGATTTATTTTATTCTCACGAATCGAGCGAGTTTGGGGATAGATACATTCTAAGTAAAGAAAAGAGAAATTTAATGATTGGATGGATTTTAATATTAGCAATACGTACTGAACCACAGTGTGTGCTGGATCCTGGGTCGTTTGCTGCGTTGGCGACTGAATTGAAGATGAGGGGCGGTGATGTCGGGGCCTTGTATAGAGAGCTCGGGTGCGTGACTATGAGGGTGAATGGACCAGGTGGAGGCACGAAAGTGACACTAATGCCACCTTCAAATGAAGCGAAGACGTTGGCTAATTATTTCCCTGGGTTGAAATTAGGAGGAAAGAAACCAGGGCGGTAAAAATAGTTTTTGGGACCGAAGAGAGCGCTCCTGAAGAGAGCGCTAATAAAATGTAAATCTGATGCCAAGAACTGCATAGAAAGCATAGAAAGTTAGATAAGTGTACAATCACCATGAGAAAAGTCAATTTACGTGCTGCCGAAGCAGGTTTCACCAGCAGGGTCGGCTTTTCCCAGCTACTGACCCGGACTCCGGAGGAAATGAGTTCGGCCCGCGCCACCATTATTTTATTTCTCAAATCGCATTTAGTTTAAGCGTACATATTATACTCTTATTTATTCGTATAAAACAAAGTTGTTTGACTGCTCGGACTAGCGGACCAGAGTTTATTTTGACACAAGATTTCGATTAATTGAGGGCAAAAAATGGCCGAGGTGCCAGCCATGTCTGCCTTTCAGCAGAAAAGTCTAGAAGCAAAGCATGACAAGATCTTGAAGGAATTATCTAGAGTTGCTGCTAATCGTAGATGCGTAGATTGCGACAATATTGTAAGGATTATAAATCAACTCGATTATAAGGTTTTGGGCAATCCCTTGCTCTTGGTACATTTAGCACGTGCTCACGCTTTTTTTGCTTGCTCTACAGGGTCCGCAATATGTTATTACATCATATGCCGTTTTCGTTTGCACCGCGTGTGGAGGCCTTCAGTAAGTTTCCCTTGTTTCCGCCAACTGCCCCGGCCAATTTTTGAACTTGAATTAATGTGTATTACCTCTCTGCTCTGCAGCCGACAATATGGCCACCGTGTCAAAGGCATATCCATGTCCAAGTTCTCAAAAGAGGAAATCGCTGAAATACAAACTGGAGGCAATGAGGTAAGAAATTAAACTCTTAAAATTGAACGTTGCCATTTTTCCTTTGCAAGGAAAAACTAATTTGTTTTCTTTTCCCTATCGAAAAATTCAAAAAATTACAGAAATTCATGGCCACATTTTGTGCGAAATGGACAGCCGCAGCTCTTCCTCGTCCTACTGACCGCAATCCTGAGCGTACAAAAGCTTGGATTGAAGAAGTTTATCAAAATAAAAAGTACTTTTCTGCCGGTACTGGTGCCGATGGCGATGGCGGTGTAGAGAACACGGGAGCCCCCCCTATTTCACAAGAGACTAATGCTTCATCTTCTCAGGCAAATGTCCATGGTACCCCTTCAGCTAATGGTAATGGTGTAGATAGTACTATTATTAGTAATGACAAGGATGTAGTACATGAACTGACATTAACCGACTTGGGGGCAGGAATGGCCAAATTGCAAGTAGGCAACCCCGTGACATCTTTTCCTTCTGCTTCCGCTTCAGAAGAAGGAAAACCACCGCCTGCAGCGCTGCCGAAGCTACATATGCCAATGCCGTTACCTGGTTCAGCACTGGCATCTCCAGCTGTCAAGGCAGTTTCTAGCCCTGCAAAATCTCAAGTTGCAAGTCCCCAGCCAGCAGCAGTGACGCTGGAGCCAATGGCGGTGCCTGAACCTCTGGTAGCTGCTGTCTCAACGGCAGCTGCAGCGCCGAACCCTTCTATAATGGATGCATGGGATCCCTTTGGAGCCGTTGAAGGACCTGTTGCTAGCACGCCTGAAGCAGCAGCAGTACCAGCGCCTGTTGCACATGGCAGCGGTCCTAGTAATGCTGCTGTAGAAGATGTGCCATCTGGCTGGGATGCCTTTGCAGAACAAGGACCAGTAGACGCAGTGTCAGAAGAGAAAGATGCATCCTCAAGCCCTTTTGCTGCGGCTCCTGTTGTGCCTCCGCCTGCTCTTGCTCCAGGCTGGGCTGTTGATTTCGGTAGCCAGCCTTCAGTACCTGCTCCTCCTCGGCAACAGCCTGCACCTGCACCTGTATCTTCTCCTCCACCAGTAATTCCCGGCAGAAAAGAAATCTCATTGGATACTTTCTACCCTGAATTTGAAAGCATCAGAGCCACAGGTGTTCTCCCGACTGGACAACCTCTCCTTCAAGCACAAATGACACAATGGGGAGTCTCTCCGTATAGCCAACAGCAGAAACAACATGCACCGCAAGATGGACAGCGCCAATTTGCTAGTGGGATAGTGCTGCCAGCCTCTGCAGCAGGTGGCCATACTTATCATCCAGGGGGCTTGCCGTCTCCAGGCTACGCTCACCTCTCACCTCAACAACAGCAGCAGCAGCAGCAATTTCACCAGCAGCAGCAGCATGGTATGTACCCTGCCGGTATTCCTACAGGGGCATATTACCCCGCTCCATCTCCAGTCTACGGGCAAACACACCAGCAGTATGTTTCTCCTAGCATGCAACAGCAGCACATGCCGATGCCTATGCAGTCCCCGTCGCCACAGCCATTACCAAGTCCAGCTGCCTCTGCGGTGTCGTTTGGAAGGCCAGCGAGTGGAGCTTCAACGGCAAGCAGTCAAGGAAAGGTTGGTACAGATCCTTTTGCTCATTTTTCTCCCCCTGGAGTAGGTAATCAAGGCCAAATGCATGCAGCTACGCCTACCCCTTTTTTACCATCACCTCCGCCAGTTGCTGTTAGTGCGCCAAATGCTGTGGTGCCTGGGTCCCAGACTCAAGCTGCAAGCGCGACCCTATTTGGAACTGGAACTAGTTTAACTGCGTATGATTTGTCTGCTCCAGCTGCCCCAAAACCTCGTGCTAGTGGCAACCCTTTTGGTTAAAATTTTAACCGGATTTTATTTTTTTTTCGAACCCCCGGTTGTCCTGATTTTCTGTTAATATATTATTCCTAGTGTATCCTTTAATCGCGGGATACTTTTGGGTTGATGATGCAGTTGCAGATATATATACATTTATATGTATTGTTTCTAGATGAGTTCTTCTTCAGCCTGAGGCCTGATCAGGATGAGCCAGTGAGGGCGCCAACTTCAAGGGCAAGAGAGGTTTTATGTGCGTATCAATACGGCCACCCAGGCATAAAATATTATAATTTATGATATAAGAACAACTTTCGAGACTGATAGGGCAACAGCAAAGAGCTTTCGGCTGTAATATAGTAAACCCTCGAACACTTTAGCTGAAGAGATTTACAGTTCGATAGATGCAGCTTGCTCTGTTGAAGGCGCCTTGCGCCATTGTTGCAGTTTCCAAGATCGGAACAAGTGCAAAGAATGTACCTGTCAAGTGAGTCTTGCCCTGGATTGTTCGTGGCAGTTGTTGGCATGGGAGATGAATAACACGAGGCTTTACCCTCTAAACCGACATGCGTTTCTTTCATGCAGGCATTTTGCTGGGCGTGCGATCGCACCCGTAAAACCCATTAAAAGCATCGAAACGTGCTTGCGGTAAGTCTTGTAAACCTGGGGTTCTTAATGAACCTCATATGGAGCATTAGAGAACTTTGATGGGGATAAATCCTGCGTTTTTGCCACCACATTGCTCTATCGCGATATGAATCCAGTTAATAGTTATTTATCATCATTTAATACGCCACCCATCTCACAATACTCTTCATTTCGTGTCTCCAGGGCTGCCACTGCCGAGGCCTCCAACGGTGCAGCCGCTGCTGTCCCTGAGCCTGTAGTCAAGATTGACAACCACACAGATCCTTTCGCTACCATTGTCACCGTTGAATTCGGAGATCGATTGGGAGAATTGCTTGATACCGTCAACTCATTAAAAAACCTTGGCTTGAACATTCGCCGTGCCAAGCTCACTGGCGGCGTTGCCGGTGCTGGTGGTGAACATAGATTTTACATCACTGATGCCCGTTCAAGTGAAAAGGTGGTAAAATCCGCTAAAATTGAAGAGATACGTCTCACAATTCTCAACAACATGTTACAATTCCACCCTGAAAGTGCTGAACAGCTTGCCTGGGGCTCTTCTTCAGCCCGCAGCGCCCCCGTCAGCACCGGAGACCCCACCCGCCCCTTGGGCAGACGCCAACGCTCTATTCAAACCCAAATTGAAGTCCGTGACTGTGAAAGTGGAGCGTTTTCTGAGATTTTGGTTAATACTGTCGACAGACCTGGTCTCCTCACGGATATTGTCAGTGTGCTGAAGGACGTCTCTCTCAATGTCATCTCTGCCGAGGTCGACACAATTGGCAAGAATGCTGTCGATACCTTCAATGTGACCTATCACGGTGAGCCATTGCCTCCGGCTATGAAGGAATTGGTGATGAATGCTCTCCAGTATTATCTTTCTCAGGGTGATATGGAGAAACAGTACTCTGATAGTTACTAAGAAAACTAAGAGAAAAAAAAAGACTTGACCGCTTAAAACCCACCGGGGGGTGGGTGGGTGGTGGTGGCGAGCGTAAGTAGATACTACAAAATATTGCACACATCAATCATTCCTTGCTTATTAAATGAAATAACATTGAGATTAATAAAGACGGCATTTTGAATTATGTTCCTTTTGCCAATTAACTTTTGATTTAAGTTTCAGCCTTGTAATACGTATGAACTAATTGCCCGTTGAACTACATTTTCACTTTGCACTACTCCTGGAGACTATGATTGGCTGTACTATTCAGTGGTAACCGCTCAGATCAGACCTGTTTTGCAAGAGAATGCTGCATTCCATTCATTCAACCATTACATCTAATGAATAAAATAAAATTAATCACATTTGATATTTCTATAAATTCTCTTAGCAAACGCCGCTGCTCCCAAGTACCCGACAGCTCCACACATAATACCTAGCCCAATACAGAACATCGCTGTATACCCAAAATAAAACGATGTCTGGAAGAAACCCGTCATCTTGGTTTTTACTAGGAAGTAATGAATGGAATATAAGAAGACATAAAGAGATGTTGACGCACCCGCACCAAATGCCGTCCAATGCCATTGATAATTCTCAGCATTAAGCAAGAAATACGTGGCAACAACGGTAGCACAGAGTGTTACTGCCAAGAGAATCAAAAACACCAGTAAAAAGAACCCGTAGACGTAATAAACTTTATAATTCCAAAACGAGGTGAAGACAAAATACATTTCAATAAAGATTGAACCAAAGGGGAGTAAGCCTCCTCCAATGGCGATACCCAGCGGTCTAAGATACCATGGCTTGTCTGGAATAGGAGAAGGAATCCTTTTCACACGGCAAGGGTTATCTGGAGCTCCTGCCCAATTTCTACCAACAACGGTGCCCAGCAGGCACAGCGGGAAGGACACAAATGCCCATATTAACAGCACGATAACGATGGAACCAAATGGTACTGCAGCGAGAGATTGGTAGAAAATGGCGATTGTATTCAGCACAAACGCGATGGAAGACACCGTAAAAGGGAATAAGTTTGCCGTAAAAAGCATAGTACGAATCCACGCGTGGCCATCATTACGCGCATAGTACCCTCCAGACACATAGCCCCCAACAAATGAAGTCAACGCATAGCACACAATAAACACAGTAACAATAGTACCACGTTCCACAAACAAAGTCCCAGCAATAGTGATCAAAATAACTGCAAAGACAAGTAACACAAGTTGAACGCCAGTGCCAATCACGGCAGAGAGTAGTTCGAGCTGGGCTGGAGGTCTAAATACATCCCCATGGACTAATTTCCATCCAGTTTCTTCATTCATATCCCTTTCTAATGATTCCAGATCATCATCGTCAGGACGTGTATACCTTGCATAATCTTTCCTCAGCGTGCGTAATAGGATCATAGAAACCAAACCCATTAAGAAAATGACCATCATAAATGAATTAAAGATAGAAAACCAATGAATTTGATGCTCAAAAAAGTTGTAATCCAGGTACCGTTCAAAACGACGGGAGTATTCAATTGAAGAGGGGGCCCAATTGACCGAATAGGTAAACTCCAAAGCGGCACCACTAGTGATTGGTTGCGGGTCTTCTGATGTTAAGTTGACGTGGATAATTCGATCGCCATTGTACGCAATATCGAAGGTTTTATGTGTATATACGTAGACTTGAGTATCTTCCTGTGTTTGTTCATGGGGTGGCCCTACAAATCCCCAAATTGGCAAGTCGTCCATAAAAAACTCATACCAGTAATGCCTTCTTACCGCTTCTGCAAACTCTTCTGCAGTTTCCTGGGTTAATGTAGTTGTGCAGATTGTCTTTTTGGATTGATCTGTTCTGAATTTGAAATCAAGCTGGCTGTCTATAAGTTCGTTTCCTTGAAGAACTTCTCCAAGACCGCCCCATTTGTGCTTTGGTTTCTCTGTGGAGGGTTTGCAGAAAGGTAGCATGTAATAATTGTCTGGAAAGGAGAATTTGAAAGTAGTTTAGATAGAATGCGTGCAATGCACTATAATTAAAAATATTAAAAAAAGAAAGGCAAGCAATAGACGGGGCGGGCGGCAACCGCCGACCAAACAGAATGGCAAGGAAAAAGGCTTACATGTCTCTTGTGGGTTGTTATCTGCAAGCACAGTAATATCGGCGTTTAGCTTAATTGATAAGAATGGTCATTTGAAGCTAATAACTATGCTGACGATGTATACAAGAGTCATAGAGAGTGGAATTTACTTACATGGTCCTACTTTGTTTACCCAGAGGGTAAGCTTCTCTCCTGGCGTATACTGCATACCAAATATCATTTTTATTCTTGGGAATACATCGAGTTCAACAGAAGTGCCTAGCAGTTGCAAATCAAGCTGACAAGATCAGTAATGTTTAAACTTACAACATGTTTTCCTTCATCAGCTGCTGTAACATAAATCAAGCACAATACAGCTAGAAAACCTAGCAGATTGTGCGATCTTAAGCCCATGGGCTCCTGCACGTCCTTTGCACTAGCTGAGTTAAAAATTAAAATTTCGTTGCAGCAATTTTGACAACAACAAAGATGTTCTCGATCTTAAAGCCGAAGCAAAACTGGTCGATTGTAGATGAAAGATCAATAACCTAGGTTATTACTATGTGCAAGGCCTTTCACCTGAGCGACAAATGAGCAAGCTTCTCAACTGAACAAAATGGTGGAAACGGAGAAGAAAGGGGTGCTTTGTTGCTATATTCGCTCTTCCCAAGCACCATAAACAAAAAATCCAAACAATGGACGCAAGTGTAATATATACTAGGCCGGTCGCAGGCAGAGAATAACGCAGTGGCATCACACGACATGTTGCTGGCAATTGACGGTGACAGTAACAAGAGAGATACCAAAGTAGCTCTAGAGGAATTTATTGAAGTTAGCTTAGCATTTAAGGACCCTCATAAAGCATTTCTAAATTTGTTTCCTCATATTCATGGATGGAACTCCTCAGATGTATGTTTTTAAGTTTTTTCTCAAAGTTCATGAAAAGTTCGCCCCCAAACGCCTTTCTCAGCTTTCCCACACAAAAAATTTCTCTATGCAGTCTTCCTTTGATATTGAAATCACAAGAATAAGCGGAGCAATGACAAATCTAGTCTATTTAGCACACCATACTACCGCTCCTCCAGCAACAGCCAAAGTTATTATTCGACTGTTTGGCCGAGGCAGTCTGCTTTTTAGCCGACACCAAGAACGTGGAATTTTCCTTGTAGCGTCTCGCCTGGGTATAGGTCCCCAATGTCTTGTAGAATTCGGAAATGGGAGAATAGAACAGTTTTTACCTGGAGCAGCAGTCACTGCAACAAGTATTCGACAACCAGACATAGCAGCAGCAGTTGCAACGGCTCTATCAGATTTTCATGTTACTATGTTTACTGCGTTGCCTTTAATCCGTGAAAAATCAGGGGATGAAGGAGTACAAGGAGCCTCGCCTCGAAGTAGTGATACTGGGCTAGAGGATGCTTTGTGGGAGAGGCTTCGTGGGTGGCTGGCAGCAGCGACAGCTGAGGCGCCAGAGGACGTTGTCGAGCTAGGTCTGAGTGAGGCCGAAGCTGAGATAGAAGCGATGGAAGAAGCTGCTGAACGGAATTGGGGTCCAGCGTGGCTTGCTTTAACTCACAATGATCTGCAGTATGGCAATTTGTTGGTAGACATAAAAGAAAAGGAGGAGCGGGATGGAGATTTGGGAAACGAAGTAGGTGGCAAAGAAGAGATCGACACTGCCGCTGATGTTGCTGTTGCTCCCAGGACCACCACTGCGACGCTGATCGACTACGAGTACTGTACAGTTGGGGACATAGCCTTTGATATTGCCAATCACTTTTGTGAATATGCAGCTGATTACCATCGAGCAGAAGACGGCATGCTAAATTGGGACAGACTACCTACAGCGACAGAACAGGCATTTTTTTGTAGAGCGTATATAGAATCTTTATTTGAAAAGCATCCAACTAGTTTACTTGCTATGAAACTTCGTGCAAGCTGCGGTATGTCACCTACAAAACTCCAGAAAACGCAGCAAGCTTCTAAAGAAATAAATGGGCTCTCGTCTCCTTGTGAATCTTCAAATTTTTTGTCGACGTTGACATCGATGCTGGTGGACCGAGCGCGTGCATATATGCCACTATCGCATCTAAAATGGGGTCTATGGGGCATTATACAGAATACATTTTCTGAAGTTGAGTTTGATTACATGGAATATGCACGGAAAAGGCTGCAGCAATACAATGCAACTAAGGAACTGTTGTTAGGAAATTTATGAAGTTTATGATGTGAGAGCTGGCGGGGGGGTCATGGTGGCTGGACGCATTTACAGTAAAGAAAATATGGCGCATATACACATGGATAAATTGATTAAACAACTTAAAACGTATGGATGTAATTCTTGTTGTAATAGTACGGTCATGACGTACTTTTTTTATGTACATATCAATCATCATTCGATTAAGTTTGGTTGGTTGGGAGGTTAAATAAAAAAAACATCGGCCTTGTTGTGTTTGTGTTTTGGGCTGATGACTAGATTTATTACTTATCTACCGCCGTCACTTTAAGCTTCATTCCTCGACGACAATGCTGTCCTCCACCAACGGGACATGCAAAGTAATACACACCTGCCTGTTCAACAACATAGGTCACGGTGATGGTTCTGCCAGAGATGCTCAAGCCATTGACAGGCTCTTGAATCGCCTCCATGCCATTAAGGCCGTCCGTAAACGTCCTAGGGCATTCTTCACTGGGGATCCGATAGACGCCATGAGTGGCATTCCCCCATGTCCAAGCGAGAACTGCACCAACAGGCACTACGAGTCCATCAGGCCCGGGATATAATCTGGAATAATTTTGACCCAGGCTCCAGGGGCGAATTGTTAGTACAAGAAACACGTTTTTCTCATCTCCATTGTCTTCCAGATCAGCTCCTCTAGCATCTGTGTCCAGGGCAGTTGTGTCTTCATAGGTGTCTTCAGCAGGGGGGCTAGAGGAGCCGGAATCTCCGGGCTGCTGCAGCGTGCGGGCTGCATGAGAAATAAGCAGAACATGCAAAAAGGGGAATTTGTGTGAGCGTGCTAGGTTATTTTATGCCAGAGGGTAAGGTTTATTGAACCTTGAAAATGTTCGAAAACTGACCAGCAAGGTTAAGGTTAAGGCATAGAAGTCCAACGAGGAAAAGGAGGGTAATACGCTTTGACATTGTCTCAAATGCAACTTGAAATTTGTAAATTACAAATTAAATGTAAAAACTTTGTTGTTTTGACCATTTTAAAACAGTCTTGTGAGCACCTAATCCTAATCATTCCGTGACGGACTGATCGATTCGACCTTTCTTTCGACCCTTTTAGTCGTGCTTTTTACAGCTCGCAGTATTTACAAGCAACGATCAAATATGCACAACGCATGCAATTATTATTTTCTGTACACGTATGCTTTCATGCAGACAACTAGTTAGCGACACAACTGAGGATTCTTTCTTTCTTTCTTTGCACCGGCACAATTCTTTCTTTTTCGTTATCTTTTTTTCTAACACCGCTAGTCAAATCTCTTAGAAGTTAGCTTATCATTGCACGTCCACCTTAAACAACATGCCGCCATCGCAATGCCCATCAACTGGGCAAGCAAACCAATATGTACCGCTTTCTTCGAAAGTGTAGGTGACGGTCATCGGCCCAGGGACAGCAGCTTGGATTTCGTTTTGGCCATTTTGGCCGTCTTCAAACGAGGGGGGACATTCCCCAGATGGAATGCGGTACACACCATGGTTACCTTGGTCCCAAGTGAAGGTCACGGTGTCACCAACAGAAGCAGTCCTGTCCGCAAAGTTCTGGCCCAATGTCCACGGGTCGATGGTGAGGTCACCACCGCCACCGGCCGTATCAGAATCGCCGGCGCCCCAGCCCTGGAGCAAGGAGCGGCCTGCACAAAAAACGCGTCAATATGTTAGATACTGTAGTAAAATCGCATTCCAAGGGTAAATTTAAGCCATTTAGGAAGTTTATGAAGGGTGCATTGGGTGACAACAAACTTACTGGAAGCAACCGCCACGAGGCCGAAAAGGAACAATAAAGTGACCTTGGACATGTTTGTTAGGCGTATATAAAGTGCAACAAGGCTTTTTCGAGGTCTTAATCAAAAATTAATGTCTGGCCTTGGGGTAGGAGCGGGTGTACTTTTCTTTGGCCAGCATCATGCATGCATTGGGTTGAGGAAGAAACGAGCACCTTGCTAGATGCTGTGGTTTGCACGCGTAAATGTAAAAACCATCTGCATTTTGGGGTCATCTACATATTAATGAAATTATTGCTGTACACCCTTGCTGTTTTTTTCTGCATCGCTTATACAATCATGACTTTTGCTACAGCTCCAGGAGGGCTAGGCAGAGCCGGGAGAGCGTTCGGCCCCACCATCATTCTTCCTGCTGTCAGGCATACTGCAACCTTAATTATGTTGCATGGTCTGGTATGACGGCTCCGCCATTGTTTTTTATACTAGATCACTTTTAAAGTTTGTTGGGATTAATTTTATTGAATAATTAATTAAACTTTTCTTCAATTGCAGGGGGATACAGGGAACGGATGGGCTCCTGTAGCTCCAGAATTGAATTTAAATCACGTCAAATGGTAAGAGCAACGCGCTTCTATCTTGCCTTGTATTTTATCCCGCCCCCACCACTCTTTTGACTTAGCTTTAACTTTCTCGCATTTAATAGGGTCTTTCCTACCGCTCCTACCCGCCCAATTACCGTCAACTACGGATCGAAAATGCCTGGTTGGTTTGACATCGACCACCTTGATGAAGAGGCCTTCAGGGCAATGATGAATGGCCACAAAGGCTTTGACCCAGAAGGCACCAATGAAGCTATCTCTTATGTAACCGATCTTATTGCCAAAGAAGTGGAATCTGGTATCCCAGCTAATCGTATTGTTGTAGGTGGATTTAGTCAAGGTGGCCATATTGCTCTCAGAACTGCCTTACAGCATCCTGTAAAATTGGCAGGGTGTGCTGCATTGAGCACGTGGTTGGAGCCATCGCCTTTTGAGGTACGAGAAAAAATATCTATCTAAATCTATATTCTCCTTATTTCTATCTCATAATGAAATAGTCTGAATTCATTATAGAGAATTAACTAAAGCATTTCTCTCCTCTTTTTTCTCTCACAGATTCCCGCTGCTAACTTAAATCTTCCGATCTTCTACGGCCATGGCACCTTCGATCCTCTGATACCTGCTCCCATTGCTCAAGCTTCTAATAAAGTACTAGAAGGCAGGGGAATAGCAAATGTAGAGTTTAAGATGTATCCTGGCATGGGACACTCTTCGTGTCCACAAGAGTTACAAGACTTGAAGAAATTTTTATTAAAGACCCTCCCCGATACACCAGTGACGAAAGCGACACCGTCAAAAGAAGACGTAGAGAAAATGAGCACAAGGGAACTGAAATCATTCTTGCAAGAAAATGGAGAGACTACTGCTGGGTTGTTGGAAAAGAGTGAACTTGTAGCCAAAGCATTGAGTTTGTTGTAAGAATCCAGATTTGTTTATAGCAATAAAAATTATTTTTTAAATGTAATATTTTTTCTCACTGGTGGCCATAGGGATTAAGTAGGGGCCGGTAGCGTGAGGTAGTGATCTCTGGCAGCATAAACATTGGTGAGGGCGATGGCTAGGGTGCCTTGATGGCCTTGATCGCCGAGGAAAAGTTGGTGGATTGTTTAGAGGGCAGGGAGAAGGGCGGAGCACTGGGGGCGATAGAGCGGGCAGTCGTATACCATAAAGTGGAGGGAATCAGGTACTGTGGGGCAGTGGGTACAGTTGATTCCGGCAGGGTGGGGTGGTATAGCCAGGTGGAGGCCTGCCAAGGCGATGCGACTACGGGCGATGGTGCTGCGGTGGGCGGTGCTTTGGAGGCCAAGGTAGGGTTGGGGTAAATAGTCCGAGTGGTTGATATGGCGGCGGATATGATAGTGGATGCATAGAAATGGCTAGAGCTACCGATATTTTGTCGGTGGAGGTGGGCGAGGTAGTTCTTTACTCATAAACACACTATTCCTGCGCGGCCAGGAACGCAACGCGTATTTGTAAGTGAACTGATCTGAGATGTACTTTCTTCAAAATCGAAAATCCTCGCTGTACTGCCACTCACCAAAAATGAGTTAAGATACATGTACTACCTTGTTAGTAATAACTGAAAATAAAAAGAATCAAGAGATCATATAGAAGACGGAACAAAAGCATAATCGTATATATCAATTTTAAAGGAAATTCAGAGAGCAAAAACAAAAGGAGAGAAAAGGGGGGGAGCAGGGTCTCTGATGGGCAGTGCGTGTATATTTCTTGCAAAAAAATTTCAAAATATCATCTTAATCTTCTATTTATTTGTCAATGACCAATTGTGACTTATCTCCTGAAAAGGTACCGGCTCCTGCCAGGGACATGGATGCTCTCCTCATATAACTGGGGCTGGGGGGTGTCCCAAACGTGCCCCCAGCTTCCTGCTGAGCCGCAGCAGCTCCAGCAGCCGCAGCAGCCACGATACCATCAAGCTCATTCTCAGGTCCCAACTTAACCTTGGCAATTCCATTTCCATGCTCATTTACTTGAACAACCTTGACTACCAGGGATTGCTTCTGATTCAAAATACATACAACGTACTGACGGGGCTTGACCAAGCCTTGGCCATGAGCAGAAGCAATCGCCTCGCCAAGAAGACCTTCACTTCCAGCCATAGGAGCAGCAAGCATGGGATGGACGCCACGCATTACCAAACATTGTCGAGCCAAAAATTTACCTTCCATCTGCCAGCCCATATTTGAGGAACGCAATGTTGGTACTACCACAGCCAAAACAGGCATGGGGGGGCGGTATTTCGCTACCAGACTGACTGTACGACCAGTCTGCGCTAATACCAAAATCAGACCAGCGTTAATCTTCTCAGCAGTACGCACAGCAGAGGATGCAATCGACTCTACTTTAGACATCAAGGGGGCACCGGTGATTTTGACTTTTTCCAGTTCCTCTTCAGAGTTGACACGATGAGGTAAGACACCAAAAGAAGATGCCCTGCGGTCTGAATTGAGCGCTTTTGAAGGAGAGCTGGTAGCTTCGCCATGCATGGCACCAGGAGATCCCATGGCGTCAACTCCGTCAGCAGCCCCATTTGAAGCAGAGGGAGGGGGAACTGTAGAAATTCTATTTAAAGGGGGAGGATGAGGTGCTTCCTTCATAGATAAATCGGCAGACGAAGGATGTGCTCTATCTAAAGAAAGTTCTTCATCAAAAGCTTCTCCCATCATGTCTTCGTGATGCAAACGATAATCGAAATATTTCTCAGCAGAGCGGCATAATTTGATCACCGTTTGAACAGTATCCACAGGGTAGAGACCCCGGAGAGTCTCTGCGCCGAGTAAAACACCATCAACACCATCCAAAACAGCATTTGCCACGTCGGTAGCTTCTGCACGGGTGGGACGAGGGGTATTGACCATGGTATCGACAAAACGAGTGAGCACAATGGGTTTCCCCACGCTGTTGCACTTGGCAACGCAATGTTTTTGTAATAAAGCCATCTCTTCAGGTTCAAAATCAAGACCCAAATTACCACGAGACAGTAAAATACCATCAGCAGCAGCGACAATTTCATCAAAATTGTGAATAGCGGCCTTGCGCTCGACCTTCGCCATAATCTTTGTTTGAGTTAAACCCATCGCATCGAGAGTCTGACGGGCAGACCAGACATCTTCAGCAGAGTTACTGTATGATAAAGTCAAAAAATCAATTTCGAAATCAGCACCAAAGGTACGTAAGCACTCGATGTCATGGGCGGACATCAGGGGTAAGTCTCTATTGAGATCATGGTCGTGTAAACGAAGCTCAAATTCACGATGAGAAACCAAGACAGTGAGTACACCAACAAGAGTGGCATTATTTTGAGCGACACAGCGGATTTCCTTGGGAGAGGTAGACTGCACTTGCAAGAATAGTGAACCACCTTCTGCACCCGTAGCCAAGAATCGACCAACGTGGAGGACGTTACCAGGTTGAACGAGTGAAGGGAATTTTGGGTTGTTTACAGGTAAGAGGGATGCGGATGCTTGCGCACCAGGGTCAGTTGTGATGATGACTTCTTTTCCTTCTTCAAATTGGATTGGTGTTTTCTCGAGGACCATCCAGCCATTGCTATCTTCCTTGGCAGGCAGTCGAACGATAATCTCACGGCCTACAGTGTCTACCCAGACGGAACAGAGTCTCTTGGTAGCTTTCATGGCTGCGGAGAGGTTTTTCAAAGAGGTGAGATGAAATTGAAGGGAGCCCCAAGTCAAATCCAAGCGGGCACACGTGACGCCAGCAAGAAGCAATTTAGACATCACTTCCACGCTCTGGCAGGCAGGCCCAATGGTCACAACGACTGTAGAAACGAAGTAAATAATAAGAGAAGGGAACAGTAGGTAAGAACAAAGAGAGTTTGAGGGTTTTAAAAGGCATAAATTAATATAGACGGGCAATGAGAACATCTGAAGAATATTTTGACAGAAAAGAATTCCTACCTTTAGTTCCTGCTCCGCAGCGGACATCGTCGTCAGTTACAGGTTCCACAACTTCCTTCATTTCGGCATCCATGAAGAAATGCTGCAAAAGAGAGAATAAACACGAAACCAGTGGAAATCAGAAAATGAGGCATGTCTGGAAAAAGAGCAAAAGACGCGACCTGATCACATCGACAGTAAGCCCATCGGGGCACATAAGTCAATATCAATATGAAATCATCATCACTGACGCACCTGCTTCGCCTTGGTGAACTTGCTGCTGCTGCAGATAAAATAAGAAATGGCATGATTAGAAACTATGTGCGAAACAGGAAAATGCCATTTCTAGTAACTTGGGAAGTGATACTTACCTTGATTTATACATGGCAAATTGAAATGCAGGTCTACAGCAACAGTTGCACTTTGGTAAATGCGACGGGTGATGGATTCGGAATCTAAAGGCTGAAGGCGAACTCTTAACTGTCAATGTGCAATTCTGTGAACAGTAATTGTATTGTGATTATAATTATTACATATCTCCGGTCGTTGAAAGCTTTATGAACGAAGAGAATTTCCCTAAGCTCGCTCGCGCGCTACAAAAGCAACGAGAGCAAAAAAGGGGTTCGAGAAAATAGAAAAGGAAGAGAGAGGAAAAATATAACAAAAAGGGTACGGTCGTGAGAAATGAACGAAGGGAAAGTGAACAAAGCAGGAACCTATTGTAAAGTTGATGGTACAAACACGATTGAGCAGCAATGGTAAATAGAGCCACCGCCACTAAAACTGGTGGTTGGTAGGGTTCAATAAAGGAACAATCTAGCAGGGGGAACTTCAATGCAAATAAACAGGTACCAGGCACAATAGAAAAGAGCCAAAATAAGTATTAATTTCAGTTTAAAGCATTGCAATTTAGAAACACAAAAAGACAGCCCGCTCTTGGTTTTTTTTCTTTTCATCATAGAGCTCATGAATTTTTTCGACATAAGTATCAAGGTAGAGATATTGATAACCCTTGAAGGTATGCCATTACCTATGATAAAGCCAGGTATGTATTTCCCCAAAAAATCAATAAGAAGTGTAAAAAAAAATAAAAAAGAAGAAAGAAAATAATTATATATTATTGGAAAGCAGGAGGATGGAGAGGTTAAGTTTAAAAAAGAGAGAGGAGGGGGAAGGCAGGGAGAATATACAATGTTATTATTAAGAGTTCGAGGTAGAAGAAGTAAAAAGTTATCGATCAACGATACTCTGATGTAATTATGAACGGGGAGTTGCAAGGAGGAAAGAAAGAGAAGGGACGTCTAAGTAGGTAGGTCGACAAAACAACGAAAATAAAGAGAGATAGAAGAAGAGAAACGTTCTCATCAGTTCTTGAACTAAGGAATGGAGTTAGAAAGTGAACAAACAAGCAAAGGTTTGAAGTTTCCTTTTCCCGGCTCACCGACTTTGGAAGGAAATCAACAGAGGCAAAGACATGGGAATACTATTGGTGCGGTACTATTTTAAGTGTAGAGTACGAGGTATTATTATTCTTGGTCCTGGCCAACTTCCATCAACTGTTTCACAATCAACATTGTCTCCAAAGGAAGATCTGAAGGACCTCGCTGCAATCGCTGACGGAGCGATGCTTTCGGAAGGCGAGCGACTCGTGTTAAATTGCGCCACTTGTCTTTCAAATCAACAGGAGTACGCGTTTCCAGCATATCTGCAACAGCAGAGACCGGAAGACGTTTAATTTCAGCCCATTTACCAACACCAGCCAACTTAACACCTTCAACCAAAGCCAGAGTTTCTTCCAGGGACCAAGGGTTATGTTTCTTTTTCGCCAAAGCAGAGGAAGAGCCGTGGGACTGGCGATGGTGGGTGGAGGTGTGAAGTTGGCTATGGTGGCCTCCAGTACTATTACGGCGGGCGTGAAGGCTACCAGATATGGGTAATCCATCTTCAGAGAAGTCTTCAGAGTCGGAGTCTTCCATGGTTTCTCTGAGAGCTGCAGCGGTGACAACAAGAGAGCGACGTGCTGCAGTCCGCATAGGGCGATCGGAGCTGGAAGGGAAAGATGAGCCGAGAATAGATGGGAGATGAGGCTGGGAGGCAGAACGAGGGTTACGTTGCACCTTCAAAGGCATTGATCGTGCACGGGGGATAGGAATGAAACTATTACGACCAGTAACACAACCTCCAGCGCTGCCACCGCTCCCTCGGCTCCCTGAAGTGGTCATCGTTGCAGAGCCAGATCGATCCAAAGAAGGGGAAGAAGGCATGCCGTTACGCTCAGAGTTGTTCGATCCATCATCTTCTGCAGAAAGAGAATCTTCAAGCAACGTAGGTAAAGGGCAAGAGCCTATTGCCCGCCTATTTGCCATGTTAATCGGGTTACTGCTGCCCCCATTTGGCATCCCAATATGAGCAGGAGCAAGCGTATCTGCCATTTCCATCACGTCAAAACTATCCAAAAAGCCAATATCCAGATCTAAATCTAAATCAGGTACGCTGGTACCTCCGATGTACCGAGTTGTGGTCATCGGGGCAGGCAATGGCAAGGTGCCCGTGTTAACAGGCACCATGGGAGTAGTCATGGTAGGGAGTGAAGAAGGCAGAGGAAGAGGTCCAGTGTTAACAGGTACATGGGTGTTGTTTGTTTCAGGAACCCACGCCCAGTGGCCACCTTGAGCAGGGATGCGGACAGGGGCGGCCGGGGCAGAACTGGGAAAAACAAACTCAACTGCAGCTAATGCATCTTGAGGGTATAAGGGCGCAGCATTATTTCCTGGGAAATAATGCATCATGCTGGAGTCTTCAGTCAAGCTACTAGCATGGCCACCATTGCCACCCCCTCCCGCCAAAAAGGACTGAGAGGATTCGAGAGAGGAGATGTCTTCAGGATAACCAAGACGGGTAGAGCGAATCGGCAAAGGACCGGTTTCTCTGGCATCGCTGGTCCACCTGTGCATGCTAGACCCCTCTCCACTTAAAGAAAATGGGATGGCTGAGGTGGACTGTACACGGCGTAGGTGAGCGTCTACACCTTGAGCCTCACAAGACTCTTGCACGAGCGGAGCAGCGACCCATGGGTCGATGGCATCACAATCTACATCCAAAAATGAGTTGCCGCCTTTACTGGGCGCTGAATGGAACATGAGCGGTTCAAAGTTCATAGTTCTGCAAAAGGATGCGGGGCTCGCTGGTTAGAGAAAATATGTCATAAATGAAATTAGTAATTGGGTCATGCTGATACAATCGCCCATTGTCCATTTTTAGGAATAATGCGCTGCTGATCAATTATTGTTAGATATACACAATCAATACAGCTAGCAATAAGGATGTTCCTTGGAGCTCTAAAAATAGTAGGAGAAAGTTTTCATTTTGCATGCCTCCTCCTGGTCTTCTTAACCCCAAAACAGGAGAACCCAACTACTTCACTGTGTTCAGCACGCGAGATATGGCTAATTGGGCATGCCAATTCGCGTCCCGCCGAAGGCACAACAGCACGTGAACGATGTGAGCCCAATGGCTCAGATGACAGTGCACTCTTGGAGGTCTAACTCACCAGTATAGCTCGCTCGCAGCTCAGGAAAATACACCAACAAAGTACTATATACAATAGGTATTATTTTAACTCTACGAATGAGGTTTTGGTGAGAGGCAATTTCTTGAAGTTGCTGCTTCATGGTTGAAGCATGGCGCACGTGAGGCGAGACCCCGGAAAAATTGTGCTGGCTAGGCCTGGTATACTATACTCTGCGTTGAAGGTGAATTTGACATTGCAACGTTCTTTGATCGAGGGATTCTATAGAAACAGCAGATGGTATACAGGCGCTGTCACAGTTCGTCAGCGTATGTAAGGTTAGACCTTGAAATACATCTGCTGCCCCACCCAATAACCGACCAAGTAAACTTTCGCTATTTTTAATGAATTCAATAAATCTAACAAAGGTTTACTAATAATCAAAAGCGAAGACTCTGATGCATACAAATTAAAATTTCTTCGAACAGGAGAAACAACACAGAAAGCAGAATAGGAGGTACCAAAGGCGAAAAGAGAAAAACAAGTTCACCAACCCGCCACCGCCGCAGCAGCATAAAAACAACCACTCATAACCACTCTCTGTTTCCTTCGAACTCTTTGTTTTCTTAGAAGCACTTGCGGTGCACAATAGAGGGACCACTTTCGTCGTACTCGCTCTTGCTGATCCACATTTGCTGGAAAGTGGAGAGAGAGGAAAGAATTGATCCACCAATCCAGACAGAGTACTTGCGCTCTGGGGGAGCAACCACCTTAATCTTCATAGAAGAAGGTGCAAGGGCCGTGATGTCCTTGGTCATACGATCAGCAATACCAGCAAACATTGTAGTACCACCAGAAAGTACGATATTAGCATACAAGTCCTTACGGATATCAACATCACACTTCATAATAGAGTTGTAAGTGGTTTCGTGGATACCAGCACCCTCAACGCCAAGCATAGAGGGCTGGAAGAGAACCTCAGGGCAGCGGAATCGTTCGGAACCAATGGTAATGACCTGGCCATCGGGAAGCTCATAGTTCTTCTCAAGGGTGGAGGAAGCAAGAGAGGTCTGGAGCTCACCTTCGTAGTCAAGAGCAACATAGCAGAGCTTCTCCTTGATGTCGCGCACAATTTCACGTTCAGCAGTGGTAGTGAAAGAGTAGCCACGCTCAGTAAGGATCTTCATCATGAACTCGGTGAGATCACGTCCAGCCAAGTCGAGACGCTGAATAGCGTGGGGGAGAGCATAACCTTCATAAATGGGTACAGTATGGGAAACACCATCACCGGAATCCATAACAATACCAGTGGTACGTCCAGAAGCGTACAAAGAAAGCACAGCCTGGATGGCAACATACATGGCGGGGACATTGAAGGTCTCAAACATAATCTGAGTCATCTTCTCGCGATTCACCTTGGGGTTCAAAGGTGCCTCAGTGAGCAAAACGGGGTGTTCTTCAGGGGCAACACGGAGCTCGTTGTAGAAAGTGTGGTGCCAGATCTTTTCCATGTCATCCCAGTTAGTGACGATGCCATGTTCAATGGGGTACTTGAGGGAGAGGATCCCACGCTTGGACTGGGCCTCATCGCCAACATATGCATCCTTCTGGCCCATACCGACCTGCAATTATTTGAACACATAGGGAATGAGGTTAGAAAATTGGCAACTGACAATGTGGCGGGAAAAGTGATCACTAACGCGGCTTTAAAAGTAATGCCAATGTAATTGCTTACCATCACTCCCTGGTGGCGAGGACGTCCCACAATTGAGGGGAACACAGCCCTAGGGGCATCGTCACCGGCAAAGCCAGCCTTGACCATACCAGAACCATTATCGCACACAATGGCGCTGATCTCACCGTCTTCTGCAAAGGAACAAGGCAAGTTACAATAATATTCATCAAGATGTCCTGGACATGGCATTTTTTTGCCCAACCAGTCCATTATGTATCGTATATTTCCTCTACTCCGTTTTTGTTCATTGAGGCTAGAAGCGAGTCGCTCATCTAGCGTTGCCTTCCATCTTCAAGCCATCAGAGCCCCCTCTAATAAATATAAATCATCTTTTCAGTACAGAACGTCCAGCACCCTACCTGCAGCCATGTTGTTTTTTTGAATTGAAATTCTGAAAAGTTCGTTGCAGTTTTCAAATCACACCCAGAGATATCTGTCTCCCGGGGATAGTATATGAGTTTCTTTATAATGCCCGTGGCAACGGTCAGCAGCTATTTAAGCGTGTTGACACTCGCGCCAGAAATCTACCAAACTTTGAAGTAAGCTTACCATTGGTCTTCTTTCCATAGAAGTCCTTGCCCCCCACCAATCGCAGGTTTAATTATCTTGGAAGTAAATTTTAGCCCTTCATGACACAACAGACGGCTGTGCTGAGCCTTATCAGACTTGCGAGGCCCACATTTAGGTAATTATCATTTCAAGCATGTGATCACAGGAGATTGTGTGATCTCGCTAACCTCGCTTAAGCATCCGTCTCTTTTTTGTAGATCTAGTGAAGATAAACTTGCATACGTGGTGCATGCATACGTTTTAGCCCAAGGGTATAAACTCGTCGCTACAGGTGCCCAGGCTGAGGATCCCGCCACCGACTTTACTTCTCAAGACAGAGAAGAAGTAGACGCCTCAGGATGGGATTCCTTACCTGGTGTCTATGCATTCCGTTACCAGGATGCAGATGCAGGCAAGCGCGCTCCACTCTTTTTAAAATGCATTGTAGCGGGTCCTAAGTTGTTGGTGCAGTGGATGGCAGGTGGTAGTGCTCAAACCCAAGTGCTAGAGTTGGATATAGGTAACTATACAACTGAATCAGCTGCAGCTCCTGCAGCGTACACGCATGCCGAAGACCTGATGAAGGTTCTAGATACCGGCCTCGGGAAAGCATTCGGCATAGCAGGTTCTGCTTCTACGAAACGACAGCAGCAGCAAGAACAAGGCACCCGCCGTGAAGCTTATCAAGAAGGCGAAGAACCAGGTCCCAGCTATAGAGGAGAAGAAGGCTATAGTTCCCCATTACAAGAAAGCCCTCCCTACTACCCTGCTGGCGGTGGTGGTCAAGAAGTTCTTCCACCTGGGATTATGCCTAGTAGCGTAGGGTACGAAGACGTGGTACCTCCTGGAGTACGCCCGCCTGGGTACGGAGGTGGTTATGGAGGTGTTGGAGGCATACCTGCTGGGCCACCTCATACGGGAGGAGGAATGCACGTGGGACCTGGTCATCCCATCTTTGGTCCCGGCAAGCTTGGCGGTGGTGTAGGAATGCCCCCTGAGTTCGGTGGACGTGGTGATCATGGGGTACCCCTACCTCCAGGTGCAAGATGGGATCCTATTGGGCCTCCTGGAACACGTGGGTTCCGGCCAGATGATTTTCAGCAGAGGAGGGACCCGTCGCACCCACATCCCGACATGGCTCAGCCTGGACCTGGGAAAGGGACGGATTGGGATCAGTTTTTTGGATAGATTTGATTTTGTATGATAGTTGTATATGCGCGTGATTATTATGTGTGTAAAGATGCATGGCATGAAAACAAAGAGGGGGGTGGGGGCAAAAAGTGAGAGAAGCTGTTCTTTCCCCGGGCCAATCAATCAACGCACGATGCTAGTTCGCTTTTATTGGGAAAAAAAGAGGACGTACTGCCCATAAAGTATATATCACCAGCCCTCAGTAGATAGTCTTATTTATTTTTAGTGCTTGGCAAGAAGGCTCTGCGCCTAAGCCTAGAATATACAAGTCATCTTGCCTTTAATTTGATCAGTTAATTGTTTTTGCACCCAAGTTGTTCAAAAGTTATCTGCGGCAATCATAGCAATGATATGCATTTGAGGATAGGCCATTGATTCAATCGGGCGATGGAAGGGAGTCATGCTGTGGGACTGCTCCTAGTAAATGGCAGCACCTGTTTGCCACAGCAATTGCGTTACTTTCTCGAGTCTCGCCAAAGTGGCAGACCTGCAGAAGGCAACAGCGAGCCTCCGGAATGTATAAAGTTCCATATTTTACCCGCCATAAAGGTAGCTGCGGCTATGCAGCAGGTAAGCCCTACATATATTTGAATTGATCACTCAAGTAGAGCCAAGGTATTGAGACATCAATTATCAACAACAACCCTCACTTTATAATGCAGGGATTAATTGATCGTCCTGCACTGTGGGTTGATGAGCAGGAAGCCTCTACGGGCACTGCCGCCTTAAACATGTCCTACTTTTTGGGCACCGAGCCGCAAGCACTCAGTCTACCTATTAAACCCCTAAAACTCCAGCCTATTCGTAATTTAACTGATAAAACTGCAGTATTTCGTGCATTCGTCAACTCAAAGACTCATTTGCAGCTCTATCGTCTTGTTAATAATCTCTTTCCGACGTTGGATCGGTGGGATGCCAATTTGAGAACTGGTGGTGTAGTCATGATCAGCGCAAATGGTGGTAGCTCTGAAACAATCGCAGCTGCATCAACCCCAGGACAAATTAGAGCTACGGTGACTGAGGATGGAGGTCTTTTATTAGAATTACATAGCGTTCAAACTGGAATTACCTCTCGAGGACGGGTAGCAATTAATTTCCTATCAGCGTGTCTAGAATTACAAACAGTAGACGCTTCAGGCGATGGAATCGCACCAACAAGTGCATCACGATGCTTGCGTACGTTGAATTCGTTAGATGAAGCAGTGGCAGCGTTACAGATGCAAACAACGCAAGAATTTGAGCCGGTGCCACCATCCAGTAGAATGTCACCTAGTAAAGTTGCTCCCAGCGATATGCGAACGACATTAGCCTTCCAATCACCTTCTAAACCACCGAGACGTGCATCTCGAGTGAAAGATCTCGTGAAAGAAGGTGTTAGTCTTGTACAGGCCTGCAGCTCAGCACAACTTCGGGAAGGTGCAACCATGCTACAGACAGCAGCAGTTGCAAAAGGAGGAGCAGCTTCTGGCATCGATGCCGGAGCTATGGAAGCTTTAGTTGCAGCAGCAAGTACAGTACTACCTAGTACAATCATGGGTACGACGGAACAGCTGACTGTGCTAGCACTTACTATTGCTGCCTTGCTTGACGGAGATAGCTCTGCTGGCGGCAAGGGCCAAGGCGTTATTCGTTTAGTAGCTTCCCTCGCCACTGGATTAGAAACAGCATGCGCAAACCCTGTGCTGTTATGCAAACTTCTCGTAGCGTTACTCCAACGACCAGATGTGAGACTAGAAGCTATCCAACAGGGCCTATGGACAACCGTAAGCTCTACATATTTACGAAAGTCTCCACTACTAGAGCCCCTAGCTGCAGCATTGCTGTCTCCTTCAGTTATGTCCCTTGCTGGTAAACATAAGAATAGTACAAACACACGCTCATCATCGTCAGAAGCGTCCAGTCAAGCAACACCGTTGGACGGTCGCTCTCCCTTAGCAGCGTCAACACCGCCTACTGGAAAATTATGCATTCCTAGACTGATGCTTCCTAGTGAAGGTAGTGATGGTGCTGGAGGACAGCCTAGTAATCCTTCTGGAGGTCTCACCCGTGCTACACGTAGAGAATTGAGTGCGACACCCACTGATTGGCACCCACCTGCAGCGCCGTGGGGTAGTCCGAGAACAGCAACCACAAAAGACGCCTCGGCGCTCTCTGAAATGGAAGTCCTTGCGGAGGCTCTTGGTGAAAGTTTAATGGCGATGGACCTTCCTTCTGCTGTTTCTCATAAAAGAAGAGCAGATTTACTGCGAGACACCTCTGAATCAGAAGCTGGTAGTATCCCACCAGAGCTTCTAGAAGGCCCCATGATCACAGCAAGGCAGCACACTTTACAAGCGCATGCGATTTTCACCACTGCCAGGTCTTTACAGTCTTTAGATACGAGCTCGGTTTGCAGTGATGATTCAGTTGATACAATTGGAAATAAAGGGAGAAGTACAGATCTTTCAGCGGATCCTAGTGGTGCTGGGCAGCATCAATACAACCGCAGTCATTCAGGAGGAGGAGGAAGCAACGGAGGAGAGAGGGCAGCGTTTGCTGTCGGAGCGGCAAAGACAGCAGAGGTTAAAATTCTACTACTACAGGCAATGATGGCGTCTTTCCCAGTGCCTGTGACCCACAACAACACAATAAGCCCTTCCTCTGCTGGTTTTTCTGCCTCTGCTAAAGTGATGGATTGTAGCGATAATGGGTTGGCACAAGAACCTGCACCAATTCTTGCCGCAGAGGTGTTATCAATGCCGACAACGGGGTTAACGCCACAGCAAGAAACGCTGCGTATCAGCTGTTTACAGTTACTAGCTCGCATTGCGTTGCGCGAAGAAGGTAATGTAGATGCAGATGGTACCCGTAGATCAACGCAGCATGTCTTCCTGGCAGCTACAGGTGCCAAGCTAGCTCAATTACTCTCTGGAGGCGCTCAAACATCAATAGCCGCATGCACTCATGCGGCCCACTGGATGAACGCCGCTGCAGAGTATGTCGCACTTGTAGAAGCTCCTTCTGCAGCTATTGCTGCTGCTCAGTATTGTTTAGGTCCTGTTGCTTTGGCGCTAGGTGCCCTGCAAGCAGGTGGTAGCAAGCCGGCCAAGTGGGATTCGGCCGCATGGGAGTTATTGCATGGACTCTTAGTTCTACTGGCTCCAGTCATGGCGCATTGTACTGATGCTGAAGCTGGACGTAGCTTTATTATCGTTGTTTTAGGTGACTATAAAGCTGCATCGATGCTCGTAGCTGTTGCTGATTTAGTTTTGCTGAGATTTGAAGAGCCAGTCGTCTCACAAATTGCTATTTCTAGGGCGAAATTTTCATCGCTACAACGCGATTTGCTGTCAGTCTTCACTGCTCTCGCTGGTCTACTAGCTCGGCAGCCTGCTCTGCATGGTATCTCCTCTTCAACAGACCCAGGGGTCGATGCTTTAGTTATTGTTGAGCCGACAGGCAGAGGACAGCGAAGAAAACTTACTCGCTGCCATGCGCTTAATTACTTCTCATTCCTGATATGTCCAAGCAGTGAATTTGTACGCCGTGTATTAGATCATGCTGGTCCAAATCCGACTGCTGGCTCGGTAGATGGAGTTCCTGCGCCACCAGCACCTCCGACAGCTGCTGCTGTTCGCTTACGCCCAGCGCTGTTTGATTTATTGAAGACATTGTTTGCTGCTCCTGGCAGTCCATTCATCGCAGATAAAATCGTCGCTGATCACTACGTCCGCTTTCATTTCATCCAATTTTTGAAGCTGTACCACAATCCAGATAGAGATCATCAGGCTACTTTCCTTTGCCGACAACACATGGCGGTGCTGGTTGCCTTGGCTGGCTCTTCAGCCCCTCATGTTCGTCACCGTTTCCAGCAGCTTTCTGTGATTGACTTTTTCGTCAGAGAACTGTCTTTAGAATTCGAAGCCAGTCAACCAAATGGAGGCAGGCTGGGCCCCTCTGAAGGGAGCACAGGAGATCTTCTCGCTGCTGCTGGTCGTGGAGGCTCTGCCGGAAAATTGCATTCTGCAGGCTTGAAAAAATCCTCACCTGGTAGCTCGTCTTTAGATATGACCACGCCTCTTGGTGCTTCAACATTAAACCAGTCCCATCACAAACGTGGTAGATCTCAATCTGGGGTGCCTATGCTTCCATTAACTGAAAAAGGCAGCCCTTGGACCACACCATCGCCACCAGTGCCAAAGTTAAGATTGCCTGGTTCTGGCGCTCGTACCTCTATGGATAGCGAACAAAGAACACCCACTGCAGCAGGAGAAGATACTGCTAGTCCCCATCACCTCAGCGTCAACAACCGTGGAGCGTCCTCACGATTAGGCAGAGACGCTGCAGCTCAAGCAGCTCAGGCTGCTGCCTCTGGTTCTGCTACTGCCACCGCAGGCGGCCTGGTTCCTAGGTTAGCTGGTCTAGGTGATATGCCACACACGTCTCTGTCTTTCAATGAAGAAGATGATGAGAATGCTTCACAAGGAGTTCCGACTATCTCCTCTACGACCGATAGCGACGAGGAAGACGATGATCGCATCTCATCTGCAGTTGCTGCTCTTCCCGTACCTCTTTTAGAATTACCACGTGGGAAAGCTCCATTAGAACAAGCTGGACCGATTAGACCTTTAGACCGAGCAATTAGCGCTGCTATTAGTTTGGATCGAGGGTGGTTGCCCTCTGCTCGGACTGCTGCAGCAGCGAGCGATGCGTCTGCGAGTAATGAAGGCCGAGGTAGGAGAAGGTCTAGTTCTGGTGGTGGTTCTGAAGATAATAAAGCATTGCCGAGTGGATTTGTGTTTAGTGGAGATTTAGATGAAGATGTTGAGTTGCTTGAAGCATTAGAAAGGGTGAGTAAAATATCTTATCTTATTTAAAATATCTGACTCTGACGACCTTTTTTAAAACCTCAAATCAGCAATAAAGTTGTTTATTTTCCTTCGTCTGATATCTCTTTTTCTTTCTTAATTGCAGGCCGACGATGATTCTGAGGAAACAAGTAGCCGTACTACAAGCAGCAGTGAAGACGATGAAGCTCAATCCAACCCTCCAAGAGCAATAGCACCACCAGGTCTTGAACTAACCCGTCTTGGACCTCAAGCAGTAGAGTTGCCTACCCCTGACTACATCGAAGGCTTAGGCCCTGTTCCTGAACTCACTGCAGTCGTAAATGCAAAGCTACCTCCTCTGGCTACGAGTCAAGTCCCTCGCTTAATGGGCTTACCGATAAATGGCACTGATGGGCACGATGCTGCTGGTGGTGGTGGTGGTGGTGGTGGTAACAGTGCCACACAACTCCCTGACTCCCCTCCGCCACGCCCTATCCCACCCCCTGTCCCGCGGTTAGCCCTTACCCCTTCAATGCATTCTACTTTGGAGGCTCGGATGGCCAGTGCAGAGCTTCAGGTAGCTTTGGAAGCTGAACGGTCCCGTCAAAAAGCGGGTCGCTCTTTCTTTGGTGATTTAGAAAGAAGTGCTTTGGGCAAAGGGAAAATGCAAGCAGCCACGTTAGCTCGCCGTGGTAGCAGATCAAGTATTGAACAGCATGGTGGTATTCCTTTAGCTCTCAGTGGTACTAGCCAGCACCTCCACGGAGGTGGTGGTGGTCTGTGTACACCTGGTGGAGGTGTCGGTAGTGCCCGTGGATTTGAAATGGTCTCTTACAGTGAAGAACGGGGACGTAGACTTGTATATCGTGACGCTGATCTTCATTTACAAGTCTTAGTTCTTATTTTCAACTTAATTCTGGATCCTCGGGGTCAATTAGATCCAAAATATTGCGATCAATACCCTTGGGATAGGAAGCTGCAAAATATCCCCTTTGTGCTGCACCATCACCTGAATCACCCGGATAACAGGGAAATCTTACCCCGGTTATTGCCTGCGTTGCATGCTCTAGGTGCTCCTGCAATCCGCTTGCTCCATACCCTCTGTGCTGCGTTTTTTCGCCCGCAGTGGTACACAAGGCGAACCCGTATTTCAGGCGTTGCTGGTGCCTATGCTACTGTCTACCGCTGTGCTTTACCTGCCTGGGCTGGCGATACATCTGTCGTTCTTAAGCTTCTTGATACTCCCAAACACATACAAGATCGCTGTGCACAGGTTGATTTCCATTCTGAGGTTACAATTCTCGACACGTTGACAGGTCGGCCATCTGCATGCAAAATGTTTGATTTTGGGTTAGACCCCAGTGCTGATGCTTTATTGCTGGTATTAAAAGATTATCGATGTTCGCTTAAACAATGGCGCGCTGTCCAACCTGCTGATCCTGCAGCACAGCTGAGATTGTATTATTCAGTGTTCAGAGAAGTTGTGGTGGCAGTCGGTGAATTGTTAGATGCTGGAGTCATTCATTTTGATTTAAAATGCGATAATATCTTGCTGGAGCCGTTACCTGGACGTAGTGAAGCTGAATTCTGGGCCCCTTCCAGTGCAACGCCACCTTTCAAAGTTGTTTTAGCGGACTTTGGGGAGAGCAAATTGGCAGATGGCAATGTCGGGACAGGGACAGATGCTGCTGCTGCTGCTACTGCAGCAGCAATCGCTGCTGTCACTGCTTTTGGAGCAACTACATCTCGTGCACGTGGTACAGATGCATTTAAAAGTCCAGAAATGCTTCTTGTTGGAGGTGCAGTCCATAAAGGTCACAGAGCCTACGATCGCCGGCGACGTCAAGGCGCCGGGGCTGCCAGTGATGTCTGGTCTCTGGGTTGCCTCTTATACGAACTCGTTACGGGTAAACTACTGTTCTCAGATACAGATTGGCTGCAACTTGTTGCTCGTGTGACTTCTACAAATATGCAATTAATCACTGATGACAGAGCTGCCTCGGTAGCTAGTCTCCCAGGCGTATTAGATTTGCTCCAATACATCCTTGTACGGGACCCTGCACTTCGACCTACGTTAAAGGATACTCTGGCCAAATTGGATATGGCATTAGCTCTCCATGGCCACTCATTACCTCAACACAAACAAACTCGAGGCATCCCGCTGCCTCACTTGGCGCAACTCACACCATCAATGGCTGCTAGCTCTTCTGACCTTTTGAAATATGGAGAACCTTTGCCGCTTGTTTCCGCTTTACCATTGATGCCTGGGTTATTATTAGGCCCTGCTTCTGTGGTCAATAGAAAATGTCTGAGAGATGCCAGTGTTGGCCGTGTCGTGGTCATCTCACATCGGTGTGATGGTACTGCAGGAGAGTTGCTGGTTCCAGATATTTTAGCAGATGCGATATTGAGTGGGTGCTTGGAAGCTGCTGCCGGTGTAGGGGCTACCTGTGAAGTTGTAAGTGGGCCATTGGAAAATTCAAATGACGCTAAGAAGATGGTCAAGTGGGTAGAAGCTGCCTTACCTCGATTACAAATTGCTGCTTCTGTTGCTAGCCATGCTTCTGAGTACCACGGTGCTGGTGCTGCTTCGCAGCAGAGGTCGGTTTTGTTGGCGGCACAGCCAGGACGGGAGGGCACTGGAGCGTTACTCGCTGTTGCCCATGCTATACGAGTTGAGAAATGTACTCCTTATCGTGCTATGGTGCGTGCTTCTCATTGGGGAGTAGATTTGTACATGAGTCGTCTGCATTTAGATGCCCTGAAGCTTTTAGGAAGTAAAGAAGTCTAGGGACGGTATTTTTATTATTATTAGGAGTTTATTTTAATCTATTGAATCAGTTTTCGTGCCATCATCCATTTTATTACACTTGTTTATGTTTCTTTATTCCATGACCGTTATCATTGACAAAAATGCATCTTCCATAGAACGAAATTGTAACTGACATAAACTGACATTTTCCATGACTCAGTGACGTGTCCGTTTTCAGCTTCGACAGCTGAAGAAGCTGCCAGGTTCAAGCCGTTTGAGTTTAGATGTAATGAGCCACTGCAGCTCGTTACTTTGTTATCTATTAATTGAACACAATAATCATATCAACTTTTAGGCTGGCATTGTGGTTATCTCTTAGTGCTTGCTTCACCAGTAACGCGTCCACTTGATCTAAAACGATGCAAGTGAACGGCAAAAAAATCAAGAGAAAGGACAATACTTGTTAAGCTTTGGATTACCTCGGCGTCTGAAAGCGCCGATCCATTGATTTTCTGGTGATTTCTTGGGATTGAGAAGAAAAAGCCATCCGTGATGCATACACTGCAGCTGCTTACTTTGTATCTTGCTCTGATTTTGAGCTTGACATCGCTCTCTGACGCAGGTAACCTTGATTTATCCATATGATGGATTTACACATTCTCCCTTTGCTATTCTCGACTGAACACAAGTCCGCCTCCCAGCTTCCCACCCTCCTTCCGAACCACCGCTCTCGTTTAATTGCAACCCCCACCCACTTTTTTCCTGCCTCCTTGTGTCTCTGCAGCTACAGCTGGCCAGCATTTCCCAGCTTTTAACTTCACCACCGAATATACATGGCCAGATAGAGACGCCGATACCATTGGTTCTCGTGTCTCTGTTGGGTATGAAGCATCTGCTGGCGACTTTCCATCTATCGTGGCCATTTACCTCCCCGGAGCTCTTTGTGGAGGCACTCTAATAGCCCCGAATGCAGTTTTAACTGCTGCACATTGCATTGCTGAGTGGGGACGGCAAAATCTGATTGTCAATACGAGATTGTATATCGGTTTACTATCTAGAAACAATGTGGCAGCATGCAACGGCATCAACGGGTGTGAACCCCGTAGAATAAAAGACTTTGTAGTCCACCCAAATTACAATATAAACAACCCAGTCACCGTTGCAGATATAGCCATACTCATCATAGACACCCCTTCTACTATTAAACCTGCTCCAATGGCCAAAACAAAGCCTATTGTAGGTAAACTTCAAACTATTGCTGGATGGGGTATCATGGCGTCTTCTCAAGCGACAGCCATTAATTTAATGCATACAGAAGTCAGGGTAGCAACTGACGCACAATGTGAGTTTTCCCCTGATTTCTTTGATGCACAAGGGTCTATTTGCTCAGTCAGCGCTGGTTCTTGGCCTAACAGTTACACTGCCACTGCATGTCAAGGAGATAGCGGAGGCCCCTTGTATAACAGGGAAGTATCCCCACCTGAGTTAGTGGGCTCTGTGTCGTATGGTGTATTGCCTGATGCAAGTTCTCCATGTGGAGCGTATATTCGTACGGTCTTTATGAGTGTTTCAGCTTACAGTGAGTGGATTGATTCTGTCCTTGCAACAATTCCGCTGTCAGGGCCTCCGCCACTTCCGCCAGGTGTGCTGAATCCTCCTCCTCCCCCAAACCCTCCGTCCCCTGTGCTTTCACCTTCTCCTCCTTTAAATAGAAGACCGCCGCCGCCAAGGATACATCGTTCACCGCCGCCGCCAAGGATACGTCGTTCACCACCGCCACCTAAAAGGAAACGCAGACCCCCACCGCCGCCGAAAAGGAGAAAGAGGCCACCGCCACCTAGGAGAAGAAAGAAAAGACCGCCGCCTCCTCGTCGAGGAAAAACAGGGCTTTAAAACACCTTCTCTAAACTAAATTGAGGTAATATAGCTTGCTATTAGCCAAGACGCATGGTCACACCCAAGCGGCTAAAAAGCAATTTTACCGTAAATTTCAACCACCCCTGTAACCGGACCCCTGCCGAACTTGACTGACTGTCTATTTAGGGAGACAATGGGCAGAAAATCTAACAAGTTGTGCGCAGTAATTGCTTAATATTTAAAGCTCTATTCTACTCAAAACAAGGGCTGGCAAATGCTGCGGTGCTAAGTAAAAGAGTTGTTGGGAAATAATTTTAAATATTCATAAGCGGGCTTCAACGGGGCAGCGACAGTTGGAAAATTGTTTTGTTCAACCGCTTAGGTGTGAATGCGAGTAATTTAAATAAATTCTTTTTGTTTATTCTCTCATATTGTCTGTCTTACACACATTTCTTTTCTGACCATCATCTCATGATCCTCCGTGACGCTCTTAACTCATGTTGAATTAACTAATTATCAACTACACTCATACCGGCTTGTGTATTGACAACGTCAAATGTCTATTTTGTATCGCAATTTATTTGTTCATTTACAATTGTCAATCTTATCTAGTTTTTATTAAATCGAAAAAAAAGGAAAATTTCGAATTTTTTCATGGTGTATAAAAAGAAAATTTAATTAGGAAAAGTGATTGCTGGTTCATTTCATTCGTTGGTGTGTTCTTGCTGCTCTTGATACTGTTCGGAGGAAGGAGGAGGACCTGCAATGAAACTGTCTTCCTCCTCCTCTTCTGTTACTACTTCCTCTTTTAATTGCCCTCCACCACCAATATCCCCACCAGAAGCGACAGCAGCAAGGAGCTTTCTATAGTCTTCTAAAATCGATGCTACGTCCTTCATTCTAATATCTTCTGCTGTCCAATGCATGTACCTCCCACTCAACAACGTATCTGTGTGGAACAACGCGTCAGGCCCCAGTGTAGCTACCGCAACAGCCCATCCCGCTCGAGCGATGCGACGGTAGTCTGTCATCAATATTGGCAAGCTGCCAAGTTTTAGTTCCGAGGGCAGAACAGAGGACAAATATTCTCGAGCAGCGAGAACCAGCTCTTCGCGGGTGGTATCTACCCCTAACAAACTACGTCCTAGTGAGATCAACCCTTCATCGTCGACAGCGTCGCCAACAGGCGGAGCAAAAACACTTGACCCAGCAGAGGTTGTAGGAACGGAGGCAAGAGCATCGCCACCACCTGGCACTGCAGGGTAGCCTAACCGGCCTTTTAAGGTAGTTAACGCAGTATTCGCTAATTGTGGCACGACAGTTTGTAGTGAACTTGGTAATCCAGCCCAATAAGATCCATTGACACCAGCTAGAGGACCGACTGCTGCTGGCCTTTCGTATTGCTGTTGTTGTGACTGTTGGCCGCTGCCGAGCGATAGTAGCGGTGGTGGTGGCGGTCCTATTGCTGGCTGGTGTTGGACTGCAAGCTGTTTTTCTAAATCTGATAACGTGACGAGGTCAGATGTTTCTGGTAGAGAAATATCTTCTAAACTAAGCCACCACGCATCTCCCAGAGTGGTGGTACCGTCAGTTCCTGGAAGAAAGAAAGAAAGAAACAAGAAGGCAAAACGATGTAAACAATACATTTTCGAAATCTCTCCTTCACAAAGAAACGTTTCTGTTGTGAAGAAAGAGAAAGAGGACGCTACAGTTTGTGCCTTCCCTAAATCTACCCCCTGTGGCCACGGCAATATCTGCTCAAAGGGGTCTAGCGGGCTGACTGGTATTTTATTCTTGCGCAACGGAATGGCCCCAAAGCCGGATAAAAAGAAAGAAATGTTTCTAGAACAGAAAAATTTCAACGGCATGTGGGGTAAAGTGATGTTGCGCTCGCAAAATAGATAATCAAAATTCGCCGTCCTAAAGTAAATATCAGCGTGTTGGGTCTTTAATAATTAATAAAACTCACCTCCATATAAAAAGAATCTGCCGTCTTTCAAAGCGCATAGAGTATGCTTCTCTCGAGCCACCGGCGTTGCTGATGCTGCACTACTACGACTACTGCCAATTGCCGGTTCTACTGATCTCCACTGCAGAGTATCCATTTGACGCTGTAAAAGTACCACATCCATCAAATATTCACTTTGTTTCTTAATTCCAAGCAACGATTTCTGCTCAGAACGTCCTCCTGCAAAGATAATACCACCCCATGGTGTTGCTGAAGCTGCTGCGTGTCCTCTCCTGGGTGCTGGAGCTGGGCCAGGTAGTTGCAACTGCGTCCATTGAGGTGTTGCTGACGCTGGAGCGTGTATTGTAAAATCTACCCTTGAAGCACTCTCATCGCCTATAACACCTCTTAAAGACCACAAGTCATTGCTGGGCCCTACAGTAACGATGTCACCGCCAAAAACAAGTACTCTGTTGCCTAGAGAAAACAATGTTGATGAACAGCGAGCTCGAGGTTTTGAACCGCTTGAGATCCCTACCTCACTCCAAGAAGAGGTATTGAGATCATATATCCATACATCGTCAAGTCTTCTATTGGAAGCATCGGCTCCGCCGTATATTAATAGTCTGTGGTCGTCTAGGGGGACGATTGAAGATCGGTCACGAGGATTCGGGGCGGGATGGTCCGGGGAAGCGTCTTTTCTTTCCCATTGCCAGGTGTCTGTATCTAACACCCACAAGTCGTTAAATTGATGGAGACGCTTTTGTTCAGGGAGATACACGTGCCCTGCGAAGATATAGACACGGGGGCCTATAGAACAGGCTGCGTGGAACGCTCTAGCTGCCGGGCCAAGGGCGCTTGGCTCTAAATCGAGCCATTGTTCATTTGCGACTTGTAGAACAGAGAGGTCAGCAAGAGCTGCTTTCTGGGAATTGATGCCACCATGAATGACAACAAGCTCGGTGCCAAACTCCTATAAAATATTGGAACAACAATTTGATCAGACTTCCAGGAAAATAAACAGGAGTTTCTTTGAGATATTGCGGATTTGCAATTTGGTTGAGGTTTAGAATTACCTCTATTTTATCTATAACAGCACAAATATGACCACATCGCGCCGAAGGCGGCTGCAAGTAAGTAGCAGCATTCCATTGCAAGGATAACGTGCTCAGTGTCATCTGGGGACCATTGCACGCAGTATGGAATATTTGAGAAAAAACGAAAAGTAAAATTAAGGCCCAATGAAAACAAATGCAATAGTATTAGTATGCTAACTCAACCAAGAGAGTTTAAATTAATAAAAAACCTGCTGACCTTCAAATGGCACAAAATCAATTACAAACAATTTGCCTTAAAAACACGAAAATGCGAAAAATATGACAGTATTTTGCGCCGGGTTTGGCAGCAGGATTCTGCATTATCCTCTAGATGCTCGCATTCGTCATCATAAATCACGTCGAATCCAATCTCGCGCTGCCAAGCAAGCTGACTACTACCAAGTACTTGAACTGGACAGTAGATTTGCTACTGATGCTGACATAAAAGCTGCATATCGTCGTTTGGCCCGTAAGTGGCATCCTGACGTCTCTACAGTCCCAGAAGCCGCCACGATATTTCAAAATTTAACTCGTGCCTTTGAAGTCCTTTCGGATGAGGAGCGCAGAGCAGATTATGATCGGAATTTAGCTTCCAATTCTACAAGCGCAACCTCTCAAAAATCCAGCCCTGACGTTCACTCAACACTTGCACTATCAATAGAAGAAGCAATCTTAGGAGGGCTTCATAGGGTAACCACAAAGTGTCTTTCCCAATGTTCCCGGTGTAAAGGCAGTGGTGGGGCTCCTGGAGCTCGTTCTGAAAAGTGCCAAGTCTGTAAAGGACGAGGCGATATATTCAAAACTAAAAACAACAATGCGACCGGAGAAACGTCAACCGCCTTGATCGAGTGCCCAGCATGTGGCGGCAGAGGCTTGTTAATAATAGATTGCTGCCCAAAATGCAATGGGGTTGGTTTATCTCGAATGACGCGGGAAATAGAGCTTACGGTTCCAGCAGGGGTAGAGAACGGAACAACTATAAAAGTAGCTCGAGAGGGGGACGTTGGAGAAAGCGGAGGTCTCAAAGGTGATTTAATTATACATATTACGGTACTTCCTTGTCAAGAACTGCAAAGAATAGGCTTCGATTTGTATTCCGAAGTGAGAATACCGCTATTTATGGCGATATTAGGTGGACGAGTGCAAGTTCAGACGCTAGTGAATGGCCCAAAGCAGCTTGTAGTACCGCCTGGCACCTCTCATGGCTCGCAGTTGAGTTTAGCAAAGGCGGGTGTCCTAGGGAAAGGAGCGCATCACTATAAAGTACGAATAGAGGTACCGAGGGAGTTGGGTGAAAAAGAAATTGAACTAATACGAAAGTTGGCTAACGTTACAGCAGGGGGTGCTATGGAGAAATGAATGATTCAAATAATCGAGTACGTCCTTTGCTACACAAATTTCAATATTAAATGCTCTACTGTACTATGTCGTACTCAAATATTATGTTTTGTATTAAATTTTACGAGAATAATGCCCTGTTTCTTATCTCTTGAAAAAACTTTTCCTCTTGGCAATTTCACAAACAAAAACAACAATAGATACTAAGAGCACCCTTCTACAACACTCCACTACCTGTAATCAACACTGCTTTCAACGGTTTCCCCCACTTGGCGCTTGTCTTCGATGCCCTTTCATCTCCAATAAATTTAGCTAAATCATTAAACGCTTTCCCGTTGCCCTTGGGCGGTTGGAACGTTGGCACCCTAGAAATCGACGAAATAACATCCAGCCCTTCAAGCGTCACCCCAAATACAATATTCTCACCGTCTAAAGATTGGGCAGGGGCGGGTCCTGTGGTAATTAAAAAACTCAAAGGGCGGTAGGAGCCAGAAAATTTAATAGAGTTGTCATCTTCATTTTCAGAAAGATTTAACGAGACAGTTCCTGGTTTGCGATGATCTAGTTTAAAAGCAACTGAAGAGAGTACATCGGGATTGCGTGTTATCTCTGCTGGAGGGTCTAAAAGACCGCTGCGTTTTGGGCCCTGCGTGCCTGCAACGAGCCACTGCCCGGGAATTATCTTGCTCAAGCAAGTTCCGTTTAATGCTTGGGTTGTGATTAAAGTTTTGAAATTTGCGACTGTACCTGGTGCTGCGTTGCCGTATAAACCGATCACAACTCGGCCAAGAGCTTCAGGATCTGAGCACAGGATGGATTTGTCTCCTAAACGGCGATCATTTCGAACGCCTTCAGGGCAGAGACCGAATTCTAAATAGACTCGATCTGTAATAGCATCTAATTGAACTTGTGGTGCTGCTGCTGGGGTTGCTACTTCTGCAGCAAAGGTTATGTCATTTTGGGAAAGAGTGAGCAAAGGGATGGTTGCTGCAAGGCCGGTCAGGAGAGTAACACGGCGACGAGAGTGAAGAACATCCGCGGGAGTTGAAGTGAGAGATGGAGTGTTTGTGTCGTGAGAAGAGTTATTCGCTTCAACTCTGCGCACGCGCATCTTCCTGAAGGGTTTAAATTGAGGCAACTTCCTGAAGGGTTAGATTGGTATAGAGAAGCCAGCCTATATGATCCGAAACAACATGTAGAATGATCTTACCTGCCAGTCAACCTGGGCTTGACAGATCCTGGTGCTTGAAGAGCTCTGCAATGCATTGTAATTTGTACCATTACGAAAGTTTATACTTTTGGAATGCTGAAATTGCGTGAATTCCCTGATGAAACAAGTTTTCGAGTTCGTCATGCTAGAAAAGCAGCACCCTTCTATCTATTACTCTCGTACTTAAGGAACATTTTCACTTATGCTCTGATTTTACTACTGACTTCAGACTTCACAACCGGGCCGATTCAGTTGATTGGTGCACCACACTTTGGAGTAGATTACAAATTGGAACAATGGCTGATCTGTGGAAAAATAAAGACCCAGCTACCTGGGAAGCAATCCTAGACAGATATTACGATATAGTTGCAAACATTGGGAAAGATCGTCTCCTTGAATTAGAAATGTGCGCTCTTTTATATGTATTTAACTACAATTCCAAAATAATTGCCGTCGCCGCCTTCCCGTCACTATCCAGGTCTATTCTCTCAATAAAAAGTTCTCTCTTACGATGCAGGTGGTTCCAAGAAGAACTTCCAGAGATCATTAAAAAAGAAGAAAAGCTCTCTAGCAGCGATATAGTCCGCCTCGTAGAATGGAAAGTCGGGCAAAGAGGGAAGTTCCGCCCCCGCCTTCTTAATTTTGCCAAAGATCTGACTCCAGAAGCAGTCTCTGACGCTTCTCTTAGATCATTCAACGTGTTGTCAAAATTTGAGTGCACATCTGATGTTCCTGCGAGCGCTCTAAAAGAAGCTTTAGCACCTTTAACCGAATTGAAGGGCATTGGGCCAGCTACTGCCTCGGCTGCTCTTTCTGCTGCTCACCCTAGCATCCCTTTTATGTCAGACGAGGCCATGCAGGCTAGTTTAGGATATAAAGATTACACTGTGAAAGCAGCAGTAGAGGTCACTGCTGCTTTGCAGAAGAAAGCAAAGGAATTGTCGGCAGCTGCAGGAGGCGGCGGAAGAAAATGGACGGCGCGTGCTGTTGAGCAGTGTTTGTTTGCAGTGACCAAGGAGGCAACTGGGAGCACAAGGAAAGCAGCAATAAAAGCTGCAGCTCCTAAGAAAAGGAAGCGCTGATTTTTTTATATTTGAAGTGTAAGAAATAGTGAAGGCACCACCAGCTTCAAAACTTCAGTTATGTTGGCAGCCACAGCAGCCGTGAAGAGAAGCGAAGACACTTTAATAGCCCAGCAGCGAAGCTTGTCGAAAATGATTAAACTCTTGTAAATAAAATATTACAGGTGCAGCCAAATATGAAGACTTGGTACCAGTGCTCACAAAACTGCAACTTGGCTTAATTTCAACAAGATCGCTTAACAAGTTTGGTCCTTGAAAGCTATTCAGCGACGCTGTGTGCCTCTCTAAGATTAGACATTGTCACCCGATTGTATATTTACCAGCGGTAGCATTTGTGCTGCGTATTTTGAAAGTCAGCAATTCAAATCGTGAAAACTTTAAACATAAAAATGAATATTGAGGGGCCCACGCCTAGCGGCGAGCCTCTAGAGTGGCAGTTTAGTCAAGTGTTTGGAGAAAGAGCTCCTAATGAAGACATTCAGGAAGGTAAGACTTTAAATTGGTTGTCATCTGTCACTGACAGTTAGACAGGTCAAAGCCAGTTCCATAACATGGCATGCGCGGGGTTACTGCATATGTCTTCGTTTACATTGGTACAATAGTTTTGGGATCTCTAGGATTTTTTGCGAAGTAATTGATCGTTTCCCATCTCAACATTTCGAACTTGATCGCAGTGGACATTATCTCAGCGGTGGAGTTTGACCACAGCGGAGACATCTTAGCAACTGGTGATAATGGTGGCCGTGTTGTCGTATTTGAAAGAATAGCTTCGAGGCCTTCAGCTCAAAGCTTCCACCCAGACGAACGCCCGCTTGCTCCTCACCAAATTAGCCCTTATGAATATCGATACTTGACAGAATTCCAGAGTCACGATGCTGAGTTCGACTACCTAAAATCCTTAGAAATTGAAGAAAAGATCAATAAAATTAGATGGCGACGACGTTGGCAGGGTAGCAACGGTATGTCGATGCTCACAACCAACGACAAGACGGTAAAACTATGGAAAGTCTATGAGAAGAAACTCACGTGCCTATCAGAATTTAACCTACAAAACGGTAGTAGTACACTAAATCGTCTTCCCACAGTAGGGCAACCAACGCGGCTAGGGTCCCCAGATAAACTAGCTGTACAAGCACTAGCAGAACGTCCTTGCGCTGCCGACATTCTTCGAGTCCCCAAAGTAATCTCTACAGAAACTGTCCTCGCAAGTAAATGCCGGAAAGTCTATTCTTCAGCGCATACCTACCACATCCACTCCATCTCGATGTCTGCTGATGAAGAAACATTTTTATCTGCCGATGATCTTAGAATTAATTTATGGCATCTCGAAAGACCAGATACCTCGTTCAATGTAGTTGATATAAAACCTGCTTCTATGGAAGATCTCACTGAAGTCATCACCGCAGCCGACTTCTCACAAAGAGATCCTCATTTATTCGCCTATGCGTCTTCAAAAGGAAGCATTCGGTTGGCTGATCTTCGAGCTGCTGCTTTATGTGATCACCATACCAAGTTATTTGACGACTCTGAAGGTTCCAGTAACCGGACGTTCTTCTCTGAAATAATAGCTAGTGTGACTGAAGTACAGTTTGTACCTCCAGATGGCACTCATTTGATTACGAGAGACTATATGACGATGAAGTTGTGGGACTTGAGATATGAAGCTGCCCCGGTAGCTACTTACAATATACAAGAGTCCTTGCGGAATAAATTATGTGAATTGTACGAAAATGACGCTATTTTTGATAAATTTGATCTTACTTGCGCTGGAGATGGTAAACATTTCGCTACAGGGACCTATTCAGGGTTCTTTAGGGTATTGCCCAGAAGCGGTGGTGTCGCTGCAGGAGAGGCGCTCTTAGAGGCATCTCGAGATCCGATGCGGCGAAGATTAGCTCCCTCAGCAGGAAAATTACCGAGTAGATTAGTAGGGTTTGGGCGCAGCGCTGCTAGAGCTAAATCTGGGGGGGGTAGTTTGGCAAGTGGTGCTGGTTCAGCAGCAGCGTTGGCGAGCGCAGAAGAGTCCTTAGGAAATGACTTGGGTGGAAAGATTTCACACATCTCATGGAATCCAAAAGAAAATGTGATTGCTACAGCTGCTGCAAATTCTTTATATTTATTCTATGGCAGAGATCCGAAGAAAAATAGCGAGTGGTGATAAGCTTTGGTTGTTGCTTGAGCTTAAACTTGAAAATGACTAGCTATTTATTTTTCGTTCGGACACGTTATTTACGATTGAATTAGGGCCGTTTGACCCCGGAGGCGGGGTTTCGCTTCGTTTTTTGTCGCGTGTAAGCAAGTGAATGTAGAGCGAGAGCCTCGTTAGGCAGGACTGTGGGTTCTTCTCAGTACAGTTTTTCTATTCTTTCACAAGTGCTATTATTTGATTAGCTATTTTACAATTTCAATATTTTGTTTGGGTAATATACTCGCAAATCTAACCGCTCTACAGTTTTATAAAACAGAAAGAAAGAAACAATGAAAAACCTGCTGCGGCAACTTTGAAAGAAATTTTAATTTTAAGAAGGCGACACTAGCTACGCTACGTAAAGAGGCATTTATTCGCTGTCGGATTTGTTAGTATTAGTAAGTCATGTTTGAGATCGAATGGCAACGGCTTGCTGCTGGAGGGATGGCATTCTACTCCAGCATACATAGCAGCACCAGGTCTTATAGTAGGCGTGAAAGGCGGCAATTGACAAAAGTAGACGATGTGTCCTTCTCCCCTAAGTATCTAGCGAGAAGAAGAGACAATTTAGTAATTATCATTAATCAAGGGTAAACATAATACAAGGAGGTTTAAAGCCCTTGATAGCGCCAAATTTTTGTCCACCAGTTGTATTCATCTCTACCGGCATGGTTGCTATCGCTAAAGGAATCTGAGAACAAGGCCATTTGCTCAACATCAGGCGGAAGCATGGTGTCTTCACCAGAGAAAAATAAGTCCTGAACACAAAAGAAAGGAAATCCCGGTTAGTATGAATGAGAGTAAGGAGTTTTTGCATTTTTACCAAGGGGTCTATCTTATTAATCTTACCCCAATGCCATGAGACCGAGGGACCTGTTGAGTTTCCTGTTCTTTGGGCCATGGGCAGGATCTAGGCCAACTGCAAAATGCAGACGCATTATTACTATCGTCTGCCTCCACCCGCGGGAGAAAATTCCTAGACGAAAAATTTGCTGCTGCTTGCATTGTAATGGTAGCACGCTTGACTATCGCAACGCGACCAATGCCGGCTGCATGTCGACCTTGAAGTACGTTATTCATTTTCGAAGGCGAGTTCTCGGAAAAACTCCCAATTTTGTGGTGGCCTAGAGAAATGTGATGATTTCGGAGCTAAGCAAGTCTGAATGCCACGCGTACCCAATATAGCTATCCCTTTTTATTAACCCAATAGCGCCTATATTTCAAATTAACAAATAAAACGACCATCCGGAACTTGCTGCAGTTTGCTTTATGACCTGTGGTCGCTCTGGATCAAGCTGGATTTTGCCACAGCCCTCCGGAACTGTTGAACAACCCTAACATTTCCTTAAACCCCTACCCATAAACCTTCGTTTTTAGAACCCAAAAGGACCCCAAAAACCGTTAAGGGTATGTGTGTGGATGGTTATGGTTGTAAACTGTAAGCCCGCCCTGCCCCTAAACACTTTTAACATTTAAAGTGTTTGGGGGTGCGGTGGGCAGTGAAAAGAGGGTGTAAACAAAAAAAGATCTCTAGAAAGATATCACAGATAGAATACGTTCTATATTATTAACTACTATACAATAGGAGGGGTAGAAGTTCAAAGTTCGCCTAACATTACTGGTAAGTAGTATTTGTATTTAATGCTTTCAGTTTTTAACAGCCGCTGCCACCTTTTTTTTCTTCAATGTTCTGGCTCTTGGCATTCTCCAGTACAACAAGGCAAAACCCAGTAATAAAAATATCGCATACATACAATCCAACACAATGACGTAGTCAGTTAATCTATTATAATTAACGCCAACAATATCTAAGAATGTAGTACCCCGCACATTCTGAACTGCCGTGTAGCCTTCAACCTCGAAATTCAACAACAAGGAAGAAAATTCGTTGATAGTCAAAGCAGCGTAGGCATAGAAGAAAGGAGATACGAACCGAAGCCAGGATATCCATACAGGCATAGATGCAGCGTTGACGAAAAATCCTCCCACAAGAAGAGAAATAAGCAAGATGATATTCATCGTGAGAGATGCTTGGCCTGGGGTGCTACATCCCACAGCGACTGCCAATGAAAGAGCTCCAATAGCCACAGCAAAGGTAGCTAATACCATGAGGAATAATCCAACATGGTTTGCGCCACCAACAAATCCCGTCATGGGGTAGAAAGGAGCACTATAAAGCAATACTGGTATAGCTCGAAGAAGTAATGCATCCAGTACCGCTTTAGTGACGTAATACGTCGCTGGGCTGTAATATCCACCACGAACTTCACGGGATACGATGCGACGCTCATTCATGATCAAATCCACAGTAGTTAATGAGGTAAATGCAAAGAAAGCCAGAGAAAAGAAAATTGCACCCAAGCGGTCTTGAGCTCCTGAAATATCGAGACCAACGCCAAAGAAGATGCAGCCACCAAATAAGCCCATAAGCAGACCCATGACCCAGTGTAATAACAATAATGTAGGATGGCGGACAATATCCATTAATGCACGCCAGAATAAAACAGCAAGTTGACGACTTAACCCAGCACCTGCTGCTGGACGGGAAGAAGAAGAAGCAGTCCAAGTCGTAGCAGGAGAGGTGACATTAATTACTTCTCCAGCTTCAGCATCTTCACTGGTATTGTTTGACGCTCCCACAATAGTTGCTAACGATTTAACACCGTCGTCAGTATCAATCTGGTTGATGCCTTCTGTACTAGACAGCAGTCTCGGTAATGATTCAGGGTCGCAAGCACAATGCAACATATGTTCAGCAGCCCCGACCCCAGCAGGAACTGGCAATCCAATCCCTGCAAAATGTGCTTCAACTCCCTTTGGTGTCCCGCTAAATACACACCGCCCCTGTGCCATTAAGAAACAACGATCTAATAAACTAAACATTGCCGGGGACGGTTGATGGAAAGAAAGCATGACAATGCGTCCAGAGGTGGCCACAGATTTCAATGTAGACATCATATGATACGCAGTGAATGAATCTAATCCACTAGTAGGCTCATCGAGTACCAAAATAGCAGGATTTGTTACTAATTCCATGGCAATAGTGATTCTCCGACGCTCGCCACCAGAGACGCCTCGAATTCCACTGCCACCTCCAACAAGAGACCCCGCTACGTTGGTTAACCCAAGCTCATCAATGACATTTGCAACAACCGTAGCTACTTCAGCGGATGACGTGCCACCTGGCAATCGCAGCAAAGCTGAATATCGTACACATTCTTCGACCGACAAGGTTGATAACAAAGTACAATCTTGAGCGCAATACGCCACTCGACGAGCTAATGATGCATCTAATGCACGGCCATCAAGCGTGACAGACCCTGTGATGATGGCATTACGGCCGCTGTCTTCTACAGAACCGGCTAAAATTGATAATAATGAAGTTTTACCGCCACCAGACGGGCCGAGAATTCCGACCAGTTCTCCCATTCGAGCGACGCCACTGACGTGGGATAAAATAGCCCTGGTTTCACCACCAGGTATAGGGACAATTTTGTTAATATCATAAAATGCAATTTCACGCACGGGATCGACGACTTGGGAAGAAGAAGCTGCTGTTGCTCCTACTTTTCCAGCAGCAGCAGCAGCACCCGCACCGTACCCTCCATCAGCAGTGCCTTTTGACTTTTGTGCACCTTGAAAGAATGCACGATTTGAAAGAAGATAGAATGAAAAGACACATGCAGCAGCGACTAACGCTAATAACGGAATAGCAGCAACTAATGGAGTCCAATTTTTGTCGCTAGGATCATCGGTGTAGGCACCCTCTTGCATGACATACCCCTCTACCAGGCACTCGTGGTTAGTACAGGGGGCTTTCAAAGTGACAAAAAAATCTTTAATATCAAACGAGCATATTCCTGATTCATCACAGTCAATGACTGATGGCTGATCTTTTACTTTCGAAAAGACCCCGTCAAGGTCGGGGCATGCTGTGCGGCATGAACAGGCGGTGCTTTGGCAATTAACACGAGAAGAGTTGGACTGGAAGGCGCAAAGGGAAGATTTGCAGGTGATAGGGTTATTAGCACGACCTTCCAGCGCCAAATGAACCTGAAAGTAGAAAAAAAACATTAGGTCACTTTAAAACGCTTTTAAAAGTGAAAAATAATAAATACTAATATGGTTTATTCTGTTCAGATTAAATAATTCTAATTCCTTACCTCGCAATACGATCCGTCTGCAACTGAAGGTGTTGATCCCGGTGTACCACCTCCACTCCACGTTCCAGTAGTCGTATTGCAGCCTACAGTAAAGGTGCCTGGCTCAACTCCATCGAGGCCAGTACTTGCATCCAAATCACATTTATAAGCTTTGTAGACAGTTTGTGTGCTATACAACCTTGAAGTACTACATGTAGCCGACACATCTTTACCAAGAGCGGTAGAGAAATACGCAGAGCATGCTGCATCGTCTTTACAAGCATCGCAGCCAGGGCCTTCAAAGCCTTCTTTACATTGACAAGATCCCGTTGTTGCATCCCAAAGTTGCCACGAGGAGCATTGTGCTGCTCCGCATGCTGTAATTTGACCACCACCATCTGAAGGTGCAGGCACCGGAGTAGGGGGAGGATTCACAGGGCGTATTGCAGCTGCAGAACCATCACCAGCATATCGAGGACAGAAGCCTGAAGGAACGATGCACCCAGCCCCACTCCAGCCGCACTCACATTGACAACCAACAGTGCCATCTTCAGCTGCAGCGCACCTTCCATTTAATCCGCAGCTTTCAGGACATCCTACTACAGTTTTCATGACAATAGAACCGGTTAAAACATAATCAGCACCACCTTCTAATGGTTGACCGGCAAAATATGAGACATATTCAGATGTCAAGGTGATGACAACATTTGTGAGAGAGATAGAGACCTCGGACCCTTCAGCACTAATAGCTGCTTGAGTGGTATTAGAAGCTGTGATGCCGACAAGATCAATTATATCGCCAGCAGGGCTTATAATCGAAGTAGAATTTGTAAAGCCTTGTGCAATAGTCATATTGAAAGTCGCTTGATTCGATGCAGCAGCAAGTTGAAGAGATAAGTTGAAAGCAACATCTGTGAAGGCTAAATTAGCTAAATCGCCAGCTTTGACGCTGATTTGCGAAGGATACAGCTCAACAAGACCGGTGGCAGGGGTGGTAGACAACTGAACGGTGGCCAACGCTGTTTCTAAGCCTGCCGCATCTATAGGGCAGGGGCCAGCTAATGAAGCTACGAGCTCTCCTTGGAGTCCACTTAAGATTTCAGGATTGATGCTCGTTAATGGGGATATCAATGGCTTGGTAACTGCACCTCCTAGAGTCAAAATGCTGAGAGGCGGGTCTATAATAAAAACAACTTGACAATCCTGAGCAAATAATCCAGGAACTAGCAGTAGGAAGAGTGTCAAAATCCAGAACATGGTAATACGAGACCAATCCCGCATTGGAAACACCTGTTTCTATGGCTAAAATGGGTGCAGTTAATGAATTAATCGGTTGGTATTTCAATTGATAATCGCGGGTAAATTAGAGAATTGAGACGATATAACGCAATCTATGCTACTTAATATTTTGCCTTGTTTCTATCTTTATTTATTCCTTGGGTGCTGCAGTTGATTGTTGATTGTTCAACGCAAAAATCCATTCAACGCGGCTCGAAACAGTTTCAGGCCGAGACCATGAAGAAATTGCGGTCACTGGCAGTACAAGTACTCAAGTTGAAGTTTCTTTTATGCATTTTTTTTAACAGGGCAATTTTTTTCTACAAACTAGTTTCAAGAAGACCAATGACCTCTTCCATACTGGATCCATTGGTTTCTACAAGGTATCCAACCAACCGCTCAAGAGCATTTTGATCAAGGCCTAAAACATCGGGTCGTCTTTTCACAACGCCGGCTGCTTGCTCTTCTGAAAGCCCTACTTGACTAACCAAGTATTTAAAGAAAGGCTCTAAGCGATCGGGAACGGAGTAACATAACATCTGGGGGAACTCAAGAATGATCTGCAATTTGGTAAGTAAAAAGGAAAGCGAAATTAGAAGTGAAAGCCGTCTAGATGTAGTCTATTTTAATTATATTTTTCATCTTATTAAAGTCGCTTACCCCTACGATTGCTTCTGAAGCGAAGCCTTTAGTACCAAGAAAGTCTACGACTGTCTGCATCTCTTCCACCGTAATCTTACGAGCCTACAAGAACAAAGAACGAAAGAAAAAGTCACTCCCTTCTGCTTGAAAAGCCGGTTTAGAAAGCGAGTGATAGAAAGAGCTTTTCTTTTTCCCGTATTAAATTTAACTAATCAAGTGAACACTCACATATGGATTTATAGGAGTTTTCCCTCCTTTAGTTCCAAATAACGAGTTTTTATTCGTCAAAATATCGAGAATTCGAGTCACATCTGCTGCTGTGTTTATGCCCAGACTGCGGAGATAGTTTCCTGCTGCAAGTAAAGCCAAGTTAGAGCCTTGCTTTGGTTGCTGCATGGCTGCGTAACGTGAATATAGTAGAGTCAGTGGTTAGCAAAGGAACAGTGTAGTAAAGGGTAGTACTTGAATATCTTCTGCTGTGTGGCGGGGGATATATTTGACTTACCGTCTCGGAGGAGTTTGCCAGCATCCTTGGCGGCGTGACATTGGAAATTGCGATATATGCGTTGTGGTACATTTGCTGTTCTATTAAGTATGCAGGCCGTACGAGTGCCTGAAGTAAGACGGCTAGCTTGGAAAATTTGCATTGTAATTGCTTGCATTGATATATAATTAGCAATGAATTGATCCTTGCGCGCTACTGACGAGTGTCAAATTGTACTTAAAATCAAGTTAATTTTTATTTAACGAATCAAATGAAAGAAATTGTGAGTTGAATGGGGCCCAGTGATCTTGGATTAAACTTGCCGAGAGTTTTTGAAAATAAAAACAGGAACTGACTCAACCAAAGACATTTACATTTATAGAATATTTAACTAATATCAATGGCGCCATCAAACAAGGCTCTGCATTTGATTGGCATTTATACTACTAGATCAGAACTCAAATGAACGAAACTTTATTTGAAACTTGGCAACCAAGCAAAGAGGCATGGCTCCCTTTGAGGTGCGTTATAGTTATGCAGCACATTTCGAACAATCATCCAGAGCTGACATAGTCTGAATCTTCTCTTTTTTTTTACAGCGGTGGCCAATCTTACTGTCCCGTGAGGGACAAATCGGTTCCTGTACTCCTCCCAACCGTTAGTGCGGACACGATCCAGCTAGATACATTCTCTTCTATTGCCACACTAGATCCAAGCGGAACAAATACAAGTGCAACCCCACCAGAAGATTATTTACTCCATGCCGGCGGACCCATTTGGGCGTTGGACTGGTGCCCTTCAACAGCACCATCCTCTTGCTCTACTACACACGATGAGGGACCTAGTACAAGCAAAGGCGCACAAAAGAATCAATCAGCTGGTCGTGGTACTTCGGCGTTTCTAGCCGTTGGCTGCCACCCTAAGAATGAACCTCTCCACAAGCTCGGCATTGCAACTTCTGGCCCAAATTCAATCCAAATTTGGGAACTTGATTCCATAGCAAAATCTAAGAAAGCCTCAGCAGCAGCAACGAAACCACGCATGGCAGTAGCTATAGGCCACAATGGCGGTCTCACATGGCATTGTAAATGGTGTCCAACCGAGGAAACAACTGCAATGAGCACTAACAACACTTCTGTTGCTAAGTTTCTTCCCCGCCTTGGCTTACTTGCTGCTGCTCTAGGAGACGGCACAGTTCAAGTTTGGTCTATTCCACAAGCACATACACTGCCACCACGCTCTTCTATGTATGTGGCTACCCCAGCTCCTGTCGCTTTTCTCTCTTCCAGACATCTTAACGGCAGTATGCCCAATCGTGTGGACTGGCTGCCCGACCGCCCTCACGATCTCTTATTAATAGGCTGCTGGGATGGCACCGTTGCTATAGCGAAATTAGACTCTACAAGTAGTGAATGTGTTGGTACTGACGTAGCTATGATTGAAGCTGCTGCTTCCCCTGGGTCAATTATTAATACCACTCGAGCTACTCGCCCCGTCGGTCTTCATCTCCTCTGCCATTTTCCCGCCGAAACGCAGCCTCTCCGCGCTGTAAAATGGCTCCCAGCAGGGGCAGGGTCCAGTTCTATCGATTATGCAAACCGCTTTATGTTTTTAACTGTAGGACATGAAGCTACAATCCGAGTTTGGGATTCTCGGGATCAATTCTCACCGCTGTTCTACCATCAATTGACCACGGCAAGTGTCCTTGATGCTGCCTTCACCACAGACCCTCTAGGAATAATGATGGCAGTCGAAGATGCAACACTGCGTGGTCTTTTACTGGATTCTGATGTCGTAAATGAACAGCTGACACCTGGATCAAAACCGCCAGTAATGTTTGTTTGGCGAAGCAAGAACACGGGAGCCATACTTACCGTAGCAACACATCCAAAGGGCAAACACGTAGCCTATGCCGGAGAAGATGGCGTGGTAGGATTAGGGCGTGTCGTTATGAGTTGGCATAGTAGAAAGAGAACTGATCACGTGCCGTTGTCTGCCATGAAAGCAGAGGGAGGGCCAGCAGGGGTGCTCCGGGTTGTGACTCAACAAGAACTGGAGCAAGATGACAACGGGGGTGTATATAGTAAGCAAAACGTGAGGGATAGAGCAGAGGCATTGAGATTAGGTGGCGGTGTAATACCTGATGCGGCGCAGATTGTGCATAAAGTGGCTTGGGGCCCTGTTGGAAGTGATGGGGCGGCGTGGTTGGCAGTGGGTGGTGCGTCGGGAATTTTGAGATGCCAAATAGTGAAAGATCCAGTTAATTGAATTGCTTTTATAATTTATTATGTTTTAATTACTGTAAGTGGAGTATCTGTGTGTTGTGTTGTTAAAGATGTGCATAGAGAAACAGAGCTTTTAACTTGAGCTTTCTGAGCTCAACTCAATGTTGTTGTTGGTGCTATTCACGGTGTCCATTGATCGAAACGGGCGAAAAGGATGAGGTTCAGGGGTTTCAGTTCGAACAAATTTATCACAATCTCACCACGTTCAGTAATTTGTTATATATTTAGTATAGCAAACTGTTAGGGAATATGCAGACAGCAATGCAGAGCGCCTTCGTGGCACAGCCCACTCGCTCCATCGGAGCTCAGCCCATTCGTGCCCGCAAGTCTCTGCCTGTGTCTTGCGCCCAGAAGGGTGAGTTAATTGAACCTACAATATGATGATGTAGACAATGTGGTTGTTTGCGCGGACAATTAATATATCTGTGGCCATAATCAATGCGGCCATGTCTTTGATCATCAGTATTCTTTATATCTCTTCAAGTTGTCTTATTCCACGTTTATTTTCCTATTGTAGCCGACCGAGAGTCTATGATTACTACCGGTGCCAAGACTCTCGCTGCTGGGCTTGCAGCTGCCGCTCTCTTCATCGGAGTCCCATCTGCTGAAGCCGGCGTGACCCTTTACAAGGCTGAGGTCAAGAACCTCGTTAACGACACCCCTGCTGCTGCCTCTTCCTCCCAGACTAGCGCCCCCGCCAAGCAGGCTGCTTCCAAGCGCCCTCCTGCCGCTGCTGAGACATCTGAAGGCTTTGATCCTAAGCCTCTTGCCCTCCCTCTTGCCCTCGTCGCCATTGCCGGGGGTGCTGCTGCTATCAATGTCCTTGACCCTGGCTTTGCTGCTTTCATGGATGAGTGGGGTTCCAAGGATTCTCGCTCTTTTGCTGGATATGAACCCGGTCTCAAGGATACTCCTTTCTACGGTGGCACTGGATCTGTTCCCACCTCTGCTGGCGGTAACAAGGGTGGAAAGCCTGCAAAAAAGGCCGCTAAGAAGGGAGGTCTCTTTGGTAAAAAGTAAACTACATCTATTCTATATGCCAGAACAGATTGATTCTTTTCTCTTAGAATATTGGTAGTATAATGCCGTTAGCCGATGTGCTATCCTCTTTATTTAAAAAAAATATAGACAGCAAGTCTATCAACTATCGAAATATCATATTAACTTTAATTCTGTGGCTCTGCTAATTGTGTTGCTGCTGTCATGAAATGCAATTGTAATAATAAAAATGCTCTGGGTTTTTCAAATATTGCTCATATCACAACATAACGAGTAGAACATATGATTTAATACACGACAAAGGAAAAAAAAGAAGAAAAGACACTGGACGGGACAATTTTCTTTTTACAATTCATCCTTATTGTCACTGGCACCTATATCACCACCGATGCCTAAATCTTCTAAAGAGAACTCCTCCTCAACCTCAACTTCCCCATCAGTACCATCCCATGGGGACCTCGTCTCCAACTGAGCTAAAGAACCGCCATCCACATCAGTAACTCGCTCTCGACCGCTCCGCACCTCGTTCAAAAATTCTTTCACTGCTGAATTTTCAAACCCCCCACGAAGAGAAGCAAATTTCAGTTTCTCAGGGTTAAGGGCAATAAAGGCAGGGTATCCATAGCCTCCCACACCAAGATTCTTTTCAAGACCAGGTTGAGCACCTCCTTCAGCCCAAAACCAGGCAAACGGTCTTTCTTTATAACTTTCCGCCACCACCTTCAACATGTCGAGATGTTGTTGCCGTCCTGAAGCCTTTGCGTCCAAAATATGCGGTAAGAATGCTACCAAGCACAGCTGCTTAGGTTTTACGGCCTTTAAATTCAAAGATGTATCTTCAGGATGTCCAGTACAGTGTTCAGTCCAGACTTCTTGGTCAGTGAGCTCACGCACTTCTGGCGGGGGTTGATCTTTCGCCCAGCGCTCTGTGGCATAGGCAGATAATGAGCCCAAATCACGGCCCCCTTCATAATCTGCAGGCCTTTCTTTATTAGAGCCAAAAAATTTAATGGTAGGGAAGCCACCGACGGAGAATTCAGAGCATGTTTGTTGATTTGCTGTACAGTCAACTGCCCCGACTTTCACCTTGCCATCTAAAGAAGATGCCAGGTCTTTCCAAACGGGAGCAAGTGATTTACAATGCCCACACCATGGTGCGTAGAATTCAACAAACCACATCTCGTCAGAGTCAACTACTTGAGAATGGAAATTACTATCGTCCAAAGTAACTACACTAGTGCCAGAGTAGAACCCATCACTGCCACCGCCACTGGTGCCTCCTGAAGAAGATGACGCCTTGGCTCCTAAACGGCCTAAAGCAAGCTTTGTAGCTTGCTGCATAGCCCATTGACCAATTTCTTTAGATGTACGACCTCCTTGGTAATCTGATCCTTTAATCTTTCCTGATTTATCAGTGTACATTAATTTGATCGTGGGGAAGCCTGTAACGCCATACTCTTGAGCCAAGCTGCCGTGAGCGTCAGCATCTACAGCTGCAACGTTCACAATGCCTTTTAAAGCGGTTGCAACTTTTTCCCATTCGGGAGTAAGACTTTTACAGTGACCACTGCACAAGTGACAAAAAAGGGTGGGTGGTTGGAAATTGGCGGGGCATGTGAGAAAATGGTTTATTAAAGAATGGTATAAAGCAATGAAGCAGAGTGCTCTATAAGGATGACTTACCACCAAGGAGCATAAAACTCGACTAAATGGATGCTGCCCTTGATAGCCTTGTCAAATGTAGAGGGCGTCAAGGAAATGACTGAAGAACTTGAAGAGTAAAATGCGTCCACATTAAGGCATAAAGCCAGGAGCAGAGTCAGCGTTGCCAACCGCATTGTGATTGATTTCGATATGCCATGGTTAAGGTGCCCTAGGATTGCTTTATTTATTATTGTTCTAGAAAATCTGGCTCTGAAACGTGTTTTGCGCGCAATTGTTGCCAACAAGTTGTGCAAGGATTGCAATTCAATTTGGCAATGTTTTAGCTCCGTCGTTTTAGCTGCCGCTGGCTGCTTGAAAAGAGGGGCTCGAGAAGGTATTAAGTAATAATTATTATTTCAAAACATTGGGTGTAAGCAACTTGGCCGGGTGGAGGGATTGAGCAAAGCTACCACCAACATAATTTTTCAAAGTATATTAATGGATGCTCGAGAAGCAAAGCAAAGAACGTGGCTGCTCGCCAGCCAGCTAAGTGTTTCGTACGGGTCGTCTAGATCATGTAGGAGCACTGTCAGTCAACTTGCGAACTTGTTCCCCGGTTTAAGACATTTCAGGCGAGCTTCAACTATAGAACTGTTCTCCTCTTTTACTCCCCTTGTGCGCTTTACATTTCTCTAAACCTAATCTTTCAATACTTTTTCTACAGTTTGGCGGTCCTTGGTAATGACGGTTGCATGGTCACAAGCACTTCAAAAACGGAAGCGGGTCCTCGGTCGGTCTCCCTCCACCTTGAAGGCACTAGTTGTATAGGCATCGTAGCCAGCAAAGGCTCAGCATTACATGCCAGCCTTGCAGGTCCAGGGGGAGCTCTCCTATCTAAACTCTCAGATATTCAAGATATGCTACGAGCTACTGAAGACAGCTCGCCCATCAGTCACATCGTCTGCATGCCAATCCAACCCTCTCCTTCTTCCAGCCGCAGAGGAGTCAAGGGAGCATTGCTTCTAGGTTTCTCATCCCCCCCAGAGTTTACTCTACGTCGAAAAGCAGGCATAGCTGCTCTTTGCTCCATGCTTTCGGAAACATTAGCGATGACCGCTCCTGCTGTGATTTGCAGTGTGGAAACAATGATAGGCAGACACCCAGGCTGTCCTTGCTGCGCACCTGATAGTGACGATGAGGTGGAACTAGAAAACGAAGACGCCAATGCTGAACCTTGCCACGATAACGATAAGTCTTCTAGAAGGAAAGATAGAGGAGGCCCTCCTCAGTCGCTGCTTATTCCTATTCAAGAAGGTGAAGAAGAAGAAGGAGAAGGAGACGGCCGTCGCAGTGGAGAATCATCTGGTAACACCACTCCTAGAGGAAAAGGAGGCGAGAAGGGGGATCTTGTTTTGAGTAGGACTGCCCCCAGTATCTCGCCCGCAGCGGCTCCATCTGATGCGTATATCGGCAATACAAGAGGAGGGTATACATTCAGTAAGCCAGTTGCTGCAAGTATTACACGGGAATCTCTTCGCTCTCGCCACCCTGTTACCCTTAGCTATACAGACTCTGCTCTCGAGACGGAATTTACTTATTGGTTCCAAGATCGATTGAAACCAGTTGACTTTCTTTTTAGCATGCTGGTGGTGATATCGATGATTCTTTTAGCATATTGTCGTTCTGGTGCTGCTGTATCTGGTGGTATTGCTAGTGGAAGTGCTGCTGATGCTGGACAGCAGAAAGCAGTTTCTGCCGTCTGGTCAAATTTTGTTTCGTTGCCGTTGTTATTGCCGATGTTGATGGCATCATTCTGCAGTTCTCGATGCTATCAAAGACGCAGAGAGAGTGTGATAGCGTTAGTTAGAATATATCTCGTCCTCGCAGCGAGCAGATACGCAATTTCACAACTCCAGGCAGCTCAGCAGCAGCAGCATTGTGGCGATGGTATAGCGACCACTTCTGCTATTGAAACAACTGCTTCATTCCTTGCCTGCTGGATTGCAGCAGGTGGGGAGACGTTGTTTACCCCTGCTTTTGGCCTTCAAATGCGAATGAAATGGCATTTGCCTTTGCAAACTGCTGCAGTTGCTTTCATGTGTTACAACGTTCAGTCGATCTGTGGGCCATCTTTTTATCAAGCGGTTGGGATTTTACCACAAGCTGGAGTTATTAATTATATATCCACCGTAGCAGCTGCTGCAGCGGTAGGTCTGGTGCTGCCGACAATGATGCTTCGTGTTTCTGAATTGAAGTCAAGGCAACAATTTGAAGCCCAAATCGGAGCAGCAGCAGGCATCACCGCCGAGATTTAAAATAAAACAATCAAGAAAATAAAAATATATGATGCTATAAATGATAATAGCTGCCTGATAAACTACAATCAAATAAGTTACCTTTTTAAAACTTAGTATGAGGTTTGTACTCCTCAAAAGAACAATAATAATGTAATAAAATTATGACTCATATTAAAATTGCTCTCCCACTGAATGCGTAGCAGGTCTTTAAGGCGCTTGACTTTCAAAGCACTCGAAGTTTGAGTGTAAATTCGAATTGAACTTTAAACCTAGTGAAAGTTTGATAGACACAATGATGTGAAATATATATATATATAGAAGGAAGAAAAGCAGGAAGATCAGAGGGTATCTTTTCTTCTAGGGAGCACGTTTCACCACCGCAGCGGCAGCCGGGCTGCCAGTGGCGCTGGAGTCTGTACAACCAGTTTAAATTTGCTTTCAAAAGCGCATGATTTCCTCCATGTAACTATCAAAATCTAAATTTATTGGATTATTACTGACAACATTCAGACAATAAATCTACAAATTTGCGCAGTCTCTAATCATCTGATCATCTTGAAACCACAAGATTTGGAAAAGAAACCGAAAGAGGATGGCACCCAGGAAAAGAAAAGCACCGCAACAGTCAAATGAAGAACCTGCTACCGATATTGAAGGAGATGGCGAAGAACAGGTTGCAGCCTTAGCAGAAGCCCCACCTCCGCCACCACCTCCGCCGACGTCTGCAGTTGAAGAGAGGAAGAGAAAAGATCGTGACCTAGCCCGCAGAAGAGCTGCCCACTTCGCCACTTGGGACGGCGGTGTTGACAACAACAACAATAATACTGATGGAGCTGTAGGTGAAGATGGTGTGCATGCAGGTGGTTCTAATGCTCGCGAACTCGGGCCATGGTCATCCGCAGTCCAGTTAGCAAATGCAAGAAAGCAAGAAAAAGAAAAGCGAGAAAATAAAATCCTCGAAGCTTCCCGAGGAGAAAATACGACACACGACGGCCAAGCTGCTGAAACATCCATTTGGAAGCCTAGTAGAGATCCTTCGTTAGGTGCTCGACCGTGCTGCAGCGTCCCATTACTCTCCCATATCACAACACGGCTTGTTACTGACCTCATAGAAGATGTAGAAAGTCTTTTGGGCCTTCCTGACCTAGTTAAAACTCAACTTGCTACGGAAGTATCGAAAAGAAGAGCACTAAATCCAGCTACTCTCCGTTTATTTGTGGAACATTCCCCCACAGAAGTATGTCTCCCCGATTGCTCAAATTTAGATCCAGAGGTACTCTTACCTGGGATTCTAGACGCTGCTACGCCCAAATTGGAAAAATTAGAGCTCCGTCTTGTGGGTAGAGGAATGACTGACACTGTTGCTACTTGTCTTGCTTCTCAAGGTGTTCTTTCTTCCTTAAAGCATCTCCGTTTGACTGGTGCATACCGTCTAAGTGATGAAGGTCTCGTATCTGTGTTAAAAAGGACACCTGAGTTACTTTCCTTGGGGTTGCCTCTGTGTTCTAGAATTGTCGGCCCTGCAATTGAGGCATTGCCCCAGCTTACTCCAAATTTAAAAGAGCTCGACGTGAGTGAATGCCGAGGACTCAGTACAGTTACTTTAACAGCTGTCATTTCAGGGTTACCAAAGCTTGAGTCGCTGATACTTGACGGCATTTCAAGCGAAATAGATGATGTACTACTTGGTGTAATTGCCAGTGGTGCAGTACCCATGCTACGACGTCTGTCTTTAGCTGCCTGCCCTCGAATGACCGGCACAGGAATAAAAAAAGTGGTCACTGCATTACCTCACATAAGAAAACTGGTATTGTCTGAATGCAGCAATGTGGATGCTGCAATGGTGGTTGAGATAGCTGGAAAGTGTCAACTGTTGGAGGAACTTTCATTAAGACGGTGTATTGCCGTGGATGATGGAGCGGTAGAGGCACTTTCTACTTTAGACAAGTTACGAAAAATTGATTTAAGTGGAATTGTCGGATTAAGTGAAGTAGCTGTTGTTGCTTTAGCTAAAAATGGCGCTGCTGCGTCGTTGCAAGAGGTAGATTTAAGTTGGTGCAGAGGGGTGAGCGCAGCGTCTCTAGGTCTACTTGCTGATTCTTGTAGAAATCTAAAAAAGTTAGTTTTATGGGGTTGCAGTCAAGTAGATGGGTCTGATTTTGTATTGGGACATTCAAATAATGAACTCGTTCTAATTGGAAGAGATTAGAGCGGGACGATTATACAGAATATTTCCACCGCTCTGCTGCTGCAGTTGATGCTGCTTCTGATACAATTTTTTGCTTTTAAGTTACAAACATTAAACGTACTATGCATCTTCTCATCATACTCCCACTAAAAAATACGGCATAAGGCATAACAGTTAACAATTTGCTATATCGTCTTAAAAAGAAACTTCGGGTGTGCTGTATCTCGCTCGCAATGAAATATTATTTTCATCATTATTTTCATAGTCACCGACAACTAGATGAGCAGGAATTTTACTACTACAGTTATGTATCTTCTTTTTATCAAGAGTGTTTGCCTGCTTCTTTGTCTTGATTTCTACTGAAAAAGCTGGATCAGTATAGGTTCCTGCCACTACATGCCTGGAAATGGCTCTGTACCTTCTAATAAATCGTTGTACTGCAGAACCAAGAGCATCAACACACACTTCCAGATGCTGAGCGACTGGTGATGTAGTAGGATTAGAGTTACTCTCTTCTCTATCTACAGCTACGATGTCTCCAGTAGCCCATTGAATAGTGCCAACAAGATTCTGCACCCGCTGTGCTTCATTGTGTAAAGCCTCTTCGAATATTTCAGCTCGTTGCCGTTCGGTAAATACCTCTGTTTCAAGCGTAGAACACCGGTCTGATAATTCGGCAACTTGTATCGTTAAGTTTTGTGTAGTTTCCTCAGCAGCGCGGCGGGTAGCGGGGCCAGTATCAGCCAGACGTTTCAAAGAAGACCATAAACCGTCCAAGCCGAGAGACGCCAAAGCCTGTTTATTGACTCCAGTCACTTCATGTTCGAGTTCCTTGACGACAGTAGGAGCATTCTGCGTACCGCCAACAGAGTCCATGGTCACAGCTAATGCCAGTTTGCATACAGCACGGAGAGTTGATTTTTCAGAATGCCAAGTAGCTGCACGCTCGTTTTCAATTGCCATGGCAGCAGCTTCTTCTTCAGCTGCTTTATCGCCAGCGAGCCGAGCGACACCGCGTTGAACGTCATTGAGTTTGTTGAGAAGTACAGAACGCTGCTGTTGAAGAGAATTAACCGCAGCATGAGTTGAACCGCCAATAGCAGCTACACTACTGTCGTTCTTATAAGACTCTTCCCCAGCCAGGTGTTGATAATGGTGCTCGGCAAGGATGCCTGCAAGCTGTTCAGCTACCCCGGCCAATGCTTGAGCAGACCCCTCATGTACACTATTCACCAACGCAGCTTCAACACGCTCAAGAACATTCATTTGAGAGGACATACGGGCACAGGCATCTCGAACAACAAGCTCAGACTCTGTCACAGCAGCCAACCGACGACGTTCAGCATCAGCTGCAGCCAGCTCTGCTCGTTGCGCTGCTTCACGTGCTTCAGATGCAGCTTCACGAGCACGTTCCATATCTCTCTGACCCTGTTCTTTTAATAATTCAGACAACTCCAGCTGTTGTTCTAGATTTGTTACTCTCCGCTCAGATTCACTTCGAGCAACAAGCGCTGCCCTAGTCTCTGCAGCAGCAAGTTCAACAGCCTGTAAAGCCTCTTCAGCCCTTGATTCAGCCATGGATGCATGGCTACGAGCTACTTCACTCTCGTGTAAAGCTGTTTCAGTCTCTTGCGAGCCACGTGCAAGTGCCTGTTCAGCTCCAGCAAGGCGCTCCCGTAAGTGCCTCTGTTCCTCATAAGCGTTTTCAAGTTGCTGCCGTACACTTTCAGACATGTCGGCATCTTTAGCCTGTGCATTTTGCATAAACTCAATTTGGCCACGTAAGACGCCACATTCCACTTCCAACAACTCAGCTGCACGGGCATGAGACGCACAAGTCACGGAAAGCTCCTCTCTCGTCGTGTTGGCTTCTATCAAAGCTGTCTCTGCAGCTGCAAGCTTTTTTTGTGCAACCTTCAAAGCAGCTTCAAGCTCTTCATTTTCAGCATGCAATTCAGCACACTCTTCCAGAGCATTCTGTTGTCCTTTACTAGCACTTTCTACTTTAGCTGCGAGAGCAGTACAAGCAGCGGAGCCAGCCTGTACCGCGGACTGCAATTCTTCAATTTGCCTCCGCCGTGCTTCTTCCAGCGCAGCAGATTGGCCGCTAGACTCTGCAGAGGATGATTCAAGTTCAGATAATCGGCGGTGAAGGGCTTCTTCAACAGCTGTCTGTGCAGCACGGGTTGAAGTCAACGCAGTCTCGAGAGCATCGTGTTTTTCTTTGAGTCGACTCAACTCAGCCTGTGTAATAGCAACACGCTTTACAGCAGCATCCCGTTCAGCTTCAGCACCATGCAATAAGTCTATAGCTTCAACTTGCTCTTGCTTTGCATGCTCTAACCCTTCGCTAAAGGCTGCCAACGCCTGTTCAGCAGAGGCCAGAGCCGCAGCAACTTCCAAGCGCCCAGTTTCCGCTGCAGCAGCAGCACCTTCAGCTGCAACAGCGCGCTCTTTAGCAGCTGCAAGCTCGTTTCCTAAACATTCACAGCGTTCTTGTGCAGATTCTAATTCTTTAGTAACTGCCGCCAATTCATCGCCAGTAGCTGCTAACTGAGCAGACATCTGATCACACCAAGCTGCTGTCTCTAGGCGCTCAGCCTCCATCTCTGCCAATTTACCAGGTAATGGAGCCAGTTCTTGAATCTTATTTTGAAGGTCCTCAGTATGGGTAACTGCAGTGTACAGCTGTTCGCGTAAGGCATCTTGTTCAGCAATCTGCTGCTCAGTATCGGTACCAGCAGCAACGACATGCTCCTCCAAGACTGCCATTTGGTCCAATAAAACCATGCAACGGCCTGTTAACTCAGCACAACGGTCTTCAGCAGCCTCTTTTTCTAATTGAAGAGCCTCAGAGTCTTGCAAATATGCTTCTAAATCAGCTTGAAGTTGTCGAAGTTGACCAGCAGCTTCTTTCAATTTTATTTCCCGCTGTCGGGCTAAAACGAGTTTTCCTTCAGCAAGCCCACGTGCTTTCTCTGCAGCAGCTGCTTTCTCGCGGAGTTCCTGTTCACTTTGCATCCACTTTTCCTTTTGTTGCAACAGTCCCCTTAACTCTGTTTGACTTAAATTAGCCTGCGAGTGAGCTGCAGTCAAAGCTGAGGAGAGACGGTCTGCTTCCTCACGAAGCCTGTGCCCTTCTGCTGTCGCTGATGCAGCAGCAGCACGGAGTTCAAGCTCTCTTTGCTGCAAGTCGCCATGTTCACGACGTAGTTCAGCGTGCACCTCATTCAAAGATTCCAGCTGGCGGGAGGCAACAGCGTAATCCGCTCGCAAAGCTTCGTGGCCATGCTGCAAAATTTCATGTGCTGCTTCAACTGCACCGAGACGTTCCCTCTCAAAACCAAGCTCTCTGTGCACAGAAGCACGATCAACAGCTGTAACATCACGGTCAGATTCTGCACGCACAGCACGAACCGCAGCAGCTTCGCATTCTTCTTGCAACAAACGATTGCGTTCTTGTAAAGCTGCAACCGCGTCAATTAGCCCCGACATATCACACATGTTGTCCACCAGTTTCTGGCTTGTTCCTTCAGCTGCAGCGCTGGTACGACGAAGGGCTTCACACTCGATATTCAAAGCTTGAATAGTGGCATCAAGACGGTCGATACGAGCTCTGGCTTCATCTCTTTCAAGGCGAAGTTCGCTAACAAGAGAGCGTAAAGAGGCCGCTTCGGTTGCTGCTTCCTCCGCTGCAGCTCCAATATCTTGGATATCACCTGAAAGAGCACCTTCCCGTGCTTCAGCAGCTTCAAGAGAGCCCTGAAGAGATGCAGCACGGAGCTCAGCTTCGTGTGCACGAGCCTCAGCAGCCATAATTCGCTGAACTAGTTCTCCAGAATCACGTGTGGCCACACCAAGCTCCCCTGCCGCACTCTCCAACTCTTGTTGCAACGCTTCATGGCTTTGGGTAAGCTCAACTAACTGTTGTGATGCGCCATTAGCTGCACTCTGTAACGTTTGATTGTGCTCTTCAGCAGCAGACAGCTCAGATTTTAAGACTTCAATAGTCCGCTCCAATTCTGATGCATAATCACTTTGAGTTTGTAAATCTATTCTGGCAGCTTCCATTGCAGCCCGTGCACCAGAAGCAGCAGATTCAGCTTGACGTAATCGGCCTTGTAAATCAGCTTGCCCCTCGGCCAGAGACTCCAATACGTCGTCATCTCGTTCCAAGCGACCAACCGCCTCACTCAGCGCTTCAACTCTACCTTTGAGACCTGCATTTTCATGAATTAATTGCTCGACATGCCCCTTTTCTGCTTGTTCCGCTTCTCTCGCAGTCATAAGCTCAGCTGCAAAGGCTTGTGCTAGTCCAGTTAAGTTTTCAATTTCAGCAGCACGATCGGTAGCAACCATTCGCTCTGCCTCGAGCTCAGCCGCCAAGTAGCCACAACGAGTTTGAGCATCTTGCAACGCTTCTGTGGTGCTTTGTAACTGCATTGCAGCATCAGCAGCAGTCTGGAGCTGCTTCACCAACTCTTCTATCTTAGTTTCCAGAGCTTGTCTTTCGGCTTGAGCCTGGTGTAAGCGCTCCGACGCCTCCTGCTCGGCTGAAGCATGCAGCTCTGCATAGTCTCTATCAGTGGCAGTAAGCTGCCCTTCTGCTGCTTTTAATCGCGAAGCCAACGTAGCGCGTTCTTCGGCTAAAATCTCTACGCGCGCACGAGACTGTGCTAGCTCTTGTAACAACGCACCAAGCTGTTCAGGATCCAGCCCTTGTGGCCGCTCTTGTGCTGCCAGCAATTGAGATTGAAGCAGACACTTCTCCTCCTGCAAAGCAGCTGCAGTTTGACGTTCCTTTTGGAGTTTATGATGCAAGACACGCATAGCATGGTTGGCTTTGACCAGCATATGGTCTGCACGCTCGCATTTTCTTTCCAGAGTGCCAATTTCAGAGCGGAGCAAACGCTCTTCGGTGGCATGTTGCCTTTGTCTAGCTATATGGACGTTTTCAAGGACAGCGTTTTCCTTGGCAACCTCATTGTGAGTGCGTAAAGCGGCAGATTTTGCTACGCCACGGACTGCAGCGGCTGCCTCGGAGACTATTACGTCATCGCTGTCAGCAACAGAAGCAACCTCGTCTTCGTTGTTGTTGTTCTCGTTAAGAATTGCAGTACGACGATGAAAACCACCTCCAGCAGCAGCAGCAGGACGCACTTCAGGGCTGGCAAATACATCTAGTAAGGGTGATGCGTGGCCCACAGCAGCAGCATCGTCCTCATAATCGACAATTCCAAGTGCACCGCCAGGTCGGTTGCTGCGGACGGGAGTTTCGCCATATCCAGAGAGATGCAGTTTCACTTCAAGCTCAGCAAGCCGCTGTTGCGATGATTCTAATTTCGCGTTTGCTTCACGGCGCACTGCCTCCATGTCGGCATCCTTGCGTCTGGCAGCATCAAGGCTGTCTCGGGCAACCTGCTCCGCGGCAGCAAGCTTTGCCTGTAATTCAACTACCTTACCCTCTAGTTTCTGGGCTTTAACGGAAGATTGTTCTGATTCTTCTTTGTATATCTCGCATGTGGTTTCTACAGTGGCAAGGCGAGCTTCAGTGGTGGCCAGAGCAAGGGCGACAGCACCGGCCTCCTCCTCAGCTCTTCTGCGAGCATTTTCACGATGCAACAGCTGCTCTTTCAGAAATCGAGCAAGTCTTTGTCCTGGCGTAATTGAGGCTTCGTCATCTCCTTCAATAAAGACAGATCCGGCTCTGTTGGCTGCAAATTGCTGAACAGTGTCGAGGGCAGTTAAAGCAGCATTCAGTTCGGCGTCTGCACCCTGAGGTCCAGACCCTGCGACAACCTCCATAAAATCGCGCTCATGCTCTTGCTTTTTTTTGAGTTTAGGTCGCTCTGAAACGGGACTGGCTGCAGCCTCGATTGCGGCAAAAAAGTCACCTTCTCTTCCATCCTTTTCATTCGTTGTAATTTTACTTTTCGCCATGGGAGGTGTCTGCAGATAAAATTAACAAGATTTTAGCACCGGTAAAATAAGTCCTTAATTTTGCATCAAGCTAGACCCACCTCCTGGGAGAGTGCGTGCAGCACTGCTTGTGCGTTTGCGGCAACAGAATCAAAAAGGAGACCTGGTCTTTTATTGCTAGGAGGCGTCGACGCCCCTGCGAGGTTGCCAGCCATTCCAATATTTAAATCTCCACTATCAAGCGCTTTGACCGAGAGATTTTCCCTCTGGGCTAGAGGTTCTCTCACTGGCAGTTGCATGTTAAATTTTTTGACGACAGGACATTGAGCAGCTCCTGGCCAATCAGCCCTCTTAATAAATCAATGATGTTTTTAATAAGCTTAGATATTTTTTTCTGGTGCTCAACATCTATAAAGAGTACTTTTATTAGCGACAGCTGTAATTGCGGTTTAAAATACCAACAAAGCAAATTTGCATAAAACTGTTCAACTCCAGAGGAATCGACTCAATAATTTTCTGCCGCAAATTAATTGAGATTAGAGCCGCCGCGATGGCTTTTGAACCCTTCAATCACTCGACGACAAGCTTCAAGCAACATTTGCGATCGGTATCAGCGGTTGCAGTCGTCTTTGCTGCAGGCTCGGCGTACCTAGGATACTTAGGATTAAAGCGATTATCCAATAGCACACCTTCCGTCGCAACTAAGCCCACGAAATAGTTGCCACCTCAATCACTAATCTTGCAATGTCGGCACCCAACGCAGAAAAGCAGTCTGCTGGTGCTAATCTAGAAGAAGGTTCTGAGAAGTCAGCATCGTTATGTGTCGTATGCAATGAAAAACTTTCTAAATACTGCTGCCCACGATGTGATCAGAAGACATGTAGCTTAGACTGTGTAAAGCAACATAAAGAAACCACCGGTTGCAGTGGGAAAAGAGACCGCACTGCCTTTGTAGGGCGTGGCGATCTCGACGAACGCAGCCTAATGTCCGATTACAAGTTTTTAGAGCAAGTGAAGCTTGCAGAAGATGTTGCGAAACGTGCGAAACCTCCTGCACCCAGAGCTGAGCTACCACATTTCTTACAATCTCTGGTACACCAAGCCCGACGAAGAGGCGTTCAACTACATCTTCTCTCTCCTGGGATGGAACGTCGCCGTTCCAATACGACTCGATATGATAATAAAGCGCAAATAGTTAGCTGGAGGATAGAGTGGAATTTTGTAGGAGCTTCCTGCAGTGCTGCAAATGCTAGAGTGAGTGAGCAATCTAAACTACGGGACATCTTAGCGGCTCATCTTACCCCACCTCATGGCGCAGCGTTGAAAACCCCAGAGTTACAGAAATACGCAGATTGTGGAATAGACAATCTTACGGTAGTTATGCGCAAGGAAAGGACTCCGGCTAATGCGGTATTGTATTATAAAATTCATATTACAGAAAGAATGTTGGGAGAGGTGCTGCAGGGTAAAGTTATTATAGAATACCCTGTGCTGTTGGTACTGTTGCCTGAAGAAGTTGGAGGGTACACACTAATAGAAGAGAAGGAAGATGTCCAGAAGGAGGATATTGCAGAAGAACAAGAAGAATTAGATGGGCAGGAGGACGAGGGCGCTGGCAGGGGTGACCTAGCTGCTTAGTTTAGTTACTGGGGGTCGTGTCAGCAAAATTAAAGAACGTAAAAGAGTACAGTAATAGCTTTCGTTTAATATGAAAGATGCATTTTTATGTAGTCCGTTGTGTAAATGTGCTAGCTTATAGACAATTAGCCCAAGATATTTCGTTTTTGCAAATCGATCTCTCAGATCGGATTATAAAATGGAGGAAGCTCTTGAAACCACGGCCCTGAACGCGGCGACGTCAACAACTACAGCAACCGCAGATTTTATTGCTGGTGGCATTGCCGGAATGAGTGGCGTTATGGCGGGTGCCCCTCTTGATGTCGTAAGAATCCGCCAACAGCAACCATCTACTGCTGCTGCTACCACTCTCCAACAAAAGCAAAGGACTCTAGTGCAGCTGCTTCGGCACACTCTACGCACTGAAGGCCCTCAAGCGCTCTTCCGCGGAACAGTTTACCCATTAAGCACAGCAGCTTTGCAGAATGCCGTCTGTTTTCAGAGTTTCGGTGCCGCCTCACGAGCAATTAATACCATCACTTTTGCAAGTACTCCGCTATCGTTAGAGAATGTATTCTGGGCTGGATGTTTTGCCGGTGGAGTGCAAACAGCCATCGTAACCCCGATTGATTTGCTTAAAATTAGACTACAGCTGCAGACTGCAAGGCCAGGAACTCCTCTCTATACCGGGCCGGTGCAGATGCTTCAAAGAGTGCTGGCTAGAGAAGGCGGCATCAGATCTCTATATAGAGGGACTACAATAACAGCAATTAGAGATGTTCCTAGTCACGGTGTGTATTTTGCAGCATTTGAGTGGGTAAGAGAGCTGTTAGAGCCAGGATGTCGACAGCCTGGTAGAAAAAGTCAAAGCCATGGTGCTATCTGGGCGGCAGGAGGCCTTGCGGGTGCAATCAGCTGGCTTTCAGTATACCCGTTTGATGTGATAAAGTCTAGAATCCAAGCTACGGCAGGCAATACATCGAAATATTCGAGTTTATGGGACTGTGCAGTGAGAAGCTATAAAGAAGAAGGGGGTTCAGTGTTTCTCCGAGGGTTGCCAGCAACATTGTGTAGAGCTTTTTTAGTGAATGGAGCAATTTTTACAGCGTATGAGGCTTCACACAGTATGTTGACTAAAACTGAGGCATAAAATGAGGTACTTTTCTCGTAATATAATGATTGTACAAAGCAAAAACAATAAACAAAACAGGAAAAGGCTAGGTCAGTAGAGGTCGGGAGCTGATGCTGATGAAAATATTCTATTTACCGCCACCAGGAGCATATCTACAGTAGTATTCGAATCTATTCGTATTATTAAGTATCAAGATAGTTACTGGCCATCAATAGTTCCAGAGCTAGTTCAGGTGGCACAGGGAATTGAGGAATATCCTTCGAGGGAACGTTGGTGTAGCGGAGCTTGTAGTAAAAATATTGGCAGCATTTCTCAAGCACCCTAGCAGGAATTTCTTGGAGGTGCACTGTACGAGATTGTGTCTCTTGAAAGTCACCTGAAATCCAGGGAACGAAACGCAGAGCTTTAGAGAACAGTTGATCAGACAATTTAATTCTTGAGAAAATGGCAGATCACACTGTTTTACCTTGAGAATCCAACATGCCACGGATAGTGGAGCTTACACGAGCAGCTTCCTCATCTATAATAAATTCAAATCCATCTTCGCTAATAAGCTTAACTTTTCCCTCCGGGAGCTGAACACTTGATTCACTCGTGGCCATGGTTAATTATAGAAAAAGCAGGGTTCAGCTCCGCTGCAGCTCTTTGTTCCAGAATTATCGACTATGTCCGAGTCGGTGATTCCACCACGGCTTTTGTGTTCATAGACTCCTGGTTAAATTCAAGTTGGCGCGCCTTCTCTTCGTTCAAGGGTTGACCGACCTGTTTTCAGCGAACAAAGTCCATCAACAATGAAAGGATGCATACCACACATACGAACCAGTCCTCTGAAAATAATGCAGTTGACGAAAGCTGCCCTCAAGGCTATATGCCGTGAGCACAACTTGTACATGACCCCAAGTTTGAATGATGTCCTTTATTGCAACTCCGGTGGTTTTACAACTCTAACTGGGTTGGAAGCATATTGCAATGTGAAATCAGTCTTCTTCGAGAACAATGCTTTGACTGACCTCTCAACTATGCCGTCGTTGCCATTTCTCAAGTGCTTGTAAGTGTCCAAAGATTGCGCTGTCAGTTAGCGGCTTGACCCAGACTGCTTAACTGGTAAGATATATTATTTTCCATTAATTTTGATTGCAGATATCTGCAAAACAATGCAATCAAATCTCTGGAAGGACTTGATACCAAGGCACCAAGCTTGCACTCTCTCAACGTCTCTCGAAACCAGCTTGCTTCTCTCGACAGGTTAAACCTAGCTGAACTAAGCACCTTGCTGTGCGCGGAAAACAGGTTAAATGACATCGAAAGCATCTCTGTATTAGGTAAAATGACGCAATTACAAACTTTGGATCTTCAAGAGAATGAGCTTGCTGATTTTGATGTGGTTTTAGACCTCCTTGCTACCTTGCCGGAGCTTCGATGCCTCTACCTTGCTGGCAACCCCCTAGTTCGTGCTGCACCAAATTATAGGAAGCGCTTGATTCTGGCATTGCCTAACTTGTGCTACCTGGATGATAGTCCAGTCTTCGATAAAGAGCGGCGCTGCGCTGAAGCATGGTACGTTATATTCTTCTCGTTTTTCCAATGATTTAGGGCGGCAGTTGATTTTTTTTTTTTTGAAAATGTTCCCTTTCTTGATAAACAGGGCAACCGCCGGCAGAGAGATTGAAGCCCAGCAAGCAGAGCAACGATTATCAACTGCATCAGCCAGGCTGGCGGATCCAAGCAGCGTTTTGGCTGAAGTAGACGAGAGTAGGGGCACCACTGCTGGGGACGAGACTATTTAATTTGGAGAAAAGGATTGTAATCACTCGAGGGGTTTTACAAACAAAGGAATCAGTACTTGTTCTCACTCGGCGAGAGATGGAAGTTCCGTTCAGTTTCAAGGAGAATTTATTTAATTGAACCAAAAGGCCCTGACATATAATAGCCTACGTGGTTCTTGATAGATATCATTCAGCGAATTCAGCAATTTCACAACGGGGGAAAGGCAAAAGAGAAATTATAAAGGAGGAAAAAGGAACGCAAAATGGCTCTTTTGAATACCAAAGATTGGAAAAGCAGCCATTTGAATTCACGGAGAACGCATAAAACAGTTTATTGATTAATTTAAGATCATATATCGTAAATAGATACATAACTTTGAACCGGTAAGAAAATAGGCTTCGTCTTTCTGAGGGTTCAGACCACTCAATAGGAGAAAAGAAAAAGGAACAACACACGGGCCTTGAAGAACCAACAGAAATTGCTACTTAATAATACAGGTATGAAAACGTGGAAGGAGGAAATATAAATGAGTAAATCATATAACTTGATAATATCAACGAGGCAAAACGAAAAGCGGAACGCTAAAAAGAAAGCGAGCTAATGTAAAAGAGGATATTTGAAGGGCGAGTTGCAAAATGCGAATAATGCGGCAGAGAAAGAGAGAATGTGCTCTCAAAGAGAAGTAGAAAAGAAGCAATTAATTATGCATTTGCTGTAAGGAAAGGAAAGAAATGCGGTATTCATCTACAAAACGGATGGCGCATTATATTTTAAGTGGTATTCAGGCGTCTCATGCCAGGAATCATCACCAAACCTTCAGTCCTATGGTCCTGAGGGGGTGATGGCGCAACAGGAGCACTCGGCTTTGCAGTAGCAGCGGCAGCAGCAGCTAAAAAGGGGCTCAGTTTCACCACATCGGGGCCATTGCAACTAAAAGACCTGTTAATGACACGCTCACTAGAAACCTGAGGGGCGGGTGGGGCTGCGCCTGCAGATGGGCTCGATTTTGCCTTGAAATTCGCTAGCAAGGCGCCTAAATCGTAGGGGTTATAGGTAGGATTATGAGGGAGCGTGTTTGTATGCACTCGGGTAGGGCGTACAGTTAAACCAGGGACACGTGTTTCCCCTTTATCGCTAGGATTCCAACTTAAGTTTTGGTACACTGCAACCATTCTATTTGATGAGATATCGATATCTCCTTCGTTGGAGTTTTGGGATGAGGAGGTCCCCGGCGATGTCGTCGGCCAGGGTTGTTGTACCTTGACCTTGGCTAAAGCCATGCACTTGACATTATCAAAAGCGGCGATGGCATCTACGGCATCTTCATGGGATCGATCAGATCGGGCAGAAAGGGACCCGTCCGAAGAGCCTATCCGAGAATGGAGGAAAGGTCGGGCTCCAAGATCGGATGCTGAAGACTGCCTGCTAGATAATTGGAACTCAGAAGCTTCCAATAAAAGGCTTGTTAAGCTACTTGTGGCCGAATTTGGTTGACTATGAGTAGCAGTACTACCACCTAAGGCTAAGGATAGGATCGATGGGTTTCCAACTAGGCCAGCTGGAGAGGTTGAGCCCTCGCTCCACTTGGGGGCTTTGCAAGGGACAGGATCCTCCAGGGAGGCTAGATTGAGAGGGACGATGCCCTCAACGTAGACTGGGACCTCAATTCGCCCAGGAACCTGCGGAGAGATGGATAATTAATGGCAAAGAAGTGAATTGAGTTGAGGGGCAAGTGGAATCAATGTACTGCTAATTTGAATTTTAGGCATATGGATTAAGCTTGTGGGCCATCGCAGGGTAAACACAAAGGGTATGCAATGAAGATATGGCTGTGGGACGGTCAGGGGCTAAGAGGGGCGGGCAAACGCTCTACACGGCCGAGTCATTGCTTCGCCCATAAGGGGGGTTGATCACTGCCGCAAAGGAGGTTGTAATCTTACCTGGGCAGACGTATCAGTCCTCCACATAGTTGATAACAACTGGGGACTGCTAAAGTCGACGTTCAGGTGGTATGGGCAACAAGTTTAAACGTATGCAAATTCTTGACACCAGTTTCTTTTGTCACCCCGCTGCCTATTCGCGGCCCGAGCACACAAATAACTAGACGAATATAATTGTGGGCCCGCGGCGCATTATTTTGCAAGCAATCATTCCTACGTCTAACCAAAATCAGATCTTGCCATTTTTGTGTAACAATTCAGGTCAATAGAGCATAATATCCTAGTTTATCAGGTTTACTATCTATTATTCAATACTACTAGTATACAAAAGAAATATTTGAGCTAAAGGAGAATGGAAGGGGGCTTCATCTCGCCCTCTCCAACCCTCCCATACCCCGGCGGAAGCTGCTGCGCCAGCTGCTGTGCCCCCGGGGCCCGTTTCGGTTTAAGTTTCAACCGTGGGAGAGAGAGAGAGAGATTTACAGCCATATAGCGCGGAGAACGCACCCTACTGCGGGGTATACATTAATTCAAGAGAAAGCAAGGACAAATAATAGCAGGATAAGAGAATAACGTTAAAAGCTGTAAGAACAGAAAAACCATCAAGCCTATAGCCCCACGTCATCCAAGCCGACACCCCGTTACCGAAGTCTTCCCCAAAGAGCTTCAGGCTCTTCCTGTGATGGGACCGGCACCACGAGTCCGAGGAGGTTTAGCAGCGAGTATATTCGGCCGCCGTTCGACGCGAGGACGAGCGCTTGCAGCGTGGTTTTGAGAAAAACCCAAGCGGGACTCGAAGTTTCAACCGTGGCAAAACAAGCTTCAATTTTTTATGACATTCCTCTTCACAATTCATTTTTTCAGCGGAGCTCTAGCACTTTAATCGCCCAATTCGATTTCTCAACATTAATCACGACATAATAGACACGCGGGACCTGCAGAGATACGCGCAAATTCTCATTAACGAGGAGGAAGCTTCAGGCTTCAGCCGATTTAGGATGAATTGTTTCCTGTTCTATATCTCCTAAATTATCTTCAGAATGCGCAACGCACCCCCTCTCCCAGCCAATCCCTGGGGCTTTACTCGGATGTAAAGACGAAAAAATCCTACCGTTGGTCGTTGGAAGAGACACTGGCGTTGGTGCCAGCTTGGTGGGCGTCGGAAATTGGGCTGGAATTAAAATGTTACCTTTTCGTGCTTTTACAGATATACTGGAAACGCGTACTCCTGTCAATAAAGATGATTAACGGCGCAAGTTGGAGCGATCCGCTTGCCTTCGCAAAGCGGAGCTTCGAGGGCTGTGGTTGAGGAAGGCTTATTCTGGAGTCTTTGGAGACGATGCTGACGGTGCAAGAGTTGATGGAAGCTGACCAGGAGAAACAGAAAGGACGCATTGCCTACATTAATGATGGTAGCTAAATACTACAGTAGCTCCAATTCCTTCTTTACTTCCTTAGGAATTGATTAATGAGTTTCAAAGCTGTTCATGTCATCTCCAAATCTGACCACCCGCCATTTGGGGAATCCGGACACCGTCAACAAGAGCCTTCAGTCTTATCATTCTAATTTTACAAGACAAAGGTGGATGTAGATTATTAACGGAGGAAAACAATGTCGCTAAGTATTCAAATGGACTGTGGAAAGATGAAATGCTTAAAAGAAAAAAAAGGCAACGCCTCAAATAGTATATTATTGCATCCAGATCAAGTGGTGACGCTATTGGGAAGAATTCCAGTTGGTACCACGGGGGAAAAGAACAGAGAAGAGAGGACCGTTCATACGTTCCTTAAAAAGTGGAATTTATTGTTATGGCCAGTGTACTAAGAACAAAAGACATGTGGGAAACAGTTTATCCGAAAGTTAAGAACTAAAAAAAGGACTGATCAGAGGAAAGCCAGAGGGGGAGGCTGCGCCACCCTGTTAAGGAGGAGAAATTGCCTACTTATTAAAATAAAGACGCATTTTTATTAATTTATTAATTATTATTATTATTCGCCTTGGCGAATGAAATAGAAAAGATGGTAACTTCCAAATTAAAACACAGTGGGAAGTGTATGTCCACTCTCGGTACGAGTGAGTGACCACATGGCGGACGCTAAAATGTAATTTTCCATACCATTGTAAAGAAATATGATACAACGCAAATTGGATGAATTCAGAGGGATAAAGAGGAAGAAAATCCACACTTAAAGTTTCATCCCTATAATATCAAATCAGGCAAAAATCTAAGCATCGATCTCAGATCTTTAGACGCTAGGATCTTGATCCATTTTCTGCTTACTGGCAGTTTCAGAAATGGTAACAGAAATGTCTCCGGTTTCTGCCGCCTTTGCAGCCTGGTCATCATCAAACTTCTTAGCACGCTCGTCGTGATCATTCCATCCAGGGATACGTACAAACATAGAGCGGTCTTTCGCCATCACCTTTTGATACCACGAATGGCCAGGGCCCCATTTTTCTTGATACATCGGGAAGCCGGTCAGCTGGAAAGTGACGACCTTGGAAATTACCCAAGCAATCCATCCAGCGATGATGCCATACGCAATGTTATGGGTAAAGGGCATAACCAGCATGGTCATATATGAAGGAATAGCATTAGACATATCTTTAAAGTCTACTTCATAAATAGCAGACATGAAAATAATCACACCAATGAGGATTAAAATCGGTCCAGTGGCGATGGTGGGAATTTGTGAAGTCCAAGGATAGAAGAAGCAGGATAAGAAGAAAAGGATTGCACAAACACAGGCAGTGAGTCCAGTACGACCACCTTCCCTGACAGCTGCAGCAGACTCAACGTAGGTCGTCAAAGCAGATGAGCCCGTTAACCCACCTAGCATCGTTCCACAAGCGTCAGCCAGAAAAGCCCGGTTGGAACGAGGTATTTCTCCTTTTTCATTCAACATACCACACATGGCACCCATTGCAGCAAAGGTAATAGCAGAGCCAAGGAAATCCAAGTACAAGAAAGTGAAGAGCGCCCCCACCAAGCGACCTGTATTATCTCCCCAATTAAAGTCCAGTTTGCCAGCAGTAGCAGACCAGCTGGGCACATCAACAAATTTGGACGGTACCAAACCAGGAGGAGTAGCATCAAGCTTATTGGGGAAGATTATCCAGGAAATAAAGGTAGTGAAGAGAATTCCAGCGATCAAGGCGCCATTCAATTCCCAAACCAGGAGAATGCCAGTGAAAATAAGACCGCCAAGGGCAAGCCAGTTGCATTGTACGCCAAAAGGAGCACCGCCAAAGTACATAGCGCAGCTATTCCAGCGAGGTCCATCGTGATAGCCCAAATCGATCAAAGGTCCTCCATTATATTGATTCTCAAGATTGAGACGAAGCAAGGTGGGATACGCTGCCTGGGTAATGAAGCCTGCATCTTTGAATCCGACGAAAGAAATGAAAAGTCCAATACCACAAGCACCAGCCAAAAGAATCTGTTTAGGCACGATTTTCAAAAACCAGAATCTGAGCCCAGTCACGCAAATTAAAAAGAATATCACTCCTTCAAGAAAAGTGGCAGCCAACGCTTGTTCAAAAGGAATCTTCGTTCCCAAGCATACGTTTGTCGTGTTGGTAGAACAGGTAGGAGATGCTGCAGGGTCGAGAACAGTGAAAGCAGCAGGGTTTGTCATGTCTCCAGTGCACTCGCATGCAACACGGGAACAGACTTGATCTTCCCCATTGAGAGTAGCGTGAGCGCCACAGGGTGTGAATGGTATTAACACATTATTGACAAAATAGACGTTGGTTCCGAGCTGAGTTGACACCACCCATGGATAATTGGCTACCAAACCCATTATAGCTGTCGCAGCGCCTGTCGAAAAGGTGGTGGCCAGGGTGACATCTTCAGACGGCATCCCGGTCGGGAAACCAATAGAGTTGCCAGAAAGGATCAGAGGGTTCAGGAAGAGAATGTAGGCAGAAGCCATGAATAGAACAATTCCAGCACTGCGATAGACGGGATTGGATTTTACAGATTTGTTAGAATAAAAATTAAAGATACTTAGGAAGAACAAGGAGTTGTGAGACCACCTTGGTACTTAGGGTAAAATAAATATTCTCTAGGGTGAAACATGACGCTAGTGTACTCACCGTATTTCAGCCGTGTAAGAAGATCCTCGCGTCTTAATCTGTAATGAATGAAGAATTGCAGATTGTTAGCGAAAAAGGTTAGCAAGGGGCACCCACCCAAGATCGCTTCTTTAAGATCAAGTTCAAAGGCTACTGTGGCAACTATAATGCAAATCTTTGGGTATTAAATGAATCTGATACTGTGATTTAACTGATTACTGAGGACGCACCTGGAATATCCGCTCCATTCCGGCGTGGAAACCGGCCATGATGACAACAGAGGTAGGGCTTTGCGGTGGAAGAGATGCGAGGCGTACTGACTGACTCCGTGCGTACAAAGTCAGAGGCAGAAATATATCAACCGGAAAACTTGCCAATCTGATGTTGCACGGGCGTGTCGACGTTTTAAATACCTCGTTTCTCTTCATTCCTGCAGCTGCGAAGCAGAGGCAGCAGCACGAAATTGTGATAAGTTAAGCATCGTGGCCCCTTTTCAATGCTATAATCAAATATTATAAATTTTTTAACTTGGAGGATTCAGTCAAAAGCTGCAAGCCCTGACAAGGTCACGAGGTTTTGATTAGATCATCCAAATGAGCAACACTATCATTAAGAGGCGCACACCGTCTGTATTGAAGCCCCAAGCCTCTAATAATTATTTGAAAAGTGTATCGGTTGCATTTAAAGACTCTTCCTCTGAACTCAGTCAAAAACAAAAAAGTTTGTTGGGTGTCTCCGCCCTCATCGTTGCAATCTTGTCTGCAGCTGCTGAATTCAATACAGCAATTCAGTACGAAACGACGCTCTGGACACCAGTACTGTATATTGCAATTAATTTTGTTGTGAGTTGTTTGCTCGCCTTGATCATTTGCTACTCCCCAGCAGGGCGATCTTTGAAGCCCGGCGGTGTTAGGATGAAGGAGCCTAAGATGGGTGTTATTGGTGGTGGCTGTATAGCAGTTGCATTATGGCTAGGATTTGGACTGTTTGGTCCTTGTGGCTTAGTTACTTTTGTTGGGCTGTGTACTTATATCTTACTGGTCCTGCCGTAAGCCCTGGATTTGCTTCTCACCATACTTTTTTCTCTCAATTCATTCGTATAAATACAACAAGCTTACAATTTAGTGTAACATTACGTAAGAACCGTTATTTGTGAATTGTCAAGAGGTGGCGGGCACTGCTGATTCCATGCCATTACATCTAAAACAGCTGCTGGCTCGGAATTATTTGCCATCGCCCAAGAATCAAAAAAGTGAATGCCTGGCTGGTGACAGCCAATGACAACTAACACCTTTAAATCGGTCACCTTTCCTGTGTTTTTTACCATCCATATTGTCCCTGGGGGAGCTATCATGGTAGAATTGACGGTAATAGCGGCCTCACTGACCTTCCCACCATCAGCTGAGAGGGTTCTGACAATTCCGCTTCCCTGTAAAATTTAATATTGGAACTAAAATTTTATAGAATTTGAAAAGCAGATCCAGATCATAAACAAAGAATTGAATTACTTGTGCCTTGGCATTTTTTTTTAACTTACTGAGAGGACATAATTGATCTCCTCACAGCCGCTTGGGTGGCGGTGGATTGGAGTAGCAACACCAGGAGCCAAATTTTGAAGCCAAACCTCGAAATTCTTCATTCCATGATGTCTCACGCCTGCTAGAGTGACGTGCCCCATACCGAGCTTTGGAATGAAATCCGGGTGCAGGTCTTGAGCATTATAAATGCTCAGGCGGCCTAAGATCAGATTGAAGACGAAGGCAAAAATAATCATCATTCAAGAAATATTGCTGTTGTTTTGGTTTAAAAAATCCAACTTACTGTTATATGCGTTGAAGCAGGGATCAGTATCGTCAAAAGCCTGCCAGAGTGCAATCCACTCTCTTCTCAAAAGGATGGCAATAATCAGCACCAAGAACGAAGTTTTCATCTTTGCCTTCTATAGCCCACAAATTCGTTCTATAAATATTTTTCAAGTTCCCAATTTTACCTCAGGATGTCTAAATTTGCAGGGTTATAAAGTATGGTACTGTCGTGCCAGTTCAGCCTGAGGTTAAACTTAAACACATGGTTCAAGTTAACAATGTGTTTTTTTCACACTTATACTCCATGGTGTTTGTTTTAGTTCATTGAAACTCCGTATTTGAAGCGTAGTTTCTCTCAGCAGTTGATCATCATGCCATCCTGCTCCAACAGCCGGCCATATTCTTGGCCATATGACGCCAAGTTGACTCCTCAGAACACAGTTTTCTTGGTTATCGACATGCAGGTGGGATTAAACAGCACTGGCCTAACCCAGAAGAGTTCGATATCTGCTTTTGTCGGTCACGTGATCACAGGGGAGGAATTTAAAATCCTTGGAGAAATAAAAGGTTTGAAATTCTTCGATTTCTACGAACGCAGGTTGATTTCTGTGGCAATGGAGGGTATGTTGATCAGGTATGAGCTTAATTTATCTCTCTCTTGTAAAAGCCCTAGCCCACCCAATAGCCAAAACAACCACTTCCACCGTCGCCTTGAACAGAACTTTATCCGTTCTCTAACGCAATTATGATGAACTTTCGCAGATGGGTTATGACCTCAGTCTCACCCAAGGTCCAATTGAACCAATTCGTAAGGTCATGACTGCCTGCCGGGCAGCTGGATACCCAGTGATGCATACCCGAGAAGGCCACCGACCAGACCTTTCGGACCTGCCAGCTAATAAACTCTGGCGATCCGAGCAAATCGGCGCTGGCATTGGATCTCTAGGCCCTATGGGAAGGATCCTTATCCGTGGCGAGCCAGGATGGGAGCTTATTCCTGAATTGGCCCCGGAACCCGGCGAGGTGGTTATTGACAAACCAGGAAAAGGCAGTTTCTGCGCAACGGACTTGGATTTGATTTTGAAAACACGTGGAATTCGCAATCTCGTGCTTGCAGGTATTACCACTGACGTCTGTGTGAGTACAACGATGCGTGAAGCAAATGATCTAGGGTACGAATGTTTACTGCTGACAGACTGTACCGCAGCGACTGATCCTGCTAATAAGGAGGCCATTTTTAGCATGGTGCAGAAACAGGGCGGTGTCTTTGGTGCTATTGCTTCTTCAGACGATTTCATCTCGGTTATTTCACAGCCCGCTATGCTGCCAACGCCAAGTACTACTGGTCCAGTGGGTATTATCTCTGCTGCGATTCCGTATACATACAGCTTTCCTCTTGATCGCACTGCCTTAATTATGATTGATTTCCAAAAAGATTTCATTTATCCAGGTGGATTCGGTGCTGCTTTGGGAAATGATGTTAATTTACTTCATGCCTGCCTTCCTGCTGCCTCAAAGTTACTGACCGCAGCACGCGCAGCGGGCTTGAAAATAGTCCATACTTTGGAAGCACATAAATCTGACATGTCAGATTTACCCCATTCTAAATTGACGCGTGGAAATCCCCCAAAAGGCATGCGAATTGGCGATACTGGCTCTATGGGTCGAATTTTAATTGCTAACGAGCCTGGCAACGGCATTGTCGACGAAGTAGCTCCTTTGGAAAGTGAAAAGTTGGTTCATAAACCTGGCAAAGGAGCCTTTTACGCTACGGATTTACAAGAATATTTAAAGAAAAACAATGTTACTCATCTACTTTTTGCCGGGGTAACCACCGAGGTGTGCGTGCAAACGTCTATGAGGGAAGCAAATGACCGAGGCTACGAGTGTTTAATTGTAGCAGATGCCACTGAAAGCTACATTCCAGAGTTCAAGACATCTACTTTGGCGATGATTGCTGCCCAAGGAGGGATTGTAGGATGGTGTGCGGATAGTGGAAAGGTACTGGCTGCCATGGAGGCAGCAAGGGAAGCAAAGTAATAGATATATCTGCTATACGTCTCTTACAATTGAGCACTTGAAGATAATTAAATCAAAAAATCCTTTTTTTTGATTTAAAAAGGACTCTGTAGTTTTTTCTGTTGTTGTTATAATGCTTACCATGTAGCTTCTCTTGCGTATTGAAATAGTAGTATTGCTGCGTATTCGCTATTTGAAAAATCATCAAAATTAAATTTAGCTACATTTTCTATGCCTACTCATTGCCTTGGACTGTTCTTATATCTATATATTTAACAAATAAAAGTGTTCTCTACGCCGACGGTGCCACAGTGTCAATAAACCAATTCAAATGCGCTCTCAGCTGGCGTGCTGCAGGTAATGGCATATCACGTGGCACACCAACTCTATCCCTCATATACTCCAAAGAAGGAACAACAGGAGCGCCGCTCAAAGAAGATCCTTGCTGTTGTTGAGAGGATGACAATGCCACCTCGACCGCTGGCTTTCCATTTACCTCACCACCACTTAACAAAGCAGCAGCGACAAAACGCAACGCAGCATCGACCTCTGTTTGATAATCCATACCAGGGATTGCGGTAGGGTCAGAAAGAGGGGCAGATACTGGACGTGGGCCAGGTTGTCCTACACCACGCAAGGCAAATTTGGTAACATTGGTGTGATTCGAAACCAGCTGATGTGCGGCTCTTAATCTATCCCTTGCCGAATCTTCTCCAGGGCAAAACGGCTCTAAAGAAGTCGCAGTCAAAGGTGGCAACGGTAAATGCCAGTTCTTTCCATCAGTTCCATCAATTGCAGCGGCAAAGGGGAGTGATTCAGGCGTTGAAATGCAGCCGCCGAGCTGTGGCGGTAAATCGTGGCAGTGGGTATAAAAATCAGATCGGAAAGCTAAGTACGGTTCTCTGGTCTCCATTGCTTCAAACCAACGGTCTAAATTAGGATATCGGCCTTGTCCTCGCACAACTACGCCTTTATAATAAGGAATAGAAGCAACTACCCGCTCTAAAAAGGGCGCAAAAATAACATCAATCAAACTGAAATTCGAAAGAAAATAGGGTCCCTCGGTTGCACCCAGTTCTTTATTTATTGTATCCATTGTATTTTCAAACGCAGCGCGATTTCCATCATTTCCCCATGAATTACACAGCCATTGTAGCCAGTCACTGAATAATCTGCGTTCTAAGCGCATTAAAGCACTGGCACGAGCTCTTTCTTGTGTGCCGTCTTTAGGCAGTAAGGCGGGTTCCGGGTAGAGCTCTTCTAAAAGACCTTGAATTACAGCAGATTCTGTGATGATTTTGCCGTCGATTTCGAGAACAGGTAAGAGACCAGAAGGGACCTTGGCCAAAAACTCGGGAGGTTTGCCGCCATAACACCTCATATTAATCTTTTCAATTATATAAGGAATCTTCTTCTCTTCAAGCTGTAAAACTACTTTATGGCAGTAAGGGCACCATGCCGCATGGTCTCTATACAACTTTACACGAGGTTCTCCAGGCTGGCCAAAAGTGCGGCGCAGTGCCGCTGGGTTTGATGGACCTGTTTCTAAGTCTTGAGCCTCCACGCCAAGTTCTTTGGTCTGCTTGTCAACCATGGCTTGAAGCTCTTCCCAGCTAGGAGCAGTGTTGTGGAAATAGAGGGGAGTCCTGCTTGGAGCACTAGGGGCAGTGCTGCTAGAAGAAGTTCTGTTATCGTTTGACAGCATTGATTTGAGGCTGGCAAACATGTCTGCGACAACTGGCACGCTTCGCGCTGAAGAGAGTCTACGAGATGACTTATTTTGAGAAGAACGGAGGGCAGTATGAGTGAATTGTGTGGTTTTTGCAAAGTGGGTGCAAAGTGATCGGGTAGTAAACGATGTGGTTGTAGAGTACATCGCAACCACGTTCATTGCTTGCCCTCCCTGCTATGTAATTAAACCAACAAGGAATGGGTGGTGGTGCCTAATATGGATCTATTTATTCCTTTTCTAGATTTTTTTAGCATTGAGGTAGAAAATGGAGCAGCCACAACTTTTTGAAAAAATGGGGTTGCAAGTCCTCTAAATGCGTCTATAAAATAAGGTAAAATGGTGAACTACGAGCATATGGGTGGAATGCGCGAAGCTGACCCAGCAGCGGTCGCCAAACTTCGCAATAAACTAGTTGATTCGTCAACCACATTGTCTCAAAAATATAGAATATTATTTTCTCTACGCAACCTCGCTGGCTCAGATGCCCATGAAGCTATGTTACTAGGTATTTCATGCCATCGATATGTGATGCTTTTCAAAATTGACGTGAACTTTCTCACAAACATGCATCTCTGATTTCGTCCGCCGGCGGCCTTTCCCAGAATGACTAAATCTCCCCATCCCTCTACCTATACTGACATCAGCTCCATTTATATTAATATCGACAGGTTTAAAGGATCCATCAGCTCTCTTTCGCCATGAAGTTGCTTATTGTCTTGGCCAACGCCAAGACCCTGCCGCCATTCAAACCCTCACCACTATTCTCCAAGACACCGCTGAGCACCCTATGGTCCGCCACGAAGCTGGAGAAGCCCTCGGTGCTATTGGTAAAGAATCTTGTTTAGCTCCATTACGTGAACATGTAGACGATCAGTGCTTAGAAGTCGCTCAAACATGCCAATTAGCTCTGCAAAGGATAGAATATCACTTGGCTGAAGCGGAGAAACACAACACAAGGAATACTTCTACAGAGATGCAGCACCCAGAAACAGAATCAGGTCCCTCGCCCTACTTATCTGTGGACCCAACCCCACCAGCACCCGACTCAATCCCTTCCACTGACCTCCGCTCCTGCCTTCTAAACGACGAAGAAAGAATATTCGATCGATACAGAGCGTTATTTGCATTGCGTAATCGCGGCGGTACTGAAGAAGTACAAGCTCTTAGTGCATCATTTAAGTCAAACTCTGCTCTACTTAAACATGAAGTTGCATACGTACTCGGTCAAATACAAGATGCCAATACTGTATCGCAACTAAAAATAGTACTGGAAGACTCTAAAGAAAACCCGATGGTACGACATGAAGCAGCAGAAGCACTGGGGTCTATTGCTGCACCTGAATGTTTGGATCTGTTAAAACAATATACTCTAGATATTGATCCTATTGTCGCAGATAGTTGTATTGTGGCGTTGGATATGTTGGAGCATGAACAAAGTGGAGAGTTTGAATATGCAAAAATATAGTGAAGCTTATATATAATATATACATTCTTAGACTGTAGTGGTTTTAGAAATAATGAGGTATCAACTGTAATGGCAGTAGTATGTATCTACTATCTGGCACTAGTTCGTCTGGCAGTATGTAATTATTAAACCCTAAACAAAACTGGATGACTAGAATTTAACGATGATATTCTATTTTTGTAACGCTATGACAAAACTGCATTAATTTCTCCTTGAATATTGACTTTCCTGCTTAATTTCGCACTTAACGCAGCCTCGACACCTGTCTTTACTTTTCTTGTCCGTCTCACGAGAGATGCAAGCTTGGCAGAGTCAGAAACAAGTTGACGCTGTACTTCAATTTTTCGAGCATCGGCATCAGCTGCAGCTTTGCGGAATTTCCCTTCTTGGCCTCCTTGTCTAGCTAAGGCAGAGGCCAAACGGTCACAGTATACAGCACTAGTGGCAAGAGATACTAACTGCAGGGTGCGAGGTTCAGTCAGCGCGGTGATAGCAGAATCTACACTCGACTGCATAGAGGCGGCAGCGGCTTTATCGACCGAGGAAATTTCAGAAGGCGCAGAAGCCAATAACGACTGGTTTTCGGAGGCTAATTCGTTGACACGTGCTTTTAAGAATGCTCGAAGTTCGTGTAAGTCGTCTAAAAGCTTGGCACGGTAGCCACCATCGACTATCAAACGGGAAATTTCAGGAGAGGCATTGATTTCAAAAATGCCGCCATTGCTCCTGTCATTGGTCCCTACAGCTGCTGCTGTCAATGTTTGATCAGAAGAAGATGCATCAGTACCTCCACCTGCTACTGCTGTTTCTTCTCCAGTACCACTTAAACTGATATCGATGTCCCATGAAATGCCTGCTGCGCCAGTAGCATCACCTCCTGCACCACCGCCATCACTGATGATGCCAGCAGCACCACTGTCGCCTGTCTCTACAGCAATCGTTTCGAAATCCCATGAAATGCCTCCTGCATCTCCACTGCCACCAGTAGCAGCATCAGTATCTTCCACTCCTATATCCCATTGAACATCGCCAGGAGCAACATCATTGGCTTCCTCAACACCCCAATCTATTCCACCGCCACAACTGTTACTCTCGCCCACAGGTAAATTAATTTCTTTTGGAGCTTCTGTACGTCCTTCCCGTACCTCATTCAACGTCACAAGCTCTTGTTTGGATTTAGAAGACTTCGAATCAGATGATAGCATTGTGTTGATAAATGCTGCATAATAAGTGCAAGCATCTCCAACTCCTTGGGCTTTGACTGACTCTACCGCTGTACCCATCAGCCCAGGAAGCTGCGCAGTCAAGGCAGTCAGTGCTTTCTTCAATCCAGGGATTGTATTCGACGTACCAAACGATCCTGCAGGGATACCCGTTGACTCCAGTTCTTGTTGAAAATCATTCGCAGCTACCACGGCACTTTTCAAACACTCTGCCGAACGCTTTTCAAGATCTGCCATCAAATGTTGATTTTTTGCTGCTTGTTTTTTTAAGTAAGGGATCTCAAAGTCTACATTACGGGCTAAAGTTAAGCCACCTTCTGCTGCTTGAAATAAATTCGATTCGTAAGCTTTTACTATACGTTCCCAGGTCCCTGCCGAACCCTTTAATGAGCCAAGCAGGCCACGGTCAGCGGTTTCTATGAGTTCATTAAGAATCTCTTTTGCCATATAATAATCAATAGGAACATCCTCACCGCCTGTATAGAACGGCGTTAATATTAAGAATGAAAGTAAGGATACGTTGGATAAGCGCTCATTAGAAGATTTTTAATATCCTTTTCAAATTTCTTATCATTTTATTGAGAGGCGGTTGTGCAAAATAGACTTACCATTGAACTGGCCAAGGAATCCAGGAGGTAGTTCCTTAACTGCATCTGCTGCTTTGGCTTGGATAACGTGAAGCTTGCGTGTCCAATCTTGAGCAACAAGACGGCGATCAACCTGTATATAATTAAAGAGAAAGTTGCTTGTTAGAAGATCACTGACTGTCATGATCAAATAATCTTTCGTTTTGATCAAAGTGTGTTCTTGGCAAGCATACTTACAAGCCAATCTGAAACTTTCGCGTAGTTTACATCTAGTGGGAGTTCGTTCTCGGCGTTAGGGCGTTCATACCCTTCGCCTACTAGTTTTGCAAACATTTAATTAATCAAAGTAATCAGTGATTAAAATGTAATGTGCAATCCTCAGCACCTTATATTAATTTATACGAGTATAATCGGATCGCTCATGTGTGTTTTCAATGCACGTATACATGCAAAGCTGCAGTTCTTAAGCTGGAAATTCAGTCTTGAGTTCCACTTCTTTCTCTCGTCAAGAGCCGTTCTCGCCGAAATAAATGCACGTTTTAAATCTTGCGAAAACTTCATTATGTGGTGAAGGTGTATAGCTAGAGCGCAGTGATCACATCTCGCCAAAATGTCTGATCAAAAGCCGCATGTCGAGCATTTGGATGTCCAGCCGTTCCTTCAGACTGTGTGCGATGGCATGCAGGTGGGAGAACTCCTATGTCGAGACAATTTTAATCTACATGATGCCATGATTGCCGTCGAAATTGGCGATTCTAAAATGGATGTTGGACTGCGCCGGGGCGACACTCGCTCTCTAGGAGAGCTTATCGCTGCAGGCCTTGCTCCAGTAGATATCTCTCTTGAATCTCAGCTTGCTGTGATTGATAAACTCATGTGTATGGAAGCTACGTGGCATAATGGCGTGGTACTGTCTCAAACGGTCTTCACATCGCTGTATCTCTTGGACACCGCACGGTAAGTTAGATTTTTGTAATGTAGTTTTCCTTCATTCTCCGTTTATAACAGAAACTCGACTTTCTAGTAATAAAATTATAGAAGTATGTTCTACTTTTTCTCCTGTACATTTTATCTCTTTCTCAGGCTAGAAAATACGAATCCTGTACTTCACGCTACCGCTCTGGGCATAAGGTCAACCTGCACACTACTTCACGATGGCATCGTGGCTGGACAAGTAGTAGATGATGAAGATATGTTACTACACTCATTTGGATTTAGATTAGATTCACCTGGATCTAAATCTGTGAAAATAGCTATAGCTGCACTTCAAAACGTAATAGAAACTCTCAGGAAGACCACCGACACCGACACGACAGAAGATGTGCAAGATATACAAGCGATTATATCTCGTTTTCAATTCAGGATTATCTTATTACAACTTTTAGACGCAACATACCCAGCTACAGAAAAGAGTATTGCCTTGGCTGCTGAGCTGTGTAGGAAAGCGTGTGAAGTTCTCGACAGTTTTTCAAAATTTAAAATTCTTTCCTCGGAAATTTTAGATTCGGTGCCGGGTTTTTGTCCAGAGGTCCATAGAAAAGCCATGGGGCTGGTTCCACCCCGTTCAGTCACGGTACCATCATTCAACAATGCTGTGCAACACTGGAAAGACACTTTACAGCTTCTAGGAGATGCCTGTAGCTGGCTAGGTAGCTGCACTCGGTGGCGGGACTTGAGATCGAATCTAGTAAGCTTTGCTGCTACACCTAAGAATCTGCCTATAGCACGCTCACTTGTACACAGAGCCATAGTTTCACCAATTAAAAATGCACAAAATGCTGCTGCTGCTGCTCATGCTGCTCAAGCTGCCACTGATTCGAAGCAGTCTACAGCCGATGGGAATACTGATGCCACAAGTAATTTAAATAATAGCGGTGCAGCCAAAAAACTAGAGGAGCTTCCCAAATGGTGTCCATCGCCTTCTATGTTTGCTGCAGAATTTGGCTGGCCTTCTGACCCTGCGTCTTCCATCTCTAGCCCTGATGCTGCCATGTTTATCGAGCAGTGTGCTATTGCTGTACAAGGCTGGTGCCACACAATGTGTTTAAATAGATGCAGGCAACGACGAAGGCTTCGGCGCCTTTTGGAAGACTGGCGCAATATGACTGACCACGCTTTTAACGCCGAGTCTTCTGGTGGTGTACAGGACTACTTCACACAACATAAGTGGAATTGGCAAGCTGTGGATGGTGAGAATAATCCATTAGCTGGCCCCGTAACTGCCTGGGTCGAATCAGAAGCTGCCAAAACAATGGGGGCTCATATTATGCTTGGATTTCAATTAGATTTATACTATCCGTACGAGTATTGCGTCATGTATTGGTATTGTGATTATTTGTACGGATCGGAACAGGGTGCAATGGAAGAATTGGCAAATATGAGACCCAAACTAATTGTAGCAGGAAATAAACATAGAGGCAGTGGTGGGGGCAGCGTCGGGAAAGGCAAAAAACAAGGAAGGGTTGGTAGTAGCTTGAGCGCAACTACTGCTTCTCTTGCTGCTAAACACGAAGAAGAGAGTGTTGCTGCTACATCTATGGTTCTTAAAGTCGACCGAATGATGTGTCAAGCAATGATGAGACTCTGTTTAGGGTTAGAATGGCTCAACCTTTTGCCATCACCCCCCGCTCGCCCATTCAACACAGAGAAAGAGCATTTCGTATCACGATTTAGTTCCTTTGAACAGCTTATTCGCCCTCCTCCACTGAGCTATGAAGATTTTAAACGGTCTACAAACCCTGGAGAGATCACCCCGCAGCGGGTATTGCTTGCAGCCTACGAGGCATTGGCCACCGCCCAATCGACGATAGCAGCGCTTGAGGCAAGTCCTGTAATAAAGCAGCTGCCTGAGTATCAAAGGAAGCATGTAAATGGGATGAAGAGGATTGCAATGCAGAACATGATGGGTGTCAAACTGCTGGTAACGTCCCTTGGTGATGGTGGTGGTATCAATACGAAGAGTGCTGTTATAAAAGGTGGTGGTGGTAAAGAGGCTCCCCCGGCGTTTGTAGTCGGATGGGATTTTAAAGTTGCATTTCAGCATAGTGCAGTGGCGTTTTATCCTGCTCTTGTTCTGAAAACTAAGAAGTGACTGCCAAACCAGTCTTTAAAAAAAAAATAAAAAAACTCGAAGCCCATTGGCGGCCAGAACGTTAAAAAGTAGGATAAGAAGAAAAGATTAATTTTTGGTTGTGTTCAAGGTCAGAGAATGAATCCACGCGAAGGATAGGAATTGAAGATGGTGGTCGTACACACACAGACATTATCAAAATAAGCTTGTAAAAAAGATAAAGAAAGAAAAAAAAAGTTTAAAGGACCTACACAGCCGTTGTGGTAGTTGTGCCAGTTGTTACCTCCTGATCAGGAATAAGAGCATCCTGTAATACTTCTACAGCTCCACTAGCATCAGGCTTAATTACCTCATCGCCACCTGCACCAACCTCAGTAGCAGCAGCACCTGCAGCACTGTGAGCGCCACCACCCGCCTTGGCCAACCGTCTGTTTTCACGAACCTGGCTCACTATCCGCCAGAAGCACAAGGCAGAGAACAGGAATGCAAATCCGCCTACAATAGTCCAACAAATATACAATCTCGCGACTGCACTTGCACCTTCACAGCACATTAATGATTTTGCTCTTTTATAAATAGCATGGTTTGTATCTCTGGAAGCCAGTTCATCCATATTAGCAATATTGTTAGCAATTGGTTGTACGACACCAGATAAATCGCCAATAGCGTCCACTGTAGCAGGTTCTAAAACCTGTTTCAAACCTAATTTCGCTAAAGGACCATCAAGCAAACCTAAAACTTTTGTCAAGGCGCCACTTTGAACCACCGCTTTAATAGGTTTTAAATTCACACCTAGAACTTCTGATACCGCGCTACCGGCTTCAACAGGTGCTCCTGCTTCACCGTCAGGTCGCATATAGAAATCCAAGGCTTTACTCAACCATTTCTGTTTCGCAGGGTCTTTCACCTGCTTCAGCAACGTTACTGCGGCATAGGTCTCCGAGTACATGCATGCATCGTCTGACAGCGTTCTCATTGACTTTCCAACGCCAGAGCCGAACAGAAGAACAATAAAGATGAAGAAAAGCATCACAGCCAAGAAAGAAGATGCGATAATCGGGTGTTTCATCGGAACAGACCAACACAGCCATGTCAAAATCAAAGCGCACAGCATGATCATGCCTATGATCACAACAATAACAATCACACGACCTTGATTTTGGAATCGCAGAGAAGGTCCCTTTAATTTATTTTTCAGTTTGGCAATATTGGCACCGACGTTTTCCTGAATCGCAGATACAGCGGTACCAAGGCCTTCTTGAACGGGGGCAGTGTCTGTCGTGGCATCGGTTAGGCCTCCAATAACATTCGAGAAAGTATTACCGACATCGCCAAATTTGGACAAAACACCTTGAATTTTGTCAGATTCTATATTCAGTTGCTGCGTTGCGGTTTTAAGCACGCTCACTTGGCCATTTAAGTCTGCTATTTCATTAGCAATCTTGGCTTGAGCGTTGTCAACAGTTTCAACAAGATCCCAGAACTTGTCGATTTGAGAATTAGTAACGAGTAAAGAGTCAATAATGGCCCAGATACTGCACGCGACGAGGATTGTACCAATGAAAAGAATAGCCCAACGTAACCATTTTAGCCAAGCAGGCATGGTGTTTTCTTTTATAGTAGCGGCAGCAGCAGCATGAACACCACTCTCTGGATCTTTAGGGCTTGTAGATGTGCTCATATCCATTGGAGAAGGCGCAGCATCAACAGTTTTTGAATTTTCTGTAATGAATTGAGTAGTGGGTGTAGCATCTGTGGTAGCACCGGACGCGGTGGATGTGAGCTTCACCTGTTTGCGTTTACTGCATCTGCGGCAAAAGCATGTGCAGCAGCGGCAAAAATTGAGAGAAATCCAAATGATCATCGCTACGAAAGATAAGAGAGCAAGAATGGCGAAGACACTGCCAGCAATAGCGGCGGGTAAGACTTCCCTCTGGAAAAATATTGTGAGGGGGCGGTGAAATTTAACTAATGTTGTGGTGATAAACAAGTGATCAATTCTTTAAGCAACGACTTGATTAAATCATCTTAAATGTAATTTACCGTGTAATAAGAGACGCTTGCAGGATCAAATTTGAGCGCCTCACTCCGGTCGAAATCATTGTCCAGCCTTCCCTTTAAGCAATCTGGGAGGTAAGGATCGACGGCAACGTTTAAATCGATGGGCGCATCCATTTTAAAGCTTCTTCTTGGGCATCAACGGGGCAAAATTACCGTAAAAATGAGGTGATGAATTGGATTAAAATAGTAATCCAAATCCAAAATACCAGTACAGAGAGAACGCGGTGTCGGAGGACCAAGCAGGTTCAAAGCCTGCCGTTGCAGACGTTATGACGGAAATACGGAACAATTGGGTGTAGAAAAGGCCATTTTAGTGTATTCACACTGTAGTGCTCAAATTAATTCCAGTGATTGTGTCGTCAGCAATGGCAGCGCCTCAGCCTTCTGCCAGGTGGAAATAATTTTGAGACTAGGCCATTATGGCTCATTCGCCGCGTTTCGCTGCATTTCTCGATTTTATTCCGCTTTTAATAAATCGAGGTTATAGATATAAAGCATGAGGACTTCAACATTCTTTGTTTTCGCAGCCTTGTTGCTCATTTCAACTACCCAGCTTCCTGGCGTATTCGGTGGTTGCAACGTCCGCTTGGTTCAAAGTGCAACGGCAGACGCCCAGACCCAGGCAGTTAATGCGATTACATCAGCGTTTGCAGCATGCACAAAATGCCCTTGCAACGTTAGGGTTACTTCCGAAGCAAAAGTTGTCGCAGAGGTGATAAAAAACAAAAGTTGCCAAAATGCAGCAGCGTTGGCCAGCTTCATTTTCTTAATACCTTCTGAATCTGCTCTTTTATACAGGCATCTGCTGGCGCGTTCATGAAAGAAAGCAAAGAAAAGCGAGCAGGAAATTGCGACAGCGTCACTGCTGTTGCTGAAGGCTCTGCCTATGGCGATGTCGCCGGGGACCTCTCAACTGCAATATCAGAGGCAATCTCTAAAGCCTGCGGTGGCAATATAGCTTCATCTGAAGCTGATATTATCAGCTCTGGTTTGTCTTCCGCAGCAGGCAAAGCAGAGGCAGCGACTGCTCAAGGAGGAGGCACTACCGATACTTCTGCGGAATCTGAAATCACCGGAAGTCTTGAAGGGGTGCTTGCTGATAGTATTAGCAGGGCTGTTGCAAAGTGTAAGTGCGGTAAAGGGAGAAGTGGTGGTGCTGGGAGTGCGAGTGGGCAAAATGGTGATGGTGGAAGTGGTGGGTCAACCTCTTCGGAAAACTGCCCGCCTGGACACCAACGCCAAGGTCGGTGTTGATCTTTGAAATGGAAGGTGCAATACGAATGGTTGTAAAAAATTTTGTATGTATTAGTTACCGTTTTCGTTGCTGCATTATAGTCTGTAACTGTTGCACATTGGCTTGGGAGCCCCTGCTGGAGCTGGCTGCATTTCACGCAACTTGAAGTTCAACTGCCGCAAGCAGCTGCTGTGTGACAGTGTGTCAACAAACAGTTAAAATTTTAAACGAAGAAAAGCTGCTGCAATAAGAGTGCCTCCGCGTCAACAAAAAATCAACTGACAAATATCATATATAAATTAGTAGCTGATATCACGGGTTCTTATGCGGCTTTGCAAGTAAATATAGCAATTATGCGTGCGATCATTGCAGCATGGTTGTTCTTTGCAACGCTTACTGCAGCCCAGCTGCCCACTGAAATTGCTCCTGTAGCTGATACAATAGCATTGGCCGCCCCAACTCCTGCTGCTGCACCAGAATGGGCACCTGTTTTTCGAAATGGCACCTGTGCGTTTGTTTATACTAGCCCTCGCTTCTACCGCGTGAAGGCCGAAATCACCCTGCAAGGTGTGCGTACTGATGATGTTCTCCTCAACGATTCCCTGATCAGAGTCCTTCGGGCACAGCTTAATTTGTCCCCTTGCCAAGTAGGAATGAGCCAAGGCACCAACTGCACCAGTGGCACGCAACAACTGCCCTGCTCTGACCCTGTTTTTAACTGCGGACAGGGTCTAGTAATTTCTCAAGACATCTACAACGCAGCAATTAATGGAGATTGCGTCACCCAGACAGCCAACAATACTCTAGTCTGCAACACTATTGCAGCAAATCCTGCAATTTCTTCAGCTGTCGCTGCAGGTTCTTGCCGGCCTGCCTGCCTTTCTGGATCCGCTCAGGCAACTCAAGAGTTCCCAGTTGCCTGCACCAGCTACCTTGTATCGATTGATGCACCCGACAAGGCTGCTGCTCTTGTTGCTGCAGCGTCTCTTGGCAACACCACCTTGCAAAATGCAGTCAGCAGTAGTCTTTCAAGCTACTCCAATGGAATGGGACTCCAGTTTCTGGTAGTTAACTCTGGCGTGGAACCTGCTGTTGGATATGGATTCTTCCCTCCACCTCCTCCTCCCATGGTGCCTATTGAAACTCCCAGCCCCAAGCCCATCAACTCCACCGCTGTTGCCTTGGCTGCTACAGGCACCCTAGTAAACGGACCTTGGAGCTCATGTACACCGTCTTGTGGAGATGGATATAGTACAAGAACTGCTTCGTGTTTTGCACCTGATGGGACTTTGCTTCCTTTACAAGCATGCCCTGGAGGCATTGGCACTGAGACCTACCAGCAGTGCTCGTAAGTAAATTGATAATTGGATCAAAATAATTATATATTTTCGCTAGTTTTGCAGCTTTGTCCTTTACTGAAAGTTCCATTTGAATAAATAGAACTATTTCTATCAAGCGTTTCATGACATGCTGACTTAATCAATGCCCTCCTCTTATCATTCTTACTCTTTTCCTTCCTTCTCTGTAGAAACTCTTGCCCCGAGGCATTTTATGAGTATTCCCCTTGGAGCCCCTGCAACACTACCTGCGGTGGTGGTATTTCCACCCGCAAAGCTACCTGCATGGCACCCGCTGGAGAGGAATGCGCCGATCAGCCTGAACCAACAACTCTCATCTGCAACACCGCCCCGTGCTCATCGTACTTTTGGGCAATGTCTGCTTGGAGCGCTTGCTCAGCTTCTTGCGGAGGTGGGAATCGTACACGTACCGTCATGTGCGTCGACTCAAGTGGTCTTCAAGCGTCATACAGTGAATGTATTGGTAAAAAACCTCGTTCTACTGAGCAATGCAATGTTGCAAAATGCGATTTCTGTTTTGAAAATACATGTCTTGGTAGAGGAACCTGCGCTGCCGGTGCGTGTGCCTGCCGTGATGGGTACAGAGGCCTTTTCTGCGAGATTCCTGGGTCGTGTGCAAGCGGAGTTATTGATTCCAAGCTCACATGCTGCCCTTCTGGGTTAATCAATGTTCGAGGTGAATGCTGCCCTGGCGGGGAACGCCTTGATGCTGATGGCGAATGCTGCAGTCAATCTATCGACGTGTGTGGTGTCTGTGGTGGAAATGGTACGTTTGTTGACATGCAGGGTTCCTGCTGTACAGTCGCTGATGCAAATGGAGTCTGTTGTCCTAGTGGATTCATCGATGAATGTGGTGTGTGCGACGGTGCCGGAAATTCTTGTGCAATACAATTAGCTGCCCAAGTAGACGTACCTGCAAATTTGATTCAGAGTGGAGGTGTGCTTGATGCCCCGTTAACACAGTTCTTCCAAGGGGCTGTGGGTGGTATGGGTATCCCACCAGAGTCAGTGACTGTGACAAACGTAACTACAGGACCACCGACGGTGACTGCAGGACGCCGGAGAAGAAATTTGTTACAAGGAGAACAACAGCAAACACAGCCTGGAGTCGATGCTAATATTGAACAGCCTTATGATACCACTGCAGTTACTTCAGCTGCATCTGGTACCGCTCCTCCTACTGAAGAACCTACCGAAGCTTCTGTTACTACTGGTCTTCCCGTGCCTGTTGCTGCTCCTGTCCCAGAAGTTGTTTCTGCTCCTCCTGCCCCGGATGGACCGTCATCGCTCTGGACGACTGTGTCCATTCAACCCAGCGTCAACGCCACTGGATTCACCCCTTTCAGTTCCTCCTACATCTCCGCCGAGCTTCCTGCAGCTGCAGCAGCTGCTACCAACACCTCTTCTGGCATTCAGATGCCAAACAACCCGTATCCAGGGCGTTTAGGAATCTGTGGAAATGGCGTGTGTGAAATTGGTGAACGATCTACCGTTGGTGCTATTGAAGGATCCTGCCCTCAAGATTGTGGCCTCCCTGCTGTCGCTTGCATTGGTGGTTGCGGTATCGGTGGAAATTGCTTGCCTTCTACTGGTGTATGCCAATGCTATGTGGGATACCAAGGCACCAATTGCGCTGACTGCGCTCCAGGTTTCATGAGCAATGGTGGTGTCTGTGTTACCAGTGTCACCTCTTTACAGCTGGTAGATGCATCTGTACTTGGCCCCAATGGAGAAGCCTTGGTTTCTGGAGTGGCATCAAAATCTAACACAGGATTAATTGTTGGAATTGTAGTAGGTTCTTTAGCAGGTTTTGCGGTGCTGGTCTTTGTTTTCATGATGTTGCGCAAATGCTTGAAGCGTAGGTACGATGCTGGTGAAGCTGCCAAGGCTGCGTATGGTGGTGGTAAAGATGATTTCAATAAGCCATATGGCGCTGTTGGTGGTGGTGCGTCTGGTGGTGTTGATGAAGAAATTGGCTTGAGGCAACGATATGGTATCCCTACTAGTGCTCGTAGTGTAGATGGTGGCTTTGGCAGTGCCAGATCGTACACTGTACACGTCGATGGCACTGGAGCTATTGCTGGTGGTGACACCTGCGGTCAAGTCAGTGCTCGCAGTGGCGATGGATGGCAAAGTGCTCGTGAGAGCTCTCGTTCTGGCCATGGTTACCAAGTTGACGCTGCTGCCTTCCCTCAGCTTCATTCTCAAAGTTTGCACTTTCAAGGTGTCTCTGGATTTAGTGCTGGTGCGAGTACGAGTGCAGGGCTCATGGCTCAAAATGCAATGGAACGTCGCAGTACATTCTCATTACCTGCTGAGGCCGAAATGCGTGCTTCGTTCCCACCAGCTCAGCAGCAAGGTGGTGTTTACTACCCAGGATCTGGTCGCTCAATGAGCGCACCAGCAGCTGACGCAGTTGCAGCAGCAGCACCTCCACTGCCTTCTCACCGTGATCGTGATGTTCGTGCTTCAATGCAGAGCATTTCTGAATCTCAATCTCACTCTTCTGCAGTGTCTTTGGCTCTTTCTTCAGTGGATCTTTCATCTTCTTCTGGTGGAGCGCCAGGAACAACAGCAGTTGCAGCAGGGGGTAATAATAATGCCTTGAACCAGGCTGCATCTAGATTATTTTTCAACCCTGCTTTTAGCGTTGAAGGCAAGTCTGGTGTTGACGTACACACCTCTATCGCTCCTGGATATATCGCCAAAACTCGGTCTTTATCTGCCAGAGGCCCTGCAGGTTCCGTGACTGCAGCAGGCTCGGCAGCAACAACAACTGCAGCGCCTATGAGCGCTCGCCCTTATAGTGCTCGTCTCAACGAAGAAAGTGTTCAAGACCGACGTGCAAAGCTTGATGCATTACGCGCTGCAGTCAAAGCTCTGGAACAACAAGCAGCGGCCAAGGGAGGACCTCCCATGCCACCACATGCTACTGCAGATTTTTCTTCTTCTGAGCAACAACAGCATCAACAAGAAAAGATATTCTTACCTGGCCGACCGACAGTCCCAAGACTCTCTCTTGCCACGTTAAACGCACCTCCACAGCAGCGACCACGTCGTCCTGGACGCCCTGTAGTCCGCCAAGAATCACTCCCTGAATCTGAGCTGATTAAATCCCACCCTGGACCTCCGCAAACTATGTTGATAGCTCCAGCAGCAGTTCCTCAAGTAGCAGCAGTCCCCAAACGGTCAAGCCCTGGAGCTGCTCTGGCCAGAGGAGCTAAATCCATTTTCAAGGAGCTTACATCCTTCAAAAGTGGGTCTCCTAAACCTGCAGCAGAAGCTGCTAAGCCCTTGAGTGGACAGGGCAGTGGCCTTGTTTACTCTAGTGGTGGGTATACTGCTGTGATGGCCAAAGTAGAAGGCGCACTGCAAAGATCTGCAGGAAATAGCCCGGTAAAGCAACCTGCAGGGCAAGGGAAAGGAAGTGCTCGTGGTACTACTGGACCTTCAGCAGGTCCAGGACCTTCCCGTATCCCTTCTGCACCTGCTGCTGCATGGCGATAAGAAAAACAAATAAGAAGTTATAAAAAATATCCTGCAGTTGATTTTTTTGTTCCCCCTTGAAAGCTTATCATTATATATTCCATCTTTATTTCTGTATTGGCTCCCTTTTGCTTTCTCGTCCCCCCGCGAAATAACTCTTAGACTTTGACGTTTTTCTAGATATAAGAAACAAGTGCTGCTGGCCACCATTGCTTTTAGGCCAGCCAGCGCCGTTGTGTGCACTCGGTTTTTAGCAAGCAGACTACTATGTGTAATTTGTGATTATGATTCTTACATTTAGATAGATTAACACGTCAATGGTAAAGGAAAAGTGGTATAAAGAAAGTCAGATGCATATCCATGCTATTCACTCAAGTCCTAGGGTGGCAAATAGGATCATGCCTTGGCTTGGCGTGCGCCTGCAGGAAGCGTTGACCACGAAGCTCGGCATGAAATTAGCCAAAACAATGAGTCTTCCTAAAGTTTTCCTACTGTAAAAAGGTGTTCATTAAGTGCACTGTCTTCTCCGTGCTTTAAAATAAGCTCCTTGATAAGCTGAGGAGGAGCTAAGCCCAGTTTCTCGGCTCGCTCAAAGCGCTCGAGTCTGCTCATACCAGAGACAGGGCCATATTTGCTCTCTAAATCAAAGCTTCTAAGTGTTCTTTCATCATCATCGATTTCTGCAGGAGCGGGAGTGCAAGGATCTTCTGAAGCAGGAGTAGTTTTGATACCACGAGCGGGCTGAGCCTTCTCGGTGTCTTTGACTTGCTTGGTGGAAGCAGGAGCAGCTGGGTTGAAAGCTGTGGTAATGCGGCGCGTAGTAGGCATGCTCTTTGATGTAATATTAGACGCAGGGGAAGCTTTGACCAGCAGGCGTCTAAGAAATTAAATATCAGATTCTAAAAAATCCAGCGGATCTAAGGCAGATCGAGTTAGCAATGCAAGTACAGCATTCAGTGGTGCAAGAAATTATTTTGCTCAATCTATTTAGCAGCGTGAAAATAGACGCTCTGGCTTTTCTATACCTCCATCGAGAAAAAAGACTTGTTTGCGCTCTTTAGACCACAAGGCAACCTCAACCCAAAAACACTAGTCTCTAAAATCCAGTGCATTGCCAAAATACATAAACTTTAAACTTCAAGCGACTTGGAGCGCCGCGCTCAGGTCCAATTCATCCCCGACTACGCCGTTTTACACCCCAAAACCCACCAAAATCAACGAACAAATTCAAACTACAATGTCTGTTGCCAGCTTCCCCAGCGCAGCTTTCAGAGCAGCGCGCCCAACTATTACTCGCCAAGTGCGATGCTCGTCGGCAGGTGGACCTCCAACCAACCCTGCTGGGGCAGCCAGAGATTACAAAGTTGCACTTGTGACGGGCGGTAATACTGGCATCGGCTTCATCACTGCCCAAAGCCTCGCTAAAAAGGGCTACTACGTTGTCTTAGGTTGCAGAAACAAAGAGAAAGCTGAAGCAGCACGCGACCGTATAAACGCTGCTGTCCCCGGCAACCGTGGCGTTGAGGTAGCCACCTTTGATCTTGCAGACTTGGCGTCTGTTCAAGCGTGGGCAAGTCGTGCTCGTGACTTTGGGCTCCCTCTCGATGTACTAGTAAACAACGCAGGTGTCATGGCCTGTCCAGAATTGAAGACTAAAGATGGTTTTGAGTATCAGCTTGGAGTCAACCACATGGGTCATTTCTTATTAACTAATATGCTTCTACCATTGTTGACAAACCCGGAGCGCCCGTCGAGGATTGTCAACGTCTCTTCAGCGGCCCATATGTTTGGCCATATGAATTTTGACGACTTACAAAGTACACAAAATTACGATGCATGGAGGGCATATGGTCAATCCAAACTTGCCAACGTGCTGTTTACCTATGAATTAGCCAAGCGGTTGCCGCCTGGAAGCAACACAGCAGTTAATTCTCTACACCCAGGAGTCGTAAATACTGAGCTCGGCAGATATTTATTACCAGAAAAGCCTGCATGGTGGCAATTGCCGTTATTAAATGGTCTTAAAGCGTTTACTTTATCACCCGAACAGGGGGCTGCAACGAGTATTTATTTGGCATCAAGTCCTGAAGTAGAGGGCGTCTCCGGGAAATATTTTGATAAATGTAAGCCTATTGTGAGTAGTAAAGAATCTTATGATCCAAAGGTCGCTGCAAAATTGTGGAATAGTAGTGCTGAGTTGGTTGAAGGAGCTCTTGGTGGAGCTGCAGTTAAAGATTTGATGACTGTTTAATTATGGCTGAAAATCTCTAGACCTTGTTGATATATGTATGTAACGCTTGTTTGTTTTATTGCTCGTGATCCAATTAGTGCTCTTCAGAAATTGGCTATTTAGAGTATCAAACTACAGTACTACACGTATAGTCTACATTACAGTACATCCGCAACCAAATACATATAATATCAACTTAATGCATCTTTGTTCTACTACTCATAACTAAACTCTAAAAGTGGCGGTGGCTGCCTCTGCTCTTCTGGTAATATCGACCAATTTGGAGACGCAGACGACCTCAGCCACCCAAAATCTTGCACATCTGCCCACTCTGTACCGCCTTGATCATCATTATCTTCTAAACCTTGTAAACTAAAATGATTTGCTGCCTTTGGGTGGTCTAACAATGCCTCTGCCGCTCCGAGAGGAGCAAATCTGAGCCTTGTTGAAAATTCTATTATAGGCCCAGAGCGGACTTTTAAATAAAAATCACAGTTTTCAGCAGAATGAATCCTCACTTGCCGCGAAGATGCATATATTTTGCAGTCTATTAAGTTCTCTAAGTGGAGTGCGCCAGCTACAGGGCCGCCAATGAGAGTGCAGCGGGTTAGACCGTGAACAAATAAAGCGCCAAGAGGGCTTTGTAGGTGGATCGTACAATCTTCTAGATCAGCTAGTGTGACATCTTCACTTTCTTGAAAATCAAAAGATGTTCGGTGTATTGCTTGGCCACGCAGTCCGGAAATAATACGGCCACTTAGAGGTGCCGCGGCAGTGGCGGCGGCAGTGGTGGGGATAGCGGTCTTAGCAGCAGTGGTGCTTGAATTCTTCTTTAGTTTCGCTTCAGCTTCTCCCTCTGAAGAATTTAAAGTTGAAACTACTGCTGGTTTCTTAGAGAAAGAAAACTTTTTGCGCGGCTGTTGAGTTTTCGTTGCTGTATCTAAGCTATCTTTAATCGACGCCACCGCCAATGAAGCGTTCCGTAGATCATAGGGGGGCAAGAAATAGGCTGCCGAAGCTACAGTTTGCTCTAGTTCAGATATTTTAGTTGCTAAAACGTGTCCTTTCTCTGGTTCGGCAATACCTCCTTCAGCGTAAGAATCTATGTCTGCACTCAGAGCTGCCTGCAGCTGACTGAAATTGTCAAGAAATGCTGCAGCAGATTCTGTGCCAAGCCCCGCTTCTTTCACCTCTTGATGGCGCTTCGCAGCGTCTGCTACGCGCTGCGCTTCACGGGCTTTCATCCGCTCAACTACTGCAGGTTGCTTCGCTTCGCCCATGTTTTTCTGATCTGGTAATGTGATCAGTCAAATTGGCGGTGAGTTCGAGGTAAAGATGGAGCTTTGGGAGCATCAAGGGCCTTATCTATTGCTTGGGAGATTTGAGATATGGGTGAATAAAATGAAATAGGCTGCTTGCGCGTAGATGAGAGCAATAAAACGAAACATGTCACGGTATGACCTTGTTCCTATTTCTTAGCTCTTATAGCCAGTTGATTGTAGAATGCAATATTAGATCTTTTTATTGCATACAAAAGCCGCGAATGGAGGCCTCGGTGGGTGCTTTGAAGTTTCACTAGCATATGCATGTCTTTTGGAAACAGATGTCATGGACTGTATTTTAATCTCAACTTTACCTATTAATTTCTCTCTTTCGCAGTCAGAAACAACGAAGAAACTCTCTCCGTGTGACGTTGCGGCATTAGAAAAGTGTCTAAAGGAGCACAAGGGTGATCATAAAAAGGTAATGGATTGAGAATGTTCTCACCGCCGCCGTTGTCAACTTCACCTAAGAGACGCATTGCCTTGCAGCATCCAAGCATCACAAAGGACTAACCTTTTCTTTTTTGATTCCTCTGCAGTGTATGGAAGAAGTCCAGGCGTTCCAAAAAACTTGCAGCAAACCTCTAAAGAAGTAATAGTCCGACATTGATAATTTCGAAACGGGGATAATGAATCCGGCCTTTGTTGATGATGTCTGCTCCACACTACAGACTGGCGTTGAGATAGTCCGCTCGGCCTCTGACGCCTCAGCCCCACCCCCTTCACGTGATACTGTCGCTGCTGTAGCAGAAGGAGTAAAATCTGAAGCAGCAAAGGTGGGGTATATGTTCAGTCAAAAGAATCTGCCAGAGAGCGTTGCTGGAGAATCCTTAATAGCAGGTTTAAGAGACACTGTAACAACTCTATGCATGCTTTTTGCTGCCGCAGCTTCTGGAGGTGGTCCTTCGCTTCGTAAATCCTTAGAAGATACGATCAATAAGGTAATTGAACCAATTATAGAATTAATCAAAGCCGTGGCTGCTGCACACTTGGCAGATCCCCAACCGGCGGCAGCAGCAGCGGTACCTCAACGTGCTGGTTTAGTTATGGAACGATGCGACATTGCAGCAAAAGCTCCATTAGATGATCGTACTGCAATAGGACGAGCATTAACCTCTGTTGCACGGCAACTAGCAGATGCTGCTTCGGAGCTAGCTGAGGAACTCGCAGGTGACAACGATGGCATTGAAAATGATCAAAAAGAAGTAATCAGCGCCGCTTTGCATGTAATCCAAGCAGCAGGAAATGTAATACGTGCTACTATGAGAGAATTACTCTCTGTAGATGCTTCTCCCAATCAAAATGGCGAGGTGTGGGAAAGTATTTTATTTCATGGAAAACAGCTTGCTGGAGCTGTTGATGATTTAGCAATTGCATCGTATAGTTCTGAGGACAAAGAAGATGTACGCGGATCTGCTGAAGCGGTGGTGACGGGATGTCAGTTAATAGCGGAAGAGGTAACAGGGGAAGCAGTGAGTGAAAGGGTGGCGGCGGTGGAGGAAGCGGGAGAAAAATTGATGAGTTTAGTGTGATTATGTTGATTGGTTTTAGTAGTGACGAATTATATCGTCTACATGTAAGGTATATTTGGTATGCGTTGGACATCGCTGTCCTAATTATAGGAATTTAATTGACTTATCATGACAAGCAAACCAATGCTCTGTCGAGAGTCGGCGCCCAAAGCAGGAGAAAGCAGGCTAAAATCTTACTCCTGCAGCTAAGCTGGCATAAAATAAAATTTGACGAAATGATGAACAAGGCGAAAATCTTCAAGCTGGCAAAAGGCTTTAGAGGCCGGGCTAAGAATTGCATAAGAATTTCTAGGGAAAGAGTAGAGAAAAGTTTGCAATATGCATTTAGAGATAGAAGAGTGAAGAAGAGAGAAATGCGATCATTATGGATCACACGAATTAGCGCCGGATCAAGGCAGTATGGGGTGAGTAGCGCTGCACTCATTTAAAGTTGATTTTTAAATGACTTTGATGGGGTGGCCAAACCTCTCTCTTTTTGTTCTTACAAGTTTATGGCACATGATTCACCTCGCCAATACCTTATACTACCCTGCAGATTAAATATTCTCAATTAATTCACGGTCTACAGCATGAGAATATTCAAGTAAACCGCAAAATGTTGGCGGAGCTGGCGGCGAATGAGCCATACAGCTTCAAGGCCCTTGTGGACCAAGTTAGATTCATGAAGGGACCGTCAGCATGATTATGCTGACAGTAATGATTTCAAAAGTTACTATATAAATGCATGCTTACCTTTATTATTTCGTTCTTAACGTTATTTACTTTCCTACCTATGTTTTACCGCTGCTTTACAAATTATTATGTTCAAGAAATAAGATTTAAGAACCCGGCAAGCCACGGCCTCCTCCTCCTCCTAACATTGTCACAGCTGCAAGGGCAGCTTTATGCGCCTTGGCACTACCAGAACGTGGCCTTTCTAGTGTTGCTTCTCTCAAGCCGCTTTTCAAAGGACTGCTGCTCCGACTCTCTCCTCCCTTCCCTCCTTGTTCAGCATCTTCGAGAGCTTGCATCGCATACTTAAAACTCCATCTCGCTCCACTCGCATTAGTAATAGCTCTGCCCGTCATTTCACCAGGCAAGGCCTCCAAAGTTTTTACCGCAACCCGCAGAGCTCTCAAGGAATCTTGGCATTGCTGCCTTCGAACAGCCACGTCTTCTCTCTCAGCCATCAACTCGCCAAGCAAATCTTCACGATATAGAGATCGAATCAAGTGCTGTTGTAAAGCGCGACGGGTAGCTCCAACTAAGAAATTCATTACCGCCTTGGGAACAGCATCTTGTAAATTCTTTCTCACGATATCGAAATACGAGTCTACAAGGACACGTGTTACTTCAACCTGGACACCTTCTTGATCACTGGCTGCTCTGGGAACCTTCAGTGTAGGCGCAGGTCGTTGAAGAACGTTTTCACCGGAGGGGCTACCTATGTGGCCACCACCACCACCACCTCCATTGCCAGCGGTATCAACAGAACCTCCCCCGCGCGCAAACCAATTCGAAAACCAGCCTTTATGAGCATCATATTCATCATATGAAGCAGAAGCCGACGAGTTCTCTTTCGCGCTGAGCAACTCTTCTGGTCTAAATAACTCTGGCTGGGTCGGACGTGCCGCCATCTTCGCAGCAGCAGCTAACCCATTCGGTGAAGAAGTAGAAACAGGGTGGGCTTTAGGAATAGCTTTGTGATGACCAGAAGCGCTTTTTGGTCGGTGTGCTGGCACAGCGTCGTCATCTCCGCTGATATTGCCAGACCCTCCACGCCGGCCGAGCACCTCGGCAATAGCTCTATTGCCCCCAATAAACTGTGGATGGCTGGTATTAATATACGCCAGCTCACATGCTACTAAATTACGAATCATATGCTCTGCAGGGCTCGAACCAGAGTTTACAAGGTCCTCCACGGCTTCCGACAATACGGTCTGTAAAGTAGGAAAGCGGCCAACTTCTGGGGGAACACACTGAGCTGCAATACGGAGCAACTCGGCGTGTACAAACTCTTTGCATTGCAAAGCTGGAGAGAGAAGACGTTCAATAGCACGGCGAACTAGCAGCTCAAAGGGTGCTTCAGGAATTAACAGCGAGCCTTTGATTCCACCGCTGTTTTTTATTGCAGTGCGAACATCTTCATCTGAGAGCTCTGCTGTAGGATCTAAAGCATCTAAACCAGAGCTGAAAATGTCTAAAAAGATGTGTCTGATACGTGCACCACCAGCTAATTCAGTAATAGGCAAATGATCACCATGACCGTCCAGCATCGCAGCAAAGCGTGCAGCATAACTATCTAAAATAGAAAGCAATAGCGCTCCACGTGCTGCTCCAGTACTCCCTGGTGGAGCATCACCAAGCATGCGTAACTCACGCCTCCGGCATGATGCTGCATCTTCCAAGCGACTACGCAAAGTTGGCAATGCTTCTCTTATATGGCACACCAAGATGCCGTTGAGCACTCGAGCTAGGGTAGCAACACCGCAACTGTTTGCAACAGCAGCATACTCTGACCGACATTGGAAGAAATTCCGTTCACTTTCTCTTGCTTCCCCCATACTACGGCGCTGTGTAATATCTTCTTGGCTGCGAAGTACAACTCCGACATAACCCAACCGCAGCGGTACAATTTCATTTCTAAGTGCAGCTGCTGCATCTGTACCTCGGTCCATAATATCAAGTTTAGTGAGGACACCTATGGTGCGTACTCCCTCAGGATCTGCTTGTTTAGCAAGGTCTAAAGCATCAGAAGAGGCCAAGTCTTGGTTGGCCGGTGAGACGGCCAAAATGATACAGGATGGTGAAGAGACATAGTTTAATATGAGCGTACGCAATTTAGCTTCAATATCAGCTGGTTGATCACCAACAGGTACACGTGTTATTCCAGGGAGATCTACTAATGTCATTGTCAAGACGTTGGGAGAATGTATTTTCAATCGAATGGGCTTTTCAGAAACGCCCTTGTTTGATCCCACGAGTCTTTCTGTTTCTGCTGATATTTCATGGCGAATACGGTCGAAATCGTGGAAACGTTTGCCTGGGAGGTGTAGAAATTCTCCCCATTCTGCATGCTGGCCTTCTCTGGGGGTTGTTTTTACCAACTGGAGGATGAGCGGGCGGCGGGTGACAATGTTGGAGCCCCTGGGCAGAAAATCACGACCGACCTGCAGTTGATAGGGGAAAATGTAATTTAATATGAGTTTAAAATAATTTTTTACTTGCGTATGATCAGTGAATTTGGCTTTTATATAGTGAGCAAACTTACCAAGGCTTCAAGGACGCTCGACTTGCCGCTGCTCTGACTTCCAACAACAGCGACTTGGGGCAAATCCAGCCTCACATCAGGGCTAATCTGCAATAAAAGAATTTTTAAAAAGTAATATCACGCACCAAAAGGCCGCAAAGGTAAAAAACCTTGTTCCGTCGCGAGGCAGGTGAAGTTGGGATTCAATTCCAACTATTTTAGCGCTGCGTACCTGGCTGAAAATATCTTGCAGCTTATTTATAATTGGTATTATTGTTTGCCCTAACGTCTCATCATATTTTTGTCTCGCCATTGAGGTAGACTGCAAAAGTATTTTCTCAACAACCTTGGCTGAAGATCTGGGGAATCGGCGAGGAATGAGCAAGTATCTCTTGCTTACAGTCTTTGTAACTAGCAATTAATTGTTCGAATAAATATTATAATTGCCGGATACAGCTGCCGATACAGGTTTAAGCAAAAAACAATCCAGAGGCTTCTTTCTACACCTCTAAACTTTTTTTTGGATTTGCCGGCCTGTCTTTCTCTACTTCACTTGTAGCTTATCTATTCCAAATCTACTCTTCTATTATCTTTACACGTTTATACTTAGCTAATGCTACTAAGATCAAGGTTAGGTGCAGGTTACTTGGTTTATTCAACTAGCCAGACAACTAAGATAAGCACTCTCCGCCAAAATGAAAAAAAAACGTAAAGACGAAAACGCAAAACACAAAAGAATCAAACAGACACAGCATGAAAATTAAAACATCGCGTCTTTTCATAAACGCACAAAATCAGATGGTAGGTAGAAAGGGCGGTGGTTATAGAAGAAGGGCACATGCTGCTGCCGCCATAAAAAATTTATAAACTTGAAAGGAAAAAATTCGAGAGCTTAATGGCTTTCTAAAGTATTCTTTGATCCTGTATTGGTACTCAAATGCGAGTTTTCAAGTTTATTCGTCAATGCTGTCGTTTTCGCTGCTTGCTCAGCGCTGCTGCCGTCATCACCCGACGGGTCTCCAGGTGGTGTCACGCTTCGTGGACTACCAGCACTCCCCCCACTGCTCCAGCTCGGCGTCGTCGTATCATAGCCTTCATCACCATGGTGTGACTCACTCGATAACCGTTTCTGACGTGAGGTAGCATCAACGGGAAGACCGTGGTATTGCTCACTGGTAATCACAAAATTTTCAGGAGGGTCGCACTCCTCAAGTAAAGTATTTACACCAGGATCGAAGGCAGTGCTTGTAGTTGAAGCTGTTGTTATTGTTCTATAATAGGTGCAATCCCTCCCATCTTCCGTTGAGTAAGGAGGAGATAGTAAATCTAAAACTGCACAGTCAGTCATTGCTTTGAATTGGTGAATGTTTCCACCGTGGGTTGGGAACAGAGACATGGGCGCGTCTTCTGCAGTAAAGTTTCTATCGTGCACCGTGATTGCCCCTTTTGCAAGGGATGACGGGTCTTTTAGGTCGTAAGATTGCACGTGCATGGTTCCATAAAGCACCCGAGAGAAGACTGTCATGCCAGGGTGGTTGTGGAGAGGAATCTCTGCATTCGCCGGAAGGCAAAAAATGCCAAGAGAGAATTTTGGATCTTCATAAATGTGCAGGTATCTAATTTCAGAGCCAGTACTAGATGGTTTAAAGGGGTTCTTTTGGGCAAAATCAGGGGTAGAATTTGTGGCGTGGGTGTAGGGTGAAGCTCCAGAAAAGCCATTTTGTTGCAATTCTATTCCAAGCTCGCTCAACGGCACAAGCGCTGCAACGAAGAGAGAAGGAACAAATAAGAGGCGGTTAATTTACAACTTGCTCAAGATACCATAATAAAAGATAAGCATATTGATAATATAGGAGAAAAACAAAGTGCGTGGGAAAACAAGCCAGTAACTTACCTAGAGCCTGCCTGAGCGCCTCCGCTTGCTGCAGTGAAGGAGGACGATCCCCCCCAAACGTGGCTTCCGCCAGATCCCAGAGCAGCTGCAGCTGCGTGCGTTTCGTTGAAGTCATCCTCTCGCTATGCTTTGGTGCGAAACTTCTGGCAGAGCGATAGGAGAGGTTCAATGGACGCTTAAAAACTTTGCGTAATGTTGCGTTTCGCATAAACTACGCGTCCTCTGCACTTGAGGAGGCTACACGACCAGTCGTCTAAATTAATCAAACAGTTAAATGTTATGCAGATATTGCCAGGGTCAGAACACGGGCTTTAAGCGGGTCAAAGGACCGACGAAGCAAAATTGAACATGAGCTAAAATGTAGATAAAAGGTATTTAGAAGTGGTGGAGATCCTTTTATAGTTGTCAAACTAAACCTAGAATCTGGTATATATTAGTCAATGAATTGAGAGGGTCACCTCTTAGTTTTATGACGTAGCTACCCGGCATGAAGTTCACGTCGCCTACTCGACAACTTTCAAATTTTGGATTGTAGGCTGGAATAGCTTAATCAATTTGAAGTTCTTGATTGTGTTACAAGAGGTTCAACCGGTATCATTATCGGTAACACCAACAGCAGATATCCCTGCTCCTTGGCATGAAATGCTCCACAATCCCCCGTTCCCTTCTTTCAATTCCCTAACGTCAAATTTTGCCGTCGTTAAGATTTCCGCAACTGCGACCGCTGTCCGCGTATGCAGGGTAGGTTCCCTCGCTATTACTTCAGATCTGCCGTCAGCCAAGGCCATAAAAATAACTAATTGATCCATTAAATGGTCATCTACACACGCTTCGCTATTGAAAATTAAATCCATTAACTCATCTGCTGCTCCCCGAGCCACATCCTCTGCAGAGACACCACGCTCCCCAAGGCCAGTAGCTCCAAGAAGACAGCCAGTTGAAGATTTAGCCACAAGAATAATGCCGCATCCATCCCCAAATGCTCGTTCAGGCGGTTCGTGAACGCAAGTTTTATTTATTTTTATACTTCTATCTGTGAGTGGAAAATCCGCGAATGCAGCGGTGATTTCGGCAACCCGTGTTCCTACTATTTTCTCAGCTGTAGCCACCATTCGCTCTCCAACGCTATGTTTTACTTTACCAGCAGTGAAAACGCTTATCAGTATCTCTTCGACATCGCCACGGGAAGTAATACAGATAGAAGGAAGACCAGAGCTTTTTACCCGCAATGAATTTACTTTTAAACTAACCAACCCTTGACCACGTGGGAAGAACCCTCTCCTGACTAAATTTAGACTCGCATCAATGTGCAAATGTTGTCTTAATGTAGGTATTAATACCCGTTGCAGGTATTCAATAGGCGGAGCCATTGCCGCATCGGTGCCGCCTTTTAGTTGTATCTCGTTATTTTCTACAGATTCCTCTTGATTTTGTTGGTCTGAATAAAGAAGGCAAGGTAAAGCTACTTGGGCCAACAGCATGCAGCTCCCTGCAGTACCAGTGTCTGCGACGAGAGGGCCGCCCCGTAGTTGGTGCCCTGGCAAAAAGGTGACTTCTGTTGAGCCAACCGAGGCTCCCAGCAAGGTACTACCTTCTGAAAGAGAATTGATCATTTGTAGACCTGTGAGGTGTTGTGGTCGGAGGCCTGGCTTTGTGCGCTTGGCTCTAATATTGTCAATAGTAATGGCGGTGCCTGTGATTGCTGATAAAGAAGCGGCATTTCGTAGAATTTGTCCACCTCCTTCCAACAGGCTACCTATAGGTAATAGCGACTGTTACTTAGTCATGAATGAATTAAGGGGTCCTGCATTTGATAAAAGAGAAACAACTTGCCATCTATTTTCTTCACAAGATGATGGACTGCATCTGTCTGTTTCGGAGAGCTTTGGGATGGCACCTCCATCCTCAGTCGTTTGGGATTCATATTTGCCATTGTATTAAATAATGAGATCGCTGTCCGAATCTAGAGGTTATTATAACACAACTTTTCAAAAATCATTGGTCACGGGTTTCGGCATAAAATGAAAGTATTTAACCACTTCCGGCCAGATAAACATATATTTAAATCAACAGCAAAAACTTAAGAGCCCATGGATCGCATTGCTGTGCTTTCCGGGCATTTTGAATATATTAGAAGTGATCATCATCCAGCGATCAACCCAACTTCTTCTTCAAGCAGAGGGGTGAATTTAGTGTATAGCCCTGAAGTTGAAGATGCTTTGAGGCAACGACGACCAATCGTGGCTCTTGAATCGACTATAGTAAGCCATGGAATGCCCTTCCCACAGAACTTCCAGACAGCGCATTCGGTAGAAGAGGTCGTTCGCTCAAACGGAGCAGTCCCTGCAACGATAGCTATTTTAGGAGGCGTACCTCACATAGGACTGACTGCAAGCCAGCTAGAACGCATTGCCCGTGGAGGGACAGCGGTGCGGAAAACTTCCCGCCGAGACCTCCCTGCAGTCATAGCGTTACGACAGGACGGTGCTACAACTGTATCTGCAACCATGCTGCTTGCTGCACGCGCTGGAATTTCAATCTTTGTTACTGGAGGCATTGGCGGTGTTCACCGTGGGGCAGAGACAACAATGGACATTTCAGCCGATTTGACCGAACTTGGCCGCACCCCTGTGACTGTCATTTGTGCTGGAGCCAAGAGCGTGCTTGATATTCCCCGCACCCTGGAATATCTAGAAACTCAAGGTGTATGCGTAGCAGCCTACGGTGTAGACGAGTTTCCCGCCTTTTTCACTCGGCACAGCGGGTGTCCTGCTCCTATACGATTTAATAGCATAGGAGAGATCGCAGCAGCAATTCATGCCGCTGATAATCTAAAGTTAGATAGCGGCATGGTGATTGGTGTACCAATCCCAGAAGAGTATGCAGCAGCAGGGGCAGAAGTGGAGAACGCAATTGAAACGGCATTAACAGAGGCGGGAGAGAGCAAGGTGAAGGGCAACGACGTGACTCCATTTTTGCTAAAACGTATTAGGGAATTGACTGAAGGCCGTTCTTTGACAGCTAATATTCACTTAGTAAAGAATAATGCGGCTGTTGGAGCGCGTATAGCAGCAGAGTTGGTCAAGTTGAAGAAGGAATAAGATGAAGAATTTCTTTTTTCAAGTAGTTTGCCGTGTTTTTATTTTAAGGCAGTAAGGGAGCACCACCCCTCTCTGGAAGATCTCTTTCCTTGCGTTTTTACCCTGCTGTTACAAGGACCGCATAATAATCAACCTTTCCCACCCAGAATCTTGTAATCATTGCATTGTAATACTATTCAGACTTTGCTCACAAGAGAACTCTTCCCTTTGAAGAGGCACTTCAATCAAAACCCATTCCTTATGTGGCAATGCGGGTTTCTACTAGTTTGGATACGCAAAAATGTAAACATTACAAAGTATACGACTTGGGATGCGCGTGGCAACTTTAAAGTACAAGCACCAGAGGTCAAAAATTCAACAACTGCCACCTTACCGCCATCGCCGCCGCTGAAAGACCATCACACGAGCAACTGTCCTCTGGATGGTGTTATAAATGCATACTATACCTCTGTAGACCTATATTAAACGGTTATTAAGGTATGTTCACAGCAATTGGACATTTGATTGGATTCGAGATTGCTGAGATTCAATTGATTCGATAAACGAATCATTTCAAGGGTGGCTGTATGGTACCAGATACGGATATTAATGAAGTTGAAATGGATAAAAATAAAATATGCATGCGAGAGAGGCAAAAAATTTTGAAAAAAGTGAAAAATTAGCATTTTGATAATATATTTATATGAAATTACTAAGGATCATCTGAAGCTGAAATAGCACCGACAAGACCCGGGTTCAATTCCCGGTGGGGGAATCCTACCATACAGTCCTTCATAGTATAGTGGCTAGTATATGTCGCTCTCAATTTCTTTTGTCCATTTCTATTTTTCTCCAGTAAAAGTGGCTAGTATGTCAGTCTCGGTTTAGGTCGTTTTTGCAACTCAACTTCAACTACTCTACGTCAACAGGCGTCGAATGGCGCTTTCTAAACTCAATCCTGACTATTTAAAAGAATCCTGACGCCATTTTCAAACTCTAAGAGCTTGGGCCACGCCGGGACATGTGGCGGTGAGCGGTGAGCCTTTGACAGTCTCAGAGCAGTTAGTTTCAGTTTTTCTCACACTTAATAAACAGATAAAACCTCGACGCGGTCTCTTCACTAATTATACGAAAACAGTACGAGAAGACAGGGTGAATTGTACTACATACATGCGCTTTTTTGTATCTTTTTAATTATTCATTGCTGCAGAAAAGCACAGAGCGAGATGCAGTGGTGCAAAATTGTACCTGTCGGCGGCGGTGCAGAACTGCGCCAGTGCAAAAGGATACAAAAAAGCGCATGTATGTAGTACAATTCACCCTGTCTTCTCGTACTGTTTTCGTATAATTAGTGAAGAGACCGCGTCGAGGTTTTATTTGTTTATTAAGTGTGAGAAAAACTGAAACTAACTGCTCTGGGACTGTCAAAGGCTCACCGCTCACCGCCACATGTCCCGGCGTGGCCCAAGCTCTTAGAGTTTGAAAATGGCGTCAGGATTCTTTTAAATAGTCAGGATTGAGTTTAGAAAGCGCCATTCGACGCCTGTTGACGTAGAGTAGTTGAAGTCATCTGGGTTTTGGAGATGTATGATTCTGCGGCTTTTTTTTGGATCACGGATCTGTATAACCGAATGCACTTGTGCTCTTTTGTTGTAATACACGCTCGTTCTTTTCTGTGATTTTCTGCATTGCTGTAGATAAGCACAGGGCGAGATGCACTGGTGCAAAATTGTACCTGTCGGCGGCGGTGCAGAACTGCGCCAGTGCAAAAAGACACAAAAAAGCGCCTGTGTGTAGTACAATTCATCCTTTCTTTTCGTACTGTTTTCGTACAACTTGAAAGAAAGAAAAGAAAGAAAGAAAGAAAGAAAAGAGAAGGTAGGAAGAGCCCCGATTAGAGCTAATATTTCTACCCCCCTACTTTTGCCTGATACGGCCGAATATGCCATTAGTTTGCTGATATTCTTAATAGAATTTGAATTATAGCTATTTTATTGCTGTTAATTGAGTTCTGTGTAATTTTGCGCAGATACAGACGGCGCTTTTCGGCACTGGTGCAAATTTGCGGCGGTGCAGGGCGGCACTTTTTTGCTCTTTTTTGCACCGCCGCAAAATAGCACAGGACGGAACGCAAAAATGCAAATCTGCGCAAGTTGCAGTGGCGCTTTTCTGCTGTAATCTGTAATTCAGCAAATAAGCACATGTGCATAAGGGGGCATGGCTGCTTTTCCTGCGCCTTTCTGCTCCTGCACCAATTTCCACCTTTCCCAAAACCCAGATGAGTTGAGTTTCAAAAACGTCAACGATTATTGGGAGATTTTTGATCCGATAGAGCCCAATGAAGGATAATTAGTGAAGAGACCGCGTCGAGGTATTATTTGTTTGAACATAGACGTGTCCTGTCTTGTGTTCTTAAATTCAAATTGATTAATATGTTTCAATTGATGGCAGCGGATGCTCTCTCCAGGTTACTATAGCGCTCAGTTCCTATGAAAGCGTGCCCTGTGAGAAATATTGAACTCGATTACGTTTTTGAGGGAGGGAAAAAGAATTCAGGAGCGGCGAGCGCCTAGGGGAGTACGTCTAGAAATGTAGCTCTAGTAGGAAAGCCAAAACGGAAATTGCAAGACGCGCTGATAGTTACGCTTGGGTAACTGCGGCTGAACAATGAATTACTAAGCTGCATGCGATGAAGGAGACTGCTTTTGAGATGCAAATTTTCACCTTCCTATTAAAGCCTTCTTTGCTGCCTAAGGTATTGACTTCGACAGTCTAATCTTTTTATATATCTACTGCCTGAATGATGTTTAAGTTTCTCCTGTGTTTTCTAATTGTGTGCCATTGCATTGTATAGCGTTTATAGTTTCTATTCATTCAGTAATGCTAAAAATATCTAAAAAAAGCTTTGGTAAAAAGTTAAATTTTCTCGCACCCGGAGAAAACCATATCACCATTCATTCATTCATTTCTTCTAAATCGCCTCTTCCTCCGGTGGCAGCATACACAACCTCTTCAAAAACTCATACGTCGTCACCATAACTGTCCCCCAGATAGAAGTTGACACCATTCGAGGTGCCACCCCCCTAAACAACCCTTTCAGTCCTTCATTTTTGATCAACTCTGCAGCGGTACTGCGCCACGTGGGTGCAGCACTACCAGATCTTGTCATACTAGTATTAGCGGAATCTCTTGTTTGTAGCCGTGTTTTCACTACATCTAATGGAGTTGTCAACGAAGCTGATGTGCACCCAGTTAACACGCCGGCAACGACCTCAACAGCAAGCAGTTGACCTTCAGTTCTTGCCAGAGGGGCAGAGCTATTTCGATTTTCTTGAATTCTGTCTAAACTTTTCCATAAAAATGCTTGCCAACCACCATATGCAGACCACCAGATGGCACTTGAAGGCACGAATGTAGCTACAGAAGCACCAAAGCCACGATAAAGACCTCGGATGCCTTCTTCTCTTATTATTTTCTGTGCTAGGGTGAAACCGTTGATATTAGTTGTACTGCTAGCTCTAGTACCTGACGGTGCTGGTATAGTGCCTTTTGTACTCTTATTACTAGTCGACATTGGTCTACTACTATAGCTATCCCCACCCTGTCCACTACTACCACCACCCATGATCATTAGGCGCTGAGAAATTACGTCGACGGGAACAACCACCAGCTGTCCAGCTAAAGAAGCAACCCCTCCTGCTACAAAGCTCGCGGAACTGGCTACAATTGTCTGTGATAGACTAGGGATATGGTGCATGCTTGCACTGATGGCCGATTTAGTTGATTCTAGGGCAGCAAGGTAGACCATACGAGCAGGGATGGCCCCAACGATCACAGTGCCAAACCCTCTATAAAGACCTTTAATTCCATCGCTTCGTACCACATCTCGTGCAGTATAGATTGCACCACTGATACCAGTGTGTGCACCATCCAGAGCCATCATTCTAGTCTTTACAACAGTGAGCGGGAAAAGAGCGCCAGTGAGCGTGGAAAAGACTGCTGCTCCTTGTACAAAGAATTTCTTCTTGTCTAGTCTTTCCCAGTCCACCTCTTGTGAACGTACCATCTTGTATTTTGGGCACGATCAAGGTAAAAAGAATAGTTGATATCGTTGAACAAGATTGCAGTTTGAAAAATCAAATAATCAATTGTGACAGAGTGAACGTTAAATACAAGATTTAGCAGGTGTTCATTTGGATTTAGATGTGTGATCGAATTAATCAGAATTCTTAATATGCCGCATTGTGGTATTGTCTTTAATTTTCTGCAAGTATCAGCAAGTTCAAGCTGTGGAGGAAATTCTTTGCAAGACAATGCTGATCTCATATCAACTCTATTTTGCCATCAGAGCCATCAAAGATATTGGCTGGGTGTATTTCGAAGTTTAGGACGCTCTAGTAGAGCTTGCCTTGCTGATCTATTCCTTTAAATCTCCTACATTTCCACATCACATGGCTGGCCTCTGAACCACCAACTAAGCACAGTTTCTTACCCGCATTTGCATCCATTGCGATTTTTATAAGTTGAAAGTCGTCTTAAAGTCAACGCCAACCTAGGAAATGCAGCTCAACATGCCTGCCACAAGCCTGCTCCCTGCAGTGACGGCATGGAGAGCTCTCGCCCACCGCCTGCCTTCTCTGAGCAGAGCATCGTGGCCATCATCCACGCCATTCGGTCACCACCTAGATACATTAAAATTACATGGTTTTAAGAGCTATCACACCAGCGCCAACCTCGGTACTGCAGCGGCATTGAGCTCATCTGCACCCGCCACCACCACCGCCGACAGCACTGCAGTCCGCCCTCCATCCTTAATGCTCTATAACACCATGACTAAAACCAAGGAAATGTTCACCCCACGCCCCGATCAAGGGAATGCCGTCTCCATGTACGTATGTGGCGTTACTGTATACGACTACAGCCACATTGGCCATGCTCGTGTCTACGTCGCATTTGATGTACTATACCGCTATCTTCTTGCCCTCCGGTACGATGTTACCTACGTACGTAATTTCACGGATATTGATGATAAAATCATCGCCCGTGCAGCAACTACAAATGAAGATCCTTTAGCGCTTTCTAAAAGATTTATCGAAGAGTTCCATGCTGACGTGGACATTCTGGGCTGCTTGCGCCCTACTATTGAACCATTAGCTACAGAATACATCCCTGCAATGATTGAATCTATCCAAAAAATCATCGATCATGGCCATGGGTATGCAGTAGGCAGTGATGTTTTCTTTGATGTCTCCTCTCTTCCTGGATATGGCGCCCTTTCCGGCCGCAATCAAGAAGATAACAGAGCCGGAGAGCGCGTTGCGGTTGATGAACGCAAACGTGGACCTGCCGATTTTGCTCTTTGGAAGGGCGCAAAACCAGGAGAGCCAACTTGGGAATCTCCATGGGGTCCTGGTCGACCTGGATGGCATATTGAATGTTCCGCAATGATCAATCAAATACTAGGCAGTACAGTAGATATCCATGGTGGTGGGAGAGATCTGGTATTTCCACATCATGAGAATGAATTGGCACAGGCACGTGCGACTGCTGGACCGTGCTCTTGTGGGATAGATCACAGCAGCGGCCACAGCCATGAACACAACGACCACAGCGGCGGCAGCGGTGAAGCAGCAGATTCTGATTCTTCCCCTTTTGCTCGGTACTGGGTGCACAATGGCTTTGTCAATGTAGAAGCCGAGAAAATGAGTAAAAGCCTGGGCAATTTCTTTACCATTCGTCAAGTATTACAACAATATCACCCTATGGCCCTTCGCTGGTTTTTAGTCAACACTCAATATAGACAAGGTATTAATTACACCCAGCGAGCGCTTGAAGAAGCCTCTGATCGAGTATACTATTTATATCAAACAGTTGCTGATATTCAAGAAGCTCTAGGAGGTGTAGAAAACATCGATACAGATGCTAGTATGAAAGAACCTGGTGTAGCGGTGCTGAATGAAGCGTTTGATGCTCTTGCTGATGATTTGAATACCCCCTTGACGGTGGCTGCCCTGTCTGGTCCCCTGAAGGCAGTGAATGATTTATTAACAACAAAAAAAGGAAAGAAACAGGCCGATCGTGCTCATTTATTAGCTTCATATCATGGTGCGATGCATGGCGTGCTGGGCATGCTGGGATTATGGCCAGACAATGCTACTGCTGCTTTGACTGAATTAAAAAAGTTGGCGCTGATTCGATCTGGACTGACGGAAGCTGAAGTCGCAGCTGCGATTGAAGAAAGAGCTGGTGCACGTGCTGCGAAAGATTTTGAAGCGGCAGATGCTGTTAGAAAAAGGCTTGAAGCGTTAGGTGTGATGATCATGGATACTCCCAGGGGGACTGAATGGAGACCAGGTCCGAGATTGAACATCGCCGAGGAAGATCCCAGAGAAAAAAATTAATTGAAAATTTTAGCGTCGAAGATACTCGATAATGTTGTACTAATTCTACTTACATAGTTTGTTGATTCATTATTATCGACATAATGGTGTTGAAGAATCTATGAGCAAATAAAAGCCTAGAAATAGGTATCTAATAGTAATGATCGAAGGACGAACGAGGCCCCTATCAAGGTCAAGGGGGTAAAATAAACGGAAAATGGGGGCAAATTCTTATTTTCTTTTTGAAAATGCCATTGTAACCTCTAAATGCCATTCACCAAAGATACAGGAAACCACTGTTTTCAGCTCATCGCCACACTTCTGGTTTACTAATTTTGTTTTTATACTCACACCGTCTATCGCCTCCAAATTCCAAAGCAACATCTTCAAGCACCTCAGAATGAATCAACACACGTTCTTTTTTGCATCCAAACCCTTGACACTCTTTCAAAGTATATAATTTCACTGTTGCGAGTCCAGTATAAGAGTGATCGCTGTCAGGAGCGAAGCCGTGTTTTGTAGGACAATTCAACCCAGAAAAACTATCTAAAGGAGCTTTTATAAAAATTTCTACTTCTCTACTTTGTAAAGGTTGTACTACATTGAATTTTAAAGTGGCAAAGGGCTCAGGGTCTCCAGAGTCACCACAAGATTTTGCTTTTACTGAAAACGCTGTAGGATCCCACGGGTGGAACCGCCATTGTAATTGGTCGCCTACATGTACAGCAGCTAAATAAATTTCCGGGCCAAGGCCTGAGGGGAGCAGTGGAGAGGGGGGAACCCCTCCTGCAAGAACAAATGATGTCTGTTGTGCGCCACCTTTCTGTTCCTTTCCGTCTTCTTTTTTGGAGCGATGTTGACTTATTCCTTGAGCCCAGATCCACGAGACAGGAAAACTTTCTCCCCAATTCTTTTCAGCGTGCATCCACCCTTTTCCATTAATATACTCATCATCACTACCACTGCTTGAAGAATCAGTAGTACGTAAAGTATACATAACAGGCGTTCTCATTGAAAGGACGTACCAATGTAATCCAACGATGCCTGTGGGAAAACGAGAGAATAAAGGACCCTCTGGACTTTCAAAATCAGGTCCATACGGCTCAGAATCTCCACTACAAGTAACTCCCAGTTCTTTATTACCAATCGCAGCGGCAATAGAGCAGTCTTCGTTGTTAAATGAGGCGTGCAAAACAGAATTCCAGTCGCTCGATGCAGCGGTAACTTCAAAATCTGGGGGAGTCGAGATATCTGGGTCATCTTGAATGATATCTCCGTGATAAGTCACATTAAACTCAAGGTTGACATTTTCCTTTATTTTTAAAGGGTCTCCGCTTTCCTGTTGTATTAAAAGCATAACCTCGCTGCTATTCCAAGCCCGGAGTCCGCTCGGTGTTTCTCCAAAAACTATTCCGAGGGACCTTGGAGCGCTTTTATCGGTAGATTTGCTATCTAAATCTGTGACAATTCTTAGATACCAGCCTTCGGCCCAACTTGGGGAGAAAGAGGGCAAGTGAGGGTCAAAAAAGCTTGCTTGGCCACCGTCCAAGAATGCTGTCAAGGTTGCCAGCAGGACTACCAAAGAAACCCTAGGCATGCTCGATAGGTTAATAATGAGTAACAAGGTTGTTTATAATGAAAAACAAGGGCTGTATGGCTGTCCTTGACTTTGGGTTTCGCTGCGAGCTTCTGTTTAACGCAGCAAAAAACCCGCTTGCGCGCGAATGCTGACCGGATCCTCGTCTGTTTTCGGCACCTGGTCCTGGTTGGAGGTTTTGATTCCGATAGTAGGCCTTAACCCATCGTCTCTCGACCATACGTTCATTCTAATTATAAAATTTCATTTTTTGACTTGCGTTACTTGCTGCGAAGCATATCTTACTTACTTCTTGCACCATGGCATCAATCAAGGCAACTCTTATCCTCGCCGTGTGCGCCATGCTCGCCTGCAGCGTTACCGCAAAGGCGTCTTCACTCTCCAAATCCCGTTTCTTGTTGGCCGAACAGTAAGTATACTTCATATCTGATCTCCAATTTTGAATTTTGCTCACCATCATCTTGATGGCGCTCAAGAAAATCTCAGCCTCTAATTTTCAAATCCAACTTATTCCTTGCGCAGTTCCGCTGAAGAGAAGGCCCAAGAATGCTTCGACCTCTGGAACGAAGCCTTGGCTACCAAAGACCCTGCTGTTGTGACTGCCAGGTACATGCATGATGGTGAGTATGGCGTCCTTGTCCCAACCCTCTCCAATGTGGTCCGCAGCACTGAAGAAGGTATCAATGACTACTTTGTCGAATTCTTGGCGAAGGACCCCATCGGCGAGATCACCGAACTCTATGCTTCCGAGCACGATGGGTATACTTTTGCCAGTGGTCTCTACGACTTTACCCTCACCACCGATGGTGTCACTTCCGTTACTCCTGCCCGCTTCACCTATGTCTTTGACGACGAGTGCATGATTGTTAAGCATCACTCTTCCCAAATGCCTGAGCCAGTGGCTTAATAATTTTCTTTAAAACTCAAACTCAAATTTAAAAAACCTGCAAATGCTTTCCCATCCCTGTTCATACTTTGGAAGTGTCGTAAGTGTGCCTGCTTCTCTGCACTGCTTTTCCCTCCATTCTTTTCCCTGCATCGCTTCCTCCCGCCTTTATTTGCAGCTTTTTACCTAAATTTGTCCTCCTCTAATGCAATGCTTTTCCTGCACTGTTTCCCCCTGCATTGCTTCCCCCTCATCTATCAAAAGCACTGTTTTTCGCTTTTACTCCAAAAGTCAAATCTGTCTTTTGAGTATTGTTTATAGACAATATTGTCTATATCTTTATTTGTTGAGTCGATTTGTAATAAAAAGAATAGTATGATTTATTTACCAGCGAGGGAACAGACACACAAGAAGATTTCAGATGTGTTACAGTGGTGAATAGATCTACTCCTATAGTGGTCGCGCCCACAGGGAACTGCAACTTGCAACTTGCCTTGAAGGCAACTCGCATAGACCCCTTCATACAGATTTAGCAAGAAGCAGGGTTAGAGAGGCATGTTGGCAAGAGAAGGGCAAATTGATATAACAAACAGCAACTCCTATAGAAAATATCAGCTGTTTAATCTTCTTCAAATCCAGTTGTCTTCTACAAGGTCATTTAGTAAGTCTTCTACTAGGTAATCCATCAAGCTGTAGCAGGCAACAACAGCAGTAGCCAGAGGAGGAAAGACTGGAAAGAGACTAGGTATGTCGGGCAAGTTGGGTTATAAAGGAGTCGCTCTGAGTGTAAATTTTGGCGAGGCAAGTGCGGGTGAGGATGAGGCGGTGGGCGGGGAGGTGAGGTAAAGTTGTAGGACATAATCTGCAAAGAAGATTATACAATGGCGGGATGCTCGAAGCATATAAGTGACAATGGCTTAAATGAACATCATTATGACCTTCTTGGTTGGTAAGGTTATCAGGATAGTGAGCACAGAGCAGGTGTTCGATTGCTGGAGTCTTGGGTAAGCTGGTACGGGAGTTCGGTGATCAGGCTTGAATAGAGAAAAGGCAGAAGGAGCCGCCGAGCCGCTGCCAGAAAACTGCAATTTTGATCAAGAGTAGTGGGTTGTTGTAGCAAACACGTTCAGTCTGTGCCTAAGGTCTAAACGTTTTCTTGATCTTCGCCTGATGGACCCAGCTTCCAATGATCGCTGACATTCCAAATTTTTGTCTCGAGATTGTTCCCGGAGTATAGATGCATGTAAGACGATGTGTGATGTGAAGAGCCTATTAGGCAAAGAAGTGTTACAATGATATTTTAAGATGTAAAGGCAGAGGAGGGATTGTCAGCCTATATAAAGAAAGTCAAAGAGGAAAGGATTTTAATTGATCAGATGATCTCTCAGACCTGTTGGACCCGGGGTGCTTTTCAATGGGTGGATTTTCCTTACTACAATGTTCGCTGTAGACCTCTTCAGCTATAAATTCGGCACTTGGACGATTTTGATAGTATTATTATAACCAAGCGCCCTCTTTCTGGCCTGGGATTTTGCCAAGCAGGTCGATTTGCTCCTTCCATTCGCACCCAAGCGGCATTGAGATGAGAGCAACTCTTTTTATTGCCTTGTGCGCCCTGCTGGTCTGCAGTGTTGCTGCAGACATGTCAATGGCAGGCTCGCGACGATTTCTGAGCCAGAAGTAAGAATCATGCAGACTTAATAACAAAATCGTGAATATATTTTGCCCACCACCTCCCCTGCTTCATCGCTGTAACAATCAATCAATTGCTGGGTCGTAATTCTTCGTTGTTATCTCTTTTTTGCGTAGATCTTCTGAAGACAAGGCCCGCAGATGTTTCAATCTCTGGAATAAAGCCTTGGCTACCAAAAAAGCCAGCGTTGTGACCGCTAGGTACAAGTATGGCAACAAGTATGGCGTCCTCCTTCCTACCCTCTCAAATAAAGTCCGACGCACTAAAGAAGGACTTGAAGATTATTTCAAGTCTTTTTTGAAAAACAGCCCCCAGGGTAAGATCACCGAACTCTATGCTTCCCAGAAGGCTGGGTATACTTTTGCGAGTGGTCTCTACGACTTTACCCTCACCACCGATGGCAAACAAAGTTTGGTGCCAGCTCGATTTTCTTATGTATTCAATAAGAACTGCAAAATTATCCAGCACCATTCCTCCCAGATGCCTGAAGGCAACTAAGTTAAGATCAATTTTGATTCATCGTTAATATATTTAAATTATAACAGCCATTCCTCCCAGATGCCTCTTTAACCTGCCTTTGCTGCCGACGCCACCAAAGAAATCACAACTTTGTATATTTTTTTTCTCAAGCCATAAGCCCGATAATCATTTTCCTGCATATTCAAATTTTGTAAAGATTGTTTAGCATGCAGAAATCCGTAGTAATCCAAATATTGCCATTACGGCGAATGAATTTGATTCAATCCGCTCGGCATGTTGCAACGCATGCAACGAGAGGAGAATACTTTGCCACATGCCATCCAGGCCTGGAAGAAACCGTCGCGCTTGAGCTCTCATCCCCAGCTATTGGCGCCGATAATATACGCATTGGCAAGGCAGGTGTTAGCTACAATGGCAACGTAGATGTCATTTACAAAAGCAACCTTTGGCTTCGCAGTGCCATCAGAGTCCTCAGTCTCCTGACAGAACTTGATCTCAACCCTAATCTACCTGCTGGAGAGTCCATTTACGAAGCTTTCAGCGAAGCAGCTACGTGGACAGACTTGTTAAAACGAGGTCAAACTTTTTCAGTTGACGCTCGTATTTATGGCAACTCAAATTTCACTAATTCTCAGCTGTTATCTACTCGAGCACGTGATGCTATATGTGATTATGTCAGAGACAGGACAGGAACACGGCCATTACCTCCAGAACGTGGCCGTACCCCAGATTTGCCACTTTTTGTCACCGCTTTTCAAGATCAAATTCGAATCTATCGAGATTGCTCAGGAGAGTCTCTCCACCGCCGCGGATACCGGCAAGTAATGCATGCTGCGCCGTTAAATGAAGCTGCAGCTGCAGGGTGTCTATACCTGGCAGGCTGGGATAAGAAAGCGCAGCAGGCACAGCAGGGTGGTGCTGGTGATCAACTTGTCTTGGCCGACCCAATGTGTGGCAGTGGCACTTTCTTAATTGAAGCTGCATTGATGGCTACAAACACCGCTCCTGGGTTGTTCCGTCGTTGGTGGCCTTTTTTAGGATGGCCAGATGCTGATTTAGATGCTTGGAGAGATGCGGTAGATAGCGCCAAAGACTCTGCACGCAGCGGTGCTGCTGCCTCCTCCACCTCCGGTCTTACAATTTATGGTAACGACTGGTATTCAAAGGCCTTGGAGCTTTCATTACGCGATATCCGCGCATCTGGGATGGAAAAATACATCAAACTTCACCATGGCAACTGTAAAACGTGGGAGTTACCTCAAACGCCGTCTATTGTAGTCACCAACCCTCCTTGGGGTAAAAGGCTAATGAGCGCCCAACGGGGCGCAAGGGAGGGACAAGAACGAGGTGGGGGGAGGGAACGGGAGAGGGAAGGAAGAGGCGGGTATGCAGATAGAAGACAAGGAAGAGATAATTATGGTGGTGGTGGTCGTGGTAATGATAATCAGTATAATAGGGATTTTGCTTATGAGAATAGTAATAGCTACGGAGACGGGGAAGGCCGAGGCGGTGACTTTGGTGGTGGTGACGGCGACGCTATGGATAAAGAAGAACAAGAGCTTGCAGACGCATGGAGTGGTCTTGGTACCTTCCTCAAACGTCAAGCTGGTGGTGCTGATGCCTTTATTTTGAGTGGCAGTAGTACAGCAACTCAGCACTTGAGGTTAAGAGCCGATAAGAGAATGCCGCTAACTATTGGTGGTGTTGATTGTCGGTTGTTGCAGTATCATATTAGAGGATTAAACCCTGATTCTCCTTCTTTAAGTGGATTTTCTCCACAAGATAAAAACTTCAAGGGAAGAGATTCTATACTTGGGTAAATCATTAAAACTAGATGACTCTTTAATTTTGTGCTATGCTACTTCCCTGTAAATTTAATTATTTTCATGATACAGAGGATATATCAAGGCAACAGGAAATTTATTATTATCATAGTATGAATTAATAGAAAAACTTTAGTGAAAAAGAAGGGGAAAATCGTTATCTATTCAACAACATAGTAGCAAAAAACCATTTCTAACTACTTCACGCCGCTCCAGCATCTTTCTTCTTGCGCTGACCTAAAGAGGGCAACCCTTTGGGTGCATCAGCAGTTGGGGCAACTTCAGGGGTAGGAGGAGGTGCAGGTGCAGTAACAGGTTCAGGCTCAGGACCGATAATATCTTCCATCTCTTCGGCTTTAGGGTGGCCTTTCAATGCTTGACGGATATCACTTTCTGCAGCACCCGCTTCCCGGAAAAGCGCTTGCGCCTTTTCAACCTGAGATTTCCAATCTGCACCGCACGCAGCACGTAAAATCGAGTGTTCATAATGTGCATTGCCCAAAGTGATGAGTAATGTTGCCTTCAAAGGGGTAGCATCCTCAGGATCAGTGGGGACCTGTTCGGCCATTGGTTTTAACGGTTTCAATTCTTTATTTTTTTCATTTTCAGGCAAGGCATCAATACCTTGCTGGATGAATGCATATGCCTTTTCCAAGTTGGCATCTGCGGCGGCGATTCCATTCTTTGTCACGCGTTCAAAGGCCTTCAAAACAGCCTCTTTACTGGCAGTTTCTTCAGCGGCTTGGCGCTCGGCAATGTCAGTAAGGTCCTCTCTAGGAGCAACAGGAGGGACAACATAACCCACAGCAACCTTTGCACGGCTTTGTTCTATGTTATTAAGCATCAAATATCCATCAGTCAACGTAGGACAATAAGCTAAAGCTTCAACAACCTTGGCCTCTGCTTTCTTTAACTGGACTTCAGCTGCAGCAGCAACGCCACTGATGGCAGTGCCTTCCAAAGCAGCCTTTTGCATCAACAATTGAGCTTTTCCTTCCCATACCTGAGCTTGGCAAATCATCCCCATACCAACTACTTCTTTAAACCGCTCTTCTGCTTGATCAAGCAACTCATCTGCCTTGGGGTCATTGGTCATCATTGCTTGAAAAGCTCTCGTGAGTTTCTCTTGACCGACTTCTTGAAGCTCAACTGGACGATCAGGGTCAACACCTACATGTTCTTTCAGTAAATCAACGAACGACAAGATCCAATCATCAACGACAACCTGCTGCATGGCTTGCTGCTGCGCCGCCTGCTGTGCTTGCTGTTGAGCAGAGGCAGCCCCACCTTTGTTCTTGCCTTGCAGCTGTTGAATCTTTTGGAGTTGTTCCATCATTTGCTGCATTCTCAAATTTTCTTCTTCAGGTGCTTTAGGCACATCAGCGGCAGAAGCTACTTTAGAGACGTGCACGCGGATAGCGGGTAAGGCACCGCCTTGGGCAAGGCGTTTACGATCTACAGCCTCCACAGCCTCTTGAATAGCGCGATTAATGTCATTGCGAGACGTGATAGTGACCAAATCACCTTCTTTATCCAAGAACTTCAAAGCAAATGGACCAACAGAAGGGAATAAAGCTTTAGCGTAATCCATCATCTCGCTGTATGAAACGCCAGGCTGGACTTGGAACATACGAGTATCATCTCCACAGGTAATTTTAACAGGTACAACCAATTGACGGCCCGCACCACCAGCACCCATGCCTGCAGCACTGCCGAGAGCAGGGTTTTTGCGGGCAGCACCACCATTGGTGCTCTTGCCAGCAGCCAAGTCTTTGACGCGCTTTTCAGCAGCACGGGTCTCATCAGTGGCTGAATCAAGCTTGTTAGCAGCTTGCAAATCGACTAAAGATTGCTTGTATTGGCCCATCGCTTCATATGCTTTGGCGCGGCGGACAAGAGCTTTGAGGTAATCAGGTTGGGCTGCGAGAGCGGCAGAGCACTCGGCAACGGCATCCTTGTATTTTTTGCTGACCATGTGGCATGCTGCTTTGTTGTTGCGGAGCAATGCAGCATCGGCAGGAGTGATGGTTTTCATGGCGAGAGCCTTATCCCATGCAGCATTGGCCTCAGCATACTTCTTCATTGCAAAGGCGCGGCTTCCCTCTTCCTTGAGGGCGGCCAGGCTCACCTGCGGTAAAAAGCAAGCAAAATCGTGTGTGGGTTAAGTCGATCATGGTATACACGTAATTGTGGAATGCACATTGGAGCTGAGCAGGCCAATTTCAGAGATGCGACATGCCAACAGGTACTCAGATTGCAGCATGCAAGTATCAAGGACCCAATTTTCTCTTTGCTTGTTATTATCATTGACATCCTTACCTGACCAGCATCGGTTGCAGCAGCAGTTTTTGCCATCTTTTCAACTAGATATATAATCTAAGGTGATGGCCGCGAGTGCTTAAATCTATAATCGAAGGCGATTAATTGCCCTAGATTCGCGCAGTAATCTACCTTCTAGGCTTTGCTAAGGTACTGAAAATGCAAATAAACCACACCTAATGGAGTTTAGGCTTCAAATTGGTCCAGCGGTGATTTTCGAGCCTTCTTTTCGACTAGATGAAACACCCACAATCGCTTCTTAATCCAAGCATTCTAGCACAATATATTCACATCAATTGTTATACTTAAACAATATATTCATAGATCAGGACCCAGAATCCATCAAAATGGGTATCGGTGTCAGAAATGTATTGCAAACTCCAATTCTAGCCTATCACAAAGGTGAGCTTCTTGAGCATTTTACGCCCTCTAAATCACATCATCGCGTGTGTACTAATATGGTCTTGAATTACTCCCCCTGATATTCCTTGCAGGCATTAACTGGCGAAGGCGATCGCTGATCACACCCCTTTCTTGTCGGCGCAGCACAGTTGGTTTAAAGCTTAACAGGCCAGGCCGTTCTCTCGTTATTAAATATACAGCTGAAGCATCCACCAGTGGCCGCGCTTCTGACACTCCCCAACCTTCCGACTTCCTTAAAGGAACTCTCCTCGATAATCGATATGAAGTAGACTCTGTGCTTGGTCGTGGCGGCAATGGTGTTACCTACCGTTGCCTCGACACAGAAACAGGTCACCTCGTTGCAGTCAAATCCCTATCCCTAAAAAACTTACGTGACTGGAAACAACTCGATTTATTCCAACGTGAAGCACAAATTTTAGAAAATCTTAGTCACCCAGGTATTCCCAAATATATAGATTCTTTTGAAGAGGACACTGCCTCTGATCGTTGTTTTTTCTTAGTTCAAGAACTCGCTGCTGGGCGCTCTTTGGAAGGTATGGTAAATGGAGGATGGCGTGCAGATGAGAAAGAAGTAGCCCGTATTACCAAAGAATTGCTTACCATCTTGCAATATTTAGGTAGTCGTCGTCCTGCTGTAGTCCACCGGGATGTAAAGCCGTCAAACATAGTTATCGAGGGTGGAAAGACAGGTGGGCGAGTTTTCCTAGTTGATTTTGGGGGCGTTCAAGCTGCTGCTGCGACTGGAGATATGCCTGGAAGTACTGTTATTGGTACGTATGGGTTTATGGCACCTGAGCAATTCCGTGGAGCTGCACAACCACTTTCAGATCTCTACGGACTTGGGGCGACTGTATTATTTATGTTGTCGGGACGGCCACCAAGTGCTTTTCCAGTAGATAGAATGCGGTTGGATTTGTCCTCTGTAGTTATGGGGCCAGTACTAGAATCTGTGGTTGAAGGGTTATTAGAACCAGTGCTCGAAGATAGACTTTCTGCTGAAGAAGCGTTAAATATATTGACAGGAAAAGAATTTCGAAAGACCGCTGGTGCTGCTGCTGCTGTTGCTGCTGCTGCTCAAAGGGGTGGTGGTAGAAGTGGAAGCAGAACTGCTGGTGTTGGCAATGGAGCGCCACGACGCAGTGGAGGCGCTGTTGGAGGCTCTGCATTTCGTAACAGTAGTATCGGGGATACTAACAACACTGCGTCTTTACAGCAGCGGGGCAGCAGGGAGTCTCCTGCCTTCTTAGAACCACGACCTTCCAGCGGAAGTACCGGGCTGAGTCTACGTAAACCACCTGGTAGTCGTATCCAAGTAAAGAAGAAAGGTCCCCGTCTTGAAATAGATATCCCACCAGCACGGTTTGATGGAAATACTGCAGCAACTGGTGCATTTGCTGTCGTTTGGAACGCCTTTGTTGCCTTTTGGACGGTGAGTGCTCTGGCTGGAGGTGGTATTTTATTTGCGTTATTCTCCGTTCCGTTTTGGTTTGCTGGCGTGTCGTTATTAAAACAAAGTTTTGGTCGTCAGTTTTTACGTGAAAGAATTGAAATTGGTCTTGGGAAATGGACTTTACAACAACAACTAGCAGGTTTGAAAAATAAGGGGGAAGTAGACTGGTCTAAAGGTGGTGGCAAAGAAGCTCAAGGCCGCACTGCCGACCTCGTTGGCGCATCACTGCAAATCACAGGGTATATAAACGGTGTTCCCCAGGGTCAATTAGTTCTCAGACAAGGGGTAGAGACATATATTTTAGGCGAAGGGCTGGATCCGATAGAACAAGAGTGGCTGGCTGAGGTGATTAACGCCCATTTAGATGAAGTTTCTGCTACTCGAGGTGAAATCGAAGCCTTTGCCGAAGACGATGATGATACTGAAGAAGAAAATTTTGAACAGGAGGAGGAGAGAAGAAAGTACTCGGAGTTTGCTGAATTTGATAGAAAGCTCGGTGTACAAGCAGCTGCAGCTGCCGAAAAGGCGGAGGTAGCAGGAAAACAAGCAGCGAGAGAGGCACAAAGAGCAGGGAATGAAGCTGCTGCAGCAGTGAAACAGGCAGCAGAGGAGGCACAAAGGAAAGCGAAAAGAGCCGCTGTTCAAGCACAAAGACCATGGACTGATCCTACTGGGACGATAGAACTAGATTCTGGAGAATATGATGTATTTGATGATTGACTTGAGTGATTGAAATAGTATGGACGATGTGGCATACATATTATTTTTACCTATTATAAATTTTTTAACAACAACAAATGCAACGACTCGAAATAAACACAAAATTATACTTTGTTCGTATTTTGTACTCTATAAAACAATCTTACTACTACACAAAACTCAGATACTAAAATAACAACGCATCTTTCTATCAATCAAAGAGAAAAAAAATCTTTCTACAACCCTATATGAGTTTTCTTCCTATAATCATGGAAATATAAAATCTCCGCCAATGGCTGACCTAGGAAACAGAACGATACCCAGAAAATCACATTCCCAAGCCTATCGTTATTCTGATACTTATTTTTCAACATTTCAGTCATCCACATCAGCGGTACCTGTGCCATAATGCCCCAAAAGGCCCAGCCTCTCAACATGTGGAGAGGGACACCGACCAGTAACTCATGAAATACCGCCGACACAAAAAAAACAATCACCCCTGCGGCGAATTTAGGCAACCCAGCATGGATGCATGGGAAATACACGTGTCGTACCATCCATTTATGAACCGGCATATTCCATAATCTCCAGTATTCTCCCAAGGTAGTCGCATTCCACCACTCCTTATAAAATTCTCTGTCACCAAAACGGGTTGCTTCAGCGAGAATATTAAGCCAGAGATCGAACAAGGCGTAAAACATAGCAAGCCAAAAGTACAGGGTAGGAATAGAGAGTTTGAGGACTCGTTCAGCCATGCGCAGCCAATCCATTTCCTGAAGCGGCTTCAATGAATTGTCAATTGTGGGCTCAATATACTGTTCAAAAAAGAAAAGCATGAGCCCTAATGCAGCGAAAAACATGGATACACGACGCAACATCCAACGTAGTCGGATTCTCGGGCTGCGCGGGTAGCTCAATTGATAACAGAGTGTTGGTGCCAGTAAGAAATATATAAACTTTTTAACACTCATAAGGGACACTGGATATTTTACTTTGTCATCTTCAATCCCTTGAGGTTCCATGCCTGAACCAGATTCTCCAGGGAGGGGGGCGCTAGGATCACGTTGGCGACGGCGACAGCGCCGTAATGACCAATTAACGTGTGCAAAACTAACGAGCTTCAGCCAAAGGATGGCTGTCACCATAGTAAGCGAAAATGCAGGTAGAGGGTCCGCATTTGTGACAGTAATCACCCAACAAGGACCTATTAATTCTAAAGAGGTGTTGATAATGTTTAATAACAAAACAAAATTCTCTACGATACGTCCTCGTGCGTTTAGTAATCTCAACCAACGTCGGCTACTCTGACTTTTATCATTTTTCTTTCTTTCAGCTTCTACTTCTTTAATATCTGCGTCCAAACACCGTGCTGCAAATCTTTCAATACCTAGCGCCACAAAACTAAATAGCAGCAACGCTGGCCAGCACATGAGCAAAGCAAAATTTCCCGAGGGCGTTACTGCAGCTTTCAAAAAAGTAAAAGGATTAAAGCGAAGGCCATATTTCATCAAATTTTCTAAGATTAACCTGGCATTCGTAGCTGCCAACACAATAATCACCAAGGTCCATACTCCAGACTGATTTGTGAGGGTTATGCGTTCGGAAGAAAGCAAAGAAAATCGAGGATTCATGTGAACGGGGGCACATGCTTCACGTGGTCCTTTTTGAGGTCGTGGTGGACGTGGCCCTATATCTGATGCATCTGAAGTATACCCACTCGGTTGATGACGCAATTTGTCAGCCAGATTAGTCCCACTTGCGTTCCCACCAACACCTGCAGAACCAAGTCCTCCAGAGTCGACTTCACCAAGCCGCCACCGCTCTCCTCCACCACTGCCACTACGTAACCGCTCAGAGTTTGCAGTATCTGCAGTGGTGTCGGAAATCCCACTATGTGTTGGACTAATGTTTTGACTAGGAGTAGGGCTTATATTTCGAGGGTCTTCTTCAATTCTACGAACACACCCCGCTCGTTCTAAAGCTTCGAGCCACGAGGTATACTCATCCTTTGCGTGAGTGCTAAGACGAATAAGATCCACCCCTGCCCGATCTACTACTTTGAAAGTGTAGTATTTACGACGGCGTAATCCTTGTTCCAAAACAATTGTCTTGGCAAGGTTTATTTCTCCACGGGGTGGAAAGTAGACGTCTCGTTCACTGCGGTAGTAGGTGAGTTTTTGGCCACGCAAGATAACGTAGCGAGGCTCCCAAATGTTGGCCCAAAGGGAGGCGGTAGAGTGGGGTCTGAATTTCTCCAGGTAGCCGCTCTTGTTAGAGCCTTGGGCTGCACGGTCGGCGAGCTGCAGAAGAGGTTTAAAAGAAATGGGATGGCGGGGGAAATAGGTGGTTAGTATCAACGACGGGGTAAAAAGCAAAATACGAGAATTCAGGAATTAAGACGTACCAGGCCTTTGAGGCGTTCATTTTCTTTCTGTAATTCTTCGATCTCAGCGTCTGCAGCTTCCGCTGCATGTTGCCGCGTTCGCAACATTGCTTAGATCAAGCGTGCCTAGGTAAAGGTGGCCGAGAATAAGATAGTTTCCCTAGTATAAAATTATGCTGCCTATTGATCAATATATAGGCAAAAATCACTGCATTTAGTATAGGGTGAACACTATAAAGGCTTCCCCAACGATTGATCGATCGGTTTATTCAAGTGTTTCTGATAGAGTGCAGTTACTCTGAAATAATCTTAAATATGACTGAATATGAAAGTATCCAAGCATTCAATGCATTGCGTAACAAGGTTCATTTAGTTGCTCTCAGAGCAGCTCAGAGTCTGAGAAGCCACCTTGCATTGCAAGGCCTTGCTCATTTGCGCCTTCCAGAGATTGAAAGAGAGCTCAGCCTGACTCCTGTCTAGCTAACTTTAGATCTAAAATTGTTGGAGGATGGTCCGTGGGGCGCCAACAACCCGCCAGCCTGATCTACTGGAGGGATGTCACTGCACAAATGACAGTATAAAGTGGTGGACGCATCGGCGTTCGAAATTGTTAAAATACTTGCAGAGGATCTGCGACGGTCGGTGTTTGGGGGCAGGTGTATAAAAACAGGAATAGGCGTGAAACTGGGCAATGGCTGCGGCTCAAGCACTGTGTTGGCGAATATAACTGATTAAATATGCTTGTTGTCTGCTTAAAATTCATCAACTGTTGCATTTCCATTAAAATAGGTGTGGCCTGAAGCACCAAGCTTCTCTCGATCCCTTAAGCCACCCTGCTGGAAAAGCAAAATTAAAGTTAGCTAGACAGGAGTGACCCCTGAGGAGTCTCGCAGCTGCCTTTGTTCCAACTCTGGCCTCCCCATGAGAGAAAAATAACGCGGACTTGCCCTTCTTAGCAGCCTTGCTTGCCAACGCCATCTCTTCCCGGTGTTTTCTCTCTCAAAAGCTTACTCCGCTGTTTCTCCTCCTCTCTACGATGCTTGATCACTTCATTTACCGCATTTTTTACTGCCTTCTCCGCTGCAATCTCTTCTTTGCTCTTCTTTTTCGCCTCATGAACTAAATACTCTGCGTAGGCTTTGGGTTGCTTGGGGACACGCTTCTTGAGCTCCACTGGCGCGGGAACTGCAGGAGTAGCCCAAGCAGGCACGGCACCAGCAGTAATCGCAGCAGAAGCATGTAATGGATGTGGCGGATCCACAAAGTGAGCAGCGACAGCCCTAGAATCTAAAGGATGGGCTGCGGGTGGTGCTTGGCCATGTGCAGTTGGGGGGTGGCAGCAGCAGCAGCAGGGGAATTGGTGATATCTTGCAGCAGCTTCTTAGGACGGCCTCGCTTACGTTTAGGCACTACTTGAGGAGCATCTATTGGTGCTTCGGGAGGTACCAAAGGTGGCTCCTCAGCCCTGCAAAGATAAATTGCAATCAGTGCATGAGATTTTAATTGAATTATTTGAGTGAACACTGGTTATATTACCACTTACTTGGTTCTCTTGCCTTTAGAAGTTTTATTGAGACCCGCTTTCGCCGATTGGGGCCTAGGACAGGCCTTTTGCTGCCTTTTTTCCGCCATGATCACTCGCTGCTTACATTTAATAACGGGAGCACCAAAGCGCCATGTTTGGGCCTAAATAACTACAATAAATATTAAATATTGATACGGAACGCTCAAAAAGCGAAAAGGAAGCCTGTATAAAAAGCGAATTTAGGCTGTCGAATTCAAGCAATTCTGTTCAAACAGCAAACAAGCTTCGACGCACTGCTGCATCTACAAAGTATCACCTGCCAATAATATATGCAACTTGTTCATAACATTAGTCCACATCAATTAATCAGCGCTGCGGATCCATCGCACTCACGTTGGAAGGCACATTATATATTTTTTGAATCACAACAACCGATCAGTTAGTGGCTACAGGGCGTGTTCTAGAGCTTTATCAGGCCCTGCTGGTGATAGAATGTTCGGCAAGGCTCCTGGTTACAAGAGAATAGCGCCATCTCGATCATTACCCAATCTCTGTGGAATAATAACACCTAATAAGCATCCCCCACCGGCAACAGCAATGGACTCCCGCGTCGCCCCTTCCACGACAACTGCCAAAGCAACTCCATGTACTTCAGGACCAAGCTCAAACGGCGCATCTAGCGCATCATTTAACATCATGGATGAGCCCAGCATGCCATTGTTCACTCCGCACGCTACTTCGAGCAGCCAACAAGAATTTGCCAGCCCACTGACTCCACAACCCGCTCTCGTCGTCTTTTCTGGCGGCACTGCCTTCAATAGCGTAGCGTCCCACGTGCGTCACTTAACTACAAGAGTAGCTCATATTCTTCCTGTCTCAGATGATGGGGGTAGCACTGCAGAGATAGTACGGGTGTTAGGTGGCCCAGCAGTAGGTGACATACGGAGTCGGTGTTTGCGCCTTGCTGATGATAGTGATAAAGAGGCACAAGCAGTAAGGCATTTACTGGCGTATAGATTATCTTCAAGGTCACCTGAAGAGGCAAAGAGAGAGTGGTATGAAATCGTTGAAGGAAATCACAAGCTGTGGGAGGTAAGATAGAAAGCAAGGAAAGAAACATTAGAGAATTATTCTAGTTTGTTGTTCGCGGTCTGCCAAAATGTTCTCTCTTTTTTCTTCAAGAAAATAAACTCAAAACTTTCAAATACTAAATTCCCCGTTCCTCTTTTTCCATCTGCAGGGTGTTTCTGACCCATATAAGCACACAATTCGTGCTTTCCTAGTACATTTCCATGCCAACATTCTTCGGCATTCTACTGAAAGATTCAATTTTCGTTCTGGTTCTGTTGGGAATTTTTTCTTCGCTGGAGCCCGTACTTTCTTCCGTTCATTAGAAGCAGCTATTTTCTTATTCTCGCGGGTAGCTCGTATCCCTGAAGGATCGCTTGTATTACCTGCAATCTGTACCGAAGAAAGGATAACTCTCGCAGCGGAACTCGCAGACGGGTCCGTCTTAGTTGGACAAAATGAAATATCCCACCCTGCAATGTGTGCATCACCCTTGGCAGTAGACAAACATCAATGGGAAGCATTCCAATCTCCAGTACGAAGAATTTTTTATCTCTCTGCAGAAGGAGATCGACAAGAACACGAAGTTGCTCCGTTGCCAAATCCCCGATTAATAAGTGAAATACGCTCTGCTGATGCTGTTATCTACGGTATGGGTTCGTTATACACCTCAGTATGCCCTTCCTTAATCTTACGGGGAGTAGGTGAAGCTGTAGCGTCCAGAAAATGCCCAAAAATACTAATTTTGAATGGAGGTACAGACAGAGAAACGTCATCATGTCAAGCTCATGTTGGCCCTATGGCTGCAAGCGATGTTGTGTTAGCTATTACAGATGCATTAAACCGTAGAGGAGCATCTCCGAAATGTGGTCGTCTGGGTAATGAAGCGTCTCAGTATGTCGATGCTGTGATCGTTCCTAAAGGCGGTAGTATCGTGGTTGATGAGTCAGCGTTAGTCGAATTAGGAATAAATACACTCGTAAAAGTAGCTGCAATTGAAACTGCAGATGGATCTGCGTTATATGATCCAGATGCATTGGTAGATGCTATTGCGAATATTGTTCTAGGTGAGGTAGGGGCGTTGGAGGCGGCGACACAAAAGTCGTCGGGGGCGGCGAAAACAACGATGTAGTTTTTCTTGAAGTTTTTTAGCACATCTTCGTATGTTGGTTATTGTAATTTCAATTTCGACTGACCAAAGGGGCTAATTAAGCTGATACCCTCTGCTTCGAGCAGAGCTAAATTAGATTTAGCTGGGGTGCTTGGAAGGAATTGATCTCGGGGAAGCTGAACGCGAAAGGTCCTGATATGGTCTCCGATGTAGCACACAATTAGTTTCTTTCTATCGTCTAGTAAACTTTACGTGCAATTGAAGCGTGTCAGCTTCTGGTTTTCAAATATTAAAGCTCAGTCGCTGCAACTTTCATACTAATTTTAGCACCCAATTAAGAAAAACAGCGCCCATTGTGAAACTTGATGCATCTTTAACATGTATATAGGATATAAAGAGGTGAGACATGATAAAGATCTTCGGTTCATTCTCAAATTCTGCGCTTTTATTTTGTAAGACATTTCATCTTGCTATCTTCCTGATTGCATCTCCCTTTGTTTTCACCTCGCCAACGCAATTCACACCCTTTTCCCAGGTACAAAAAGGTGACAAAGTCGTTTTCTTCCTGCAAGGAGCCTTTGGCGGTGAAGTAGAAGCTGCATCTGGCCAGCTCCTTCCCAGCTCCGGCACCGGCAAAGGCAACCAAGTTATCGAATATTCAGGCTCCCACCCTGCAGCCCTTCCCATAACGACACAGAGTAAACACGATCTTGTGCAGTGGCTTCAAGCTATCATAGATTGCTCAAATAAAACAATGCAGCAGCAGCCAGCGAATTCAACTGGTCCGCAGAACGGAGCTGAGGCAGCTACTGCTGTGGTTCCAAAGGAGGACGTCTCAATGGAACAGGAAGACCGTAGTGATAGTGATGCAACCGCCTCTGACTCTGAAATTGAAAGCGATCAGAAAGAAGAAGAAGAAAAGGAAAAATTAAAGCCAAAGGAGAAGAAATCTCTCAAAAACGCTGTACCTCCTTCTGGCACAGCCATCACCATCACCACTCCCACCACCGCCAAGGCTTCTACTTTCCATTTCGTAGGCTTCAGAGACGAGGTCCGTGGTCTTTCCGAGACAGGAGACCCTCCGCGTCGTATGTGGCAGTGGCTATTAAGAGACGCACATGGCCGGGAGCATGTTGCTGTTGAGACGAGTAAATGGGAACAAGGTAAAAAAAGATTCACCTACTCTGCAGTGCCACCTTTTAGTCAAGTAAAGCCCATGGTGTGCTACAATAAACGTAGTGTGATTGATTATTTAAATCAATTTGTACCTCCAAATGCGAGGCACGAGGTGTCCAGCAGCGATGGTGCTGGTGGAGCTAGGCTACCTCCCGTAACTGGAACGCGGAGTAATAAAAAACTTCCAGCGACTGGGGCTAAGAAAACTGCAAAATCTCCGTCTTCTACGTTCAAAGATGTGTCTTTAATTGAAAAGGGCAAGAAACCTCCTTCTGCAGCGGCAATGAAGAGACAACAACAACAACAACAGCAGCAGCAGCACAAAGATCAACCTAGCTGCGCCGGTACTTTTCTTACCAGTACTAGCAAACGAAATGAAGCTCGTACTCAGCACGTGGCTACAATAAACAAACAATTAGCATTGCTCCGTGCAGAGTGTGGAGTTCAGTATTCGCTGACCTTGGTAGGTAGCGATGGCTCAATGGAGGTCATTACATCAAAAGAAGATGGTGCTCCTGAAGGTGGACCTTTGCTCAAGTCTGCTTCTGCTGCTGCTCCTGCGGCCACTACTGATTTACCGCCTGAATCAGTTATCGATGGATTAATTGCTGCTGCAAATGACGTAGACGCACCCGTGTCAAATCAGCATAATAGAAGACAGAAACGCCAAAATGATGATAACGGTAAAAATGAAGGCGCCATCGAACCAGTTCCAACAACAAAAAAATCTAAACGCAGCCTTCCTCAAGACCCTGACGTCGCTGCTTTATCTCAAAGCATGAAAAACAACTCCAAAATTTACCTCACAGGCAAATGGGTGCGTGACCCTCTCCCTCCTCACCCACTTCAAGAAACTCTTGAAAATTTTCAAGTGGCCGAAGATTGCGGAGAAGAGAACGACCGCAAAAATTTATTGAATAAGCTCACCGTAAGCTTAAATAGTGTTGCTGCGGCTGGCCCTGGTGCCACTTCAGATCCTCCTAAAGACAGTGATGTCCTCGTTGTAGTGGATTCGTTACCAGTACCTGTTTCCAGTACGGAGGTAGAATTACAATCAGTCTGGGGAATTGACTCGTACACTCGTTGTTTACTCCTAGACGCGCTCAAATGTTGCTCTGACAACGTACTTGATGAAGCTTCTTGTGATGAATTTATCGATACGCACCTTTTACCTGCGTTAAACGGCCTAGGAGATGAAGGATGGGATATTCAGAAAGCGTTGACCAAGGTGGAAAGAAAGTCAACGGTGCGTGATGAAGTGCGTGCTGTGGCTGGAAGGATATTCAAGGCATTTGAAGGCTTGGAAGAGTACTTTAATGATGGGAAACCGGTTGAACCTGAAGCGAGAAAACATGTTAGGGCACATCCCAAAGGTGAAGGAGTGGTAGTGACCTCTGCAGGGGGGCTTGCTTCTGGTACTTTCTTAGGCGAATATGTCGGGGAGCTGTATACTGCCTGGCGATGGGCTGAACGTGAAGTAAGACGCAGATTCACTGGTGGCGGCGGTGTTGGTAAGAGCGCTGCTGCTGGTGAAGGTGAACGTGCTGGGGGCCTGTTGGGAGCCAAGGGCGCCAGTGCTGCTAGAAAGGCAGCAACCAGAATGGGTGCTTCTTCTGAGTATTATAACATTGTATTAGAACGGCCGAAGACCGATCCACGTGGTTATGACGTCATGTACGTTGATGCAGTCCAAAAAGGCAATTTTGTGAGTCGATTAAGTCACAGTTGCAACCCTAATTGCCGAAGCGTCACCGTCATTGTAGGTGGCCGGCTCACTGTGGGAGTGTGGACAACGCGCGACGTCGCTGTTGGTGAAGAGTTAACAGTTGATTTTGCGGGAGAGACTGATATAGAACGTGAGGGAAATGCTGCGGTGTGTTTGTGTGGATCTGCGCCTTGTAGAGGCACTTTCTTGTATGTTACGCCAGGTGTCAACTCACCGCTGAACGCTGTCGTTGCCTCGAAATTAACCATGCCAGACCGGTGTGGGATGATTGTAGAAGCGGCAGCAGATGCAACACTTAGTTTTGAAGATAATGAAAGGTTAGCAAAGCATGGATTTAAGGAATTAATGTTATTTGATGGCCTGCCAGCAAATTCAAATGAAATGAACAACGGTGAAATCAACGGAAAGAGCGGCGGTGAACAAGTACCCGCCTGGTTGATAAAATGGCTTGCACTAGCTCTCAAATTCGTAGAAATAGAAACTGAAGAGTTACAAACGATCTTAGCGACAGCACCGAGCCCCAACAGTGGCAGCGGCAGTGACGGTGACAGTGGTCTGGCGTATACTGAGGAAGAGGCACTTGCTGAGATTGAACATCTGGTTGCAGGTAGAATCCATTCATTAGCAGTAGCTTTAGATAGGGCAAAGATGTTTTTAAGGCATCAAAGTGAGGAGATGAAAGCCACCGCCCCCCTGCGCATTCTGGACGATGAGCATGTCGCAGACTATTTATGGAATGGGGACGCGTCTGTCGCACGGCGTGTCCTTGGTGCGCTTTCTTCTTATGTCAAACAAAAATCTTCTATTCGATCTGCAGTCGGAAAACGTGGATCGTCTCGACGTGCTACAGCAAGGCAACTTGGTTCCTGGAAAGTAGCAACCAAAATTGAAGAAGAAGATGAAAACGATGAAGTCGACGATGACGATCAACAGGAGGGCAGAGATCAAGACGATGGAACCGAAGACAACACCAACAACACACCCGTCCTTTCTTCTCTGACTGGAAAACCCGCCGCTAAGGCGATCGAAGATAATACCGAAGAAGTCGATGGGTCTACAGATAACTCACAATTAGTTGTTAAACTTGAAGAAATGTTGGACAACATAGAAGCCTCCACTGCCGATGCAGCCAGAACTGCACTGCGGCGGGTCGCTGCACTCCTTCTACACGCTGGTCCTTGCCACCTTGCCATGCATGATGTACTCCAAATGTATGCCGGAACACGTAATTTTATGTCCTTTACTGAATATGAAGCCTTTTCCCCAACGTTGGCAAATGGTAATGCAGGTTCTAAATACCGACAAGCGTTCTTATGGGGAGTGCTTACAAATTGGCATCGTAGTAGCGACCCTGTTGATACGCTTATAGCTGATAGAAGAGGCTGTGTATGCTTACCAGATGTAGAAGTATGTTACATGCCTGCGTTTTCTGATGGAAAATATGCTGCACCTGGCGGAGATAGGTCGATGTTATTAAGAACTCTATGGGGAAATCCAAGAGCTGCGTGGCCTAGAAATTGTGCTGCAAATTTCACTTTTAGACACAACCAAAAAGTGTTTGGAACGCCGCAATTGGATGTTGTAATGAGGGAGGATGGGGAAATGGCCTGTAGAGGGTTGGTAGAGATTTTGCAAGCTGTAGCAAAGTAAAAAGTTGACTCTTCTGTGATACAAAATATTTATTTGCGCTCCCCCGTCTGGGTAGTGTTATTGCGATTATTATTATTTTTTTCTTTTTGTTCTTTTCGATTGATTGACTCTATCAAGTGAATGAGTTTGTATTCCTTTTTTTCTTACAGACGGATATTTTCAGGAAGGACACGTGCGTTTTTACTTCAGTGAAGCCACCTCAGCGCCTAGTTTTTTATAATGGACTAGGGGGGCAAAGGGCACACTAATAGCTACTAGATAGGACCGCAATTTATCAATTTAATAAAAGACAGAGCTAGACGATATATTAAAAAGGAAGTGAAGTAGAAGGAGGGAAGAAAGGAAGAATAAAGAAAGAACTGCGCAGGGTTTTTCAACATAAAAAACACAAAAAGTTCAATGCTGAATTCTGATTTTAGATAAATTTCCGATTCCTTTTTTCTTTGAGAGTTGCGTGCATAAAATATGAATGTCGAATGAAGAATCAGGGCACAAGGACAAATCTACTGAACTGTCATCGAAGAAAGAACTATCAAAGATGCCAAAAGGAATCAAGATATAATCGAAAAATTGGAATGAATTGAATTTTTAAAAATACAACGAAAGGGATAAAAATCGAAATAAAAAAAGGAGGGAGAGACACAGGCAGAAACTTAACCGGAAGTATAGTGAAGAAACATGAGTTAGTTGAATCTATTTACTACCTATCCTAAGGAAAGAATTTTAAGCCGACTGGGTCTGTTCCTTCTTTCCAAACAAGATTTTTTTCCAGGTAATCTCGGGTGATTTTTGATAAAAGACGATATCGCCCTCATCAGACACGAAATGATCTTTGGAGAAAGAACGGACCATGGGGGGAATTAAATGGAAAGGAATAGGACCGGGAGAAGGCTCGGGTTCTCTGAAATAATCACCAAGAACAGGCTTCATGGCTTCAGTGGCCTTGCAGAGGTGGTAATGGGGGATCTGGGGGAAGAGATGATGCACAACGTGAGTTCCAATGTCGTGGTGAATTTTGTTAAAAATACCGAAATCACGGTCAATGGTGGAGAGTCCTCCACGCATGTAGGACCATTCAGAGCCACGATACCATGGGACCTCTTCCTCAGGGTCAGAGGGGCCGTGATGATGGAGGTAAGTGACGGCATCGAGCCACATGACAAACACCCAGTAAGGAAGGACGTAGAGCTTGAGCATAGCCATAGGGCCAAGAGCGAAAGTGCAGGCGGCAAGGATACCGATCCATGCCATCTGGAAGGCGTTAGAAGTCTTGATTAAAGGCGCTTCAGAGGTGGCAAAAAGGGGGGATTCAGGGTCATAGTGAGATCCGTTTTTACCGGGGGCACGGTTTAAGAGGTAGAAAGGATAGGCGAAAAGAGGCATGGGGTATAAAAGACGACCCATTTTGGCCCAAAGATCTAATCCCTTGAAGGTTTTCTCAGGAGTAGGGGTCCAGGACTCGTCGTTTTCAACGTGGCCATGGTTGGCATGATGAGTGCGGTGAGAGATGCGCCATCCGTGGTAAGGGACCATAATGGAGGAGTGGATGATGTTACCGACGAAATCATTCAAAGTCTTGTTGTTACTGAAGCTCTGGTGACCGCAATCGTGGCCAACAACGAAAAGAGCCCAGAACATGGTGCCCTGAGCAAACCAGTAGAGAGGCCACACAAGAGGGTTGTCGAGGGTGAAGGCAGCAAAGGCGAGGGCAGCGACAATGGCAACATCCTTGATGAGGTAAGAGAAGGACCTGGCCGTATCCTTCTCAAGGCACTCAGCAGGGATGGAATTACGAAGGTCTTGAAGGGTAAAGGGAGGCAAATTGGCCAACTTGCGACCACCCTGCAAATACGCACAGATACAGAAAGAAAATGAGTTCATATGTTGATGGGGAATTTTAAAACGCTATCCTGGGGACAGTTGGTGCTTGCAAGGTAGCACATTCATGTTTCAAGTTATGGCCACGAACCTCATAACGGGGCTGGGACTCTCCAGTGGTAGCCATTTCCATGGGGGCAGCGATAGACACCACGGTGGACGCACGCTTGTTGAAGCGAGCGCCCAAGATGGTGGCAGTAGGCTTGCTCAAGCGAGCCTGAGACACCATGCTGCCAGTCCGCATTGAGGTGGAAGAAGGAGCAAGAGCGTTCATCTTTGAGTAGCTCTATATTTCCCAAGTTCAGTCTAGTACAATTCAAATATAAAAGTCGAAAGATTTGAAGGCGATAACAAGTAGCAGACGAGAATGGGTTGCCAGCAACATTAAGCGCTTCAAAAAATCAACGTCCGAATCTCAAGCCCTGTGGTTCACAGCCACAGTTCAAATAATCTCCACGTATTTCAAACGCTTTCTTTTGAAATTATTTGTAGTAAAAACTACTGCACTTGATCTTTCATTACACCGTGATATAGAGCCACCATACATCCATATTTAGGAAAAATGGCGTCTCAGTTAAATCTCACTACCACCCAAGTTCAGGGCAAGGCTTGCGCTGCCACTCTTAGAAAGCCTGCCTCCTTTGGTAATCAGAGCATTTCAATGCCCAAAATGCTCCCCCAACTGCAGCGTACCTCTAGAGTCCAGCCAATTGCATCTCTCCCCGACGTCGTCGCTGCGTTCCACCCTGTTTTTGCGGCCTTAGATATCGACTGGACCGATCCTGACGTACAGATTGGCGCTTTTGGTGCTTTCCTTGGGCTTTCTGTTGGTATTGGTGCCCCTATTTTCTACATTTCTCGTGATGAGCGTGATGACGAGCGGTTGGAAGAGCTCCGTGCCTTGAATCGTGCCACCAAAGCCGAGACTGGAGAATACCTGTCTGATAAAGAAATAGAAGCTATCAGACCTCCTCGTTGGACCGATCGCAGAGAATTCGTCGATGATGACTAATTGCGGATCCCAACTTCGTTTCGAAAAACACTTATCATCTTTTCTTAAACTTTAACGGATTTAAATTTTTCAAAGCTAATTTTTCTTGGGTGTTATTTTCCCTTTGCTCCCGCTCTCTTTTATAATTTAAATGAATGGTATTATAATTATCATCATCGCCACTATTTTAACATAACTAGTATTCGCATACAGTCAAATATTACAATAGACTTTTACTCGAATTCAAGGAGAGAGCAAACTTCAATTTGGGAGAGGTGGTTTAATTTGGAGAGATAGCATCATCCTCATCTACGTCTCTGACAATCTCAGATAATTGTTGCTTTACCGATCTACGAGACACTCTTCTATGAGTCTTTGTTACTAGCCTTGCCTCCACCCCCATTTTGCCTCCGCCTCTGCTTTTCAACCTAGAGGTGCCCTCACGTTGCCTTTTCTCAACTGCTCTCTTTATATTTTCTTCATCTAAACCCTGCAATTCCGCGTGCAAGACAGTATATAAATCATACCTCTCCCAATCTCCTTTTACTACACACCCTGGCTCTGAAATGTGCTGGCAATTACTAAATGCACATCGACCTTTCTCAAGTGCTTTTCTAATTTCAGGGAAATATTGGCCTAGTTCAGTTGGTGGCAAGACAACCGAAGGTTGATTAAATCCAGGCGTATCTACTAGTAAACCACCACTGCCCATTTCTACAAGCATCACATTACGCGTCGTGTGTTTTCCACGTCCAATACGTTCAGAAATTGAACCCACAGCTTGGAGCTCAACCCCACTATGTGCTGGAGCTGGTGCTGGTGCTGGAGGAGCAGTGGTGGCTATGGGGGTTGTAGTGGTAGAATCATTACCGCAGGCATCATCTTCATTATCGGCGTATTTATTCTGCTGCCCTTGTCCTTGTCCTGATGGCTGCGCATCCATATTCTCCAAGGTCCCCGACACCCCCACCGCTCTCAGCCTTAAAGCATTAATAATTGATGACTTTCCAGCCCCAGAAGGTCCAGCAACCACCGTGACTCTCCCCTGAAGCGTCCTTTCCAGCTCATCTAACCCTAGTTCGTTGACAACGCTCACAGAAACAGTAGAATACCCCCACGCAGCTATTCTTTCCTCTTCTCTTTTTATATCCTCGACATTGCCTAGTAGGTCTGCTTTATTTAGCACCACAGTGATGGGTAGCCCCGCTGCTTCTGCTGCTACGAGATACCGTGTCGCTGCACTGGGTTGTAATGGCGGCATTGTGGAAGAAAAGACCAATAGCACGTGATTTACATTAGCTACGGGCGGTTCAAATAATCTAGTGTCACGCTGAAGTACCTCTTCGACCATGCCTCTTCCATCGTTCCAATCGATACCTACAACACGGACACGGTCTCCTACAAGAACTTCACGCTTCATTTTCTTAAGAAGAGCGCGCACAACGCAGAGAAGGCGGGGTTGTGGGGGTGGAGCATCGCTGCCATCAAGACGGTTTATTTTTATTCTGACAAAATTTGCCTGAGCTGCCATTACCTGAATTAGTTATTAAGTGGACCGTATGGTAAAGTATGAATGGAATTCAAAGTGGTATATACGCAATCAATAAATTGAATTTTCTAAATGAAATTACCTGGCCTATGGCAGTGGTTGGTATGGAGGGAGCAGTGGCAGTGGCGGGAGCCGGAGGAAGGATTTCGCTTGGCGAGGCTCCATTTGATGACGAGGCTACAATCTCGCATTTGTAGGATCTTCTAGTTGGTATTGCGTAACGTTCAGAATGCCGAACTCGAGGTAATATTCTCCAAAGAGAGCGGCCAGTGGTGAGGACCGATGCCTCTGAAATTGAAAGTAATCGTGTTAGAGACTGCATTCCGCCGACATCCTAGCATTAACTGCAATATTTGAAATATAATTGAAATGTGGAAATTGTGCAGATTTTGAATTTATATGTGTGTTGTCAAGCCAGAGCCTGCTTGGCTTGCTGAGAACAAGATAGCCTTATCAAGCATAAATTCATACATGAGGGTCAAATACTCAACAAACGTATTCTCTATATCGACAGAATGTCTCTCAAAGCTGCCTTGCTTACTGGGAGCCTCCCCAGGTTGCCAGTTCATGTTCAAAATGTTCGGGCTTTTAAACCTGCAAACCTTCGCACCAGCATCATTATGCACGCCAAAATTGAAGAAATTAACACTGATGACACTCCTGGTGTCTCTACCTTACTGGATCGCGATTTTAAGTACGTAGTTTTGGGAACAAAGACAATTCAAAATATATCCGAGAACAAGATGCTCAACCCAAACCCACAAACTACTTTGCAATTCTTAACTTATATCAATTCTTTCTATGCAGAGTTGTCGAGTTGAATGAGGACGCGTTCGCAGAAAGCACATCTGCTGCCGCAAGTGAAGTAAAAACCGAGGAAGAGTCAGAAACAACCGCCGCCACCACTACCCGCACTCCACCTTCACAAACCCCTTCTGGAGACGGCCCTAAACGCAGCAAAGACGCAATAAACGCCGGCCTAGACCTTTTCACACAAGCCAACTACACTGGTGCAGTCGAGATGTTCCAACTCGCTCTTGAACTCCCTGGATCCGGCTTCATGCGAATGGCGTGTTCCCCGAAAGAGTATGCCTGCGCCAGTGAAGGTGAGGAACAAGCAGCTCTCTACAACATGGCATGTGCTTATTGCAAATTAAATCAAGCCAGTGCAGCTTTAACGTGCATTGAAGCACTTTTGGAAAGTGGATTTGAAGATTTCAATGCTTTAAAAACTGATGCTGATTTGGCGGTTGCTCGTCAGCAGGGATCTGAGTTTGATAAGCTTATAGGGAAATATGATGGCGTGCTGGCAAAGTTCTTTAAAAAAAAGAAAAATGAACCAGCTGGAGAGAAACCATGGATTCAGTGGTAGTTCTAGTTGAACATACTAACTAACTATATGTTACCTAGGCTTTTCCAGAATGTTATTTTAATGAGAAACTTTGTTGCTGATCGCTCTTGGCTTTAGTTGATATTTCTTTTTTCTAGTTAACTTTCACCCCTATAATATGAACCCTGCAATCTGTAATTGTTTCTACTTTCTAGCTGCTGCATCTAGTATCTTCTTAATAATAACTACCTCTTGCTTTAAGGATTCGTCACCCAATGCCTCTATCTCAGACTCCATGTAGGGGAGGAACTCTTGTAGCGCCCGCTGTGCATTGCCGTCGACATGGTTTTTCAAATCCACAGATTGCCTCTCCCATTGGCCTAATTCGATGACCACAGGGACAGGGGTGGGGAGAATACAGCCTTCAGGGGTAATCCATCTTTGTAATTCACACCCAGACGAACCGCCAAGAGAGGTCACTTGATAAGGATCAGCACCGCCACCACTATCGCCACCGTCAGGGCCAATATAAAGATCAGGGCAGTATTGTGAAGGAAATACTCGACACAAATCTGCAGGAACTATTACACGTCTTCCATTATCCTCAATGTCACTAAGCTTTCTCCATTCATCAATCAACCAGGCTCTTAGTAAATCGGTATATCGAGCTAGCAAGACCGCTTTCCTAACGCCACTTGATTGAAAGTACTGGCTGCCAGCATTGGCGAGACGAGCTTGATATACACTCGTCGACAATGCATCTACCTCCAGTTTACTCGAGTATTTCTGACCAGTACGGTCTGTGTAAGAAGCGTCCAAAATAAGCGGTACAGGTTCCAAACGAGTAGTCGACGAAGTTGTAAAATCAGGGGGGGCAAGGCGAAGTAAAATGACACCCCCCTTAATTCCTTCTTCAGTCTGTGCCGAAGGAAACAGTGTATTCACTTCCAAGATGGTTGTACTGCCATCTGTTGCACTGCCTAATGCAGCGTATGCTGTGTCATTAGGATTTTGGGTGCCATAGGCAGACAAAATCCGCCACCCGCTGTTTTTTGATCCAGGGGCAGTGGTAGTTGCGGAGGAAGTATAATTATTCTTACCATCGCTGGTACCTGCTGCTCCTGCTATGCTTGAAGAGTCAATAGACAGCTTCAAATCGAATACCAGAGGTGTCACAGCAAAGTCAAACTCGTCTACCAGCCTTTTTTCAAACTCTCCAGGGCTGTGCACTGAAAAATAATTGGCGCCTCTGGTAGTCGCCAAACTTTCCACAAGCTCGGTGTTGAGGTCAAGTCCTACACCAATTAACGTAAGGAAAATATTTTTAGATGCGTTATCACGGACCATTTTACCCAGACCAGCTTGCGAAATGTCCCCTGTGTTGGGTTGTTCATCTGTGATCAATATGATTCTATTTTCTACCTCCTCAAGCCCCGGGGACAAACACTCTGAGCAATTGGTGAGCATTTGTGTTGCCATTTCAAGACCAGCTTCTTGGTTGGTTCCTCCAGCAGGTTGTACGTCACGAAGAATGGAGTTTTGGAGTTGGGCCAAACCGAAACATGAGACAGATTGGAGGGGTAACGGTGCGCAGGCGGTCTCATCAAAGAGAACAACGGAGACACGGTCAGAAGGGCGGAGTTGGTTTAAAACACCGTTGAGAACCTCTTTTGCGACATCCATCTTTGATTTCGAAGTTTCTGTAGAACACATTCGTGTATTTGGAAAAGCAAAGGATTAGAAAAAAATAAATGAGGACGGAAAGAAAAACTATCAAGAGTAAATAAAGTAATATGAGAAAACCTGTACCTTCTGCAGTGAGATTTTGCACATTTCCATACATATCATAATAATACGTATTAAATGGAGATGACATGCTTCCAGAATAGTCTAATAATAACACTAAATTTAAGGGTTTTCGCTGCACGTCTTCCGCTGTGAGACCAGAATCCAACCCTACGGCTAAATAAAACTGATTAGAGAGACCAGAGCTAGAAGGACCTTCATATGCAGTTACAAGTAAAGGATCTACGGTAGATGCTGCGCTATATACTGGACAAAACAGATCTGTGCAGCTGGTTGTTGCTGCTGTGATTTCAGTGGAAGCGGAAGCGGTTGTGTCGAAATAATAATCTTTAACGACACCTCCAAAAGAAACGTCTGTAGGAAGGGGCAGGTAGCCATTATTTATGTTTTCACGAAAGTTTTCTATATCTTGAGCACCACCTGTTCGGAAACCGATCTCTGCAGTGGCAGAGCCTGCAGTTGGGATGGCAGTGTTGCTCGAGGCAAGACTGCCAGCACCTAGAGAAAGGCCAAGCAGTGGAGCAACGCGTGCGCTGCCACCCCTAGATATCACCGACTGTTCTCCTGTATCTATTGTGCATACTGAAAAGTCCCAAGAGGCTTCTGAATTGCATTGCGGCTGCTCTTCTTGTTGTTTTTCCTGCTCAGCTTGGTGCAATTGCCTGCCTTCAGAAATGCCTAAAACTACGACAAAGATTGCCAATAATACGCGCATGTGCTTTGTTTTATGTTTAGAGTATCATGAATGATTAGAATAATATTTATTCTATCAAATCCCCACCCAATAGCATGGGTGTTTTTCAATCCAGAGCTTCGCTCACTTTCGGCTTGCTTCGTGAGTTCAATCCAGAATTTGCCACGTCGAAAGAACATATTTCAAATTCAATTCAAACAAGTTTTCAACGTTTATTTCTCAACCTTGTTGATTTTAATCCAGACTTTTCCTTCCATTCTAATGAACAGAATACCTCATATTCATGGAAAAGAATCGAAGCTTTCCTTGAAGCTGACAAGCAGGTTGCCAAAAACTAGAACTAAACTAATTGCAGACGCCACGACAGATGTGCTCTTTGTGGTAAAATAACAGACCAAGGAGCTAAAATAGCAAAAGATGCGTCATCTGCTGAACGACGTAAAGGGTAAATACACGCTGCATGTGCACTAGAACAAGCTAAAAATAAAGAAAGTATGGAAGTTGCTTATGCTCGAAAGACAAAACCGCCGTCTTCATTGGCGCCTTAACAAAAAAACAAAAGAAAACAGCGTCACTCTTAGAAACCTCAATAGATTATCTTATCGAATGTATTAAGTGTTTATATTCTAATATCAGTACTACCATTCCCAACGAAAAGGGCCAAGCTATGAAGAAATTTGAAGAAATATTTCAAATTCTTTCAGCTTTTCGTTTTCTTCAAAGAAAGGATGACGTGGCAGAATTTAATTTTTTCATTTTAATTTCAACAGTTCAAAAGCTATTCTTCCCCATATTTGATTTCAAGTTGGTTATGCAACATGCCATCGGCATCAGTTTTCAAAAAAGCGTTCAACCTGGATAAAGGCGCTGTCCTTCACTCCCCAGGCAAAGGCAAAACAGTCCTCGCCGAGGTGCAGAAATCCGCTATTGGACACACAGCAAAGAAACGCAATGAGCTTTACGAGTTTCCAAGTACTATAGATCTAAAAATTAAAGATCAATCTACCACTCAGCGCCGACTCGTAGCTACAATAAAGCAACTTGGGGAACGGATTGCCTACTCAGCCTATGGCTCTCCATACTCTTGCTCTATTGAAAATATAAAAATCGAGTTATTTGACCCTGCAGAAGCCCATGCAATAATCAAGTTCTTAGGAAAAGCTATCAAAAGAAGGGATACACCTACTCTGGGTAAACAGAAGGAAGAAGAGAGGGAGAAAAAAGCGACTGCAGCAAAGAAACGCAAGAAATCGGTGCCAATAAAAGATATTCAAATTTCTAAAGAAGGTGTAATTGCATTGCCTTTTTGCTTACTTCTTTTGCTACATTGATTAGCTCATAATAAAACTAATACTGACACTTTGTACCTACCTTTGCTTTTCCTTTTCCCCCTCTACAGATGGAAAACAATGGCTGCTTCCTCAAATGCGAGTGATCAAATCACGTTGGGGCAGTGGCAAGTGTGGCCTCTGTGGGGAATTAATAGACCAAGGAACTAAAATAGCAAAAGATGCATTGTCAACTAAACCTGGAGGGTGGATGCATGCATCATGTGCAGTTGAACAAGCTAAAAACACGAAAATCTTGACAGAATATTAGTTTGTTTGAAGGATGCTGTCGACTCGTTGAAAGAAAAAACAGCGCCCTCTTCTGAAATAGGAATCCTGATCTCTCATGCTATGCATTCATCATCTGTGTCGTTACAACTACTAATAAACCAACAAAATCTTAGTTCAAAACTATATAATGCTTACATAATTGTTATTATTCTGCCAATTTAGCACACGTCTGCGCCGGCACTACCCTCACACCAAGATCTTTAATGTTTAGGAAAGCATCAGCAGCATCTATCACATCAATAACAGACTCAGAATTACGGAATTCACCCAATAACACACGTGCACGATCTCCCTTTGTTGCATAAATCATTTTCAAATCAGCAACAGGCGTGCTTTGCATGCTGCCATCAGAAAATACCATCTTGCCATCAGGAGTCGATCTGCCGAGTTGGACAGACGCAGTACCATCAGTACCCACACTACGTACAGCGGCGTGTTCACCTGAAGGTAAATTCACTTCTAAACCAACCCAATCCTGAAGAGAGGTACCAGCAATAGGACCGCCATTCTCGGCAGCAGCAGCGGCGGCGGCAGGAATGGGAGCAGGTGTTCCACTCGCAGGATTACTGCCAGGGTATACAGAAGCAGGTGTTCCTCCATACTGTGATCCTCCATATCCAGGGGGAACACTTCCATGTGCAGGGATAGTAGGAAGATTCCCTGTATCGGGGGCATTCGCTCCATATCCAGGGATAGTAGATGTATATGGAGCATCAAGTGCAGCAGCATAGCCACCGCCATCACCACCGCCAAAGCCAGGGTGCGCAGGGGTAGCAGCCCAGGCAGGATCATATGCAGGGGTTTTCGTCACCGAATCACGTCCTGGGGTCATACCAGGGTGCATAGGAGTAGCAGTAGGCATGTTGGAGTAGTGAGCAGGCGTGGCGGTAACTCCACCACTACCAAAGCCGCCTCCGCCTCCGCCACCCATGGACCAATGCGCCGGTGTACGACCACCAGGAGCAGCCATTGGCATGCCGTACCCACCACCCATACCTATACCAATTCCCATACCCATAGGTGCACGTGGTGCTGCAGAACGGCCTTGTGAGCTTAACGCCAGGTGAGCTCTATCTACCGTAACTTGTTTCATTTGCGCATCCAGTTCCACACGAAGATGCGTTGCAGTTGCGCTTTTTACTCTACCCTGCATACCACGATATGGTCCACTTTTGATGGTCACAGTTTGGCCTTCAAGCTGGCGATCTTGCTGTGTTGAAAGTCTCCCAGCATACCCCCCTCCACCGCCACCGCCACCACCAGCAGTACCACCTCTTTGAGAGTGATGTGCTGGGGACGCTGTGACGCCACCACCAAAGCCAGGGGTTGCTAAGATACGAGAATTATGTGGTGTAGCCATCACTCCACTTCCAACGGTATCTTGCAATCGATTAAGCCCACCACGTACCATACATGAGCGAGCAAGTACGCAGGCATAGCCACTGTATTCTGGAAATTCTCTTGATTGAATAAAAATGAAGCCTCGCATGATGTGTTTCACTGTCCCTGAACGTCCATGCATAGGTCCTTCAACTACTTGAACAATATCGTTGATATTGATCTCATTACGGGCTTTATCTTGGGCACTCGCACGTTTGTTGTTTATTTTTCGTTTCAAATCGGGCAAGCGACAGACCCTCACATCCGGCTTCCCTGGATCTCCAGCATTCGTTAAAACCCTGCAGGTATCCTTTTCTACACCTACAATGACCCCTACAGTCTGTGAATCCAATACAACGAGGTCAAATAGATCATAATCGCCTATTTTATCTGCAGTTGTCGGCGCGGCCACCGTCTCCATAAGATCTCTGGTGAATACTTTAATCTCCTCTTTTGTTTGATCTGTTAGAACGAAACAAACACCTTCTTCTACATTGACCACCATTCCAGTTTCTCCCGAATGCGATCCATTGAGTACTTTGACGTGGTCGCCGCTGTCAAACCATTTGTACAGCTCGCGAGGGGCAAAGCCAATGGCCTCTTTGAAATCCCCCAAGCTCTCGTCAATTGGCCTCACCATGACTTGGCCATCTTCAGTGACCAGTTCCACCCTTCCAAGGATTCCTTTCAAATCACCTTCCCGGACCATAACACGATCTGCCTTTATGAATTTAGCATTTGCAGCGTCTTCCAAAGCAGCAGCAGCATCGACACCCAGATCTTGCACCAGTCTAGTAAGATCCGCACCTGCACCACCGCTCCCACTAACACCATCATCACCATCATTTTGAGCTGCATTGAAGCGTTGCAGCTCATCTAATGGGGGAAGACCTTCTTCCAGCGTCAATCCTTTCATTGCAACTGTTTTTACCAGATATCCTTTACTAAATCTTTGAGAATTATTTAATATTTGCATCAATTCCCCGGTTTCTCTATCCCTCGTTTGCATCACATCCAACTGGAAGCTGCGTGCTTCGTCAGGGTTGAAAGCACGAGCAACAGGGCGTATTTTCGCCGCTTTATCAAACCCTCGTCGGCCTTCACCCCGGCGAGCAGCCATGTTGGCAAAATCCAGGCGAGGGATGAGCCTAATTGTCGCTCTGCCACCGTTGATATCCACAGAGGTTATTTTCGCTAAATCGCCTTTATAGACTCCAGTTTTAGGACGTACCCACGATCCAGGCTGTGCAGTGCGTGTAGAAGATCGAGGAATAGTGATAGCACTGACCATCTCGAGTAGAGGGACTAATTTAGGTGGGGTACCATGGAAGACACCACGGAGACCTTTCAGTGCTCCTCGTACATGGTCTGCTTTAAAGGCTTCAACATACAGGTATCCTTTCAGTTGATCTCTACAAAAGACGGATTTTATGAGGAGAGGCTGACCACGGGTAGCGTAGTCATAGCATTTTTGTAATAAGCACACAACCACTTCCCTCTCGGCACCTTCAGCACATCGAATAACCCACAACTTAGGGTCCTTTGCCGTTGGCATAAGCGCTTGCTGACTTACAGCACCTCCTGCTTCTTCTCCTTGTTCACTTGCATGGTATGCAGCCATACGATCACGTCCAAATCGTTGTTGCAAGTATTTCTGAAGCTCCTCAGGATTAATTTCCTCATCCTTTTGAGCTTGAATTTCAGCTTCACGGATAGCACGACGGACTTCTGCAAGATCTGCCGCGTCAGGAACTTCCCCTTGATCATCGATCAAGTCATCCATGCCTTCTCCTTCGTCTTCATCTTCGTCATCTTCATCATCAACTTCTGCAATGTCGTCAATGAAACGACTACGCTTCATTTTGCGACCATCCTGTGGGAATTGATATAAAATTAGATTATCAACCTCAGCACTGAGCCAGTAGTAGGGGTTGATGATTATTTCAAGCTGTATAATCGCTAAACTAGTTCCTTACCTCGTCCTCTTCTGCCGCATCGTCAATGAAGGCGCTCCTCTTCTTTTTCTTCTTCTCTTTCTTGGAGGGTTTCTCTTCCACTTCTACTTCATCTTCATCATATTCGTCGTCTGACAGGTCGTCTTCTAACGAGTTGGCTTCAGCTTCCTCCTCTTCCTCCTGCTGCAATAGAAAAAATATAATTCAATGTAAGATGATCACCAAAAATAATGGCTTCAAAACACGCAATTACTCATTGGCTTGTAAATAATTACAGCTATTTCTTCATTGTTGTCTATTTCCTCTTCGCCAATAGGCTGTTCCTCTTCTTTATCAGACATCTCGGCTCAAAATTAATATTTATAGCAATCACCCTGCAGCCCTTGTCCGCTCAAGCTACCAGCAACGTAATACTCATATGTAAATACAATAAAAATGGCACACGGGGGAGGGAAGAACTAGTTGATTAAAACAGCCAGCTGGAAAGGAGGTGAAAATTGCAGTCTGCAAATTCAAATATAACATGGGAACACCTACCAGAATTCTACAAATATCATCAGCATAGTTCGTTCGGCATACGCAACTTCTTTACATGGAACGCCACTACCAACGAAATAAGAGTTATTAACAAAAATGGGTGGCACAAAGAAGCGTGATCTTCAATGTACCCATGCCGCAGATGATGGCGAAGAGGCCCTGATCAAGTTAGGAAAACAACTTTTAGGATTGCAAAAGACTAGCAAAGATGCGGTGTTGAAGCCTCTAAAGGTGGGCAACGGGTTCCCTCCATCTTTTGAATTTCAATTTTCGTTGCTACTTCATCTCACCTCTGTTCAATATCTTGTCCCTACAGGCGGCCTCAAGAATTCTTGAGGATGCCCCACAGACTTCAACTGGCATTAGATCGGCTAGTACTAATCTTTGCAAGGCAATAGCTAAGACTGATCTTTTAAAACACAAAGACAAGGTGAGTTTTTGGTGATCACGTAGGCACTGTCGCGATCTTTCCCGACAAATATCTGATACACATCCTCATCAGTACCCTTTTGACGTTCTGCTCCAAAATTGACGGTTTGCAGGAAGTTCGCCTGTTCAATATAGTTTGTGCAATTCACACTCTGCGTCTGCACGCTCCAGAGAACCCTTATACCGATGCACAGCTTCTAATGATTTTTCGCCAGCTTTTGGTCGTATTCAGAGAACTCGCAGACCCTGGCGCTGCTCACTTCCAGGTCTGCCTGTCGTTACTTCAAACGGTGGCAACCGTCAAAATCTGTCTCCTCATGCTTGACCTGGAAGATGCAGACTCTCTCGTTTTAGACCTCTTCACTGCCATGTTTGACGCCATCAACGCTGATAACAAGGATCAAGTAGAACATTTGGCCCTTACAGGCTTAGCCACAATGCTGGACGAGGGCGATGACATCCCTCAACCACTGCTAGATTGCATTTTAAGCCATCTTTTACCTGCTGCACATGAGGAGAACCCACAAGCACGCCGCTTAGCCGAACTATTGGTCCGTAAAAGCCAATCTACATTACAGCCCTATGTTCAAAAATTTATGACAAGGCTTTTAGAAGGCCAGAGAACCGACTCTGATCTTGTCGGCTGCTCCAGTGACCTTGTACTGCAATTATACCGTGCAGCGCCCCAAATTATGCTTCCTGTACTTCCTCACTTACAACCCAGCCTACAAGTAGAATCTGAAGAGCGTCGATTAGATGCAGTGGATCTTATTTGCAAACTATTAACTCACCCTGGCGCTCACACCATCGTTGAGGATTACAGATCATTACCTCAAGCTGTACTTCGCCGTTTAAATGATAAAAGCCCTGAAGTCCGTTTACGTGTTATATTCCACGCCAAGGCTCTCTCAGATTCGTTTAATGATGCTCAGCAGCGTAGTGAAGTCGCTAAGGAGGTAGCTCTTCGCTTACAAGATCCAGATGAACGTCTCCGGTCTGCTGCAGCTGCTGCCCTGTGTTCTATTGCCGCTGAGCACCCTAGCGCGGTCCATACTGAACAAATCCAAAGCTTAATTCTCCGTTTCCGTGATAAAAGACTCTCCGTGCGTAAAGAAGTAGCTGCCCAGGTGGCAAAGCTTGTTCGCACCTGGTCGTTAAAATGGGAAGCGGAAGGTGGAGCGAGTCAGCCTCGTAAAGTGCTTCTGATTAACTTAGTTATGGGATTATGCGGATTAGCTTTGACTAGAGATACCGAGCTTGCTTCTTACGTCATGGATGAGGTTTTCAAGGGAGGTGTGTTCCCTGCTAGGCTGCCAGCAGCATCTGCGGCAGCATGGTGGGCACAGCTTTGGCACGCAGGAGAGGGTGTCGGTGGACAAACACTGACTGCTCTCTTACGTGGTAAGTGTGATTTACAACGTCAAGTGCAGGAATTGCTGCATCTAAGAGAAGCAGCGCTGGGTGAAAGAACTGGAGTGCCTGCACACAAGTTTGGTACCGCTGCGACCACTGGAGCTGATAAAGATGATGGCAAAGAAGCAGATGGTGCAGACACAGCAGCAGGGACATCAGGTGTAGTAGAAGGAGAGAGTGCAACATCGCGATTTTCAGCTCGTATCACTGCCTTTGCGTCCTCTCTCTCCAACACCAACCGAGCTGAAGAAGGCCTCCAACGTTTATGGCATATGAAAGACAACCACATTTTTAGAGGATTAGCTACGTTATCTACTTATGGAACATCCTTTGCTGATGCTGTTGCGGCTGGAAAGGATGTGCAATCACGTGTAGGCTCACGTGGTCCACATGCTGATGTCGCGCAAGCACTTATCTCTCGTCTTACTCCTAATTTAATCTCCGCTGAGACCCTCTCTGCAGCTCTGTGCGCTAGCTGTGATAGCAATGAAGAAGAAGGTTTCATTACTGGTGTCCTTGCTGCAGCACCGCAGCTGTTTGCTCAACAGCTTCCTGCTTTAACAGAGCTGTTTGAAGAAGACGATGCCATGTCAACTGAGGTTGCAGCGAAAGTACTTGCTGCTACCGGGAGCTACATGGTTATAGCAGCAAAACAACTGCAACAAGATTTCGAAGCGTCTCCTGAAGTTATTTCCAAGCTGCAAGAGCTTTGTCTGAATGGAACGCCTACTGGCGCCAAGGCTGCTGTGCGTGCTTTGCTTCATATTCTAGATGCTGATGCGGTCACTCCCGTGCTGCGTGGTACCATTACCAAACTCTTAGAATCTCTCCGTGAGCCCGAGACTCTTGCAGTCCATAGTAGAACCCTGGCTGCCCTCAAAGCCATCTCCACTGCCACTCGTGCCGTGCCTGCTTTGCTGACTGAGTTTGCATTGGAGCTGTATGACTGCGTAATCAACAATATCATGAAGCAAGACCTTTCTGAAGGTCGTCCTCTCTCTTTAGCACACAATTCCACCGGTAAGGTATGGAGCAGACCTAGTCCAGATGTAGAAATTAAATCTGCCGCTCTCCGTACCCTAGCACAAGCCTTGGTTCCCGATGACTCTACCGTTCAACCAGCAGAGCAAGTTTTTGAAGTAGTGACAGCTTTAATTGCTGAATTAGGTGATCTTACAGATCTCAACGTCGACGCTGATGCTTTTCAGCATTTCAGGTGGATTAAAATGGAAATTAAATGGTTTACTGGCAAAGCAGCAAAAACGACTACAAGTGGAAGCCGCAGCCGGAAGCGCAAGAGTGAAGAAAACGAGGATGACGCTGCTTTTAATGATGCCATCGTTCCTGAGGGGTATATGGATGGCAGAGGTATGGAAGAGGAAGAACGTCAGCATTTGGAAGAACAAACTAGAATTACTTCCCCAGATTGCGGATGGGTACGCTATTCCGCGGCCACTGCTCTGTTCCGTCTTTTCCGCGCCTACGATCCCATTATGACTGGTAATGATTACTTAACTATGGGTCTTGCATGTCAAGACTCTATTGCTGAAGTACGGTTAGCATTACTGGATAAGATCTCATCAACAGTAGCACATTTCTTAACGAGCAAAGTACCCAATCCTCAGCGCGCTGCAAAGACTGCTGCTTTGTACGTCCTGTATAGCAAAGATACAGAAGTATCTTACCCTGTGATGGCGTTTGGAAGGCTGAAAGAATACGTTTCCGCCCGTCGTACTGCTGTGGAGAAATCTGCATTAGTGGTAGCGACTACCGGTGACTCTGGCACTCTAATAAATGAGATGCCTGAGTTTATTCTTCCTTTTATCGTGTATTTTATGGCTCATCACCCTGATTACGACCATGAGCTCATTTACAGAGAAGAAGCGCACCACTCGCAACCTGAAGGAGATGGTGTTGAAGAGCAGGTGGTCGAATTTTTCCGTCTTTCTCTTCAAATGGCTCTTGAAGCTCTTCTTCTACCTGCTGGAAACGCGGTGACTGAAGACCAAGCTACCGAAGTCGCTCGTCAAGCTGGAGCTACTCTTAAAATATTACGTCAGCTCAAGTTCTGTGATATTTTAGACGTGGCAACAGTACGAGGACAGGGTGAGGTTGACGAAGGCGCCACTATTTGCTCACATCAAGTTTGTGATATGGCCCTTTGCCTTTCCCGTCAGCTTTTGCGTTTAGTTATGGGTAATAAACCTCAGAATGTCCAAAAATTCCCTGGTGTGGTAGCGTTACCTCGTCTTTGTTATAGACCCCAGAAAAATGTCGCTGCTGGTGATCGTCGTAGGGACGGTTCTGATTTGCCTCGAACTTTCCGACCTGTTTTAGATACCCTATTTACGCATAAACTGAGCCCTGGAACCCCTGCTGGGGCTGCACCTAAGAAGAAAGCGAGGAGACGCTTGAAACCTCGTGATCATGGGGAAGTAGTAGAACAGCGTCAACAGCAGGATGCAGTTGGTAACCGTGGTGGTGAAGCTGAGTTACCTGTGCCGAAGCCTCGTGCAGCTGGTAAAAACAAACAAGGTCCTGCAGATCAACAGCAGCAGCGTAAGCGTGCGAACGCAGCCAGCACTCAAGCTGCTGCTGCAGCAAAGAAGGCTGCGGTGGTTCCTTTTAGCCCTGCGAGACAGCAACCTCGCCGTGGAGCCAAGGACGTAGCAGATGCAAAGATGCGCAAAGCTGGAGATGAGTCTGAAAGTGAGGATATGGAATGGGAACTTGATGAATCAGAACCTGAGGCATCGCCTGGTGACGCTGCTGCGGCTGCGATAGGAGCAGGTGCCTCAGGTTGGGTGCTTCCTAGTCTGAAAGATCTTGCACCTGCAAGCAGTGGAGAGACTTCTTCAGGGTCTGATTTGCTCAAGGGACAGGAAAATGGAGGTGCTGTAAATATTCTTCAGCAGCAGCAAGGGTCTCCTGCCGGGAAACTAACAGCAAGCGGCCGCAGCAAAAGAGCAAAAGCTTAAAATATTTCTAATTAAGTCAGCAGAAGTAAAATATAATATACCATTTAAATACTTCGACAGCTTCAATGTAGCTTTTTTTCAAAAAATACGACGGTATAGACACTAAAGATACAAATTTAATGATTAAGATCAGCGCCGCAGGCGATTTTCAGGGGGTTCTAATAAATCTAAGAAAAAGGCTGGAAATGTAAAATTTTCGAGAGTTTTTTTAAGTAAGATATTTGCCAGAAACAGGTTCTAAAGTGGCTCTATAGTGGCTGAAACAGTCTTATACACAATGCTATTCTAATTTATCACTAATATTATCATTGTTATTCATCACCATCACTATCAAGTTCAATAAAATCATTTTCTTCATCAGTTTCAACGCCTCCCGTCAAAATCGTCCTCAACGTCCTCCAAGCCTGCTTCGAGCCCTTGCACCATTGACGCCACACCCTTTCCTCCGCAAAATCCACGGCACGCACGTCTTTAATTGAATCTTTACCATCGGGCACCACAAAGTCATCAGCAGCAGCTGCTTGATTCTTAAACAATGTTGATGCCAACGGTATTGCCTCCCGCCCAAATTCAAGATTCCAAACTCGTCGTTAAGTAGCCTTCTCCCAGCCCTTGGTGTCGTACTAGGGTTATCAACAAGCTCTGTGTACCCAGCATACAGCATCGCAGGGGTATGTGGCCGTAATGTAAGCATCCTTGAATCAATTTTCAAAAAATCTGCCGGCAACACGCCCACTTTCATTTGCTCCGTTATGCCCTTGCACAAGCTGGCAATGTCTGAGGCGACGTAGCTTTGCGCATTTCGGATTTCAAAGCCTTAAATTGTTTCTTTACCCAAGACACAGAGCACATGAAAACCCCTCCATTCTCTTCAAGACAATCAGGTTGCAATTCTTTAATGACAGCCAAGATAGTTGGCTGCAAAAGTGAAGGAGATTGTGTAATACCTGAACTGATCTGCCCTTCGATGTAATCAACCACAGCTTGGTAAGTTGCTGAAGAAAGAATTTTCGGGCAGCCCCGCTTGATGACGTCTTCTTCCTCCTTTTCAATTAATTCAGGCGCTTCTTGATCATTGTCCTTCCTCCACCTTAATACCATAGACGGGTTTAAAGTAGGGTATAAACCTGGATGATGGAGTTGGAAAAAGTTCACAGCCGCACTATCACTATCTATACTTATAGCGGTGGAAATAATCAGCTTTTTTTCCACCGCTGCCCACCAAGTCTTCCTCTTCTTGCTGTCAGTGCAGACGTTATCCTCCTCCTCTCCACCAGTACGCTTTCCAAAGCCTATAGGTCTACCAGGTTTACGGTTTCCAACGTTGGCAGCCTCGCCTGTGGTCGTAGTATCTGGGGCAGCAGGGTGCAAGCGGGGGCGCCCAACTTTTTTTTTTGGTTCAGATGCTTTTCTTGCTGCCTCGGCTCTACTCTCCGCTGCGGCTTTTCTCTCCTTTTTCTCGCGGTCATCGATGGCGTCCTGATGTTTGGAGCTCATTTTGACGCCCGCATGCACACTGATCAAACTTGGATCCACATCCTTTCTCCCCAAACCAACTTGGAAGAGGGTCCGATACCCTTCAGGAAGTTTGTATGTCTTAGACCGTTAAAGGAAGTGATTTAACCGGCGCACCCGCGATTTTGCGAAATGTAGCTTGACTTTTTTTTTTGAAATTGAACTATATTGCCTTCAAATAATTTCCCAAGGTACAAAAATTGTTGTACCAAGGTAATTAAATATAAGATATCAGGCCAAATAGGTATCTATTTTAGTTTCTAATTAATATCCTTAGCGTCTATACGGTGATTATAATATATCTTTTTGTTCTTTTTCCTTCTTCTTTTCACTTTCCACCGCTTTTTGTCAAAACAGAAAATTCTCTGGATAAATTTTTACAAGCAATACAATACAAATACTAGAAAGCAATAGCGGCAGTAAGAGAACGACGATTTTGAATCGATATTAAGTCTTGTCAGTAAAAAGAAGTTCAAGCAAAGGCAATGGCGGCGGCAATGGCAGCGACAGTTGCAGGGAACAGAAAAGGAGAAGCCTTTGCAGCATTAGATGTGCCATATGATTGTGTAGGAATCCTAGAGCCACTACCGCCATCAGGGGGAAGGTCATCGATATCATCGCCACCATTTTCTTCAGCTTCACCATCGTCGGTTGAAGGTGCATCACGAGCAGCAGGCAAAGCTCCTTCAGGTGGGTCTGCGCAGCGGCACGTGAGCTCGGCTTTGCCATTTTTCAGAACACACTCGGTAGTTAATTCAACATATATAAAGTCGTTGGCATCACGGTAGACTGGGCAATTATCGCAGCTTAAACCTTCACAATTCGGTTCTTGTGCGGAACATGTTGCTATTAGGGCCAACCAGGCGAGAGAAAATGCTAACTTGTGGATCATACTCTATCCGAAATGTGGAAATATCAAAATTAAATGTATGCTGCATCAGAGACCAACGCGCTGGAAGAGGCAAAAAAATGACTGCCCCAATACCCAGCTGCTAATACCACTGGCAGCTGTTTCGCATCTGCAAAGTTTTCAGTTGAGTACTTATAAAGCTATGTGCCTCGCCTTGGAGCACTCTTAAAAGTTCAGAATACCATCGAAATGGTGCTACATTGGCTCCTTCTTGGCTTGGCAGTCGTGCTGACGGCATCTCACGGTGTGGCAGCAGCAACAACTCAAAACAGGGACTTAGACCCACCACCCTGCAATTTCTCAGCCTATATAGACCATGAAAAGGTCACAAGTTGGGAATTTCAGCTCGATGTGCCACCTGACAAATGCATAGGGCTGCAACGCAACACTATGCTGGACGCTGTTGCAGCCGCTCTTGTAGAGCTCGAAGATAATTCCTCCCTTCGTGACAATGTAAAACTTGACCAATCAAGCCTCAGAACATCCGTGTTTGCTCAAGTTAGCACTGCAGTTACTACTTTGGATGGTAAGGCTTTGTCAGGTGCACCAGCAAACTTTTCCTGGTTCGGCCCCGCTTTCCTCCGCCACCGACTAAAGTATGCTGCGTGGCACGGCAAACAATCGTCCACCCAGCCTTCTTCAAACTCTGTTTCGGTACACCCTGGTACAGGAGATTTGACTTTAAAGATTAAGAATGTGGATTTGGATGCATTTCAACCCTTGCATGAAGTTTTAAACTTTCCTCGACACGCAACGCATTGTGGTATTCATAGCAACAAAAAAAATGGAAAAAGACCGCGCCTTAAATGGAAAATAGAGAATGATTGTTATTGCACAAGAAGTCTGCCCAGCTATGAAGCCAACTATCTTCCTGTCAAGATTAAGAATGCCAATGGCATTCGCTCTTTCAAAGAGACAGAACAATGTTTTCCTGGCATTTGGGAGTTTCTTAAAATGAATCCAAAGGATGGGCTGGAGCTTCCAGAGTACAATAAACGTACATTTTCAAAGTCTGTTTGGGATATAAACGTCGCTGGGTTGCCTGGAGTTGTCAATTGGGTTGCCAGCTATTCAACACTGCTCGATGCGCTGACTGGGGGGGTCACTGCTGCCGAGTGCGAGTTGTCTTTAAGGTTGAAAAGAGCCAGTGCTGAAGAAATGGGAGGGGATAAACGTTTGCACGATGCTTTGAGGTATATTGTATTATATATGGAAGTTTTGCATAACAATGGATGGGACACTGGAGTGCATAGCAGCTCACAGATTAAGTGAAACGTAAAATAAAATAAAATAAAATAACCCCAACAGGGGGATCGTGGGAAGTCACAAGCGCAACTCCAGGCCATCCCTATGTAGAAGCTAATGAAGAGATTAACCTACGCCAGTAGGTATGTTGAGATCACAAATGAGTTTTTTCTTGAGATAGTAGCGCGTGTAGTGTAGTTCAGAGTTGTAACTGTAGGTGTTGTTAAGAAAGGAGCTGTGCAACAGTCTTTTTTAGTTCTGCAAATATTTCAGCATTTTTGGGCAGAACTCTCGGTCCATATTACAAATAGGCAATAAAAACAGTGTCTCTAGACACCTACACACCGACTCTTGCTGCACAATCCAGCAATTGTGGGCGAGTGAGGTCTATGTGCTAAGTATTAATATCCAGACCCTGGATTCTTTCTTGACTTGACCATAAATTCCCCCTTTGCATCTGTCTATCCATCTTTTAAATATCATTGTAACACTGCTAAGCTACTTAGTCCTAGTCACAGCACAGGTCGGCTTACATATTGGCACCTAAGGCTTCCACAATCACAGGAATATCTTTTGTTGCAGACTGCAAAGTCATGCAGGAGGACCAATCAATATCTCCAACGGTCCACAGACAGAGCAGCAGTCTTGAAGAAGGGTTCAGCTCTGCCAAAGAAGACTTTGCGATCTGGGGAGTGGCCATTGTAGAGCTGGAGGTGGTCGGAAACCTTCAGAACAAAAGCAGCATCAATAGTGGGCTGAGCGGCGGCAACAGCGGAACCGGTAAGGGTGGCATGCGCAGCAGCAGCGACGGCAGCGGCAGTATCAGTAGCGGCTTGGTTGGCGAGGGCAGGGTTAGGATTAGCAGCTTGCTGGCGAGTGCGAACAGAGCCTTGGCCAGGGCCAGAGAAGACCAGGGTGAAATTCCTCGGTAGGCAAATTGTCAGCTCTTCCCATTTTCAAACTGTAGCATGCCGTCACAGTGGCTGCCAGTGTATCTTCTGTCATAAATTTGCATAAATTCGTCACTGAAGCGCATATGATTTTTTTCTCATGAAAACCCACAGCTGTAAACCTCCATTCTATAGCGATAAAGATGAAATTGCTGTAGATCCTGACCTCCTAAAATTTTGCATCGATAATGGAACCCACTTTGGAAATACTCGTGTCGTTTTCGTACAAAATGGATGGCGCGGCGTCATAGCAACTCAGAATATTCATGCAAACACATGCGTACTACGAGTGCCGCGCAAAATTCTCCTTAGTTGTGAAAGCGCCAGGTTAGATGCCGACATTGTTGCAGCCACGAGCACATGTCCACCTTTGTCTTCTATCTCCCTCCTCGCTGTGCACCTCCTCCACGAACTCTCAAAAGGTCCGGCATCGTTCTGGGCAGACTATCTCCGCAGCTTGCCTCCTTCATATACCACAGCTATCTCCCTCTCCACCACCGAAGCCTCTGCGCTCCAAGTCCCATATGCCCAGCACCAGGTTGCCATTGCAGCACGTGCTGCTGACCTACGCTTCACAGATCAGGCTTCTCCAGTGTTAGACAACCTGAATTTCCCTTCAAAATGGAGGTCTAGATCGGCCTTTTTGTGGGCATTATCAGCACTTTATTCTCGGACGATGTTTCTTGGAAGCGACTCTGAAGCGGGGTGTCTCACCCCTTTTGGAGATTTATTTAATTATGAACCACCTGAAGCTCCATATACACCTCATTTAGAGCTTAGTTTAACACAAGAACCATTAGAAGAACGCGATTGTGATGCAACGACGGCATCACTGACAACACCGTCTGGTAGTGGTGGAGATGGATGCTTAAACACAGAAACAAATGAGTACTGTATTTACGTTAGAAAAGACTATAGTCCAGGCGAGGAGATATTCTTATGCTACGGAAGATATACTAATTTAGAGTTACTAGAGCATTATGGATTCGTATTACTCGGGGCAGACCAGAATCCACATGACACAGCAGTTCTGCCTCGGCGTGTATTACCAGAGGCAGTCATAATGCAGATAGAAGCTATAGGTGGCTCAGCTGCTGAACCAATTATTCATGCAAATGGGAATCCTTCATGGGAGTTTTTAAGAGCGTTGAGAATGGCTGCTTTAACTCCAGCTGGAAGAAAACTCAAATCCTCGGCGGTATTGAATGATGAAAAAGCAGACGACGAAAGTGAAATCTGGGTCATGAAAACGTTGATAAAGGCGTGTCAAGAGAGTCTAGGCAGGCTTCCTACCACTTTAAATGAAGATGAAGAGCTTCTTAGAAAGGGGGGATTTAAGACAGAGGGTTTGCAGGTGGTGGTGCAGTGGAGGTGCGGGTATAAAAGAATTTTGTCGAAGACAATAGAGATATGCACTAAAGTTTTAAAGGCTCTTGCAGAGGATGGGGAATCGATGAAAGTGACAAATGGACATGCCGTGTCTCTGATAAACTTGAATATTCGGCAGCCAAAGCTGCTGGCAAAGAGTAGTCGTGCTGCTGCTGTGCCGACGCCAAAATAATATTGAAATAATTGCTTATGGAACTCACATTGAAATTCTAGCGTAAAAATTTATTTCATTAGTTGTAATTGGAATAAACAGAATATGAGCGGAGCTGCAGGGAGCGTGAAAGTACTCTTAGCTGGGGACGTTAATGGGAATTTCGATGCTTTGTACAAGCGAGTAAATACTGTGAATGCATCCAACGGACCCTTTGCGGCATTGTTATGTGTAGGACCATCCTTCAATGCTGAAGGTGTGTGCTGATGATTTGTTAGTTGTCTGTGTTGTGTTCAATTTCTTCGATCACCCATTTGATTTTGATCAACATTCCCGCTCTCTAATAAACAATTATCTTGCATACGTACAGGTGCCGACGACGCTGACTATGTTGGTGAGCTCTTACCATATATCAATGGCGAGAAAACTGTCCCAGTACCTACATATTTCATTGGAGGCTTTGGTTTAGGCAGCAGCAAAGCACTTGCCGCTCTTGCCACCACTCCTAACTGCAACATTAAATACCTAGGTCGCGCTGGAGTCGCCCAAATCCATGGACTTCAAATCGCATTTTTAGATGGTACTTACAATGCTGCAGCATACCGCGGTCCCTCCTTAGCAACAGCAGCAGAAGTAGATGAAGCCAATCCAACAACAACCACACCAACACCAACAGGAGTGGGTGCCTGTCGATATTTTTCTCCTTCAGATATTGACTCGGTCAAACTTGCAGTCGCCAACGCTGAAGGTGATATTGATTTCTTACTCACAAACGGATGGCCAGCTGCTTTATGTGCTGGCCTCCCAGAAGCAGCTGTTCCTCCAGATAGTAAATTCCCTGGAGGAAGTGAAGCCTGTGCTGAGCTGGCTGTGGCTGTACGCCCTCGCTATCATATTGCTGGAGGAGAGCATTTCTTCTACACCAGAGCACCGTATCTCAACCCTGATCTTGGTGCTGGAACTTTAGCGACTCGATTTATTAGTCTAGGTAACGTAGGCAATACTACAAAACAAAAATGGCTTCATGCTCTTGGAGTAGTTCCTGCTTCTCAAATGACCCCTGAGGAGCTCTCTACCAGCCCCCAAGGCGCTACAAAATCACCATATCTACGAATGTCTGCAAAACGTGCTGCAGAGGGTCAACCTGACAATACTGGTGGTGGTGATGATGGCCTCGGTGAGCAATCATGGCGGTGGCATGATCGCAGCAAAAGAGCCCGTGCACCTATCGCAGCACCTTCTCTAGGACGCGCCGATGTCACAAAAGATAAAGCAAAGACGGCGTTTGTACGGAATGTTCCATTTCGTGCTACAGAAGATGACATTCTTTCTTTCTTTTCTCAAGCAGGCGCTGTTGTTGACATCGTAAGGAAAGGAAACCAAGAAGGCAAATTAAATTCATATTGTCACGTGCAATTTGATACTAAAGAAGCCATGGAACGCGCTTGTCAGCTCAACGGTAGTGAACTCATGGGCAGGCAGATTTATATTGAACCCGCCAGTACTGAAGAACGATCAAAAACACCTCTGCAAGTGCAGCCAGTACAAGGCTGCTGGTTCTGTTTATCAAACCCAAATGCAGACACTGCTTTGGTGGCGAGCGTAGGTGAAGAATGCTACGTAGCATTAGACAAAGGGCCTATTACTGATCGACATGTCCTTGTACTCCCAGTTGAGCATCACGCCTGTACCGTAGAAACACCGACCAACACCACTTCAGAAATAGACCGTTACATGTCTGCTTTGAAATCTTGTTTTGCAGCTGAAGGCAAAGAATTAGTCGCTTTTGAACGGTTTATGCGCCTCAGAAAAAGCGGAGGCAACCATTGCCATGTCAATGCCATTGCAGTACCTGCCGATGCTGGCAAAAACGCGGCTACAGTTTTCGAATCTGTTGCTGCTCGGCATGGATTTGGTTTTACCCGTCTCCCTCCTGCAAGTGGTCAAGAAGCTAAAGATGCGTTAAGTGCAGTCGTACAGAAAGGTGAATATTTCGTTGCGTTCTTACCAGATGGCTCCCGGTTGGTGCATCCGATTGCGTACGGTGAACGGCATCCACTTAATTTTGGGAGGGAGGTACTTGCTGAGTTGGCGGGTGTACCTCATCGTGCTGATTGGAAAGAATGTCAAGGGACACCCGAGGAGGAGGAACAGAGGACGGAGGCGTTTAGAAATGCGTTTAAAGGCTTTGATATAATGTTGCAATAACAAGAAAAGTACATGTATAGGGGTTTTTAGGGTGCAGGTGTTTTATTTCTCTCTAGTATCTCTCCTAAGCTGAACGCGCACGTCGTGCTACGTAGAGTGTAAGATCTATTATACTTGGCAGCTACTACACCATTTTACATGAAATGATACAATAAAGAAGAATCGGTATATACAAGTACGGGAAAAATCAGGAAAAAGACTGCATGCTCCTCAGAAAAAGTTAGTACTAGACATACTATTATGACTTAGCCGCCAATCTTCACCATGGCTCTATTCTTCGTCTTTGCCAACTCAAACATCCCTGCATGAGCTGCTTTCTTCCTGTTCACAGCAGCAGACACCACAGCATGCAAATCATGATCGCTCGCTCCACCTCGTATGGCATCTCTCAAACTCACTTCATTCGCTCCAAATAAACAGACTTTCAAGTTTCCATCTGCCATTAATCGTACTCTATTGCACTCTCCACAAAATTTTGAAGTCATCGAGGAGATGAAAGAAATTTCACCTTGATGGCCCGGTAAGCGGTAATTCTTCGCTACCTCTCCAGAAGCATCCAAGCACCGTTCCAAAGCCCCTGGACCTCCAAATTTCTCAGCAGCACGCTTCATCATTTCCTTATACGGAACCATTTTATCACTACTCCACACATTGCCGTCAAAGGGCATATATTCAATAAAACGAACATTGATCGGAGCATCTTCCGTTAAATGTACAAAATCTGAAATTTCATCTTCATTGACTCCGCGCATAACCACTACGTTCACTTTCACAGGGCTATATCCTAATTCTACTGCTTTGTATATGGTATCTAGTACTCTACTATGGCCTTTGCGTCGTGTCATGGCTTCAAATCGATCAGAACGGAGCGTGTCGAGAGAAATATTAATCAAATTTAAACCAGCGTTTTGTAGTTCTGCTAGATTTTTACCTAGAGTAACGCCATTTGAAGTTAATCCTATGTCTTTAATACCATCAATGGACGATATAGAGCGAACTATGTCTACTAGATCTTTCCGGAGGGTGGGTTCCCCGCCAGTAAGACGAATTTTTGTTACACCCGCTGCAGCAAACAGAGTTGCCAGGCGGTGCATTTCTTCTACAGACAAGAGCTCACTTTTACCTGAAAGATCCACGCCTTCTTCAGGCATGCAATACAGGCAGCGGAGATTGCACTTCTCGGTAAGAGAGATGCGAAGGTAGGTGTGGCGGCGACCAAAGGTATCAGTGAGCACTGAAGACGTGGGTTCAGAAAGAAGCCCTGCTGCTTGGACTGCACGAGCTTTTTGCACGACCTCTTGCCATGATAAAGGGGCCTCTTCTTCTTTGTTTTCAGAGTTTTCATTTATATTAGCAGGAAATTGTGTGTTTGGCAGATGGCTAGATGGTGGTTGCGGTGTTCTCAGGCGCTGAGTTACTTCTTCAACGCTTGGAAGAGATTCTCTCCATTTGACTCTATTTGAATTCAATGGTACTGCGTTTTGGTAATTATCAAATTTATCTTCGTCATCGTAGTGTGGCTGAGGCATAGCACTGTGCCACTTAACTTGTTGTAGCCTTGACGCCTGTGTCGAGGGTGAGACATACTGCACAGCATTTGTGCAGGAAACCGCAGCGCTTTTGAGGAGAACGTCTATGGAAGCTATTAGTGATGATGTATGCTGCAAATTTGCCAGCCTACGAGTCCATGGGAGCAACGACATGACTTTTCAAAACCCTCGCTCGCTTATGGATTGCACGCAAATTGATGGCAATGTCTTCAGTATTTGCCAATGCGCATCACTCTGTGGTGTCTATTTATTGTTTAAAATTAATTGATGCATAACTTACGGGTTCAGCTCGGGCTGAAGCACTTATTTATCTACCCTCGCTCAATTTATTGAGTTAACGAGACGGGTTGTCTGAGTAGACTTCCTTGTTTAAATCTCTGCCTGCCTGCCTGCCTGCTTGTTCTATTTCCTGGAGTCTATCCATACCGACCTTACAAATTAATACCTTATATACGCGAGCCATCATCAATCATCCTAAACACACAGAAAATGAACAGAAAAGTGCAGAGGTCTGAAACAAAACAAAAATAGCCTTTTGTAACCGGACAGACCTCAGTGTCACTGAGTCAGTGAGCAAAATGATATCAAAATGCTTTGAAATAAAAGAGACAGGAATTTATCAATGCGTGCACGTTTTTGTACAAAATGCAACAAAAAATAGCTCGCTGATGACCAGCCAGCTAATATTCAAATCGCAGAAAGACAAGGAAAAAAAAGAAAATTGCGTTTCATTTTTATTTCAAACCACTTCAGCCGTTGATGCTGGAGAGCTCTTGGAGCGAAAATAAATCTTCACCTCAAAGCCAAGTTAAGACGAATAACACCAAAGCCGACTAAATAGTCGAAATATGAAACAAAGAAGACGAAAGAACATGCGAAAAAGGTAAAATAAAATAAAAAATCCAAAGACGAGCCTGCGGGTTATAATCTACCTAGGTAAATGAAAGGACAAAACACCAATATTAAACCAAATCAAATGGTAAAACAAGAGAAAAACAAAGAAAATATGACGACAAGAACACAATCACCGAAAAATAACAAACAATTCTTCCATCATTCATAAATATATTATGAAAAAGTAGAATTTTTTATTATTATTATTTAAAAAGCAACTCGGCTTTCTGTCTCTTACTACAAATAGCAGCCTTGCATAAAGGAGCCAGCAAGAGATAGGAAGAGTGGAGAGTTACCGTTTAAATCAAACGCTATATGTATCATGACAGACTGAGTGATTGGCAATGAAAAGCAATTCTTCTACCATTTTTTATAGGGAAAAAAGCAGAGAGAACGTAAAACGCTTTTTCAAAGGAAGTCACCTGTTTCACGACGCAGTTAAATCCTAGCACACGCGTCTCCATACCGAAAAACCTTTCAACAAAGAAGATATACCCAAACACGTTTAGATAAAATCGTAGTCTTAGCGATAAAACAACGAACTTATCCAACGAATTTAGTATATAAATCCAAAACAGAAAAAGTTCAACCCCACCCCAAGCACCGCCTAACCAACATCTAGAAAAGTCTGCCTAAAAAGAAAGGTAGAGAAGATAAAACAATGAATCAGCGAAGAGACGCATGGATGAACGAAAGATGAAAAAAAAATAGAAAAAGGAAGTACCCAGAAGTCTATGTTCGTTTTTCTTTAATGTTTATTTATTGGTAATATTGCTTTTTTAAGAAGTATAAAAACACAGAAGTAGTATCTATCTAAAGAAACTTAACTTCCGTGTCTGTGTTTTGGTGTATTGCCAGTCACTAGGTACTATATAAAGAAATAAAAAGAGAACTTTTAAACCCCGCTTCTTCCAAACACCGACCACCACCATCCACGCCCACCGAAATAAAATCTTGGAACGACACGAAACATAAAAGTGCGTACGTAGAATAACAAAATCTTAATTTATTAAAAACCCCCGCCATAAAAGTCAAAATATCTTCTAATAGAAGGAAAAATTGAATCAAAAACCGCCATAATCCCATCTTTAATCGCTTCGCTTTTTCTCACAGAAAAAAAAACGCCAGTCCAAGTGCTTTGAATTTTCACTGGCCGCCTGCAAAGCGATCATATTTGCATGTAATAACACGCCCTTCCACAATACGTCCATTTAGCAACGCAATACCTTGCGCTGCATCTTGTTGTGTTGCGAAAGCTACAACTCCATACCCTTTGGATGTACCATCAGGATTCGTCATCACATCTGCTCGTACTACAGTACCAGCAGCACGGCATAGATCTTTTAAATCTTGCCATGCCATACGGTATGGAAGTCCATGTACGACAAGCTGGGTGCCATCAGGAGCAGGGCCACCACGAAGGCCACCAGCAGCACCAGCCGCTGCGATAGGACTAACGCCTTTCGCTCCTGGGTCTTCTCTGTCCTCTCTAACCATGATCTGTCTCTCGTTAAGAGTAGAATTCGAGAGTAGAGAAATAGCTCGTAATGCATCTGCAGGATGTTCAAATTCTACTATACCACATCCTTTAGATCGACCTTCTGCGTCCTGCATGACGTCAGCATGTAGGACGTGACCAGCAACTTTAAAGTGGTCTTTTAACTCCTGCCAAGAGGTCTCAAAACTAAGGTTGCCAACCCAGACACGTCTTCCAATTGACACAACACCACCACTTCCAAGGGGAGGGGTGCTGCGTTCTGTGCGTTGTCTAGTGCGTTGGGGCCGGGCCTCACCGCCCCGCAGCGCCATTGGTGCCTCTCCTCGGAGTTCAAAGTCTTCACGGTCTTCTCTAACGAAAACTTGACGACCGTCAAGCTCAGCATGATTGAGCCTTTGGATGGCAGCCGCTGCTTCTTCAGGCGTTTCGAATTCTACTATACCACAGCCTTTCGAGCGGCTACCAGGGCCGCCTTCTCGGAGGACGTCTGCGTACTTGACAGTGCCTACTTGACCGAAGAAATCCTGCAAAACAAACAAACATAGTGCGTGTGAGAATATATAAGAAGAGCATTGAGCACAATTGAGGCACCTAGGACAGCTTTAAACGCACCTTCAGGTCTTGCCATGACGTCTTCCATGCTAAGTTGCCCACATAGACCCTACGGGCTACACGGACAACGTCTTGAATGTTCATTTCACTATCCATAGGACAGTCACTATCAGAATCACAATCTCGTTTGCGTTTATAGCCACGCCTGCGCAAACGAAGGGTTACCATCAAGGACAAATTAGAAAATAGCTGACTTAGGTATAACCAAAGTCTGAGGGCTCTCCTCCCTTGACGATGGGCTGAATAATATTCAATAATTTGCACGATGCAAACATTAAGTAATACAAGGGCTTACAGTAGTGTTTTCGCTTACCTATTTATTTCTGTTGATGAGCGTTTATTGTTCACGCCGATGCTATTTATTTTTATGCACAGATGTGCGCTATTGTTACTCCAATACGAAAATCCACTGCTAACCTCTGATTGCTCCCTCAGCACCCATAAAACCGACTCTGCCCCCATGATTTCCCTTCAAATCCTTGCCCCTTTCCACTGCTCATAAATTAGATACACCCATGGTCGCAGGCAACTGACATGCAGCTGCCCAAATAAAAAAACATTTATTAGCGTTCTTAGACGCTTGCATGCATAAAGAGGTAATTCCTTTCGGACAAAGATATGTTTTTGTGAAGGCGCTGGCAAACTCACTAGCGGCTATCGATCAATTTCGACTATTTCTCCCGATTAGAAGACTCAAAAAGCCCAAAATGAGATTCTAGTTTTACTGGCGTCTACTTTAAAAGTACAGTTTGCTTTAGAAGGCGCGAGCGTGCGTATTGACCCTCCGATGGCATCGTAAATTCGAATTTCAAAAATCACAATTTGCCAGGAATAACGGCGATGGTGACTTTTCGGGCCTCCTGTGCTACAGAAGCAATAAAGGTGTCATTTCAGGCCCCCGCAACTACCATCTGGACTACACAGAGACTATCTAAAAGGGATATTCAACCATCTCAGCGACGTCTTACTTCTAGATACCTCGTCAGAGCAGGCCCCCTCAAAGGCCCAACTAGGGATAACGATGCACCACGGGCGAGCTTACTTCCTGCAGGCAAACGACAAGCCCGTGTAGAGCTTCCTGCCCTCTTTATAAACGTGTCAGCAGGCGACATTGCCTCGACCCTTGGCGATGTCGCAGCAGCTGTCGCCGGTGGTGCTACAGCAGTCGTAATAACAGAGACAGCTGACGGCGGAGCAGCACAGCTGTATGAAACTGCTCTTGCAGTCAAGGAAATGCTCCGTGGAAGGGCAGCGTTGCTTCTTTCTGATAGAACTGATATTGCCAACGCCATCGACGCTGAAGGTGTTCTACTTTCTTCCTCTGGCTTGCCTACAGTAGTAGCTAAAAACATGCTACAGAACACAGGATCTCTTGTGGGTAGAGCAGCAGCGGATGCAAGTCAAGCTGTGCAAGCTGCAGCAGAAGGTGCAAGTTTTATTGTCTTGCAGCCAGATGTCGCAGCAGTGCAGGCGGCACAGCAGCAACAAATTAGCGGGAGCAGCGTCCCTTTAATCATTGATTTCCCTGCAACAACGAGCAGCAACAATCTGGATAGGACACGTCTTCTCCCTCAGCTTTTAGCTGCTGGGGCGAACGGCATTGCTGTCCCTTTAGCAGAATTAATCCCAACTGGTAGTGCTACCTCGGCTGCTGGTGCGTCTCCCCCAGGTGATGGATTCTCTTATAGCGATGCAGCCAAAGCTATTATTAGCACCCTAAAATCATATGCAAATACCCCTTCTTCCAGAGAGAGACTATCAGCATCTGTGCTCGATAGCGGAACCTCCTCTGATTCTGAATTTGAATTTGGTACTGTAGCTGGCAGTGCAGCAGCGGCCCCTCCTGTCGCTCAGCTCTCCCAGCTCCTCAGCGCCAGTCGTGAAGACGCTATCGCAGCAGAAAAGGAGGTTATAACGCGTTTAATAGAATTTTTAGAGACTTCCTGCCCTGCATTAGAGGAAGTAAGCTTGCTACGGGATGCTGTTGACCAACTAGATGAGCTGTTTTTGTTAGTGATTGTAGGAGAATTTAATAGTGGGAAGTCTGCTGTTGTTAATGCGTTGCTGGGCTGCCGTGTTCTCTCTGAAGGTATCTTACCTACTACAAATGAAATATCAGTATTGAAGTGGGCAGATCCGGAAGATCCTCGAGGAGAACGATCTGAACAGGTAAGCCAAGCTCAAATAAATATGAAGAAATTTCCGTTGTTTCTCTCCTCGCTCTTTACTTGTTCACTATATCTAAAAATTTGCAATATTCTCTCTGATGCTCTTTTTGATCTTACACTACTATTAGCTTGCTAACCCTTGCTATCTTCCCCCCCCCCCCCCCCCCCCCTTTTTTTTTTCCCTAACTAAAGACGGCAGACGGTTTGTTCACTAGACACATCAAAGCTGACCTTCTGAGAGAGGTGAATCTAGTCGATACACCAGGCACCAACGTAATCCTTGGTCGCCAGCAACGTCTTACTGAAGAATTCGTACCTAGATCTGACCTGGTCCTTTTCGTCATGTCGGCAGATAGACCATTTACAGACTCTGAAGTACAATTTTTGAAGTACATTCGACAATGGGGCAAGAAAGTGGTCTTTGTAGTGAATAAATGCGATTTATTAGCGAGCGAAGAGGAAATTGCAGAGGTTGTTGGATTTGTGAGCGATAATGCTGCGAGGGTGTTAGGGGTAGAGGGGGCTAAAGTGGTGCCTGTCTCGGCTCGATTAGCGACTGAAGCTAAATTATCTTCAAAAACCGCTGGACATGAAGATAGTCCTGATGCATTGACTTTGACAGAACAAAAACAACTAGCGAAAGATCAACGATGGCATGCAAGTAGGTTTGAAGGTCTAGAAGGCTACGTGCGTGACTTTTTGCTTGGCACCGGGGTAGAAAGTTCAGGAGAGAGTGTGAGATTAAAATTAAAAACACCGTTGTCTGTAGCGGAAGCCTTACTAGAAGCTGCTGTGTCAGCATTAGAAGCTGAGGCGGAAGTTGCACGTGCCGATGCATCTTCTATAGGTCTGGTACGCTCCCAGTTGGATAACTTTAAAAATTCAATGGGAAAAGAGGGCCAATTACAACGAGATGAGGTTTCTAAAAAGCTCTCGGGTATTGCAAATAGAGCTGCTGCCGTTATAGACGCCACTTTAACCCTGTCAAATTGGGATTCTTTGTCTCGATATATATTAGGAAGTAAGAATAGCAGTGTCTTACCGCCTGTCGCGTCGTTATTCCGTCAGGAAGTGCCCAAAGATTCAGCTGCAGCACTGGCAGCGGTCGTGAAAGAGCACTCTGTATGGATACATTCAAATTGTCAGCGACAGGTGGATAACTACCGTGGCTTTGCCGCAGAGCGTTTAGCTTCTTTAGGAAAATCTTTTGATGAGTTGGAAGATGTAGAAGCTGCAGAGCTAAGGAGAGATCCAGAGGCGAGGAAAAGATGGAGGCAAGTGAGAGCGGCTGTGGTGGTCGAGGGCAATGACGATAATGCTTCTATGGCCAATACGAGAGATGAAGGATCATCATCAACAAGTACAGCTCTCGCTGCTGCAAGTGCATTTGATCCTGGAGCAACTGAAGCTTTATTGGAAACAGATGTTAGAGAGGCGGTGTTGAGCACCGCGAGCACTGCTGCCGGCGCTGGTGCATTTGGCATCCTACTCACCACTGTATTGCCAACGACAGTAGAGGATTTGCTTGCTCTGGGCTTGAGCGCTGCTATTGCGTATGCTTCGGTGTTGAATCTACCTTTGAGAAGGGCTGAAACCAAGAAGAAGGCTGAATTGGCAACAGAAGCTGCTGCTACCGAGGTAAAGATCAGGATGGAGCGTGAGCTTCAATCTGCGTTGCAACAATGCGAAGGGGAAGTGATGTCCTTTATTGAGCCTCTTGAGGAGCTTGCGGCTGAAGCTGCTGACAAAGCCGATGCTGCGGTTGCGAAGGTGAAGGCTTTAGCAGCAGAGGTGGCTGAATTGCAGATGAAAGTCGCAAACGTTGAGTAGGTCTCTTATTTCTTTTGTGTGCGTTCAAAACTGTTTTTTTTTTTTTTTTTTTGCGGCTTTACGATGTTATTTAAAAGTAAAGATTGATTCAGCAGTCAATTCAAAAGCAGGATAAAGATTCTTTTGCACCACGGCATGAAAATCATCACACCCTAGGCAGACAAATAATGGATAATGGGTGTATTTCACTAATGAAATTTAAAGCGCACAATGAAAGAAAATCCCATTTGTATTCATTTCACTGTTGTAGCTAGGTAGAAAAGGAAGGAATATGTAGAGAGAGCATTGCATTTACAAGTCTCCGGAGACCTTCTTCTTCAAGGTCTCAATGTCCTGAACAAGCTCCTCACGGGAAGACTTGAAGAGGAGGTATCTGTAGGCAAACCATCCAGAGTAGCCAAGGCCGATGAGCTCGAAAAGCTTGGGGAGGAGGGGGAGTCCGTTGACGGCGTTGATGACGGTGCTAGACAACCAGATGGCGGAGAAAGCAGCAACGGAGTAGATGATGAAAGCGGGCTTGTTCTCGACCTTCTCCCACTGCAAAAAATAAAGAAAATGAGAAATAAAAAAGTACGTGAGCAACCGAGGAGTTCGGGACATCTTGGATGTGTGGGTAGCAAGAAATTAATGCGATAGCAAGCCAATTGAGAGACAATTATCACCCATCGAAGCTTTGCTCATCTGACTTATCGACCCAGACGTGCAAGCAATTAAGGATAGTAAAAGATCGGTTGGTGGGTGGGCATCTTGCTTTGCTGATTTGCCACTTCTTTTCTTCATTTAGCTTACCTTATCCTGAAGATCCTTGACAACCTCTTCAACATCAACGTTTCCGTCGGCAGCAGCGCGGACAGTGAAGCGCTGAGCGGCCTTGGTCACCTGCAGTGCAGCAGCACCCAAAATTAAACTATGATCTTGGCCAAAATCCAAAAATCCAAGCACCCATCAAGGGATATTTAGTTTGATCGACTTACCAAAGTCTTCTGGACAACGGGCTTGCCAACGAAGGTGCGGGCAGTGGTGCGGTTCAAGGAGAGGACACCACGGGCCATGACGGCCTGAGCAACGACAGTCTGAGCAGCCATTATGATTAAAGAATCAGATCAAAGTGTGGAAGTTGATGGGTGAATTTGGAATCGGTAAAGGCCTTAACGCAGAAACTTCTGGCATTTTTTTTCAAATGCCCAAAATTCCTGGGTCTAGCTAGATCACTCGATTGTGTTCGAATCCTCGAATGAAGTCTCCCTACACCTGGTTAGCTGTGAAGGCAGACAGAGGAAGACCAACTGTTCATCCCGTTGCTGGGAACATGGTGCCGCCAGAAGAAGAGGGTAATTGCTTTGGGACTCCAGTTGCCCCCAAAATAATTTTCTTCTCAGCAACGCCTCGGCGGCGGTCTGGCATCAAAGCTTGGATCAGAAAATATTAATAGGCTCGCCATTGTCCTCAAATAAATTTATTTATCATTTAAAAACAATTAATTAGTGGAGAATATATAAAGACTGATAGACCCATTGCATTGTTCATCGAAACATTCAGATCACATTATTTCAGGAGTCAATCTCATTACTTATCTATTGGAAAAGAATGAAGGCAATGTCTAGCCTTCTCAGCTCCACTTTTATACTAGCAATACTCGCACTCCAATCAACCAATGCGGAACCTCCGAAATTTTATCCTCGAAAAGAAGATGTCAAATTCATCAAGTGTGATGTGTGCCGCTACCTCGCTATTAATGCCTATGAACAAGGACGTGAGCTAGTCCTTGGGAAACAAGCATCAGGTGAGAAAGTATCTGAAGAGGACGTTATTGAGCTTATGGAAAAGCTCACCACAGCATGGAGACCTGAAGGAGAATGGATCACAGCTCTTCATCTAACAAAATCTCTAACTGGCAGCAAGCTGTCGGTGAAAAATATGGAGCGACAGGGCGAGTGTGGGGAAGCATGTAAAACTATAGAGAGAGCAGCACAAGAGGTGATGGGAGAGCATGATACTGATGTAGCTGAAGCGGTGTATGTGGTAAGTCTCCGTATAGAAAATAGTACAGCCTTTATTTTTTTTTGAACCACTGTACACTCTCCCTTCTTCTTCTTCCTGTTTTTCTTTTGCAGCAAAAGCATGATTCCCTTAAGGCATTCACCACGTGGCTTTGCGAAGACTTAACCAAGGCATGTTCGTCAACTTCCCAAATCCCTTCTTTACCATCTGGACACAAAGCCTACCCAAAATTTCAAGTCATGGCCCCTGATGCGCAAAATATCGACAGAGTAATGGGTCAGATGGCTGATTCAGGATTAAAAGGGCAAATGTATAGTAGAGAAGAGTTGATGGAGAAGTATATGGGAGAGATGGGGATGGACGCAGATGATCTGGGTGGGATGGGAGGAATGGGAGGCTTAGGGAAGGATGAGCTTTAGAAGGATATTGAAATGTGAAGGGCGGGCGGTGGTGGCTAGCTTTGGAGAGAAACATTTTTAAGAACAAGAACGAGTCTACCAGCGCCAGGATGAATTATTTATATTATACCAACGTGTAATTTAGATAAGATCTATACAATCAAATTGGGCAATTCACAACTGGCGCAAAAGACATTGATCAAGGGGGTGATTTGAAATCATTTTTAGACATGTTGAGGCAGCTACGCCAAGGCCAACGGCGATTTGCACCGCTGGGAGCACTAGCAATTGATGCATTTGATATGCAGCAGACGAGAGGAATGAAGCTTTTTGAGGTGCAGTAATGATCATTATAAAAATGTTTCACATCTTGCCAAGAAGAAAAAGTGATCACTTGTTGTCATAATAATTCGCAGATATTCAGCAAGGAACGGAGAGCAGAGCGTAAAGCGAAACTCAAGGTCAGTTCATTGCTTGACAATTAGCTATCTCTTCAACTGTATCCTCCACCAATAAAAAGTCCCGCTCCGCCTCAACTGACGCTCACCGCCAATTTCTCCTCCATCAATAATATTTCACAGGATGACATGCAGCGTGGCTATTTCGACGACTTTAGAGATTTCAGAGACAGTCAAGGCAAGGTATTCCACTCTCCAACTCGCCTTATCCCCGCAGCAGCAGCCCCATTGTTCCCTCAAATAACTCCGTTAACTTCTGACGGCACCCCTCTTTCCTTCCCTTTCACTGGCACTGGCGCCCCTGCCGCTTCTTTGGTCTGTATAGCGTTTCGTGCTGGAGCTCAAGAGATGATTGAAGCATGGGCTGTGCCATTTAGCCGAGCTGCTGCCCATCAGCTAGAACCACAACAACAACCACAACATTAACAACGAGAACAGCAGCCTACTTCTACTTCTGATTTCTCCACTGACAATAATACACTTGCCCTCGTAGAGCTGGCGCTGATAGAGTCTATAGTGATGGGTGTCTGGCCATTTCGAAATGTATTGATGAAGAATGGGGGTGCGTCACAGGGCAAATATTCTATGAATGCAACATATTTATATCACTTTGTTCGAGACACAGAAAGTATTCGAAACGCATTGCAAATGACAAACAGGTTAACAGGGTATGTATATTTACTAGATTCTCTCGGTCGAGTGCGGTGGAGAGGTAGTGGCAATCCTAGTAGTCAAGAACTAAATATGCTTTTACAGTGCTCCCGTCAACTCCTCTCTGAAGAAGAAGGAAAAGAAAAAGAAAAAGCCACTGCCCCAGATTCTGTATCCGGCACCCCAGATACAGCAGGTAGCAATTAGTAATTCTACAGATTTAAATGAATCTAATGAGGTATACGTGTATTACATCATCTTTAATGTGGTATCTGTAATCATCTTCATTTCTAATCCATTTTCTTCAGCGATCCTAGCACTAGCCAATCCATCCAATAATAAATGAATTGCCACCTGGCCCTTTGAATTTTCTTTAATCTTGTTTTGTGTATATTCCCCAGCACAGCCTTGCAAGGCAAGGCCATAGCCCCCATTCCCTTGGATTTTGTTACCCACAACCACAGGTTCAGCGCCATCGCGCACCAGAACGCCATGCTGTTTATTACTTTCTATCGAGCAACCTTGAATTTTTGGCGCTCCAGGAGTACCGTCAAGGTCTGAAAATACCATTACTCCACTACGAGCACAGTTTTTAAGAGTACAATTACGAATTTGTGGTTCCCCACCTTCTATTCCGATGCCACTACCAGTTTCACTAGATATAAAACAGCCGTCAATAATTGTACTACTGCCACAATTTATTAATTGAACTGCATAGTTGTTGGCGATTGAATAGCTGTTATGTTTGATTAAAATGGGTCCTTTAACTGCTGCACCGTCTACAGTGCAAACTAGAGTGCTTTCATACGGTTGATCAGTCTCCCAAATGATTTCAACACCTTCTGATCCGGGTGAAGAAGGAGAAGGAGAAAAAGCAGCACTAACTGTGGTGAGGGTCACGGCTTTGTTTAGTATAACACGTTCTCGATACATTCCAGGGCTTAGAAGGATTGTATCTCCATCGTTAGCTAGTTTCAGTGCTTCTGCTATAGTTTGAACGTCTCCTTGGCCAACAGTGATTATGGTTTCTGCTGCTCTGGAAGGTGGTGGAGGTGGTGCTACCATCAGCAACGGCACCGACCATATTGTTAATGAGATGCTGCCCAAGATATTCCGTCTGCTAGGCGATGGATCAGATGTATTTTTGGATCTGCTAATATTGCATTGGATAGATGATCTTGCTGGTCTTTTTCTAGAAAAGACGCTGCAGAGATTGTGCACATCCTCCAAGTTTTGATTAAGATCGAGTGATCGATAACTTTCAACGCGATGGCTGGTATAGCAAATTGATAGTGGAGACATGATAGTTTACAATAATTTAAAATGTCTGAGTTTTATCAAAACATTTCATTTTCTAAGTCTTTTTAGCCAGCTAACTCTTTCACCGCTATTTTGTTTCAAGAAGCAATAAATTCTTCCCAATTAGCCTTCAACCAGGCTTCACACTCATCTTTACTTCCTTTCGGATTTCCTAATTGCCAATCAACTATTTTATCCATTAATTTTCCCAAAGCAGGCCCACCCTGTTTCATCCCGACTGCAGTCATCACCTGCTTACCGTCCATTAAAGGCTTCCACTGCCAACAATCTGCAATTCCAAAGGCCTCCGCAGCAGCTACAAGCTCTTTACACACCTCAAGACGTGCACTGACTGCATGGCTTGATGTCATCGTAAAAGAACCGCCGCCGCCGCCATCAACACCGTCAGCGCTGCTGTTTGTAATTTTCAAAGCGCTGCCAAGCTCGGCCTCTGTCACCGCCGCCTCGGCTACTCCAGCTGCCGCCTCTGCAGGGTCTACACCCAAGGGACGTGCTTCTGGAGCAGGGAGGAGCGCTGAAAGAATGGTACCAAGTCTCCATAAATTCTTCAAATCTCTAATACAACGGCCAAGAGCCACACGAACATCTACATAGTCATTGCTACTACTGCTATTGTTCCCGAGCTGGCGATGGACACCTAAGAGCCTGGGAGCTACAGTATGCAACGTATCAATCAACTCCACATCTTTCGCCTTCCATTTCAACGAATCTCGAATTACATGCGCTGCCATCGATTGCGTTCTCCCCTTTGGCCCCAACACAGTACATCTTCTCAAGGGCAACAGCAACGCCGCTAATAACAACAACCTTCGATCTTCCAACGACAATACTTCCGCCTCTGCTACGTCCTTGTCCTTCCATGCAGCAAGTATATCGTATGCAGCAGTGAGTAACGCTGTCCCTGCTGCAGCAAACTCATCAGTTACATCAGCGGTCGCGGATGGGTGCACTTCAAACACTGCTTCAAAGAGTCGTAATTGCCTCAACACATCAACCGCAGCCACAGGATCCGGCCCATTTAGCATTCCATCAAGCTCAGTTCCAATCCTCTCCCTACTCACTTTATGTCCCAACATCTCCCGCACGTGCGCATCTCCAGCTGCGGCCAATAAACTTTCTTCCAATTCAAATCCAAAGCGGGAAGAAAATCTTACTGCTCGCAAAACACGCAAGGGATCGTCCATAAATGTCTCTTTAGCAGGTAATGGGGTTCTAATTATCCCACTACGTAAATCTTCCAGCCCTCTTCCAGTGAAATCTTCAATTGTTCCGTGATTTATATTATAAAACATGGCATTAATAGTGAAATCTCTGCGGAAAGCATCTTGTTCTGGCGTTCCAAACTCCATTGTGGGTATTCTACTATGATGCGCGTACTCTTCTGACCGTAAATTAACTAAATCAATCCACAGACCACGTACACGCATTCGCGCAGTTTCTAAATGCTTCGACTGTTCAGGATTGGACATAATGACTGCTACATGATGAGTTTCTTGGCCGTGTGCTTTGAGGTAAGCGTTGACATGATCTGCGAATTGTTTGCCGAGCATGTCGTCAAGAGCGATATCTATGTCGAGAGATTCACGACCCATGAGTTTATCACGAACCCAGCCACCAGCACATCGCATTGTGGTGGCTAGCTTGGCCTAAAATTAATATTGAAGGTGAAAGGCGGGGAGATGAGTTTTAATGTTTTAAAATAAAATCAAGTTTTCCCTCCAATGGGGAGGAAGAATCTTACTTCTGTCATGGTAGCTATTAGGTCATTGAAAAGACCCTGTTCAATCTCTGTGAGCTCAATATTTTCCTTGATTGGAGGCATATTAAATACCGCTCTTGCTCCGACCCGTCTAGTATACCCTTCTGGCAATATTGGGAGTGATTCAATACTTGGCGTGCTGTTTAGACTAGTTGAAAAGGTTGTAAAGATGCTGCGCCGGAGATTTAAAGGGGTGCACGGGCAATTTCTAAGATTAATTAGTGAATTTTGCGTTGATGTTGGAGTATAAATCAGGCACCCACGCTGATACAGACCAGCACTCGCTAGTCTCATTAATGACGCAAGCATACACTGCGTTCAAATAATAACTGTATGCTTCTGTGGGAGCTGCAAGCTGCTGAAGGTATATTTACTGACTGCAATGTATTTTTGGTGCTCGGCGCCTTCAGCTTTTGAAGGTGCCCCCCTTTCCCCCTTAACCCTAAATGGTAAGGCTTCCAAGCAAGCATAGAGTTTACAGGCAAAACAACAGAAAGAGGAGAGCCCACCCGCCACCACTAATTTATACATGCAGTAGATAGATATCAATAATATCCATACTGCTGTGGCAGAAAAATCAAAAGTAGTCCTCGCCTTTTCACTTCTTGGGCTTAAAGGTGCAAAACTACAAGCAGATACCTTAGAACTAGCATGCTTGCTCCTCATTTGGCTGCTCGTAGGAGAGGTTTGGTTGCTACTAGGCGCGGCAGGGCTGCCGCCGCTACCACGCTGCTTTTTCTACGCTTTCCACCTTACTCAGCAACAGCAGCAACAGCTGCAAGCACACCTTCAAGAATGCGTTGTGTCGATGGGGGAGTGGATGTGTGTCTGGTGATCTGTCAAGGAGTGTCATTGTTGCTGTCTCAGCATCTTTTTCAAAGATATGCGCAGTGGGAGACTTCCGCAGCGGCGACATTGATGAAGCAACAGCGGCATTTGATAAAATGTAGGATATTCTTTGCAATTTCCACCAATGTTAGCTCTAGCTGTAAGAAGAGTACGGTAGTCGACTAACTTCTGAGAAAGTTCAACGCCAACCTTCATGCCGACAATAAATTGTGTTGTTCTTTGTGAAGGTTTTCTACGCCATAGTACCATGTCTAGAGTGTACCCTCCACGACTTATCAACACAATGCATGACTCAGGGTAAGGATCTTCAAGGTAGCCAGCTGCTGCCATTTCTATTACCTTCCAAAGTTCAAGTTCAACCCCGTCTGATATCTGCTTTAGCCTCAATACACTGCGCCCATCAGCATGAAGCTTTTGCCACATGTCATAATTGCTGGCAGATCAGGCATTTACTCTAGGACTCATGACGGCACTCTTTGCTCCCTAGACGCTGGATGGGAATTTGAATTTGGGGTGAGATACATAAAAAAAAAGTTGGACCATTTCTCGAACGTAGCGTGTCATCCTTGCGCAGGGGCCATGCTAATCTTCTCTGTATTGTTCCAATTTTATCAAGTGACTCCGAAGAGTCGGAAGCTGAAAATGGCGGCGCCTCATGTACCCGCCCCAATTTCATCGTTGTGCCTTATGGGTTTTGTCTACACTTGGTTCCAAGCATTCTTTCTTCGAGGGGCAGTAAATAATATTCAGCTTGCTAATATATATTTTTGTTTGTTTTTTATCAACTTTCCTTTATTTTGCTGTTAGAAAACCTCCTCCTTCGCTGGTATTAAAAATTAATCAGAACTAATTTTGATCATGTCCAACGACCAGAAACTTCCTATTGTTTCTGTCAAATGGCAGAAATCTCTGTATGAAAATATTGAGATTGACACCAGCAACCCGCCCGCTGTGTTCAAAATGCAGCTATTCTCCCTAACCGGAGTGCCACCTGAACGCCAGAAGATCATGGGCTTCAAGGGCGGCCTTCTCAAGGACGACGCCGACTGGGACGCTGTTGGAATCAAGGATGGTATGAAAGTGACCATGATGGGAACCGCAGACAAGGTTCCAGAAGCACCTACTGCTGCACAGACCTTTGTTGAGGATTTGCCGGAAGAGGAACAAGATGTCACTGGTATGAGCAAATATGGCGCTGGTCTAGAGAATCTAGGCAATACTTGCTACATGAATAGTACTGTGCAGTGCCTCTACGCTGTCCCAGAGCTTCGCGAGAGCCTGGCCTCTGTCACTGCCTCTCCGAATGAACCCGGAGCGGCATTGGCCTCTGCAGCCCGCAACCTGTTCGTCCGCATGGAAAAAGCGGGTCAAGCCGTTCCTCCCACCCAGTTTTTAGTCTGCCTACGCCGCATGTTTCCACAGTTTGATCAGACCAACCGTGAGGGTGCTCACATGCAGCAGGATGCTGAAGAATGCTGGGGCGCCTTGTTAACGGCATTGAAAGCACAAACCCCTGAAATTCAAAAATTATTCGGCGTCTCTACCAGGGCTGTCCTCAAATGTGAAGAATTAGAAGGGGAGAATGTGGAAAGTATGACGATCAATGAAGTAGAGCTTATGCTCAAGTGCAACATTACCAGCGACGTGAACCACCTCGGTGAAGGATTAGCACTTGGTTTCCGTGGCGATCGTGAAAAGACATCCGAAACCCTGGGGAGGTCGGCTAATTTCCGTGGAGTAGCACAAATCCAAGCATTACCTCCTTATTTGACTGTGCAAATGGTCAGATTTTTCTATAAAGCTGACGTACAGCAGAAGGCAAAGATTTTACGCAAAGTTACATTTCCTATGCTGTTGGATTTATTTGATTTCTGCACAGACGATCTGAAAACGGAACTCAAAGCACCTCGTTTAGCCTTTAAAGAAGCAGAAGATGCCAAGGTTGGCTTGTCCCAGAAACGCCAGAAACTTGATTCTGCTGCAAACATCACTACAACTACCACCATACCCGCCAGTACAAAAAATAGTGAAGCTGACGGTGATATCGAAATGGTTGACAATATCGCTCAATATGCCGGTGCATTGACCGGCAGATACGAGCTCATTGGTGTATTAACTCACAAAGGTCGTAGTGCTGATTCTGGTCATTATGTCTCCTGGGTCAAACAGAATGATGGTCAATGGGTCCAGTTTGATGATGACACCATGATATTACGTAAGGAGGAAGAAGTATTGGCATTGTCTGGTGGTGGTGATTGGCATATGGCGTATTTATTGTTGTTCAAGGCACAGAGATGCCCCATGGATATTGCAGAGACCGTTGCTGCAGCTGCCGTTGCTGCAGAGAAAAAGGAGGAAGCTCCTGCTGCTGCTGGCGGTTCTTAAATGAGGGGATCTTTTGTTTTATTTTGAATATCAGTAGTACATTGATTTGCCTTTTTGTAAGCAGATTGCATCCATGAAAGGAGAGACAAGTCCAGGTTGGCTAGCAGTGCTCAACTTACCCCAGGCTGGCCGCCAAGTTTGTTTTTTAAAACAATAAATTAAATTTAAATGTTGAATAAGTTTATAAAAAGAGGTCACCGACATCTGTAACCCAATAATGAACAATCCTACCTTCCTAGATGCTGCCAAAAAAAGAGCCGGAAGAGTAAAGAGCGTGCATGATCACTTGAATCGAGCAGGGGATTTACCGCGCGTTCTAGGTGTGGTGGATCTCACCTTTCTAGGATTAGGTTCTATTTTAGGAGCTGGAGTGTATGTGCTGAGCGGCGTCACAGCCAGCTCAGTTGCAGGGTAAGAAACCTAATTCATTTTCTTTTCCTGTCTCGCTCTCTAATTTCCGCCCTAGCACTAACCCTCCCCTCATTTTACACCCTAAACTTTCTACAGCCCCAGCGTTGTTCTATCATTTCTCATAGCATCTTTAGCCGCTTTATTCGCTGCCTTGTGTTATGCTGAATTTGCTGTAGAGCTTCCCGTCACTGGCGGCGCTTTCAACTATATCAGTGTAACCTTTGGAGAAGCAGCAGCATGGAGCACAGCGTGGAACATGATATTAGAAACACTGCTATCATCATCTGCAGTCGCAAGAGGCTTTTCAGGCTATTTAGCTACGTTATTAGGTCGTCAACCAGCAGATTTTTTAGTCTCTCCATTAGACCTCGATTTTTTAGCTGCCGGTCTTATAGTAGCCCTCACAGCAGTACTAAGCCGGGGTACAAAACAAAGCTCTGTGTTCAACATCGTTGTCTGTAGTATAAACCTCAGCTGTATCGCATTTATTCTTGTAGCTGGTCTACCGCAAGCTGAACCCTCTAATCTAGAACCTTTCTTCCCCTATGGTACTCGAGGCACCTTTGCTGCAGCGTCTATTATTTTTTTTGCCTTTGTCGGCTTTGATTACATTGCAAACGCAGCAGAAGAGGCATCAGATCCACGGCGAGGGTTGCCTATCGGCATTATAGCCAGTCTCGGTATTGCAACTTTACTCTATGTTCTGATGGCGACAACACTTGTTATGATGGTGCCGGCAGCACAGGTCGATGTTCATGCTCCATTTTCAGCAGCATTTGCTGCTCGAGGGGTCCACTGGGCAGCGAAAATAGTCTCGTGTGGTGCCTTAGCAGGCATTATTACCAGTACAATGACTGGGCTCCTTAGTCAAGCGAGGTTATTTGTTGTTCTAGGGAGAGAGAGGTTGTTACCAGCAGCACTAGCACATGTCCACCCAATAACAAATTGCCCTTTGGTAGCTACCTTGGTAACCGGAGGCTGTGCTGCAGTCCTGGCTTTACTATTGGATATTAATATATTAGCAGAGCTTGTGAGTGTAGGCACCTTATATGTGTTTTATGCAGTCTGCGCTGGTACGTATTTTTGGAGGTGCCACCTTCCTGGGACAACACGACCCCAGCCAGCTCTAGCCAGACTTGGAGCTCTTACCTTGAGTTCTCTCTGCCTTAGTATCAGTTTTACATACCGAGCTCCAGGTTTTTTGTTGGCTGTTTTTTCTATAGCGTGGATTTGTGCTGCTGCCGCGATGTGCACGCTACGGTCTCAAAGGACCCCTGCTCGATTTGCTGTCCCTGTTTTTCCTGCGACCTCTATACTAGGTATTTTATTTACAATTCATTTGTTGTGTAGTCTAGGATGGCCTGCGTATGTGCGGTTCCTTGTTTGGATGGTGCTAGGGAGTGTTGTGTATGCTTTGTATGGCGCAAAAAGTGCCGAAGCACACGAAATTGAATTAAAATTAGTTGCACAGCAACAGCAGCTACAGGTACAGCTTGAGCAGCAAGAGGGAGAAGGAGATATTCAATTAGTTGGAAGGACATTGTCAAGCTTAGATCCTGAAGGACCGATAGGTAGAGCGCAAGATGAAGATAAGAGATGGTTGCTTAGAGGAGATGCCGAAGCTTCAGCGTAAAAAAACGAGAAGGCATCTTTCATTTTTTTTTTCCGACTAGGATTTAATTTATTTCTTTGAATTCTGTACTTGATGTTCTTTTACTGTTCTACTATGCAAACAATGCTATTAGAAACTATAATCTAAGGTCCCAAATCATGCATTGTTTTATCCATCTGCTGTTTCTCAGGGTCTTTCTTCACCTCTCTCCTCTTCTCTTCCTCGCCAGCAACGCCAAGCTGCCCACCAACGGTTTCCTTTATTCGTTCTCCCCCGCCTTGATTCTGCAGCTTCGCAGCTTCTCTCATATCTGGGAAGATTTCATTTACACTCTGTTCTCCATGAGGGAAGTGTGGTTTTTCTGCATCCATTATTTCTTGATATTTCGCTTCAGCATGGGCTCTGCTTTTTGCTGGACCCCCTTCGCCAAGGTCTTTGCCAACTTGCGGAGGAGCATGCTGCATTTTGCCTGCTCCACCATGAATCTCTGGCTGTGACAGAGGTTTTTCATTACTCATACCAAGGCTGCGTTTTATAGCGGTTGCAGTGACTTTGATAGTGTCCTTGATGCTATCTGCTAATCCCTTCGCAGCATGGCCCGCCTCGCTTGCAAACTCTCCTGGACTTCGTGGAGTGTTGACTCCATATTTGACCCGCTTTTCTGAATTTATTTCTTCTGATGAAGTATCTGGGCCAGACATAGACTCCTTTTTTATTTCTTCAGCTGCAGGGCTTGTTGAAGATGTATGCAAGCTGGTGAGCTTTTGGAGCAGCGGTGCCGCTCGAGGTGCTGCAGAGCCTTGGAGCGCCAAGGGCGCACTGTGACGTAGCGTAAACATGTTTAGAAAGTACTTAAACAGCAAACAAGGCGACGAGGTTGGTAGTTTAGTGTTTGTGGCGCAGCTTCTTCAAAAAGCAAGCAAGCTGGCGAGGAAGAAAACTTTGAATCATTTTTTCCTTCTTGAAGAAGATTTCTGCCTCTCTGGCGTAATTTTATAGCTTTAATAATTTACTAAAATTATTACCTGCTTTGTAAAAAGGTGCCTCCAGGCTACTCTCTCGCTACCATGGTAAGAAATCGCTTTCTCAGAAATCAATTGCAAATTTTCAAAGTGCTCATTTTTACCTCGCAAGCTCGCTGCAACCCGCGCATAATAGTGATCAAAATGTTTCGATTCCACAATTGTAGACGAAAGGTCCTAAATCCGCGCAGGCAACCAAGTCTGCTGCCATTACTCCAGAGGGCTCTATCGACCTGGTAAGCAACCTTGCTTAAAACATTTCTGAAATACTCCTTTTGCCGCGAGCTTGCTCATACTAATCTACAATGTTTAATCTAATACAGGCCCAGTCTTTGGTTCAAGTGGTGAGCTGTGCTTCCAGAGCACCGAGGTTTCCTGAAGACCCGAGTGTTAACGCATTGTCAGAAAGCTCTGCTCACCTTTTCTTTCCTTCAAATATGGTTTTAATTTGCAGGGCATCGCTAACATCTGCTATCATCGCGACGTGCTTCCTCTTGATAATTTTGAAACCGTCAAAATCCAGGGCCTTGAGAGTAAGCTTCTGCTGCGTTGCTCTTCCTGAAAATCGAGCCGCGAGTCAAGCTCTGGATATCAACTAAACCGCCTTTTCCCCCTTCTAATTTCTTCATTCTTCTTTCTGCAGAGGTAGATACTAAGATGCTTGTCAATGGCGATGATGTTTCCCCGGAGACCAAAGTTATTAACAACTGGCTGAATCATTCTGTCAGCGAAGCGCTCAAAACTGGCTTCGCGACCAAGGTATGCTAGTGACTGCAGTTTTCCAAGATATTTATCCCCCTTTTTTTATATACATACTGAGCATCTTTTCAAAATCAAACCCCTTATTGCAGCTGTTTTTCGGGCTTGCTGGAGACCCTGAATGCCGCAATATTTTCGAAGAGGTAGGCACCAACGTCTTCTTTTCTGCTTTGCTCTTTAGGCTCTCTTCTTCTTTTCACTGTCCTTCCTTTCCACTCTACCCACTCATTTTTCTGTAGTATGTCTTTGTCTTTGAGCATGATGAAGATGGCAACATCAGTCTCGCAAACTTGGAAGATGGCAAGGGCAGAGCTCGGCCTACTGCCTCTTCTAAATACAGCAAACCCACCATCTTCTCTGCCAAAAAGCAAGTCTCTTCCCTCCTCCGTAACATCGTCTACGTCACATCTACTTTGGCTGCCATCCCTGAGGAACGCTATGTCTTTATGAAATTTGAATTCTCTGCAGACTGCCCTGAAGACTACCAGCCTTCTGGCTTCTGCGATGCTGGCGATAATGCTGTCGGCTTCTTTTCTACCAAGCCTTTTAGCATGTGAGGTTTTAACCATAGAGTTTGTTAGTCATAATTTAAAGAAGAATGATCTATTAGCTTAACTTTTCCTTTCTCTCGTCCGCCTTCTCTCTTTCTTCCGCAGGCGCTTGGGAGTTCTCAACACCCCTTACCACAACGTCCTCCTTGGTGTTCGCTCTGTTCTTGAAGACATGGACACTGAACCTAACAAAGGTCCTACTGCTGATGATATATCCCGCTGGGAAACTACCATGGTATCTGGAGATGACGGGGGAAAAGAAGGAAACAACAGTGCTGAGCTTGATCACCACATGAACACTGTGCCCTATGGCCAGACCAACGGTAAGATCGTGTAGCTCTCGAACTATCGAACTATATGCAGCTCTCTCCACAAGTGGCAGCTGTTTAATTTTTCAAAACATATGGAAAAAATATCAACTTCTCACTTTTCCTTCCTATTTTCTTCTTTTTCTTTTTCACAGATGATCTTGCTGACCTCTTTGAAACTGAACCTCAGTCTTTTCCTCAGGGAGAAGATGTCTCGCACTGCCTCCAGCGCTTGAACGTCGGTGCCTGTGCTCCTTCCCAAGGTGGTGGCGGCGCTGGCAAATCTTGTGCTGGTGGCATTTACTCCGTCCCTGGCAGCGTACGCACCGAGTCCCGCGCTTACAACGCTGTGTCTAATGCTCGTTACAACAACCATGCCATGGATGATGAAGATCTCAGCGATGCTGAAGATGAAGTCCAGGGCCGGGGTGGCAGCAAGGACGACAACAAGGTGTACGCTGAAACTCAAGTAAGCGGGGACCGCCGCAAGAAGAAGATTTCTGTAGTGAAGGAGCCTGTATACCAGAATACCAAGCTCAAGCGCAATGCTAAGGCCCCTCCTACCGTGCAAAAAAGCGTTCCTACTAAAAGAGGTGGGCTCCGCTCTACCAGGCGTGGGGCGGCGGCAAAGGCTGAGCACTGAAAACTAACCAACTAAAGTATTAGCGTATACCATTCCATTTCTAACTTACTTCCTGCTTTTCAAGACCCATTTTGATATCGATAAATGTGTGATTACCTAAATGTAAATTTAAAACTTTGCAATATTCAAGTTGCTATTGCGCTTTGCCGGTGTCGGCGTAGCAGTAATTCAAAACCTATTACAGTCTTGCAGTCCCTCATGGCAATATCATTTTAAATTAATCATATGATTGTATTTATCTCAGTTATTTCCACTTAGCAGCAAGCTTAATAGCTTTAGAATCTGCAATGGACGATATAAATAATTGGCGAAAAAATCAGATCAAAGCTCATAGACGAAAGGTGAGGCTACTTTGCAGCGCCACTTATCATCTCCCGTAATTAATACACACGTAATCTCTACTCTGATTGTATTATCCTTGTTTCTCCCTGATAGGTATTTTGTCTTAGTTGGAATTGCGACGGAACTCGCCTTGCCACTGGTTCTCAAGACCAGACAATTAAATTGTGGAAGACAGATGATCAAAACATCTCAGTAAGTAGAGTGGAGAGGGATGCATCTTTTTAGCTGTTATAATATTGCTACTAAGTCACAGTGAAGTATGCGCTCTACCCCCCAAAAAAGCTCCTCCGCCCACGGCTTAAGAGCAAAATCTGTCACCAATTTTTTTTACCCTCTCAAATTTTCCTCATTTATTCAGTCTAAATCCGAAGCAGAATTGCGTGGTCATACAGACGCTGTCATGTATCTGCGATGGCATCCATCAAATCCTGATCGACTCGCATCAACATCCTCTCAAGAGAAGTGCATTCGGTTTTGGGACGCTCGAACGTCAAAAAATACTGCCACGCTAACTACACCAGGGCATAATCTGTATTTAGCATGGACACACGACGGAAATGAAATGGCAGTAGGGAGCAAAGAAGATTTTGTCTGCATTATAGATGTTCGCAAGATGAAGGTCATTCAAAAGCATTCCTACAGGTATCAAGTCAACGAACTTGCATTTTTATCTACTTCCCGTCTTTTTTTACAGGCTACGGGCAATGGCGGGGAAGTAGAGGTACAGCAATACCCTGATATGAAACGAGTAGGAGGTTTGAAAGGGCACACTGCTGCTGTGCTTTCTTTAGCTGTGGATCCTGCAGAAAAATATATAGCAACTGGAGGAGCCGATGCCGTCGCATGCTTATGGGATGCGAAAGATTTTATTTGTTTGCGTAGTTATTATGCAATGGATTTCCCACCGCGTGCGCTAGCGTTTAGTTATGACTCCAAGTATTTAGCAATGGCGGGAGAGGACCCGTGTTTGTTTGTAGAAGATATAGAAAGCGGGAAATCAATGGGGATAGTACCGGTGAAAAGTAGTCCTGAGGATTGTGCATGGCATCCGAAAAGGCATGTCCTGGCGTATCCTGTGGAAGTGGTGCAGGGGGAAAGCTCAATTGAATTTAGAACAAAGAGTTGATAGTACTGTTGTAATATATGTGTTATTGTTGACGAGGGAAAAGAACACGTATTGATAAAAAGAAAATATATCTAGGCGGCGCTGGACTGCAAATTTATTTTTATTTATTATTACGCATTTGAAAGAATTGCCGCAATCGATCAAGCGCATTGTTTCGATAGAATACTGGGATCAGTTGTTCAGACTCGCATCACTACTGGATCTCTTCCACTTTGTTTCGCATCATCTCTAAAGCATGTCGGAATCTGTTGATCCTCTTTCACGTATCGTAAAGCACCTGGATACAGGCGCTCCACCAGCAGATCAAGCAGCAGCATGTGCTACCATCGCTATTCTTTGTTCACAGCCTACTCCTCCTGAAAATCTGGACGGTGTTTGTGCCAAATTGCTTAATTTATTAGCTGGCTCAGAAGAAGGCGTCAAGCCAAATGTGATTGCAGCAATATCAGCAGGGATGGAAGTCTCTGAACAATTTTATAAAGATGCTATCACAGGAGGCGCAGCACAAAAACTTGTCCCTCTCCTCACCTCTGCTGCTCCCACCGCTGCGGCTGCAGAGAATAGCACTGACCAACAAAAGCAGCCAGAGGTATCTGCTAGCAGGCAGATTATATTAAATTCGTTAACAGCGCTCGGAGCTTTAGGAGAATGCAGTGAAGAAGGCCGTACTTCTGTCTTGGAAGCGGGTGGTGTCCCTGCTGTTGTAGCGTACTGCTCCCCCGAACACGATGTACTGATTCAAGAAGCAGCAGTAGATTCAATCTGCAAGCTCATGTCAAGTGGATCTGGTGTGAAGGAAGCTGCTGAAAAGGCAGGAATTGTATCTAAGTTGGCAGAATTATTATCAGCGGATCAGAGAAAGGCTGAAATTACTGTAAGGGCCTTGCTTGGGCTTGGCATGGTCATGGCGGGGAGTGAACAGGCTCAGCTAGAGCTCGCTTCTGCCCCAGGAGCTGTAGGTGCATTATTATCGTTAATGAGGCAAGGTGATGATGGAGACATTCAGCATATTGCAGCAGGTCTTTTCTCTGGATTAGCGAGTGCACCAGCGGCCAAAGAAGCTTTAGCCGCAGCAATGCGGGATGCACAAAAGACGGCGGAGGCAACCGCAAAATATGTTACTTAGCAAAATTTTCAAACACTTGTATTGATATTTAAATGTAATTAAAATGTACGGTCAGCAACTAAAATAAGCTGAATTTAGTGCTTAGGCCATAGTTGGTTTCTTTCTTCTTCAGACAACCCAACTTGGTGATTGCTATATTCCCACAATTGCAACGCCTTTTCACCGTCAATTGCCGCTACCGATGGCATAGTTTCTTTTCCCATGTGTATGTATTTCACATGCTTTCTAGCGTATTCTGGAGCTGTAGCAGCGCGTAAAACACCGGATGCGCCTTGTTCTGGGGTCTGAAATACAGTTGAAGCAAGAAAATTCACAACTGTGCCGACAACGCCATGTAGATCTCGGAAAATATTGGTGGCTACTCGACCGGGGCTCACACAGCTGGTAACTATCGTAGACTCGCGTTCACTCAATTTTCTAGACAGTTCTAGAGTCATTAGTGAGTTTCCTAGCTTACTGCGAGCGTATTGTGAGTACCAATTGGCAGGTTGGCGAGGCTCGAGGGTCCACTGCAGACCACTCGAGCGTCCACTGCATTCTTCTTTTTTATCAGAAGCAGCACCATTGAAGGGAGCTAGGCTTAAAGAGCCGCGTCGATGTGCTTCAGATCCTACAGTGATGATGCGTCCATTAGGTGCCATAGATGGTAGCAGGAGGCGCGTCAAAAGGTAGGTCCCAAGGTGATTAATTTTAAAATGCCGGTCGAATAATTGGTGGTCATTGTAGGAAGTTTCCAGAGGAGGCACACCCATGACTCCTGCATTATTTACCAGTACATCAATCATTTTATTATCTGATTGGATGAAATTGACAAAGTTTTGGATGCTGGCATAGTCTTCTAAATCCAGCAAAGCACAGCTACAGGTGTTGGAGGTGTTCTTGTGGCGGTGAAGGAGTTCAGCTCGGGCTTTCTCACAGGCGTCCAAGCGCCTGCACGCCATCACGACATGATCTCCACGGGCAAGCAGACCTAATGCAACTTCTTTTCCTGCATTTACAAAAGAAAAAGGTCGCGAATTTGAGAACGAGATACGCAAGGTCACAAATGTAATGTGATCCTACCTATTCCGCAGTTTGAGCCTGTAACTATAGAGATACGCTGCATCTTCGTTTCGTGCATTTTATTTGATGGGCATAGGTTCAAAACTTTTGAATCAAAAGTTTCCACAAAAATTGGAGCAGTGGCCTTTCGAACTCGTGTTTCTTTCCACCCACTGCAAAAGTTAGTTGGAGCTTTTACCTGACTAAGAGCAAAAAATGGCCTAAATACCAGCATGCTTAATTGTGATAATTCCGATAAATCTATTAAAACCGCTCATAGCGGCGAGTATTGTACATTCACTGCACATTTGCGAAATTAATTAAGTAGTTGGTACCCATGCAGCGCACAGAGTTTAGCTTCCGTGCTGCAGGCGTCACACCTGGCAAGCTTTCAGGAACGCCCAATATTGATAATGATAGCCCTGGAGGCTCAGGCTTCAGCATTAAAAGTTTTAGGCCCAAGACATCCAAAATTCCTAGCCCACCTCAAAAAGATGCCGCTACGCCAGCTGAAAAAATTATGAAAAAACAGGTACTTATTTATGAAATTAATTAGCGCTGGCTCATTGGGCATTTAGTGGCTTCCACAACCTAACGATAAAATGTCCAACTGCCAAATTCTTGTTTCTGCAGGGTCTCTTTGCCTCGCCTTTGCCCACACCTGCTGAAGGTAACCGCGAAGATGCTCTTAAAAATATGGTTGTGGAATTAGAGAAGCGTTTGGCCAACGAGAGCAAGGCACAGTCAGCACTTAAGAAACAGCTGGCCAATCTCTGCGGCCGTGATGCAGTAAGTCCATAGTTCAACAGACAGTGTGGCATTAATTCTTTGCTTGGATTTGAGCAATTATCTCTATCATGACATACATAATGCATATAAACAAACATTCCTTCTTCACACCCCTTAATTTCTACAGGAGAGCTTAAAAGAGCTCAAGGAAGAGTCAGAGACCCGTAGCCGCCGTGCCTTTGTCATATCCACAAAGCTCGCCCGTGCCCGCAGTACCTTGAAGGACCTTCAAAGCGCTCAAACTAGCTACCATGAAAGTGCTCAAAAGGTTAGGATGGTTGAAAACAAGCTGTACGGTAAACAAGAAGGCCCCAGACGCTCCTCCTCTTCCAGTGCAAACACTGGCAGACTCCGTTATGAGCTTGATCAAGCCACGTCAATGATGGGTGCTGCTTTCAAGCGTGTAGAACAGATTGAAGGCATTACTGATGAGCTTATTCGCCAACTTGTTGAAGTTGAAACCGAGTTGGCAGAAGTCCAAGCTGCCCGTGAGGAAGAAAGTTTGGCTCATGCTGATGAAGTAAGCCGTCTTACCAAGGAGCGCATGCAGCTTGCAGATCATTTACAAAATGCCATCCAACGCACTGCTGAGATTAAAGCTCAGGATGAGAAGCTCAAGGCTGAGTTGGCCAAGGCAGCACATCGGGCTGAGGAGCTTGCATCCGAGGTCGTTGCTGCTGGCCGTGCAAAGACTGAGGCTGAGCGCGAGATGGCTGCTGAGCGTGAATCTCTTGCTTTTGCTTTATCCGAGGTCCGCGCACGCCAAGCTGAGCTCGCCGCTGATTTAGAGGCCAAAGAATCTGAGCTTAACGAAGCCTTGGACAAGGCCTCTCAGGGCACTCCTGTTGGCCGTGGTGCCAAAGTTGTCCTCCCTATGGCTCTTCAGAGAATTAGAGAAACTCAAGAAGCTCTTCGCACTGAAGAAAACCGCAAGGCTGCTGCCGAAGCTAAATTGGTAGAGGTTGTGGCCAATGGTGCTGCTGCTGAGGCTACTTTGAAACTCCAGTTGAAAGAATTAGACGCTGAGCGACAGCGTCAATTATCTGAAAAAGATGCTTCTTTAGCTAGTATGACTCGTGCTGTTGCTTCTGCTACGAAAGAAGCTGCAGTAAAGCAGGAGGCTGTTAACAAATTGGCGGCCGAGGTTTCTGCCTTGGATAAGGAGCGCACAGACTTGCAAGCTGAAGTGCAGGAAGCGACACACAGATGCCTTGAATTAGAAGCACAGCTTTCTCAAGTTCAAACTGAGCTTGGCCGCGCCTGTGATGAAAAGAGGCAAGCTCTTGCTGATGCTACTGCATTAAGAAAGGAGCTCAACGTTGCTGCCGTTGCCCGTAATGAGCTTACTGCTGCTTTAGAGGCCAATCACAAGCAATGCTCTACTTTGGAGGCTTCTATTGAATCTATGAAGGCTCAGTTACAGGCAGATGGCGCTGCTGCTGCTGAAAAAGCAGACACGCTTGGTGCCGCTATCGCTGCTGCTGAGGCCGCTGCTGCTAACACTAACTTTCAACTGAAAGAAGCTCTTGCTGCCCAAACTGCTGCTACACAGCGTTGTGATGAAATGGAAGGCAAAATGCGTTTACAAGAGGTGTCTATAAGTGAGCTTACCCATGCCGTTGCCACCGCCCAGGCCAAGGCCGCTGACCTCAATGCACAGCTGGCTTCTACTGCTGACGCTGCAGCTGCACAAAAGTATGAAATGCTTCGTACTGTAGATACTACGCAAACGCAGCTTGGAGAAGCGGTCAAAGAACGTGATACCTTCCAGGTTCAGCTCACCGAGCAAGCGGCCATTACCGCTGAGCTCGAATCCTCTGTTGCTGCTTTGCGTGCTGAGCTTTTTGCTGCTGAGAATCGCCATGCTGAACAAGTTGAGAAACTAAGGGATTCTGTTTTCAGAAACGCAGCAAAACTGGATGCGACTACATGTCAATTAGCTGCTGCTGTGGTGTCTCAGGGCGACCTGGTTGCTATCAATGCAGAGCTTGAAACAATGGTGGATTCTCTCCGCAAAAGCTTGATTGCTGCTGAAAACACGCATGCATCCAAGATGGAGGAACTGGAAGATGTTGTTTTCGCTACTGACGAGCGCTTGGCTGCTGCCATGGATCAACTCGCTGCCGCCGGTGCTGCTCAAAATGCCCTTAGTGCTGTCAATTCGGAGTTGCAAAATTCTGTTCTTGGCCTTCAAAGCCGTGTTACTATCTTGTCTGAAGATAAAATGGCTGTTGAAGCTGCTCTTGTAGCTGCTGCCAAACAGTCTGGTATTGCCACCGCTGATCAACTCCGTTCTGAACTCCAAGCTGCCGCCCATGCTCAAACCATGCTTCGTGACGAACGAGTGCATCTTGAATCGCAATTAATTAAGCAAGAAGCGTCTGTCGCTCAGCTTACGACTGCTCTGGAGGCTCTTTCCGCTGCGTCTTCTGCCAAGGAGGCTGAGATGGAAGAACTCGCTGCTCGTGCAACCGATCGTGCTGCTGTGCTGTCTTCTCAATTACAGCGCGTGTGTGAAGAGCGTGATAATATGGATCGTGAATGTTTGAAGCTCCGCAATGATCTTGATGGGTTGGCTGAGGCTCTTCAGGTTAAAGAAAGCGAGATTGATGCTGCAAAATCTCAAGGCACCCCCAAAGGAGAAGGTGCCAAACAGGTGTTGAAAAAGGCCTTTGAAAAGATCCGTAGCTTGCAACAAGCTGTAGCTAACACTGAAAAGGATTTGATTGCCAAGACTGATGCTTTGGCTGAGCGTGATGTGGCTATTGCTGGTCTTGAAGAAGCTGCTCGCCAACGGGAGGAGCTTGCTGCTGCCTTGCAGCATCGTTTGGAGCTTGTTGCGAGAGATGCTGAAGCCCAGGCTGATGAGCTGCGTTCTGAATTACAGAATGAGCGTGAAATGAATGCTGAGTTGGAAAAGATGAATGCTGAATTGGCTCCTCAAGTGGAAGACTTGGCTGCCCAGCTTGAAGCCGCTGCTGGTGTTGAAGAAGCTGCAGAGGCACTTAAAGCTACTGCTGAAATACATGTCGCTATAGCTTCAGCGAAACTGCGTGATGCAATAATCGAGCGTGATGCTCTTGCTGGTGAAAAGGCTGTTGCTGAGAGCGACGCCGCTACTCTCCGTTCTGAGTTGGCTCAACTCAATTTTGAGTCTGGAACTCAATTGCAAGCTGCCATGAAGGCTCGTGATAGTGCCATCTCTGAAAAGAACTCCATTCAGGCATCCAGTGAAATGGCTGCTGGTGAGCTTCGTGGTGAGCTTGCCGAACTCCGTTACACCTCGGCTATCAAAGAAAGCGCCAACAAAGAAGTCATGCTCAAGACGTTTAACAAGCTTCGTGACTTGAAAAGTGCTCTTGACGCCGAAATGAAGAATGTTTCCGAGCTTGGGGCTAAACTTGAGACTGCTGAAGCAAACGCGTCCGAACTGGCTCAAGAGTTGGCTGCCAAGACTGCTGCTTTACTTTCCACACAAGAGGACAATGAAGCCTTAGAGAGGGCCATGTGCCGCTTACGTGTCGATGTCCAGGTGGAGCTTGAAGCCCGTTTAACTGCCGAAAAGGAGCATGGAGCTGCAAAGGAGGAGATTAGTAAGCTTGAAAACCTGGTTGCTAAACTCACTGCTGAGAGTACCGAGCTCAAAACCGTGTTAGAGCAACGTACTAACGAAGTTCATCAGGCGCGTTCTGAAGGCGCATCTCAAGTATCAGATATTTCTTCCAAGTATAATGATGCTGTAGCTGCTTTGGAGGCTTCTAAAGTGGCTCTGGAAGCAACTGAGATCAGGGTCGCTGCAGCACTCGCGGAGTTGGAGATTGCTCGCGCTGACGCAGCCAAAAAACAAGCTGCTTCTAAAGAGGTGACTCGCCTTGCATTCGAAAAGATTAAATCTCTTCAACTTGCCGTCCAAGAGAAAGATGTGAGTCTGAATGATGCTGCAGATAGGGCAACACAGCTTTCTGCATTGTTATCTGCTACTCAAGGTCGATTGGCTGATGCTGCTGCTGACGCTGTACAGCAGGCCAAGGCCAAAGAAGCTCTCCTCGAGGATGCTCAAGATAAAGAAAATACGTTGGCAGAAATGAAGGCATCTAAAATGGCTGCTACAAAGCAGGTTGAGGTACGTTGCGTTGACTGTCTTTGGAGAAGAAAGAACGTTGGCCGACTTTGAACATGAGTTTGAACTGCTTTAGGTAATATTCCTCTAACATACTGCTCTATTCTTTTTAAATTATTATATTGCAGGAACTCCAGAGTGCTTTAGCCACTGCTCGAGCCAAGGTCACTGAATTGACTACTGCTTCTACGAAGAATGCATCTACGGTTACTACTCTTCAGGCAAGCACTTCTATTGGGAAAGGGTTGCTCATGATTGTTGATATAGTGTATTTATCAGTCGGTTTTGTTGTTTGTTTTGCTGATGAGCTTGCAAAGCTGGCAGCACGGTTGTAGTTGAACTGCAGGCTGCTGTGACTTTCTTGCTGGTGCCTGTCAGCAATAATTATTTTATTTTAACTGTCTGTTGTTTTGATTCTGCTAGCGATGTTTCTAGCTGTTACCATATTTACATATTCTCTTCTCTCTCGTTGTTAATTTAGCTTTTCTTCTCTATAAAGCTTTTGGCACTGTAAGAGTGCGATGATTAAAATATGATTTAGTACTAAATCGTTCTGCATATTGCTTTCATCTTTTTATGCAGGCTCGCATCACTGAATTAGAGCAACTGTACTCTACATTCGAAGCAGCAGCTTCTGACTTCAAAACGCAATTCGCCGAAGCTTCTTCTCGCACTGTTGCCTTACAGCAGGAGAAGGAAAGCCTCGCCAAAGAGCTGTCTGCGGCCTCGACTAAAAGCGCCGAATTGGAAGCACGTTTGAACGACCAGTGTGGTATCGTTGAAAAGCTGAAAGAAGCATTATCACTTCAAAAGGAAACTGTCACTACATCCAGGCGGGTGGGTGCTATTCGTGAGGCTGAGCTCTCTCGTGCTCTCTGCACCATAGAAAACAAAATGGCCGAAATGCAAAAGAAGAGTGCTGGAGAGCTTCAAGCTGCTAAAAATCAAATCTCTCTCTTGAAACAATCAAACGAAAACCTTGTATTTGCTTCTGCCAAGGTGCCCGAACTCGAAAAGGCTAATGCCACTTTGGAAGAAAAGGCAAGCAAGGTCGCGGCTTTGGAAAAACAAGTTGCAGAGTTAAAAATGATTGCCAGCCAATATGACGCTTTACAGCGTGCAAACATGGAGCTCTGTGCTCAAATGTCTGAGGCTGATAGCGAACGTCGTGCTGCATTAAAGGCTTCTAAACTTGCTACTGAACGTGCTGATAAATTGCGTTCTCATCAAGTTGAGATGAATGCTTTTGATACTGAGCATAGGGAGAGAGTCTCTCTGGCTCGTAATGGACGTACTTGGGGTGCTATTATTGCATGTGCTTTGGCTCTACTTTGGTCTGCTGCTGCTGGGCGTGTCACTGTTGGCGATGCTATCACCACCAGTAGCAGAAATTAAATTTGATATTGCGGTTGTCGTTGACGAAATTTTCAAAGAAAAGAAATAATAAATTAAAGTAAGGCTAATTGTTATTCTATGTACAAGTTGCGTTTTGTTTTGGATGAATATTACCCTTCTCTCTACATTTGTCTGCCCTCCATCAAGCACGCAAGTGCTGCCTGAAACCACGGCAGCACTAGGAGCAGAGCGGACAGTAAAATTTTAGAACCTTTTTTAGGCAGCTCGTAATATTAATAATGAGCGAGTGAGGCGCAGGTTCGCTATATTCTTCTTCCTTTTGTAAAGACAATCTATGAAACTGGGAGTCAAGTAGAGCCGCACATCAGCGGGCGACAACAAAAATTGCTTGGCCTGCTGTGGACGCCCAGCGCTGTGCTCCTTGGAACAAAGACCTCAAAGAAACCTGTCAATCACCTGGAATTGGTGTTTTTTATTGTTTTGATGAATATTTCGAACAAAAAATATTCCAATGCGAGTACAGAGACTCGTAAATTCTGCCCCAGCGCAGCCATTAGCAGGTCGCAATGCTGTCCACAGAGGAATGAAGAGAAGGACAAGAGCCCCTATGGCCGCTAGAAATAACTCTCCTGGTGAGAAAGATAGTAACGATTCGAATTTGTAGCTGACCGATTTGTTCTGTAGGACATGTTAAATTTGAAATTAAACTTTTAGGCATGTTCTCAACCACCGCACATTCCTTCCATCTTGTTTTCTTTTTCCTTACAGCAACAGAGAGCCTGGGCATGCTGGAAGCATTCTTTATCGGTAGAGCTCTTGCAGAGACAGTTAATGAAAGATTAGGGAGCGTTGTTGGTGACGCTGTTGCAGAAATTGGGAGAATAGAAGCCGAGCTACGACGCTCAATACAGTACGTTGGAAGAATTTTTTTCTTTTATACACTTCTGGGTTTTTCTCTTTTGGCCGTATCATTCAAACAATATTAATGACGCTGAAATTCTATCTATTCAATTAAATACAGGGATTTTCAGGATGAAGTCATGTTTAGAGCCCAAAAAGAAATGGCGGCATCTGCAGGCGGTGATGGGAGTAGCATGATGGGTGGCGGGAGTGGTAATAAGAATGATAAGAATAGAGGAGCGCTTGTAGCACCACCAGATGTTGCTGAATGTGTTGATAATCTCCGCGCAGAAGTCGCCTCTGCTAGAGCTCTAGTACAGCAAATTAAACAGAAACCGCCGATGCTGAAATAAATCCATAAAAACTATTTTTGAACGTTTGTTCCCGCATTTTTCTAGAATACTTATTTTTGTGAATATTATTATACCATTCTTGATTGTCTTACTGCAGAGTATCTTTCTAGATTCTTCCTTCTGCTAAATTGACAAATCGTACCGTAAATGTATTATACAAGGGTGGATCCAGAAAGAAAGTTTGGTTGGCACAAATGAAAAAAGAGTTTTTAAAAGTAAATTTGCTGAATTCGAGGCAAACGAAGCAAGATACAAGTCAAGTTTAGGTCAAATATACATCAAAAGGTGAGCGACCGCAATTTTGGCTATAATCAGTTCGAGTTTTTTGCAATCTATGTCTAGCAACACAACTCACTGAATAGGATCGTATCCGAACGCACACCTTTTCCGATCCATTTCCTATATTGTATGTAATCCTTCCCGGGTGCAGTATATTATTTTCGCTGCTCACTAAAGGTCTTTTCGCCTTTTCATCCCAACACAGAATAATCTGCTGTTCGCCTGTACGCATAGAATTGCTTGTGCGACGCATTCTCAAGGTAATAACAAGACAATATATTTGTTCAAATCGCTTATATCTGCCTTATTAATATCTGTTTTCCGAGTGAAAATTCATTGAAAACATTATCGACGCGGACGCCACCCACTATCAGAATGATTCTCTCATATTATTTCCACTGACTACTGTAGCTATCAATACTCATGGGTACGGAAAAGACGGCTTACAACTGCTTGCTCCTGGTGGTATTCGTACTTGCAGCGCAGATCCAGCCAAACTCTGCTTCGAGTGAGGCCTTTCACCAGAGAAGAAGTTTATTAACTCGTGAGCACATCCGGTCCGCCCAGCAGAAGGCCTGCATTGGGTTCTGCGATGTTAATCCGCAAATTACTGATTCTGTGACACAGAGAAGGTGCAACCCTGTATGTTTGAGGGCCATCGCTTTAAAAACCACAGTGGAGGTCAGCGAGGCTGCAGCTGCCACTGTTGCAGAGGAAGACCCGTTTGTTGTTCTTGGAGTCGCCCCTGCCTCACTCTGCCCCGATTTCTGCAAAGGAATCAATGCAACCAGCATTGAAGATTGCAATACCTCATGCATTACTTTCTCTTCCACTTTGTCTGCTTTCGACGGTGGGACGGACCCCGCCGTGTCTGGCAGCCTCCCGCTGACGTATGCCTGTTTCACTACCTGTGCGGCTTTATTTATCGCGTTGCTTTCTTTGAATATTGATTATTAAATCGTATTTTATTCATCCTTACAGAATAATTTAAAAATAAACACCTAAAATAACATCCAATAACCAAATTTGCCTGTACTATAGTACGGGTACCTCAGTACTAGCCAACCAATACACCTAGATACAATTCTTCACCACCACCTACTATTCCCTCAATTGATAGACTTGCATATACGCTTCAGACAATGCCACTACTTGTGGTAATACTTCTATTACTGATAAATCTTGTACTTCATACCACACCCCTTCAGCTGAGCGGTACACATGAACCTTATAACTACCTGCACCAGCTTTGCCTTCATGGACTATGTTGGCAACTAAATCATATACAGCACCCACAGGGGAGTCACTATTATTATTTTTGGTCTCAAGAGGTACAGGGACACATTCGGCTAAATTTAGCCCCTTGACTGGGAAATTCACAATTGTTGGGTTTTTTTCAGTGAAAAATTGATTTGAAGTGAACCTTTTTATATGAAGAACTAAATATTTAGGCAACTTCGTAAGTCGCAGTCGTCTTCTCCCAGTGCGGATATCATCATGTACGCTGGTTCCGTCGTATTTCTTCAATAAGTCGAATATAGGCACTTGTGGTATCGTGACCCTTTCAAGTGCATCCTTGTAGAGCGGGGTGGGGGGTAGGTCGAGTGCGAGCATTAAGAATGGCATCTTGTCTACAATATCTGCCACCGAATCCTTCGCTTTCCCAGTGCCAGCTAACGTGGTCACTTCCAGTTCTCCTTGTAGGGAGGTTGTCACTGGGGAAGGGCGCCGGCGCTTTCCACTGGTCAATCCTTCGTGTAGTGTGTTAATCATCCAAGAAAAGAACTCTACAGGGTCTGATTGTTTTTCAATTAAATATCTTTTATTACTGACTGACATCACAGCTTGCATGATTTCGTGGGGAGAGACGTGGCCTTTAAACGCTCTAGGATTCCACATCTTCCTCAACAACTCTCCGCATCGTTGCACCAAAACAGATCGACATTCAACGTAATTTTCAGCGCGAAGTAAGAAATTAAGTAATGGAGCGATACGGTTCAATGTTTGAAATACTACATTTGCGTAATCATTCATTTTCATGTCGTTCAAACCCACTAACCCAGGCATGTACTCACTCCCATCAAGAGCTCGGGACCAAGAAGGCGATGTTCCAGCCTTTTCTACATCTTCTTCTGAGTATTTAGGGTTTAAGACGTATTGAATGTCAGACAAAGATCTATCTGAAACTTCATACATGTCTGGAAGACAGTATACACGGCCAGAATCGAGTTTCATAAAGAGGTGATGACCCGCTTCAAGAGAGTGCGTGTAGGCGTGGGTAGCTGGGCCCCGACCTTGAAAATATTTGCCACATACTAGGCAGACGTAGACATTGACGTGGGAAAGAGAGACTGAGCAGCATTTCTCGAAATCAAAATCAAGGTTCTGCATAGGACAAAGGGGAAAAGAGAAGGGCAAATTATTGAATGAATAGGAAGACGGTGGAGGCAGATTTGGCGAGAGCAATTCAACGATCTTTGTAGAAATCCAGATGTTTTGCATACCTGGCGTGAAATGGAGTCTAAATAAGGACATTCATGGCCATTGAATATTGCACGGCTCATTTTGTAGTTAGAAACGAGAGGGGCATCGTCTTCATTGTCACCGTCAAAGTCATCGCTACATTTATTATTTACAATTGAAGGTTCAGCTACTGGTGCGTCATCATCTGCTGTTGTCGGTTCTATTTCCCCAGGGACAGCTTCTTCTTCTGTTTCCGTTCTAGCCCTCTTTTTGTCACGAGTTCCAGCCATCTTTTATAGTTGTTTTTAAAAAGTGATCAGAATAAACTCAATACTGCGATTGTGATGGCAGCGTTACTAGCCCTTGTATAATGGCATACATAGATAATTTATTAATGGTTGATAGAAAAATTGGCCAAAAATAACAACAAATGGCTCGTTTCTTGGTAATCGGACAACTTGCAGTTTAACTGTTGAACTGGACCACAGCATTTGTTCTTATGATGAAACAACGCCAAGCAGCCGTGCATTGTATGTGTATACTTAAACATTTCGCAAGTCTATCTCTTGCGTAGCAAACAGGCTGTTTACATTTATTTTGCACATACAACTTCGATTGAAATTTAATCCCAACAAATAAAAAAATGAGGACCTTGGTCTTCCATACTACTCCAGGGTGCCACCTCAATGCGCAGGTGGCAACTAGATCAGCGCTTAGGCCAAATGTTGGTACTCTTCCAGTGCTACGGATGGTTTCTGTGCGTGCTGAAACGAATCCCTCAGACATGCTTAGTGAAGCTGAGAAGTTTATGCAGGATGTGATTGAAGATTCTCCTTCAGCAGCCACGGCACCTCTGAACATATCTCCTTCCGATCTGTTGTCGCAGCGTGATCAAGCTGTCAAACAGGTGCGCCAAACTCCCCTTTTAGAACATTTTCCTACAAGTTCACCGACTGTACTCTGCCAGATCAAAAAAAAGGCTTCTTTTTCCCTGATATTCTCTATTAAAATGAATCGCAGGTAGAGACGCTACAACGAGAAATCGATGCAATGTATGGTCAAGTTTTCCAGGGAGTCGTCCTCTCAGACAATACCTTACAAGCAGCTGGAATCTCTCAAATACCAGACGTCTCGTCTTTTACCGAGGCCTCCTTTAGCGAGCTCGGTCGAACAAATTCTGCCCTGTCTCAAGCGTTTTTCTTTTCTAAAGAATCCCAAGATCCTCGTGGATGGCTTGCATTTCAGTCTTCCGTTAATTCGCTAAAATTACAACGATCCCGTGCAGAGCGGGAGGCCCAAGAACTAGCTGCTGCTGCTGAAGAGGCATCACGCAAAGAGCGGATCGCCGCGTCGCCCTCTGATTACGATTCTATCTCTGGACAATGGGAGAATGCAAAAACAGGTAGCTCAGGTTCTTCTGGAGGCTCTGAAACGACTGAAGCTGGGCTGTTGCAACGAGATGTCGTAAGAATTGTTTTAATAACAGGTTTTGAAAGTTTCAATGTTGAGCTTTATAAACGTGCAGCTGTGTCTTTATCCCGTAATAGAACGTCTGGAATAGTTCTGAAAGTATTCTCTGATCGGGATATTGAGCCGAAACGAGCTGAAATTGAAGCTGCATTAGCCTCTGCAGACGTCTTTTTTGGGTCCCTTCTTTTTGATTTTGATCAAGTCGAATGGCTGCGGAAGCGCATCGAAAATCTGCCTTTGCGTTTTATTTTCGAATCTTCTTTAGAATTAATGTCGTGTACAAAAGTAGGTGGCTTTGCTATGGCTGCTGGCGGCAAAGCCGCTGGCCCACCTCCCGCCGTCAAAAAAGTGTTATCCATGTTTGGTAGCGGCCGAGAGGAAGATAAAATGGTAGGCTACTTGAGTTTTCTTAAAATTGGTCCTAAATTACTTAAATATCTCCCGGGTAAGAAAGTCAAAGATCTCCGTACATGGCTGACTGTGTATTCGTATTGGAATCAAGGTGGTCTGGAGAATGTGACTGGCATGTTCCAATATCTCGTACGGGAAACTTTCCAATTAACGAATGGAACTGCTCCACCATCTGCACCTGCTGCTCCGATTGAAACTCCAGCGACTGGGTGTCTTCATCCTGCTGCGCCTGGGAGATACTTTGCCTCTCCATCCGAGTATTGGCAGTGGTACTCTCGACACTACCAAAGTCCTATAGAAGACTTTGATTCTGCGCCTGTAGTTGCTGTGCTATTGTACCGTAAACACGTCATTACAAATCAACCATATATTAATCAATTGATTGAATGTATGGAGCAGCAAGGCCTTCGTCCTCTCCCTATTTTTATCAATGGCGTTGAAGCACACACTGTTGTCCGGGATCAATTAACCACAACCCACGAAAAAAGTTTGCTGGCTTCTGGACAACGGACGAGCCCTACACTGCGAACAGATGCCGTAAAAGTAGATGCTATCGTCAATACAATAGGCTTCCCTTTGGTAGGGGGTCCCGCTGGCACGATGGAAGGTGGCCGACAAGCGGAAGTAGCAAAGGCGATTTTAAGCTCTAAAAACGTACCGTACACAGTTGCTGCCCCATTATTAATTCAAGATATGGAATCTTGGGTTCGCGATGGTATTGGTGGGCTGCAAAGTGTCGTACTGTACTCGTTACCAGAGCTTGATGGAGCGATTGATACAGTACCGCTGGGTGGTCTGGTAAAAGATGATATCTTCCTAGTACCAGAACGCGTTATCCGCCTTGCAAATCGACTTAAAAAATGGATACAACTGCGTAGTACTCCTCCATCTGAACGGAAAATTGCAATGTTGTTGTATGGCTTCCCGCCTGGAGTTGGCGCAGCAGGCACAGCAGCGCTTTTAAATGTGCCTAAATCTTTAGAAACTGTATTGCGCAAGTTACGGGAAGAAGGGTACGATCTAGGTGATTTATCCCCTGATGTAGATGGAGAAGCCTTGATTGCTGCATTACGAGATCAAGCTGAGGAAGCTGTGGTGTCAAGAGGTGCACAGGGAATTTCAAAGCAAGGCGCTGGGCCTGCTGCTCAATTTGGAGTCACTGCCACAGCTGTAGACGTCTCTTCAAAGAAACTAAAGGAAATGTTGACATTCCCTGAAGAATGGGGCCCTACGGAATGGGGTCCTATCCCCTTTCTACCTGAAAAGGACATTCTAGTACAAAAAATGGAGCGTCAATGGGGCGATTTACAAAAATATCGATCAGGACTTTCTTCCTCTTCTCAAGGTGATTCTGTCGTTTCTGGATTGCAGTTCGGCAACGTATTTATCGGTGTGCAGCCTCTTCTTGGTGTAGAAGGCGATCCTATGCGCCTGCTTTTCGAAAGAGACTTAACACCCCATCCCCAGTATGCAGCGTTTTATAAATACTTGCAGAATGATTTTGAAGCAAACGCAGTCGTACATTTTGGTATGCACGGCACAGTAGAGTGGTTACCTGGTGTACAACTCGGAAATTCTGGGTTTTCCTGGTCAGATGTGCTGCTAGGTGACCTGCCCAATATATACATTTATACGGCCAACAATCCATCAGAGTCGATAATTGCTAAACGCAGAGGTTATGGTACAATCGTATCGCATAATGTCCCTCCGTACGGCAGGGCTGGGCTATATAAACAACTCGCAGAATTAAAGGCTCTCGTGGCGGAGTATAGAGAATCTCCTGAGAGTGCTTTTGCGTATAGGGTGCCGATTGTGGAGCAGTTGGGGTCAGCGGGGCTTCAGAAAGATTGCCCTTTCATTTCTGATGGGAATAGTAAAGGTCATGATAGTGGTACTGCTTTAGAGTTGACAGCTGAGAATGTAGATTCAATAGAAACATCAGAGTTTGATGCCTATGTATCTAAATTGTATTTTTATTTACAAGAAGTAGAAGGCAGATTGTTTAGCGTGGGCTTGCATGTTTTAGGCAAAGCGCCAAGTGCCGGTCAAGCTGCCCAGTATCTGGGGGCTTATTTTGGAGATAGACTGCCTACAGAAGCTGTAGACGCGGTTGCTGGTGTGGTAAATACTAACTCTGGCTCTGGTCTGGCTGAAACTAGAGCTGCTTTAGAACGCACCTTTAAGTCGTCTTCTTCTTCTTCTTCCACCGCCTCGTCGTCTTTGGAAGTTTCTGATGCGATTTTGGAAGAAGCGCTGCAAATCCGTGGCCTTCTCGACCGTAACACCGAAGAAGTCACCGGTGTTTTACGTGCCTTGAACGGGGAATACATCCTCCCGGAAGCAGGCGGTGATTTATTACGAGACGGAGCTGGTGTTCTACCAACTGGTAGGAATATTCACGCCTTGGATCCTTATCGAATGCCGGGCCCAGCAGCGATGGCCAGAGGCGCTGAAGCAGCAGAGAAAATTTTAATCGCACATCGTGAAGCAAATAATGGGGCATGGCCAGAGACGGTAGCTGTAAATTTATGGGGTTTAGACGCGATTAAAACAAAGGGAGAGAGCGTTGGAATTGTTCTCACGTTGATAGGTGCCAGGCCGATTAAAGAAGGAACTGGTCGTATTGCTCGTTTTGAATTGATTCCATTAGAAGAATTAGGTCGACCACGTATTGATGTATTGGCTAATATGAGTGGAATCTTTAGAGACTCGTTTCAAAACGTTGTAGAGCTGCTAGATGATGCGTTTCAGAGAGCAGCTGCTGCTGAGGGAGAAAGTGAGGAAATGAATTATGTTAAAAAACACTCTGTTGCCATGGCCTCACAAGGTTTAACAAACCCTACCGCAAGATTATTTTCTAATCCTGCTGGAGATTATGGTTCTATGGTCAATGAACGCGTAGGAGCATCTAATTGGGAAGATGGGGATGAGCTTGGCGCCACCTGGGCGTCTCGGAATGCTTTCTCTTATGGCCGTGGAAAGGAGAAAGGAACCGCTCGTCCTGAAGTCTTACAAGCATTATTAGCTACAACTGACCGTGTTGTTCAGGAAGTAGATAGTGTTGAATATGGCCTCACGGATATTCAAGAGTACTATGCTAATACGGGAGCATTGAGGAGAGCAGCGCAGTCGGCAAAGGGCCCTGGAGCTCGTCCTGTAGGGTGTTCTATTGTAGAGTGCTTTTCAAAGGAAGTAAAACCTCGAGAATTAGAAGAAGTACTGCGATTAGAGTACCGTAGTAAGCTTTTGAATCCCAAATGGGCAAATGCAATGTCAAAAAGTGGTTCAGGAGGCGCTTTTGAAATCTCTCAAAGAATGACTGCGATGATTGGTTGGGGTGCTACAACTGATTTTAAAGAAAACTGGACTTGGGATCAAGCTGCAGAGACCTATGCTTTAGACCCCGAGATGGCTGAAAGACTGAGAAAATCAAATCCACAAGCGTTTGCTAATACTTTAAAGAGGATGATCGAGGCAGCTGGCCGAGGGATGTGGGATGCGGAAGAGGGGACATTGGAGAAGTTGAGAAATATGTTTAGTGAAATGGATGATGAATTAGAAGGAGTGAATAAGAGATAAGGGAAGAAGGTGAATTAGGCAGACTCGGTTGCTTACCTTGCCGTCGTCAGCGCCGCCACGTCGGACGGGGTGTTGAGATAAACTGAAAGAAATAAAGCTGCAAATGCATTTTTGCGTATTAATTTCCAAGTGTATGGATTGTCTGAGCATTTGATTTAATTTGATTGCCTTAAATACTTTCATATAGATATCTTTGGTAATTCGTACTGGATTTAAATTATTTTAGGGGTAGAATCTGCCGTGCAGCTGCGCTGTGCCTGCTATAACTTTCTTATGGATTTTATTGTTGGACCTCTTCAAATGCGTTGGACACCACTTTCATCATTAGCAAATATAATTCTCGCTAAGTTTCAAGCTCCACACATCCACACTCGCTAAATTTAATACAACAAGGTCTTCCTAGGCTACATTTGACAAGAACAATGCAGCACGACTTGAAAAATTGCAACGTCTGCGTGACGGGCAAGTTAGTCTTTGTTTTTGCTTCTACAAACAGCTACGCCTAAATTCAACCCTCGTTTGTTTTCACTGCTTATTTTGTTCTTCCTTTTCTTCTTCAGGCGCCAGTCACGGCGCTGGGGCTGCTATTGCAGCAGCATTTGCACGCGAAGGAGCCAAAGTTCATTTGATCTGCAGCCCTCGCTCTGAAGACGAGTTGCGCAAAGTAGAAGCCAATTGCAGAAACATGGGTTGCCCTCAATGCGAATGCCACGTCTGCGACTTGAGCAAAAGCGAAGAATGCGCCAATCTCTGCAGCAAACTCGCTGGAGCTGATATCGATGTCCTGGTGAATAATGCTGGTGTCTTTGGCCCCGTTGGTGAGGAGCAGGGTCCTTTGAAGGGGAACCCCGACGAATGGCATGCAGTTATTCACACCAATTTGACCGCACCCATGACTTTGACTCGTCATTTGGCACCCAAGATGGTGGACAAGGTAAATTCTTAGTCTCTGAGATTTATTTAAGCTATATTTTTTTGTTAAAATTGCCGCCGCTCAACTCATAAAATGCCCTAATGTTGTTTATATACGCAGGGACATGGTCACATTATCAATATTGGCGACGTTGAGGGTTCTCATTCTGGCCCCCATCACCCTGTGTACGCTGCCTCCAAAGCAGGATTACGTGGCTTTTCCAACTCCTGCTACGAAGCTTTGCGCGATAAAGGCGTTCGTGTCACCTTGATTGAGCCTGGTAATATCAAGCACACCAAGATGATGGAGGAAACTGACAAGGCTGCTGGTCAAGGCGCAATTGAGCCTGACGATGTGGCACAGGCGTGCTTATTTGCATTCCGCGTGTCTGAGAATTGTGTGCCTAGTGAGATTGTGCTCAAGGCTTTGAAACATAATGCTTCTTAGGCGAATATTCAAGCTGTATTGTGTTGCTAAACAGCTGTGGTACTAAAAATAAAGTTGTTGGAGTTTTAATCAACCCTCAAACACCCACATTGAGTTTGCCGCCACTGTAAGGAGGTGCCTGTGTCCTGTGTTTTCTTCGCTTGTATTAGTGTTTTCGTGCATCATTTTGTGAATAGCGTCACTGCAATACTACTCCACTGTATAGATGTAAATTCTGGAGTAGGTTACTAGAAAAAAAACACAAAACAGATAACCCCAACGGGGTGAGGGATCTTGAGAAGCCACCAACGTGAAACTTCAGGCCAACCCTATAAAATTGAAAAGCAACATCAATAAATTCAATAAGAAGCAAATTAAGCAGTTATAGTCGCCAACACAGTGCTCAGGCCGAAGCCAGTGCCTAGAAAAACTGTGTTGTACATATTTGAATTTATTTTCATTGTTTGAAGAAGACTGCCTTATTAAGTTAGGCAGTGCGGGACTCAGTGCTTCCCTAGGATCGGTCGAATGGCTGCAGAGACCCGCTTAAGAACTAAGAAAATCAGATAATAATATCAAGTCATTTAACTTAATCTATTTAGGTTTTAATCAGTGGCAACATTTAGGTTTAGGTGGCTGCTAAGTGCGCGCATTCCCACTACATTTATTTCCCCAAAAGTCAAAGCATCATCTCGTGCGTCCGACACCGACACTAAATTGTGCAACTTGGACTGCGACCCCTTCTCACTTGTTTCCGGAGGACTGTTACTGATAGTTACCAGCTCTTTTCAGCGCTCATAATCAGAGTTTCTTGAAGTTGTTATCTCAAGATGCTCAGTTCCTCGATGCTCCGCACTTGCTACCTACTGGTCTTTGCGACCCTTCTGTCCTGCTCTAGGGTACATGCTACTGATGCTGAAGCCTTATCTCGCAAAAAGGGGCCCAAGAACGGAAATTACAAGGAGGTAAGAGCCTCTGTGTCTGACACACATCCCTCTGCAGCTGCTGGTGCTGCTAATTGAGGTTGAGCAGTTATATTTCCACTTTCTAAAAAAAATCCTTAAATTCACCCTGCCGCTGTTTTTTTGTCCAGGTCCTCGGTCTTAGCTTCCAATTTTACGATGCTCAACGCAGCGGCAAGCTCCCTTCGTCCAACCGCATCCCTTGGCGCGGAGATACTTTCACTTCCGACTGCGATGGTGTTATGTCTGGTGGCTTCTTTGATGCTGGGGATCATCTTAAACTCCTCTTCCCTCTGTCTAACTCTCTTGCATTCCTTGGTTTGGCTACCTCTGAGTTTAAACAAGGTATGGAAGCTGCTGGACAGCTGAAATATGCTCAGGATACTCTCCGCTGGGGCGCTGATTTTTTAATGAAGGCCCACATCGCTCCGAATAAGTTCATTGGTCAAGTAGGCGACCCTGGTTCTGACCATGCATACTGGGGGCGCCCTGAGCAACAATCTGGGCCTAGACCTTGCTACACGTGGGACATGTCTTCTCAACCCGCTTCCGACCTTGCCAGTGCTGCTGCTTCTGCCCTTGCTGCCGCCTCTCTCGTCTTCCGTTCCACAGACCCCAGATATGCTGATAAAGCTTTAAAGCACGCAAAGGAACTGTATGCAGCTGCAGCTGCCAAAGAAGGCAAGTACAGTGACAACTACAGCTCTGTTACTTATGTCTACAACTCCTTTACCTACCGCGACGACTTGGCTTTTGCAGCAACCATGCTCTGGAAGGCTACTGGAGATGCCAGTTATTTAGCAGAAGCGAAAAATCATCGCAGTAAATCTGACTTCTCAGTAGAAAGCTACGTCAATTGGGATGCTGTCGGTCCCCTGTCGGCAATTTTGTTAAAATGTGGTGGAGAAGAGACCAGCGAATCTGCTGCTCACGTTTCTAAATTCTTATCAGACTGGCAAAATTGCAACGGCAATGGGTACAGCAAAACACCCAAAGGGCTTTGTATCGCTCCTTTGGGTGGTTGGGGAAATCTCCGCCACGCTACGTCCGCTGCCTTTGGTGCTTTGCTGTATGCCAACTGCGAAAATGACAGCTCTAAACGCTCTGATGCTATCAAATTTGCGAAATCTCAGGTCGATTATGCGCTTGGCTCAAGTGGCCGTAGTTTTGTTGTCGGCTACGGCACCAACCCTCCTGTGCGTCCTCATCACCGCGCTGCGTCTTGCCCTTCTCCCACGTCATCTACCTGTGATTGGAATAATTACAACAGTGACGGTCCTAATCCGCAAGTTATTAAAGGAGCGCTTGTCGGAGGGCCCGGGGGTCCTGGAGACGAATACATCGATTCTAGACAAGACTACCGCTCTAATGAAGTGGCGGTAGATTTCAATGCTGGGTTCACTGGAGCTTTAGCTGGATTGCTCAAGCTGCAGTGAGTGAAATTTGCTTTTTGACTTTGTCTTTTCAAAGTTTGACTTGGTGGTAAATTATATTAAAAATGCAATTTTTAGAAGTTTTACCTGTCTAATATACATAATAATAGATATACGTTTCTATTTTTTCTTTTGCTGGTCATTTTGTTTTTACTATGCCATGCTTTGTTATGTATATTTATCTCAACCTTTCTTGTTAGCGTTTCTCTGCCTGTGTGTAACGAACCCTAATTTGCAAAAATGTAGGAAATAAATAAATCTATCTTTGACGAGACGCAGGGCGGTGCGTCATCATCGCCAGTCAGATCGCAAATTTGAAGTTAAAGAAGGTCCTTGTCAAGTTCAGAAAACCCACCACGAGCAGCAGTCGAAGCGCCATTGGGCTCATATTATTGCTGAATTCTAGGCTGGGTCTGCATAGCGCCCAAAGTAATGCGCCTCTGCTGCCCGTAGTTGCTGGTTGTATTCTCCTTCCTAGACTGTTCTTCACGGGTCTCTGGGAATAGTGCAGCCACAATGGATGCATATTGCGGATTTTCACGTTGCAGAATTTCACGCAAAAGTAAGGCAGAAACTGCTTCATAGCGGTAAAACAATTGCGCCTCTCTCTTGACCTGGAGTTGGAAGAAAGGATAAGAATTTGGTAAAGGACTGCATTTGCATGGGATGCATTTGAAATTCAGGAACAAAAGTGGTTTGAACTTGCTGTTGAACGTGCATTGGGAAAAGCCCGCGCCTCTAAAGGTACCTTCTGAAGTCGTATTGAGGGCGCAAGAAATAGCTTCCCTGCGCTTGGGTTTCTTGGTCGCGAAGCAGTTAAGAGTTGCTGATATGATATTTTCTGATTAGTTTCCGTGGAGGGGTTTTCTGAAATAGCTGAAAAGCTGAAGAAAATAGGAAAACTAGCGTTTTTTGAGATTGTATGTGCGACAAAAGGTATATTTGTACGAAGCAAGCCATGATTATTTAGCATTGAAGATATCGGTTGCCTTGTCGGTGATGCTGGTTGCGTTTTAAGACCTCATACTGCAGCTGGCACTACCAAGGCGGCAATAAATGCATGGGAATTAGATGGGCGAATACAGCTCAATGGTTTTAGGCTAAATTCAGCGTTAAAGAGGCACAATGAGTCTATGCCTGAGCTCCGACGGGAGTGGGTCAATGTAGGCGTTGGGACCTAGTCTCAGTTTCCTGAAAAGGTTGAAGGAATGAATATAATCTTAGTAGAAAATAGCTATATAGCTGTATGATGTAAGCTTAAAATAAGACCCTGGAAATTCCAACTGATAGTAGTGAAATATCTAAATGAAGAGGCACAGCAGGCTTAGCAGCTACAGTCGCAGCCCCTTGTCAAAACCTACCCTGGGACAGCTTCGAAACCTATGGAATGCGCTGATAATCGCCATGGTATATCACCAAGCCTTTAGCAAGCTGCATCTCCTTGTAGGGGCCAGTACCGTTAGAGATTTTTGACCACATAGAATGCCCTCTGGATAAACGGCGGGGCTTCAAGCAGCACCACACCTACCTCAAGGTGCATTTAAAGTCACGAGTCATTGCAGATCAGCTGCAAATTGAAATTCATTATAACCACAGCAAGTTGAAGAGGAGGCTACTCTACCCCATTGATTGCCAAAGTCTAAACATTTATAAAGATGCAGACTTTGAAAATCAAACTGCAATGTGCACCAGCCACTTCACAATCACGTCGCCAGAGAGCCGTAGCTCCTCAAGCATTTCTTAATAAAATATTCAGCCAGAGCACAGCTACATTAGCCTCCAGATCTGCTCTAAATCGATTGGTTAAAACCATCGACGGCACGGACCGCGGCATGTCGACTAGCAAAGCCTCCCTAGCAATATTCAAAGAATGTTTTGAAGAACTGGAGGCTTCAGGGCGAAAAGGAACAGAAAGTAATATCTCTGGAACATGGAAACTAATCTGGACGACCGAAAAGGAAACGCTTTTTATATTGAAAAATGCTGGCTTGTTTGGTACGTCTGCCGGTGATGTTTTCCAGGTTATAGACACTGCAGCCGGTACTCTACAGAACGTAATCGAGTTCCCACCGGACGGTGCATTTATCGTGAACTCTTCCCTAGATTGGGAGGGCAATGGGCGTTCAAACTTCAAGTTCAATGGGGCGACAATTAAACTGCCAAATGACCGTCAATTAAATCTCCCCCCAGTGGGCAAAGGTTGGTTCGAGTCTGTATATTGTGATGGAAAGTATAGATTAGCACGGGATGTGAGAGGAGACTACCTGGTGGTTGTCAAGAATGGGCCACCCAGGAAGTTTAGTTGATTGGAAGAAGTCTGTCCATGATGGTCAGCAGCGGAACAGCGGAGTTGAATTAGCTTTACTTTCAGAACTAATATTTCATGCAATCTATCTATAAATAACATTTTAAGTATTATTATTTTTATCATTTAAGATAACTTAAGAATTTCATCTTAGCGCAGTCATTATTCAGTAGGCTTGCAGAAAATAATTGATTTTGCTGTGCATTTAGAAAAAACACAATGGTTAAGCGCAAAGCAGATGAAATCGCAGCTGGGGAGCCTGGAACAAGTAGTGGAGATGACGCTCCTAGCAATGTGGTCTATATTGGGTGAGTTTTTGGCACTGAAATCTGTTCACATGCCAGGCCGACTTGCATGTTTAATAAAAAATGTATAATTTTTCATCTCCAGGCACATCCCACACGGATTTTACGAGAAGCAGATGAAAGGTTAGCTATACCATATACGCCAGTATTATGCATGCAATATAAATTTGCTCATTTCTAACCCTTCAGTGTTTGCCCTTTGCAGAATACTTCACCCAGTTTGGCAAAGTCAGCAAAATCAGGATTTCTCGTAACAAAAAGACCGGCAAAAGCAAACACTATGGTTTCCTTGAGTTCCAGAACCCTGGCGTTGCCAAAGTCGTTGCCGACGCCATGGACGGGTACATGTTCTTTGGCCAAAAATTGCAGAGCAGGGTAATGAACCGTAAAGAGGTCCACCCAGAGCTATTTAAAGGTGCAAATCGTGTATTCAAGAAAGTACCTTGGAAAAAACTTGAGGTTGAGCGTCATAATAAAGAAGTTGACGAGGAGCTTGCCGCCAAGAGAACAAAGACTGCAGAAAAAAGGGACAAGGCACGCAAAGATCGTATTAAAGAAGCCGGTATTGACTATGAATTTTCTCCAACTGGAAATGCAACTTCTGCTGCTAAGAAGGAAAAGCCTGCAGCCGCAGCATCCAGGGGGAAGAAGAAGGCAGTGGCTGAAAAGAAGGTCCTCGTTGCGGAAGACAAAGCAGCTGCTGCTGCCCCTGCTCCTGTGAAGAAAGCCCCTGCAAAAGCTCCCGCTGGTAAGAAAACAAAAGTGGCAGCTGAGAAGCAGCCTGCCTCTCCTCCTAAAAGAGTGACCAGGTCTCGTGCAACAGCAGTGGTAGCAGAAGAACCTGCAGCAAAGAAAACCAAGACAGCGGCAAAGGCAAAAGCGGTAAAGAAATAGGGAATGCTTTTTATATTGTTTTAATTGGATTTTATTGTAAATTCTAAAAAATGGTGAGAGTTGTGCCAGTAGTATTTTAAGGGATAATACAGAGAAGTAGCGCAATCCTATGAGAATCACGAAAAAAGCGAATCAAGTGATCTTTAAAAATCCTACACAAAAGAATTAATGCTAGGCCCTTGTCGCACTATCCATAAATCGCCAATATTTCTAAGACCACGTTTAGCGCTAATTAGTCGCTGCAAATCACGCGCAATGGATGGGGCAGGCCCTTCTTCTTCTCACAAGCGGCCACGGCCAAGTCCCTCGGCAGCAGCAGCCAAGAGACCCAAGCTTGATGACATAATAGATCTAACCATGGATGATAATGACACTGGTGGTAGCAAAAACAACATTTTAGATGCTCCTTTACATCTCTTTCGAGTTCGAGGCATCCCAGATTGGGCAAACACAGGTTTCCTCGGTGCTCAACTAAGCACTCTCGTCTCTGGTGCTATGCGATGGGCCCTCGTATCTAATTACATGATAGATATGCCATGGCTTTTTTCTGCTTGCCCTGATCTTGTTAAAATTCCAAGTCTACTTGTTTGCCATGGAGAAAGTGGAAGCGCAGCAATGGCCATTCAACGCAGTTGCATAAACGCTGGCATGAATGGTCGGTATGCTACTCACTCAGCCCCTGTACCCCAATACGGGACACACCATTCTAAGGCGTTCTTTATTCAGTACCCTACTGGGTTTAGGGTGATAATACACACAGCAAACCTTCTTTATTGTGACATTAACAATAAAAGTCAAAGCGTCTACACTCAAGACTTCCCATTAAAAGACACCCAGTCAACGCTTTCTACCTCTCCATTTGAACGGGATCTGTTGGATTATATAATAGCATTGAAACTACCACCACTACAAGCAACCAAAGTTGTCAATATAATAAAAATGCACGATTTTTCAGCAGCTAGAGTGCACTTATTGGCCTCTGTGCCTTCAGGCGCTGCAGAATTTTCTGGGGCACAGATGAATAAATATGGCTACCTGAAACTAAAGTCGTGTTTAGAAAACGAGCCGGGCGGGTTTCCTCGCAAGTTTAAAGGGGCTCCAATCGTATGTCAATATTCAAGTATTGGTAGTTTATCCACAAAATGGCTAGCATCTTTTATAGAGAGCTTATCGGCAGGAAAAATAACCGGGTCAACAAACTCTTCTCTTGGCCCTCCATTCGGTGGTGCCGCTGACCCATCAAATATTCATCTCATCTGGCCTACTGTTGAAGAAGTCCAGAACTCCATTGAAGGTTGGTTTGCTGGTGGGTCGATACCAGGCTATCCAGACAAAGTACAGAGAGATTTTCTTCAACACTATTACCGGCGTTTTGGTGGCCAGGTGGCAGGAAGACAACGCGCAATGCCACATATGAAATCGTACACCCGGTTTGATCCTGAAACAAAAGAAATAGCCTGGTTTTGTGTTACTTCTCATAACTTGTCGAAAGCAGCGTGGGGAGAACAGCAAGAAAGTAAAAAGTATAATTGTACGTTATTAAAAATTCTTTCTTACGAACTTGGGGTGTTGCTTGTGCCCAGTCTGGAAAAAGCTTACAGACAATCTCGACATTATGGATTTTCATGTACAGAAAATTCGACCACTAGGCCTCAAAAAGTTGCACCGATGGCTGGGAGTGAAAATATTGAACGAGTAAAATTTCTGCAGTGGCAACAGGGAGAGCCACAAGCCGCACATTTTTCTTCCGACGGCACGGTGCTGACTGTACCTCTCCCGATCCCGTACCCACTCCCTCCTGAATCGTATGTTCAAGGTCAAGATGTACCATGGAGGGTATCTACTATGTTTCCCGGAGTGGACTCTTTAGCCATGACTTGTCCCGGTATAGGCACTCATTATGGGGTAACTGACGATATGGAGTGGGAAAATATCATTGAAGCGTTGAAGGGTGGTGCAGGAAGTTCATTGAAGACGTTGTTTGAGTAGGAGGCGCCGGTCAAATTGGCGCCTTGTTTTCGTTTCAGAAATTAAGATTAAGAAGGCTTGCAGCCCTGCGCGTTAGACCATTAAAGATTTATTATGTGCATACACTGTATTCTGTTTGTGTCAATTTAATTAGACAATTGTAGAAAAATAGTCCCCCGACAAAGTGATCCACTTAGCGAATTTAACATTTTATAATAGATTAGCCAACCATATTGAGCTTTAACACCCCACCTGCTTTACTATAATCTTATAATATTTAACAGAAGTCCGCGCAATTTTGTGTCCTCTGGATATCTTAATCCTATGGCACAACTTGCCCTTGAATTAAACCCTACATCCCGTCTGCCACATACATCGAAGTTAGTTCTAGTCCTTTTCTCCACCCTGGCGCTCTGTACATCAGCTGTATCGACTAGAAGCTCTGAACTACAGGTCCTTCCTGATGCTGTGTTACGGCATATCCTCTATGTGGAACCCAATCTCCACATCCACCGCCTTGGAAATGTCAGTGACGTTCAAGGAAGTCTAAAGCGTACCTTCCTTGATGACGGGCATCGCCGAGCGGCAGCTCTGCTACAGCGGTGGATGCGTGCGGCAGGCATGACTTCCTGGATTGATGCTGTCGGAAACGTTCGAGGCCGTGCAGCATCATCAGACCCAACCGCGCCTGCTATGTTTGTAGGATCCCACTACGATTCCGTTATAGACGGTGGTATGTTTGATGGTGCTATGGGTATAATCACAGGAATATCAGCTGTGAAAGCATTAATTTTGGAAGCAGCGGTAACGAGTGGTGCAGTCACTGTGGAACGTCTCTCAACTGCAATAGCAGAGCTTGAAGCCAAAACAATAGCGGGAGAGGATTCAACATTGAATATATTTAGTTTATTACCTCCAAAGGGACGCGCTCCAGTGCTCAGAAGACCTGTAGAGGTGGCAGGCTTCGCTGACGAAGAAGGCATTCGATTTCAAACAACATTTCTTGGCAGCCGTGCTTTAGCAGGCACATTAGTTAGCAGTGGTGCATTAAAAAGCAAGGATAGCAATGGTGAAACATTACTTGACGCGCTGATGGCAGTAGGTATGGAAGGTACCGAGGAGGCTATGGCTGCAGCTGCATTAGATCCAGGAGCTGCAGCGGGGTACGTTGAAGTACATCTAGAACAAGGCCCAGTTTTGGAAGCTTCAGGAAGGTCGGTTGGTGTTGTCCGTGGTATAGCAGGTCAATCTAGACTAGTAGTTACCATTAAAGGGGAGCAAGGGCATGCTGGGACGGTGCCCATGAGACTTCGCCGGGATCCGATGGCAGGTGCGGTGGAAATTATGCATAAAATAGAAAGTTTATGTAGAAAGATAACTGAAAATGAAGGAAATGACCGCCTCGGAGATGATAGTTTGGTGTGTACCGTAGGTTCGTTATCTATCTGGCCAGGAGCGGTCAACGTAATTCCTGGTGGGACCAGCTTTACTTTAGATGTGCGGTGTCAATCAGATGTTGTTCGTAGTTCCGTACTAGATCAAGTTAGAAAGGAAGTAGCTGAGATCTGTAGGAAACGAGGTTTAGGCTCTACTGTCGAGTTACGACATAACGTAGACGCGATCCCGTGTAGTAGTGAACTTGTTGGTCAACTGGCAGATGCTGTGGAAGAAAGTATTGACCAGTTGTTGCCAAGATTGCATTTACCGTCGACTGCTGAGGATATTTATTCTGCTGCAAAAGCGAAAAAATGTGCTGCAGCAGATGTTGGTAATGTTGACGCTTCATACAATAAAGACGGACAAAAACAAAATAGCAAAGAAAGTAAGCAGCAGAAGACGTGTGCAGCGCCTATAGATTTTACTTTGCCAACAATGAAGACGTCACTTGGCGGTGAAGTTGCCATACTCGCGAGCGGTGCAGGACACGATGCAATGGCCATGTCAGATATCACTCCTATAGGTATGGTATTTGTACGATGTCGTGGTGGGCTGAGTCATTCTCCTGAAGAATGGGTAGAGCCAGAAGATGTTGCAACAGGGGTGGCCACGCTGGTACAGTTTTTATATAATTGGGAGATGCAGGGGGAGTATTCAAAGGTGAATGGCACAGGGACAGTGATGGATGTACCGCGACAGAGTAGTGCAGTGTCTTCTGAACTATGAATGTGTAAAATAAAGAAAATAAAATAACCCCAAGAGGGTACCTCGACGGATCGTGGGAAGTCACAAGCGCAACTTCAGGCCACCCCTATGTAAAAAGTACTAAAGAGATTAACCTATGCCAGTAGGTATGTTGAGATCACAAATGAGTTTTTCCTTGAGGTAGTAACGGGTGCAGTGTAATTAGCAGTATATTCTCTATGTTGTTTGAAGAGCTCCAACCTTTCGTTTCGGAAGCCGCCATGAAATGAAATTCACCGTGAATTTCACGTGACGTCAACCCTCCAGAAGGAGAGATTGGTGTTTGCTTGCGTTGCTTCTCAAAATAAAAGAACGCATAAAAGAATTAGTTCGGCATTTCTCCCGCTTTCATAACGGGTTTTGCAAATATTTGACAGAATATTAAATCTTGTTTTCATTACCAATTGTTCCGAAATAGGCCTTCACCACTCAATCGATGTCAGGACGCCGAACAGCTGTGTTGCAAGGCCATCTTGAAACCCTTGGTGCTGGATCGATGGCAATGAACGAATGCTCTGCGACTGCCCACCGTCATCTACCTCGCTTTGACACCGTCATCATGGAACATTTCCTGTGCGATATCCCCAGTCTTCGAGATGACGTCTACCAGGTTTTCCGTGACAAACCTCATCTCCTCGTTCCATGTGAAGAAGGCCTCACCAAGGAACAGCATCGCGAGCTCGTTCGCCAATGTTTACGCGCCGTCATTGCCGCAGGATACTCTCCACTATCTCTGTTCGCCAAAGACTTCAAAAAATATTTCCTTATGGCTGAATATTTGTCTCTTGTCGATCTTTCCCTTACAGTGAAGATGGGGGTACAGTATAGGTCCGTTAAATACGTTTTTTCCCTTTTTTTTTTAGTTTGCTGTCCCTAAACTAACCTCGTCTCTTTTTTTCCTCACAGCCTTTGGGGTGGCTCTGTCGTCAACCTAGGTACAGAGAGACACCGTAAGAAGTATTTCGATGATATCGACCGCTTAAAATTACCTGGATGCTTTGCCATGACGGAATTACGTCACGGCAGCAACGTAGCAGGCCTTCAAACTGAAGCGGTGCTCGACCTTCATACTGACGAGTGGGTAGTCAACACCCCCGATGACGGTGCAATCAAATGGTGGATTGGTAACGCAGCTGAAGATGGTAAATTCGCCACTGTATTCGCCCGATTGAAAGTACCAGCTCCGGATGGTTCTGGCGTTTTAGACGATCACGGAGTTCATGCCTTTATCGTGCCTCTACGAGATGAAGAGCACAATCTACTTCCTGGAGTTGAAATCCATGATTGTGGGTATAAAGTAGGGCTTAATGGAATTGACAACGGTGCCATTCGTTTTACCCAGGTGCGCGTTCCTAGAGATAATCTGTTGGATCGCTTTGCCACTGTAGATCGGAGTGGTAGGTATTCATCCCCGCTCCCATCGGCAGCAAAAAGATTTGCTGCTACACTCGGGGAGCTTACTGGTGGTCGTGTGGGTTTAACCAACGCTTCAATCGGGGTATTAAAAGGAGCTGTGACCATTGCTGTTCGTTATTCTGCTCAAAGACAACAATTTGGACCTCCAGATGCAGCAGAAGTTGCCGTCCTCGACTACCCCTCCCAACAATTAAAGCTTATGCCGATGCTGGCAACGGCCTATGTACTCCATTTCGCTCGTAACACGCTGGTAGATAAATACTGTGAAGCAAAACGCACTAAAGATGAAGCTTTAGTGGCTGATGTGCATTCTCTTTCTGCAGGCTTAAAGGCATATACCACAGCGTATACGAACAATGCGTTGTCCATCGCTCGTGAGTGCTGTGGTGGCCATGGCTACGCAGCAGTCAACCGTCTCGGTGCATTACGTTCCGATCACGACATTTTCCAGACGTTTGAGGGTGATAACACTGTGTTGCTGCAACAAGTAGCTGGCTTGTTACTTAAGGAATACCGTAATCAATTTAGAGGGTCCCCTATAGTAGCTACCTGGTCGTATTTAAAACAAATGGCAGCTGATGCGTTACCTCCGAATCCTTTGGTTACTCATGAGACAGATCCTCATCATTTACGTGACCCTGCCTTCTTAACCAGTGCGTTAAGGTATCGTACAGGTCGATTGCTGCACACTTTGGCCGCTCGGTTGCGAAAACATTCTCGTCGTTCTGGAGAGTTTTTTGCCTGGAATAAATGTTTACTGCACGTATTGGCGTTATCTCGTGCGCATGTAGAAAGCGTCGCTTTAGATTCTATGCTTGCTGCTGTGCGTTCCTGTGTAGACCCTGATTGCCGTCGATCTTTGAAAGCAATGGCTGATTTATTCGCTTTAGATCGTATTTATAACGATATTGCCTTCCGTAATGATGATTATATTGCTCCTGAAAAGGCTAAGGCTATCATGAGAATGATAGAAAGACTCTGTGGAGAATTAAGGGGGGTGGCGGTACCCCTTGTGGATTCGTTCCACATTCCTGACTATATTCTGAGAGCCCCTATTGGGCTGTCTTCTGGTGTTCATGATCCCTATGGAGAGTATCTTCAATCTGCTGGGTTTAATGTGTAGCAGAGAAAATTAGCGTGTAGTAATATAGTAGAAACCTATATGTTGATAGAAGGGTAATGTGTATTTTTCCACCCTTGCGCCCAAAAGAGGCGGAGGCGGGGACGTTTTTTTTAGTTTATTTTTGATGTATTATGATAGCGGTTTATTATTTTTGCTTTGAAACTAATTTTTTGACAAGATTTTTGCTTTTGATATTTAGCGTTTAGTTTTGGTTAGCTTGTCGTGTAGTGTAAATAAAATTTGAGGGAAAACAGACGCTGCTAGCGTTACGAAATTTTAATGAACACAATGAGATTCGAGTTTACTTTAAATCATTGGATGGGTATGGTCAGCTAAATTAAAGCTTGTAGTACGGTTTATAAATCCTGGTGGGAGATAATATGCCTGTTAATAATAATTCAGACAAAGGTACAAGCCGCCAGACAGCAAAAAGCCGACACGATAGATGCCGACAAAAGGAGACTGCTTTGTTTCCAGAAGAGTCAGGAGCGAGAGCAAGAGGAGCATTAGCGGAAGGAGAAAACGATGGTACAGCAGATGAATAGGGAGAGGTCTCAGCGGCAGATGCACCAGTTGCCGTATCGGAAGAAGAACCTGCTGCTCCGTCGTCAAATCCACCTTCAACCGCACCCTCTGAGGTTGAATTTCGAAACAATACCAAAGTAAACCATAAAACATTCTCCATAAGACAAAATGGAAAGTTTACAGCGCAATCCACCACTTAACCTGCTGATGGGGCGGTGCCGTTCCTTGCTGAGGGCCTGTGTAATACACCTAGGTGCAACTTATGTAGATAACACCAGTACTTATGAATAGCGTACACTCACAAATGCAATAGTATCATTCAGAAACCCCCAAGAGCATTTCTTTTGATTTGGGTAGTTCTCTTCTGTTGCGCAGTGTTAAAAGATCAACTTGGCAAGGAAAGACGCCAGCGAGGCAAAAATAGCACACAAATCAGTGCTTGAATTCAAATCTGGGAATAGATATAGCAATAATAAGTTGATACACATATTTCGAATTATAGTCTGAACTTATATATCAGTATTTGAACCTCGACATAAACAAATACTAGTACTTGATCGCCCATTAAAGATCAAAAATTATGATCCCGACATATTTTTCTGCGACCAGGCTTAAAGCCTTGTCTACACCAACAAAACGCATCCAAAATTCAATCAGATGCTCTGCTGCTGCCGCTGCATCTCCTGAACCCGGATTCTTGCATTTCTCAGGTGCCGGCAAATCTGGTGCCGTCACCTTCTCCTCTATGCCGTCTTCTTCTTCTTCTTCTTCTTCTTCAGCTGCTACAAAGCCTACTCAACCCCAGGAAAAATCCATTGTATCGCCTTCTGCTGGTCCCGGATCTCTTCAATTTGTTGGAGCTGGAAAGATGGGTACTGTTTCCTTCACTAGCTCTCCTAAACCGATTTTACTCAGGGACCGCCTTGCTGCTGCTGGCCTTGCTGGCATCGTTGCGTACGGTATTTTCAACACTTTATACTACACGGTTGCCTTTCTCATGGTGTTTAAACTCGCCAAAGTACCTTCCGGCCAAGGTATTGCTGCGTCCGCTCAGGCTGCTTTAAAAATTTTGGCTGTTGTCTGGGCAGGGAGCCAAGTGACAAAGGTCGCTCGTGCTGGCGCAGCACTGCTTGCAGTGCCTTTTGTTGACGCTCTCCTGGACTTAATTAAACGGAAATTTAGTTTGGGTAGTAAGAGAGATGCGTTTTTAAGAGTGATCTTCCCTGCGTGCATCTTGGTGGCTGTAGTGTTGTTTAGTGGGATAACTCTGCTTTACATGTAGACCCTGGGGGACGAGTGAGAGAGAGAGATTTCGTGGGTGTTATAAAATTTGAGTCTTTATGAATACATTTTTTTTTACTTTTATTATCGTGTTGGTCATATAATCTCTATGTTTATGCTTATAATATTACATTCTTACAACAAAGTCAATATGGCACACACGCTCAAGACGGTCGGAAATGCCGTCTGTGTGTTGTCAGTAAAATAATAACAGTGTTCACGGTAGTCACAGAAAATAGAAGGTATTCGTCTTACTCGAATCATTGGTATACAAACCCAGTGCCTTGAAAACCTGGAGGAGGACCTCGTTGTACAACATCTGCACCACCGCCGCCGCCGGCATCAAGGTCAATGCCGCTGGTGTTGTTGTTTCCGAAATTTGAATTCAAGCCAAAGCTTTGACTATGACCCTTACTTAAACCAGGCGGTATAGAAATAGAATTACTTATAGGAGATATTGTTTGTTTACTATAAAGTGACATTCCAGCAAACAAGCTCTCTCTCTCTGTGGTATCCTCACCACCACCACCACCGCCACTGCCACCACTGTAATTGTTAAATACTGCAGAATCTTGCTCCGAGAACATTCCAAATTCAGTACTGACCCCTACATTATTATTATTCATAGTTTGAATTTTACTGGTGGCTTCTAGATGTTGCATTAACGTCGCAGCAGCTTCTTGAACTGTTATCTTTCCACTGCGAAGCGCATCCCTCATTGCGTTGAGCAATGCCGCGCTTTCGAAATTAACGAGACTGCCAGTTTGAGCAGCAGCAGCTGCTGCTACAGCATCGTCAAGGTTGATAACACATTTGCCTGATGCAAACAGAGGTTCAGTAGTAGGTATAATACCATTTGCAGTTCCGTGGTAGCTCACCATGACTGCGGTTTTCCCAGCAGCACGAGATTGCAATTGCAATTGTGACGGTGACGGTGGTGTTTCAGTTCCAGATGCAGTAGGGGCACTGCTTGTGGGGTTGCTAGGGAAGATAGTGTTATCTTTCATCCAATCGGCGTTGGAAGAAGGGTATTCAACGGGAGTCTCGGCAAGTACAGGCAGCCGGAAATTAGTAGATTTAGATTGCGGCACAGCAGGCAGAGGACGAGTTTTCTTTTTCATTGGTGGCTTCTGTGGCTTCGCAGGCGCAGCTAGACCAGGCCACATACTCTCCTCCTCTAAATTCATGTTTGGCAGTGGTGGAGGAGGATGTACAGGGGCTGTATGCGCAATGTTAGGGGCCGGTGAAACTGTTGCGGAGGCTCCATTGTGGGCCAGCACTTCACGAGCAGACAAACGAGCTTCCTTTTCTGCCTGCTTCCGCTGCTCTACAAGCTTAGAAAGACGCTCATAGAGGTCATTTTGAGGGCCATCGTCGTATGACGTTCTACAATGAGGACCTGCATTCGTTGAAATTGTATTTAAGAGGAAGGGGGTCCTTCCTGGTGAGCGGGAATAGATTTCAAAAATAATGAGGTCATACCAAAAACGAAACACCCAAGGAAACGTGACTCACATGAGTTATCGCTTTCGTTTTGAATTCTATTCAGGCAAAAGCTGCATAGCTGAAAGCCACAGCTGCAGAATGGATCGAGCAATTCCTCTTCATCTAGTATAGAGTCGCAACAGATAGGACATGTAGCCTCCTACAAGATAAATTATGGTTAGCGCGGCTATATGGATTGGCGGAAAGCTTAGCTTAAAAGGCTAAATTTTAAATTACTTACCTGTCTCTTTCGATGATCCTCTCCCCAGAGACACCCGTGTCCTTCCATGGTTGCGCAAGGACACTGACAAGGTGTGCTACAAGCCACAGATCATTAATGCAGAAGTATAGAAACAATCGGCAACTCCACGAGATGGCGGAAATAAAGCCCGCCCAGAATTTTAAAAGTTGACTAAAAAGTTCTCGACATTGATTCTGCTCACCGAGTCAGAAGAGGCTTGTCTACGATCTCTTCATATTGCTACTTTAGAATGTTCTAAAGACCCCCGGATATGCAATTGCATTCGGCCTTTCACCCCGATCCATCCCACCCTAATCAAACTCCCTTTCTCTCTCTTTTCTGCTCTCGTCTTGAAAGTTATAGTTTACAAAATTCAGCTTCATTCATAGAACAAAGCTCACAGCATATTACTTCAAAAGTCAAAGATTGGATAGAAGTCAATGGAATGTCAAAAAATGAAAAAAACATACTCTGGTGGTAGCATGTCAATGCAACAAGCTTCCCCTGTTTAGCTAAAAAGGTTAAATAAAAAAACTGAGATCCCGTCCCTTCGTTCTTTGATAGTCACAGCAATGGCCAGAGCGTGTTCGTCTCCATCCAAAAGCATTAAGAAAAACGCTGCGTCATGAATACATATACACTTAAATGTAGGTAGGTAAAGGGGAGTTTAAGTAAGAAAAAGAATAAGTTTTTTCGGGCAACTCTCTACGACAATAAAATATTAATCCAACGAGAGAGCGCCGTCACCCACATTTTAGCTACAGTAGGGATGAAAGGTAATCATTATCGCGAGCTGTTTTTGTCCGTAGAAAGCAATGGGTGGTTGTCAAAATCTAATTTTCTCACGGGAGCACCCGGAGACAGCTGGCCACTAGTCCTCCTAGACTTGGTTTTACGAGGAGCACCGGGAGGCTCAGATGTTGTTTGAGGGGGGATGCCCTGGTGAAGCGGCGTGCATGGCGCATCGTCGAGGTCAGCCTGTAAGAAATAAAAATGGGTCGATGAGAAAAATAGAAATAAGTGGCCATAGTCGCGAATCTCAGGTATCAGATTAAACACGTTTTTAAATTCTAAAATTTAAACTCAAAGGTGGCACATTAAGCGATATCTTACCTGCTCTGCGGGAGGTGGGGTTCTCATTTGGGCTTCTCTAGCGGCTTGAGAGCGTGTCTGCGACAGGGGAAAACATCGGGAGTTTAAATCTACAATCTTAATTCTTTCCGAATCTATAGCAAATGGCCGGCTAAAACGCCTACAGCCCCTAAAACTCTATACCCAACTAGTCAAATCTGATTTTTGTTGCGCACCTGCACGCCATTGCCATCGAGTCTAGGAGAGGGTGCTATGAAGGGGGATGAAGCATCCGTCCTGGAATGAGCGGACAGCCGAGGCGCCTTAGGCCCCATCCTTGCTTTTTCACTTCAAAATTTATAATGCAGCACAAAGGCCCGCTCTCCGGTATTTCAGATGGGAAACTGCAAACCGGCATAAACAACTTCGTTCGAGGCCTCGAGGGTCCCCGGGTCAAAACATAAATTTGAAAAGGTAACTGAATTCAAACACCCCAGAGATCGATAATGGCATTAACTGATTCTCTCTGACCATATAGTCTTAAGATACGAGCTGGGAATAATGTTTCTCAACTCCGTCAAGGGCCTAAGTCGCTCAGATGCAGCAGTGGGATGCAATCTGAAACCACATTTGTTCTCTACAGCAAAAACACCACATGTAATTGCTAAGCATCGCTCATGCAAATTAATCTGTAGATCAAGCGCTACACAGGTTAGCTCTTTGCGGTTTGGAAAATTATTTACCTCCTTGACTATTTTTGAACAAAGTTTGATCAACTCTTTTAGTAAGGCCTTATCTTTTGCAGACAATTCTGAATGCACGATGGATGGAAGACGCATACGAGGCCTTAGCAGAACGTGCTATAAAAAGTATGAAAGGCCCAGCTAGCAAAGATACACGGTATGTTATAGGTGTAGCTGGCCCCCCCGGCAGCGGGAAAAGCACGCTCGCTGGAGAAGTCTGCCACCTTATTAATTTAAAAGCTGGCTCTGAAATAGCAATCAACGTTCCTATGGATGGATTCCATTACTATAAAAGAGAACTTGACCAAATGCCAGACCCTGCTGAAGCATATGCAAGGCGTGGAGCCCATTGGACATTTGACGCCACAGCGTTTGTGAATTGTTTAAAAGGAGCAAAATTTGGGGTTGGCAAGACACTTTCTGCTCCTTCTTTCGACCATGGAGTAGGAGATCCTAAGCCAGACGCGATTACAATTCTTCCTCAGCATAAAATTGTTATTAGTGAAGGCAATTATTTATTATTAAACCTAGAACCTTGGAACCAGCTTTGGCAGGAAAAAAATGAGCTACCTGCGATCCTGGATGACACTTGGTATGTTGACTGTGAGCTGGATGTCGCAATGCAGCGAGTATTTAAACGGCAGACTGGCAACGGAGTTGCTGCAAAGGTATCCAGCGGCAGAATTGAAGGGAATGATAGGCCGAATGGGGAACTAATAGAGGGAACAAAATCAAAAGCGGTAGTAGTAATCCCTTCGCTGCCATTCAAGCACTCTCATTAATTTTTTGTATACTCTCTGTGTACTGGTTGACTGTTTAATACATGGTGCATTACAATGATGTAAAATGCATTTGAAATCAATTCAAATGCACACATGGTTAAGAAACGAAACGAAAGAATAAGGAAGAAAGTCGAGGAGGAAAAAAAAACAAATTTCAAAAGGGACTCTGGGAACAGCAACAGAACAAAGGACAGGAAAGAAAGTGTCAAAGAGAAAGAAGACAGAGGACGCTATATTATTAATTGAAAGTCAAAGGAAATGAGGCCAGGACACTCGGGTGTTCTCAGGCGAGTATCAATAGCCTACAAGCAAATATAAGTGAGCAGGGAAAAAAGTTACCAAGGACAGTGTGGCGCTGTGCAGCACCCATTTACTGCCCTCAAAGACTAAAGAAAAGACGGAAAAGTATAGGCGTAGGTAATAAACAAGGATTCAGACGTTGTTGTTATTGATATTGATGCAGTTGAGGGGATGGAAGACATTTACTTGAAATCGAATCAGTTCATTTATTAGGTAGGTATAGGATCTTCATAGGAAGTTCATCTTATTAGCGTACTAAAGCGAATTGATAGAAAGAGAAGACATATGTTTCTAAAGGACAGAGGAATGTAAGTTTTCTTTTCTCAGGAGAAAGAAAAAACAAACAGAGAAGATAAAACAAAAGTCAAATGTTGGAATGACGATAACGGAAGTAGAGTATACAACTTTTTGTTGTTGTTGAAGTCAGTTTTGATATACAGAATATTGAGTAGTAGCTACGACAAGCTGCTATCAATCACGTCAATTATAGAGGACCACATTAAAGAGATGGAATACTGGCGGCGCCGGAGTGCTTCCTACATTATTTTATTTTATTTTTATTCTGCATGAGCGGCAGCAGCAGCAGAAGGATCTTTCAATTCCCACACAGCCCAGGCACTGCCACAGTCGGCAATCTTCCATTTCTCAAGGTCAGGTGCAAAATCACCAGGTCCTACCTTGACGACGAGCTTCTGATCAATCTCTGCTGCGTAAACATCGTGAGAAGCATGCAAAATTGACACCCCAGAACGGCAATGAAGACCAAGACGCTTGCGTAACTCTACTAAACGGCGCACAACATGCGATACATTGGAGTCATGAAACATGTGGTCATACATAACACAAGGAGTACCAGGATGGGTTAATATGTACGCATATCCTTGCTCTAAAGCGTGGTCCGGGAATCTCCAATGCCCTTGACTAGATCCAGTGTCGTGATTTTCAATAAAAGTAACAGCCCGAGAAGGCCACCATCCAATCAACCCAGGAGGTTTTCCAGCATTATCACGCAATCTCCAGTATTCGCAGCGTTCAAAAACAGCGTGGAGAATTCCTTTGGTAGTGATATCGAATGCAGTTGACAAACCACCAGCAGCATTGATCCAATCGACGGTGCGTTGACGATGAGAATCTTGATTATGAGCAGGGGAACCATCCCACTCGTAGACCATAGTATCCCAGTATTCACCTACAGCAAAGCTAGGGACAGAAGCTTCCATGTAATCTTTAACATGACTACCATGGAAGCCTTTCACGAAATCAAGGCGGAAGCCATCGTACCCTGCATGAGTTCTCAGCCATTGCATCCATTCAGATAAATCACGCTTTACGAAATCTTGGGAATGGTCGATATTAGGAGCAGCTAAGAAATGATCTCCAGACGACCTGTTGCCCTTTCCGCGGAAATTAGGGTCATCTCCAACGATTGCACGATTATCCCATCCTAAACGACCTCCATACTTATTCCAAACACCATGCTCTCCTTGCTCAGAGGCGCAGCGATGGTTGAGAACAGCATCACCAAGAACCTTAATACCACGGCTTTGCATACGGCGTATAAGTTCTAATAAATCAACTTCACTTCCATATTTAGAATCGAGATTATAGAGATCACGAGGCATGTAGCCTTGAGCACTGACAGAGTCTGTGGGAGGGGGGAGCCACACAACCGTGAATCCAGCATCAGCGATAGCATCAATCTGTTGGCCAAGGGAGTTGTACCAATCGTGGCGCCAACTTTCCCAGTTAAACCCTTGGAGCATGATCTCAGCGCCAGTGCCTTCAGGTTTAATAGCCTGCTTGGGGAGCGCTTTGATCTTCATAGGGAGGATGTTTTGCTTGATCGAGCGGAGTTGAACGCCCAAGTCACGTAAAACTTCCTCAGGGAGAGCGGTGGGAGCTGCAGTTCTGCCCGAAGCGGAGGCTTCAGCGGAAGAGAGCCTGCGGTAATCCTCCTCAGTAACGGTCTGAAGCTCGCGTCCTACAGCATCGATACGCCTCTTTATAGCGTGTATTGGATCCTGCGTACATAGGTATACGAAAAGACTCAGACTTGTTTGAAAAATTATAGCAGATGTCACGTTATATGTCATACTGTCAAAAATATGAAAGTCAACTCTAAATCAGACTATGATGTAAACCCTACCTCTGAAGCATTCGCATCTACTTTCTTGTACGTGTATTCATCTAAGGCAGCCTCAAGGATGGCTGCGCTGTAAACTTGCTGTGCTTGGCTCACATCATGAGAAGCTTCCTGCACAGCGTTCTGAGAGCCATGCTCAGCCTGGGACCTGCATAGGCACAATAAATAAGCATTAATTGATGCGCCTTCAAGGTCATTTGATGCAGCATGGTAATACTGGCTAGGTATAGATTTGAAATTTTTGCTTTTGAACGCACAGTTAAAACATACCTGATACGTGGAGACCTCCTGGGGCGCATCACAGCTCCCATTGATTGACACACATTACTTCCAGAAGATGAGCCAAGGCGATTGTAGTCCCGAGGCTTCGGGCTTGAATTAACCAAAAGCATTTGCAAAATTTATTTCTAGTGAGGACAGATCTATATTAAAACCCGTCCTATATTATTAGGGTGTGATGTATAATTGACTGTAGGGACGTTTTAATATGTCCTAATAGCAATCTCGCTTATATAATGCACAGAGAGATTAATATTAGCCAAACGAAGAGGTAGGTGAAAGTTTATAAGATAACTTTTATGATTGCAGATAGGTTCTAAGCAGCTACTAAAGAGTTGATAACTCTTTACTATGAAGCTGTAAGTGTAGGCTTTGCTAATTAGTCCGCCTTCTTCTCGATGCGCGTAGTGCCGAATTGCGCAGCTTCAAAGCAGCTTCAATTCAGTTTTTCAAATGCAGCTGGCCCTGTCTTTACAGCTTCACTCTTTTCTTCCTGCCTTGCACCCAAACTCGCTTAAGCTACTATATTTACACACAAGAATACTGATAAATAGGAAGAGACGGGGGAAACCACTCTTTCAATAACAGATCAACCAAATTTTAAGAGGAAAGTAAGAAACCACCAAGGCTACCTCCAGCTTTCTCCCCACACTTGGAATTTACGCCAAGCTGTCTTCATACGCCCTCCATCCAGCTTCTCTGTACTCCTTTGCAGCCTTTGCAGGATCTGATGCCTTGTAGACACCCCGTCCAACAATGATTATATCACTTCCCCTCTCACCAATGACAGATGCAGGAGTGTTATATTGCTGGCCTAAATCATCACCTCCAGCAGATAACTGCACCCCAGGAGTCATATGAATTAATCCAGGGCTACCGGGGCCACATTTCCAAGAAGAAGGAGAGACTGAGATGAAACCCATTACGAAATCTAAATTAGCCTCGGCTGCGGCAACAACTGCTTCGGTGTAGCCTTCCTTTGCCAGAGTTCCTTTAGAGGACATTTCTGCCAAAAGTAACAGACCACGACCTTTAGGACCACCCACAGTACGTAATCCGTCAATGATTCCAGGTCCAGGTACCAAGTGAGCATTCGTAATTTCAGACCAATCGGCAATTTTGTAAATGCCACCGCCGTATTGCATGGCAACTGTGTTGCCGATATCAGCGAACTTACGGTCTTCAAAGATCATGAAATCTGCACAGAAGAAATAAACGAGAGAAAAGAATAAATATGGAAGGTTGAATTGATTTATAAGTTGGAAAAAGAAGCAAAGAAAGAGAATAAAAAGTTCAGTGTATTAAATTTTTGAAAGAAAGTTTTGTGGGATTTGATTGTTCAAGGATAATCTGGCAAGAAAGTTCATCTTGCGACTCCCTTCCATGTTGTCTAACCCCAGAGTTTAACATACATCTATTAATACCTACGAATAGGTATTAATAGACTTAAATCAAAGAACTGGGTCAGCCAGTCCACCGAACAACCAACATCCTCTAAATAAAAAATTAATTTCTATTTAGTTGATATGGCAAGGTGTCAAGAGCTCGTCGCAGATAAGTTCTATACAATAGAACTGCGGGAACTGATTATTTCAATGCCCCATGGATGGAAAAAATGCACAGTGCAATCTAATCCAGCCTTTCAAAATATTAAGATAGTAGTTTTTTAAGAAGTTAAACGCACCGTGCTTGTCAGCAAGTTCTCTGAGTTTTGCAGCATGCTCTTCTGTCCAGGTAGAAAACACATCCACGTGGGTCTTGAGTACAGCCACATGAGGACCTACAGCATCAGCCAAAGCCAGCATAGCATCTGCAGTCTCCACGTCAGCAGCGACAGAAAGATTGGTTTGTTTGCGTGCCATCAACTCAAAAAGCTGGCGTCCAAGAGGGTTTTGGGAAAGAGGGGCACGCTCTTCATACCTCAACCTATAGAGAAGGATACAAAGATAGAAATGGGTAAAAAGAGGATACAGAAGGGATAAATGAGAGAACAGGGTTGTAAAGATGTTGATTAGTAAATATAAAACAGAGAAGAGGAGACAGTGCGGTGAAATAAAATAAAATAAAATATTTATTATCGTATTTTAAAATTAAAAGTGTTTGCATGAAACTTGGAAGAAGGCGGATCAGTGGCAATAAAGCCATCACCACTTCTAAATGTAATACCCAAGTTTCCTTTGCAACATCAAAGATTGAATGGCATTCTAGCAGGATTCTCTTCGGCAGAAGGCCATAGCAAAACTCGAAAGCTCCGCCGCTCCCCACCGCTTTTGTCATGCCATATAAAATAAAGAGAACGATTTCTTCGATTTGCTTACCTCTTAGGCTTGGGTGCAGCAGCAGGCTCAGCGGCAGGTTTATCTGTCTGATTCTCAGAAATAAATTGTCTCACTTTTCCAGCCGTTTCTTCACTGACATGGCCATGCCTTACCAACACATCAAGAATATATGATAATGTGAATGCAGAGTGAAGTTTCAAATTTTTAGCAGCTAAACGAGCTGCACCACCTTGTTCTCTGTCAATAAGTACTACGACGTCACTGACAACGAGGCCTACCTCTTCCAAAGGGTCAACCGTTTCCATTACAGACATTCCTGAAGTGACGAGATCCTCGATGATCATACATCTCTGACCTTTCTCAAAGGCACCTTCAATAGCCTTCTTAGTACCGTAATCTTTGACTTCTTTACGGCGCATGAGCATGGGCGTGCCATGGACGAGAGACATGCAGGTAGCTATGGGAAGGGCGGTGTAAGGGACACCACAAATGACATCAAACTGGGTGTCGGCTAGACGGCCCCACATGGCTTCGGAGACGCGATGTAATATGTCGGGGTAGGAAACGATAACACGGAGATCAATGTAGACTGGAGAGATGAGGCCACTCTTCAGTTTGAACTCTCCAAATTTGACGGCCTGTGTGCAGAAGAAGATGAGCAAAGAGAAGAGAAGGGTGAGAAGGAGAGACCAACACCGACGACAACGACAACGACAATGGCGGGCAACGAACAATAGCTGTAAAAATGGAGTTTGAGAGCTTTGGTAGAGAAATTTACCTGAATTTCATGGAGTTTGAGAACTAATGTCTCATAGTCCTTCTCAGTAACGGGCCCCGACTGCATAGAATGGAAGTTAAGATGATCAGCTGCCAGTGAGAATTTGAATTTTTCGGCATTCATATCGACTTACAGAGGGAGCAACGGCGGCCATGGCTGCAACTTTCAGATTCTGACGTGATCCACTTGGGCGTCCGGTGAGCGCGTGGAGCGGGTTTTGGCTGCGAGGCAAGCAAGTCAGGCGAAAAGTGCAAGGGCGAGTGATGATGAGCTGAGGTCTGGTTTGGACTCTGCTTCGCATCAACTTCATAGGTATCACTGATTATATTTGAGCCCATCAGCGCTATCGCGGCCATTAAGCACCCAAAAACCTGAGGAACTTCAAGGTGGAAAGCGGCAAAGTTCCGTTGAGCTGTTTTTGCCAAGTTTTAATGCGGAAAATGCAGAATGAAGCCTGAATTTAACATAGCAAGTTGAGTAGATATCATGAAGGTCGTAGCGCTCGTGAGGTAAGAATCATGTAACCTTTTAGATAAATATTGATCGAGTTTAAATTACCGTCACCTGCCATTCAAAATTCATGTTGCATGCGTTACCAATAAATGGTTCCTCCTCAAACGACAATCACATAACCTAACTCTTTCCATCACATGAACCTCAACTTACAATTTGCAGCGGCGGCAAAGACTCATGTTTCAACATGGTCCTGTGCCAACGCTATGGCCATGAGGTCGTCGCCCTCGCGAACCTACTCCCAACTCAAGCAGAGGTAGACGAACTCGATAGCTATATGTATCAAACAGTAGGACATCAAATTGTAGCAGCATACGCCAGCTGCATGGGATTGCCTTTATACCGCCGCAAGATCCTCGGCACCAGTAAAGATCAAAGACTTGTCTACGAAGACACTGCTGGCGATGAAGTAGAAGATTTAGCAGCACTAATATCATATATAAAAACCGAAATACCAGATATAGGTGCAGTTTCTTCTGGGGCTATCGCTTCTGATTATCAAAGAACAAGGGTTGAGCGGGTATGTTCCCGCTTAGGATTAGTCTCATTGGCCTACTTGTGGCACCAACCCCAAGACCCATTACTCCAAAGAATGATCGATACAGAGATAGAAGCTATTCTAGTCAAAATCGCCGCTGCAGGATTAAATCCTAGAGCTCATTTAGGTGCTTCTTTAGCTCAAGTGCAACCTCATTTACGTCGTATACATCACGCATATGGCTGTAATATATGTGGCGAAGGCGGTGAGTACGAGACAATGACGTTGGATTGTCCAATATTTACCCACGGTCGAATAATTCTGGACGCTTGGGATACCGTGCATGTGTCAAAAGACAGTATGGCACCTGTTGCGTTACTTCACCCAACAGAATTTCATGTAGAAGCTAAAACACTCGAGACATCTACTCATCATAGTAGTGGAGGGGGTGGTATTAGTAGTACACATGAAGCCTTGGTAATTGAAGTGCCGGATGATTATATTGCTGCACCCACTATTGAAATAGACGATCCAAATGCTGGTTCTGTTGTTCAGAAACCCACCAGCACAAGCATTACGAGTAATATTAAACTTTGCCACTCGGTCAATGGCAGTGCCTGTCATTCCATCGCTGCTGAGATTCTCGAGCCACCATCTTCCGCTATTCCCATCACAACCACACTCCAAAATGCCCTTCAAGCTATTTCTAATGCACTTTGTACTCAAAATTTAACTTGGCACGATGCTTTATTTATTCATCTCTACGTCCCAGACATGTCTCAATTTGGAGCGGCAAATGCAGTGTATTCAACCTTTTTACCTGCAATAAATCCACCTGCACGTGCGTGTGTACAACTCGCTGGTGGTGGTGGTAATAAGGAAGCAATAATGCCTGGAGGTGGAGAGATTCCATCGCTCGTTGTAGAGGTGCTCTTACGCAGCAATAACAAAATTTTAAGCGGCGTGGGCAGGGGCCGTGTGTCTGAAGAAAGGATAGAAAAGAAAGTGTTGCACGTGCAGAGTATATCTGAGTGGGCTCCGTCGTGTATAGGACCGTATAGTCAAGCTGTAGCTCATAACGGGCTTGTCTACTTTGCTGGACAGATCCCATTGAACCCTCCAACAATGGAAGTAGCCACCAAAGACCCGGCAGCAGCCACAGAACGTAGTTTAATTAGTTGCCAAGCAGTAGCTATAGCAATGAAGACGGATTTACGGCAGGGGTCGCTCTGGTGGACTATATATACATCTTCAAAGGCAGGTAATATAGGGAGAGAGGCTGTTGAAGGTAGATTCAATGCATTTTTAGCTGGAGCGGAGTTTTTGACGGGAAATGTCGATTCGGAGAAAGATAAGAAAAAAGACACAGAGGATGAAAATGAGGGTGATGGTCAAGAGAGTGATGATGATGGATTGTTTATAGATGAGTATTTACTTGCTCCCTCTATGCCTCCTCGTCATTGGACACCTCTTACTACTTTTATTGAAATGCCTGAGTTGCCGAGAAATGTGGTGGTCGAGGTACAGCCAGTTGCATGGAGTAGCTATGGCAATCCAGTAGAAGACAGTAGTAGCTGTAGTAGTGATAGTGATGATGCCCATTGTATTGATAAAGTAAAAAGAAAGAAAAATGTGTTCAATGGTGGGCCTCACTGGGTGAATCAATTAGAGTCAATGCAAAAAACAGTCAACGCTCTTTCTGGGCACGTTGAGCTCCACATTCTAAGATCTATCGGTGCTTTGTTCAAAGGAAGCGCGTTTATAATGGACATTTCTGCGGGAAAGAGTTTGGAAGAGGCAGCAGGGCAGGCGGCAGAGGAGCTGGTGAAGGGCATGGTTGGTGAGGCTGGTGGCTTAGATTTAGAGAATATCGTTACTGCAAAAATATATCTGCCTGTGAATTGCAAATATGGTGCTACATGGGGAGCTGTAGATGCAATCAGACATGCTGTTAATGCGGAATTCATAAGCAGCAGCTCCGATGGCTCTCCTCCTCTTGGCACTGACGGTGTCGCTGTCGTGGTCCCTGTGCTGCGAGTTGGGTCGAATGCAGAGTCAAATGCAAGGCTGTGCATTGAACTTTTTGCCCAAAAATAATTGATAACCATCCTAGCTTTGTAAAATCAAAATGCGCTTTACAATGAATCAAATTTTGTTCTACCAGTAAAAAAGGGCGGTACCTGAAAACCAAATCCAATTATTGCCAGTACTGGGTTTTCTATTTAAAGAGATAATGGCGATTTGTTTTAGGGTCACAATAACACAGAAACTAAATTACTCACTTATGTGCAACTAAACCAGCGAGCTCTGCTGCTGTTAGCACTGTTTTTTTATCTATTAATTTACCCTCAGCGGTAAAATGCACTCCCTCTTTTTCCAACATGGCCTTTTTCTTCTGCACTGAGACACAACCAATGCCCCAGCTCCCAGTAAACCCACCTAATTCTAAAGTTGAAGCTATGACGCGGTGACAGGGAACCTCAGGGGCGTAGGGATTGCAGCGAAGGGCTTGGCCGACTGCTCGCGGTGAGCTATTAAGGATGTTTGAGATGGCGCCATAAGTAGTTGCTTTGCCGGCAGGGATTTGTCTACAGGCATCATAGACACGGTTTTGAAATGGTGTCGGAGATTTTTTAGCTGGCTTGGTTTTGGTTTTGACTGTGCTTATGCTCTTCTTCGTTTTAGAGGTGGTGCCGTCAGTCATCTCAGTGATCAGTTAATTAAGTGATCAAGATGTTTTAAATCTAGCTCTGCGTTGCCGCTTCTTTCGCTTGCTTACGAGCTTCAGCTTCAAGCTCTCTATGTAATTCTTCTTCTAAATCGTTGTGGCTCACACGGCTAATGATATTATAGTAAGTGCCTCCAACAAAGACGGCAAGGAGGCCAGCAATTGCAAAGTTAGCCTTGCGGCTTACCTGTCTCCCTGTCCCAGCGTTCATACGGAGAATGATAATAATTAATCTAAGGATGCTAAGTTTGGGTTAGATTAGAAAATGAGCATTTTTCTACATGCGAGGCGTGTCGTGCACAGCGACTTAAAATCGGCGAAGTGGTTAAGGGCACCGGGTTCTCGCTTTAAATAGTGCATTTGACCCAAAAGTTTAACCATCGTGCTCATTAATTTTCGGACAGAACCCATTTTACACTTAGATCAGGTCTTGATGGCCTCCTCCTTTGCTACTTCCAGTGTGATCAGCACATTGCCAGTGAGATTAGCTGCTAATCTGAGCACTAAAGTCACTAATATCTCCCCCTCTGCATCATTCAGAGCTTTAAACTCTCCATTAAAGCCCCAATCAGTCCGCATTTTCTTTAAAATGAATCACATTGCCTCCAACTCTACTACCACCGCCACCCCTGCTTTTGTTAACGCTCAGGCAGCTACTGAGCAGCAAGCCTTCACAATTATTGGTGGAGGCCGCGTTGGCCAAGCTATCAGTGAAATGGGCCAAAACGACGTGGTTTTAGGCCGCGGACAGCCTATTGAAGGCCCTGCTGGTCCTATCATCGTTTGCACTCGCAACGATGATCTTGCCGCCATTGTGGAAGCCACCCCTCCCTCTCGCCGTAAAGACCTTGTCTTCATCCAAAACGGTATGCTTCAACCATGGCTCGACGCTCGCGGGCTTGGTGATAACACCCAGGTCCTTGTCTATTTCGCTGTCGCTAAAAAGGGAGATGCTCCAACTGACGGGAAGACTGATGTTAATCCCGAAGGCCTTACTGCTGCATATGGACCGCATGCAGAAGCATTTGCTGCTCGGCTACATGCTGCAGGACTCAGTTGTAAAGTACTGGACCGTACTGCCTTCCAAAAATCAATGCTTGAGAAGCTGATTTGGATTTGTGCTTTTATGTTGGTGGGTGCTAAAAATGGCGGGTGCTTGGTTGGAGAAGTGGAAGCAAATCACCGTGCTGAAGTGGAGAAATTAATTGGAGAGCTTGCAAACGCTGGATCTGCTGCTTTGGGTGTGAGTTTGGATGCTGGTGTTGAAGAGAGGCTTTGTGCCTATGCTCGCTCTGTTGCTCATTTCCCTACGGCAGTTAAAGAATTTGATTGGAGAAATGGGTGGTTCTATGGGCTCAGTAAAAGTGCAATAGATGCAGGAAAGGACGATCCGTGCCCTACGCATACTGTCTGGCTTAAAGAGGTTGGAACTATCTAAGAATAAGTAGTCATGGAGGGGATTTGTGTTTTTAGAATTTGTTTTTAAACTACAGATTTGATTGATTTATGGAGTACATTTTGATTTTGTTAAACAAAGAAAATAGTTACATTGCGAAGGCGGCACACCATAGCTTGTCAAATGGAAAAGGGAGGAGTGTTAGAGCAAAGCATACAGAAAAAACACTTTTGAAAGTTTGCCGCTGTTGAACTTTTATTGATTCACTGCAATATAAGGGGAAGGAATGGGCATGAAAATAAGCTTGAAGAAGAATTTGAAAACCCCTTAAAAGAAGCATTAACGGGCTTACCTTTCTCCAGGGTGCTGGGATTGTGAGCCACTGCATTGAATCGCCAAAGAAGAAGAAAAAAATGGGTCGGTCAGACAAGGCGATCACTTGTTGTACTAATCAAGCACAGCAACATGCAAAAAAAAACGTACCCTCTTTTCCATCTTTCTCGGTATCAAATATCACCTTGGGTGGGTGAGCAGTTTCTTCTTTGGTCATCGCAATACTCTTGACCACCCCTTTACGCTCTCCGCCGCGAAATTGGGTTCTGACTGTATCCCCAACCTTGATCCCCTTCTGCTCCAAAGCTTTAAACTCCTTGCCGGACATCGTGTCTTGGAAAGATGAAGGTTTTCTCCTGGCTGAAAAATGCCTAAAATATCTTGCACTGGGTGGTCGGCAGTTGGGGTTGCCAAAGACGGTTTCAAGTGAAACTGGTAGCTATATTAGCTTAGGTGTAGGCTTGGAAGGGGTGTCAGGGAAATTTGCGCTTGAAATAAGGCGTCACAGGGTTCACGGAAGGATAAAATTTGGATCCAAGGCCTTCCGAGAGGGTCCTCAGCTGGAAGGAACGAGTTGAGAAGCTTGAAATCAGGATGGTTTGAGATTAAGAAAGATGAGGTGGACAAGGACATAGACAGGGCCCCTAGATTTCGCCTTTTACAGCAAAGATAAACCATTTAAAAGGTACTGCCACATGCACATGCTTGTTTATAATCTGATTACAGTATGAGAAGTGGCACATTCGCCTGATCTCTAAAAATATTTGGGCATTACAATTTTTAATTTTTAATTGTTTCTCGGTAATTTGCCTCAGAATCCTTTCTACCCGAATATTAAAGTGTGTTTATACAAGGAAGCAGCATGCGTTCTGCAATTTGTCAACCGGGGCGTCTTGCAGTATCCTCAACACCCACCAGATCAGTTTCTTTCCGCTCCGCCTCTTGGCAGCAAGTCCCACTGCAGCACACATACATTCACCAACAACGTTCTCGCTGTCGTGGTTCTAAACCTATTATCGCATCAGCTGCAACCGCGGTAACAGCAGCAACAACAACCCTCCTCGGCGGTAGTCCTTTTGGCATCTGGGCCGCTTTGGCATGTGCTGGTGCTGCGGGCCTTCAATTAGAACGCACAAAATGGGGTAAGGAAATGAGCGGAGCTCTCCTCTCCACTCTTATAGGCTTAGCTCTTTCTAATCTAGGGGTTATACCTAGTGAAGCATCTCATGTGTATGGTGTAGTGAACGCCTACCTTCTCCCTCTGGCAGTACCTCTCCTTTTATTCGCAGCAGACTTACGACGAGTCATTGGAGATACTGGCCGCCTTCTAACGGCCTTTATCGGCGGCGCAGCAGCTACCGTTATTGGTTCTTTTGCTGCATTTTCTCTTATGCCTCTTCAAGTTTTGGGCGCCGACGGGTGGAAAGTCGCTGGAGCGTTAACTGCTCGACACATCGGAGGGTCGGTAAATTACGTAGCTGTTTCTGAAGTGTTGAATTTATCTCCAGGGCCACGAATGGCGGGATTAGCTGCAGATGATGTTATCGTTTCCATTTACTTTATTATTTTATATGCTTTGGCGCGGAGGACGCAGCCTGATGCTGCTGCCGCTAATAAGGCTACTTCTACGTTAGTACCTAGTCCCAGTTCTCAAGACGTATCGCAAGAAAATGAGGATAGACGTACAGTAACTGTTGTTAATGGAGCCACCTCCATTGCTGTCAGCGCCTGCATTTGTGCCCTAGGAACTCATATTGCTGGTTCAATAGGCTATCGCGGTGGCTCTGTCACTGTTATTACAGCCATAACTGTCGCGTTAGCTACTATAGCGCCGAAAGTTGTCGCTCCGTTAACTGCTTCCGGGGAAGGTCTTGCTGCTATTCTCATGCAGCTCTTTTTCGCCAGCGTCGGCGCAAGCGGGAATATAGGAGAAGTACTCAGAACTGCGCCGACTTTATTCGCTTGGTCTGCAGTGGCTATTTCTGTACATGTGGCACTTGTATTACTATGGGAACGTGTCTTTAAATTCACTAGAAAAGAAACATGCTTAGCTTCAAATGCTAATATAGGGGGCCCGACAACTGCGGCAGGAATGGCAGCAGCTAAAGGTTGGAGGTCGAGTATGGTGCCAGCGTTGTTGATTGGGATATTTGGGTATGCTACAGCGACGTTTATTGGAGTAGGAGCTGCTCAAATATTTAGAAAAATGCAATTGATGGCGATTTGATTTGTGTATGCTATAAATATTCTCTTAAAGATTGATTGGTAGAAAGAATTGTCTGTAGTCACATCAAAATTGCACATTGGCTATGCGCAATGAAATAAATCACACGTACTAAACGTAATAAAGGTGCTAAATGCAAAAGTTCTAAGTAACTATATAGCTACTGCTGAGTTTCCAGGTGTTCCACCTAAACATCGGATGTGGTACCCCCGCCACCACCACCACCAAAGAATCTATTTTGCCACTGTTGCCATTCTAACTCTAAATATCTCTGCAAAATCTGGGCTGGAACACGAACATATCCACCCTGATCAGCACACGAAGCTACAACAGCTGCAGTATTTGGAGGTGTGCCTTGAGTAGGGGACCATCCACCGACTTCCATTAAAAGAGATGGAGAAGGGGCAGTTGCTTCAGCGGTGGTGGCAGCGGCAGTTGTGGCTCTGCCGGGGGTAATTACACTATAAGGAGCTGGTGGTGTTGCAGGTAGTGGTAGTTGTGAAGATGATGGTATCTGCAGTGTACTTTGTGGTTGTACAATGCTAGTTGTTGGATTGCCGCCTGGCCAGTATCCAAATTGATTATAGTGATCATACCAGTATCGTCGCCACGCTGCCTCATTTTCTAAAGAATCCATCGCCACAGATTCAATTCTTTCAGTTTCAGTCTCTGTTTCTGCGATATGCCGGTGGTTTTGTTGTTGGTAGTTTATTTGTCGTTGTCCTCTCGGATTCTTGTAGTACCCATTCTCGTCAAACTCGTCGTCCTCCTCAAAATATAGGTCATTATCATAAAAATAGCTAGTTTCACCTACCGCCATGGATTCTAATAACGCAGCTTCTTCAGCTAAAGCACGAGTATGGTCACATTCTTCTTGAGCTAATTGACGGGTGTATGCAGAAACTTGAGCTGAACCGAGAGGACGCCGTTGCCTATCTTGTACTTGAACTTCTAATTGGTGGTGGTGCTCCCCAGTGTGTAAGCGTACTAACTCTGGTTCTAACGCTTCTGAAGTGTTCGTATCTTCTGCAGGGTGTGCTCTTGTTCTTTTAGAGACTGTAGATCCGCTAAAATTAAATGCCTGTTGTAATACCTCCACCGATTCAATTTCACTTTCAGGAGTGCGTTGTAAATCGAGCTCCAAACTTTTGACTACATCGGTATAATGCGTAGTACTTGATAATAGAGGAGAAGAAGGTGCTACTGCTTCTCTTTGCGGGATTGCTGTTGGCGTGGGGAGAGACGGTGCTGCTGTCTCTGCTGATTCTAGAAATATAGAATTTCCTTGCATTGCTGGGGAGAGCTGCGCCAGCTGTAACGGCCATGCACCCTGAGGTTGTAGAAACGGTATGCCCTGCTCTTCAGGCCATAATGAAACTGATGAAATTATCTTAGAGGAACTATCTTCAATGGCAGTGTCCATGCTTTTTTTATCATCGCCCTGGCCATTGCTTTGGTTCTCTACTGAGGATTGACCATATAAAGGTAGCACTTTAGAGGAGGATGGCATGCCATTAGAAATTACCTTGACATGCTCTTGAACCCCTTGGTGTTCCTCATTCCCTCTGCTATTTACAGCAGCAACATCCAACAACTGGGCAGCACTCCAGCCAATAGGTAGCTCATCAGGGAGGAGGAAAATATCCCCACCTGCTGCAGACATCACAGCCCTCTTTAAATCATCTCTTTCTGTATTGCCATATACTAGACTAATAGCAGTACCACGTGTCCCAAATCGACCTGCTCTTCCAACTCTATGCATCAGCGTAGCAGGGGCAGCAGGCAAGTCAAAGTTGACCACGAGGTTGACTCGGTCCAAGTCAATGCCTCGAGCTGCAACATCAGTAGCGACCACAATTCTCAGCCCAAAACTACGTAGAGAGTTTAAAACATCTATGCGCTGTAATTGGTCTTTATCAGAAGAAAGGCAGGCTGCAGCATGGCCAGCTGCAATGAGGTCCTCTGCCAACGTGTCTGCCGTCAATTTACCGTTGCAAAATACAACAGCTTGATGGAAGGAAATTGAATACAGCAGTTCTAATAAAACTTTACGTTTGAGTGCATACGTATCAATACGTCTGATAGAAGCATTCCCCTGGCTAATGCGTGGTGTTGCATCGCTACTAAGTGCAGATGAAGTTCCACCATCAGCACCACCGTCACTGGCGGTAATGGCTTTGTAGTAGTGAGCAATACCTAGAAGCGATGTAGTCTCAGCACACAGCATGACTTCATGAGGTTGATGCATCAACCCCTTCAACTGTTCTGCAACAGTAGGAGTATACGTAGCAGATAAAGCCAAGATTTGTCTGGTAACTGGAATTGCAGCGATTACTTGATGAACAACTTCAGAAAAGTCGGAACTTAGAAGTTTATCAGCTTCATCCAAAACGAGCATCGAGATACCCTGAGTGACTAAAGAACCCCTCTCAATTAGGGATAATACTCTCCCAGGTGTACCTACTACAACGTGGCATTTCCGGCGTAGAATTCGTTCATCTTCTGCAGTTGGAAGGCCTCCAATGAGCGTGGCAACCGAGAGTGAAGGCGACGGAGTTCCAACTGCTGCCTCTGTTATTACATCCGCTGCTTGAAGTGCGACTTCACGGGTAGGTGCAAGGACGAGAGCTTGTGGAAATGTGGCGCTACGGTCGACGATTTCAGTTATAGTGATAGCAAAGACGAGGGTTTTGCCTGTGCCTGCTTTTGCTTGGATGATCACATCGAGACCAAGACGGGTGAGTGGAATCGCAGCATGTTGCACTGGCGATGGTCGTAGATACCCCGCAGCTTCTAATGATTTTACTACTGGGGCTGGGAGAAGCAGATCTCGAAAGGAGGGTGCCTCTGCCAAGACATCTGCTGTTCGAATGCGCTCCATCACAACGGAACAAGACAAACAGGACCCTCTCCCGGGTTAAGTAAAAATTATAGTGTGTGGATCAACCATTATTGTATATTTTGAAAAAGGATAGAACTTAAAACTAAGATTTTAAAAGTTGAATTTTGCAGGAAAGAACAGGTGCATGAGCAGCTACACCATAACCCTTTTGGCACTCCCTACTCTTTCGACACAGTTAGAACTTTATTCAGGTTCGTTAGAGATGCCGAAGTGGTGCAACATTCAGTAAGGAGGTCAGTGCCCCTTAAACAGACCTCAAGATTAAGTTGAACCTTGGCACGTAACCTTAGCAATGGATGGCTTCGGAGAGGCTGATGTAGAAACGTATGAGCTCCAAAAACTCTTGGATAGGAAGCGGTAAGCCCGCTAGGCTTTGGGTGTGCAATGCATTGAAGCTGTTCATCTTTCCAACATTTGAATCTAACCTCGTTTTTCCCTTGCGTGTAGCGACGAGCTTGAAGAATTGGCTCAACGACCCGAGACAAAATCCTGGCTAGAACCTTGCGCCAGCTCCGAGAAAGGCACAGATAAGGTCTCTATGGCAATAGTGCCCAGAAACAATCTCACACATCTTGCTCTGCACTTTTGGCGCCCAAACTAACCCACTGTTTCATTTTCATTTTCCCTGCGCAGCTTCTTCAAGAATTAGAACTTCGCGTGGAGAGAGAAGATTTTGCTGATGTAATTATCAAGGAACGCCGTCTACAAGAAACTTCTTCCTCTTCTCCCTCTACGGATACCATCCCCAAGACTCCAACAGCTGCAGCTACCACTGCGTCTCCCTGTCTTTCTGGCTCTGAAGTCCTCTCCCCAGACTGGTGGGAACCAGTTTCTGGGCATCTAGGCGACTCTACAGTTGAAGAAGATACCGGAGAATACATCGTAGTAGAGCATTCTGATGTAGTTGATGCCCTTGCCTCCTTTTTAGCAGCCTACATAGTGGCGCTGCCAGAAAGTCGCTCGATGGAACCAAAGCAGTTGCAAAAGGCTGTAAGGCAATCTTTAAAAGATATCCGTAAAGGAAAGGTAAGAAGATTATTCGATTGGGGTAAAACGCTGTATAGAGTTGCAGCAATGACCTCTGGTGCGTTTGCGGCATGTTCCAATCCCTGGATAGCGGATGCGATTCTCAGAAGCTTATTTACTGCAGCTCGCTTCGCGCGCAATTTTTGGTAGCTTGAATCTGTCTTTCTGATATGGAACCTTATAGAAATGATAGATTTAGGTTTGTTTAGTATGTAATTACAGCCGCGCAAGTTCTCATTGAGGGTAAGTGCTTAATATGTAAAGAGCATTATTTAAAATCGAGGCGTCGGGAGGAATTGGAGAAATATATTGGGCTATAGTTTTGTGCGGAGAGCAAAATCAAAGTTACTATTGTTTTACTTCAAGCACCCTACGCAGCTCCTAATTAGGTAGAATAATTCAATTAACCTCGTAATGATTAGGGCTAATTGAGCGCTAATTGAAGCTAATTAGCTGCAGCAAGCGGAGGCGCTCAGGCAGGCTCAGACCTTAAAAAAAAGGAGGCGGCACTCATTTTTGCGACGTCCCTTTCCCCGTTTTTCTAATATTATCTACTCATCTGACGATATATGTACTATATTTCCTGCAGCTTGTAGAACTCAATGCGATCTATTATTTCTGGCATACAAGCGTGGACACTATTAAGATCAAATAATAATCTCGATCAGATTTGCAAATTTACCTTGCCATTAACAGCATCAATTCTAATAAACCCAGCTGCTAATAAGAAAAAGACTGCACAAAACGCAAGGATGTACTCTAGCTCTACAGCCCACCAACCTGATAAAGATTCAAATGTCCCTTCAAAATCTAAAATTGCCGTCGCCCAGATGACTTCTGTTGGGAATATCGAAACCAATTTTCAAACCTGCAAGACTCTGGCTGAACAAGCTGTCTCCCAAGGTGCAAAGATTCTTTTCCTCCCTGAAAACTTCAATTTCTTGGGCATGTCTCCTGCTGAGTCACTAGCGTTGGCAGAGCCGCTCAACGGGCCCATCATCTCCCGCTACGCAGCCTTAGCTAAAAGTCTTAACATATGGCTCTCTTTAGGTGGCTTTCAAGAACGTGGACCTGACCCTGAACACCTGTACAATTGCCACGTAATCATCAATCCTGCAGGCAACATCGCCGCCTCCTACCGCAAAATTCATTTATTTAATGTAGACGTACCTGGAGGCCCTGTGCTCATGGAAAGTAGATTTACATCACCTGGTACAGGTTTAACTACATGTGATACCCCTGTCGGACGTTTAGGATTAAGTGTTTGCTACGATTTACGCTTTCCTGCTGTGTATCAACGCCTCGCCTTTGAGCTAGGTGCTGAGATCCTTCTAGTACCTAGTGCGTTTACAGTAGCAACGGGGAAAGCACATTGGGAAGTGTTGCTGCGGGCAAGGGCGATAGAAACACAGACATATGTGGTGGCGGCGGCACAAGCGGGACACCATAATGAGAAGCGGGAAAGTTATGGGCATTCTTTGATTATAGATCCTTGGGGAAGGGTTATAGGAAAGTTAGACGACCCTCTCGCCACGGGGATAGCTGTAGCAGAAGTAGATTTAGAAGAAATGCGCAGAATTCGAGAAAGTATGCCTGTAAAGGAACATAGATTGGCTGGGCAAGGAGCGATAGAGATAGATTTTTTCAAACAGCGGTGAATGAAATTTTGTCGACTTTTATTCTTTTCAACAACATTATCAACAACTTATATCTCAATATAAAGAGAATTTGATACTCAGACGAGTATAGAATATTCATAAATGATCAGAAGTATTCTGATTAATATAAAACTCTCCGTTAATTTAATTAGATAGAAGCAAACACCTTCTCACTCCACAGGCGACAGACATTAATCAATGCAAATGTTCTTATAGAGCAGTGGCGCAAGGAGGAATACTTGCTCCTTTGACATCTCCCGCCCATACCGCTGGCCGATGGTTTCAAAAACCAGCTCTGCAGCCTCCTCAAAACTAACATATAGCGCTGAAGCTGGTAATTTTCCTAATTTCAGGCTCAAATCCACTTGGATTGCATAATTATAAAAAAGCACAGCTTCGTCAATGGACCTGTTATGTGCCGGGCTAATCGCTTGCCGAATTCCTTAATTATTAACAACAATTTGCAGGACCTTTTCGATGTCAGCTGCTTCTTTCATTATGAGGTATGCACTTAACACAGAAGCTTTGAACCAATTAAGCTGGGTGGCAGGCAGCCCCGTAGCGGTCAAGGCTCGTTCCACCTCTTCTATTCTTGGGCAGATCGTATACCATAAAGCCTCTTTTGCAGAATCCTTATCACTGGCTTGATTAAGCTTTTGCTGCATCCTTGCAATAATTCCACAAGAATTTCCATCGTACTTTGTATCTTCTGCTAACGAACTCAGCAGGTCGGTGACATTTTTTGGCAGCTTCACTTCAGCAACACATCGGGGACACTTGCACTTAAAGCCCCACCCAGATTTTAGCATTTTCCTTCTCTTCTTTAAAGGTTTAGCCACATCTATGTATTGAATGAATACTTTATCTCCAGGTTTGAGTTCTACTGCCGCCCGAACGACAATGGCCCCACACGGCAGTGCGAGCAAACTGGCATTGCTGACACAAGAGTGGTTTATAATCGACGTCAACACGTACAAGGAAGATTCATCAATTTTAGTTGATTTTTCCTTAGATTTGGGGCCAAACATAGTGTCTTCCACTACAGTATCGCCTCTTTGGCCTAAAGTATTCTCACTGGCGATACCAGCCAAACTTTTTATGCTGGGTGGTGCAATTTTAGCTTTAGAAAGTAAAACTTTGTTTAAATCAGCTTCAGTCTCAAAAGGACAGATTAAGTTGTGCATCTCTGGGGTTGTTAGCTCCCACAAAGGAGTCCTGCCATCGTACAGCACCTTCACCCGTCTTGAAAAAACTGCAGAAGTACTGCACTGGTTGTACAGCTTAGAAATTAATTCGGTATGGGACTCTGTATTTTTTCAAACGCTTTGAAGTATTTATATTCAAAGAGGGCTTTGAAGTTGAAGACGAAACTAGAGGATTTTCAACAAATAAGAGCTCCCCCGGCAGAACTTCCTTTGTGACGCAAAGCCCTCTTCCAGTTGGAGAATTAAAGATTTTAACAGGCCCTACGTAGTCTGCAACCTCACTTTTCACGTTTCCAGTGTATATACCCATAAGGTCAAAAGATGCGTTAGCTGCCTGAGCAGCCAACACTTTTGCTTCTTTCAAGGCAGCAGTGATGGCGGCATCGGCCGGAGCACCCTGCAAAACTAATGCTGCACCAGCGTAGCATCTCAGTTTCTGCATAGACTTTGCTTTACGGTACGCTGCTTTCACATTGCCTGCATCAAGTACATAGGCGCAAGAAGCTGCTTTATAGGCAAGCTCCCAGTTTTCCGTAGCAAAATGGACAGCAGCAATATTACTAAAATGTGTTGCATTTGTAGGCTCTAAACTAACACACTGATTATATAAGTCCAATGCAGCTGTGTAATCTTTTTTCTTGTAGAGATCACCAGCTTGGGCTCGTAGGGCAGCAACATCACCATCCCCCGAAGACGGTACGTCTGAGCCAGCGGAACTCCCATCGTTTTTCTTGGTTGATTTCAGGAAAACAACATCAGAAGGGGAGTCAACACGTACGCCCAGTGACCCATCATTAAATTGTTTTAGGTAGGGTTCTTTTATCGCAAGGCGTGCACCTTCTGGGAAAACTCGATCGGCGGCGGCGGAATCGGCGTTTTGTGGCAACTTGTTATAGATGGCAACCAGGACTGCAATATCAGGGTCTTCATCTTGTAAAACGACCATCACACCTGTGAACTTGCAGGCAGGTCCCACTATGGTGCCTTTCAGCAAACGCCCTTTATGCACTTTGCCAACTTGCATTCTTCGAAAGCTGATCGGCCGGAGATCTTTAAGAGAAGCATCGGATTCTGCATACTGTCGGTGATCAACCTTCGTCGCACTTATCTGCTGCAAATTTCTGTTCCTTGCCTCTGCTTCTTGCGCATCTATCTGTTGCCTCATTGCCATTTGCTTCGCTACTAACCTATTTTTGCCCATTTGTTGATCGCGAGACAACGACATATTTTCGAGGACCTGCTGCATGTTCATCATGATGGGCAATAGTAAACGTGATAATGAAGTTGATAAGATGTTAAAGTAAGGTGCTAGGATGCCGCACGAAGTCAAATACTGGGTGCTCGTTCCATCTCAACTGCAACTTGCATTCCGAATGAAGTTCAAGGCGCCATGGCATGGCCCATGCGTGGCCACACTGAGGGCTGCTATGACTGCGGTTTTAAGCCTCGAGCTTCTCCTGTTTCTTTTGCGTTCGACAGCGTGTAAGAGAATGCAAAGTAATTATGAAATGATGTCGTTAAGGCTACATAAATTGCCAGGGCAGGGAGCGACAGCAAAGCACTTTTTTGGGCGGTGGAAATTTTGACTTTATGTTCATTTAAATGCAACCTTAAGAACATTAAAAGAAAGCAGTACAGGGCGTAGGGCATTTAATTTTTGATTATTATACTATGATTATAGTAGCCTTCCCTTAATTCGCTCTCCCCAAGCTCCTCAGCTTGCTTGTCCGTCAACTCCCGCCCGTATCTCAGAAAATTCCGATTGGCACATCCAAGGCGCCACGTTGAATTTCATGTGCGCAGCCGCTTCAAGCCAAAATTTCTAGATAATTACAGCCTCGGACATTCTCGCTTCATCTTTTTTGTCAACATAAACTTCATCAAGATATTTTGTGCCCCATTTTTGCCTTGCTCGGTGCTTGCTTGTGGGCATAACGCCTTGTCCTCTTCGCAAACGGTGTTGCTGCGCGACGCTGCTGACCGCGTCGTGGAGGTTTACATAGGGTGACTTCTCGCCTTTCAATACTTAGTTTAGAAAGTAATATTGAGTTTAGATGAAAGCATACCTCGCTTTGGCGCTTGCCTGCGCTATACTCGGGGCTTCTGTGTTCCCCGAGGTTGCAGCCAATACGGCTCGTGAGGTGAGTCCGACTTTCGGTGTTACAGTTGAAATTTTTGAAGGTTCATACAATTCTAGTGCCTTTTCTAGCTATGGTATACTTACTCCGCAGCAAAGCTTTGCTTAGCAATATTTATGACATTCTTCAATATTTTTTAATTTTCCCGCAGCTCCTCCAAGCCGACGCCGCTGCCCCGGCTCCCGAATATTTTATCGAAATCCGTGATGGCAACTTCGTCAATGGATGCAACAACTTTAAAATCGCTGGCTGGAACCAATGGGAAGTCGTTGAGGCTGCTGCTGGTGCTCCTTCTCTATCTGGCGCTTCGATCCCCACTGGGATGACTGGCCCACAACTGGTCCGTGCTTTACTCCGCCGTGGGTCTGAACTGGGTTTCAACTCCATGCGCACGTGGGTACACGCAGTAAATCCCCAATACGCTCTTCAACCCAAAGCTGGGGAATACTCCGAAGCTGCTTTCCAAGGTCTTGATTACCTCTTGGATGAAGCTCGTCAAGCTAATATCAAATTAATATTGGCATTCACTTCCAACTGGACCCCTGTTGGCGGTATCCCCGAGTACTTGAAATGGGCTGATGCTACTGATCCTGTTGATTTCTACACCAACCCTGCTATTATCAAAATGTATCAAGACTTTGTCGAGACCATTTTAAACCGCAAGAACACAATCAATGGAAGACTGTACAAGGACGACCCTACTGTCATGGCATGGAATTTACTCAACGAACCTCGTTGCCAAGGGTGCCCTGTTGGCACTGTTTCCAAATGGTTTGACGAGCAAGCTACCTTTGTTCGCTCTATCGACAAAAATCATTTAATCAGTACCGGTGAGGAAGGCTTCTTTGCTTGTTGTGGAAACGCTAATAATCCTGGTGGCGAGTCTTCTGAATGGGCTAGTAGTGTAGGTCAAGATTTTGTTGGTGATCACGCTGGAGAGGATATTGATTTTGCTACATTCCACTCTTGGCCTGATAATTGGAATGCCGTTTCTGAAGAATTTCAACGCAATTGGATTACTTCTCACGCAGAAGCTGCTGCAGAGATGGGGAAACCTGTTATTCTTGAAGAATGGGGTAAATGGGTCAATGTCTCTGCGGATGCTACTGTGGAAGACCGTAATAAGTTCATGGCTATCGTCTTTGATGAAATTAAAAATGAAATGAGCAAGCCTAATTCTGCATTACAAGGCAGCATGTTCTGGCAATGGTATTTAGAGGGACAGGAAGGTGCTCCTACTGAAGGTGGTGGCCCTGGTTTATTTGGTATCTACGAATCTGACGAGTCATTTACCTCCATTAAAGAGAATATTGAATTTATCCAAAGTTTGAATGGTCCAATCCCTGGTTGCTCTCCAGCCGACCATAAAGCCGCCGAGGTCACCCCGGTCGCGCTCTGTGAATCTACCTGGGTCGATGGTATCCCTGGTACTGGATTAGAAGGTCCTGATTGTACTAGTCCTATTAACGAATGTGTCCGTGGTACTTCTGATTGTGACGCCAATGCAGCCTGCATTGATACCGACACCGCTTTTGAATGCCGTTGCCACTACGGGTTCACTGGAGACGGCAAAACATGCACCCCTGATGCTGATGCTCAAGAAAACTTGGCCTCTTTGTACTGGACTGAACCTAATGGACTTTCTTGCAAAGCAGGAATTCCTGTTGAATATCCTGAATATGTCGCTGGATTTGTGTATGATCCTCTGAAGTCTTTTGCCTTTTATGATGTTTCTGGCGGCGGTAAATTCGGTTCTAAGACGAATGTGACCTTGGAACAGTGCATGGCTGCATGCCAAGTTTCTGAAACCTGCGAGTCCTTGGTTTATAACGACGTTTTGATGCAATGCTTCCTCGCCAGAGGCCAGTGCCCTGTGTACAACTATTGCCAGGGAGAGCAAGTTAAATGCAAATCTACAAATGATCGTGGTGGTGAGTTTGAGTTTGACTGTGGATTCTGGGTTGCTTACTACCGTTTAGACACTACTGCTCCTGCCAACTGTGAAGGCTTTGACCCCGACCCGGCCTCGGTGGGACAAGCTAATCCAGAAGCTCTTGCAGCGTGGGAAGAATGGGCTGCAGCAAACCCTGAAGCTGTTATGAGGTCTACTCCTCTGGAGTTGATTGAAGCTGCTGAGGCTGAAGCAGCTGCTGCTGGAGAGGAAACTGCTCAGGTGCAAGCATCTGGAGAGTCGGCTTAAAAAACTTTTAATCATTTTATAGAATGCTTTGATCGATTAATTAATGAACTCAAATCTCTTATTCCATCTGAATAATACTAAATAGTAAAGCACTTTTTCCCAACTCTTCTTTTTCCGGCTTGCATACACAAAGACCGTGCTCAAAGAGAATTAATTTTCAAATTTCAGATTGATGTAAACGTATGATTCAGAAGAGATTAATTACAGGATTATTTACTCTAAATAAAACCTCTTTCTTGATCAGAATAAGCAAACAACCTCAAAACAATTCTCCCTTTCTTCTCATTACAACCTATTTTCAAATTCAACGCCAACGCTCATAAAAAAGTTCTTCCCCATCAACTTTGCAGTTTGTGAATAAGAAGACCCTGTAGTACCCACAAGAATACGTGCTCTACTCAACAACCACAAATCTATCAGTGCTTCTGCTGTGCCTGCTGAGCTAGAACGCATCGCTAAGGCGTCAGCTGCGGAATCTCTTACCGCCTTTGAATAAGAAACAAGGCTGCCATCTTCATCATTTACCCCCCCATGGCCATACTTTTTCAAGGCCACTCGTACCGCTTCTTCAGCTTCAGCATCATCTGTAGCTAAGAAAAAGCGTGGTTTGTCACCAGATATTTCCCCGAGCTTGACAATCTGATCTAAAATGCTGGTGTATTTTTCCAGGGGAAGGACCTCGGCCACAGCAAAGCCATCGGCACAATCATCTGTGTTGCAAAGTAATCGTAGATCTGTTCGACGGATATGAACACCCACCCATTGACCCCACCCATCCCAGTTTACACTCTTCTGAAACGCAGCAATGGCGTCAGCAATTGGAGCAGAAGGGCGGAGTAAGGAGTAAAACCACCCCACACCTCGTTGCTTGTCAGTTAAGAACATCATGCTTTGTAAACAGAGAACTTCTTTACCGTCTTGTATTTCAAAGTTATTTTTGATAGTATCCCATTCAGAGGCGTGGTTGATTCTGCGGACGGTGCATTTAGCGTGGTCTTCTCGCACAGCTTTACCAGGGAAGCAGCCTTGAGGGATCCGTGGAGAGGCGAAAAGCTCATCCCATTGACCACGGAAACCGTGCTCTTTGTCTGTCCATACGATAACAACGTTGGCGTTGACTTCACGAGCGACAGTTAAAGCAGAAGAGACTGCCCGGAGACGATTGCCTAAGCCTCCATACCTGCAGAGAAGAGAAGGGGCAAATCAAAATTAAAAAAATGAGCGAGCGAGCGAGGAATATGATTTTTGGCACTACATTTTAAAGTAAAGTTTTGCTCAGAAAAAAGTAATGCTCACGGTTGCATATAAATTGTGCGGTTTGTAGGCTCATCTGGAGCAAAACACGAGTCATATTCTGGCTGCTCTGCTGCACAATAAGCTGCCTCTTCACTGCTGGTGTAAAGCGCCCCTACTCCACTGAAGGATTTGAGGGTCTGCCCGCCAAAGGGGAGGGCGCTCAGCACCGCGCTCCCTATATACGCAAAGAATAAGATTACTCCTAGAATACTGGCTATGCTTAGAGGTGGGAAGAGGCCTCTTTGCTCGTGAATATAAGGTTTCCTTCTGTTTAGCAAGGACATGTTTTTCGAGTTTTGGCGAGCCTTGGAAGTAGGATAGTCCGGCTCTGAGGCAAGAGGAATTCCACGAAGTCTTGCTTCAGATAAAAAAGGATCATGGGCCATTTCAAAGGCCAAAAAATATCAGTTTAGGGGGTCGAACGCCAAAATTATGACCGCGCTGACGGGGGCTCCGAGTAGGCTCCTAAGAGTTTCTTGGGAGACTCGAATTTTCCATCGGGTGGCAAATTTAAGCAAAACCTGCATTCAATTTCTGGACGAATCAACACTGCATCAACATCATAAACATGACAGCAAAGGAAGCGGAAAGAGGGAAACTGAACGACCTTGGTGGACGTCGCTGGCGGCACCAAGTCCGCCACCGCCCCGAGAATTAATTATTTATCAATACCATTGCAAATTGAGAGGATAACATCGGTAGTGCAGTCAAGCTGGATGTCATAACAAGCTGATGCTTCTTGGCTGCAATCGACCCAGTCCTTGAACCTCTGTTTGGTTCCCTGCCACAGTCTTGCCACAGCCTGAGAAATTGCGCCAAAAGCCACTGGCTTAGCCAGAGGCCAGAAAGCAGCTCTTGAATTTGTAGTCAAAGATCCATGCTCGTTTGCTCATTGCGTATTATAATTTCATTAGCATTCAACATCTAATCTCAGTAAATATTGAACCACACTAAGAGCTGGACAAAGTATTAGTCTGACTTTGTTATCAGGGTTTTAAAATGTGGATTTTGATCATTGTCTTGTTTCTCTGTATCTACAAAATTATAGATTGTACAAGGTACGCATGCGTAAACTTTATTCAATGATATGCCATCGCAATAAATATTCTTTACCTTTCTTAGTTGATCACCAAAAGTGAAATTGAAGATGATCAGTTGTCATTGATTGCCGAGCTTCTTCAAACCATTTCCGACACGTCATTCTACTATACTATCTCACATCGAATCCCCCATACCTGCAGGGAATTGCAAGAACTTCGAGGAGAAACACAACGCTTGCAAGAGGACGCGGGGCGGAGACAGACTCAAGCCAAGCAAGACCATAGAAAAGTGCAGGCATTGGAAGACAGCGCCAAGGAATTACAAGATGGATTAGAAGCTATAAGCTCTCGGAGCAAGGCGAAAGATGCCGTCATCGCCAGTTTTGAAGAGCGCCTCAAGGTGTTAATTGATGAAAAGAAACAGCTTGCAAAAGCTAAAGACCAAGCTTTGCTAGACGCGAAACGCGCTCTGTCGAGTATTGGTAGTAGCAGTAAAGACGCCAAGGATGCTATCCACCGGAAAGAATTGGCAGAAGCAGACAGAGATATAGCTTATAAGCAAATGGAAGAGGCATTAGAAACCGCCGCCAGAGCGGAAGCCGCTGCTGCAGAGGCAATTCAAGATAGAGACCGCGTTCTTGCTTACAAAGCCAGTCTAGATGCACAAGCGTCAGATATCGAGAGAATACGTGCAGATCTTCACACTGCACATGAAGCTCAAACAAAGGCAGAAGCTGATCGGTGTGCAGCTCAACAAACTGCAGCTGCTGCCGCAGCAGAGTGTGCTGCAGCACAGGCAGCGCAAGCTGAAGCTGAAGCAGCCCGAGATGCTGCGCTAGAAGCACAAAAGGCAACCGAAGAAATTATAAAGGCTGCAAATAAGGAATTAGAATCTAAACACATTGCTTTAATTGAGGCGCTCAACAGGGCCGAGACTGCAGAGACTTCTCGTGAGACAGAAGTAGGTATCTGGAAACAACGGACCGCTGAGACTGAGAAAAATCTTGTAGCTGAACAAGATAAAATTGTTGCAACGCAGAAACAATTTTCTAATATGGTGTCAAAGTTTGCTGAGGTTGATGCTGGTTATGGCGCTATTTTAGATCAAGTCAAAATGTTGGAGAAAGAACTAAAGATAAGCAGAAATGAGGCAGATAACTTGAGAAATCAACTTCAAAATGAATTAAAAAACAACGAAGAAGCTCAGAACAAGGCAGAAGAGGCTGTGAAAGAGCAAAAACGGCTTGAATTGGAGTTGATAGCGGCTCAAGAGGCAGCGGTACAATCAGCGGAGGATGAAATTTTGTCTGTCCGACGAGAATTAGAAGCTTCTGTAGCTGATTCCGATGGAGAAATTAAAAGTTTAAAAGCACAATTACAAGCAGCAACTTTTAATGCTGAGAAGAGCGCCGATGAAAGCGCGGAGCGGCTTCAACAGGTAGATGAAGAGCTTGAAAACTTGAAGATGACATGGGAAAAAACTATGCAAGAAACAAACAGATTACGAAGTGCTGTAGCTGCAGCTGAAACTGAGTTAGAATCAACGAAATCAGAGGTTGAAAAAACTAGAAATGCTCAATTCGCTGCTGTTTCTAATGCAAAAGATGAGCTAAATAAAGAAATTCAACTTGAAATTTCTCGACGTGAAGAAGCGGAAAAGAACTTGGAAAACTTGAAAATTGAATTAGAAGCTGCAAATAATGCCCGTGATAGTGCTCAGGCTGAAATAAAAGATCTGGAAGAATCTTTCAATGTAGCAGCTGAGTTACGGGCGAAAGCGAGTGCCACTATCGACGCTGGGAATAGCCTGGATTTAGCCATACTATTGGAGGAGCTCGAGGTCTTAAGAAAGAAAAATGTAGAACACGAAGAGGAGATCGCTGCTCTTTTGGATGCCAAAGCGAGTGCAGAAATTAAGTTGGAAGATGCAAAGAAATCCAATCAGAGAGAAATTGATAATTTGAGAGAACTTAATAGGCGTTTGCTTTCGCGTGAGAAAAGCGCCAAGCAAACGACCATCACCTCTGGCGGCGGTGGCGGTGGCAGAAGCAGCAGCAGCAGCAGGGGTGGAAGTAACATTAGTAGAGTAGAGGAGGGTTCACAGAGCCCTGCGATGATGAAAGCTTCAACCGACATGACTGAGAAACTGGATACATTAAAGAGGAGTACAGATAAATTATTCTCTACTCATCGTTCATCCCCTGCTTCTCCGGGTGGCAGAATATATACGACTGTACCCAGCACCACCCCAACAAGATCTCCTCTATCTCGATCAACGTTCGATACAAAGACTCCGTAGTGTATTTATATTAGCAATACGTGTAAAATAAAACAAAAAAGATCAAATAATTAATGAGGAAAGAGGTCATTTGTGCCGCCGCCCTGCATCATGGTGCGTTTGCTCCACTGCGTGCCCACCGTGTGCAAATGCATCGCCCCGCCCTGCAGTGCTCCCTATCTATCCAAAACGGCAAGCCGGAGGGACCCCCAGGGTCCCCCTTGTTCCCTGTCTAATGCCGCAGAAGACTTCTGAGAAGTCACTGCCGGTGGCGAAAAATCGCAGAGAGAGAGAGAGAGAGAATTACAGCCTTTAGCACAGAGAATGCGCTCTACTGCCAATCGCGATGAACGCAAAGACAGAGAAGGAAGTACAATCAGAAATATAGAATCAAAGAAGGATATGTAACAGCAAAAATCAGGAGCACTATAGACCAAAAAAACACCGCCGCTGTCGATAAAATCACATCGTCGCCTTCGAATAAACAGACATCAAAAATAAATTGATGCGAAAAATCGCAGCCATGGCATTAAACGCCAAGCACCGGCTTTGCGTACATTTATTATATATTTGCACATTTTAGAAAATGGCAGTATGAATAATATCGCTCGAAACGGCGTGTGCTGCCGTTTGCCGGGGCAAATGAACATTCAGCAGCAAACTTAAGTAGAACTTCTTTCTGCTTCGGAAGCTTCAAGTTAGCGGTTCAGTGAGCCTCGGAGGATCGCGGTTTTCTCACCCTTCCGAGTGCGTTTATGCTTTGTCTACAATTCTAGTATGCATTCCAACGTGTTATTTACTCTGTTTAAGCTAAGCGTAGATCTTCTGACAAACCAAATGGTAATTTCTCCCACAATCTTCCACAGACTGCTACTAAAAACAACCGCGCCGCTGCCCTCGCAACTAGACATGCCATCTCGAGACCCCTGCCGAAGTCTACTGAGGAGCAGGACCTGGAGTGGGACTACGAGCAACTGCTGCAACACAAGAAGCCAGAGGGTAAGATGGATCAACTCACTAAATGGGTAAACCCTTCTACCATGGCTGCCGCTTGTATTTTCGGTTATATTGAAAGCCTGATCTTCCAGAAGGTAGGTGTTTCTTAGGTTATTTTTGATAGTAAAATCCAGTCTCCCCTCCTCTTCCACCGTCACCTGCTAAAATCTCAATTTTCATGTTCTTTGCAGACTGGTTTGGCGGAGCTCACAGCATATGTCGGATTTCTAGGCGCTTTAGTAATTGCAGCAAAATACGTGGTCGATTCCTTGTCCGAAAGTACATCAATGCTGAAACAGCTCCCGGCGATTCTGGCTAAAGTGCCTTCCCGCTTGAGAACTGAGATCTCAGAAGCAGTGGAACAGCAGAAAACTGAGATTTTGGAGTTGGGATTCCACACAAATACTTCCGTACCCAAGCTGCAGCAGCAGCGTATGAAATTAAGCTGGCAAAGCAGAGATCTTACGTCCAGCAGATTTTAAATGTGCTACCTACTTTAGAGCCTGACGAAGACGGTGCCTTCCTTCGAGAGTCCATTCTCCAGGCTCTAAAGTGGGTAGCACATTTAAAATCTGCTGGTCACCAGAACTCTGTTTTGTCAGCTTTACTTCGTACGCTGCTGCTGCAGCTTGGGTACGGAAGTATTTGTTTGGAATTTTGATCTGGTGGGTCACTCCTTTGACAACGAAAAGCTGCTTGCGTTGAAGCAAGAGCTCAACCGCTTTGCGCTTCGATTTGGAGAAAGAAGAAGAAGCTGCTTCTGCTGCGACGATCAATTACATCTGAAGACAGTAACAAAATAATCATAAGGGGCGACTGCTGAAAGCAACCTGAGAAAAGGTAACCGATACCAATTATGTAATGCAGGTCCTATTGCTCCATTGGGTCGACAAAATTTTATGAAGTTTTGCAGATTTTAAAGGCACATTACCATTTGTAAGGAATCCGCAAATGAAACAAAGCATAATGCAATTAGAAGAAATGGATAAATTAGAAGAAAAAAATGGTTTTGGACTGCCTGGCACGAAAAAAGGCAGTGCCCCGCCGCCAATAGACTACTAACTGAATATGTCCTTGGCAGCTTTTTAAAGTTCGTATTTTGCCTTCTTAGAAGCACTCCCGGCTTCCTCTTTCACTCTTTGGAGCTCTTGACTACGCTTTTTGTACCTTCCTCGCAAAGTAGAAAATTAGCGTCTCTCTCCAGTATGGCCAATGGGAACAGTAGCAGCTGGGAGAATAGCTTGAACGGAACTTCTGGGTGGATCGGTGGTGGTGGTGGAAATCGATCAACGGGAAGTCATAAGCCTATGGGGCAGAGTACAGATGGCAATACTAGAGATGAAACGCACGCGCTCTAGCATGTCCTCAAGCAAATCCGCAACTCAGGTTTGCTGTTATGGGCTATCCGCCGGGGGTTCCGTCGCAGGCGGTTATCAGACTAGGAGGTCGGGAGGCGGCCAGCCTGCCTGCCTGCCTGGTTTGCAAAAGATTCTAACATTTCGTTGCTTTCAATGAACCCTGCTGCGGCAGCAGTGCTGCCTAAAAATTGTCTCACAAGCTGATCATTTTTCAAGGCGCTGACTCTAATATTAGTAGTTACTTTTTTTTTAATACCTCGCTATTCCTCAACTACCTCTCCATTGTTTTGAAACCTTAGATTGCCTTCATTTATCTTGATATAAGCTTTTATCAAAATGCGAACCATGGCTTGCACAGCTCCCTGTGCAAAGCCATTAGCACCTCACTTCTTTCGCGGGGCTGCCGTTGTTCCTAGGCATCCTCGTATCAACCAGCGTATGAACCTTAGCGCCAAACAGAGGCAGTGCGTTGCCTCATCTAGTCAGACACTCCCAATTCCTGGTATGCCTCATGCGGAATATCAAAAAATTGCCAGTATGAAACAAGTTTCCCAGACCGAAGCTACTACCACCGGGAGAAAAATCGTCTTTGCTGTAGATGGTACTACAGGTGCAGAGGAAGGCCTCAAATGGATTGTAAAGCACGTCGCGCGCAAAGGTGAGTCAAATTTAATCATGCCACTTTGACGGTGGACTTTGTCCTCCCAAGGGTATTTTCAACGTACTTCCAGCGTTAACTCCTTACATTTCTTATATTAATTATACCTTGCAGGTGATACCGTCCATCTTGCAAACGTTATTTGCGACCCTCGCACCCCTTCTACGGCGGTCGGCTCATCTGAAGTAGCCACTCAATGGTCCCCCAACAGAGACGAAGCAATATTCCAACGCGAATTCCTCCTCCGCATGGAGCACGAGGCACAAAGCATGATGGCTTCTCGTTTTATCCCTTCTGTCCAGTTTAGTGGAGTCGATCACCAGGTTGATTTACTTCGATTAAAAGTTCACAAATCAGCCGCTGGGATTGGTGAAGTCCTTTCCAACAGGGCTGTAGATATTAAAGCCGATTTAATGGTTATTGCATCCCACGGTGCTGGTGTATTAGCAGATTACGGGTCTGTAGCACGATGGTGCAGTGAAAACAGCCCTGTTCCTACTTTACTCTTACCTCCTGCCATTCTGGTCCCCAGTACCCCTTGTATCTCCAAGCCCACAATTGTCGTTGCGGCTGTTGATGACATTCAAAGCTTGAAGAAATCTTTTGACTTTGCTTTACAAAAACTCAGTAGACCTGGCGATAGTGTATACACCATGTTGGTGAAGCCTATCCTTAATGAGGAGGCTGGTATTGCTCTTCGCAAGGAACTTGTTGCTAACGCACACCGTTGGTTGGAAGAAAGCGGCCTTGACTACGCCAACACCTTAAATGTCGCTGTAGATTTAATTACTGAAGCAGCCAGTGATTCTTCTGTAGTACCTGAAGCGATTCCTGATGGCTCTTCTAGATCTGTACTCAGCCCAGCAGGACAATTGATCTGTGCATATGCTGAGGAATTAGGCGCTCGAGCAGTGGTGTTACACCACCATGGTCGTAGCATGATGCAGGACATGATGTATGGCCCTGTGACACTGCAAGTAACGAAACATTGCCCTAGACCTTTGGTCATTTTACGTGCCAGCAACCAACAGCAGCACCAGTAGGATAAAAAAGAAAGAAATTGTTCTTTCTTTGTTGAGTTGAATATTTCATAAAAACAGAAAGAAAATTTTCTAGAAGAGCTTTCTATGCAGTTTTTTTATAAATAATGACGACGATAAAAGGCAGGAATAGGAGTAAGTCAACTTCTTTTGCTTCACCTTAATGATATGAATTCATGATACAGTTCTAGTTATCTATAGCTTGGTTTTAATTTTCCCAAAAGGGGAACAAAGGTGAAAAGATGAATATTCTTCACCTCTAAAAACACCCCCTCCCGGTTTCTTTTTCCCTTTTCAATCTACAATTTCGCTCTAATAATCGATTAGATTATTAATTATTTCAACTATCACGCTTCCCCTTGATTTGAATCAACCTATTGCCCCCCCAACGCACGAAAATTTTCCTTTCTTCCCCTTTCTTTTCGAAAACAAAAAGTTTTTTAACCGCCAGGAAAGTGAGTTTTGTTTTGTTTGTACCCGTCACAAAAAAGAGAGAAAGAGAAAGACCCCTCTCTGCTTCGTTTCCTTTCCTTTACTGTAATAAAAAGTAAACTAAATCTGGTTTACAACAGGGCACATTGAAATTACTAGTAGTACAACATGTACAACAGCAAGTGACGCCAGTCTCAACTACTATTTTGCCAAGAATAAAATATGTACTTAGGATTATAAAACTATCTGACCCCTTATTTTTCATTTACTTCTCACCAGCCATCCACTTGGCCGCCTGAGTAGCATAATATGTCAAAATCAAATCAGCGCCAGCACGTTTCAAACTGGTAAGTGCCTCCAACACACTTTCCTCCTCATTCAGCCACCCACGCTCAGCAGCAGCCTTGAGCATGGCATATTCACCAGATACATGATAGGCAGCAATCGGCAGAGGAGAGTTATCACGAAGCAGTCTAATAATATCGAGATAAGGCAAACCAGGCTTGACCATCATTATATCGGCACCTTCAGCTTCATCAAGTCTCGCTTCACGTAAAGCTTCGCGGTAATTGGCAGGATCTTGCTGGTACGTCTTCTTATTAGGAGGGATAATACGGTGAGCAGCACCCGCTTTGGGGGCAGAGGCCAAAGCATCACGGAAGGGCCCATAGAAGGCTGAAGCGTACTTGGCGGTGTAAGACATGATGGAGACATTAGTGAACCCTTCACTGTCCAAAGCACGACGGATAGCACCAACACGGCCATCCATCATATCAGAAGGGGAGACACAATCGGCACCGGCACGGGCTTGAGACACCGCTTGCCTGCAAAGATATTCAATTGTTTCATCATTTAAGATGACTCCATCATCACGAACGATACCATCATGACCGTCAGAGTTGTAAGGGTCCAATGCAACGTCCGTGTATACCTCAAGATCCGGGAAAGTGTCCTTTAAGAGGCTGATTGTGCGCTGAGCAAGCCCATTGGGATTAAAGGCTTCCTCGGCGGTGGGTGTCTTCAAGTGTTCGGGAGTTTTGGGGAAGATAACAACCTGGTTGACACCGTAAGAACGAGCTTCAGTGACAGCATCGATTAGGCCGTGACGCCAGCCTAAGCGGCTTACTCCAGGCATGGAGTCGATAGGGATGTTTTGTTCTCCATCGTGGACAAAGACAGGGAGGATGAAATTACCGGGGTGGATGAAGGTTTCGCTGAATGCACGGCGAACATTGGCTGATTTACGGTTACGGCGAGGACGAGAAAGGATGTCCTGGGGAGGGACGATAGGAGTGCCCTCAGGGACGCCAGGCTGCACATGGGAATTGACAAAATTGCAAAGTCAGTTGAGCGAAGAGAGATCACAAGCGGTGGATCGCGAGACCAAGGCTGTAATCAGGGGCTACTTTAAGGCACTGAAGTTAATCTTTCTGCAATAATCGCCATCTTTTTTCTGAAATCATCTCTAGAACTGACCTTGGGGCGAGAGATAGCGTCAAGACGCTGTTGGACATCGGCCACAGCACTAACCCGAAGAGAGCGACGAGCACCAGCAACACGGCGGGCGGCGGGGGTCTGCTGAACGGTGCTGGAGAATCCAATACGCTCAATTTGTGCAGTCTTCATTATGAATGCTCTTGTGTTCTAGGAGATTGATTGGGAAATGGAATGTGAATAAAATGTGTAACCAATTGTGCACGCGCAGGCCTACTACCTTCGTCACGTATACAGTAAGTTCTAATAATTATGAATTATACACAATGCAAGGTTAAGGGTGCCTGTTTTTTTAGATTATGGATGGATAACGCAATTTTGTGCCGTGCTCAGATAATCTATTGAAATGCCATCTTTCCAGTTTTAAATGCAAAATTGCATTTATTTTGATATTCGCATATTCCAGTATTGATAGCGCTACTCGCTGTATTATTTCGAAGAGTGCAAGCGTTTCGTCTCATCTCACTTGAAAACCCATCATCCTGTCCACTCGAAAGAATTAAAGCATCCAGGCTGTTCAGATCGAAATAAAATGATCTCCCTTTTAAGGTCTGCGAGGTCTCTGGCCGCCCGGGGTACCGCTGATGTGCCTTTTTGGCTTAGAAGTGTCGCCACACATGCCGACGGCGTCTGGCCGGCTGCCTTTATTCTGCCTCCTATCCCTTCATCTACGACCGGTACTAGCCCTATTCTGTCACAAGCATTAACACCGCCTCAAATCTGCATATCTTCGCTCATGGGCTTCCATGCTTTACTCCCAGAAACAGCCCAAGCTTTGAAGCAATTGTCCCTTAATAATAGTAATGCGGCTGTTGCTTCCTTGTCGGAGGCTGCTGCTTTTTTCAACAGCAACTCTTTTAACAATAACATTACCCTCCCGGATATGGACAGGCATATTGAAATACTAGAGCAGCCAGTAGTGGGAGAGGAGACAATTAACAATGGCGGCACATTACCTCTCACGTGGCATTGCATCAAGCGCACATATCAACCTAGTATTATTATTAGGAAACGTCGCCATGGGTTCTTATCTAGGATTGGTACGAGAGGTGGAAGGAGAGTGATTGCTAGAAGACGAACTAAAGGCAGATATCGTATCACTGCTTAGATTTGAATGAAAGAAAAATATAATATATCGACTTTTACCTCTAAAAATGTAATTTGTATAGTTTCATTGAATTACAAGCTGTACTAGAGAACCGGAAGGTAAGTTAATGCGATAAGAAGAATATTCCATTCTTAAAAATAACTATATATTATGGAGAGGTCAGAATTCTTTTCTTTGCTCTGTGTTATTACCGTCTCATACCACGCCCCCTTCCTCTACCTTCTCATACCACGCCCCCTTCCTCTACCTCTACCGCCTCCCATCATTCCTCTGCCACCACCACCACCACCACCACCCATATCAGCAGCTTCACTCCTGGGATTTCTCACAGTCTCATCCACAGACAACACCAAACAAGCGGCTTCGGAAGCAGCGGTGATCGCATTTATTTTGACAAGTGCCGGTTCCCACACAAACGCAGCAAAGGTATCCACAACCCCTCCTGTATTAACATCAATCCCGCTATTCACACCAGAACCATCTTTCAATGCATGTTTCTGACGAAGTTTATTCAATACATCAGTGGCATCGAAGCCAGCGTTGTCTGCCAACTGGCGAGGGATCACTTCCAATGCCCGTGCAAAGGCGTTGATAAAAAGTTGATTTTTGCCAGGAATAGAACGAGCATGATCCCGTAAGTGCCTTGAGATCTCCATATCAACAGCACCACCACCGGGGACTACAAGAGGGTTCTTTAAAGCACGACGGACAATCATAATAGCGTCATGAAGAGAGCGATCCGCCTCATCCAAAAACTGTTCGCTGCCACCTCGAAGGACCATTGTAGCGGTATGCGCAGAAGGGCACCCAGTAAATAAGTTGAATCTATCTGCCCCAACTTGCCTCTCTTCAAACAATTCACACGTACCCAATACAGACTCATCCAAGTTATTTACAGTCGCTTGAATTGCGGCACCAGTAGCGTCAGCCACCCGGCGGAGATCTTCCTCCATAACCCTACCTGCGCAGAAGATACCGCGATCTGCGAAATATTGGGTGCCTAAATCACCAATGGCAAGACGAGATAATACCACATTTGCACCAGAAGCAGCACACTTGTCCAGTTTATCGTAGATAACATTCCATTCAGCATCGACAATGGATTGATATGCAGCAGGGTCATCGAGCCTTACTTCTGCGTTTTCTCTTTCCGCTTTCAGCTCCAATTCGATGTTTAATAACAAAATCTTGGGTCTATCGATAGATTTACGCTGCATTTCGAAACCTGCGTAGCTGAATGTTTTCTTAAATGCGACGCCATCAACAAGGAAAGAGTCACGGAGACCTCCTCCTTGCACTTTCTTCACTCCCAGCATCCTGAGATCAAGAGTACGTGGATCCAATTTCATGACAGCGTCGACGACCATCGTTCCGAAGAACTCACGCTCTCCAGAGACGAGTTTCGAGTTGAGAGAGGTGATGGCACATCGACGCAAAAGTTCAGCTCTCTCTGCTTCTGATTTTCCAGAAGAGATATCTGTAGCCATCGCCTTCACATGAGACACAGCGAGTTCGGAAGCTTGGCGAAATGCACGGATGATTGCTTGGGAATGGACACCTTCTTCAATGAAAGATTTGCATTCTTTAAGAAATTCTGCAGCGAGTAAGACGACGGTGGTGGTGCCATCACCAACTTCTGCGTCCTGGGATAAAGAAATATCAACTAGAGTCTTGGCAGCAGGATGGATTATGTCTAAGGTTTTCATAATGGTTGCACCGTCGTTGGAAATGGTCACAGAACCCTGTAGAAAGTGAGTTTAAGACAAGGGGCGGTGAGAAGGATGTATTATAAACTAGAGACTAGACAAGGAGTAAGCGAGTAACAGGCTGAAAAATGTATAGATCTCTGCTATGAATAGATAATAAACTTACCCTGGCATCATGCATCAGTTTATCCATGCCTCTAGGGCCAAGGGTAGTGCGAACAACATCTGCAACGGCAACACAGGCATTGATGTTGCTAATAAGCTGAGGTTTTCCCTGGCTAGTATCTGTTCCTTCCTTGAGAAGGATGATTTGTGGTTGCTGCAAGGGTAAGAAATAGTGTATAAAGTCCTTATTTGCTCGTTCAAATAGAAGCGATCAGGATTGCAGAATTTTCTTAAGAGATGAAGAGCTGACCGGCTTTAAAAGAACAAAAGCAGCATTAACTGCATTCATAGGACACTTACCATGCCAAAAGGGTATGCCATCTTATTTGCTGTCCCTGTTTGGTCTGATTGAAGAAGCGATCAAGCCTGCCGGCTAGAGAGTTTGACCAGGTGAACAAAGAGCAGAGAAGGGCTTCAACGAGCACAAAATGTGATAATATATGATGGGAATGTTTTTATAAACAGTAGCTAGCTTTGTAGACCTCGCAGTGAAAAGGTCCTCTACGATCGACTGGGACAAAAACTCTTTTGATTCATATACCCTGCTGGGAGATGGTGGGAGAAGGCAACCAAAACAAAGTTAGAAGAAATACATATCCCAGAAATATAGTTCTCCCACGGATATATAGTGATGACTCCAACTCCAAGGAGGCCTGATATTTGATTTCAAAGCGATTCCTTGATTCTGATCAGATCTTCACAGTCTGGTTCATGACATTTATAACAGCTCTAATCTTTATATGCGTTTACAATGCGGATTTTCTATCGACATGTAACGGCCGCCATCGTCATTTTTCACTGTTAAAGCAGCTTTGGGGATCCAGCGGCCAGCCATGATCAGCGTCGCCAGCCAAAAAATGGCAGTAGCATCAAAAGGGCAGACATCGCACAAGCAAGCTGGGACAACAAATGAAGAGAAGTAAAGGTAGGCGATGTCTCTCCAGAGGTCATCAGCGCATCTTCAGCCACTAGGCTCCAGCCTGTTCAGCCTCAGCCCATTGCACCGCCGGCCAGCTTGTCGTCGTCTGCCAATGAGCGTCCAGCATGTTCTTCAGGTCCAGCTTGAACACCTTTGTTCTTCCCTTGATAGTACTCTGCAGCTTCTGCATGTCTATGGTGTTGACAACGCCTTGCAGCCCCTCAATGAACGTGGAAATGCTGATGCCTGCTCTCCCACCCAAAGCCCGCTCCTTGGCGTCAAAGTCATCCAAGACCCCCTGCAGAGCTTGAACACCAGTCTGCAGGTTGCCCTTCTCTTCAGCAAGCCTCTCAATCACCCTCACCGCCGCTTCAAGCCTGCCTTTTTGAATTGTGAGGCGGTGCGCTTGCTTGGCGTCAGCTCTTTGAATAATGCTGTTGATGATTGGTCTCTCCTGCTCCCACAAGTTCCATAGGTCGCTGCAGGTCCTACAGTCACCAAATGCGATTGAGTGGCTGGCATAGACCTTGATGGAGGCCTTGGGGACCTCCACAGTGACTCTGGGGGGAGCATCATGGGCGTCTCCTTCTCTATTTTCAATTTTTTCAATTGCCCGACGCTCCTTGTCCAACACCTCCTCAGCAAACTTTTTGTACTCGGCAGTCTGCATGATGCCATTGATTTCTTTTAGATGAGCCAGCGTATAGATGTCCTTGTATCTGCGGTACTTCAGAGGGAGGTTCTGCCAGCATACCATTCCCAGATACAACAACAACTGTAAGAAGGTCTCGGCGCCTATTTCCTTCTCATGGCACTTCAGCCCTTCGTGCTGCTTCAAGAGCACTTTCAGCGCTTTTCTCACCCCTGGCATGACTGCATCGACCCATGCGTCAGGCACGTGCACCTCCGCACGCCCCAGCTAGTGGTCAAACGACCCCTTGAACCCGGCAAGGGCGAGATGTGCACCCAAGGCCGACGACTGGCTTTTTGCGAGGTACGAATTTGCACATGTGCTGCCTGATTTCCACTCTCCGAGCAGTTCTACGATGTCCACAGAGGTGTGGGCACCAGCCCGAATGGCGGCGGTGTTCCGCATGAGATGCGTCAAGCGGTTGGTTGTATTTCTTAGCCCGGCCTTGCTGAGTTGGTTGCTGAACAAGGAGGTCAATCCATCTTCAGACACAACGTTATCTTGATGGAAGAGAGGCATCGTGGGCCATTCTTCTCTCCTATGTAACACCAAGTCCCCAAAGTCAACGTCTCTGCCTGGAGTCAAGGCATCGTAGATCAGAAGGTCGGCTAACCAGCCTTGAGCGTCGAGGTGGGCATGCTTATGGCGACCGCATGCAGCACCACGGAACTCCCCGTATCTGTTAGTTTTTGAGATCCCATCGTTTTTAACGTTTAGCAAGCAATGCTGAACTGGGTTTGTGTCTTGGGTCGTCTTGAACATCGCTTTGTACTTCATTGTGCAGAGGTCGCTGCAGCGGGAAGCGCTGCTGAAGGTGATGAACGCTGCAGTAAGCCATCGGGAGCGGCTGTCGCCTCCAACCACCATGCAACTATCAATAAGCTGTTCGTACTCGCGGGGCTTCAGCGTCGCTGTCTCCTCGGTTCCCAGCAAGGAATTGGCCTCTGGGGCAAACTTTCTCTTCGCTGTCACCCTCCCAGCGGTCTCCAAAGCTCCTCTAAACCACGCATCATCTTTCAGGCTACCAGGCCTCGGTATGCCCAACTGGCACTCTCTTAGTTTTATCATCGCATTTTGAAAAGATCTCATGGATCCTGCACGCATTGTAAGGAACCGTGTCCCTTGGGGTTGTGGAAGGAGACTGCCGACAACGGGGTGGCTGGTGTTCCACCGCCTGAGGAGCTGCTGGAATTTGACAAATCCTATGCAAACCGCCTATGGAATATCTATCACGACAAAAATACCAAAGGAAAGGAGAAGATAGAAATCTATGTAGCTCTGGTATCTTACACAAACCGCTTCCTCGCCGTCATCGAGGGCAAATATTTCAATCGTCCAAGAGACCTTTGATGAGCGCGGTGGACGCGACACATTTATTTGTAGGAGTCCACGGGAAGATAAAGAGCATTTTACAAATTGCGAGTGGGTCATGAAAGTTTGGTACAAAAGCGAAGAGCGGCGAGCGTGCAAAGGATTTGTGTGCTGTACAAAGAGCATGCAAGCCGCTCCTGACTACTACAACGTGTTTAATGGATTACGAGTAGAAAGAGATTACGACCTCGCCACGTGGCAGTGCGACAAATCTAAGATAGACCTCATCTTGCAGCACATTAAGGAGGTGTTATGTGCCTCGGAAGAAGTGGCCTATCATTATTTCCTAATGTGGCTGAAGATAATTATTGTAAAGCAGAAGAAAACGGGCGTAGCACCAATCATTTCTGGAGAGCCGGGCACAGGCAAATCCTTCCTGATACAAAAATTTCTAAACGAGATGGTCGTTGGTTGCCCGGCTTCCAAAGACGCCGTCGTTGACCTCCATTTCGCAGGCGCTGCTGTGCACTCTTGCCACGCACTGTTTACGAACTTCAACAACTTACACGTAGGGAAGTTGTTCATTGTGATTGACGAGTCAGGGCTCTGGGATGGAAACAATCAGCTGGTCGCTCAGTTGAAGGCAAAAATTACCGAGCCTATCGTTGTTTGGGAAAAGAAGGGAGTTGATGCAATTAACACGAGGAATTTTGCGAACTACATACTCACAACGAATGAAGCTCATCCAGTGAAAGTCGACCCCAATGATAGGCGCTTCTTTGTTCTCCGGCCCAGCGACCACAGGCTCGGCAATACCGCCTGTTTCCGGGCCCTCGCTGCACAAATGAGTGCTGAAGGGAGTGCAGCTCACTTTTACAAATATCTGGAGTCGTACGAGGGAGACACGCGCATTATTGGAGACAAGAACCATCTGCCCATGACACAGGCAAAGAGGGAGCTCCTTGAGCATGCCCTCGCACCTGAAACCAAGTTTGTCGTCGACCTTTTGGAGAACGAACAAAAAATGTTGACCGTGGCTGGTAACTGGGAGCCCGTGGAAGACGGTGCCTTCTACCCTTCGAAAGCATTGTACGCCACCTATTGTGCATGGTGGGACAGTAATGGAATGTCTTCTCCGTACAAACCAAGCAAGAAATCGAAGGATGAATTCCAAAAACAGTTCCTGAAAATAACCGGATTGGAAAGTGATAAGCGCGGAGATACACGCGGTGCTACGTGGACTAGCACAGAGGGTGTTGTAAAAAAATTAAGAAAGGATGGGGTCTATTACAAATAGTCTACGACGCTTGAGGGTTAGGTGCGTCCAAATGCAAAACCCGTCGACACGTTGCACCTTATTTTACAACTTATTTTTTCCCACAGCCGCAAGCGATAGATTGTCTGGGGAGTTCTGTCTCAAGACGGCTAAATAGGGGCGTCTTCTAAATAGAGCGATAACGGGGGGTTTATCGATGCATAGACGGCATAAACGGTATGGACGGCATTTGTAGTAAGAAGTTATATTGAATTCTAGATCGACACTCAACATTTTTTTCGATTTGTAAATATGGTGTCTATGCCGTCTATGCCGTCTACAACTTTATCTTCCCCCATAGATGCCTTTAAAGAGCTGATTATGCTCTGAGTTTCAATAGACAGCAGTAGACGGCCTCCCAGAGCATAACAGTACCTGCCCTCCAAAACCGATATAAAGACAAGTCCTCTCATTACTACATAGACACTGATGAGTATCTCTCCCCGCCACAGCCCCAGCGCTCGCTCAGGGCGAATAGCCATTCAGTCAGCGAACCTCGAGTTGAGGAATAAGCATGGCGCAACGGCGTTGATGGCCGCCGTGGTCAATGGTCACGAAACCACAGTAGGTCTCTTGCTCCGCAAAGGGGCAGACACTGAGGCTACCAACGCATTTGGCATGACAGCATTGATGCTTGCTGCCCATCACAATCGCGCAATCATCGCAAACATGTTGTTGGCCAAGGTCGACGCCAAAAATAACGACGGAGAGACCGCTTTGATGGAGGCTTGCCAGTGCGGCAATGATGACGTTGTCAGAGCCCTTCTGGGCACAAGATCAGTCCCAAACCTTCAAGTCGTGCGTCATTTTTGTGGGGCTCTGAGCCCGCCCATGAATGAACCCCGGTAAAATAGCTAGTATTCACCTGTGAGAAGTGTCCACTCAGACAACGATTTCATCAAATTGAAAAAAAATCAAAATCAAACAAGCTTTACATTCATCATGCATCGAAAAAGAACAAAAAGCACGGAAATTTAACCACCAAAAGTAGGCGCTGGCAACCCTTTCCCGGCGGCAAAGCTGGCCGCCGCCTGCACGAAGACTCCTTCAAACTCCCCGTTGGTACCGCACTGGCTGCTCTCCCCACCGATAATGGTCGCCCCAAACCCTGTTCCAGTCTCCCTGTCACGCAATGCATACCCAACACCCTCCAAGAACCGTTTGATTGGCATCGCTCCCTTCCTATTTGCCGGCGGTGGAAACAAGTGGGATTTGCTCATGGCAGCAGCGGGTCGGCCAAGAGGAGAACGAGCGCAGCTGGATATTCAACCAGCTGATGGAGATGCTTTGATATGGTGGTTGCTACCAATCAGGGGTGCAGACGCCGCACGTGATCAGAAATCGCTTGAGCGATCATCAACGTTGTGATCAGCGCAGCACTGGTGGGGAGCAGGCACCACTCGGAGACGTGTGCAGTGAAAGATTTTGACGTAAAGTTGATGATGCGTTTTGATTCAAGTGATGCAATTTTAAAGAAAATTTAACGGGGAAGACGTGGGAAGTCCTCCCAATACAAAGTTCGAATACCATTTTACAAGGAGCAATTGAGACTGAAATATCTTTGGCAGCTCAGCTGACCTCTGCTGACAATGGCACCTCCAATATCGTCGCAGCTATAGAAGGCCAAGATATTCTTACAGCTCTTGAGAATTAATCTCTTACATCTGGTGCAAAGATTCCTTTACTTTCTGCAGCTGTCGTGGCGTCCCCAAAATCCACCGTCACCGCCTCCACCCCTGAGCAGACACAAAAGAAGGATACTACACCAGCAGCAGCAAAAGTTACTTCAGCTACTACTTCTACTCGTATCACACCATCTACTACTGAAGATGTTATCTCTAAAGCTATGAAAGCTTCCTCTTTCCTTTTGCCTGAGTTGCTGCTGCCTTGAGAAATCCAGCCTTTTTCTCGCCGCCGCTCCTCCCGCCCCTCCACCAATGGCTGGCAACCTGTCTAACAGCAGCGGAGGCAGAAACCTCGAGAAACCAGCACTGTCGGTGTTAGAGCACCTGATGGAGATGTCAAACAACGGCGGCCTTCAATGACCTTGCTATAGATCCATCTGGAATCTACATAAAAGAGAGAGAAAGTACAAAAAAAGTTGTATGAATTACCAATTATTAATAGTGAAACAGGAACTACTGTACATAATGATCTAATCGAAATAAAATTTAATTTATTTATCTGAAATTGGCGGCAATGCCGTACCCCGCTTAAGAATTAAAAATTGAATAGAGAAAAAACAGCCAGCTCGCTAATGAAACTATCCTTGAGGCTTTCCTCCGTTGATTGCTGCCAAAATAACAGTTTTCTGCTGTTCCATTGCTTCCAACATCTCAGTCTTCTGCTGTTCCATTGCTCCCAACATCTCAGTCTTCTGCTGAGCTAACCTCTGATCCAGGTGCTCCATGATCTCAGTCTTTACTTCTGAGATCTCAGTCTTCAAGCGGGAATGCATTTTCGCCAGAACCGCCGGGAGCTGTTTCAGCCTTGATGTCTGTTCGGACAAGGAATCGACCACGTATTTTGCTGCAGTTACTAAAGCGCCTAGAAATCCGACATATGCTGTGAGCTCCGCCAAACCAGTCTGCAAAAAACATGAAAATTGAGATTTTAGCAGGTGATGGTGGAAGAGGAGGGGAGACTGGATTTTACTATCAAAAATAAGCTAAGAAACACCTACCCTCTGGAAGATCAGGCATCCAATATAACCGAAAATACAAGCGGCAGCCATGGTAGTGGGGTTTACCCATTTACTGAGTTGCTCCATCTTACTTTCTGGATTCTTGTGTTGCAGAAGTTGCTCGTAGTCCCACTCCAGGTCCTGCTCCTCGGTAGACTTCACCGGGGTTCTCGAGGTGGCATGTCTAGTTGCGAGGGCAGCGGCGCGATTGTTTTTAGCAGTCTGTGAAAAAATGATGGGTGAGAAAACCGCGATCCTAAGTTTGCTGCGAACGTTCATTTGCCCCGGCAAACGGCAGCACACGGCGCTTCGAGCGATGTTATTCATACTTCATTTTTTCTAAAATGTGCAAAAAAAAGTGTGATAAAAGAAGCCAGTGCTTGGCGGTTTATGTTTTTCCTCTCTCTCTCTCTCTCTCTCTCTCTCTCTCTCTCTCTCTCTCTCTCTCTCTCTCTCTCTCTCTCTCTCTCTCTCTCTCTCTCTCTCTCTCTCTCTCTCTCTCTCTCTCTCTCTCTCTCTCTCTTTTAAAGTAATGTAATACAGCCTTTAATATATAAATATATTCTGCTGCCAGAAAACTGGGCTACAGATAATAATAAAGAAGAAGAGCTAGAAGTAAAACAAACTTCAAAGACAAAAATATACAAAAACAACAAAAACACCGTCGACGCTGTAAAAAATATTCATATCCTAAAAACAGAACAGATCAGAAACCATGGCGGCGATTCTTCCGACCCAAAGGGCGTCCTCTATCCCTTCCAGTAGGGACATACACACCAGATCCTCGTCCAGAGCCTCTGCGACGACCACGAGGTCTCCCAGTGTAAGGCGAAGAAGGCGTCCTTCTCGGATGTCCACTGGGAGTTGTCAAGGGGTCGTGCAGAGGGGTAGATAAGTTCTGGCCCATCCTTTCAACAATCCTGCTGCTTCTTCTGTAAGGAGCAGGGCTGGTTGGTGTGCTGACATGGCTGGCATTTCCAACAGGAGCACTTGGAACAGCGGCATCAGCAGTGGCGGTTTGGAGACCGTTTGTGGTTTGGAGACCATTTTCTGGTGCTGTTTGCTGCTGAGTCAAGGGCTCGTGCATCACGAATTTTGTCCAGATTTTGCGATCGCTAGCTAGTTCATACCAGTCTAGACCATCAGGGAATCCGCCTTTTAATTTCATAATATCCTGTTCATATAATTTCCGCAGACTCAATTTTCTACCCCGTTTCCGGGGTCCTTCCATCTGGCTAAAAAGCAATATTTTTGGAAGACGATCATTAGACATACGAATAACATGACCCATCCAAAGCATGCGCTGACGTCTACAGAATTCGTCCATTGATACCGTCTTTAACCGTTCATGAACCTCCTGGTGTGATACCATACTATGATATCCCGCCAGCTGATACCAAGAATCGCTCGCAGTTGACACTGGTGAAAGTGTTCAAGTTTAGCAGTAAGGGCCGCAGTTAGGGGCCAGGACTCGGCTCCATATGTTAGAATAGGTATAACCAAGCTATGATAAAGGCGAAGTTTAGCTTTAATGCTCACCTTTCTGCTGCGTAAAACAGTGCCTAGTTTACGAACAGCGCCCCATGCTGCACCAACACGGACATTAATCTCCTTCTCAATTGACCCATCATTACTGTACCAAGAGCCCAGATATTTAGCGTTCTCAACAACCTTAATTTCCTCTCCATTGATGCTGATGTGTGGGTCTAGTGGTCGATCGCTTCCGGCGATAACCAAGATATTGGTTTTATCAATACTGACCTTTAACCCCCAGCGGTTGCATATTGAATTAATTCTTTGTAAGAGGAAGTCCAGCTCTGCCTCATCCTTAGAAAAAGAAGCAATATCATCCGCAAGTAAAAGCATCAGAATTTTAACGATCACCGAGTCAGGTAGCGGTGTGCTGCCAAGGGTTAGCGTCCTGGACGTTGCCTTGGAGAACAGCTGGATCCCACCGTGTGGTTCCACCGCTTCTTGTATCTGCCTTGTTAGCACATCAGCTACCAAATTCCACTCTGGGTTGGATGCAGCACTCCCCTGCTGCACTCCTGATGACGTACTGAATTCAGCAGAGCGGTGGCCCCGCCATCTCACTCGAGCACTCGTCCCAGAATGGAGATCATCAGCAACATCAATGAGATCTTCTTCAACACCAGCACTACGCATTATTTCAAGTAAAGCAGGACGGTCTACACTATCAAATGCTTTTTCAATATCGATTAAAGCCACAAACAAGGGCTTGCTGCGTTCAATTGCAGCATCGATTATATCTTGGAAGCTAAATCTCTGGTCTCTGCAACCCGGTTTTAAGCGAAAACCAGCTTGACTTTCATGGAGACGTTCCTCATTTCCATTTCGCAATCTCTGTGCTAAAATAGAAGATATGATTTGATAGAACTTATTTGCAATCTGGATACCGCGGCGGTTTTTGGGCATTGCAAAGTCGCCTTTTTTAGGTAGAGAGACTATCAGATCAAATACCTTGAACGATTCAGGGATGCCGAGGGACCATCCTTTCATTATGAATTTCACCAGAACTGACGTGAACACAGGTCCAGCATACTTCAAGTGTTCATTTCGAATGCCGTTGGGGTCAGCGGCCTTCTTCTGCTTCAGCAGTTTGAGTGCCCGGTGAACTTCTTCCACTGTGATTGGAGTTGCAGCAGAGATAGATGTTGAATCTATAGTTGGCAGGGTTGAAAGTGCCTCCGCCCTGACACTATTGACTTCATTATATAGCACTCCATAAAATTCAGCTAGCTCTGCTGCCTGTGCCTCCGGCGGGATTATTACTGACCCATTTGCAGCCTTTATTACCACATCATTCCGTGAATTCGTCTGCCTGCCTCGTTCTGAAGCATTCGTGATTGCCTTTATAACTTGCCACGCTCGCCCTTGATGGCGCACTGTAGTAGCGTCATTTACAGAGTGCAGCATGCGATCCATTTCCTCTTGTCTCCCTCGTACCGACTCTTTTCGGTAGCTGCCCTTAGATTCTTCAACTCAGCAACCTCTTCAGGTGTCTTGTCATGTTTATGTTTTTCCCTCAGACTCTTTCTCCCATATAGGTTGAGCAGGCAACCAAAACAAAGTTAGAAGAAATAGATATCCCAGAAATATAGTTCTCCCACAGATATAACTAGGATTGTATTTTGATTTTACAGGGAGGGCTGATATTTGACTTCAAAGCGATTCATTGTTTCTGATCCGATCTTCACCGTCTGGTTCCTGGCATACATAACGCCCCAACTCTTTATATCTCTTTATGTGTTTGTTTTGCTTAGCATGTAACAGACCATCGCCATTCTTTTTAT